>OX941082.1:122155547-124555547 GCA_954870635.1 Arctium minus
AACTTATGTTCATATATGAACTATTTAACTAATTCATATATGAACATGTGTGTTTCACATATGAACTATTTATCTAATTCACATATATTTAACTGATTCATATATGATTTGCATATGAACTATATATTTATATATGAACTATTTAACTAATTCACATATAAAATCGTGTGATTCACATATGAACTATTTATTTGATTCATATATGAACTATTTAACTGATTCATATATCATGATTCAATGGTTAACGGGATCGCTCTTGATAATCGCCACTGCTTTACCATATTACCCTTCCTTTAAAAAATGGTCAAGATTTGCGGCTTTGCCTGTGAAGCACTAGATAGTTTGATCATATGATCCAAAGGCTAGGATCACTTCTCTACTTCTCACACACTTACTATTCTCATTTGAACCTCTCCCTATATATATATATATATATATATATATATATAGAGAGAGAGAGAGAGAGGAGAAGGCGCAAACGAGAACGCTAACTATTTAAGAAAACAAGAAAATAGCAAATCATGTACAAAATCATATGTGA
This sequence comes from Arctium minus, assembly GCA_954870635.1. Taxonomy (NCBI): domain Eukaryota; kingdom Viridiplantae; phylum Streptophyta; class Magnoliopsida; order Asterales; family Asteraceae; genus Arctium; species Arctium minus. The sequence goes on from OX941082.1 coordinate 122,156,089, forward strand.
TTTTACACTAACCCAAAAAAACGGACGCGGTTGACTTTGGCCGCAACTTAAAGTCGTTGGCAAAGTCGCGTGAATCATATATGATTTTTTACGTGAATCATATATGATTTTGTCTATATTCGGTAGTTCTTGTGTTTTCTTAAATAGATGTTGTTCTCGTATGAACTCACCTATATATATATATATTAGAGTTAACTATGGATTTGGTCCTTGTAGTTTGTAGGTTTTTACAAAAATGGAAGAAAAGACAAAAATGATAATGTTAAAATAAAAAAAGGCAAAACAACAAAAATGCCAAGGAGATTTTTGATGGTCTTTACAAAAGGCCAACAACGAGTCTTCTTCTGTAATAAATGAAGTTAAGGGACCATTTTCGTAAAAACCAACAAACCACATAACCAACTCCATAACTAAATTTTCTTATTTTGTTGATGTGACAATGATGTTGTAGGGAAAATATATGGAATGTGAGGTTTTTAGGCATTGTTTGGCAAACAAAAGCTAGTTTTTTTCCTTCCAAATATATCCTTCATATTTTATGCACATGACAAAAATAACCCTTCCTTTTTTAAAAGAAAACCCACTTACATTTCTAAACCCTTAGCCACGACTTACCGCATCATCCCAAAACTGATTGACCTTCTTCATATTCGATCGATCGTTCCTCAAGAACCAAGACAAATCGATTAAAAAAGGTCAAAGATCTCTATCAAATATGCAATTAAAATTTCTACAATTAAAAGATTGAAATGCTTGTTAAGTTGTTTCTCCATCTAAACTTGTTTTATTTTGTTTCATTTATGTTCTTCTTCTATTAGTAAAAATGTTCTTTTTTCATCTTTCCCATTCTATGCTTGAAAATTTTAGTTAATTTTATCTTGGATTCTTGCTTGTGAAGTGTTTGATGAAATGCCACAAAGAGAATAATGTATTCTAACTCTTTTATTTGAAGAAAATTTCTATACCATTTACATATTAAGGTGGCGTTTGTTTTTTAAGAGGTTTGAAGTCTTATTTTTGGTTTGATTAATAAGAGGTGACACTTGTTTTCAATGGTCACCACTTCTAGTTTTCAGATGTATTTAAGAGTTAAGAGGGTCTGAAATCTTGGAAAAAAAACAAAGAGTCTGAACGAAAAAATGTTAGTACTGCTACTTCAATAGTTAGTACTGCTTGAAGAGTTAGTACTGCTAGTAGTTAGTACTGCTGGAGTTAGTACTGCCAGATCAAAGTTAATACTGCTGTTCAGAATTAATACTGCTCATGAAGTTAGTGCTGCTTATGAGATGAAGACTTCGCATGGCAAGGATGACAGCTGTATTGATTGAAGATATTATTGGAAGGCTGATAGGAGATAACTATGGAAGATTATACTGAAGATCTTTTATTATTATCTTCAGTATATGTATAGAATAGTTTGTATCTTTAGAAAACAGAGAATTATTCTGAGTTTTTAGTTTTCTTAGAGAGAATCAACCTCAAGGTTTATAATGCTAGTTCTAGAGAAGTAGAATTCGTATTGGTGAACCTGTTCATCAATATTGAGGTTGTGTGTGAAATCTTGTAGCTTTACAATCATTCAATAAAGTTTACAAGTTGTTATTCTGATTCACTGTTTCATTGATCTTTGAATATTAAAGTGTTATTCCGCAAACTTCTTTAATATTGTTTCTGAGTGTTTATTCTTGTTAAGAATTCAGATCCTGACAACTTCTTTAATATTGTTTCTGAGTGTTTAATATTGTTTCTGAGTGTTTAACAAGAATAAACACTCAGAAACAATATTAAAGAAGTTTGCGGAATAACACTTTAATATTCAAAGATCAATGAAACAGTGAATCAGAATAACAACTTGTAAACTTTATTGAATGATTGTAAAGCTACAAGATTTCACACACAACCTCAATATTGATGAACAGGCTCATCAATACGAATTCTACTTCTCTAGAACTAGGATTATAAACCTTGAGGTTGATTCTCTCTAAGAAAACTAAAAACTCAGAATAATTCTCTATTTTCTAAAGATACAAACTATTCTATACATATACTGAAGATAAAAGATAATTACAAATAATAAAAGATCTGTAGTATAATCTTCCATAGTTATCTCCTATCAGCCTTCCAATAATATCTTCAATCAATACAGCTGTCATCCTTGCCATGCGAAGTCTTCATCTCATAAGCAACACTAACTTCATGAGCAGTATTAATTCTGAACAGCAGTATTAACTTTGATCTGGCAATACTAACTCCAGCAGTACTAACTACTAGCAGTACTAACTCTTCAAGCAGTACTAACTATTGAAGTAGCAGTACTAACTTGTCAAGCAGTATTAAATCTACTAGCAGTAGTAATCATATTGTAATGGCAGTAGTAACTCTGTTGTGCTAGCAGCATTAACCATACTTAAGCAAATCTGTAATTCCCAACAATATCCCCCTAACTTGACTTTTAGGAAGAGAAGTCAAGTTCTTCAATTTTAGTCTTCAAGATGCTCCCAAAACTTCATAACTCATATCCCTGTATTAGCATCCAACCCCAAACTCTGATTAATTGTCCTTTGAATCAAATACTTTGCCATTTCTGAATCTGGAACACATCTAAGTTTCTTTTTCAACATTGCATGCAGCTTCAATCTACTGTGGTTGTACACTCTATCCACTAGGAAGTATTCTATGTGATTTGAATCCATAGTTAAAGCATATACTCCACTAGTTTCATACAGAGTCCAGTTGTTAACAGTTTGAAACACATTTCTGATAACTTCCTCCATTTCTTCTGGTTTGAACATCATACACAGATACTCCATCACAAGTTTTGTGATTGAAATCTCTGGAGCTTTTAATTGATCAGCATACAACTTCATTCCTATTTCAAACATCTCCTCTAGACCAGACCTGGAACATGTTCTGACAATCTTGGCCCAAGTATTATACACTTCATACTTCTCATCTTTTCTTTTGAGCCTGATATACTCTTTTCCATCAACCTTCATTGTATCCCAGAGAATGACCTCAGGAGGCTTAACACCAACAGGTTCAGCTGTAATAGGTTCAGGCACTTTGTCCATCACTACCATGTACAGATTCACATCATCAGTACTTGATGGTTCTTTCTGTTCAATTGACTTAGGTGCCCCTTCTTTTTCAGCAACCTTCTAAGTTTCTTCTTTATCCACTCTAGGCTTCTTGGCTGATTTTCTTCTTGCCATCATTTTAGTTCTTTTTAAAGTCCTCAGACTTTCACCTAGAGTTGCTTCTTTCTTTGGTGTTTCTTGCTCATCAGGGAAAGGTTTTTCTATCAAAAAATCATTACTTTCTTTCATCCTCTTTTCCATTTCAACTCTGGCTGTTTCATTCCCTTGAAGCTTTGTCATCTCTGAATCATACAACCCTTTGATCTGTTCAAAAGTCATCTTTGAGAACATCTCCTTTCTGACTCCCACAACACCTTTGAGAAAAGTAATCATCTTCTTTCTCTCTTGAGTACCAAGGTAGGTCTTTGAAGGTTGTCTCTTCTTTGCATCCATTTTGACCAACACAGACTTCTTTAGGGTTGCAACTTTCTTCTGTGCTATTTCAGTTGCCAAACTTTGTTGATAAGCTTCATTTAGCTCTGCAGCTAGAGCCTTAGCCATCTCTCTATCTTTGTCCACTTGAGCCTTTTCTTCTTGCTCAAGTTCAGCCTGAATCTTTTTGGCCAATGCTTCATCTGACTCAACCAACTTTAGCTTTTTAATTGGTTGATCAGATTCCACTAACTTTGCTTTGCCTTTGTCTTTGCTTACCACCTTCTCAACACTTGCTTTCTTGATCGCTTCACCTTTTTCTTTGAAGATAACTCCTTTGGCCTTTGAAGTGACCTTGTGAGTATCATGCTTAGCCTTGATTAAAGTTTCTGCTAGCTCAAGGTCTGTTAATACTTCTTGCACCATTTCTGCTGCTTCATTCAATTCAGCAGTATTAACAGTTTCTGCTGCTTTGCTTGTTTCAGCAGCATTAACTGTTACTGCTGCTTGTTCAATCACATTTGTTACTGCTGCTTGTTCAATCACATTTGTTATTGCTGCTTGTTCAATCACATTTGTTACTGCTGCTTGTTCAAACACATTTTCTGTTACTACTGCTTTCTCTTTTACTGCTGCTATGCTTGCTGTTTCTGCTGCTTGTACAAACTCTGTTTCAGTTTCCACTGCTTGAACTTTATCTCCACTAACCTCATCAATCTCCCCCTCAACTTTGGCATCTTCCATGTTGGCATCAGCTTCTGACTCCCCCTTCAGTCACCGGTTTCCTTCTTTTGAGCACAAACTGTTTCTTTTTCTTTTTCAGGACCAATCTCTTCACCATTTTCTTCAGGTTGGTAATCTGTACTTGTTGAGACAGAATGATCAGTTTCAGCTCTTCTATGTCTTTTCCCTGCTTGATTACATCCATATTGATGTTGCCCATTGTTTCCATCAATTCATTATAGTCATATCTGTCCTCACCTTCTCCAGGAGTGTGACCCCCTTTTGAAGGATCATGGGATTTTTTAGTAGTAGAGGTCTTCTGCCTAGCAGAAGCACTTGCTACCCCCATGGTTTCTTGGCACCTGGGACCTTTGGATGATTGCTCACCCAAAGTTGCCATGGGGAAGGTCTTATTGATGTTACCACTGACCTCCTCTGTGCTAGCAGGAGTAGTGGCAACCTTTGCACCCATATGCTCATTCATCTCCTCAGTGAGCACCTCCTTGGGGTTGGGAGACACCCTGTGGTTTCCCTATAGATATTCTCTAATGGAGAATTCTCCATTAGAGGGCTTAAAGGCTCTGTGGGTGAAGGTACAAGAAGGGAATGAGCCTTCTTTACCTTTTTCCTGATGTATGTATTGGTGATTGGAGAAGTGGGTTTTTGAATAAGGGACTGAGGAATTGATATGGTGATTGAAGGTTGGGATTGGCTTTCAGTGGGATGGTCTAATGAGGGCCTTGACCCTGAAGCCATACCTTCTTCATTGTGGGACACCACCATCATTGTAGAGAACAATGGGGTGTTAACTCCTTCCGAGTCCAATGGAGATCTCTTCATATTTGAAAAGACCTTACCTTTGGGGATTTTTGGTACATATACCTCATCAAAGTGAGGCATATCCGTCAATTCATTAGTTATAACTACCTGGACAAATCTTGGGTACATATAAAAACTATTTTTGTTTCCCAAGTTTGACACAAGGTCATTGAAAATCATTCTTGAAAAATTGTACTTTCTGGCAGTGGCCAAGCAGACCAAAGCATAAGCAATGGTACTGCTGAACTCACTCCATCCAGTAGTCTTTTTAGAAATGCAATGCATAAGGGTATGAACAAGAAAACGCCATTGGGTATAAAATTTAGCTTTTGAGAATTTGAAACCACCCAATTGGCCTCCATACCCCATTCTTGAAAGATTTGAGAACAAGTCCTCATTAGGAATAGAAGTAATACCTGCAGCATCGTCTAGACGTAGACAGATGCGAATCACCTCTTCAAAAACTGACAAGGGTTTGTCACACACCCTTGTCTTGATTATCTGCACACCATTTTCTGTGACTACAGTGGCATTCGCCCAAAATTGTCTTTAATGCTCTATGTAGATTGTTGGTGACACTGTAAGAGCATGGGCAATGTGGCTGGACTTGAGAAAATCCACAATTTGATGGAATCCAGCAGCTTGCTTCGGCTTTTGAAGCATTGCGATCTCATTATGTTCATCAATGAACGCCATAGTTGCCATCGACCTTGAGTATTCTGGACTGAAACACTTGGTGCTTGAGAGAAAAGGGTTAGAGAGCAGATGAATAGAAATCAAAGAGTCGTTATGAACTTTTAGGCGGGCAAAAAGGGTATTTATACGATTCGGGACATAAGCAGTATTAACTAACTAGCAGTATTAACTGAGAGCAGTATTAACCACTAGCAGTATTAACTAACTAGCAGTATTAACTGAGAGCAGTATTAACCATTAGCAGTAGTAATCATATTGTACCGGCAGTAGTAACTCTGTTGTGCTAGCAGCATTAACCATACTTAAGCAAATCTGTAATTCCCAACAAAATGTCTGACCAATTCAAACTTAAGAGGTATTAAGAGGTTTAAAAAAAAACTGCCCCTAAGTGTTGTTTTATAGTCATTGGGAATTAAATTTTTCCATGTCTTTTGGAAATATTGATCACTTTGTAAATGCTAATAAGGATGCTAGGGCATAACTTACTGGAGTGATATAGTAGTTTACAAAATCTGTTTTAGTATGGTCTTGTAAAAAAAAAGGAAGAATTGCTTGATACAATAATTATTTATAGATAGATGATAAAAGATAAAAAATTATGTAGATGACAAGAGAAATACATGTTCCAGATGCACATGCACGGCATAGGAGAGTGCAAAAAAAAAATCCAAAAAGGCTAATGAACAGTAATTTTCTTTCCAAAATTCCATTCGTGGCCCATACATACATACATACTTCACCATCTAAAATGAAAATTTTCTATTACTATTGCAAATGGATAATTATGTTCTAATAATGAATAATCTAGACTTAAAATCTATCAAGTTACTCTTACTTGTAAACTCACAAAAATTGCACTTTGTTTACATTTTCATGTTATTAAGTTAGATGTTAATTCCTTATTTATTTTCACATTGTATTTAGATATACTAGAAGCGTACTCGTACAATGCAGCGATATACATCGGAGGAGCTAGAAATTTTTTCTAGGGGTTGCCTTAAAAAATGTAAGAAAATTCATGATTTCAAGGTTGATAAACCCTTTTTAGTATATATGTTTTTTAATAAATAGTCGTCCTAATTGTAAAAATAGTTGAAAAACATGAGTGACATAAACAACATAATTATGTCTATATTTGTACAAACAAATAGGGCAGACATTTGTTTTGTTTTGTTTTTGCGTAAGTGTAGATACTCAAAGAGGCAGTAAAAAGGAGATACATAAAAACTAGGAATATTATTGGGGGAGAGGGGTCCAGCCCATTATATTTTAAAAATTGGACCTTAAAATTAATACAAAAAAGGAATTAAAAAGGTGAGGGGGTGCCACTGCACCTTCTGGTGCTAAGGTGGCTCCGCCACTGGCGAGATATATCACGATTTTAATGTTTTTTTTTTTTTATTTTTTGTTTTTTGTCGATTTACAGTACGATTTTTGATGGTTTTGAGAAATTGATAATGTTTTTTTATAAATTTGTTTAAATTAGACTTAATAATATAATAATTTTTTATATAAAAAAATTAAGTATTTTATTAGAATTCAGTGATTATTTTATATATTTTAAATTTTTTATATTTAAATTAAGATGTTTATCCTGTTTTGATTATATTTATCGGTTAGTTATGAATTCAAACATATAGTTTAACAAATTTGTACTCATGCATCAGGACTTGTAATCTTGAATTATAAGTAATGTGTATCAATAAGCAGTACTTAATGCATAAAAGTTTGTTTTTAAGAGTTTTTTCGATAGTTTAATAATAATGTAAATTATTTTAGGTTTAATAAAATAATGTTTTTTTACAAAATAATATTAAATATTCTGTTGTTGAAGGATTATGTGCTATCATCAAAAGGAAGTGATCGACATAATATTTTTCTACTATTAGAATTTACCATAATAAAGATTTCATTTTCTTTGTAAACTTCTCCCTATTTAAATGACTTATGATTAATGAGAATTGCAGACTTCTTTTCTCTGTCATATTGTTACTCTCAATATTGATTGTTCTACAACACGTTATCAGCACGTTGCTCGACAAAGATAATTTTTACAAAGTAAAGTTAGGGTTTCTACGGTATTGCTACCGATTTGAGGTACGTTTTTTATTTTAAACTTTCAATTGATAGTTCATTAATAGTTATATCACACAATAAAATTGTTTAGTAATAATCTTAGAATTTGAAATCCCATGATGAAAAAGTTTGATATTGTTTGAATCTTATGTTTTCGTTATATAATTTTTTGTGCTATATTTTCGTTAATCATCAAAAGTAAAGTTTTGAATATGAAATCCCAAGATGAAAAAGTTTTCTCACAATCAAGACAAATATCTTTAATTAATTAACTAATCAATTCTTAAAAGGAATAAAATTTATGTTCATAGGTTCAGTTATCTAAAGTTAGTTTTACAAAAGTAAAACAAATAATTTGATTTTTGAATAAAGAAAATAATAAAAAAGATAAAGGTAAGAGAAGAGAAGAGATGTTGGAAAAAAAATGGTTATTTAAATTCATATGTATTTTCCTTGTAATTTCAATGTTATTATAAATTAAACATATGATTTTTTTTTTATATTTGGCCGTATAGAAAAAAAAAATCAACTTTAAGTTCCTCACATAATTATTTCAATTCCTTTTTGAGTATTTGATATGTATGTAGTTGTTATCAATTTTAGACCTTGTTACCTAATTTTAATTAAGACATTTTTTTTTAAATTAGACCAATTAAATTTGTGAACATAATAAAAAAAATGTATATGTATGTTCATTATATGTTTTAATTATTAATTATAATGGTATTCCATATACTCCATATACTTTAAAATTTAATATTGTTTAAGTATGTTGTGTTTATATGTGTATATAATTATTTGTATATTTTAGTTTTCGCAGTGATTATTATATTTTATGATTATTTACATGTGTTATTATATTTTAGTTATGACAAGGAATCTGTCATATTTAGGTGAAAGAAAACAATAATCTTAAATTGGCAAATCTAGTTCTTTGACTTTGTCTCTCTCATTTATGCATTTTTCCTATAATTTTTTTATTGCATTTAATATTTTGAGCATATTGTTGTTATTTGTTTACGATGTTCATTTAGTTTTATTTTAATGGATTTGTTAAACGTTGCTAATTTAGTTATAGCTTTAGTATTTTCAATTGTTTTGCTTACATAAATACGTGTATACCCCCTTAATCCACAACTCTTTATAACTAATTATTTTTAGGAGTTACACTCCCTTATATCTAATTTATTTTTGGTCTCATGACAAAATATCTCAAAATACCATTAAGGTATTAAAACATTGAAATTGCCTTCATATGCCAAAATCATATTTATTTTGGTATCATGTCAAAAGCTCTATAATTAATAATGCTATCTTCAAATTAAATAAATCGCAAAATATCGATTGGATTTTGTCAAATGGGTGTAAATAGCCCCAAGGTTTGTAGGGACTTAAGAAATTCATGTGATTCCCCTACTACCTGGAAATCCAATAGATTGAGTGATTTATTTTCACAAATTGAAATATTGATGAAGTATTATCAACAAAATATAAGCATACAAAATCCAATATTGTTATGATAATGAAATTTCATACATAAAATAATAATTATGACCATAATCAATTGTCTTGTCAAACATAAAATCATATATTATCCCTTATATATGTAAATAGTTGAAACAACTCATCCCAAAATCAACGTCGTAAACTCAAAAGAACCTGAGTACCATAAACGAGTATACAAATCTCTTGTTACAAGGTACAAGAAAATACCTAAAGTCCATCAACTCCCTATTAACCCTAAAACCAACCTATTGAAAAGGTACAAGCAAATACCCTCATGTTTTAAGAGGACATATAAATTCTAACTTTCATTGGAATACCTTTACTAGAAACCCCCAAAGAACTGTGGTATGCCTCGAAAAAGAGAATCAGGAGTATTCATGAATATATACTTCCCAAACTAATAGTACAGTGGAATGAAACTCACTTACTAGATTACAAAAAGGTAACGGATTTCAACAAAGAAATGTTATCTCCCAAACGCGTCTCAATCTATGTGGCAATGAACTCACATAAGATGACATGATTCCTAACATGATTTCCACCTTTCATATATAAATAAATATTAATGAACCAATATAAGTTGAAATGTAACATTTAGAAAAACTCATCAACCTATTGCAAGTGGTTGAGAGACACAACAAGATTATTTCAAATAACAACACTAGATATGTTGGGACAAAGAAAATTCCCGAGATCAATAATGATAGAGGTGGAAACAACTCTAAAGAATCGTAAGTGAAAGAAAATTTCTCACACGTGTCATTTATATACCACGTGAACGAAATAGTGGAAAGTGTTAGGGGGATGGCAATAGTTAGGAAGGATTTTCCAATCTTTGTAGCAGATACAACTACTACCTAGTTGATAAGGGATAGTCAATGAAGATATACATTAACTATTGTTCCTTTTTCTTACAAAAAAAAAGGGGAGGGAGGAACAAGTAGAAAATAAACTATATCAAATCTAAGATTGATTGAGTATAAGTTTATTTGAATGTGTTTTAACTATCAAAGTAATTGCTCTTGCAAATATACATTCGGGTTTATAACCACTATATATGTAAAGAAATACATCAAAAACAAATATAAACTCTCAATGTTCTTCGTTCCATGTAGGAATGTATCGAGGAGAACTTGATTGTTTTTGTGACATCTCATACAATCCTAAGAAATAGATATTATTCATTGAATTAATTATTTTTAATTCCTCCAACCAAACACTTAGGCCTTGTTTGTTTTTTAAAAATAAGCACTCAAATGCCCCTTATCACTTTTTTGGTCAGACATACATCAATTAAGTGTGTTTGTTTTTTCCACCAATTCAGATCCACTTAACACTTTATTTCCTCTTACCGAAAAAGTGATAACTTTATCACATTTTTTCACTTATCTGATATCTCCCCATCCATCGCCTCATTTCTCCAAATCAACCGATCTCCAAATCGATCTACAAATCGAAGCCCTGTACAATCGCTTTTCTCCTAATCGAACAATGTCCTCCTCTTCTCCTTTCCAAATCGACAACAACGACACCAAATCGGGACTTGCAGATTCGAAATTATGGTTCAATTTTAAGGTTTTGTTCGATTTTATGCTTCGATCTATTTCATCTCTGTTCGATTTCGATTTTATGCTTCGATTGATTTCATCTCTGTTCGATTTTATGCTTCGATCGATTTCATCTCTGTCAATTACATATGCTGGATTTGATCTCAAGAACGATTTTTCCAAGAATGATTTGTCCTTCTGTCGATTACATATATTGGGTTTGATTTCAATAGTCGATTTATGCTTCTGTCGATTTGTGCTTATGGAAAGATTGAGTTTTCCAGAATTCTTCAATACTGGAATGCTTTGTACCTTATGGACCTTCTTTTACTTTTGAGAAATTTCAATCTCGTATGGTAGCCATGGAAATATTCAGAACCAGTGGTAAATCTGCCATAACTAAATTTGCTACTCAATTAATATCAAAACAGTGGTTTTAAGAAATTTCAATTGTTGTACTGCTTAGTTTTTGCTTTTTTTTTTTTTTGCTTTTTTTTTGCAATTTCTATCTCGTATGGTAGCGATGGCAATGTTCAGTTGTTGTTGTTAACACAATGTTCCTACTTGCAGGTGATCTACGGAGTTTTTGATGTTGTTTTACGGTAATCTGAGTATGTTCCAACATAAATCTACATTGATTTGGTTTGTCTAACGATGATTCGTTACAATTTGTTATGCAGAGAACATGGCATTGGAATTGTTCCTTACAGTCCTATTGGTAGGGGATTCTTGGTTGTCGGTCCTAAATTGGCCGAAAACTTGATTGAGGGCGATTTTAGGAAGGTATGTAGATGTGCATATGCATATCATAGTAGGTTTTCGGTAAGAATAGTACTTATGGTGAGAAAGATAAGAAGGGAGCACGATATGGCATTTTGGGTGAGTTTTGTCGCCGGACGGTGAGCACGATATGGCATTACCATGGTGGATGCGTGGTGGGGAGAGTGGTGGATCATAATTTGAAGGTGGTCGCTGGTCGGTGTTCATTCTCTTCGTGTTGTCAATGGTCCCACTTTTACCATCTCGTCGGGAACCAATCCACAGGCTACTCTTTTGATGTTTGACAGGTAATTTCTTGGTTTGATTCAAAATGTTTAATTTAGCAACATCATTTGTTTAATTACTGTTTTTGTAGGTGAGATTTGTTTGTTTGACAATTGTTAGTATTGGCCATGCAGGTATATAGGGTTGAAGATTTTGAGAGATCGAATGCCCACTTGACTTTTGCTATTCATGGATTTGTATTTGTACGTAAATATGTAGTAGTGAACTTGTGTCGATTCATTCTTTGAAAGGCTATAAAATGTGAAAACGTTTTGTATGATGGAAATGAATGTGAACGTTTTGGTATTGGACATGTAGTCTTTTTTATTCATATTTCAGACTTCAGCACCACCACTTAAAAATCAGAAGTGAAATCAAACTTTAGACTTCAGCACCACTTAAAAAACAAACGCCACCTTAGATGATGGACTGTCACTTGTTGTTTAATGACACGAAATCAATCACTAAAACAATATATGCATCAAACCTTGTTCAAATATTTGTTTGAAATGGAAAACCATATTACGAACGAAAATGGATATCTATATAAACTCTAGTAAATATGGAAGGAGACATATATTAGAGAAGCTAATGTGTCAAACTAGTGGATTATCTAAGTCACTGAATCATATGTTGACACCAATAATTAACTTTGGGATATGACATAATGATCATGTGTTGAAAAATACACATAGACACATTTTCTCTAGTGAAAGAAATGGTCCAAAATTGCAATTGTTGACTTATGCAGCATAAGAAGCAACACCACCATCGCAATATGCACTCTTGACTACCTAGAACTTTTGCAAACCCTACTCCTTAAACCACAATAGGAACAAGGTCATCCTAAGCTAAGGACATAATACAAAATATTCCATTCTTACAATGAATACAAAGTAATATTTGTGGACCTATACATCCAGAATGCGGGTCATTCAAGTACTTTATGGTTCTGGTTGAAGTTTCGACACGATTATTGTTTGGGTAAAAAATACACGATCTCGACAAAGTAACATTTAATGCATATTTCACACGACTAGTCTTGGGTTAAGATAAGGTCCTATCAACCGAGCAGAACCCTGACTTCCGTCGAGACTAATTCGAAGGCCGGTCGAGCGACGTACGACACACGTCGAGACTAATACTCGACCTCGACCATACTAACGTATGACTTAACGTTTCTTTCTTGATCATTTAATGCAGGTTCAATGTGTAACACCCTAAAAATAGGGATAACAAAAACTTTCCAAAAATGGAGAAGTGGTATAAAGTTTGCCATAGCAAGAGCCTCCCAAAAAGGGGAAATATACAAATAACCTGTTTAATCACAATTCTGTAATTTAACGGATAAATAAACAACAACCAACTAATCTAATTTCTACATCTAGAAAAGAGATTACAAAAGGGGTGTCATCTATAAACCCAAATCTTCCAACAAAAGTTCAAGCGCCAAAATTCCCAAGCTCTTGCTCAAAGCATCTAAACTTGCCTAGGAGTCGCGCCGCTAACACCTGAGATACACATCGACACCAAACAAGTGTTAGGCCAAAAAGCCTAGTGAGTCGAACAATAATAAGCATGCATGAATAGTTACAATTCTTATCAGCAGTTAACCAGTATTCAATATATGTGGAGTCATTAGGGGAGACCCAAAGCACCAATCAAGTCCCACCCAAGAGTCGATATACCTTGATGCCCTTAACAAGGAACACCCCAAAAGACCGGCACACCCGTAGACTATTGCTAAGAAAATTCCCTGAATGGCGGAGGTCTAGGCACATACCATCACAGTGGCGCCCAAGACTACATCCTCCTAGTGTACTGACTTGGTTCGTCCACATAACGCATATAGGAGGTCCTTTAGGTGTATTTCAACCCAACATATTTCAATACCAACTACGGGTACAATATTACCATCCTATCCTCGTGAGTTCCAACAAAGACCCATATAACAATTATGTTCATCATGTATATAAATATGTCACTAAAGTGGTATTCCAACTAGAACCATCATAATACCCATACATGTATACATTTAACATATCAAGGTAACCACATTATGTATCCATGAGAAAAGCCCCAATTAAGGGTACATCTAACATACTTTATGGCATATCATCAATATCCATATCTCCAACTATTTCCACAAAGAAAACCCAAATACTTGAACACATAGAGATAAGATAATAACAAATAATAGTATATGATGTGTATCTAGTTTTGACAAAGGTTAGTAAACTCACAATCTAGGTTTTATACCAAAACCTAGAAAAGATGAAAACCCTAGATGTTGAAGGAGAGGAGACTTGAAGGTGAGTGACGATTGATCTTGTAGAAACCCTAGATTGTTGCCTCCTTAATGATAATAAATGCAAGGACAACACCCAACCACTAATCTTGAGTGATATTAATGAGGCTAGGGTTTGGGGAGAGTTGGGAGCTGAATCTTAAGCTCCAAAATCGTCAATAGTGAAGAGAGGTATGAGAGTAATGACTTAGAATTCGGCTACAAACCCATTTAAACCAAACACCCCGTCGGCGACAATGCCCAGGGCATTGTCGCGTGTCATAGTCGCGCCCTCCCCCGAAGCTACGGTACACCTTCAGTGACCTTGACACGGCGACAGTGACCATGTCATAATCGCCTGTCATTGTCGCGCCACACCTCAGACGTCCCGAAATTCAACCAGTTTCGATAACTAACACGAGGTTTGAACAATTAAAGATGGTAAGTCAGATTATACGTCATTTCAACATATCAATTATCATAAAACGCATACAAAGGCTCATATACTCACATAGGTACATTTAATGCATTTAAAGGAATAAATACTTACCTTGAGAATTTCCGGGTGTTACAATCCTCCCCACCTAAATAGGGATTTCGTCCCCGAAATCTTACACTAGATTAAACAAGTGGGGATAACGCTTCTTCATATCATCTTCGGACTCCCAAGTAATGTTAGCACCCCGATGATGCTTCCATTGAACTTTAACCATGACCACGTCTTTATGCCTCAACTTCCTTACTTTCGATTCCAAAATCGACTCTGGTTCTTCCACACAACGATTCCCATTGTCCACCCGAATTTCCGACAAAGGAATCACGCTTTCCTCTTCGGCTAGGCACTTCCTAAGGTAACACACGTGGAACGTAGGATGTATCCCATCCATTTCCGGCGGTAAATCTAACCGGTAGGCTTGCAAACCAATCTTCTCCAAAATAACGAATGGTCCAAAGAAACGAGGACTAAACTTCCCACGCTTCCCGAAGCGTATGATCCCCTTCCACGGAGACACTTTCAACATGACCCGGTCACCCACTTGAAACTCGACCGGTCTTCTCTTCTTGTCCGCATAGCTCTTTTGTCGGTCTTGCGCCGCCTTTATCCTTTCTCGAATTTCTTTCACCTTGTCCGCCGTCTCTTGAACTATTTTCGGCCCGGCGAATTGCTTTCTGCCCGCTTCTAGCCAACAAACTGGGGTCCTACACTTCCGTCCATACAAAGCCTCAAACGATGCCATTCTGATACTAGAATGGTAACTATTGTTGTACGCGAACTCTACCAAAGGTAGGTGTGAGTCCCAACTTCCCCCGAAGTCTATTACACACGATCTCAACATATCTTCTAGCGTCTGGATTGTCCTCTCGCTTTGACCATCCATTTGAGGGTGATAGGCCGTGCTCAGATTCAGTCTAGTGCCCAACTCCTTTTGCAAGCTAGTCCAAAAGTTCGAAGTGAAACGACTATCCCGATCCGATACTACAGATTGCGGAACTCCGTGCCTTGACACCACCTCGTCGATGTACAACTTAGCCAACTTATCTATTGGCAAGGTCTCCCGCATCGCAAGAAAATGTGCGCTCTTGGTCAACCGATCCACGATCACCCAAATTGTATCGTGACCACGTAAGGTCTTTGGTAGCTTCGTCACAAAATCCATGGTGATGTTGTCCCACTTCCTCGGGAATGGACAATGGTTGCAAACTTCCATATGGTCTTTGATGCTCCGCTTTGACTTGAAGGCATGTGACACACCTTTCCACATAGCTAGCCACATCCAGCTTCATCACCGGGCACCAATAATTCAACTTTAAGTCTCTATACATCTTGGTGCTACCGGGATGTATAGAATATTTCGACTTATGTGCCTCCTCGAGAAGTAAGTCATGATTTCCCCCAATCTTTGGCACCCAAATTCTCCCTTGGAAGAGTTTGAGTTCACGACTATCTTCTGTTAAGAGTTCCTTTTGCTTGGACATAACCTCGGTCTTGAGGTTCTCTTCTTTAAGTGCTTCCGCTTGGCTCGTTCTTATACTCTCCAACAAACTCGACACCACATCGATTCTGGTAAGGGACATTTTGACACCTCCATCATGACTCCTTCGACTCAACGCATCCGCCACCACGTTGGCCTTACCGGGATGATAGAGTAAATCGCAATCGTAATCCTTCAAAAGTTCTAGCCATCTCCTTTGTCGCATGTTGAGTTCCTTTTGATCGAAGATGTACTTGAGACTCTGGTGATCCGTGAAAAGAGTACACTTGGTCCCATACAAGTAGTGTCGCCACAACTTTAACGCGAAAACTACCGCCGCCAACTCCAAATCATGAGTCGGATAATTCTTCTCATGGTCCTTCAACTGTCGCGACGCGTAGGCTATTACTTTCCCTCTTTGCATTAGGACACACCCAAGTCCCATCTTGGAAGCGTCACTAAACACAACAAAGTCCTCCGATCCCTCGGGCAAGGACAAGATCGGAGCTTCGCACAACTTCCTCTTGAGCGTCTGAAACGCTTGCTCTTGTGTATCGGTCCAAAGAAACTTGACGTTCTTCCTTGTAAGAGCAGTGAGCGGTGTAGCCGTCTTTGAGAAGTCTTGAATGAAACGCCGGTAGTAACCCGCCAAACCCAAGAAGCTTCGGATCTCCGTCGGACTTGTTGGAGGTTCCCAACTCATCATTGCCTCGATTTTTACCAGATCCACTTTTACCCCGTCCTTTGATACCACATGCCCCAAGAATTGCACCTCTTGGAGCCAGAATTCGCACTTCGAGAATTTCGCGAACAGCTTCTCCCTGCTTAAAACTTCTAATACTTCCCGTAAGTGTTTTCCATGCTCGGACTCATCCCTTGAATATATTAAAATATCGTCGATGAAGACGATCACGGATTTATCCAAGAATGGGCGACACACACGGTTCATCAGATCCATGAATACGGCCGGAGCGTTGGTTAGACCGAAATGCATCACCAAAAACTCGTAATGGCCGTATCGCGTTCGGAAATCCGTATTCGGAATGTCTTCTTTCTTCACTCTTACTTGATGATATCCGTACCGAAGGTCAATCTTCGAGAAATATCCCGCGCCTTGAAGTTGATCAAAAAGGTCGTCGATGCGAGGTAAGGGATACTTGTTCTTCACCGTGACTTTGTTTAACTCCCGATAGTCTATGCACATCCGCATAGATCTATCCTTCTTCTTCACGAATAGTACCGGTGCTCCCCAAGGAGATGAACTTGGTCGAATGAAGCCCTTCTCCAACAACTCTTGAAGTTGTGTCATCATCTCTTTCATTTCTGTCGGTGCCAAACGATATGGAGCACGAGCTATCGGAGCCGCTCCCGGTGTGAGGTCAATCTGAAACTCCACTTGTCGCTCCGGTGGCAATCCGGGTAAGTCTTCCGGAAAGACGTCCGGATAATCTTATACCACCTCCACATCTTCTACCGACTTCTTTTCTTTCTTTGCATCCACAACGTAGGCCAAGTACGAAGGGTAACCCTTCGCTAAAAACTTGCGAGCCTTAAAAGATGAGATAATAGGATTATTCCTCTTTCCTTTCTCCCCATAAATGGTAGCCACACCATTTTCCGGCAATGGCACTTGGATCATCTTTTTGGAACAAAAGATGTCCGCCCTATGCCTTACTAACCAATCCATACCTACGACTACATCAAATCCTCCTATAGCCATAGGTAATAAATCCACTTCAAATGAACTCTCATCGACCTCTAGAGTGAAATCACAAAAACGATCACGAATGATCACTTGATCCCCATTAGCTACTTCTACTACTAACGCATCGGGAAGGACACTAATAGGAGTGGTGAATTGTTTACAGAAAGCATCCGACACAAAGGAACATGTAGCACCCGAATCAAACAAAATACGAGCAGGCATGGAGTTTACTAGAAACATACCCGAAATGTCATCCGCGGTTTCCTTTGCCTCCTCGGTAGTCATCCGGAAAGCTCGACTCGGTGCCCTTGATGGTTGCTCGACCCTAGCCGTCGAACCCACAGAATTTCCACCACCTTCTCTAACTAGCCTTGGGCACTCTCGCTTCATATGCCCCCGTTCTCCGCATTCATAACATACCGACCCACGGAGGGAACACTCTCGAGCTGTGTGGTTTTTCTTACCACACTTGTTACACCCGGCTGGACCGGAGAGAGTCCTTGTAGCGCATGGCCCCGAGTGCTTTGACCTGCACTTGTGGCACCACCGATCTTCACGGCGTTGATCCCCTGTTCTCCCGCTTACAAAGGGTCTTGATTGACGAACGGGCCCCGATGGCCCTTCCCACTTCCGTTTCTCGCCAACATGCTTCTTCTCATCCCTTTCGGCATTGATGTCGTCCTCAACAAGTAAGGACTCCTCGATAACCTCTTGCAGAGTCGAACACTTTGCATTCCTTACTGTTGTTCGCATCTCGGCCGGTAACCCTTGATGATAGGCCTTAATCTTTGACCTTTCATCGGGGACCAGATGTCCCACCAAGTTTAGTTTCTCTAAGAAGAGTTTGGAGTAGCCAACAATAGACAGATTCCCTTTCTTCAGATCTCGGAACTCCCGCTCCAACTTGTCCATCGAACGCTCGCTACAATACTTGTCCATAATCTTTTCCTTGAACACCGGCCAAGTTAACTTAGCCATAACTTCAGGAGTGAGGACTGATCGAGTGAGATTCCACCAAATCAAAGCCTCTCCCCGAAGTAGTTGAGAAGCAAACTTGACCCGTTGAGAGGGATCACACTCACTTTACTCAAAGGCCATCTCTACCTCTTTGAGCCAGTACATGCAAGCAACCGGGTTGTCTGAACCCGCAAACTCCTTAGGGTAGCACCCCAGAAATGCTTTGTAAGTGCACCCCTTAGTCTTCGTCTGAATCCCTTCAGCGGATGGTTCCTCAACCGTTACCACATTTGGTCCACCCGACCCCACAATAATGTTTTCAGCCATCGTCTCAGGTTGTCGGTGGCTAGCGTCTCGATCCTCTAGGAGTTTCATGAAAAACTCTTGTTGTTGGGTCATGGCCGAAGTCATGGCCAACTGTTGTTGAGCCAAGGCCGCATTCATAGCCAACATCATGCTATCCCGAAGCCGAGTCTCCATGGTAACTTCCTCCATGATGGCGTTACCTGTATTGAGGTTCCAGCGCGGAATATGCTCAGGCCCTCCTCCCAAGATTCTGGGTATAGGAATGTCATCGGAGGTTGCCCCCACCGGGGGTCGTACTGCTGCAGATTCCACTTCTGGTTGCCCCTCTGGCATGTCCGATAATCTACTTCGAGTGTTTACCATTAATAATCTGCCATGCACGTACGAGAAATAGATTGAGAAAAGACTAAGCGAGTTGAACTCATTGTACGTACTACTACCTTCATCAATTATCATAATAATAGTAAACCAAGCATGCTCACGTAACAATGCATTCGTAATAGCAGTAGCTAAGTGAAATTATGAACGAACCATACACAAGAATTCTTGTCACCATCATCACAACTTTTAATTACCGTAATTCCGTAATCCTAACGCTCTTCCCACCTAGGATTTCTACCCCAAGTGGACAGTGAAGTCATAAAGTCTAAATCTTAAGTCTAGATATGCTAAACCATACCTAGTTCACTTAAACTAAAGCTCTGATACCAACTTGTAACACCCTAAAAATAGGGATAACAAAAACTTTCCAAAAATGGAGAAGTGGTATAAAGTTTGCCATAGCAAGAGCCTCCCAAAAAGAGGAAATATACAAATAACCTGTTTAATCACAATTCTGTAATTTAACGGATAAATAAACAACAACCAACTAATCTAATTTCTACATCTAGAAAAGAGATTACAAAAGGGGTGTCATCTATAAACCCAAATCTTCCAACAAAAGTTCAAGCGCCAAAATTCCCAAGCTCTTGCTCAAAGCATCTAAACTTGCCTAGGAGCCGCGCCGCTAACACTTGAGATACACATCGACACCAAACAAGTGTTAGGCCAAAAAGCCTAGTGAGTCGAACAATAATAAGCATGCATGAACATTTACAATTCTTATCAGCAGTTAACCAGTGTTCAATATATGTGGAGTCATTAGGGGAGACCCAAAGCACCAATCAAGTCCCACCCAAGAGTCGATATACCTTGATGCCCTTAACAAGGAACACCCCAAAGGCCCGACACACCCGAAGACTATCGCTAAGAAAATTCCCCGAATGGCGGAGGTCTATGCACATACCATCACAGTGGCGCCCAAGACTACATCCTCCTAGTGTACTGACTTGGTTCGTCCACATAACGCATATAGGAGGTCCTTTAGGTGTATTTCAACCCAACATATTTAAATACCAACTACGGGTACAATATTACCATCCTATCCTCGTGAGTTCTAACAAAGACCCATATAACAATTATGTTCATCATGTATATAAATATGTCACCAAAGTGGTATTCCAACTAGAACCATCATAATACCCATACATGTATACATTTAACATATCAAGGTACTCACATTATGTATCCATGAGAAAAGCCCCAAATAAGGGTACATCTAACATACTTTATGGCATATCATCAATATCCATATCTCCAACTATTTTCACAAAGAAAACCCAAATACTTGAACACATAGAGATAAGATAATAACAAATAAGAGTATATGATGTGTATCTAGTTTTGACAAAGGTTAGTAAACTCACAATCTAGGTTTTATACCAAAACCTAGAAAAGATGAAAACCCTAGATGTTGAAGGAGAGGAGACTTGAAGGTGAGTGACGATTGATCTTGTAGAAACCCTAGATTGTTGCCTCCTTAATGATAATAAATGCAAGGACAACACCCAACCACTAATCTTGAGTGATATTAATGAGGCTAGGGTTTGGGGAGAGTTGGGAGCTGAATCTTGAGCTCCAAAATCGTCAATAGTGAAGAGAGGTATGAGAGTAATGACTTAGAATTCGGCTACAAACCCATTTAAACCAAACACCCTGTCGGCGACAATGCCCGACAACAATGCCCAGGGCATTGTCGCGTGTCATAGTCGCGCCCTCCCCCGAAGCTACGGTACACCTTCGGCGACCTTGACACGGAAAAAGTGACCATGTCATAGTCGCCTGTCATTGTCGCGCCACACCTCAGACGTCCCGAAATTCAACCAGTTTCAATAACTAACACGAGGTTTGAACAATTAAAGATGGTAAGTCAGATTATACGTCATTTCAACATATCAATTATCATAAAACGCATACAAAGGCTCATATACTCACATAGGTACATTTAATGCATTTAAAGGAATAAATACTTACCTTGAGAATTTCCGGGTGTTACACAATGCTCATAAATACCAACGGTCACAACGGCTCGACAACATCAAGAACATTTATGAAGCGCGACAGTTACAAAAGACACATTTATGAATAATCAACGTTATAAATACCCAAGATCAACACTTCATTGGGGATAGAGACAGAATACACCAAGTATACGTTTACAAGCTCTCCGGAGAATATTGGCAATCTTTCGTTCATACGACATCATCAAATTACACACGACTATAGTTTTTTCACACACGACGCACACTTATTTTAAAATCGTACATCTATTTCTTGTATAGATCGTGTAATACATTGTAAGCATCATAGGATATCACCCCTGTTTGGTGATCATAGTGCACGACGACCCTTACCTGTTGTCCGCGGTTTTTTCCTCGTTGAGGTTTTTCCGCGTCACCAAATCCCTTGTCTTCTTATTTTATTGTTTATCTCGAATAATTGTCTATTGGTTACTTTCTTTAGTTGGATAAAACTCCACGTCGACCTTAAGTTATTCATTCAGTAGTTTTTGGCATTAACAGTTTGGCGCCCACCGTGAGGCCCCATCTAAAGAAAATCCTAGACAACAGTGTGTCGTGCTAACAATTTCCTCGAGTGTTTTTCGTGTTTCACAGGAAAATGGCAGCTCAAGAAACTCAAGAACGCATCATGGCTCAAATGAGCATGGAGTTAAATGCAGCTCGTGCTCGAATCGAGACGTTGACAAAACAGCACAGGCAAGACGTGTAGGAAAATGAATCCTTAAGAAACCGTAATGTCAACAATGCGGTGGGGCCTTCGCAAGGACAAAATGGTTTTAGTGCGCCCTGGACAGGACCACCTCTTCCCAACTATCTGAGGCCACTTGTCTCTGGTTTTCCCAGACAGCCGATGCCGATGTTGCCACCTTCACCGCCGGCTTTCTTTGCTTAGGCCGCTCAGGTCCCTCCAATGCCATTTGCGACGTCATTACCTCCACCGCCACCTTTCTTTCATTCGACGACATCAATCCCTACAATGCCTCCACCAGTATCGATCTCCTCGATACCAATACCATCTTTCCAGTTCAACGGGTACGCTTCTGACTCGTCGCAGCAGAATAGATTCCAGAATTCAGGACATGTTCTGTCGGGTGTTCAAGGAAGCATTTCGGTCGATCCTGTCTCCCAAAGGTTGAAGATGTTGGATGAGCAAAACGAACGTGTTCTGTCACTACTTGCCAAGCTTCCAAGAGTTGCGGTACCAATCGACGTCAAACCTCGTACGGGGTTTCAGGCGTCACCTTTTGTTGATGAGATCGCAATGGTCGATGTCCCAAAAACGTACAGTATCCCCACATTCACATCGAAATACTCTGGTGTCACGGATCCGACTGAACACGTCGCTCAGTATAAGCAATTAATGTGGACAGTCTCGATCCCTCACCAGTATCAAGAGGTATGCATGTGCAAAAGTTTCGGAGCAACCCTTACAGGTGTAGCTTTGCAGTGGTTGATCGGTCTCAAGCCAAAGTCAATCGGATCATTTTCCGAGTTAGTGAACCAATTCTCCCAACAGTTCGCCAGTAGTCGCAAGATGGGGAAACAAACTAGCAACCTGTATTATGTCGTGCAAAAGGCAGGAGAATCCATCCGCAGTTACTTCAACAGGTTTAACACAGAAATGATCAACGTCCGCAACTGTGACATCAAGACTGCAATCGAAGCTTACAAGCATGGTTTTGACGAAAGTTCAGGTCTTTACACTGATCCGACAAAGTACCCCCTGGAGAACTTCGAAGACGTGCGAGCAAGGACCTTGGCTTACATGAGAGTCGAGGACGACGCGACTTTTTGTTGAAAGCATTCCAGTGACAAGAATCCATTGAGCGTAAAGAAACCAGAGTTCAAGAGCAGATCGACAACAAAAATTGAGCCATCGAGACAAATCTCAAACGTCCGGTTGGGCATGAAAAAGGCCTCGACCTTGGCCAAGTTCCCTCAATATCCTGAAATCTCCTCATAAGGATTAAGGATACTTCCAAAGATTTGGTCGACGCATTGAAGACCACACAAGAAACTGGTCGTTGGCCGATGAAAAGTGACAAAACCGACGATAAGAAAGACAAGACCAAGTGGTGCGATTTTCACGATGACCATGGTCACACAACCGACGATTGCATAGCCCTCATGAAGGAACTTGCTTGGCATGATCCAAAAGGAAACCTCAAAGGTATCCTCGACGGACAAGCGATACCTGACAGAAACACTCCACCACCGTCCCTCGATCATGAGAAAGTCGTAAACTGCGTGACTGGTGGATGGGACGTGTGTGGTTTAACCTATTCAGCAGCGAAAAGGCATGCGTCTCAGGGGGCAAGCAATCTACCAATCCCTCGATCCTCACGATCGAAAGAAGAACAAGATCTCGAGTCCATGAAAATAACATTTGATCAAGATGACTTGGACGACCTACATCAGAAACATCACGATGGGTTGATCGTCCAACTCAAGATCGGCAATTGTCTGATCCGAAGAGTGTTGGTTGATGGAGGAAGCTCAGTGAGCATCATCTTTCTCGATACCATTAAAGTTATGGGTCTCGATAAGTCAAAAATCGTCCGACGTTCGACAATGTTGGTTGGCTTCAATGGAGATGCAACGAGCACCTACGAAGAGATCATCTTACCAGTCTATGCCAAGGGAATCAACAAGCAGACAAAATTCAGCGTTATAGACTGTTCCTCAGCATACAATGTCATTCTTGGTCGACCTTGGATCCATGACATGAGGGCAGTACCCTCGACCTACCATCAGACGATGAAGTTCCCAACTCCATGGGGAATCCAGGAGATCAAAAGTGAACCGAAAGTCGCTCGGGATTGCTACAAGATAACGATGAAACCCAGAAAGCAGTCCATCTAGCAATTACAGAACCAGGGAACATGCAGATTGTTTCGCTTGGACGCACGAAGACATGGTCGGCATAGATCCTGATGTTATTTCGCATAAACTAAACGTGGATCCATCGTTCAAACCAATAAAACAAAAGCAAAGAAAATTAGCTCCAGAGCGAAACAAGGTGATCAACGAAGAAGTCGACAACGTCCTCAAAACTGGGAAGATACGAGAAGTGAAGTACCACGACTGGTTAGCCAATGTCGTGGTCGTACAAAAGAAAATTGGCAAATGGAGAGTTTGCATAGACTTCATAGATCTAAATTAGGCGTGTCCAAAGGACCCATTTCCTTTGCCACACATTGTCTCATTGATCGACGCAACTGCTGGCATGAACTCTTGACGTTCATGGATGCCTATTTAGGCTACAATCAAATACTTATGCACGTTGACGATCAAGAAAAAACAGCCTTCATGACGGATTGAGGTATCTATTTGCTACAAGGTTATGACTTTTGGTTTGAAAAATGCAGGATCCACATATCAGCGACTAGTCAACAAAATGTTCAAGAACCAACTGGGTGACACTATGGAAGTATACATTGACGACATGCTGGTCAAATCTCGACAAGCCGTCAATCACGTCGAACATTTATGGCAAGCATTCGACGTACTTCGACAATACCACATGAAGCTCAATCCAACGAAATGTTCCTTCGGAGTCAGTGCCGGGAAATTCCTGGGATACACGATGACTCGATGAGGCATTAAAGCTAATCCCGACCAGATTAAAGCACTCGTCGAGATTAAATCACCAAGAAATTTTAAAGAAGTGCAAAGTTTGACAGGTCGAGTAGTAGCCCTAAACAGGTTCATCTCTCGATCGTCGGACAAGTGTCACTTATTTTACAACGTCTTGCGAAAGAACAAAGGTTTTCATTGGACGGAAGACCATGAGCAAGCATCGCAAAAGTTGAAAGAATATATAGCGTCGCCTCCGCTGTTATCAAAACCACAAGACAACGAGATGTTGCAATTATACTTAACCGTCAATTCTCACGCGGTAAGTGCAGTCCTGGTAAGAGAAGACGACAAGCAACAATTGCCTATCTATTATGTAAGTAAGTCTTTACTCGACGCCGAAACCAGGTATTCCTCAATGGAAAAACTTATACTATCACTAGTCACAGCTGTAAAAAAGCTACGACATTATTTTGAATCGCATCCTATAACTGTAGTTACTAACTTTCCACTCAAGTCTATCCTGAAAAAGCTATAATTAACAGGTCGACTAGCGAAATGGAGCATATACCTCAGCAGTTATGACATCGACTTCAAACCCAGGACCGCGATCAAATCGCAAGTCCTAGCAGACTTCATCGCCGACTTTAGTCCTAAACTAGAGAAAGAAGCACAAAGCGAAGTTTGTTCTGTGGCGACTAACGACGACAAAACCTGGACTCTACATGTCGATGGTTCATCCAATGCTAGGGGCACAGGACTGGGCGTCGTCTTAGAGTCACCACAGGAGGGTAAGATGGTTTACTCCATACGATGTGATTTCAAAGCAACCAACAATGAAGCAGAGTATGAAGCCTTGATCGTCGGGATGAACATGGCACACGAATTGGGGGCAAAAGGGTTGCACGTCAAAAGTGACTCCCTTCTCGTCGTTAATCAGATGAATGGTGAATTTGCGGCTAAAGATTCAAAGATGACAGCATATCTCAAAGTATCAAAGGCAAAATCTGCAAAATTCGAGCCTTTTTCGATCAAACAAATTCCAAGAGATTTGAATACTCAAGCAGATGCTTTAGCCAATCTTGGATTGGCACTAAGCAAACCACTATTTGATGTGATTCCTATGGTACATCTGACTATGTCGACTATTGATCACGACGACATCGGACAAATTGATAGCCACAACGAAGGAGATTGGTCGAGCGACATCATGAACTTTCTAGCACACGACCAACTCCCGGAAGATAGAGCAAAGGCTCGGAAGATAAGATTTTAAGCATCGCGGTATGTCGTGATACAAGGCAGACTCTATCGACAATCATCAACCAGACTTAATCTATGATGTGTCACAAGCAAAACGTAAGTCCAGAACATCTTACAAGAGATACACGACGGCGAGTGTGGTAATCATTCAGGTGGTCGTAACTTAGCCAATCGAGTGTCTCGACAAGGCTACTATTGGTCTACGATACGACAAGACGAAATCAAGTATGTACAGAATTGTGACGCATGTCAGTGACACTCAGGTTCGACGCATAAACCCTCAAAACCATTACACTCGACATAAGTTACGTGGCCCTTCATGAGGTTATATCCTTTATCTAGACTAACATCATATACAGATTTGGCATACCATCCGAGATTGTCTGTGACAATGGGTCTCAATTTATAAGTGAGAGAACTCAACAGTTCTATGAGGACTACAATATAAAATTCACGACATCGACACCACGATACCCTCAGTCGAATGAACTTGTTGGGTCGAGTAATAAAACGATTGTTAACTCAATCAAGAAACGTTTGAAAGCAGCAAAAGGAAGATCAGTCAAAGAACTCCCTTCGATCATGTGGGCAAATCGTACGACTCCACGTACGTCCACTAGACAAACCCCCTTTTCCTTAGTCTATGGTTGTGAAGCAGTTTTACCCATCGAGGTACAACTCCCTGTGTCGAGGCATACATCGGTCGACCATAACATGGTCGATATGAGCTACCACCTTGATGCTCTTGAAGAATTTAGAGAATCAGCACTGATTCGAATGGCATCCCAAAAACAAATGGTCGAACAACACTTCAACAAAAACGTAAAGATTAAGGTCTTCCAAGTGGGTGACCACGTCTTACGACGAGTGTTTCATAACACCCTGGAACCGAATGCAGGTAAACTTTCCATCAAATGGGAAGGTCCTTATCGTATTTCGCATGTCGTGGGAAAAGGTTCCTATAGGCTCCAAACTCTCAACGACCAGGAGATCCCACGTAGTTGGAACGCAACACATCTAAAGAGGTATTTCTTCTAAAACCTTGAACTATTTTTAATACGATTATTCATCTCGAACAAGTACTAACTTAAGCATCGGAGGGTCGTTGGTTAGCCAACGACCAACCTCTGACGTTGTTTTTCTCGCAGAATCGCACGACATAAGACTACAAGTCTTTTGCATGACACAAGGTTACAAGTCTTTCGTATGACTTAATCTCGCAAAACACCAAAGGGTGTGAAATCTAAGTTCTTAACATTGAAATATTTTTCATTATGGATGAAATGACTAAGTCGCAAGTATCTTTGATTGGATGACGTTGGCATGCCTTGGTCGCAGGTATCCTTGAACTTATTCCCATTATTTTCAAACGATTATCTTACGAATTGTTTATTTGGTCGTACGATCTTTAAGTCCAGGAGAGGCCTTAAGTCTCCTGAATAGCCCTAGTCGCAAGTTCAATGACATGAATTATTATTGCAATTTATAGTACTCGACGATGTAGCAAAAAGATCATTTATATTCAAAATTCAATGGTTACAAGGGAAAGACTCGACCACAAACGGTCGACCTATTAAAAACTACAAAAACAAAAGGTGCTCAAGAAGGGGGGCACCCCCTGCTGGATGTGACGAGGAGGCATCGTCAGTCTGGCCTCCATCCACCTTAACTTCCTCAACCGCCTCGACTTCCTTCTCATCCTCGGAGTCCAGGTCTTGTTCGGTCCCAACATTTGTATTAAATTTATAATTATTATAATATTAAAGATGTTTTTAAGTATTTTTTAGTGTGCAGTTGGAGTTGATTTTTTTAATATTCAATGGACATACCATTTTTAGTGTTTTATTTTTCGTTGTTGGGTTGGAGATGGTAAGGGCAACCATTAAAAGCTTATTCGGTAAGCTCCTTAATAAATCATTACTAAACACTGTAAATCAGGGTCGCACATGGGTTGGATTGGCTAGATTGAAGACATTTGAACAACCTAAGCAATGTTTGGGATTTGAAAAATCTCAACCCAGCAAAACTACAACCCAACCCAACACAAACCATGTAGGTTGGGTTGAAACTTTGATACATCATTTTACAATCTAGCTAAATTTTTATGTTTAAACGAATTAAAATCAAATATGAACATACAAAAAAGACTAACAAACTCAAAAAAAGTTGAATGTTCATGCAATAAGAAAGTAAAATTATGGTTGAAAATTTGTAATATAATTTTGAATATAGCTAATTATCGGTTGGTCTAATGTCTGATGTACATATATTAATCAATGATTTAAAAATCATATTAAATCTATAGTATAAAAAGACATCATGCTCATCGGGTTAGGTTGGATTCAAATTACCCTAACCCAATTGCAACACAATAGATGCAATTTGGCCTAATTTTGTATCAACTATGTGGGTTACCTTGGGTTGAGTTTTTTTTGGGTTTTTTCGGGTTGGGTTGTCCCGTTTGGTCGGTTTCTTGAACACCTCTTCTACGAATGGTTGTGCAATTATGAATCAAATGATTTGGACTTAGGCGTAAGACTGTAAGAGGCATACATTAGCCTACACCCGAACAGGTCTAAAACGAGCTCGTAACCAATAAAGTGTGAACCCTTTTATTGGAAGGAAATGTACTCTCCAATCCCTTTGAGATACCTTGGTCCAAAATAATGTTACATTTTCTATTTTAATTTGTTTGAAATTCAAGTGTTTGTTTTAAAAAATAAGTGTCTAGTTTCTTATTTTACCCTTGACTATGAGGAGAAGAAGAAAAAAGTTTTTTAATTAAAAAAATGTAATAATTACATATTTTCTGAAACTGTCTTTCTTTTTCATCATAGACGTTTACTTTGGAACGGACAGAGTAATATTTAGAGTAAACTATGATTTGTTGAAGTTTGTTACTTTCGTTTTTGGTTTTTCAAAATTATTGTTTTCATCACTGTGGCTTGCAATTCGTTTAACTTTTCGGCACTAAAACTAGCTCCATTAAAGTTCACTCGTTAACCCAGGGGAAGTTTCGACTTTTACCTTCTTCTTTCATGTTCTATTAAAAATTTTCAATATGTGTATAATACTTTATGGAATCATTTACGGATTTGGTCCCTAGTTTGATGAAAATCACGAATAAAAGCAAAAGGAAGAGGGACTCAGACATTCTTTGCACAGAGTTCTCTTACTATTAATGGGTGGCTCCTGGTGGTTATTTTGTGTTATTTAAGAGATTGGTCCCTCGACTTAAACATCGTTAACTTGAGGTTGTTAGTCCAATCATGTGCCCCTCACGTGAGGGGCAATTTCGTCTTTTTACCCATATTTCTTATTTTCTTTTGAAAATATAAAAAATATATTAACATTTTATGTATAATAAATTAATAATATATATGACCCTTCCCGTTTCTCTAATGAAACCCCTTTTTCTTTCTCCGAGGTACCTCCAGTGGCGTAGCCACATAGGAACTAGGGGGTGCAATTGCTCCCCCTTAAATCGAAGAAAATGTTTCATGTAATAGGAGAAGTGGAGGAATAGGAGAGAAGAGGCGTCTTAGAAGAAAATGAATAGATGTGTAGGGTTGTAAACGAACTGAACGAACACGAACGGAGGCTTGTTCGTGTTCATTCGTTTAACTTAACCGAACAAACGAACGAACACGAACGGTAAATGAATGAAATTTTTTTTGTTCATGTTCGTTCGTTAAGAAAATATGTTTGTTCGTGAAGAAAATATGTTTGTTCGTGTTCGTTTATGTTCGTTTATTAAGAGCTAAACGAACATAAACGAACAAACATAAATGAACATAAACGAACGTAAACGAACGAACGTAAACGAACGAACGTAAACGAACGAACATAAATGAACATATACGAACGTAAACGAACGAACATAAACGAACACAAATGAATAAAAAAAACAACCACCATTACTCATCATTTCGTTTGTAAAAAATAACATAACAAAATAAAATAAAAACGGATAAACTTAGGAGGTATAAAAAAGGAATTTTAAAAAATTAATTTAATGAATGCTTTTACACATTAATGTCATAATATATATAAATATATTTATATATATTAACAAATATAAACGAACGTAAACGAACATAAATGAACGAACGTTCACGAACGTAAATGAACGAACGAGATCATTGTTCATGTTCGTTCATTTAACTAAACGAACAAAAAATGTGTTCATGTTCGTTCATTTATTAAATAAACGAACATAAACGAACTTCCCGCCGAACAGTTCACGAATGGTTCGCTGAACGTTCGGTTCGTTTACAGCCCTATGTGCAGTGAAGGAGAAGTGGGAATGTGGTCAAAAAAATGGTAAAGTAATATGTGGAGTCAAATTATACTTATAGCCCTTATATTTTAATGAACTTTTAAAAATGACTCAATATTTTTTTAAAAATATTCATTACAATTTACCAATTTATATATTTAAAAGTTATTTCATCTAAAATTTAGAAATAAAGATAATTATTCTAATTTAATGTATAAATTATTGTGAAATTAAAAAATACAATGCTTTTGATCAATAATTGTTATTATCTTGATCAACATTATTCATACCGATCCCCATGTCAATCAATGGTCAAGTTAAATGTCAGTATTATTAATAGAATTTGTGTCGATTTCTAGGTTTGGTGTATCCAATTTATGTGACGACATCTCAAAATAATGAAAAATTTCATACTTAAACTATATAGAAACGACTTGATGGTTCTTGTAATGAATGCAAATAGATCTTTTTCAAAAGATGAGATCTCATAAAAACTAATGTTGGATGTAGTATGTTTTTTTATTGTACCTTTTATTTTATAATTGTTGACTAAGAGGTTGTTTACCAAATTTTTCATTAAGTCCTGTATGGATAAATGTGTTTGTCGGGATAAATTTATCTGTCTGGATAAATTGATGTTGTTGTTTACTTTTTTATCTGAATTAACAGTGTGAATAACAGAAATGACCAATTTACCCCTGAATATGAATTTTAAGTTGTTTTATAAATTGTTGTTTATTTTTTAAGCCATATATTCATAAATTCATTGATATAATCCAGAAATCAAACAAAAATTCATTAAGTACTTAAACTTCCAGTTCAAACACAATGTAGCCAAGTTCAAACAAAAAGTAGCAAGTATGAAACAAGTATGAAATAGACATTGTAGAAATCATGGTTACAAAAATCTACATTGTAGAAATGTCGAGCAAATATGGAGAAGAAACAAGTATGGAACAAAAATCGACTGAAAAAACAAGTAAGGAACAACAATCGACTGAAGAAAACAAATATGGAACAACAATTGACTTAAGAAATAAGTATGGAACAACAATCGACTGAAGAAACAAGTATGGAACAACAATCGAGTATGGAGAAGAAACAAGTATTGAACAATCAGTAAAATCATTACCTTTAGAGAAATCGACCAAATGAAATTATTGTCTAGGGTTGAAATCAAACCAGCAGTGAATTGAAATAGTGTAATCGAACCAGCAATGAACTCGAAGCAGTAAAATCGAATGAGCGGTGAAGGTGAAATCGAAATCAAACAAGCAGTGAAGGTGAAATCGAGCAGCTAGGTTTTTATTGTGTGATTATTGAGTAGGAGGGTAGGCATGTCTTTATTTTTAAAGGTTAGAAATGTCAAAGATGTGTCTTAATGGGGACAACACATCTTTCCCCTACTTAGTGAATAAGCCGGAAATGTCTGCGCGAATAAGTCAGTTTTGTCATTAAGCCCCAAGTAAACACTCCAAACGTCTGTGCGAATAAGCCGGTTTTGTCATTAAGCTCATTAAGCCCCAAGTAAACACCCCCTAAATCCGCTTATGTATGGCTACCAGCGCAACCAATTTGTTACTTCTCTAGTATTGCTCATTTGTTAATTGTTTTAACTTATCCGATTTTATGACTGCCCATTGTTAAGGGTTGATTTTAGTTTGATCTATGCATTAAACAACCTTGATTTTAGTTTGATCTATACATTAAACAACGTTGGATAATTAAGTATTTAATAGAAAGATAAACATCTAGCGTTTTGTCATCTATTTTATTCATTTATAATTGATGCTCCTCCTCGAACTCAGTCCTGGCTCCGCCCCTGGGTACCTCCTTCCCCTTTTCTTCCCTTTCTCCGGAGAAACCCCTATTCTCTTTTCGGCACAGTTGTCTGTCAATGATACCCTCACCCAATCCCTGCAACAAACACAAACTCGAAGCAACGACGAACTTCAAGAACGAAGAACGATGGCAACAACAAATAGATACTTTAACCCAATGAGCTTGAAGCAACAATTAACCTCACCATATGTAGAGAGAAATATTTTTATAGTGGGAATCTGATATTTGTATGAACTTGCTTTGCAGAGAAAAAGTTAGGTTTTGTTGTTGTTCTTGTTCAACTTCATCAAAGTACTCTAGTGTGGTAGGTAGTGATGGTGAAAGGTGGTAGTGGACGGTAGTCTATAATGTTGGTGGTAAGTGTTCATTGGATCCTTTTTCTATTAACCATGAGTGTCTGAGCCAATGTGTATATACATCAACTAATTAGGAAAAAACCCCGGTAGCCTAAAAAATTCTTATTTTTTTATTTTACTAATTTTTATTTATATGTTTGTTTTAAAAACCGGTTAAGAACCTAGTTGACACTTGACAATTGACATGCTCTAAAGTCCAATCCATTTGCACTTTAAGAAATATTTGACAAATTGATGGGTTCCACATTGGGTTAGTTTTATTGGGCTCAGATATTCAGCTCCATTTCTTACTTTCAGCAGTGTTTACCTAATTAAGGTTTACTAGTTGTGTACTCGTGCAAAGCGGCGGGATACATCTCGATTACGAAACGCACAAATAATATCGTAAATCAACCAAATTGTTGTATATCGATATTGAATTTTGAAGAACAAAATCGGAATAAGAAAAGAAGAAACGAAACTTGTAAGCTCTTAAATCTGTCAACGCGTCTTGAATGTTGAAGATATAAAACAAATATTAATTTCAGGAAAATAATAATGTCATAAGCTAATTATTACTACAACAGGCGCTAGTTATGAACACCTGATTGACTTAAATATTTATATCTTGATAATCTTTTACATTTATGCATCACTTGACAGTAAACAGTTGTTGACAATTGGAAGCTCACAAACTGGTATAAGGGGCCGTTTACCAAACGCTTACCCGGGTAAGTGCTTACCAAGTCATATTATCTTATGGATGAAGATGGCAATGACCAAAAATCTTACCCGGTAAGAGTCAAGACAAGGACCAAGATTCTTACCCTGGTAAGTGATAGCGAAGACTCTTACCACGGTTAGCACTTACCGGGAAATTTGTTGCATACGATACCGTTTTGGTGGACTAAAATCTTACACGGTAAGTAAATGATAGTGTTAAATTTTACCGGTAAGCGTTTATCGGGAAAATTGTTGCATACGATACCGTTTTGGTGAACTAAAATCTTACCCGCTAAGTAAGTGATAGTGTTAAATTTTTTGAGTAAGCGCTTATCCGGGTAAGCGTTTCGTAAACGGCACCTAAGATATTAAAAAAAATATAACACAGCAAAGCTAAAGTCAATTGACACCCAGAGAAACATCAAAAGACAAAACAATCAAAAAACTCTAGAAAACAGGTACTACGAGACGAGAAGACGTTCCGTTCGAAGAGGATGAACAGCGAAATCTTCTTCGCTCCATAGTTTAATAGTTGAAGGCTTTTGATAATTTTTATTAAGTTACACTTTAATTGGGTAAAATTTTCGAACATGGAGTTTATACCCATCAAAATAAATGAACCCATATAATCGAAGCTTTAACAGAAAAATGAAATAGAAGATTTGTTCATACCTTAAACCAAAATATTTGAAGGAAACGTACCATGGAAACCGAAACCGGGGAATTGCAGATTAGCTGTCTGATGACGATAAAGGAGATCACATCCACCGCGGAATTGAAGGCCGATCTCCGACGGGCAATGTTCAAGACGAATTTCCCAGCTACGAAAACGATAGTGGATTAGTTTCTAAGACTGATTCAAGAATCGGAAAACTCGGTAATCAAGATTCCGGCCATCGGAACGATCGGTTCGTTGGCTCGAACATTTACAAACAAAAACATGTAATCAAGAAAACCATTTTAACTCATTTATGATTATCATAAAGAATTTAGAACTTATTTGTTTACATAATTAATTGAGAGTTGAGTTTATATTTTCAAGTTCCAAACCAGAGGGCGGCACCAAAAGTATGAGAGATGCTATTTTGAGTTTGCACAGCAACCCTTAGAGCCAATACTGAAGTTAAAATATTAAACATTGCATAATCCACAATGCAGGGTGTTCTTAGTATGTCGCCACTTAACCACAAAGTTCAAATTTCTAGTCCCAATAGCTAATCCTTTCTTGGGGTATGAAATTCTGCTAAAAGTTCTAATACAAGGAGTAGGTGGTTAATATTTCATAAGGAAGTGGCCCTTTAGAGCATCTGCAGTGGGAGGTCCATCATGTCACCTTACCATGAAAAAACCTCTTCTTAAAGTTAGTGACATGGCAAACCGCTCCATCTGCATGGAGTGGTCCATGCCCATCTAGATGTTAAAATAATTTAAATTTTTTAATAAAAAGTAATTTAATAATCAATTAAAAATAATTTAATAATATTAATTAATTATCAACTTCTTACCTACACATTTAATTAGGTAGAACTTCTACTTATACAAATTATTTTTTACGAAAGATTGATATATATTTATTAAAATTGTTCTTTTTAGTTATTGTAACTTTTAATTATTATGACTTATTATTGTAAGGTTTAACTATTGTCTTTTAATTATTATGACTTATTATTGTAAGGTTTAACTATTGTCTTTTAATTATTATCTTTTAACTATTATAATTATCTTTTAATTATTGTCTTTTAATTATAATAGTAAATTTTATTATTATATATTTTTATTATATAAACCATGGACCGGTTCATGATTGAGAATGAAAGGTTTATGAAATATGTAAGAAAGAGAAAACTGATGTGACAGAATCAAGAACCTCTTTGGAGGTTCATGATTGTGGATGCTCTAAATGTCGATTTTATTCATGTTGCACACACAATAGTAAATTGCATGGCAGATAGTAATAAACCAAAAACAGAATTAAAGTCCACCTCTAAGGTGCTAAAAACAATATTAAAAATGTATTCTATGTTTTTATGAAGTTATTTAGAGACAATTGTCTCCCTTCTATAGCATATTTGATTCTCCCTAAAAACATATTAATTCTCCCTAGATGTGTTATAATAGGTTGTTTGAAACAGGGCTTCAAATACATTCAGACAAAGAAAGAAACAATATGCAGATCTTAAGGGGGCGTTTGGTTCGCAGAATGACTTTTAAGGCAATAACAGGATTTGCTAATGGCTCTCAGTTGGGCTTTATTTATATTTTGATAATCATAAACGAGTTAAAACTTGTAACACCAAGACCGAGAGATTAACTGAGCATGTCTAATATCCAATGTCCTAGAGCAGTAGCTCTGAAATTTGTTAACCGTGAATGGCATTACCAGGCCCGATCCAGACATATTTTAGGCTCTAGGCGAGATGTAAAAATGAGCCCTCAATAACTACGAAAT
Organism: Arctium minus; assembly: GCA_954870635.1. NCBI lineage: Eukaryota > Viridiplantae > Streptophyta > Magnoliopsida > Asterales > Asteraceae > Arctium > Arctium minus. Next base: position 122,192,103 of record OX941082.1, read on the forward strand.
TATTTTCAATATATTGTTTATATCATCAAAAACAACATTGAATTCAAAAAATACTAATAATTCATATAAAAGTCATTTTTCACGGTATTCCGAACACAAGATCAATCAATAATCATTTCTAAATTAATATTATCTACCATATCATTTTTACATAATATCGTCAATCAGTTCCACCATCAAAGACATCTTATAATATACTTTTAATATATATAGTGAAATCATTTGACGTCACTATGTTGACCATTCAGAATAATAGTTTAAGTAAATCAACATTCCACATATTACCTGATGTTAATGTTTTTCATCATCATTTTAAACTTTTAGAGGATGAAACAAACTTTATAAAAACCATCAATCTTAGAATCAAAAGTCCATTTTGGTTATAGTTTGAAATCTTAATCTTGTTTTAGAGATAACAGAGTACTTAAGATTCATGCACCCAATATTAGCTAATGAAGAGTCACTAATGTATCAAAAAAGAATTGTCTTTGAAATCCTAAATATAGATATATGTTGGGTCGTCTCATATAGTTTGGTAATTGTTTTTAAAATGTAAGGGGACGTTTGGTTCGCTGGAATCCGCCGGAATCTGATGGAATTGGAATGGTCAATTCCATTGACCAAATTCCATCCTGCTGTTTGGTTTCCAAAAGAATGGAATTGAATTCCATGAAATCCTTCAATCAAGGATTTGGTCATTCCTTCTCATTTTGGATGGAATTGAATTTCATTCCATTGCATTTTCTCAAAATGACAAAAATACCCTCCAAACCCTCTAAACAAAATTAAAACCCATTAGATGTGGATTTGGTCTCCTCTCTCTCTCCTCTCTCTCCTCTCTCTCTCCTCTCTCTCTCCTCTCTCTACTCTCTCTACTCTCTCTCTCCTCTCTCTCCTCTCTCTACCCTCTCTCTCCTCTCTCTCTCCTCTCTCTCCTATCTCTCTCCTCTCTCTCCTCCCTCTCTCTCCCCTCTCTCTACCCTCTCTCTCCTCTCTCCTCTCTCTCCTCCCTCTCTCTACTCTCTCTACTCTCTCTCCTCTCTAACTTCTCTCTAACCTCTCTCTCCCCTCTCTCTCCTCTCTAACTTCTCTCTACCCTCTCTCTCCTCTCTCTACTCCCTCTCCTCTCTCTCTCTCTACCCTCTCTCTACCCTCTCTCTAACTTCTCTCTAACCTCTCTCTCCTCTCTAACTTCTCTCTACCCTCTCTCTACCCTCTCTCTACTCTCTCTCCTCTCTAACTTTTCTCTCCCCTCTCTCTCCCCTCTCTCTCATCTCTAACTTCTCTCTACCCTCTCTCTACCCTCTCTCTCCTCTCTCTCTCCTCTCTCCCCTCTCTCTCCTCTCTCTCTCCTCTCTCTCTTCTCTCTCTTCTCTTTCTCCTCTCTCTCCTCTCTCCTCTCTCTCGTCATTTAAAAAAATATAAATAAATAAATAAATAAAAATAAAAAAGGGTATTTTTGTCATTTTTCATAATTCCATTCCAATTCCTTTGCAAACCAAACAGACATATTCCAATTCATTTGACTGATTACATTTCATTCCTGCCAACCAAACAGTTGGTCAAACTTGAAAACATTCCATTCTAATTCCTTCCAGATTCCAATTCCATTGACAGATTCCATTCCATCAGAAATTATTCTGCGAACCAAACGCCCCCTAAGAGTTTTCTTAGTTAAGAACAAGAAATCTACTATATTCTAACACAATAATAAAATTCATGCGGATGAAATAATGAAAAAAGTATGTAGAAGATGAGCAATGGAGTATATATCAAGGATTATATGTAAAAATAGTTTTTAGATATTAATACTAGATAAAAAAAACTTAGAGAAACAATAAGCAATACTATAAAATGAAAGACTAAATAACTTTTTACAAATTTACTTGTCCAATGTTATTAATTAATACATGTTTGGATCCTTAATATAATGTTAAATTCTTTTTGAGTCATATTATATACTAATTTTTTTGTCTTTTTATTTATAATTTTTTTAACTATTAATATATAGTATATACTAAAAAAAGTGGGCCCCTATTTTGTTTAGACCCTGGGCGTACGCCCGGCCCGCCCTCCTCCAGGGACTGTCCTGGGCATTACATTTTTTCTTATGCGCTTAGTATTTTGAGTAGAAGTCGAAAGAAAGAGAATCAAATATATCTATATTTGCCGTGAAAGTCCTACCAAAAAATCGATAAAAGATGTTGATAGTATGGTCAATTCATCATTCTATCTATATCAAACCATGCATTACAAATATGCAAGCATACATGTGTTTCTGAGATCTGCAACCAATAAGGTGATATGAAAGAACAAACTCTAAGTAGCAAAAAACAAAGAGGAAAGGACAAATGACCACCCCACCTAGTAGACAATGGACAAAAATATGTGATTTTTATATGAACTAAATGTTCATATGTGAATCAGTTAATTAGTTCATATGTGAATCACAAAGGTTCATATGTGAATCAGTTAATTAGTACATATATGAATCACAAAGGTTCATAAATGAATCAGTTAAAAAGGTTCATATGTGAATTACACTGTTCTTCTATTTTTGGAATAGCCGCAACTTTTAGCCAGTCAAAGCGGTAATTGTTGACCAGCCAAAGACGCAATATTTGACCAGTCAAAGCCGATCTTGACCGAATGAAAGGCTAAGATTATGTAACACCCGGAAATTCTCAAGGTAAGTATTTGTTCCCTTAAATAAGTTAATTGTGTTTATTTGAAAATATGAGTCTTTGTATGCATTTAATGATCATTACTGTGTTAATAATTCGTGTAAATTGATTTACCATCTTGAGTTGTTCAAACCTCGCGCTCGTTATCGAATTTGGGTAAGTTTTCGGGCGGTCTGGAGTGTGGCGCGATAGTGCCACGCGACAGTGACAATGTCACTATCGCCAGTCACTGTCGCGGTGGTTGTACCGTAGGTGGTTGGGTTGGCGCGACTTTGACTCGCGATTGTGACATGGTCACTGTCGCGATGTCACTGTCGCGATGTCACTGTCGCGGGAAGTGTACTGTAGGTCGTATGATCCGCGCGACTGTGACACGCGACAGTGACAATGTCACTGTCGCCGGGCAATGTCGCGAGCGGGTGCAGTGACTTAAATGAGTGTCTTGGCCGATTTTCCTTTCATTCCTCTCATTCCCTCTATTCTCTTTGGCGATTTGAGAGCTCCCAAATCAGTTTCTTACATTCCCAAACCCTAACTCTCATTAATATTAATCCTCTTGGTAGTTGGGGTTGTGGGGTGTGCATTTATTATCATCCAAGAAGAGCTTCTAGGGTTTCTTCAAGATCAATCATCTCCCACCTTCAAGTCTCATCTCCTCCAACTTCTAGGGTTTCAATCTTTTCTAGGTTTTGGTATAAAACCTAGATTGTGAGTTTATTAAACCTTTGTTAAAACTAGATACACACCATAATCTTCTATTTGTCATTATTTATCTCTATATGTTCAAGTGTTTGGGATTTCTTTATGAAAATAGTTGGAAATGTAGGTATTGGTAATATGCCATGATTTATGTTATATGTACCATTATTTGGGGCTTTTCTCTTGGTTACATAATGTGGGTACTTTGATGTGATAAATATATGCATGCCTTGGTATTAAGATGATTCTAGTTGAAACACCATTTTGGTGATATATTCATATGCATGATGAGCATGATTGTCATTTGGGTCTCTTGTTAGACTTCTTGAGATTAGGATGGTAATATTGTACCCGTAGTTGGTATTGAAATATGTATCGGTTGAAATACACCTAAAGGACCTCCTATATGCGTTATGTTGGACGAACCAAGTCAATAGACACTAGGAGGATGTAGTCTTGGGCGCCACCGTGATGGTATGTGCCTAGACCTCCGCCATTCGGAGAATTTCATTAGTGGTAGTCCTCGGGTGTGTCGGGCCTTTCGGGTGTTCCTTATTAAAGGGAGTCAAGGTATATCGACTCTTGGGTGGAACTTGATTTGTGCTATGGGTCTCCCCTATTGACTCCACATATATTTGAACTCTGGTTAACTGCTGATAAGAATTGTAAATGTTCATGCATGCTTATTGTTGTTCAACTCACTAGGCTTTTTGGCCTAACACTTGTTTGGTGTCGATGTGTATCTCAGGTTCTAGCGGCGACGGACTTAAGCAGGCTTAGCTACTTTGGGGTGAGAGCTTGGGGATTTTTGCACATGGACACATTATACCTTTGGAAATGAACCGTTTGGGTTTATAGATGACAACCCTTTTGTAATCTCTTTTCTAGTCGTAGAAATTAGATTAGTTGGTTGTTATTCATTGTCCGTTAAATTACAACTGTAATTAAACAGGTTAATTATATTTCCCCATTTTTGGGAGGTTCTTGCTATGGCAATTTTAGTATACCTCATGTCTGTTTTTCGGATTTTTGTTATCCCTATATTTAGGGTGTTACAGATTACTTCTTTATTTCTCATATATTTAACATTTCTCAAATGAACATTTCCCTATATCTATTAAAATATGTAATTAACAAATATATCTATTAAAATATTCATGAGAAAAAACCTTTGAAATTCAATGAAACTTCCTCACTCTTTCTCTTCCCTTTCCCTTGAATTTTATGTCTTCTCACATTAAAAAAGTCGTATCAATTTTATATCAATCTTTTCCTCTCATATGAATAATGCAATTAATAAATAAATAAATAAAAAACAAGCAGTGCCAGTAGGTTCTCTCCTAAATCTTTGCCAATTGTGAAATTTACAAGAATATTTCTATGTAAAATTATATCTTATAGACTTATACTAAACCTATAAAATTCTCCAATATTACATGTTGTAAGACTTGATAGAAACAACTTTTTTTCCAATCTATACATATAATAAATAAGTAACTAGAATAACACGTGTCGCCTTCTGGTAAGTCCAATTTTTCATTTTCCCGCCTAAACATGTATCTGGACGTATTTTACATTATAAGTTCATTTAGCACATCCACATTCATTTTTTCTTAAATCTTTCCTTAATTCAATTTTTTTTAATTTATACCTTATATTTATTACTTTTATAATTAGGTATGTAGTTTACTTTTAATCCATTACTTTTTTATTTTTCATTTTAGACTCTTATCATATAAACATAAATAATATATATGAACTAAAATGCATTAAAAAAACATTTTTATTTTTTTACAAATTATATCATTGTAATCGATTCGTCAATGCCTTCGAAATGAGTCCAATATTGAATACTTTTGGATTTAATTATATTATTAAATATCATAAATATATACGAATTAATGTGTCGTGATTAGTATGAGATTTATTAAAATTAGTATGAGATTTGATACAAATAATTACTAAATTGTCGTGATTTTATTTTTGCAATTTCATATCAATTTTAGCTATGTACTTTTTCATAATTTTATTTACGTTCTATTATAAATTTTGTTTTATAAACTATTAATATTTATTCATATTTTTTATTAATTTTTTGTAAAACATTCTTTGTGAAAACTGTTCAAAACAAGGAAATTTTGTAACCAACTACAAAAAAACAACTCTGAAAGTGAAAAAAACTTGGAAAAGTAGCATCTTACTTTCGATGATCATTCATATCTGTAAGATAAGTTTTCTGACATGATTTAATTTTTTAAATTACCCCGTGTAATACACGGGATCGAACCTAGTAAATAATATAAAAATATAAGATTTTAGGTATATTTTCTTCTATCTTTTAACTCTATAAACTTATATAAGGAATACCTTTATATTTATTAATTTTATAGATTATATTCATATTTTACACTAACTTAATAAATTTTGTTACTGATTAACTTATTATATTATATAAAATCGAATATTCCATGAATATGAAGAGTTATATTATAAAACAAATCCAAAAAGCTTACACCATCCGGTATAATTAGGGGTGTATAAGAAAACGACAACCTGCGAAAGTCGTCCAACCCAACCTGCTAACAGCCCAATTAAACCCAACTCATCAATCCGTTAAACTGCTAATCAGCTAATTAGGAGGGTTGAAATTGGGTTAGCATAATTCAACCCAACCCAACCCGTCAACTCACCGCTAATATATATTATTTTGATAAAATTATATATATATATATATATATATATATACACAACCAGTATAATTTACAACCCAAAAAATATATACATATATTAGTCCAATTAACAACCCAATATATATATATACACACACACACACACAAATATTAGTCTAGTTTACAACCCAAAAGCTGAAATTAATCCAACTATGTCAAGGCCCTAACTACTTCAACTAGGTCGATCGATATGTTCCAATAAGCACGGCTGCACGAGTACACTGAAACAACTAAATCGACGTTGTTATTTTCATTGCATAAATAAACATATGAAGTATGTTTCAAACCAGGGATGGATCCAGAAATTTTTTCATACGGTGGCACCATATAATACCGACAATTTTTTTTTACAAAAAACACGGTTTTTATCGACGTGTCTTCATCTTTTTACCGACGTGTCTTCATCTTTTTACCGACGTTCAATACTGTCCGAGGTGTTTTTAGCCTAATTCCACAATTTCGAGCAATTTTTAAAGTTGTTTGCTTGATTTCGAGAGATTTTTAAGTTATTTTTATCGATTTCGAGAGATTTTTTCGGTTTTTTTGGTTGATTTCGATAGTTTCTTTTGGTTGATTATGAGGTACGGTTGCACCTTCTTGAAGTTTTCAAAATAATACGGTAGCACCTTCCAAAACGATACGGTTGCACCTTATACGAACCTAAAAATTTTACCCTTCGTCGGCAAAATAATACGGTGGCACGTGCCACCGTAGCCACCATAGTGGATGTAACACCCTCAAATCTGGAAATAGCAACTTATTTAAAATTTTCTAAATACCTCAATAAAGGAATTAACTACAACCACAAATTAAGATTTGATCTCAATACAAACATTCATTCTATACAAAAACCTATGATAAGAACGGGTGCTACTAAAACCCCATAATAGTCACTATCTCCAAAATTGCGGAAAACTTCACCAACTACTTACATTTGCACAAAGCTAAGGCTCAACGCTTCATGGTTGCTAGAACCAAAACCCAACTGGAACCTGATGCACATGCCGACAAATAAAAAGGTTAGCCTTAACGCCTAGTGAGCTCAAAAGTTTTCAACATATATAAAGATATCTGTGAAAATAGATAATGCAGTTTAAATCATAATCTTTCAAAAGGTATGCTTTGAATATGCAAACGACTCGTTTTCCAATAATATGCATTTTAGACGGAGAACACCAATTTGGACATTTTCTAAATCAAACTACTACAAAATGATGATACCAATGTAAACTGCCCCTTCATAAATTAGCTTTAACCCAAAACTCACTCAAAGCGCAAATATAAATTGAACTCTCCATTTAAGAAGGTACGGTTAAACCTTATATTTCAAAACACCCAAAACACGGATGAGGCATAATACTCAACCCATAAATCAAGAGTAAAACCAAAATATACAAAACGTCACCGAAAACTTGGATAATAAAACTCAATACCCAAAAACAACACCTTTCGGTGACGGGGGATTCCCGATTCCATAAAATGTGACGGTCCACAAAGTAAGCCCATTTTATGTTGTTATGACTAGTCATATAAACAAAAGTACACGCAAGAGATGTCAGGCTCAGTAGCTTTAAACGTACACCCACGGAAACTCGAGTTCAACCCCGTCGGGTTCCTATGTCGAGTCCCTCATCTAATATCGTAATACTTGAGCACGTAGGACTTATAACCCAATCTGAAGCCTAAACGTGCAACACGAAGGACTTATAACCCAATCCGATGCCGAACGTGCCTTGACGTGGAAAACTAATCGTCCCAACGCCGGAACAATAATAAACCAAATACGGGGTCATGACTCCCAAATGCATCAAATGAGCCAAATAATACGCATACGGCCCAACAAGGCTCGAAGTCGAGCTACCAAAACTGGACAATTGTCCAAAGACCCCAAATCAAATAAAAACACCAAGCCACAGGCTTAGCAACCCATTGACCCATTGATAAATGAAATAAAAATACGATAAAACGCACTCGACCAACGAATATGCAAACCCTACGACTAAAAGTAAGATTAGTTCAAAACTCGACATTAGTTGAGGTACCCATTTTCCAAATAAACTTATGCTCTTATATTTTCCAAATGCCCCATAACGCATAATATACATTTTCCAAATTTAACTGCTGGTAAGAATGAAAATCATGGAATTAGACTATAAACATTCTTTCAAGTACCTCACATAAAAGTGCAAGTAATACTTTATAAAGCATTCCATTTCATGAATAATGCATAAGACCCGACAACCATTTAAAAGTGTATTTCTTTTACCAAAGATTTATTTATGCAATGAGACCTCAATACACATTAATTTGTGACACCTTTATCAAAATGCCCAAAAATCCCAAATGTGGGTATTATACAAAGTTTGTAAAGTTAAATACTTCAAATAATCAAGGATAAGCAAATAACCCAACATTTGATAATTTCATGTAGAAAACATAAACACTTTAAAATAGACATTTTGGCATGTACAACGTTTTCACAAATCAACTTGAACTCACCTTGCTAGATTTAGGCTAAATCTAGATTTTACCCAACGAGCTCTTTTGAAGGCCGCTTGAATCCTCAAGCCGAAATCTTCTAAAACCTAGATCCAAACATTTCAACCCATAAATACCCATAATCAATCATAAGGAAACGTTCTCCAATCATAAAAATACCAAGATCTCAAACAAGATCAAAACCCTAATTTCTCCCAAAACTATCAAGTCCGAGATTTGATAAGACAAATACTAGGGGAACATCAATGGAGCATTCATAACTTATTACAAGGTTTGGAAATGGAAAGAATATACTTACCACTTAGGTTTTGACGAAAACCTAGAAAACCCGAAATGAACTTGAGGTTGAAGGTGAAGATGAAGCTTCTTGACCATAACTTTCAATCTTTGATGGGTGGAAGGAGGAACACTTGGAACATAAAAGATTTGGTGCCTTTGATGCATAAAACTGATTTTAGGGTTTGGGGTTCGGTTTCTAGAGAGAAAAAGGGTGAAAGGGGGTTGAGATAAATGAAGAGGGGTTGCTCAAGGCTGATTAAAAACGACCTGGGTCGTCGGCGATTGTGCCCGGCGATTGTGCCCAGGGCACTCTCGCCAGGGCACTATCGCCCAAATTGTACCGCGGGCATCACCCTGTTGGCGATTGTGCCCGGCGATTGTCGCCAGGGCACTATCGCCCAGAGTATCCCGAGCCCCGATTTCTTCCATTTTCATCCGGAGCACCCACGATGCGATAAGGCTTTAAAGGTAAGGCGTAAGGGATGAAATTCTATGATCAGAATCAAGGATTTCTCAAAGGATTGGCTTTCACAGACAGGAATTTACGGGTGTTACAATCCTCCCAACCTTAGAATGATTTCGTCCTCGAAATCTAGGTTCCCATGAAATCTCACTCGCAGGAAGATTGACCTTAACCCGTTGCTAGCACCACCAACACGTCCTTACACCGATACTCACATTGTTGCCCCTCTTGGGCACCATATACACATAACCGCGCGTACACTTAACTTTCCACAATAACCTTTTACTCACAAGGTTATGGTCGTATCCCAACCTTGGGTGACAATTACTACCTCCAGGTAGTTAATGACCCCAAATTCTTGCTGACCAAATTTTCCTTCGGATCTACGGTTCCGAACACAACGTCAAAGATCGCAACCAAACTTCCAAGTTCCTCATATTTCAACTGATCCATTCTTAATATCGATAAAGATATTCTTCTAAGGCGCACCAAAACGTCCTTCAGATACTACTTAGCCTTGATTCAGTCAACACTCAACTCCGTTCCAACACCAATCCCCACAACAATCCTTTAACACAAGCTTTACCACCATGGAAATGCTTAAACACATTGATACTTAATCCTCAACACCCAAACTCCTTCCAAATTCCATTACTGAAAGGTCAATATTTCTCATGGTTCGACCGGGATACATCCAAACATTCCCAGCTCCACTGACTCCAAGAAAACAAGTCGACACTCGAAAACATGGACATCCCGTCCAAAATCCCATTCTAGACATATAGTCGTACTAAGTTTGACACTTAACCAAGTGCTAAAAATCCCAAATCTTACATTTCTAACAAACAGATCGCCCAAATTTTCCTTTTAATCGCAGAACCCACTAATACGGTATACCGACAACACAGCCCATGATGTGACACCGACTAGCAATCCATCACAACGAATCCCAAAAGAAGCGCAGATAGTCACATAAGACCTTATCTCGCATGATTACTGAAGTATAAAATCACTCCTTAATTAACTAGGAAGACTTAAATCTACTATTTCCAATAATACAAACACGCGCAGATTCGAAAACCCAAGTCCAAAATCCAAGACCGACCGCAAGTCGGATCATCCGACGCTTCAATTCTCAAGGACTCCCCTAGTCCCTTAATTGCAACTCCTTTCCACGACAGGGGTTAAACCTATAGGCCTAATGAGTTCAAGGTTTTCAGAGAATATGTCAATTTACACTTTTATAAAACTTTCAAATACACACGTTTTATAACGATTAACCGTACAGTGACAACACACTATCGCCCATCCGATAGGTTTCAAAACTGGTTACCAACACTATGCATATAAAACCATTTCCAAAAACTCGTTTGATTAGTCATTACGTTAATAAAAACGGTAACAAAAGATGCGCAACAAAATTTTCAAACGGACTACCATGGTCCTAGTAATGCATCAATTTATACTATGCATATGAAAGATAACTTTCCGCACTATAACATGAGAAATAAAAGTTAGTACAATTCCCAAAAGAGACATTCACAAATTAATTTTAAAGTTCTGACTTCCCAACCCAAAAGTCGTTGCGACATAAAATTATTAACAACACCATATGCAACAGTTTATTCCCCAAAGTTCGATGAAATGATAAGAATGCAAATAATTCTCAAATCGAGTTTAAAACTTTAAGTCGCCTCGATAAAACACATTTGGCCAAGATGGTAACTACAACGATATGCAATTCGAAAATTCATTTCATGTATTGCGGAAAATTTATAACAGCAAGGTCAACAAGCGAAGCACGCTTAGATTAAAATTTAATTTAAGACAACATAAATATTTCGCATATTTACTCACGCGAGTGAAAGTAGGATTCAACCCAAAAGTATGCACATATACTCGTGTGAAACTCAAGATGCAATCATGCGACATTTAGATTTTTCAAGGTGTCTCTTACGGTTGCAAAACTGTAGACGCAAGACTCGCATGAAACAAGGTATTAAACAAAAATCGTAAATTAACGCACACAATAATGCAAGCCTACACGTTCTCAAAAATTCCTTTTTATTACGCGGTTCGAATGGTCATAAGATGAAATGCCATTAACCCAACTAGACTTTTATTACAAAGGTTGATTCCTGTGAAGTTCTTCTTCAGCAAATCCTGACTCACCTGAAGGCACCAGCTCCGACTCCTACTCCCTCATTCACAGAGAACGATCGTACCTCACTGAACATTGCCGTGGAGTTCATTCATCAGGCTACGTCAGATCTTCCTGCGCTTGAAGGCCGTCTGGACAGTTTGGAGGCTGAAGTTCAGGTGTTGGCCGCTGCAAAAGCTTCATCTCCTTCCAAAGATCTCTCCCTCAATGATAATGACAAAGAGGGGGAGAAAGCTGTTGAAGAAAATACGGAGTTAGAAGTTGTTGCTGAGGTCCAACAGAAGGAAACTCCCTCTCATGTTGAGGGGGAGATAGCTGCTGAAAAAGCCCCTCCTACCATCGATGAGTTAATCGATGAAGAGGAAGAGGAGGATGATGAAGATGAAGCCCTTGATCTTGAAGATCAAGAGGAAGAACCTCATCAAGATGATGATGATGACGATGAAGAAGATCAATCTCTATGGTGTTCTTCAGCCGTCACTTCATCAGCGATAGCTTCGAAAGAAGTTATCAAAGCAGGGGGGAGCCATAGAACGTCTTCAGGAACCCCTTCCCAAAGCAAAGGTGCTACTGCTGAGGGAAGCCTGAAGATGACTTCACTATCTGAGGAGAATGCTTCTCAGGTATGCCTTTCCCTCGTTCCCTTATCCTTCTATAAAAATCCCACCCCTGTTTCTTTCTAAGCCTTTATCTCTCTTCTTCCATAAAAATAAACTAACCTTTTTCATTTTCTGACCAGACAGTTCTCTCCCCTGCTTAAAGGTAAAGAGCTCCAAATAATCCCAGCTGCTGAAGTTGATGACAAGATAATCCCAATCTCTGTAAGAGAGATTGATGAAGAGGATGAAGAAGAAGAGTCCCTGTAACATCCACGGAGGCCCTCTAGACCACTTCATTGGTCAGAGGAAGAGATGAAGAAAAGAACAGAAATGATCTCTCATCTGGAGAGTCAACGACTGAAGATCCCCTCTCAATCAACAGATCTAGAGTTCCTGACTGAAGCTGAAATTGAAGAATCCGTCAGGGCTGAGAAGCTGATCGTTGACTGTCAAAGAGATGCCACTCTGACTCTTAAAATTCAGTCTTCTCAAGTCAAAGACAAGAAACTGAAGAAGAAACCAGTTGAAGTCCAGGCTTCTCTTTTGAAAGAGATTGAAGAAGAACTCTCAAAAGCTCTAGTGGTCAGCGATAGCTCAGTCGATCGGTGCAAACATAAACTCGACTATCGCTCTAACCCAATAAAGATTGTTTCAGTCGCTATCTCTGGAAGAAAGAAGAAGGATAATGTTTTTTTTTTTTTTTTGGAAAGGGTATCCTAGGCCTATGGCCTAGACTAATCCCTGACAATTAGGGTCTTTGACCCAGCTGCTAAAGCGTGAAACCCTGAGTTTATCCTCAGTGGCCACAAGTGCTGCTAGTGGGGCTCGAACCTGGGTTGAGCGCTATGAACTCCCCAAGCCTTTACCACCACACCACAGCCCTTGTGGTTAGGATAATGTTTCTGTCACCATGGAGATTACCAGAGAGGATGGAAGTTGCAAGGCTATGTTCGTTTCAAAGCTGGAAAGCTTCGGCTATATGGAATGGCTTGAGTTCAAAGACACACTGAAGAAATCAAAGTCAATCTACAGAGGCTATGTTGAAGGGATAAATGATGCTCTCATCAACAGAGTCACTGCAATATTAAAGGTGTCGTCTGCTCTTCCTTCTAAGTCAAAGCAGATCAGAAGAAAGTCTGTCTCCTCCTCCTCTGAAAATGTCGCAGTGATAAGGAATGAAACCTCCATAAAATTTTCAAGAGAAGCTCTGTTCGGTCCTCCTCCTGATCTTTCAGTTCTGGATCTATCTCTGCCTCCTGGTGGACCATATGTTGCGGGACAAGTACTTGAAGAACCTTTTGGAATCTTCTTCAGAGATGACGAGGAACAGCTCAGATTTCAAAGAATCTCTGAAATCCCTATTTGTCCCCTCGGTCTTCTCAAGGATCTCATGTGCTTATGGTGTGATCTCTCTCTTGCTGCTGAGCAAATCAAAGTGATCATTAGCAAAGAATCTTTAGAGCGAAAGCAAAAAGGAGAAGATATACCTGAGTATTTGATCAATCCTCCTAAACCCTCTTTAGATAGCTGATAGATTAGTTTTCTTCTTGTAATCTATTAGTTTAAACTTACAGTAGTTAGTACATCACTTGTACTTGTAATTTTCATACCTTGTAATTCTTTTCTTGGATTAATGAAAATTTCAGTGAAGTACTTAGCTCTATCAGTACTGTAAAAGATCCCTCAAAATAATAATTGGGACATGTATGTTATGAGTCCTGATTATTCCATCATTTTGAATTATAAAGTAATTTTCTTCAGTTACTTTGTCATTATCAAATAGGGGGAGATTGTTGATCCAAACTCTCTCAGTGATTTGATAACGACCCTTTTCTATACTTAGTGAAAAGTACGTTTAATATGTATTAGTGTTTCACCATCAGCGATCAGACTGAGTCTGTTCAGTTATCGCTGATAGTCTTTCTTATAAACATTTAGTATGTATTAGTGTTTCACTATCAATGATCAAACTGAGTCTGTTCAGTTATCGCTGATAGTTCTGATGTAAACAGTAACGTAATCCCTGAAGACAAGTCTCACGTCAACAGATGTTCATAGCTGAATCGAAGACGAAGCTGCTGAACAAAGAGAAGTCTACTAGTGACCTGATGTGGATATCAGTGAAGCAAAGACAACTCTACTTATACGCGAAGGAACATGAGGAAAGCTTCAGCGATCGCTGAACTCTTGATGTCTCTGATGAAAGAGATATTCAGCGATCGAATGATCACAAAGCTTATACCTCAAGTTTCCTTTTGTCTTACCTTGCACAACTCAGTACGATATGTCAGAAAGGACATGCCTCTGCCACAATTCGTACAACAACTCTGTCAACTACACTGTTCATGATCCGGCCGAAAGCATGTCTCACAAAGTCAGACTTCCAAAGCCAATCAGTGAACGCCACGTGTAAAGTGCCCTGCAATGCATTTAATGCATAGGGTATAGATAGGAAGTTCACCCCTCCATCTGAGGGTGTGCTCAATCCTTGAACTCCAAATATAAACCTTTGTTTTCTATATTCCTTAATCCCCCATTCTCTGAAATTCTTGTGCAACCATCTTAGTGTTTCTTAAGTTTGTTTAGATTGAGTCTGTCTTAATCTTATTCCGCAACAAACTTGTAAATTGTGTTTGATTTATCAATAAACAATTTATTAAACTTTAAATTTCTGTGTTTATATTCAACCCCCCCCCTTCTACAAACTTGTTAAGCACCTCCGGGACCAACAGGTTAAAAATTTTAAAACCACCACGTAAGATAAAGTGACCCTTTTCAACAAAACTCTCATGAGATACGACACTCAACAGCTCGGAAATTATACGACATAAAGTTAAAACTCACACATCTCAAAATACACTTACGAACCCAAAAAGATCGCAAAACTATACCCCGTAAAATTAAACACGACTCATACAGACTAAAATTACATAGAAAATCCCGACTCAAGATCGGCGGGACAACTCTTCCTTTAAAACCTTAACATACGTGGAGGAGATACAATGTCAAGGTTAAAAATTCCACAGTCGTTTGCCCAATACCACATGCGGTATTAAAATACGGACCTTAAGATGTCCAAGGATAGGGTTAAACACAAAACAGGGACGGAGAGATTTTCAATATAAATTGTAACCACGTGCAACAAAACTATTTCATGCAAGATTAAGCTCACAGTTTAAAATCCGATGAGGGCTAAATGTTTTACTAAAACTTTATAATTCAAAACACTTTAAGTTTGGCGAACATGAGAAACAATTTATGCAAACTCCTTTTAGAAATAACTTTAGTGCATGAATTTGGTCGGCATTCACCCCTCTTGACTACGCTTCTCAACAACCCGACATACTAATATCATCCGGGTGCATCAAGCATCTTAGGACAACAATCTCAATTTCCTACTATTGTCATCCGGATACTCCACATCTTAAAGCAACATTCGGATATTTCATCGGTTCACCTTACAATCTCTCCTCATATAACGTCAATTCCATAAGCTCAAGGTTCTACTCCAACCAATTATTCTTACTCAAGACGATCAACTTAATGCATTCAACGCACTTAACTATCACTTCAATGTGACATTGCTATAGACATCAACGTTTCCTTAGATTACTCACTTAGAAACCTTCTCACAACCCCAACGGTAATCATACCAAGGTAGTTCAAGTATACACATGTAGTATGTAGGTTCACCATAACACTGGCCAGGTGCCATTATGAACGTACCGTACATGCTCATTCTTGCGACCCTCGACAAGTTTCCCGTTTCTAGTGACTCGATCAACTCCATAATATCTTATCTTAAGGTTCCTAATGTGCAACTTCACTTACAATCACTTACAAAAACGCTAGTTTGAGTCTAGGCACCCTAAAATCAATACCTAATTCTCTCAAACTTAGGCTCTGATACCAACTTGTAACACCCTCAAATCTGGAAATAGCAACTTATTTAAAAAAATTTAAATACATCAATAAAGGAGTTAACTACAACCACAAATTAAGATTTAATCTCAATACAAACATTCATTCTATACAAAAGCCAATGATAAGAACGGGTGCTACTAAAACCCCATAATAGTCACTATCTCCAAAATTGCGGAAAACTTCACCAACTACTTACATTTGCACAAAGCTAAGGCTCAACGCTTCATGGTTGCTAGAACCAAAACCCAACTGGAACCTGATGCACATGCCGACAAATAAAAAGGTTAGGCTTAACGCCTAGTGAGCTCAAGAGTTTTCAACATATATAAAGATATCTGTGAAAATAGATAATGCAGTTTAAATCATAATTTTTCAAAAGGTATGCTTTGAATATGCAAATGACTCATTTTCCAATAATATGCATTTTAGACGGAGAACACCAATTTGGACATTTTCTAAATCAAACTACTACAAAATGATGATACCAATGTAAATTGCCCCTTCATAAATTAGCTTTAACCCAAAACTCACTCAAAGCGCAAATATAAATTGAACACTCCATTTAAGAAGGTACGGTTAAACCTTATATTTCAAAACACCCAAAACATGGGTGGGGCATAATACTCAACCCATAAATCAAGAGTAAAACCAAAATATACAAAACGTCACCGAAAACTTGGATAATAAAACTCAATACCCAAAAACAACACCTTTCGGTGACGGGGGATTCCCGATTCCATAAAATGTGACGGTCCACAAAGTAAGCCCATTTTATGTTGTTATGACTAGTCATATAAACAAAAGTACACGCAAGAGATGTCAGGCTCAGTAGCTTTAAACGTACACCCACGGAAACTCGAGTTCAACCCCGTCGGGTTCCTATGTCGAGTCCCTCATCTAATATCGTAATACTTGAGCACGTAGGACTTATAACCCAATCTGAAGCCTAAACATGCAGCACGAAGGACTTATAACCCAATCCGATGTCGAACGTGCCTTGACGTGGAAAACTAATCGTCCCAACGCCGGAACAATAATAAACCAAATACGGGGTCATGACTCCCAAATGCATCAAATGAGCCAAATAATACGCATACGGCCCAACAAGGCTCGAAGTCGAGCTACCAAAACTGGACAATTGTCCAAAGACCCCAAATCAAATAAAAACACCAAGCCACAGGCTTAGCAACCCATTGACCCATTGATAAATGAAATAAAAATACGATAAAACGCACTCGACCAACGAATATGCAAACCCTACGACTAAAAGTAAGATTAGTTCAAAACTCGACATTAGTTGAGGTACCCATTTTCCAAATAAACTTATGCTCTTATATTTTCCAAATGCCCCATAACGCATAATATGCATTTTCCAAATTTAACTGCTGGTAAGAATGAAAATCATGGAATTAGACTATAAACATTCTTTCAAGTACCTCACATAAAAGTGCAAGTAATACTTTATAAAGCATTCCATTTCATGAATAATGCATAAGACCCGACAACCATTTAAAAGTGTATTTCTTTTACCAAAGATTTATTTATGCAATGAGACCTCAATACACATTAATTTGTGACACCTTTATCAAAATGCCCAAAAATCCCAAATGTGGGTATTATACAAAGTTTGTAAAGTTAAATACTTCAAATAATCAAGGATAAGCAAATAACCCAACATTTGATAATTTCATGTAGAACACATAAACACTTTAAAATAGACATTTTGGCATGTACAACGTTTTCACAAATCAACTTGAACTCACCTTGCTAGATTTAGGCTAAATCTAGATTTTACCCAACGAGCTCTTTTGAAGGCCGCTTGAATCCTCAAGCCGAAATCTTCTAAAACCTAGATCCGAACATTTCAACCCATAAATACCCATAATCAATCATAAGGAAACGTTCTCCAATCATAAAAATACCAAGATCTCAAACAAGATCAAAACCCTAATTTCTCCCAAAACTATCAAGTCCGAGATTTGATAAGCCAAATACTAGGGGAACATCAATGGAGCATTCATAACTTATTACAAGGTTTGGAAATGGAAAGAATATACTTACCACTTAGGTTTTGACGAAAACCTAGAAAACCCGAAATGAACTTGAGGTTGAAGGTGAAGATGAAGCTTCTTGACCATAACTTTCAATCTTTGATGGGTGGAAGGAGGAACACTTGGAACATAAAAGATTTGGTGCCTTTGATGCATAAAACTGATTTTAGGGTTTGGGGTTCGATTTCTAGAGAGAAAAAGGGTGAAAGGGGGTTGAGATAAATGAAGAGGGGTTGCTCAAGGCTGATTAAAAACGACCTGGGTCGTCGGCGATTGTGCCCGGCGATTGTGCCCAGGGCACTATCGCCCAAATTGTACCGCGGGCATCACCCTGTTGGCGATTGTGCCCGGCGATTGTCGCCAGGGCACTATCGCCCAGAGTGTCCCGAGCCCCGATTTCTTCCATTTTCATCCGGAGCACCCACGATGCGATAAGGCTTAAAAGGTAAGGCGTAAGGGATGAAATTCTATGATCAGAATCAAGGATTTCTCAAAGGATTGGCTTTCACAGACATGAATTTACGGGTGTTAAAGTGGATCCGTCCCTGTTTCAAACAAAAGATTTCAAATTAGAAGTATGAACATAAATGAATACAAGGAGTATGCTTTAAACTAGAAATTGGAACCATAGATTTATGTTTTCATTGCATTGATGTTAAAAGTTTGTTTTTTATTGTGTAAATAAATATCATATGTTTTTTTTTGTAGGTTGTAACTTTGTATTTTTATATCTTATTTCCTATGTATACGAGCAATGGAAAATACTCCTAAGTCTTCGAAAACCGAAGACAATGATGAATCAAACATGTCTCAGAAAAGGGGATGTAGAACCTCGAGCGTTTGTAATAACTAATAACTTTGTTGGGTAGATTTTTTATATTATTTATCATATTTCATTCGTCAACTTTCTGTATATTTCTAACCCGCCAACCCAACCCAACCTGCCCTTACCCGCAAGGGTTGGGTTATACTTTTGGATGTGGTTGGGTTGGGTTAAGAATTTTCAAACGCCATAATTGGGTTGGGTTGTAAAAATGTCAAAACCGTCCAAATCAACCCACGTACAGTACACCCCTAGGTATAATACAATTACTAACATAATTTCTAAAGTCTCACGTCAACTTTAGAAACTATTTAAAAATTACCCTCCACTAAATGATTTCTAACCAATTTCTTATGTCACGTCATCATATCTTTTAATCAAATAACAACTAGACTACAATTAAATATATTTTTTACTAGAGTCAGGTTTAGTGAAAAACGCTAAATAAATGGAAAATCGAGAAACCTTGAAAAAACAGATGAAAAAAATATATTAATATGGATGTCAAATTAACGAGAAAAATATGATCGATTTTTTGGTGTAATATGTTTTGTTCGAATTTTGATCATATTTCGTATTTTTTTTTTATTTAAAAAATAAGGGTAGAGGATTTTTTTTTTAATTTAAAAACAAAGTTGTATTAGCCTCTTTAATCAAATATATTGGATTAATTAATCTAAGAGTTAATTGAGTGTTTGTAGGTTTTCATTTATTTAAGTTTCCCTGAACCTCTATCTTCCCTAACATTTGGGATTTTACCTCTATTCAAAATCTTCACGCCTCCATTGTACGCCAACTACGTCTTCGATTTCACGTTCACATATGAAGATTTTCGGATCATATTAGAAGTTGTGAAGAGATTGTATCAATCGTAATGGGATGCTTGAGAGTCGGAATCGGAAACCACCATTTTAGACGTGTCGTGGAACAAAGGTGGTTTAATTATTAGCTTTTTCTATCACTTGACTATTTTGCCCTTCTTTATATATGAAAAGCCCCTTGTCAACCATGGTCACAATTTAAATATTAAGAAAAAAAATGTTTGAATCTAAGTAATTGATTTTCAAGATGAACGGTCCTCGTTGGTTAATAAGGTTAATACTAAAACTTTGGTTAACATAATAAGGGAACTCATATATGTTATATATATAAAATTAAAAATAAAAATATACAAATATGCGGTGCGGTTTGAACCACGGTTTGATTACTCAAAACCGCACTGAATAGTGTGGTTTGGTAAAAATGCAAACTGCAAACCATATTTCAAAAGTTTTAAACCGCGTTTTATGGTGCGGTACGGTGAGGTTAGACGGTTTGTGCGGTTTAAATGTTTAAATGAAGACCCCTAATCGATAGAACAATGTTTTGACCTGGTCCTCATCCTCATTAAAACCTTCTTCTCCAAGTTTCCTTCATATAATTTGATTAAATTATTTAACGTCATCTTTCATCAAACAAAATCCCACAAAAATACTTCCAATTTCAAAATCCAATCCCAAAATGGAAGAAGAACAGCCCATTGATGAATGCTCGAGGTAAACAAAACTTCATCTCTAATCCTTCTTCTTCTTCTCTGTGATTCCTTGTTAATGGATGAGCGGTGAATTTGCAGGTCAGATATAACCAAATTACCAGATGAAATCCTTGCAAGTATTCTCTCAATTCACCCTTTGGATTCTGGATCAAAATCTGTAGCTCTCTTCACAGGTTTGGTGAACAGAACTTGCATCAAGTATGGAGTCCAAATTCAAGATTTTGAATCCGTAATTGGAGATTTTCTGTTTAAATTCGACGAAAACAATCCTCTGAAAATTCCCAGAAAGCTCGAATACCATTTCAATCGAGGGTTGATCGTGACCGCATCAATCGGGTTGAACAACAAACTGCATCTTGATTTCTCCAAAGGAAATCGAGATTTCCCAAGGCAGTTTGGATGGGAGATTGTGCTCAACACCATGGATTTCCCACAATCTTCCCCATGTCTCTTTTCTGTCAAAACCCTGAAATTAACTTCGGTTAACTATTTAACTTGCAAATTGGTTTCGAATTTGATAAACAAGTTTCGGTATGTTGAGAGTTTGATCGTTGAGAAGTGTGATGGATTGAGGTCTTTGAGAGTTGAAGGTCTTGCTAAGCTTACGAACCTAAGTGTTCTAGATTGTTTTGATCTTAAGTCGGTGTTCGTGGAGTCGTTTGAGCTTAAATCTCTTCGATATCGCGGGGTTTTATGTTGGTTTTGGTTCAAGAATGTGATGTATTTGGAAGATGTGATGTTGGACTTTGAAGGTCCGGGGTTCAACCACTTGAACCACCGGCTCTATGATCCGCTTTTACGAGCGATTCGAGACGTCAAGGTGCTTACACTCCATGGATGGATGTACAAGGTAATTAAGTTTCTCTTTGCTACAATAAGATCGGATTTATAGGATGCAAAAATTGTCTAAGTGGCCGTTTATCAATTGCTTACCGGATAAACGTCTATCGGTGTCACTTACCATGGCAAGAACTGAGAAGCCACCCGCTAAAAGGCATAGCAAGGATCGAGAATTTTACCTGGTAAATTAGAGGGAAAAACTCCTATCAGATAAGCATTTATCAGGTAAAAGACGTTTACAACAATCTACTTTGACGGCCGAGATTGTTACCCGGTAAGCGCTTATCGGGTAAAAGACTTGTTCAATAAGGTAAGTAAAGGTGGTAACTCTTGCCAGTGAGACGATTAGCCGATAAACGTTTTGGTTAACGACCCTTAATGTCCTAATTACCTATTTTATAGACTATACAATTGTACATAATTCAGGGGCGGACCTACCCTTCCAAGGGGGGGTCCCGTGCACCCGCTAAAGTTCGCTTCTTAAGGGCGAATTTTTTTTCGGTACGTAAGGTACACCCGTAGGAACGGCAACGGGGCGGGTTCGGGGCGGGTTTGCCGTCCCCCGTCCCCGAAACCGAAACCCATCCCCGTCCCCGCCCCGTTCCCCGTCGGGTTTTTATTCGGGGCGCCCCGTCGGGGATTTTTTATGCCCCGTCCCCGAACCCGACCCGAAGGGGAATACCCGATCCCCGAACCCGACCCGATAATTTAATATTTTATTTATATAATTATATATATAATTTCATAATATATATAATTTTATATAATATATATATAATTTTATTATAATATATATATATATAATTTTATTTTTAATAATATAAATATATATATCGGGGTGGGGCGGGGATACCTTGCCCCGTCCCCGAACCCGATAAAATCCCCGAAAAAATCCCCGTTACCCGACCCGACCCGAAATTGTTTAACCCGACCCGAACTTAGTCGGGTTTCGGGTTTCCCCGTCGGGTTCGGGGTTTTCTGCCATCCCTATACACCCGCTCAACTACAGGGGGTGTTCCGTGATATATACGTTTTTGAGGGGTGAAAGGTGCACAAATCCCAAAAAAAACAAAATTTACTTTCGACATCAACCAAAAAACCAAAAAAATTTCTTGAAATCAATAAAAAAAAACCCAAAAAAAATCCCTCGAATCAACACAAAAAAACCAAAAATCCCATCGAATCAACACAGAAGCTTAAAAAATCCCTCGAAATCAACCAAAAACATAAAAAGTTCCCCAATAGGGGATTTTGGCTAAAAATACATCGACAATAATTTCTTAAGTTTTTCGTTTGTGCACCCGCTCACCTAAAATCCTGGGTCCGCCACTGGTCCTATATAAAAGTGTTAGAATAAGTTTATAGGACGTTTTTTGGCGTTTTAACAAGTGTTTTTGTGCACATTCTTTTTTTGGAATAGTGTCCTAGTTACGCACAGACTAATCCCGACAAATTACGACCATAAGGTTTCAGCCTTGATAGTGGCCATAATTGTTGTGGACGCCTAGAATCAAACCTACGACAGGTGAGATATTCTTTCACATCCCCCGAGTCTCAACCACATTTTTATAAAACAATTGTTTTATAACACTTTTTTAAAGAATAACATAAAAAATTAATAGGATGTTTATTTTCCTAAGATTTCTAAACAAATTTAAAACGTCTCAAAACATCTTATAAACTTATTGTAACACTTTTCTAAATGATGTATTTAATACATTTAGACCAAATTTTGCTTACTACTTGGGTTGAAAGCTTAATAGACTTTCAGAATCACAAGTAATTAAATCGCTGAAATTTATGGTTTTTAGGAAGTATTTGGACCATGGTTGTTCTCAAAGGAACATGAGCAACATTTCAGATTTAGCAAACTTGAAGATTTATGGTGGATTGATAGCTGTATGGAAGATCATAACATCAACTGCTTGTTTTGTTTCTTGAAGTTTTGTCCATCTATTAAGAGGTTGTTCATAACTGTAAGTTCCCTTCTTGTTTCAATAATTTTAACCTTCTTTTTAAAGTATATTATTTATATACACCAAATATTTACGTACATTTGTCACACATTTGGTGAGATTTGAACACTTGCCCTCCTAGAAGTCAACAGCTGATGGGTCAATGACCCTTTGGTAATTTTAATTTAACCCTTTCTTTGTTATAGATTCACGGTAACTTCACTCATCTGAATTTGATCGGCGATATAATTTGCAGATTGACCCTCGAAGCTGCTTGAAGCCCTCTGCCGCTGATCCTCAGAGCTCCAACAAGGTCCAAAAAGGGCGGTTACGCAAGCTTAAAGTGGTGAAACTGGAAGGACTTAATAACGAAGAAGACATTATGTTGTTTAAGGAGCGTTTAATGGAAGTTTTCGGTGCTGAACCTCGAATTGTAGACGTGAGGCAAGGGATGCACGCCAGGTGTTTGATAAGAATCCCGAAACGCCAGGCAATCGGTAAACCAACGGGATCAGATAAGTTGAAGTTTTGTTACAAGTTTGTGGAAGAAGTTTTTGGCAACAGAGGTTTGTGTTCTAAGCATCCTCACATGGCGTAATAACGCATCTTGTACATGACTAATTTTGTGAACGTAACGATGGATTTTGTCGGTTTGTAACATGAGAGTATAGTGGCCGATCGAAGAGGTTGAAATTTTTGTTACACGTTTATTGATACATTCCTAAAATTTAGATATTCTCGTGTGTAGTATCAACCGGACTGCATAAATCAAATACATATACATATATATATACAACAAAACATAACTTTAAGGCGTTTTAACAAGTTTTTTAGGACTCTTTTAAAATAAATTGTCTTAGTAACTATTTTGTAAGACACTTTTGAGAAGTGTCTTATAAACCCATCTTTTTATAAGACACTTGTGCTTATAAAACACTTTTTCAAATAGCGTCGTATAAAATAGCTAATACGACACTTATTTTTAAAAAAGTCCTAAAAACTTGTTAAAACATCTAAAAACATTCTATAAACCTAGGGGGCATTTGGTTCGCATATTCTGATAAAATCTGATGGAATTGGAATGTTGAATTCCATTGACCAGATTCCATTACATCGTTTGGTTCATTCTTTTTAAGGAATTGGAATGTTGAATTCCAATGAATTCCACAAATGAAGAAATTCAACATTCCTTGGGGGGAGGTGGTATTTCATTGGAATGGAATGTCATATTTTTTTTGGACAAAATTGCCCCTCATCCTAATATGCACCACCACCTCCGCCCACCACCATCGGCCACCACCTCCGCCCACCGCCACCGCCACCACCACCGGCCACCACCTCCGGCTACCAACACCAACCACCACCTCCAGCCACCATTGACCACCACCACCTCCGGCTACCAACACCGACCACCACCACCACCTCCGGCCACCACCGCCACCGGCAACCACTACCGTTCAACATTATTAACAGACACCAACTCTTTCTCTCTCCTCTCTCTCTCTCCCTCTCTCCCTTTCTCTCCTCTCTATCTCCCTCTCTCCTCTCTCCCTCTCTCTTCTCTCTCTCCTCTCTCTCTCAATCTACCCCCTCTCTCTCCCTCTCTCTCTTCTCTCTCTCTCTATCCTCTCTCTCACCTCTCTCCATCTCACTCCTCTCTCCCTCTCTCTTATCTCTCTCCTCTCTCTCTTTCCCTCTCTCTCTCCTCTCTCTTTCCCTCTCTCTCCTCTCTCTCTCTCAATCTATCCTCTCTCTCCTCTCTCTCTCTCTCAATCTATCCTCTCTCTCCTCTCATCTTTCTCTCCCTCTCTCTCTCTCTTTCATCATCATTAGTGTGCTAAAATAATCAAAGCAATTTTAGTTAAAAATTAAACTATTTAATGACTATTTCATTAAAGTAATTTTTGTTGAAAAAAATTAAAATAAACAAAAAGGGTATTTTGGTCATTTACCAAAATTCCATTCCAATTCTAAAGCTACAATCTGTGAAGCAAACAGAAAAATTTCAATTCATTTAACAGATTTCATTCCAATTCTGTCAACCAAACAGGTGGTCAAACCTGACAACATTCCATTCCAATTCCTTTAAAGTCAAATTCCTTTGACAGATTCTATTCCATCCAAAAACATTTTGTGAACCAAACGCTCCCCCTATTGTATCACGTTTAGATATGATACTTTCTGGTTTGTCCTATAAAGTATTTGTGTAAAAAATATTAAAAAAATATTTTTAAAGTCTAGTTGAGTGATTCAATTAGAAATTTTAAAGTGTATTTCAATAAGATATTGCCCCAAAATGATAATCTTCAAACAATATTCTTTTTACCTTCAAAATTAATTTTTGAAAAAAAAAATTGAGAACGACTTGGGCCCGGCCCGGACCGGTTCTAGGGACTGTTTACAAACCATGGAGCCCAGGCATTTTTTGGTCGGGACCGGTTATGCCGGACCGGTTACGAAAAGTAAATCAAGAACCGGGAACGACCGATTTTTGACCATCTCATTTGGGTTATCGAGAAAAATAAGTGAAACAAGAAGAATCTCCATTTAACTATTTAAGTTGTTAATTAGTTTCACCTTTGATCACAATTAACCAATTTTGACTGGTTACGGAACAAAAGGGTATTTTAATTTGATTGATCCGAGAGTTGAAATTTTTGTTGTCTGTTTGAAACTTTAGACTCAATTAATTCACCGATAAAATGATTCATCAACAACATACTATCATAAATAGCAATACCAAACAAGACATCTTATTTAATCCCCTAAAAACAATTTAACCTAATTTCCAAAAAAGGCAAGATTAATTTCACTACTTGTTCTCGGAAACTAAAATTGAAAAAAAAAAAAACGCCCCTGGTCGATTATTAATAGTCCGTTACTGGAAGCGACTCGTGGTCGTCACTAATGAAGATATTGTCGTAAATAAGGGCTGCAATGGCAGCCCCTAGAAACGGACCGACCCAATAGATCCAGTGATTCTTCCATGTCCCGCTTACCACGGCTGGACCAAAGCAGACCGCCGGGTTCATTGACGCACCGTCATACGCACCACCAACTAAGATGTTGGCACCCACTATGAAACCGATGGCGATAGGTGCAATGATTCCAATATTACCCTTCTTCGGATCCACTGCGGTCGCGTACACCGTGTAGACTAGGCCGAACGTCATCACGATCTCCAATACTAGTGCATTTCCAACCGTAACATCCGATGATAGCCCAAATGCTGGCGTTTCCTGTAATTTAGTTTCGTATTTTGTCAAATAAGTAATAAACTATCAACGATGACAACGGTATATCTTTTAGAACCCAATTTTCGACATTATTTTGTTCTTACCGTTCCGCCTGTGACGTATTGGAGGAGCAAGCAAGCTACAACGGATCCAAGTAACTGACCGATCCAATACACAATGGCACACAAGAACGAAATATTTCCACCAATGAATGACGCAAATGTGACGGCCGGATTTACGTGACCACCAGAAATGTTTGCGCTGATTGAAACAGCGACAAACAAGGCAAATGCATGGGCTAGTGCAGCAGACACTAGCCCTGACGGAGTATTTGGTGCATCATACGTCAGCTTACCTAATCTCCAAAAAAAACAATATAAAAGTTAAACAAAATCATAAAAAAACATATGATTTAAAATCACATTGACCCCTTTTATATTTTAACCATTGTATTTTTTTAATAAAAGTTATATAAAATATATTCTTTTTTCGTTAAATAAAGTTATTGATCAATTTTTTTGATAGAAAAAGTAGAACGAGATGAGATTGTACGGTAATATACCGTAAGCCATGCCGGAGCCTTCACCGGCAAATACGAAAATGAGGGTTGAGATGAACTCCGATACACCGGCTTTGAGCGTATTAGGGTCGGTGGCCTCGCCCGGAGTTCCGATGGTAATTCGGTAAATTGGCATGATTTTGGGAGGACAAAGTTGTCTAGAAAAGTAATCAGTGGAGTTGGCTGGCTGAGGGAGTTGGGGGGTATGTAAGAGTATGTGTTTTATAAATACCAGAAATAACGGTCCAGGAACCGGTATTACGGGTTGCCGGTAAATTAGCTTTGATCCAATGGTGTCGGATTGTCCGGTTAAAAAGCGGCTGAATGGGGTCAAGTGTTGAAACGTGTATGGTGGGTATTTTAATGTTTGGTTTTCCGACCAATTCATCATGCGGCGGAGGTATTTTCGATAAAAGATGACATAAAATGTTGAGTAAACTACGATTTTAGTCCTTGTGGTTTTTTGTTTATAACGGATTTCGTCCCTAATCTTTAAAAATTGCTTTTTTGGTCACTATGGTTTGTAATTTATTTCGTTTTTCGTCCCTTTAAGTAACTCCGTTAAATAGTACGTTAAGTCATAGGACAATCTGGTACTTTCACCTTTTTAACTCATTTTCAGTGAAAAATTAATGATAATATATTACGTTATATATGACACCACCGACGACTCCCCTTCCTCTCCACAATCCACCTTTGATGAAATCCACAGTGAGGAACAAAAACTAATTATTCCAATATAAAAATAAAGACAAAACCTAAATCAAATTAGGTTTCAAGAACTTGCAGGTTGGATGACAAGAAAAAAAGAGTCTTCATGCTTTTCTTTTTTCCTCTGTTTCATGAAGTTTCCATTTCTATCATAAGAAAGGAATTGAAGCAATTTAATTGTCAATTGTGATGTAGGAAATTGAAGCAACTTAACTCCTTCTCCGACGTCTGAAAACCCACCACACCACCACCGAGTTCACCCTCACCAGTACCACCGAACCTCACCTTCTCCCCCATCTTCACTGCCCTACCCAGGCCACCCTATCTCCGAACATCGACGCCCGCTTCTTCATCGAAGCACTAGTCATCTGGGTTTTCTGTTTGGATTTGTGTTAATTTTCTGTACCCACAGTCCACAGACGAAGAAAGAAGGTTGATTCATCGCTATTTTTTGTCTGGGTTTTGCATTAGCATACATGTAATCATCGAAGCACCACTGATTTGGGTCTTCTTCATTGATTTTTTCTTCACGTTGGTAGCTTTTCTCGTGCAAATTTCAACTAAGTTTTCTTCATTGCTAGTCAATTATTCTTAATCTTGTTCGATATCACTCGCTTTCTTCCAGTCTAGTCCAGTTGTAGACGATGGATTGGTGATCCAGAACAACAACAAAGATTCATTGATGGGTTTGTCGATTTTGGTTTTCCAAGTAATCTCATCTGATCAAATTCGTTGATGGGTTTTCGGATTTTGGTTTGTCATCATCATCAATTTATTAATAAACATAAGTGTGCATGTGTTTGCTTTACACAATCACGCCTATTGGGTATGTGTTGCCTAAGATGAGAGGGTTCAGGAAAGGGGTTTGGATCCGGAGATGAAAGCCATTAATCTCCAAGTTTTATATGTTTATAATTTTCAATATTTGAATCGAGAGATGGAGCACACCGTGGGAAAGAAAGATGAACAACAACCAACTGTAGTGAAGAAGAAGAAGACTACTGTCATGGGGAAGAAAAGAAAAGCATCAATTGAGGGGGGAGGGGTGGGTAGGGCCATAGAAGATTTATATATGATATAAATTATTTATTAATATAATGATTAATGTAATATACAACAATGCATATAATATATAAATTTTTAATAAAAAATGAAAAAAAAAATGTAAAGTGACTAGATTGCCCACGACTTGATGGACTTTTCTTAACAGAGTTGGTCAAAGGACGAAAAGAGAAACAAATTACAAACCATAGTGATGGAAAAAGCAGTTTTCAAAATTCAGGGATGAAAATGGTTATTAGCAACAAACCACAGGGACGAAAATCGTAGTTTACTCTAAAATGTTTTTTCTAGAGTAAACTACAAATTTTCTCCCTGTGTTTTGTCAAGAATAACACTTTTAATCCTTGCATTTTCGAAATTACAAGATGACCATCATTGTTTACAAAAACATCTTAATTTGGTCCTTCCCTCTAACGACCGTTAAAGATTTTCGTTAAATGAGGAACATTTTCGTCATTTTATTGATATTTTGTCTTTTAACCAATCAAAAACCACAATGACCAAAATCATAAAATCGGTTTTGATTAGGTAAAAGATAAAAAAAATCGATAAAAAGACAAAAATGTCCCCCATTTAACAGAATTTTTTAATGACCGTTAAAAGAAGGGACTAAATCCAGACATTTTTGCAAACCATGATAGTCGTCTTGTGCTTTAGAAACTACGGGGATGAGAAATGTTATTTTTGACAAACCACATAGACCAAATTTGTAGTTTACTCTTTTTTTTATTTCAGTTAAACCTTTTTAAAAATGTTTGCATCACCATATTTTACTTAGGTCTTTATAGTCTAAGATTTAGGGAGGAGCAAACTGGACCATTTTTTCGAACCGAACCGAACTGGTACCGTACCGATACCATGTATTCGGTCTGGTATTCGGTTCCAACTATTATGAAAAATCGGTATTCGGGAATTAAGTATTCGGTACCGGGAATTTCCCGAAAATACCGAAACCGAACCGGAAATTTTAAAAGTTAGTCTTTTAAGATTATTTGATTATGCATATATTTTCCTAATATTATAAAGCTTATCTTTTTCTAATCAAATTAAATCATCTTTTAAACAACTCAAACTTTATACATAAGTACCTATTTTTCTCCAAAAAAAAATTATCACCGTCAAAAAATCGGCCCCTACATTCACATCAAAAAACCGACGGATACGGGATTCGGGATTGATTTTGAAACACATTTGAATCATTATGAATATATTTTGGTTTGCGA
This sequence comes from Arctium minus, assembly GCA_954870635.1. NCBI lineage: Eukaryota > Viridiplantae > Streptophyta > Magnoliopsida > Asterales > Asteraceae > Arctium > Arctium minus. The sequence continues at coordinate 122,222,134 of OX941082.1, forward strand.
TTGGTTTTGATATATATTTGACACATTTTTTAATTTTCGGTCCTAAGTGGTACTAGTACCGATTTTCCCGTCCCGAAACCGAACCGGTACATACGGTTCGGTATTCGGTACCGGTTTTTAGTCCCAAATTTTTTCGGTACCAACCAGTTCGGTACCGGTACGGTCCCGATCTCATCCCTACTAAGATTCACGCGAGCTTTTTCACATGAGTCGAACAAAATATTATTTGCACTTCTTATCAATCTTCAGTATACTTGATTTGATGTTGAAATAAAAAAAAATCGTCATTCATTAAGACTTCAATCACCGGCTCCCCTGTTATCAATTACCAACTTTCAAAAATATTATTTGTACGAGAAATTACATCAAAATAAAACCAATCTTTCCAAATCTTCATTTAAGACCTAAAACAAAGTTTTCATATATTTAAGGATATTGTTTACCTTATAACCTGCTAAAGATAGATATGGGTCAAGTAAACGACATGCCATGTGTTTTTTATAAATGTCAACTACAATTCTATGTGATTAAAAAAATTGTGCTTTCTGCCCTTTCTTAAAAAGGAAAGAAAAAAAAAGGACACTTTGTTAACTTATAATGCTAAGCTATCAAATCATATTAAACATAATATTTAAAGATCCAAAGTAATCCATCCAATAGTTTAAAGTAAATTGGGCAAATGCAAAACAAATTTAAATGGATTCTTCCAAGTCTCTTTATATACAATAAATACCTTTGCTTTTTTTCCTTTTTAGCCTCATTGCACACAACTAAAAAGCATATACAAATCTACAAAATGTCACCAAAAACAAACACAAACCAAAAAAAGAAAGTTCTACAAATCAACAAAACAATATGTCATGAAGGCTTTACATTCACTGCTTTGCCTCCAAAAGAATATGCAGCACCAATCTACAAACCTACTTCTCACCTCATAACCCACCACACGAGCCGATCTCGAATTAGCTCTTGGAGTCGTGGAATTGGTCGTCACAAATATACTAAATAAGCCTATGTTGACGTATACCCTTTCCAAAGTGCGGTTGCATTAACCGAACGTACAAACCGTTTTTTGACATTAACGAATCATGGGCACCTTCTTCCACAATTCGACCTCCGTTAAGAACAACGATGTTGTCAACATGTCTCATCATAGCAGCTCTATGGGCTATAAGGATTGTGGTTTTGTTTCCCATGATTAGTGTATCAAGTGCCTCCTGAACCACCCGGCTCGATTCCGACTCAATTGACGAGCTCGCCTCGTCCAACAACAAGATGGGTGCATTCTTTAACACGACTCTAGCGATTGCGATCCGTTGCTTTTGGCCTGGGGTTAAGTCCACACCCCTCATTCCAACATGGGTGTCATACCCATGAGGCAAGTTGCTGATGAAATGGTGAGCATTTGCTATTCTCGCAGCCTCTTTGATCTCCGTTTCGCTTGCATTGTGCCTTGCGTATATGATGTTTTCCCGTATGGTTGTCGAAAATATGATGGGTTCCTGTTGAACAACGCCCATGTGATTCCGTAACCATCTCAGATTAAATTGCTTTAAATCTCGACCGTCTAAAATCACCTGACCAGCAACAGGATCGTAAAACCGCTCTATTAAAGAGATTATAGTGCTTTTTCCAGATCCTGAAACGCCCACAATAGCAACCGTTTGACCACCGTTGACTTTGAGACTGAAATTGCTCAGTACCAGTATTTCTGGACGAGTTGGATAAGAGAAATCAACATGTTTCAACTCGATACTTCCATAAACATTTGGAGGCTTCAAAGCGGAGACATCGTCTGGATCGATCTTGGGTACTCGATCGATTATTTCGAATACAGATATCAGAGACTTCCGCCTTTTAAGAATATACGGAGCCAAACCGAAAGGCTCCACGAGAGCAAAAGTAGCAAATGAAAAGACCATGTACTCCTTTATAGCGGTCGAGAGATCCACGTGTCCGTTTTTAATTGAGAGTGCAGTGTACCAGAGGAGAAGAGCATTGCAGCCAAAAAGAAGGAACTGTGAAAAGCCAAATAAAAAGCCGATAGCCATGCCATGCAAGAAGCTCTTTGTGAATATCTTGCGTAACTGCAATCTGTAAAGCTCCATTACTTTGTTACCAGCACAGAATGACACAACAGTGTAGATATTTCTAACAGCATCCTCAAGGACCAACGATGCTTTCCTGTGCATCTCCTGTATGCCCTTCGAGAATCCAGCCAGCCATAATTTCTGCAGAATTTTTAAAAATGGTCCTCAAATATGAGAAAAATGGATCATGATACCAGTAACAATCACCATATTTCCAAGGAAAACTAATCTCGCAAATCTGAAAATCTCTGTTCAAATAGGTAGTAACCATTTAAAGTTAATGTGGTCTTTGAAAGTTGAACATAATTCTCCATAAATAAAAAAAAGATTCTTATTATCAAACCAAAATTCAATTATTCATGCATTTAATAATAACAATAGCACTAGAGATCAAGAATGATTCAATGCTCTTTAAAAACTACCACATGACATAAATTTCAAGTCTGCTAGCACTTTGAAGGAATCCTGAAGTTCTGTTCCAAAGTAGAAACCCAATCTTCCCAGATTCAGTGGATCATGGTTAAAACAGTTTGCAGCAATAAAAGGAAGCCATTGATATAATATACTCCCACTAAAGCTGCAACACTTTTATGTCCCATAAACCATAATCACTGCAACACTTTTTTGGGATTTTTAGGCATATATCCATAAACGAGAATTTAATTAATTCCATGACCTTCTCGTGAGTGTAAAGCCATTTTTTCTTTTGTATGCCAGGAGATCATGGATTAATTAAGAACTCATTTAAAGTCATATCCCTAAATGACCCCGCTTTTTTTATCTTGGGATATCCCATAATCACAGCAACATTGCTTATCTAGAAATCTTTAAGCTTACAATGACCTACCCACTCATACTACATCATTAGCACAGAAAGTGTTTTATACATGTACACATAAGATTTGCCATTAATCTATTGTTTTGAGGTTTAGAATATTAGAACAAATCCCTCCATCTTTTTACTTTGATGAATTTGATCTAATATAAATTAATCAAAGTATTACTTTTTAATGCAAGGGTATTTTGGGTACTTGTCCTGTATTAGTAGTTGTCAGTGTTGCTCTCTTTGTTTCCTTGTTTGTTTAACCTATTTCCCTCGCATACAGGGCCATCCCTGGGGGAGGGCGGGACGGGCGCACACCTAGGATCCACAAGAAATAGGGGCCCAATTTTTTAGCATATAATAGTAGCTCAAAAAAATTAGTAAAATAAAAGAGATGTTTTTAGTATCTGATAGGAAAAAAATTAGTATTATATTAACGACACATAAATGTATTAATTAATTAAATTGGAGAAGAAAATATGTAAAAGGTCAATTGGTCGTTCATTTTATAGTATTGCTCATAGTTTCTCTAAATTCTTTTATCTAGTATCAAAGTCTAAAACTACTTGCCTAAAAAACACCTAATATATTCTCTATCACTCACCTCCATTCTTTTAATTTTGACTATTCCATCCGCATAATATAGTAGATATCTCGTTATTAACTAAGAAAACTCTTTTGAAAAAAACTATTAACCATAGGAGAGGTCCAACTTATATCTATATTTAGGATTTCAAAACTACCTTTGTTTTTTCATACATTATTGACTATTGTCTACCTAATACCACCCTCATATCTCTAAAACAAGAATGACATCTCAAGCTATAACCAACATGAGCTTTTGATTATGAGATTAATGGTTTCGAAAAAATTTGTTTTAACCCTAAAAAGTTTAAACCGGTAATGAAAAACATTAACATGAGGTGAAACAGAAACCCAACTTATTTGTATGATTTATATAGTCTTACTCTGAATAGTCAACATTGTAACCCAAATGATGTCAATCTATATATTAAATGTATATCATAGAATGTTTGACGGTGGAACGGTTAGACAATACTATGTAAAAATAATATGGTAGATAATATTAATTTAAAAATAGTTATTGATTGTTTTTGTCTAGGAATACTCGGAAAAACGATCATGTATAGATTATTCGTATTTCTTGAATTCAATGTTATTTCTATGATAAAAACGATATATTGAAGATTTTTTCTGTACATATCGAGGACCCTTTTTTACATCTCGCCCGGGGCCTATAAAATATCAAGAATGGGCCTGCTCACATATGTCCCTAATGCATTTTCTGTTACCTATACTCGTTGCTTTTTTTGCACACACTCTAACATGTAGCTTGTTTGCTTGTTTCTTTGAATTTTTGTTTTGCAAGCCGGGGGTCTTCACAGAAACAGCAGACAAGTCTACGTACATCATACCCCCAACCCTACCTCTACATGAGATTTACTTGGTAGTTTGGTTTGGTTTGGTATTTTGGGTACTTGGCTAGTAGTAAAACACATTTCTTAATCTACGCAAAATTATTGACAAATAGAATGCAAACTTGTTATACTCGGTTACCAGAAAAGAATATATGGACAATTTGTTGTATGATGTGTGCGTAAGAGATGTATACCTGAGCAATGGCAGAAACAGTAAGAACCGGCAACGTGGCCAAAGCCACTAGGGCCAAACGCCACTGTAGAAGCATCCCTATCAATAGTGCCACGATAACGGCTGTACAATCTTGTATGAATATAGAAAGTCGGTTGCTGAAAGCAGCTCTAACAAATGTTGCATCATTTGCTAATCGCATGGACAAGGTATCAGCACTGTTCTCTTCTTCATCAAACCATCCAACTTCATTGCGGAGCATTGCTGTGAAAAAAAGATAAAACAAATAAATGTAGTGATAGACATCATTAGCAGTATAAGGCAAGAAGAAGAACAGATACTTGCTAGAAAGTAGGTACTAACCAGAAAACATCATTCTCCTAACTCGTTCGGTCATTTTCTCCCCCATTATACCAAAGTAAAAGTGCTGCAAAAAATTTGCTATTACAGTCACAACACCCATACAGGCAATGATTAAGCACCATTTATCTACTTCATGCCGCATATGTCTGTCAGACTCTTTTCTGTAATATTCTGTCACAATTAATGCAATCACATAAGCAAGAAGAGGGTTAAAAGAACCAAAGATTGCAGCACCAGTGCTTCCCAGAACAGCATAAAGCCATTCAGCAAAGCTCAGTTCTACAAGCCTCCACATTGGTGGTTCTTTTCGATGTTGCTTTTCCTTTACCGCTTTGACTTTAACTGGATCGTCACCAAACTGAGAGTTAGGTCGACTAAAAGTCTGTGAATGTGAGCGCTCATTATTCGGATCAGATGTCAATAGTGGTGAAACAGGTGATTCGGGATCAGAGCCATGGGATGTTTGACGTCGAATAGAATGGACGTCGATCTTTGGCAACTCTGGCAGTCTCATCTCAAAACTATCTTGCCTTCTTATTGATGGTTCTTTGTCTGTTCCATCCAAGTGCGAACCATTTTCAACCATTTTTTCTGGTGGGCTTGGATTTCTTGGAGATTCATGTGAGTTGTAAGCTGAATCTGGGGATCTTGCTGCATGTAGATTAGAAGCTCTCTGAAGTGATGGTGATTTGGCAAATTTGGGAGATGATGGTTCTTGGTAGCTGTGACTTGCCGAAGTATCTTTTTCAATTTGGAAAGTTGCAGTTTCATTGCAGGTTCTCACAGGCATCCTAAAAGGATATGAAACAAACACATTAAATATTTATAAACTACTCATCAGGATGAAATTTTGTAATAGCACCAGGGAATCATCAATTTTTTGGCTTATCATCGTACCTTCTTGGGAGTTTAGCTGCTTCTTCACATCTTAGAAGTTCTGCATAATGCCCATCTGACGCGATCAATTCGTCATGTGTCCCAATCTCCATTAGGTGGCCTTCCTCCATCACAGCTATGAAATCAGCATTCCTTATTAAAGATAGCCGCCGAGCGATTATGATGGTAGAACGACCTAACATCAAGAGATCTAGAGCCTCCTGAACAGATCTTTCAGCTTCAAAGTCCAGTCCACCAGTGACCTCGTCAAGAAGAAGGATAGATGGATTGGAAAGCACTGCCCTAGCAACAGAAAGTCTTATTTTCTGTTCTTCTGTCAAAGATAAACCAGCCCTGCCTACCTGAGGTAACATTTTATTGATTAGGGATTAACCGAAGGGTTAAAAAGTAATTTACTCTTTTGGTTTCTACCTGTGTCTCGTATCCTTTCTCAAGTGAACTAATAAATGTATGTGCATGAGCAGTTTTAGCAGCATCTTCGATTTGAAGTGGAGTAGCATCTCTGCCATAGGCAATATTGTCCCTGATACTCAAGCTTAGCAAGGCAGGTTCTTGAGTGACTAAACCAATTTGGCTCCTTAGCCATTCTAATTTCAGGTTTTTTATGTTCTCTCCATCCAAAAGAACTTCCCCTGAGAAACAATAAATAAAAGAGCATATCAGTAGAATAAAGAGAGCTAGTATATTGGTAGGGAAAAGATCAAATGAGAACCATAAATATTTTGAGAACTGTGAGAACCAGTATATCCATGGATGCATATACACCATATTAATTTTTTAGTGAGTATATTCATCGATGCATATTGCATACATGGTAGATATACATTGATAAATTTGATAGTGTATATGCATCAATGCATATACTGCTTCCATTGGTTCCCAAAATATTTATGGTTCCCATTTGAACCTTTCCCTATATTGGTATCTCCAAAAGGAATAAGATCACTAACAATTTCAAGAGGTATGTATAGAAAAGAAACAATGTGAAGATAAAACGTAGTTGAATACCTAATGTCGGATCATAGAACCGTTCCATAAGTGGTATAATGCTACTTTTACCAGAGCCATTTCTTCCAACAAGTGCCACAGTTTTCTTGGCAGGAACAGTCAGGTAAAATCCACTTAAAATAGGGATTTCAGGACGAGACAAGTAACTGAAATACACATTTCGGAACTCGATGTTCCCATGTACAGAATCAGGAATGTTTCCATCATGATCCTCAGTAGAGGATGAACGGCTAATCATCTCATAAAGTCTATAGGCAGCAATCCTCCCTTGCTCAAATGAATAGAAGTTTGTGGCTGCTTGATTCAACCCACTATCAAAACCAATAGCATTTGACAGATATCAGTACAAAAGCATCACGTATGGATGGATTACAGGACAAGTGAAAACAAGATACTTACAGGCCACTTAAGATTACAGCAAACAGAGCTGTCACAATTTCTCCACCATGAGCTTTTCCATGTGTAACTAAGAATCTTCCAACATAAAGTTGCAAAGCACAAGAGCATATTGCAAGTCCATATGTGAACCCAAGCCCAAGTCCTTGCACAAGACTTATCAATATACCATATCTCAATGTAGCTTGTAGTGAGGCTGCATAAGAATATTTTGCTAATGTTTCATTTGTGTAAGCATATAAGGTTCTAACATATAAAATTGCCTGCAAAATGAAAAAAGAATATTTGCCATTAAGTAACAAAGAAATAAATTAACAGACAACCAGTTGGCTTTTAGAACTACAGGCAATAGTAAATGATCATTAACTCACACCCAAGCCACTTTATTCAAACAAAAGCTGACAAACTAATAAAAAGTTCCTTGTACGTATTACATTAATGACCAAAAAGACTAAATATTGGTCACGTTCTGTTGAAAAAATAGCAAATAACACATGATATCATCAAACACATATAGTATATAACCATGAATTTGTCCAATATACCAAACTAAACTAAGCTAGTTGCCAGTAACCTGAAAGTAAACCCGGAAAAACAAGATTGTGAATTTACCATAATGTATGCAACTAGTCAACTACTTATGCAAAGGTACAGAAACACAGAAAATCCATGAAGCAGCATACTACAGGCTCCCCAAAGAGACAGAAAAACCACAGCTAACAAATTATCTCAACTATACAGCACAAATCTCATAAAATAGATGTCAAGAGCAAGCACTACTTTACCATAACCTAGAGGGTACTAAGAGATGGATAAAACCAATGGCTTTACATATATGAAAAGTAGTTAGTGGTTGTATATTACCATTTGTTCTCAAGTAGTTGTTTGTTTAAATTGGTTGATACTGTAGTAAGGTGGCTACAATATGATCCACTCAATTTAACAGATAAGAGAGTAAAACTTGACAATAATATAAAGGAGGGGGGGATGGAGGAGGTTAAAACGAAGAGCCAACTACTTATACTTCATTTCAGCAAGATAAACCAGTCTATACATGGTGGAACTTTCAGATACACATATGCTTAGCTTTTGCACATATTTGGGATAGGTGCTGGGCCCAGTGAGTACATACTTCCACTGTTGATGCAACCCTTCAAGTGCTATTACTCAAATATTCTCCATGAATAATTTAGAAAATTAATATCTTCCTGAACAGAGGAGATTTAGTAGAAAAATGGGACCCCCGACGTCATCTAAAATGGTGAAGTGTAAAATACTGTAGTTTCGGATAACATTTGCCAAAAAAAAAAAAAAAACACCCCGAGGTGATGCACCAAAACAATAACATTAAGTGGTCTATACGTAGTGCTACTAATATTGGGGGTTCGATTAACCCAGGGAGAAAAGAAACCAAGAAAAATAAAATAACCTGTTCAGCAACACTAGCTGCTTCAGCATATGCATCTTGAATACTCTCAGCAAGCCTGTGGAGAAATATATTTGATATTCCTCCTGCAGCAACAATAAACGGACCTGTGGCTAAAGTTATGAGGGCAATCTGCCAGCAGTTGATAAATCCAATCGCAAGGCCACTGAAGAATGTAGCCATGTTATGAATATAATTACCAACCTGCATCAATAAAATTGATAGATATAATATAACTTTACATACTAATTCCAATAAGCAAAAACTGGCGAGAATATACTTGTCAGATCTGAACGTACTTTTTCACTGAGAGCAGATTGGATAAGCAACACATCGCTCAATACTTGACTCACAATGTCTCCATTGTTCCCATAGGTATCAAAGAAACTCATATCTTGATTTAGAAGTACTTGGACATATCTTGACCTAATAACAGCAGTCTGCCTTTCTCCAGTAAGAATCCAACATGAAACCTCTGAAAGCAAGAGCGATTTAGAAATGATGGCTGACAAGAAGCATTGCACAATGAAATATTAGTGAGACTAAATTTAGATATGTACCTATCCAACCAGCAGCAAAAACACCACCAGCAATATAAACAAGAGTCAGAGCAAGCTGCAGAAATCATAAAACACAATCCTTTTGTATAAATTTTAAACCGTCTCATAAATTAACAATGCTTCAGATAGAAGCATCATGCCATTTAACATAAATCTATAAACAAGCAATGATGGTTCAAACTACTATTATGTCGGATAAATTACATAACCATGTCATGGCTTAATCATAAGTGGGACATTTTTTTCCTTTCCATATGCATAAATGCAACTTTATTTTTTATTTTTGGGAAGGATGTCCTAGGCTATGCCTATTAGCCTTGGCAAATTATGATTGTAAGACATCAGCCATCAGCCCTGATTAAACCTTAGTGGCCACAATTGTTGTGTATGCCTGGATTCGAACCCTGGACAGATGGGATATTCCGCCACATCCCCCAGGGCCTTAACCAGGCAGTACGCCACAACCCTTGTGGTTAACGTTATTTCTTTCAATTAAAGTTGTATTACAGTGTGAGAAAAGAATTAAATACTTGAATAGAATTAGAAGAAAGCATACGGTGGTGTAATTTAGGCTATTATTGGGACAGGGTCTGACTAGCAAAAAAGGATTCAAGAACCCAAACTGGAAAGAAATCAAACATATTACAGTCATGATCAACTATAGAATATTAATAGCTAGACCCTCTATGCAAGCCATGCCCCTTCATTGAATACAAGACTAACAGTAAGGCTCTAAAAAGATGACTGAACATAAGAAAATTTGAGTAAGTAGTATGAATGAATGAGTAGTAATCCGACATCAATAGAAACATTAAAGAAAAAAATAAGATCCGTTAAAGACGGACCTTGTAACATAACAAATGAAAACAAAGGTGAGTAGTTGCTAACAGTTCTAAGAGCAAGACATGTTCTTAGGAAGTATACTGGACCTGGAAATTGGTAGTATGGTTACTTGAGTGATGAGGTTCACATGTCAGAAATTATTAGGTCAACACAAGCTACCATCTCAACAGATTCTGCAAGACTAGTTATATGTTCCTACCTCCATCCGAAAATGAACGGGTGACTTACTTTTTTACTGTTTTAAGAATAACCCATCTTTTATGGTCCTGGAAACTTAATAGTAGAAAATTGATAACAATTCTAAGTTTCTGTTCTTGATCAATATGTTGTAATCATAACTAATCAAATGAATGTTGATTAAAGCATTTATTCCATCAAATCTCACACGTATCATTTTTTCTATAAAATTTATCAGAACAGAATCTTCTTAGATCAGATATTCCATGACTAAATGAATTTTGATTCTTATAAATGATACGGTATCAAAGTTGAGATTCAGGCACTAAATAATTTTGATAAATAACATTAGAACTCTTTTCTTAGTCATCTCTGCCTATGACTTCTTTTCTTTCTTTATCCGGCTTGCCTAGCTGTCCCTATCTTTGAGGTTTTCCATATCAAAACATCAAAAGAATTTCTAGCTTTTTTTATTTTTGGGCAAAATTTTCGACTTAAGATGTATGCGGTATATAATGAATATTTGAATGACTCTAGGACCTAGACCACATAATGATGTTATCACAAGTCATCAGCCACCTATGGAAGACTGTTATCCATGTTGGGATCTACAAGGACTCAAATAGGATAATCCAAAAGGTGATCTATTAGGCCGGAAAAAGCAAATGCCAACATGTGCCGAAAGCCCTATGCATGTTTCTGAACTTCTTATCAAGCCATATATTAAAGATAATTAGTTCTCATATGGAATAATGGCAGTCTGCAATGCCTCTTAAGCCATTTCCATCAAAAATCCACCTTATGTCTCTAAAGGGGATAGCATTTCATGTAAACTGCTCATAAACTTCCCCAAATATAGAAGTTCTCTCCTCTCAGCCATGTATCATGAAAATCTAGCATACATCTTTCAGATGTTCCCTCTCTCCCTTGCAAATCTGGCTCTAAACAAGAGTTATCATAGTCGTCAAAAACGTACGATTCACAATTCTGATCTTACGAACAATAAAACTCATGAAGCAAACAATTGAGAAACTCATCAGCGAATCCTAATGCATCATCAATATTGGTGATTTCTCCTTGCATAGTCTAAACAGTCAGTCTAAAGATTTAATAAATTTTACCCCATGATTTCTAACCTTATTTATGTTGTTTTTTGGGAATACTTCGATTAGAATTTTTCTAATCTAAAACTTATTAGCAGCCACATGAACAGAAATATACTTTTTGCTGCTATTTGTTGAAGTTTTAACGAATGACTAATGGGATAAGACCAAGCTCTCATGATTAATGCCGAGTATATTGGGTTTATGCATGGCTATTGGCTAGAATGTTTATTTCTTGTCTTCTAGATTTACACATGTGATGTAAACTTTTCTTAAGGTCACTGGTGAGTCCATAATTCAGTTCGATTCCTGATTTAGAAAATTAGTAGAGCAATTTAAATTTAATATGGATTGACAAAGGTGATGATGCTCCCACCAACTTGCTTCATAAAGCCTCTATTTTCCTAGGGGTCTGGAAATCTTCAGTAGCATCATTTCCTACTCAATTGTGAATAAACAGATAAATTTACTTGTTGAACCCCCGAAACGAGACGCTTGCCTAATAATTTCCATGACAAGCAACAAGCTAAATGTTGATAGACCATATAATGACAAGCTAGCTTTGCTCTTCATCCTAAAAAAGTTTATCCTTCTTGCTTATTCAGGTAAATAACTGCATCCTCGTAACCTTCTCAATAGATTTGACAATTCCAGACATCCTTAATGTTGAATCTAATAAATTGACGACATATGCAATAGCTGTCATGCATGAACCAAGTTGCAATTATGGTTCCCTATCCATAGAAGTTCTCCACCCTACCCCATTGCAAGGTAGACCAATCACCTTTCTTAGCAAAGTGAACTCATTGTTGTCACTCTCACCTCGAATCATTCAGATAGTGTACCAAACCAGTAACCATTCATACATAGCCTAGCCCAAAGCCCTCAGGCCTCAACAGAAGTAGAAGGTTAAGTTTTCTCTTGTTGCCTCTGTGTGCATCAAACTTATCGCCAGAATTAATAATAAAAAGAAATAGAACACCTAAAGCCGTACTAGGTCAAAAACACAATGCATGTTAACAAGAAATGGGTTCTAGATTGATCTGCACATGATTGCTTACAACTATAAGTCTATAACTATTTGTGGTATGCCTGCTTAAAACATGATGTTTTAATCATTGACTTCCAAGTTCCAACCAATCGAATTAAGCATTTAAATAGAACATATCAACTTGTGAATTTGTTGAACTGAAATTCTACCAAGAAATTTAGTATATGCCTTGCGGTGACTTCATTACAGATAAGCCTAAAGTTACTGCAGCAAGATGAAGATCAATTCTTATCCTAAATTGATTGAAGGAAGAATCTAGCAATGCTATAACAACTTATTTGCAAATGCAAGAGAAAAACTACTTGTGGAAACTTCCTTCCCCATCTCACTCCCCACAAAGCCGAAGAGCCTTCATGCACACAGGGTCACCCTCAGGCCTTAGGGAAGTGCCTAATAGGAGGGTTTCTCTCTTCAGAAAAAAAGATGGCAGATGATCATTATGATAGTAGTGTGACTATGTGAAACAATAGACTACTCCTAGATAGCAAAATGACGAGCACCAAGGCCACAGAGCTAAATCCTTGCTTCTTCCCTGATTCACCAATGGAATGTCATCCATGATCCTTCATGCTAATAGATGTCAAAGACATGGGATCATTAGGACAGGGAAAAAAGCATAATTGCTTATTTCTCCTAATAATAATGAGCGGCTAACAACTTCCCCACTAGATTCAAGTAAAAGACAGCTACATGAACGAAGTTGGAACAGCCTCAATCTCCAATTCTCTCCAGCAAGTAGCAGCAGTCTAGGGGTGACAAACAAAAATGAAATCTGCCATTACGTAGTTGGAGGGGTAAATTCAAAGCGTAGTTGGTTTTAAGGCCAAAAATCATTGGTAATCTGAAGCATACCTGTATATATGTATGCATGTAGGTACGCATGTGTGCATATCTGGTTTGTATTTGTTTACATAAATTACATATGTTTGTATATCCTTTAATTAGAAGGATGATATTTGAGGCATCCCACATGATGAGTACACGGTCCATATCACACAACACACAAAAGTACCCATGATTCAACAAGTTGAAGAAACAAGATGAAAGAACTTATTCTGTGCACCTTGGTACATTTTTCACATTGTAGAGCACAAAGAACAATGTGGTAAAAATAGCTACTTAAATTTCCTCCCACCAATACGGCAATACCAAATGCTTGGAATATGTCAGCCTCAATAGATATAATTCTATCTTTATTTGTTGGCTTCGATAGACGCAAAAGATAGTTGTGCATCATCGACTACAAGCTCAAAGCACAAGAGAGAAACCCAGAGCTGCATGTCTTATGTCGATTCTTTATAACTTAATAAAGATCATAATAACATCTCATCTAATTTCCATAATTATCCATGTTGTCACTAATATCCCCAAAGTAAATTTCCAGTGGATGCTAGAACAGTGAAACCCAATATATCATGCCCCACTTTTCAGAACCATATAAAATGTATAAACTCAAGCTTCCAGGTAATTCAAATAGATAGACAATCACAGCAAAAAACCACCACTAATGTTAATCCTCTAATTTATAATTAGATATAACTGTTAACTGTCATTCATTAACTAAGCATATTTGAGAACCACATAAAGGCAAAAAAAAACCATGCTAAGCTAAAGGCATCCCCATCGAAATCATTAGCTACCTGGTTATACTCGGAATCATTTACCTGCTATTACTGAAATTGATTTGTTAAAATGAAGCAGACCTTTCAAGCTCAGCATAAACCCCAGCTATGATGCCTTAGTACAACTGTACCAGCTATACCCATTAAGGTAAATACTTTTAAGAATTCTCATTATAACTCCCTACATCTTCTCACAAAGACAAATTGTTAATCCATCTTGAAAGCAGAGATAAATTTCTACTTTAATCTATAATAGTTAAATTGCATTCCGAGTTTTCTATTACTATTGACTACTTGTTTTGAGTTTACCATCATGCAACCCCTACAAAAATTCTATTAAAATAATTCTCTTTTTGACATTCTCCAGTCCATCCTAAAATCAGATTCCACTTCTGAACATGCAAGTGTTAAATAAGTTACTTTTGGATTCAAAATTGATCAAAATTATTTTGATGATAGGCAAAAACCTGATAAGTGAATTAAATATTTGATAATTTAATAAATTTTGGAGCTGAAAACTAGAAACATCATGGATTTTGGATTTAGAAATTCAGTTACTGCGCAGGGAGTATAACTTCTATTGTATTTTTTACAGCAAAAGGGAGTACACATATACCAATAAAACAACAGCAGTTCTAATAGCATTCATGCTTCAACAAATCAAAATCAAGCTACCTCTTTGAACCTATCAAACAGCATATCCGAACTCCCACTATGACTCAGCAAGTGAATAATTTTAGCAAAATAATGCAAGTAAACCACAAGTGCTGTCCCATGTGCCGCCGCAGCAACCGATCCAACAACCATAAGCACCCAATCAAGCCTATCAGCACACGCAAACAGCCTCGAAAACGGCACTGCTTCCGGAGGCGGCTCGATCTCCTCCGTCTCATCCATTACATCGTCAACTTCCGGAGGTACCGCATCGATACCTGGGTCCATGTATGGAGACGGGGACTCCGGTGGCTCCGACACCTCCGATACCGGTGTTAGAGGCTGTTGCCGCGGTGGTGACCAACCAAATAAACCTCTTGCCATCATATTTACAACCTCACAAACCCTCACACAACAAAAACCTCTCCTCCAAATTTAGAACTCTCAAAACCCTAAAACCATCCAAAATTACAACTTAATTTCATCGATCCGCCGAAGTACGAAGAGATTGTTGTTGTGCTCGTTGAGATTTCAGTCCCTCTAGTGTGTGTGTGAAAGAAAGCAAAAAAGGAAGAAGAGAAGGTTGACTCGGAACACTGTGATCGTTGAGATTTCAGTCCATCGTGGTTTTGTTGGTGTTGTCTGCGCAGAACACTGTGTTACGACGTCGTTTTAGTCGTCGGGGATTGTAGGGTGTGTCAGCTGCCGTTTATCAGATAAATTATCCCAAAATGATTCCTTCAAGTTTTGGGTTTTTTGCAATATTGGTCCTCGATTTCTTAGTATTAGACAAACATATCCCTAAATCTAAACTATATATTAAAATTCTATTACGGTTTTTGGAAAGGTAGTTATTGGAAAGCCATCAATTTCTCCCATATAATTACATTTATCACCCTTATAAATAATTATTTAATTTACTTTATATCCTCTATTTTTCATTTTTCATTTTACACCCTTATCATTTTAACACAAATAATCGTATATAAACAAAAATGCAATTAAAAAATACGTTTCTTTTTTTACAAATTATATCATTATAATCGTCTCGTCATTATCTTCAAAACGAGCCCAACATTGAATATTTTTTATTTTAACCGTACTATTAAATATCATGAATATCTACGAATTAAATTATTTATATAAAAATTCTAAAACGGTTATTGTACAATCTTTTGTCCAATAACATTTACCACCTTACAATTACTTATTTAATTTATTTTATACCCCTAAAAATTCTAAAATGGTTATTGTACAATCTTTTGTACAATAACATTTACCACCCTTACAAATAATTATTTAATTTACTTTATATCCCTTGTTTTTTCATTTTTCGTTTTACACTTTTATCATTTTAACACAAATAATCGTATATAAACAAAATTGCAATGAAAAAATACGTTTTTTTTTTACAAATTATACAATTATAATCGTCTCGTCAATACCTTCAAAACGAGCCCAATATTGAATATTATTTTAATTTAATCGTACAATAAAATGGTTATTTTCAAAATTCAATGTTACATTTACCATTCTTATAATTAATTATTTATTTTATTTTATATCCCTTATTTTTTTCATTTTTCATTTTACACATTTATCATGTTAACACAAATAATCGTATATGAACAAAAATACAATGAAAAAATACGTTTCTTTTTTTTACAAATTATACAATTATAATCGTTTCGTTAATACCTTAAAACGAGCCCAATATTGAATATTCTTTTAAATTAACCGTACTATAAAATATAATGAGCATCTACGAATTAATTTGCTTTATATTCATACGTTTTCTTTTTTTCAGCGTTAACATATTAAAAATTAGGGGTGCTCACGGGTTGGGTTGATCGGGTTGAAGGCTTTTTAACAACTCAACCCAATATAGGCGGTTTGAAAATTTTACAACCCAACCCAACCCAATCAAAAGTACAACCCAACCCAACCCAAACCGTTCGGGTTGATCGGGTTGGTCGGGTTGTGTTTAAACAAGATGAAATGAAATTTAGAAATATAAACATAAAGGAAACATTTCTTTGAAATACAACCGAATGACCGATAATTCATGAGAGTATGTAAGTTCATCAAAAATATTACGATATTACATATAAAAATGTCTAAACCAAATGATAATATGCCAATCAACAACAATCGTTTTAGACGTCTCCAACCCCGATGCTTTCTTTCCTGACTTTGAGGTTGGTCGTGTCATCATCAACCATTTGGTACAACTTATCCATACTTCTTAAATCTTAAATATATTACATTTAGTTAATTTTTTAGTTTGTACAAACACACACACATATATATATATATATATGTGTGTGTGTGTGTGTGTTTACATTTATTAAACATATATACAAAGGAGTTATATAGAGATGAATAATAGATTGAAAATATATGTAAATGAAGAGGATACGCAATAGTGTAATTGTCTAATTTACATATTAATAGAGACTTAATAATCATATTAAATCCACAAAATAAAAGGATTGGGTTCATCAGGTTGGGTTGAGTTCAAATAAAAGTAACCTGATATCAACCCAATACCTACGGTTTGAAAATTTTACAACTCGATTAGACATCGGGTTGATTCGATTTGAGTTATTTCGCATTGGGTTGGGTTGGGTTGGTCGGGTTGATCGGGTTTTTGAGCACCCCTATTAAAAATACATGATCGTAGACAACTAAAATATGTTAAAAATACGTTTCATTATCTATATCTATACTATATATTAAAAATACGTTTCTTTTTTACAAATTATACCATTATAATCGTCTCGTCAATACCTTCAAAACGAGCCCAATATTAAATATTTTTTAATTTAACCGTACTATTAAATATCGTGAATATCTACGAATTAAATTGTTTTATATCCATACATTTTTTTCACCGTTAGCATATTAAAAATACATAATCGTAAAATATATTAAAAATACGTTTCATTCTTATTATAAATAAATCACGGTAATCTTTACTATATTATAAAAATTCTAATACATTTTTTTACAAACCTCTGAAAGCCAAAATTTTATCCCCAATGTTTCACTTTCTAATTCAATTAAATGTTACGTTTATCATTCTTATAATTAGTTATTTAATTTATTTTATATCTCTTGTTTTCTTATTTTCTATTTTACATACTTATCATGTTAACATAAATAATCGTATACGAACAAGAATGCAATAAACAATACGTTTCTTCTTTTTACAAAGTATACCATTATAATTGTCTCATCAATATCTTCAAAACGAGACCAATATTGAATATTTTTTTGATTTAACCTTACTATTAAATATCATGAATATCTATGAACTAATTTGTTTTCTCTCCATACGTTTTACTTTTTTCCACCGTTAGCACATTAAAAATACATAATCGTAAAATACGTTTCATTCTTATTATAAATTATATCATTATAATTTTTCGTCAATAATTGTAATATAAATTAATTATTGAATATTTTTATGGGTTTAGGATTTCATAAGTTGTGATTTTTAGGTCATGGTTGATTGTTGATGACATGTCTATAAGGAAATAAAATTAATTGTTCGTTCTTTACTTACATTCCGCTGCATCGCACGGGTATGTGGCTAGTTCATTCTTAATAGATGTTTTAAAAAATTTCAATACTTTATAACCATTCTACTCGGTTGTGACTTTAATAATGTCAATTTAGTTATAAAAATCATTACAAAAACATTATAATTTTTTTTTTGGTATAACGGTCTTGTCCAAGTTTTCAATAATTAGATTGTTTGTTTTTAAAGTTAAAATCACCTTAAATTGTAATAAATGTCCATGTTATATATATATATATATATATATATGTTAAGATTATGTGAGAAGTTGAGTTAACGTAACAAGTAAATTTGGAATATTGATCACTTATAATCTCAAACATACTCATGAATCACGCTTCATAAGGGAATTGATCTGGTGCATCTCGGTGCATTTTATCTATGAGTTATGATGAGAAGCGCGAGAAGTGGTTATCAACTGTTTGATGCACATTGGGATGAGATGCATCGAGATGCACCAGATCAATTCTCTTCTAAGCCGCAATTCATGGGAAAACTTGAGATTAAAAGAGATCCACGGTTCAGATCCACTTCTCACGTTTTTTACCGCTAACTCAACTTCTCACACGATCATTCGCATATATATATATATATATAGGGGTAGGTTATTATGCAACCTTTTACATGGTGCAACTCATGCAACCCCTCTATCCACTACTCATTTTATTTTCACATTTTTAATTAAAAAAGTGAAAATAAAATGAGTGGTGGATAGAGGGGTTGCATGGGGTTGCACCATGTAAAGGGGTTGCATTTGAACACTTCTCTCTCTCTCTCTCTCTCTATATATATATATATATATATATATATATGGTCCGGTTCATTTGTTAACCACATTTTTTGTGTTAACTTTATAAACCAATCCAATCCCTTGATCATGGAAATCAACGGTTGGTATTGGATATTTTTGAAAAGTCTTATTAAATGTATGATTAATGAATAATTGGGAGTGAACCATAGTGATAAGGGTAGTTTAGGGAAAAAAATATCAATAAAATCTTATGTCATTATTCTTCTCCATTAATGTCTCTTCCAAAAGATTCGTAACCGCCGATTGTTCCACGATTCGTAACGTAATGTTCTAAGACACCCAAGCTGGTAACATGAACACATATGAACAATAGACACCTAATGTTCTAAAACTTCAAGATAAGTTTTCATATGAATTCAATATACACTGGGAATTAGCTTATAATCATGGGTGTTTCCATATGAGAATAAACACATTGATGGACATAATTTGTTGAACACATGGAAAGTCGAACATTGCCTTAATAAACGGTGTCTAATCTTGGTTCAACAATGATTAATAAGTTGACAAATAACGAATATCACCCAGTTGGGTAATGCACATGCATGAAACAACTTGCATCATGTGTGCTTTCAAAAATGTTGGTTCCCTGAACAAAATCACAATGTCAACAACCAAAAAAGTAAAAGAATGGCCATGAAACCATGTGAAGAAGGATGGCTTGATACGTCCATTTACAATAGTGTTCACACATGTTCAATGTGTGCAGTTGTTTCTCATATGTTAATGAACACATGGATGAACACTACACACACCTGACTCCTCCATAAAATGTAAAAATATATTTTACGTATGACTTATGTGATCAACGATGGAGACACGAATCTTATGGGATGCTTAATTATTTGTTCCCATATGTTCATTATGGTTTAGAACTTTTTTTATTGAAAACATCATAAAACTACATAATCAAAACAACTCGAAATCATTCAAAAAAACTTACCAACACAAAAATTGTTATTCGATTAGACTATATCCACGTTGCAATTACCGTTGCTTTCGTTTTGGTGCTCATTCTTATTGAGTTGATTTCCATTGGCTTCATCCAATGTTGTTGTTTCCATAGATGACAAATTTTCAACAAACGCACCTCTATCGACATCGTTAAGGAGCCCGAAATTCATAATGTCGGTGGACCTTGTGGCGTTCATTTGTTGTGATGTTCATGCGATTTGTGAATTAACCACTAGGTAGTTGGATTATTGGGATGTTCATACGATTTTAGCATGTAATTGATTACGGACAAAATTTTGAAATCAAACCACTAGCTAGAATCATGGAACATTGATTTTTGTAACTCCCAAATAACTAGATCAAATATTGTCCAAATTAGGATTTCCTTTTCTATCCTTTATCATTAATTATACACACAATCACAACAACACCCTAAGATGCATTCATATTGGCTACTATAGGTTCACAAAGTTAATAACATTTTTATGGTTAACAAAAGATCTCCACTATATATATATATATATATATATATATATATATATATATATAGAGAGAGAGAGAGAGAGAGAGGAAGGTTCATGTGAGAATCCTAACAATTTAAGAAAATAAGAGGAGCATTCTCAGCCAATCAAATTAAAATTCCCGGTTTATTTTAGGAAAGGGTATTTGTGTCATTTGAGTTGTTATCTCTTTATTTGGTTATTGTTTCTTAGATTTCTGAAAATTATATCTTTTGATACATTGGATCCATCGGATGAAAACGATTTGGGAAAAAGGTGAAGATGATGGAAGCAGTGGTGGTGGTTGTCAGACGATGATGCCGGAGACAAATACAAGAGTTGGTGGAGGAGGAGGAGAAAACGGAGTATGTTAGAAATCGACGGAGGAATAAAGTCGATGAGGATCATACAACAAGAGGAATGTAATTCATCGAGTAGTTCTTCGATCGGAGACGACAACGATGAAGATCGGGATGGAGATGTTGAGAGTCGTTACAGATATGATCATCATAACAACAATGGATCCTTCAATGATGCAATTCAAGCTCTGGAAGAAGCTCTTCCGATCAGGTTTAGTTTCCTCTTCTTTTAATTTAATTTATTTTGTGTGTGTTCCTAGCAATTGTGATCGGATCTCATACTTTCGTGAAGAATCGGAAATGTGCTTCAATTTGTATTCTCTGATCAATTACAAGTATTTGTCAAAAATTCATCTGTCTTGGCTGATTTTATGCATTCGTAATCAACAATGTGTGAGCAAATTTAGATCAAACGAACTGTTTATAAAATCTCTCAGATCCATTGGAACTGTTTATCAGTTTTTTTTTCTCCAAGTAACCCTAAATGTTGAGGAAACATTTAATTGATCATTTTTCATTGACACAGTTCAAATTCATGATCTTAGCTCATCAATCATGGCAATAGTATACATTTTTAAGGATAAAAAAAAGATATTAGGTCATAATTACCTGTTTCAAGCGAGAGTTCTGATTTTGCCATTGATTCATCTAAACAAGCTTCTAGGTCAAATTTACCTATTTCCAGTGACAGTGAGCATTCAATTGATCATACATTAGTGGAGGATGTTGCTGGTAATGTGTATTTTAGTTTTTTGTTATTGATTTTGTTTGTTATTTTATTTGATTGTTTTGATTTTAAGTTATTAGGTTCATTGTTGTAATTGTTGTTTTTTACTTTTGTTTATTTGAAATCAAATCATATGTTCTTTAGTTAGAGGTTAATATCTTACTCTCCAGTTGTTTGTTAAAGTTATGATTTTAAAATTTTGCCTATATGGTCTATATGATTATGTTCTTCGTATGACAGAGAACCAGTTGATGTTGTTTGTTAGAGTTATGATTTTATAAAATTTGCATGTATGATCACATATGATTATGTTCTTCATATGACAGAGAACCAGTTGATATTGTTTGCAAGAGTTATGATTTTTACATCTTCCATGTATGGTCACATATGATTTTGTTCTTCATATGACAGAGAACCAATTTATGTTGTTTGTGATTAATGATTTTTACATTTTCTATGTCTGATCACATATGATTATGTTCTTCATATGACATAGAATTTATCTTTTATGCAGTCTCTGAGACTGAGATGTTGGGCAAAATTGGAACCTTGAATGTATAAAAGAAGGATAAATATATTGCATCAATAAATGTTATACCAAATGTCCCAGAAGGAGTTAAACAGGTAAGCGCTTGATTGGTGCCGGCGAGAGAGCTATCAAAAAATCTTGACACAAGAGGAAGTGTAGAGGGTGCAGTGAACTTACAAACCACGACTCTTGCAATTGTCCAACAAAGAAAGGAATTACCGAGTAGATTGGTTATTTTACTCGTATTATTGATTAAACTTGATTTAGACAATTTAAACGTTTGTTTTGGTTATTGTTTGCTTTAAATAATATTTGCTTTACGTTATCTACAATTTTAAGTTTAAGGTTATGCTAGGATCAGTATGTAAAATCGTTGGAAGTTGTATAAAATATATTAAAAAAGAAAGACCTCCAAAATCACATATGATTTTATATACTAAAAGTTGGTTATAATCCATGAATACTATGCATCTTAACAAAATCATATGTGATTATATATGGGCTGGAATTCTATTCTAAATCACATATGATTAACAACTAAGTGATATGGAATTCTATTCTAAATCGTAGTTGTAAGACAGTGTTACAGTCTTTCTAAATCACATATGATTTACTAGGTGATACTAAAAAAATTCATCATGTAATATCAGACTGTAAAACAATATAATTGTCCTTATAGATCACATATGATTAATAACTAAGTGACATCAGATTGTTAAACAATATAACAATTCTTATAGATCACATATGATTTACTAAGAGATATCAGATTGTTAAACAATATAACCCTCCTTATAGATCACATATGATTAATAACTAAGTGATATGAAAATGTTTCATCATAAATGATCAAATTGTTTAACTAAGTCATATTACTAGCAACATTCCAAATAAAACAAGATCACATATGTGACATATTCATACTAAAAATATCCCAAACACACATCAGAATTCACATATATCATTCAATTATCAAAAACATTGAACAAAATACTATAGTATCAACACAAGTTTTCCAACACAAACTAAACCTCCCAAACTTTATACTATCAACTAACACCTACGCCAACCGTTCCTCCTTTCTTTTCGCTGCCTCTTGAATCAACTTCTTAATAGGTCTCATCGGTGCTCCAATCATGTCTCTTACTGATTCTTCATTTATTGTTATCGTCTTTTTTGTTGTCTTGATTGTCATGTTTTCTTCATCAAAGTTCAATGTTACATACAGTCTGTAACACCCTCAATCTGGAAATAACAACTAATTTAAAATTTTCTAATTACATCGATAACTGAAACATCTACAACAACAAATTAAGGTTTAACTTCAATAAACACATTTCAATCCTTATAAGCGATCTATAAAAGGTACGGGTGTTACTAAAACCCAATAACAATCACTATCTCCAACTGCGGAAGACTTCACCCAACTACTCACTCTTGTATAAATCTAGTGCTCATCTCTTCATAGCACCGCTAGAACCAAACCCCAACTGGACCTGATGCATATGCCGACAAATAAAAGGTTAGGATTAACGGCTAGTGAGCTCAAGAGTTTTCAACATAAACGTATAAAGCAATAAACTTAAAGAATGTTATATAAATCGTGATTTCCAAAATGATGACACGTTCCATCTGAAACGACCAGGACGAAATACATTAAATCTGAAAACCATCTCTTTTTCAACATCCCCTCTTTGTGATTAAAATCATGAGACAACCGTTTCTTCAAATATAAATCTAAAACCCAAAACTCGTGTAATACATAACTGAAAACGTAGATAAACTCTATTATCCAAAACATCCAAACACATGGATAAAGTTCAGTATGTAAAACCCAAAACATGGATAACAATCCATACTCAAAGCATCACCGAAAACATGGATTATAAAACTCCATAACCAAAACAACACCTTGCGGTGACGGGGAAGAACCGATTACATAGTGTGTGACGGGACAGAAAAGTAAGTCACATTATTATGTAAGAAATCAAAGCATGTGGGTTATACATGTAAAAAACCACCGAGCTCAACTCCTCTGAGTCTATCGCTCGAAAACATCAAGTCAACCCCTCTAGGTCTATTCTTGAGAGTTCCAAAACAGGGAACCCTAGCACAAGGGAATTACACCTTACGGCCCATGGGACGCTGCCCGACCGTTTAGGTCCACACCTTACTTACCATGGTGACCCGATGCCTATTTCGTGCCAAAGTGGTGAACTTGTCCAAAACGGGACAAAAGAACACCGTGCCTATGGATCAATTGCACTAACTAAAACCTTACATGACTCAAAACGAATGAACTAACGCATTCAGAACATGTACTCTCGAATAAGATGCAGTAAATGCAAATCATAACCAAACGCTCTACAATGAGCTATTAAAATGGACAAGTGTCCTCAAAATCCAAACCGAGCCACAAGCTCAACAAACCCAAAGACCCAACGTTGAACATCACTTTCCAAGTGTTTTTATATCATTTATTCTTTCAAAAACGCCTCATAACACAAACTCAAACACTCATTTAAAATACACATTAAAATGTATTTAAAACCCAAATTCTACTTCATGAAATAAATTCTTAAAATACCAGAATATATGATTTATTTATCAAAATACCCAAAATCCCAAATGTGGGTATTTTACAAGTTTATAAAGTTAGACACTTCAACTAATCAAAATTCATCAAATAACTCAACAATTAATAATTTCATGTAAAACATGTAAACACTTTAAAATAGACATTTTGACATGTACACCGTTTTCACAAATCAACTTGAACTCACCTTACTAGATTTAAGCTAAATCTAGATTTTACCCCAACTTGAGCTTCCTTGAAGAAACTTGAATCCATAAGCAAAATCTTCTAAAAACATATATTCACAAGTTCCAACCATAAATATACCCCTTCAACCATATAGGATCGTTCCTCAAGCATTTTACATGAAAATCTCACCCTATCACGAAACCCTAATTTCCATAGTTGAAAAGAAGAGAAGATTACCTTAACCATAACTTGGACCCATCAACCATGCACCTCTAGGTCGCCAACATAAGTCCTAACTCCCAAGCTTTTAAATGATGAAAAAGGTTAGGTGAAAACCCTAGAATTTTTATGAAGAAGATGGAGAGGATGAAGGTATCTTAGCTCTAGCTTCCAAACCTTGATAGATGATGAAGAGTCACTTGAAACACTCTATTTTTGGTGCCTTGAATACATAAAATCCGAATTTAGGGTTTGAGGGTCGGTTCTAGAGAGAAAATGGTGAAAGGGTTGAGAAGTAAATGAAGAAGGGGTGGAAAAATCGGATTTATTGAGGTCTGGTGCCCGACGGCGACATTGCCCGGCGAGAGTGACATATTGTCACAATCGTCGGCACAGTTGCAGGGCCAACCCTGCTCTCGGTACCTTCCCAGCGACATTGCCCCGCGAGAGTGACCTCTGTCACAATCGTGGGCATAGTCGCTTGGACTTCCTCTCCCGCGGTACATGGGTCGCGACAGTGCCCGATGAGAGTGACCTCTGTCACAATCGCGGGCACAGTCGCCGAAAGTGTACCAAAGCCCAAAAATCCTGACTTTTCAACTGAAGTGCTCTCGATCCAAGACCCAAATTCACAAGCACAACTCAGGTAAGGTTTTTAATTGCGAAATGAACTAGAGAGTGTAATTTAAGGGTCCATCAAAATCGCGGGTGTTACACAGTCCTAGGTTGGATGATATTCCATCCAACTTCATTCCAATCATCCCACCAAAACCCATTTCCCTAACACATGTTTGTTGTGCATCTGAAAGCGACCTAATAACATTGAACAATGGGTACGGTGTTGTCCTCAACCGTATGCTTTTGGCTTATGTTGGATATTTCTTCTTTATCAGCTTTCTCCTTTTTCCTTGTTTTTCATTTTCCTCTCCTTCAATTGTCTCTTCTCTTTTTCTTTTTACTATCGATGAAGATCCTGTCCAAATTGGAATACAGTTAGTACATAAGAAATGGTAAATCATATATGATTTACATATCACAGATTGCAATATTCATATCTCAAGTCATCAAAATGTTCTAATTGCATTCTAATCATATATGATTTATATCTGTAAATTGAAAACACAGATTGTAACAACAATATTCAACTAAATCACATATGATTCAACCATATGAACTTAACTTTGTTATATTTACTAATTGTTTTGAAAATGTTTGGTCAAACAATATAACAATCATTCTAAATCACATATGATTAACAACTAAGTGATATGAAAATGTTTCATCATAAATTTCATCATATAATATAAGATTGTAAATCAATATAACTGTCCTTATAGATCACATATGATTAATGATTCTCTTTCTCCTTTTTGGTAGGGATGATGATCCCCTAAGGAAGTAAGGATATCACGTATCTTGTTTCAGAGTGACTTTTCCAATTTTACCCCTAAATTTCATTTATCCCACGTCCATCTCATTTATTTCGTTTATTATTATTATTTTTAATTTTTTGTCATCTTCTAATCACAACCATTGATCTAATAAAAGAAGGGCTAAGATGCATCCCTTTATTTCTTAATTAGGTCCCCTCCTCGTATGAACCCGCCTCTCTCTCTCTCTCTCTATATATATATATATATATATATATATATATATAGGGAGCTTCTTTTGTAAACCCGTTTAATTTTGTGAACTATGTAAACCAATCTAGGTCATCCATTAGTTAGATCGATGATTGAGAAATTTTCAAATTTAAATTTATTTAGAAAAATAGGGAAAGGGTAGTTTGGGAATAGGTTTTTAATAATTTAAATTTTAATTTTTAAATTTAATAACTAATTTGAATTTATCTAATTTTGGTTATATCGTCTCCTTAATTTTCTCAATTTTCTCCATATCTCCTTCCCTCTCTCTCCCTCTCTCTCATAAAATTTCGGCGACCTCCTACCCTTGAATTCCGACGATTTCCTCTCACGATCCATTATCTTCATCCAATTCCGGCGTCCTCCTCCCACTCCGGCTACCTCCTCCCAATGGCGACAACCTCCTCCCACTCCCGCGACCTCCCCCAATTCCAACGAGTTTTATAAACCGTTTTTTCGAAAATTTCAAGTTTTTTAAGTTTCATAAACCGTTTTTTCGAAATTTTCAAGTTTTTTAAACTGTTTTTTCAAAATTTTCAAATTTCATTACGGTTTCATAATATGTATGTTGGATTTTTAAGTTTCATATATTTTCTCTCATATGAAAAATCAGAAAATTTCAAAATAATCATGTATTTTCGAAATTTTATTTATTTTATACCATATGGATAATCAGATTTTTAAGTTTCATATATTTTTCTCATATGAATAATCAGATTACGAAACGTTAAAATTTCGAAAAACAGTTTATGAAAGTTAAAAAACTTAAAATTTTCGAAAAAAGAGCTTATGAAAAAACAATTTATGAAACTCGAACACTTTATGAAATTTGCTGGAATTGGAGGGAGGTTACCGAAGTCGGAGGACGTCGCCGGGAACTGGATGGTGATGGTGGATTATGAGAGAGATGGAGATAATTGAGAAAATTAAGAAAGGTGGTTGTTCCTAAAATTATGAATTTGGGAAAAAAAGACCTAAATACCATTGGTTTACAAGTTCACAAGATAAAGTGGGTATATAAAATAAGTGGACTCTCTCTCTCTCTCTCTCTCTCTCTCTCTATATATATATATATATATATATATATATATATATATATATATATGAATATGACAAATCAAAATACAAATCATGTAAATGTTACACACCTTACAAACCAATCTTGGCCCTTGATTTTGTGTATTTTGAAATTTGTAGGCGGTTATCAAATCAGTTGCAGATAAGGTTGAGAGGAAATTTCGGAACCATTTTAATCTACATCGCTGACATTGATTTATTAATCTGCACGGATGGTTGAGATTAGCTTGTAAGGTTTGTACATTTACATGGTTTATATTTGAAGTGGTCTCTCTCTCTCTCTCTCTATCTCTCTCTCTCTCTATATATATATATATGCCACTGTTATTTTGCAACCCAGTAAAAAGTTACAACCTGTGCAACCTTTATCTAAACCGTCAATTGCATTTGGATTCTCATTGATTCTCTAAATGAATTTATGTGATTCCATCGAATTTTGTTGAATTTATGCAAAATATGTCAATGCACATAACGGTTCATGTGATGTATCGAATGAAAGTGGTACATTCATGAAACAATATGCATTCCATGACATTTAATGAAATACTATGCATTGTAGGTAAGATTGTTGCATGAAACCAGTAATCATTGATGCAATTACATAATCAACCTATTGTCTACGTAATGAATGAGCTAAAAGAATGGTTTAGATGAGGGTTGCATGGGTTGTAACTTTTCACCGTGTTGCAAAATAAACCACTCACATATATATATATATATATATATATATATATATATATATATATATATATATATATATATATAGAAGGAAGTTATTTTGTTAACCATCTCAATCATATTAACTTTGTTAACCCTCTTCAACTAATTGGAAGCCATATTGAATCTTGGTTTGATATTTATGTCTAAAAAATATATGAGGGCATTATTGGAATTTTTTATTTTGTTAATTATAGCATTCATTTATTATGAGTTACAATTCTATAATCCCTAATTTTAGCCATATTTTTAAAATTAAAATATGAGTTAAAATACATGTTTGGGTTTTGCAAAATTTACCAACGACGATTGACGAAATTGGTTTACACTTTACATGACCAACAAGGATTCATGTTTGGTAAAATCGGTGTTGAGCATGAACACACCCAAGAAGATTTGATGAACGTTGTTACGAATCCGAGGGATTTTAACGATGACTTACGTGGAGTCGATGTAGAGGGTCGTTCGACAATGATAACAACAATGGATGAAGATGATGAGACGCAGCTCAATAACGTCATTGATACGGAAAGTCCCATCAAAAGAGTTGAAAACGTTGAATCCAATATAGATGATTGTATTGGTCAGGTTTTTGTATATGTGAGAAAGATTATGATTTCATAGTTAGGTTCATGTTTATCTTACGTCATGATTTCTTAGTAAGGGATGTTAGCATTAATGAACAAGCATGCATAATAAACATAAAACTGGACATTTATTTTTGTAGTTGTTTGTGGAATGTTCATTCGGATCATGAACATTAATGAACATAAATTTTGTATTAAAATATGAACACATATGAATTATGAATAATTATTGGTGTTCATATGAACACATTTGGATCATGAGTAAATCTTGGGTTTCTTGTGTGCATGAACAACCATGAACACATTTGTATTTCTTAGTAAGGGATGTTAACATGTTTATCTTATGCCATGTGTAACGCCCTAAAAATAGGGATAACAAAAATCCGGAAAACGGACATGTGGTATATAAAATTGCCAAAGCAAAAGCCTCCCAAAAATGGGGAAATATACAAACCTGTTTAATCATAGTTGTAATTTAACGGACAATAAATTAACAACCAACTAATCTAATTTCTACAACTAGAAAAGAGATTACAAAAGGGTTGTCATCTATAGTTCCAAAAGTTCTTCTATCCAATGTATGTCCATTTGCAAGTATTCCCCAAGCTCTCACCCAAGCACTATGCCAGCTTAGAACCGGCGCCACTAGAACCTGAGATACACATCGACACCAAACAAGTGTTAAACCAAAAATCCTAGTGATTTGAACAATAATGAGCATGCATGAACAGTTACAATTCTTACAGCAGTTAACCAAAGTTCAACAAATGTGGAGTCAATAGGGGAGATCCATAGCACCAATCAAGTTCCACCCAAAGAGTCGATATACCTTGATGCCATCTACCAAGAGACACCCGAAAGGCCCGACACATCCGGGGACTACAACTAAGGAAATTCCCCGAATGGCGGAGGTCTAGGCACATACCATCACGGTGGCGCCCAAGACTACATCCTCTTAGTGTCTACTAACTTGGTTCGTCCAACATAATTTATAGGAGGTCTTGAGGTATATTTCAACCAATACATTTCGATACCAACCATGGGTACAATACTACCATCCTATCACATAAGTCTAATATGAGACCAAATTCCAACATAACCAATATTTAGATACAATATCACTAAGAAAGCATTCCAAGTAGAATAGATCATCTACTATGTCACATATACCCCAAATCATGCCAAAATGCCAATATCATGTATACATGAAATAAAACCCAAATACTTGGCAACTAGAGTAGATCAAGGCAAGATACTCAAAATAAATCTCCCAACATATTAAACATAAAACCACCATCAAATATTTGAACACATAGAGATAGACATTTTGAGAAATGTTACAATAATGCAAGTAAGAGATTATGATGTGTATCTAGTTGTAACAAAGGTTTAGTAAACTCACAATCTAGGTTTTGAACCAAAACCTAGAAAAGATGGAAACCCTATAAGTTGAAGGGATGAGACTTGAAGATGAAGATAAGACTTGGAGAAACCCTATAATCTTCTTTGAGGAGAGTTAATGCAAGAAATCAATGATCCAACCACTAGAAGGTGTTGTATTTATGAGGTTTAGGGTTTTGGGGGTGGATGGAACTGGTTTGGGAAGCTCCAAAATCGCCAAGAGAAAAGAGTGAAATGTTGGATTGTGATTAAAATCGGCTAAGGAATTCATTTAAGACAAACAGCCCCGACCACGATAGTGCCCGGCGATAGTGCCATTGGCACTATCGCGTGTCACAATCGTGCGACCTCCCCCACTCTCGGTACACTCCACGCGAGAGTGACTGGCGATAGTGACAATATTTTCACTATCACGTGGCACTCTCGCGCCACTCTCCCCACAGCCCAAAAATGCAATCTAAACCGATTACGAGCGCGAGGTTAAAACCATTAAGATGGTAAATCAGTTTATATAATATTTCAATATAATAACGATCATTAACTGCATACAAAGGCTCATATTTTCAAATAGACATAATTAACGTATTTAAGGGAACAAATACTTACCTTGAGAATTTCCGGGTGTTACAATCCTCCCCACCTAATTGGGATTTCGTCCCCGAAATCTCATCCTAAATTAAACAAGTGAGGGTATCGCTTCCTCATATCATCTTCGGACTCCCAAGTAATGTTAGCACCCCGATGGTGCTTCCATTGGACTTTAACCATAATCACGTCCTTATGCCTCAACTTCTTTACTTTGGATTCTAAAATCGACTCCGGTTCTTCCACACAACGGTTCCCATTGTCCACCCAAATTTCCGACAAAGGAATCACGCTTTCCTCCTCGGCTAGACACTTCCGAAGGTAACATACGTGAAACGTAGGATGTATTCCATCCATTTCCGGTGGTAAATCCAACCGGTAGGCTTGTAACCCAATTTTCTACAAGATGACGAAAGGTCCAAGGAAACGAGGACTAAGCTTACCACGCTTCCCAAACCGGATAATTCCCTTCCATGGAGATACTTTCAACATAACACGGTCGCCCACTTGACCGGTCTTCTTTTCTTGTCCGCATAACTTTTCTGTCAATCTTGCGCCGCCTTTAGCCTCTCCCGAATTTCTTTCACTTTGTCCGCCGTCTCTTGTACTATTTCTGGCCCGACGAATTGCTTCTCGCCCGCTTCTAGCCAACAAACCGGGGTTCTACACTTCCGCCCATACAATGCCTCAAACGGTGCCATTCCGATACTAGAATGGTAACTGTTGTTGTACGCGAACTCCACCAATGGTAGATGTGAATCCCAACTTCCCCCGAAGTCTATTACACACGACCTCAACATATCCTCCAGTGTTTGGATTGTCCTCTCGCTTTGACCATCCGTTTGAGGATGATATGTCGTGCTCAAATTCAGTCTAGTGCCCAAATCTTTCTGTAAACTTGCCCAAAAGTTTGATGTGAAGCGACTATCCCGATCCGATACGATAGATTGTGGGACTCCGTACCTCGACACCACTTCATCAATGTAAAGTTTGGCCAATTTCTCCATTAGCAAAGTTTCCCGCATTGCAAGGAAATGTGCACTCTTGGTTAGCCGATCCACAATTACCCAAATAGTGTCGTGACCGCGCAAGGTCTTCGGTAGCTTCGTCACGAAATCCATAGTGATGTTGTCCCATTTCCACTCAGGAATGGACAATGGTTATAAACTTCCATACGGTCGTTGGTGTTCCGCCTTGACTTGGAGGCACGTGACACATTTCTCCACATAGCTAGCCACATCTAGCTTCATCACCTACCACCAATAATTTAACTTTAAGTCTCTATACATCTTGGTGCTACCGGGATGTATAGAATATTTCGACTTATGCGCTTCTTCAAGAAGTAACTCCCGATTTCCTCCCAACTTCGGCTCCCAAATCCTTCCTTGAAAGAGCTTGAGTCCACGACCGTCTTCCGTTAAGAGTTCCTTTTGCCTTGACATGACTTCGGCTTTGAGGTTCTCTTCTTTAAGTGCTTCCACTTGACTCGCCTTTATACTTTCCAACAAACTCGATACCACATCGATCCTTGTAAGGGACATTTTGACACCACCCTCATAACTCCTTCGGCTCAAAGCATCCGCCACCACATTGGCCTTACCGGGATGATAGAGTAGGTCACAATCGTAATCCTTCAAAAGTTCGAGCCATCTCCTTTGCCGCATGTTGAGTTCCTTTTGATCGAAGATGTACTTGAGACTCTTGTGATGCGTGAAAAGAGTACACTTCGTCCCATACAAGTAGTGTCGCCACAATTTTAACGCAAAAAATACCGCCGCCAACTCCAAGTCATGAGTCGGATAATTCTTCTCATGATCCTTCAATTGCCGCGACGCGTAGGCTATTACTTTCCCCCTTTGCATCAGTACGCACCCAAGCCCCATCTTGGAAGCGTCACTATACACCACAAAGTCTTCCGATTCTTCGGGTAAGGATAAGATCGGAGCTTCGCACAACTTTCTCTTGAGCGTTTGAAAGACTTGCTCTTGTGCATCGGTCCAAAGAAACTTGATGTTCTTCCTTGTAAGAGAAATGAGCGGTGTAGCTATCTTGGAAAAGTCTTGAATGAAACGCCGGTAGTAACCCGCCAAACCCAAGAAACTTCGAATCTCTGTTGAACTTTTTGGAGGCTCCCAATTCATCATTGCCTCGATCTTAGCCGGGTCCACCTTTACTCCATCCTTTGATACCACATGCCCCAAGAATTGCACCTCTTGGAGCCAGAATTCGCACTTCGAGAATTTCGCAAACAATTTTTTCCTTCTTAGAACGTCTAATACTTCCCGTAAGTGTTTCCCATGCTCGGACTCGTCCTTTGAATATATTAAAATATCGTCGATGAAGACGATTACAGATTTATCCAAGAATGGGCGACACACACGGTTCATCAAATCCATGAATACGGCCGGAGCGTTGGTTAAGCCGAAAGGCATCACCAAGAACTCATAATGACCGTATCTCGTTCGGAAAGCCGTCTTCAGAATATCTTTCTCCACTCTTACTTGATGGTATCCGGATCGAAGATCAATCTTTGAGAAGCATCCCGCGCCTTGAAGTTGATCAAAAAGATCGTCGATGCTAGGTAAAGGATACTTATTCTTTATCGTGACTTTGTTTAGCTCTCGGTAGTCAATACACATTCGCATGGATCCATCCTTCTTCTTCACGAACAATACCGGTGCTCCCCAAGGTGACGAACTCGATCGAATGAAGCCCTTCTCCAACAACTCTTGTAGTTGCGTCATCATTTCTTTCATTTCCGTCGGTGCCAATCGATATGGAGCACGGGCTATCGGAGCCGCTCCCGGAGTGAGGTCGATCTAAAACTCCACTTGCCGTTCCGGCGGAAACCCGGGTAAGTCCTCCGGAAAGACGTCCGGATAATCTTGCACCACTTCCACATCTTCTACCGACTTCTTCTCTTTCTTCGCGTCCACCACATAGGCCAAGTACGAAGGGTAACCCTTCGCTAGAAACTTGCGAGCCTTAAGAGATGAAATAATGGGATTATTCCTCTTTCCTTTCTCCCCATAAATGGTAGCCACACCATTTTCTGGCAATGGCACTTGGATCATCTTTTTGGAGCAAAAGATGTCAGCCTTATGCCTCACTAACCAATCCATACCTATGACCACATCGAACCCCCCTCCTATAGCCATGGGTAGTAAATCTACTCCGAACGGATTCCCATCAATCTCTAAAGTGCAATCACAAAATCGGTCTCGAATGATTACTTGGTCTCCATTAGCTATTTCTACCACTAGCGCATCGAGAAGAACACTAATAGGAGTGACAAATTGTTTACAGAAAACTTCCGATACAAAGGAACATGTAGCACCCGAATCAAACAAAACACGAGCTGGCAAAGAGTTTACTAGGAACGTACCCGAAACAACATCAGCGGTCTCCTTTTCCTCCTCGGTAGTCATCCGGAAAGCTCGACTCGGCGTTTTTGGTGGTTGCTCAACTCTAGTCGTCGAACCCGCAGAACTTCCACCATTTCCTCCTATTAGTTTCGGGCAATCCCTCTTCATATGCCCCGGTTCTCTACACTCGTAGCATACCGGCCCCCGGATGGGACACTCTCGAGTTGTGTGACTCTTCTTACCATACTTGGCACACCCTATTGGACCGGAGTAAGTTCTTGTAGCACATGGGCCCGAGTGCTTGGACTTGCACTTGTGGCACCACCGATCCTCCCGACGATGATCGCCTGCTCTCCCGCTTACAAACGGTCTTGATTGACGAACTGGCCCAGATGGCCCTTCCCACTTTCGTTTCTCACCAACTTGTCTTCTTTCTTCCTTCTCTGCATTGATGTCGTCCTCAATCAGCAAAGATTCTTCGATGACTTCTTGCAAAGTCAATCCCCTAGCATTTCTCACCGCCGTTCGCATCTCGGCCGGTAAACCTTGCTGATAAGCCTTAATCTTTGACTTCTCATCGGGGACCAGATGTCCCACCAAATTCAGTTTCTCCAAAAAGAGTTTGGAGTATCCGACAACGGACAGAGTCCCCTTATTCAGATCTCCGAACTCCCGCTCCAGCTTGTCCAACGAACGCTCACTACAATATTTATCCATGATCTTCTCTTTGAACACCGACCAAGTTAACTTGGACAGAACTTCAGGAGTGAGGGAAGATCGAGTAAGATTCCACCAAATCAAAGCCTCTCCCCGAAGTAGTTGAGAAGCAAACTTGACCCGTTGAGAGGGGTCACACTCACTGGACTCAAAGGCCATCTCTACCTCTTTGAGCCAATACATACAAGCCACCGGGTTATCTGAACCCGCAAACTCTTTAGCGTGGCACCCCAGAAACGCCTTGTAAGTGCACCCCTTGGTCTTCGTCTTGTTCCCATTATCCGCTGGTTCTTCAACATATACTACAACTGGTCCACCCGACCCCATAACAATGTTTTCCGCCATTGTCTCCGGTTGTCGGTTACTGGCGTCTCGATCTTCTAAAATCTTCATGAAAAACTCTTGTTGTTGGGTCATGGCGGAGTTCATGGCCAACATCATGCTATCCCGAATCCGGGTCTCCATGGTTACTTCCTCCATGATGGCATTATTCGCATTGAGGTTCCGACGCGGAATATGTTCAGGCCCTCCTCCCAAGATTATGGGTATGGGAGGTCCCTCGGTAGTTACGCCCACAGGAGGCCGATCCGCTGTAGACTCCACTTCCAAGTGTCCCTCCGGTGTATTTGGTAACCTACTTCGAGTGTTTACCATTTCAATCTGCCATACATGTACGAGAAATAGATTGAGAAAAGACTAAACGAGTTGAACTCATTGTACGTACTAATACCTTCATCAATTATCATAATACTAGTAAACCAAGTATGCTCACGTAACAATGCATTCACAATAACATTAGCTAAGTGAAATTATCAACGAACCATACACAAGAATTCTTATCACCATCATCACAACTTTCAATTAAAGTAATTCCGTAATCCTAACGCTCTCCCCACCTAGGATTCCTACCCCAAGTGGACAGTGAAACTATAAAGTCTAAAGCTTAAGTCTAGATATGTTAAAACAATACCTAGTTCACTTAAACTAAAGCTCTGATACCAACTTGTAAGCCCTAAAAATAGGGATAACAAAAATCCGAAAAACGGACATGTGGTATATAAAATTGCCAAAGCAAGAGCCTCCCAAAAATGGGGAAATATACAAACCTGTTTAATCATAGTTGTAATTTAACAGACAATAAATTAACAACCAACTAATCTAATTTCTACAACTAGAAAAGAGATTACAAAAGGGTTGTCATGTATAGTTCCAAAAGTTCTTCTATCCAATGTATGTCCATTTGCAAGTATTCCCCAAGCTCTCACCCAAGCACTATGCCAGCATAGAACCGGCGCCGCTAGAACCTGAGATACACATCGACATCAAACAAGTGTTAGGCCAAAAAGCCTAGTGAGTTGAACAATAATGAGCATGCATGAACAATTACAATTCTTACAGCAGTTAACCAAAGTTCAACAAATGTGGAGTCAATAGGGGAGACCCGTAGCACCAATCAAGTTCCACCCAAAGAGTCGATATATCTTGATGCCATCTACCAAGAGACACTCGAAAGGCACGGCACATCCGGGGACTACAACTAAGGAAATTCCCCGAATGGCGGAGGTCTAGGCACATACCATCACGGTGACGCCCAAGACTACATCCTCCTAGTGTCTACTGACTTGGTTCGTCCAACATAATTTATAGGAGGTCTTGAGGTATATTTCAACCAATACATTTCGATACCAACCATGGGTACAATACTACCATCCTATCACATAAGTCTAATATGAGACCAAATTCCAACATAACCAATATTTAGATACAATATCACTAAGAAAGCATTCCAAGTAGAATAGATCATCTACTATGTCACATATACCCCAAATCATGCCAAAATGCCAATATCATGTATACATGAAATAAAACCCAAATACTTGGCAACTAGAGTAGATCAAGGCAAGATACTCAAAATAAATCTCCCAACATATTAAACATAAAACCACCATCAAATATTTGAACACATAGAGATAGACATTTTGAGAAATGTTACAATAATGCAAGTAAGAGGTTATGATGTGTATCTAGTTTTAACAAAGGTTTAGTAAACTCACAATCTAGGTTTTGAACCAAAACCTAGAAAAGATGGAAACCCTAGAAGTTGAAGGGATGAGACTTGAAGATGAAGATAAGACTTGGAGAAACCCTATAATCTTCTTTGAGGAGAGTTAATGCAAGAAATCAATGATCCAACCACTAGAAGGTGTTGTATTTATGAGGTTAGGGTTTTGGGGGTGGATGGAACTGGTTTGGGAAGCTCCAAAATCACCAAGAGAAAAGAGTGAAATGTTGGATTGTGATTAAAATCGGCCAAGGAATTCATTTAAGACAAACAACCCCGACCGCGATAGTGCCTGGCGATAGTGCCATTGGCACTATCGCGTGTCACAATCGCGCGACCTCCCCCACTCTCAGTAGACTCCACGCGAGAGTGACCGGCGATAGTGACATTGTCACTATCGCGTGTCACTCTCGCGCCACTCTCCCCACAACCCAAAAATGCAATCTAAACCGATTACGAGCGCGAGGTTAAAACCATTAAGATGGTAAATCAGTTTATATAATATTTCAATATAATAATGATCATTAAATGCATACAAAGGCTCATATTTTCAAATAGACACAATTAACATATTTAAGGGAACAAATACTTACCTTGAGAATTTCTGGGTGTTACACCATGATTTCTTAGTAAGAGATGTTAGCATGTGATAGCCTATGTCATGAACACTAACATGTAGTGTTCGTTCATGTTCATGAATACAGATCCAATATATTCACTATGGTTCGTATAGTCTGGAGTTTTCATATGATCATGATTGTTCATGGTTCATACGGTTTCATGATTGAACAAAAAGAACATGCAATCTGTAGTGCTCATGAACATGCAAATTTTAGTACCATGGTTCATAATTGTTCATGTAGTTATCTAGAAATAACAGTCAATAGTGAGCGACTGTTATATGTGTTCATTGTATTTTTTTCTTATTGCATGTTCATCATTGTTCATTATTTCCTTTGGATTCGATTAGCAAGCACATCAGTTTCGAATTTCGATTAATACGCGGGGGTTACAAATTGAAAAAAAATGTTTTCCCTAAATACCCTCAAACACCATTATTCAGTATATTAATTACTCCTTTTACCTTTTTAAAATCAATTTATTTAATTCTGATTAATATAGGTCATTCGTTCTAAGATCAAGGATTATAAATTGGGTTAAGAAGGTTAGTACAAAAATTTGGGTTAACAAAATAACCCAACCCTTTAGCAGTAAATATACAAACACTAACAACCACACTGTAAAATGCATTTCTATTGGTTAGACTAGATTCACAAAGTTAACAACATTTTTTTGGTTAACAAATGATCCTAGCTCTCTCTCTCTCTCTCTCTCTCTCTCATAACCAGTGACCCTCTACTATCCAGAAATCAGCACATCTTCTTCCTCAATGAACACCACCGTCAGTCACCATTACCATCCTTCTTCGTTCATTACCGGATCCTTCTGACAACGCCCTAAACCACCGTGATCGTGATCGTTCTTTCTATTTACTTAGATCTCCCTCATCAGAGAAATCTGGTAGGTTCTGGTGTAGAGGTTCAGAAGAGGAATGGAAGCTCCATAGATGGCGCAAATCTTTCTATTTCTCTCTATAAAGAGAAATAGAATCACAACCTCCATAGATGGCGCAAATCTGAAGAAAACCCCCTTTTCGTTCTTTGATCTTTTCATATAGAGAAAAAAAGAGGGTTTGGGTTATCAGGATAAAGAACACACTGGTTGCTTTATTTATCAGCGATTTGTTTTCTTCGTAAATATTATTCCTTTTTTTCTGTAGGAGTTTTGATTCAATTTTGTTTGATAGAAATTTAGGTTGTGTTTTTGATTTTCCATGGTTGCTGGTAATTTGTGTTTTCGTTTTGATCATTTATGATCTTAAGTGGATGAGGACATATGATTTAAAGTTGCAAAGTTAGTAGAAACATTCTGCCCAAATTAGGTAGAACAAATTCACATATGATTTTGGTGTTAAAAATTATAGATAAACATTCTGTTTAGTTCATTTGTAGTCTAATCACATATGATTCTGGTGTTAAGAATTATAGCTAAGCATTATTTACTATAAAGTATAATCACATGTGATTTAGTGATGCATATTACACTTAAACAATCTGTTCAATTTCTTTATAGTATAATCATATGTGATTTTGGGTTACATATTATAACTAAACAATATGTCCAACTTATTTATCATATAATCATCTGTGATTTGGGTTGCATATTCAGGATTTGGTTGAAGAAACAATCAGAACAAGATCAATTACCAAAATGGATTTAACCGAATTTGCATGAATAAAGGAAAAAGATGGTATATTGTATCCCTAATTTTTAGGAAGTCAATACTATCCTAAATTAATTAATATCATAATATGACCTTAATACCCTTTTAAGGTTCATTTTGGAAAGTATTATTTTGGGAATTATTTTAAAAAATGATTGGTTGAGAGTCGTCCCTTTATTCTTTTAAATAGCCTTCATTCTCGTTTGAACTCACCTATCTATATATATGAGCTTAATCATTTGAGAGCCTCATATATTGTGATAATTATTATCATAAGATGTTGTTCACATGATTTGTTCCATCTAAGGCTAGGATTTAATATATTGATTAACATATATTTGTTTCACAACGTGAGTTCTTTTTTCATGTGTATTTGGTTCACAATGTGAAACTTTTAGTTGTATTTTTTGTTTTACAAACACATAAAAGAATGTTAATATTGTGAAACATGTAGATGTTAAAGAAACACATTATGAAACAAATATATGTTAATTGATACATTAAATCTGAAATGTAGATAAAAATAAATCATGCGAAATAGCACATAATGCATCAGTTCTCAACGTTATCATAATTTTATGGGTTCTCAAACAAAGGCCCATCTATATAAAGTATGTTTAGAGTTCAATAGCTATATATTTTAAAGGAAAAGATATTTAGATACATAAAGTAATTTATGAATGAGCCATTTTTTTCTCAAGGCCATGATCTTACCCAAACATGAGTAAAATAGATGATGTCTACTTTAATATATGTTTGGAACTAGGAATAATTTTTATATTCGTTGGCATATTTGTAAAGTAGGGACTGTAAATAACAGACAAAATCACAACTGTATTTAATTTAGATTTTAATTGATCAAATTCTATTATTTATAGACAAATCTTTATTATCTTTATAATATTATATTTCATCTATTTCAAACTAAATCTGATAGGGGATTGCTATTCCTATTCCTCCTCACTCACAAACCCTCTACCCCTTATCTCACTCACATACTCCCTACAGGAGGGGGTATGAATAGAATCAACCTTTTATATTTCTTGTGTGTGTGTATATATATTGAAGGATATGCTAATATGCTATATATATTGACAACCGGCAAATTATTACTTTAAGAAGAAATTGTGAACTCATACTTCCGTACATAACCGTACGCAATAACTACTACAAGAGGTCACAACCAAAATGTTACACTCATGAACATGGCAATTGGCAAAGGGTTATGTCCTAAAGTTGTGTTCTCTAATCTGAAGAGAAAAGAAAAGAAATAGATGGAAAAGAAAGGAAAGGAAATAAAAATAATTTTTTCATTTGTGTTTTCGAAAGAGAAGAAAAAGGAAATGTTTTTTTTCATGATCTTGAATATGAGAAACGAAAGATGTAATTTTTACAAATATACCCTTATAAAAATATATTATTTATAATGAAAGATTGGATAGTTTTGTAATTTTAATAATTTCAGTAATTTTTTTAAATGGTTTTAATATCATTCCTTTATCTTTCCTTCCCTTTCCTCCCACATTTGGGAGGAAAGTTTTCGGAGGAAACTTATCATTATTTTCCTTCCGTTTCTTTTCCTTTTTCTCCTAAAAAAGTTTCGAGAACACGAGTTTTTTTTACTTTCCCCCATTTCCCTCCCTCCATTTCCTTTCCTTCGTAAAAAGAGTTTCGAAAACACAGTGTAAAGGCATCTCCAACCCACCACTATAATCAATCGTTGTTGTAACAACCTAAAAATAGGGGTAAATTTAAAACTTAAAATTTCGGCAATATAATGTAACATCCGTAATTTTCGATGAGTGAAGATCACCCAGACGTTTTTGGAACTTGTAAATGGTGGAATTTTGTTGAGAAAACATTATCTAAGTCCCTTAGAGTATCGGGAGTATTGGCATTGAAAAGTTGAGTTTCGGGGCTTCGGAAGGGTCCCACTACAATGCCCATATCATAGTCGCACTGTCACAGTCGCAGGAAATGGACATAAGGTTGGTACACCCCAGCGACAATGACCAGCGACTTTGCCACTGGCATTGTCGCCTGACAATGTCGCCAGGTATGCCAGGCCTCCATAAAGTCGCGATTTTTCTGCCTTTCTCATTCCCTCTTCACCCAAATCAGTTCCAAACTCTCTCAAACCTCCCAAGAACGACCCCACACCACCCTTTGACATTTTGGGGCAAATTTGGCTCAAATCTTTGCATATCATGGTGGTAAACCGTCATCAAGATCAAGTATAGAAGCTAGACATCAAGAGTCTCCATCTTCATCTTCAACCTCAAGCTCCATGTTAGGGTTTTCTAGGTTTTCACCAAAACCTATGTGATAAGTTTATTTCCCTATCTTCAAACTTCTTTATGAATTATAAGTGCTCAACTGATGATTTCTTAGTGTTTGGTTTCTTAAATTTCGGATTTGATGATTTTGGAGAAGTTAGTTCAAATTAGGGTTTTTGGTCAAAATGGGCATTTTGAGATAAGATGTTTGGGGAAAGTTTCTAAATGGTTGAATTTGAATACTTATCATTTGGAAACTTGTGGACCTAGGTTTTTGGAAGGATTTGCTTGTGGATTCAAAGGAGCTCGAGTTGGGGTAAAATCTATATTTAGCCTAAATCTAGCAAAGTGAGTTCAAGTTGCTTTGTGAAAACTATGTACATGCCAAAATGTGTATTTTGAAGTAAAAGTGTGTTTACTTTATGTTTATCAAATGTGTTGATTATTTGTCAAAGTTTTCATAATTGGTAAATTTAGGATGTTACATCTTATAAAATGGCTATCATTGATTTTCGGGTGTTTTGATGTGTAAACCCCAAACATATATTCTTTTGGTGATTTATTGCATAAAATGAAAGTTATTTGACGTTAACGTGATTTTGGTGTTTTTGGTTTATAAATTGTTTGGAAATTTCACGTTGTCATGTCATGGGATATTTTGGGAAAATGATGAGGGTTTTAAATTGAAAGATGATTTGTCCCAATAAACTCATGTTTTAAGTTGATATTGATTCTTGAAGAATGTATTGCATAAACGTAGTTTAAATGCGTTTTATTATTTGAGGACTGTCATTTGTTGGTCAAAAGGATTTCGAGCACTTTAACTCGGTTTTGACTTAAAAGAGTCTTGGGGACATTTGTCCGGTGTTAATGGCTCAATGTAGAGCCCATTTATGGTTTTCACATTAATGCGTCTTGTTGCATAATAATGGTAATTACATGTTCGAGTGTGTTGGTCATTCATGTGTAGTCATGTAATGTTAGACTGTGTTGCATTGGATCCATAGACACGTAAATCAGTCTGTTTTGATGGTCAATTGGGTATTGCGGGGTTGGACTCCAGGACCCATGTTTTACGACCGTAAACTTTTCAAGTAGGATCTAGGAGGGTTGAGTTTGGAAGTGCTACCTGGGAGGTAGGCACTAGGACCTTCGCCGCTTGAAATAATGCCTAGAAGGTAGTCTTTAAGTGTGCGGGGCCTTCGAGGTGGAGTTCATTGTAATGTTCACCAAGGTCAACCGACTCTTGAGGTGAAACTTGTTTAGAAGTTGTAGGGACACTTGGGCTTTTATGTCGTGAGGTGTCATGCGATTAACGTTGCAAGAGTGACATACTTTTGTGTTCCTCCACTCTCAATGGATACGGGTCTCCCCCGTC
The DNA here is from genome assembly GCA_954870635.1 of Arctium minus. Classification (NCBI taxonomy): domain Eukaryota; kingdom Viridiplantae; phylum Streptophyta; class Magnoliopsida; order Asterales; family Asteraceae; genus Arctium; species Arctium minus. The sequence goes on from OX941082.1 coordinate 122,265,296, forward strand.
GTCGTCCAACAATATTTTAAATGTTAACGCCTTACTTTATCATCGTTGGATTTGTGTGGTCGACTGTAATGATGACCTTAATATTGGGTTTCCCTCCGTGTATGTTAAGGTTTGAATGAAATACGTCATTTCCATGTTTTGCTAACTGATTTCCTTCCATTTTATGGTCACGTAAGTATTGGGTTTATTATCCGTGTTTTCGGTGATGTTTCATTCTTATATGGATTGTTTCCTATGATTTATGAGTTGAGTACTATGCCTCACCCGTGTTTTGGGTGTTTCGAGATATAAAGTTTTATCCGCAACTTTTATAAATTGGGAGTCCGTTTTTTATTCACGTTTTGAGTGAGTTTTGGGTTGCATCACTTTATAAAGAATGTTTTGTGTTAAGGCGTTCGTCCTTAAAAATGCATGCTATTGGAAAATGAGTCATTTTCAAACTTAAAGTAAATCATTTTGAATGTTTGTATTTTAAGCTGCATTCTTTCCTTTGTAACTAAATATTTATTCATGTTGAAAACTCTTGAACTCACTAGGTGTTAGTCTAACCTTTTTATTTGTCAGCATGTGTATCAGGTTCCGGTTGGGGTATGGTTCTAGCGACACTGTGAAGAGATAAGTACTAGTTATATGCACGAGGGTGAGTAGCTTGGTGAAGTCTTCCGCAATTACCTTGGGAATAGCAACTTGTAATTGGGTTTAGTAACACTCGACCTTTAATTAGTCTTTATGTAAAACTCTATTCATGTTGTTAATGGTTATATTCTAGAATCGTATTCTAAGTATGAACTTGCCGTAAGAGATTTTATCCATCCTTGAGGTATTATTGAAAATTTTAAATTAGTTGCTCTTTCCAAATTTGAGGGTGTTACATATAACGTATAAGAGTAGACACAAATCCACCCAAAAAGGAAAACTGTATAATAGCGTTTACAATTCTTGTAAATGAAAACCGGAATTAACAACATACTAATCTAAACCATTAACCATCTAGATTACATCAATTGTCAACCCAAATTTCCAAAAAATCTATCTCCAATTACGCTTTGTCCCCAAAAGTTTCCATCTTAAAAATGCCCAACAAGGCCCACGATCTTCCCTAATACCATGGGCAACCCGCCGCTAAGGGAACCTGTTATACATGTCATTTGAGAAAAAGTGTTAGGCTTTACGCCTAGTGGGAACAAACAATTTATGTAAATCAATGAAAATACAGCTTGATAAGGAGAGTTTTGCATTTAGAATGAATAGTTTACTTTTCCCAAAATATTACACACGACCCAAGGGTGTCCAAAAGATCTTGCGATGATGGGTGAGACCCGATTTTCCAAGGATTATGGCAGAACACAAAAGTAGGTCACTTTCCAAGTTATTGAGCTCACCATACTAGGATCAAGGCCACGAACTCGTCAGCTCGTACTCATATGTGGGGGAGGGCACCCAATAATCCTAATCATGCTCATTCACTAGGATTTACATTTACAACCCATGGCTAGTATCCGGTCCCACATAACCGTACCAAGTTGACTTCCGAGGATCCAATGTCTCAACCAGTTACAAACGGGAATTATCCCAAAATTAAGTTGACTCTATACCTATTGATCCACTAGTAATAGTCAAAAGCTTGTCACCATTTCATTGGTGACTCAAACCATAATCACACATATGGCTTACATCAATATTCCCACAAAATAATTTGCTTAACTTCACAAAATAACTTCACCATTTGATAAAGACTTGTCAATAAACATCATTTAACACCAATAACCAATCACACTTTCAATTTCCCAAAATACCTTTATTAAGCAAACCCCATCATATAATGAAACCATAAAAATGGTTAAAAATGCATTTATTCCTATGTTTAGCCACAAGTGTACAAGACCAAACACCTTTTATAGTTCAAAACACGTAATACTTCATCATATCACAAAATGGTGTAAAACCCTATAAATCTCCAAAATCTCAAATTAGGTCAAATCCTTTCTAACAACAAAAACATTAATAAGAAGATGATTAGAAGTCTAAAAAGTTAGTTTGACATGTATAAGGTTTTAGAAGATAAGAATGAACTCACGATGTGGGTTTTGTCAAAACCGTAGTAAACCCTAGATGGAAGAGATGAGATCTTGGACTTGAATGTTTGGAATATTCTCACTTAGTGCTTGACAACCCTAGAATGAGTAGTAAATGATCTTAGGGTTCCATTTATTATCAACGAATGAGGAGAGAAGTTGAGACTTACCTAAGACTCAAGAAAATCGCCCCAAACTGATCAGAAGTTGGAATAAATGAGCAAAAGTCGGATGGGTCTAATTTTAACCCGAAAAGCCCGACCGCAACCTTTCCCGACGAGAATGGCATTTATCATAATCGCCGACAATGTTGCCCGCTAAGAAGGGATCTCGGTACCTCCCTAGCGAGAGTGCCAGGCGAGAGTGACTCTTGTCACAATCGCTGACACTATCGCGGTATCTGTACCGTGGGGTCTCTCCTTCCCGCGATTGTGACCTGCGACCTTGACATTCTGTCATAGTCGCGGGCACAATCGCATGCCCTGTACCGAGGCTCAATTGTAACACCCTCAATTCGGAAAGAGCAACTAAATTAAAATTTTCAATAATGCCTCGAAAATAGATAAGATCACTTACAACAAGTTTATACTTGAAATATTAAACTAGGTCAAACCATCAACGAAGGTAAATAAATTTTTCTACAAAGACTAGTTAGAGGTCGGGTGTTACTAAAACCCAAATACAAGTTGCTATTCCCAAGACAAGGCGAAAGACTTCACCAAACTACTCGCCCTCGAGCACACGTCTAGCACCTCTCTCTCTCCAAGGTGTCACTAGAACCAATCCCCAAACGAACCTGTTGCACATGCCGACAAATAAAAAGGTTAGGCTAACGCCTAGTGAGTTCAAGAGTTTTATATGAATAAACAAATCTTTTAAAAGGAATAACCTCCATTTAAAATTACGTTCTTTCCGATAGCTTACTTTAGACCCGAAGACAACTCTTTCCCAATATCATGCATTTTCGAAAACCAACATCTTGTTACAAACATCTTTATAAATGATACAACCCACACTTACTCGATACAATAATAGGTATTAACTCCCGAGTTAAGAAACGTAAGTAAAACGTTGTATTCCAAAACACCATACACAAGAGTGAAACATGACACTCAACCCATAAGACCTCGTTAAAAATCCATGTATGCCATACGTTAGAAAATCATGGACACTAGGCCCAATACTCACACGACCATAAACGAACTAATGACAATAAAACGAGACATCCTTATTTTTAAATTACAGATAGTCGACAACGGGGGAGACCCGTATCCATTGAGAGTGGAGGAAACACAAAAGTATGCCACCCAAGCAACGTTAATCGCATGACACCTCCCGACATCACAGTCAGGTGTCCCTATGACTTCTTTAACCAGTGTCACCCCAAGTCAGTTGACCTTGATGAAAATTCCGAAGAACTCCACCCCAAAGGCCCAGAACACTTAAAGACTACCTCCCAGACATTACTTCAAGTGGCAGAGGTCCTAGCGCCTACTCCCCCGGTAGAACTAACAGACTTAACCCTCCTAGCGATCACTTGTAAAGTTTCCGGTCATAAAACATGGGTACCGGAGTTCAACCCCGCAGCACCCAATTGACCATCCCAAAACAGACTGACTTACGTGCCTATGGATCCAATGCAACACAGTCTAACCTTACCGGACTACACATGAATGGCCAAAGCACTCGAGCCCGTAACCAACCTCACTACGCAACACAACGCATTAGTACGTACGTCATAACTGGACTCTACATTGAGCCATATAAAACCGGACAAGTGTCCTCAAGACTCCTTTAAAACGACATCAAGTCAAAATACTAAAAACCACTTTTTGACCAATGATTAACGTCTTCAAATAATAAACGTACTCGACCCATACCATGAAATCACACGCTCCAAAATACTTGAATGGACTCCAACACAGTTTAAGTCGGGACAAAAGGTTTTCCACATAGATTTATACTCTTTATCCTTTCAAAACGTCCTATAACACAAAATTAACCCTTTTACCCAAACAAACACTAAAAATGCCTTTTAGCCAAATAATCTCATTTATGCAATAAATTACCAAACACACCCATTTATGACTCATTTATCCAAATGCCCAAAAATCCCCAATATGGGTGTTTTACAAGGTTTATAAAACTAAACTTCTCAAATAACCAAAACCCATCAAGTAACTCCACAAATGATAATTTCATGTTAAACACTTAAATACTTTAAAATAAACATTTTGGCATGTACAACGTTTTCACAAATCAACTTGAACTTACGTTGCTAGATTTAGGCTAAATCTAGATTTTACCCCACTTAGAGCTTCCTTGAAGAAACTTGAATCCACAAGCACCATCCTTCCAAAATCTAGATCCACACATTTCCAACCATAAATAATCATAATCAACCCTTTAGAATTGTTCCCCAAATATTTACATGAGCATTTAATCTTATACCAAAAACCCTAATTTTCCATACTTGAAGAAGGAGAAGATTACCTCAACCAATAACTTGAATCCACCAACCAAAACACTTATAGGTCACCAAAACGAACCATAAGCTTTCAAATCTTCAAGTGATGAAAAGGATTTGGTGAAAACCCTAGAAACTTGATTAAGAAGAAGGAGATGAAGTTACCTTAGTTCTAGCACCCAAAAACCTTGCTATAAGAGAAAGGGTCACTTGAAACCTCAGATCTTGGTGTCTCAAATGATCAAAAACACTAATGGGAGCAAAGGGTTCGGTTCTTGGGAGAGGGATATGAAATTGGTGAAGTGATTAATGAGAAATGGGAAAACAAGAGATTTAAAGCAAAACCCTGGACCCGTCGGCGACCTTGACACGGCGACTATGCCCTTGGCATAGTCGCGGGGCATAGTCGCCCGCTTCCTCCCACTCGCGGTACCAAACCTGCGATTGTGACACCTACGACAGTGACCCGAGCACAATCGTCGGGCATTGTCGCCCAACCTGTACCGAGGGTCTTCCTCCCCCCGCAACCTTGCCCTGGCGATAGTGACACTTGTCACAGTCGTCGGGCACTGTCGCCCAGGCTGTGCAAGGCTTCGAAATTCTTTCGTTCTCGCGTCCGAAAGCTATGACACACGTAGGATTCAAAGCACCACGATTCATACTCAAAAGTCATAGCCTAGCGGTCAAGTCCCCATAAATAAATATAACCACATAAGCAAAACCCTTATTGAAAATTACGGGTGTTACAATCCTCCCAACCTTAGAATGATTTCGTCCTCGAAATCTACTTCTCACCCAAGGCGTTCCATTACTTCTCTTAGCACTTATTGGGTTCCCTTGGTTCCCAAAAGTGACACTATTCATAGACCTCAATGACGTCATTTTCCCAACGCTACCGCCTCCCATTTTGAGGGATTGCCTCTAACCCGATTCATCTTTGAACTTTAACCAGATGACTCCCTGACGCAACTGCAACACTGACTTCCGTTAAGACCTTCTCTTCCCAATAATCACCTTGGCATGATATGCACTCATACTAGAGTAGAAATTCGAACTTTACAGGGGAAGTCTCCAATTATACGACTTCGGTTGTCTCCCAACCTTATGGGACATGTACTACCTCAAGGGAAACTCCTGTCAGCGACTTCTCATTGACTAACTTGTTCCAACTCAACACGATTCTGAATCCGTATTCCAAACACCATCATCAACCCAAAGATTTTCCAAAATTCCTCAATACTTGATATTGACAAGGCCGTCATCCCGAGGTGTACCAATACGCTCTCCATGTAGCTGGTTAATGTAGATTCGGCTATCACTCAACTCCGATCTACTTCCAACCTCAACATTCCATCATAAGATATTTACCATGTTAGGAAAGCTTATACACATCGATACTTAATAACCAACATCTAATCTTCCTTTAAATTACACCACTGAGAGGTCAATTTTTCTCATGATCTAGTCTGGATACTTCCAAACATTTCGTGATTCATTGACTTCACAAAACGTGTCGACGCCTAAAATCAAAAGGTGACATCGAAAACGTGGACATCCCGCCTAAGATTTCATTCCAGACGTAAAGTCATGGTAAGATTAACACTTGACAAAGCACTAAGATTCCAAATCTTATATTTCTAACAAACGGGCCACCCATCCAACAACTCAAATCCAACCAGGCGTAAATAATCACACAAGATCTTATCCACAGGCTTACCGAAGCATAAAGATCATCTCTTAATTAGCTGGGAATGGATGAGTCTATTACCTCCACTATTCATGCGTGAACCGATTCATAACCCAAAATCCAAAATTTCCGAAGCTGGCCACGAGTCGGATCATCCGACGCTTCACTTCTCCAGGACTCCTTAGTTCCTTAACTACAACTCCTTTCACAACGGGGGTTTAAATCTGTAGGCCTAATGAGTTCAAGGTTTTCAACTAATATGCCAATTTAAACTTTTAAATACACAAGCTTCATAACAATTAATAGCGCGGTAAAAGTCCCCTACCATTCACTCGATAGGTTTAAAAAGATTGATTACTGATGCTACGTATATAAAACCATTTCCAAAATTTGTTTGATCAGAACTTACGTTAACAAGGACAATAACCAAGGATACGACACAAATTATACCATATATATGAAAATAATTTTCTGCACCCCAACACGTGCAATAAATGTTTGTGCAACTCCCAAAGAGAACTTCCCAATTTTAACCTTAAAATTCTTTCTTTTTAACCGCAAGACGTCGTGGCATAAAATTTTCAACAAATCCCATATGCGCCAGTTTACTCCCCAAAACTCAGCAAAACGATAGGGACATACACAAATATCAAATCAAGTTTAACCTTGGATCGCACAGGTAAAACGCACCTGTCCGAAATAGTAACTACCACAACATGTAAACTGATACTCATTTTAGCGCATTGTGGAAAATTTCTAACAGTAAAATCAATAACTGAAATATGCTCAGAACAAAAGTTTATCTTAAAAAACATAAATCTTTTATATGTTTACTCACACCAACAGTATAATTTAATCCAAATACAAATAGTATACAACGATTGACACTTGCATAAAGCCCGAAGATAAATCACGTGCTAATGAAACTTCTCCAAAATAACATATGGGGTGACATTTATTAACAAAACCCATAAATTAACGCACGCAATAATGCATGTACACACGTTCCAAAATTTATCTACGCGACGCAAATGTCGTATGATAAGACACCATAAAACTCAACGTAAAGAGCATAAGATGACAATAAGTCAAAAATATTAAAATCTTAAGACCACAACATAAGATAAAACGAACTTTTTTTTAAACAACACTAACATGAGACGCGACGCCTAATAATCTCGCAATTTACACGTAATAAAATTAAAACTCACGCGACTCAAAGTACACTTACATGCCTAAAACGTAGTGTTTGGGTAAAAATTCCAATAGTTTATTGTCTCACGACCAGCGATAACTGACGCCCTTCCTTTAAGGCGACCTCGATTAAATGAACAAATATTCGTCCGATAAAGTTAGTCGTACGACAGGATTTCAGTTACTAACCTGAGGCATATGTTATGTCATGTTTAATGCAGGATTCAAGAGACATTCATGACCAAAGATTGTAACGGTTGCCATCATAAAAAACAATGGACATAACGGACACTATCATCAATATCAAACGGTTATTCTATTAAAGATACACATTCAAGACTTGCTAACGGACAATTGGAGTATAAATATGAAAATTGAACTTCACATTCGGACATCTGATTCTCAGACTTTACAAGCTCACGAATTACGTTCTTAAGCTCACTCAATCTCTCTTGAAGTTGATAAAGCCTTTGCTCTTTGTCGTAGGACGCACGATCAAAGTCTAATTATACACGACGCACGACCGACTTTACTTTATTGTACTGTTTTACATTACATTTCACTTGTAACACTTGTTAACAAGGACGACGTCCCTGATTGACGTCCATAGTGCACGACGACTCATACTCGTCCGCGGTTTTTACCCATTTTAGGGGTTTTCCGCGTCATCAATTCCCTTGTCTCATTTATTTCACTTTTATTACTGTCGTGCGATTATTAGAGTTACTTTCTTTGGTTGGATCAAGCTCCACATTTACCTTAAATTTTCCTTGGGAGATTTTTGGCATAAACACGTAGTAAAACAATGCCCATAAATTCAACATGACTCGCACAGACTAAAATTCCCAAGAAAATTCTAACTCAAGAACATGAGAACAATTCTTTCTTTAAAACCTTAACATACGTGGAGGAGGTCCAATGTCAAGGTCACAAATTGCAGTTACTTGTCCAAGACTCTAAACAACATCAAAACAAGGACATCACAATATCCGAAAATGGTGTTGGACAACAACGAGGATAAAGAAAATCTTAACAAAGTTTGTAACCACATGCAATAAAATAATTTTATGCATGTTTAAAATCATAGTTTAAATACTTGTGTGTGCTAAATATTTTTCCAATATTTTGTAATATAATCCACATTGTGATTTGGGAACATGAGAAGTAACTGATGCAATTTTTTCAGAAATAAATTTTGTGCATGAATTTGGTCGACACTCAACGTCTTAGAACCACGCTTCTCAAATTCCTAGCCACACTATCGTCATCTGAATGCTCAAACATCTTAAGGCAATAATCACACTAAATTGGTTAACCTTACAATTTCTCTTCGAATAATGTTGATTCCAAAAGTCTATGGTTCTAATTCAACCAATCATCCCGACCCAAAGGGTCCACTTAATGTAACCACCATACTTATTGTCACTCTAAGTGACGAACGCTAAAATCATCAGTCTCTCCTAACGGCTACCCACTTAGAAACTTCTTCACTACCCCAACGGTCGTCACCTCAAGGTAGTACAAGCATGACCATGTAGCATGTAGGTTCACCATAACACTGGCCAGGTGCCATTATGAACGTACCACACATGATCATCCTTGCTATCCTCGACAAGTTTCCCGTTTCTCACGACTCAATCCAATCCGAAATATCCTATCTTAAGGTACCTAATGGTGCAATTTCACTTGCAATCACTTAAAAGAACACTAGTTTGAGTCTAGGTATCCAAAATCAACACCTAATTCTCTCAAACTTATACTCTGATACCAACTTGTAACACCCTCAACTCGGAAAGAACAACTAAATTAAAATTTTCAATAATGCCTCGAAAATAGATAAGATCACCTACAACAAGTTTATACTTGAAATATTAAACTAGGTCAAACCATCAACGAAGGTAAATAAATTTTTCTACAAAGACTAGTTAGAGGTCGGGTGTTACTAAAACCCAAATACAAGTTGCTATTCCCAAGACAAAATTAAGTACTTTAAAATTAACCCTTTTACCCAAACAAACACTAAAAATGACTTTTAACCAAATAATCTCATTTATGCAATAAATTACCAAACACACCCATTTATGACTCATTTATCCAAATGCCCAAAAATCCCCAATATGGGTGTTTTACAAGGTTTATAAAACTAAACTTCTCAAATAACCAAAACCCATCAAGTAACTCCACAAATGATAATTTCATGTTAAACACTTAAATACTTTAAAATAAACATTTTGGCATGTACAACGTTTTCACAAATCAACTTAAACTTACCTTGCTAGATTTAGGCTAAATCTATATTTTACCCCACTTAGAGCTTCCTTGAAGAAACTTGAATCCACAAGCACCATCCTTCCAAAATCTAGATCCACACATTTCCAACCATAAATAATCATAATCAACCCTTTAGAATTGTTCCCCAAATATTTACATGAGCATTTAATCTTATACCAAAAACCCTAATTTTCCATACTTGAAGAAGGAGAAGATTACCTCAACCAATAGCTTGAATCCACCAACCAAAACACTTATAGGTCACCAAAACGAACCATAAGCTTTCAAATCTTCAAGTGATGAAAAGGGTTTGGTGAAAACCCTAGAAACTTGATTAAGAAGAAGGAGATGAAGTTACCTTAGTTCTAGCACCCAAAAACCTTGCTATAAGAGAAAGGGTCACTTGAAACCTCAGATCTTGGTGTCTCAAATGATCAAAAACACTAATGGGAGCAAAGGGTTCGGTTCTTGGGAGAGGGATATGAAATTGGTGAAGTGATTAATGAGAAATGAGAAAACAAGAGATTTAAAGCAAAACCCTGGACCCAACGGCGACCTTGACACGACGACTATTCCCTTGGCATAGTCGCCCGCTTCCTCCCACTCGCGGTACCAAACCTGCGATTGTGACACATGCGACAGTGACCCAGGCACAATCGTCGGGCATTGTCACCCAACCTGTACCGAGGGTCTTCCTCCCCCCGCGACCTTGCCCTGGCGATAGTGACACTTGTCACAGTCGTCGGGCACTGTCGCCCAGATTGTGCAAGGCTTCGAAATTCTTTCGTTCTCGCGTCCGAAAGCTATGACACACGTAGGATTCAAAGCACCACGATTCATACTCAAAAGTCATAGCCTAGCGGTCAAGTCCCCATAAATAAATATAACCACATAAGCAAAACCCTTATTGAAAATTACGAGTGTTACATCAATTTTGCTCTCAACGATGCTTAACCCCTCGATTTCCTTCGGTTATGGCAATATGGGTAAAGATCTACTCAAAACCATGGCATAAATTGTCGGTCCACAATATATATCAAGTTCTATCAATACAAACACATTAACAATTACCAACCTGTATTGATTAATAACAATGGTTACAAGGTTTGATCTTTGAAGCTCTCGTGTGTGTTCTATCTGTATTACACCTTTTCTATGTGTTCTTGTGTGTTCTCTGATAATAGAGAGAGTTGTTGAGATCTGATATTGATCTCAAGCTTCTTAGACACACTACCTTAATAATAATAAACTAATAATAATATCTAACACTTAGATATTATCTAACAAATATAATAACTAACAACTAACTAAACTTAGATATTTAGTTATGCTAAATATCTAATTACATAAAATACAAATAAACAACTTTGACATTTTATTACAAACTGACTTTTAGACTAATATCGAGAGTCGACGTTTCGGCTTTAGCTTCAGATTGGATCTTCAGATTGGATGATCTTGAATCCAATGAGATTGTGATCTAACAATCTCCCCCTTTGGATCAAGATCATTACTGAAAAGATTTTAGCAATTCAGTCTTCTTTTTCAGCTCAAAAGATGCAATCTCTTTCTCTAGCTCAGAATGCTTTAGCAAAGTATCTTCAAAGAAAATTTATCTGAAATCAGCATGTCTTCAGAATACTTTGATCTCGCATTTCTTGGTTAGATTTTCTCTTCTCCAATGTCTTGTGAATGTAATGGACTGGACATTTCTTCAAGCTTTAGATTCTCCCCCTTTTTTGAGGAAAAGAGCAACGCTTTCATCAAAACTTGTAGTAAGAAATGTATTTCACTTGGAGCCTCTGATTCGTCAATTCAAAAGATATTCATCCAGATCTTTTCTAATCCAGACAAAATAATCGAGTAACACCTGAATCAACTAATGAATCAGTTAACATGCCTGTCAGTAACACTAAGTCACTGTGTGTAACAAATACACATTGAAAAGGAGCTGTTTGATGTTGACTCCCCCAGGGCTTCCATTTAATCATTGAAACAGCACAAAGGTAATTTCTATAAATGTTATGACAAAGAAACAAATTCCTTGTGAGTTCGTGCTTGTGTTGAAAGAATTAAGCACTTGATGATTGTTTATAGGCTCAAAATTTGTGTAAACCACTGAGACAACAGTAAGTTAAACACAGACTCAATGTGCATGATTGAAGTGAGAATGTGGGGCAGACTTCCTTCTTTTTAATATCCAGATTTTCCGAATGAAAATCAGATAGCAAATGTGCTGCTTCCCCTTTTGAAAATGTGAAACACTTTCTTGTTAAGAAGAAAATGAGTAGTTGGTGAGGTTTGATCAAGAGTTGGCATGGGTTAGTTGTCTGTTTCAATAATGATCACTAAAGAATTGTGAAACATTAGAATTGTGGCTGCCCGGCTCAGAAAAAGTTGGTGCAGAGTTGTGATATTCGTTTAACTCTGTTCTCTCATGCTCTTTCTTTTAAACATTAAGCTCACTCTAATCAAACTCATTTCTTTTCGACTTTCTCACACTCAATCACTATGGATTAACTTCTTGGGTAGAAATCACTGGTTAAGGTGATTTCATAGAAGTTGTGTTAATTCCTAGCACAAAGATTTCGTATATCCTATAAGGAATATGTTGCTCAAACTGGTTTAGCTTAACAAGTAAGCTCATGTAAAACATTTAAAGTACACTCCCAAAATATAAAATCTTATGAAAAATTAGGAAGTGGTTTGAACGTTTAAGAATATGTTTTCACTGATTGAAAGTTATCATTCTTTCAATCACATATGAGATTAAGATAAAGGAATATACCTTTAAGTGCGATCTTACATCTCATGAAGCTTAGCTTAAAGTCATAAACATATGATCTTGTAAGCATCTCTCAAAACTTCTGCAAAAGTCTTATGTCAAGTCAAAGTAAAATTTATTCACTTAAATTGAAAAGACAAAAAGCAGTAAAGCTGTTAGTGTTGATCCCAGTTATGATGTTCTTTAAATTGATTTAACCTTTTACTACACACAGATTAATTAAACAGAGTGCGGAAGCGTTTAAGATGTGTAGAAAAGATTGAACATGCAAGGTAGTAAACACACAAGTAATTAATGAACAGGAAGTAAAGTATTATAAGAAAGTTACTCAAAGAACTGTTTCATTGATTACTGAAGAACACCAAGAACACGCACTGGTATGTGCAAATATGCTCAAGGATTATACAGACTGCTGTTTTTGTGTGTGCTCGTATTTTCACTCTCATAAAACTCTACGGTGGTGCTCCCATAATATATAAGAAGGATGCACCCCTTAGTACAAGACAAAGACTGACATTCCATAAACGGAATGCTACATGTAAACTAAAACATCGTGGGACGCCCATTACTTGATCATGCGGATCTTCGTACAACAGGTCTCACGTGTTGTGCACGTGGTCTTGTCTTGAGCCATCCTGCAAAACTCCAACACTGACCTCCAGAGGTTAGCCTTCACAGAGGCTCTGTGAGTGATCACAGAGGCTCTGTGATCTGATAATCATCATCAGGTTTGTCCTCTGGAGCGTCTTCTGCGGAGTAGTCTCTGAGCTTTGTATCTTCTGCGGAGACTTTCTAGACAGCAGAGGTTTCTATACTTTGCCTATTTTTCAACACTTCTAAACATGGTAAATGGAGCTAACAATCTCCTCCTAAGTATTGAAAAATAAAAAATTGAAATTTGGAGTGATGGCTAAGCTAGAAACAAAAGAGGTGAAAGGAACTCAACCTCTATCTACTTTCATTTAATAGAAATGCCAGCAGGCAATTACATTTGATTACAATAATGAAAGTAAAATAGGAAATACAGTTCTTCAGAGCCTATACTTTGGCGTCTGGGAAATCGTTGATCTTCTTTCCAAACCCACCTTCTTTCTTTAGTTCTCTTTAGTAGCATACGCACAGGTCTATGAAGTTTAAGGTTGCACCTATGTTCATCAGAAGGACATCTGCAGCTTCTGTGGGTACGAGTGGTGTGCATTTGTGCTTGATAAGTAGATCTTAAATGAGCAGCAAAGATTCGGTTGAGTACTTTTGGCTTTCTATCCCCATGAATAATTTCTTTTCTCCTTTGGTATTCAAGTACACAAAACCAAAAGGTGAAGTGTTGATAGAGTTCGGCAGAAAATTGGCAGAGGGTGGTAAGCTGTCTTCTGGTGGAGGGAAGTTGACCTTTTTGACTCCCAAGTCAAGTGCCACTTGAAAGTCGGCTATACTGTAGAACAACAACTTTTCTCTTATGACCCTCTTTATGGTGAGATGTGCTTCTTGGTATTCCTTCTTCCAGCCAAACTTATCCTCTGTCCATTTGAATAACTCTGGAAGATCATGAGGGTGAAGATTCGGTAGATCTGTGTCTGTGAAAGTCCATATTTTCTGATCTTCCCTTTTCACAGCATATTCACTAAACCAGAAGTTCTTGCACTTTGTGTGTCCAAGTTTGATTGTCAGAACCTCTGAGATCTTGGCCATGGAGAAGACTTTGAATTTTGGCTTGGCTTTCTCTTTATAGAATCTCCTTCTTTCCTCTGATACAGTTTCCTCTAAGAGTCTGACAGAGGGAAGATCTTGAGCTCCGCGGCTATAGAGGTATTTGTACACTTATTCTTCGATGTTCTTCTTTAGAGGAACAGGGAAGGGTCTCTTTAAGCTTTCAAAGCCTTGGATAACCTCTGCAACTCTATCCTTTGATGGTTTGGCAAGTGGTTCCAGGATGGGGAGTTCAGACAGAGGTTGCAGATCAAAAGCCTTCCTCTTCAGGTTTTACTCTTTTGATGGCATCGAAAGAGCTCTTTAGTAGTTTCTCAGAGGTGGGAGGAGGAGATTTGATCTTCTTCAGAGGTTCTGTAGCTATGACCTTGCCTTTATCTTTGGCAGTTGGTGGGGATTCTGTGATTTGGATTATGATGGGAGAGGAGGCTGCAGAGACCTGTTGTTGAGATGATCTCTGTGGTTCAGGTTCTGAGCCTATAGGGACTTGGTTCACGGGAACTTCTGGGATAGGTTCTTTTTGTGTTGATTGCAGATTCTCCCCCTGATGAGAACCATGGCCGGATGTTCCCTGTTGAGGTACGGCTTGAAGAGGAATGGCTTGAAGAGGATTGACAGAGATGACGAGTGCTTTTGTTGTTGAAGTCTTCTCCCCCTCATGATGGCCAGGTCCAGGTGCGTCTGGATCCTGGTCCTCATGCCTTGGGCGTTTCCGGGATGCTTCCTCTTGGCAATTCGTAGGGGCCGTTCTCTTCTTCCGCTTGTAGAGGTGTTCGTCCACATGCCTATTGATCTTCTGCAGAACTTCCCCTGCAGCCAATGATAATTCGTTGATTTCCAGATCGGACTTGAATTTGAATGTGGCTACAGTTCTCTTCAAGTCTGAGGCCACCTTCTTGCCTTGTTTAGCAAAGTCAGAATGAAGATTGTTGATGTTGCTGAGAACCTGGTTCCCCATAGTTTCTAAGTCCATTTTCTTGGCAAAAGCAGAGAGGTCATTCGCAGAAGTTAAGGGTGCAGAAGTGGACGTTTGTGGTTGAAAGGGGACCATGAAACTGCGAGTCATGTCCTTGATTTCTTCTCGAAGCTTGGTCATTTCTTCCACTCCTGACCGAGCTCCTTGTGCAACATATTTTGGAAACTCGTCGGTGCAGAGATCCCCTAGAACCTGAATCTGATTTGAGTGCGCGATGATGGTTTGACCACAAGCTTGAAGGTCAGCTCTGGTTGCGCAGTTTGTTCTCAGGGCGTGCAGAGCTTCAGTATTGGCTTTTAGAGCCTCTGCAAGGGTTTGAGAGTTGGTTTGGGACTCTCTGAAGATAGAGCTTTGCAACTCATTAAGTTTTGTGAGCACCATGTCAGCAAAGGCTTTAAACTCGCCCTTTGTGACAAAAGTGTCAGAGGTAACCTCTGGAACAACACATGTTCCAGATTTAGCCAATGAGTCTTTGGAACCCATAGAGCCTGTGGGGACATTGAGCTCTGTGGGATTTCTTTCCAATCCTCGATGCTCCATAGAGGAAACATCTATGGAAGTTCTGTCAACATGTTCTTTTGGGGAGGGTTCAGAGACTCCCTTAAGATCTATGTTGAATGGATCATGTGGTTGTTCTAGAGCCACATAATCATTGTGTTCTTTCTCCACCAACTCTGAAGTGGTTTGAGGGTCACTCTTGTGTCTGACAGAGGTAACAAATACCTCTGTGTGTGGAAGAGTCGTGTCCTTGGGCAAAAGGACACTTTTGTTTGCACCTTCATCCTTTTGAGAGCATGGGGTGAAGTTTGGATCCCTAGTTGTAGATGGTACAGAGGATGAAGGAATATCCTCTGTCCGGGCGGCTAGGGTTTGGTTCGGACTGTGCGGTTCTGTTTCAATACCCCTTTGCACTAGAACTGCAGGGGTAGAAGTGTGGGTTGCACTGGGAGTTGGTTTTGGTTGTGTGCCAAAGGCATCTTTTATTTCCCTCTCCTCCAACGATTTTTTAACAGGGTCTACTTCCTCTTCTTCGCTCGGTGACCTTCCTGTCACATCTTCTATTTCCATTTCCACCGTTTTCCCTATTTCTTCGGAGTATCGGAGGATGACCTCTCTGGCAATTTCTGCTGCTATTTTCAGGGGGCTCTGTGGTTTTTCCTTTGGAGAACTGAGAGGCTTTTCCGGTGGAGAGTCTTTGAAGACTACGGTTCTTCGTCTAGGCTTCTGCTGAGGTTTTTCAGCAGTCTCTGTAGGTGAAGTGTCGACCGTTTGGACTTCGGCAGTGACTTCCTTAGATATTTCTTTTTCGGCCAACCTGCGGAGCCTTTTTCTCTTTTTCTCTAGAGACTGAACCACTTCTGTGGTTGCCTCTTTAGTGACTTTCTCTTCATCTGCCAAGGATTTTGGAGCCTCTTCTTCTGCGGCTCTCTTTTTCTTATTTTTCTTTTTCTTCTTCGCACTCCCTTCCCCTCTATCTAACTCTCTCCTTTTCTCAATCATAGCTTGGGCTTCTGTGGCCACAACTTCCATCCGTTCTCCCTCGTCTCTCAAGTAAACTGCAATGTCTCCTATCATGAATCCTACGCGGGGGGGGGGGGGGGGGGGGTTGCAGGACGTGGTTCTGGTGTCCTGTTCCCTTTTATCTACTCCCTAACACCCACTTCACTACCCAAATAAGTCAACATCTTTGTTGACAGAGGTCTGGCTTCTGGATATCCGGTTTTGATGGTGGTTGGCTTGTGAGACTTCATCTCATGGAGTTTGATTGTCTTACCCTTTGCTGGTAGCTTTCCTTCCCCTATCAAGTCATCGCCCAGAAGTAATCCTAGAAAGCGTCCAAACGCGATGTTCTTTGGCTCTGTCCCCCGATCTTGGTCTTGATGCTTTGAAATCACGGCATTCTGGATCTCCCTGAAAATGAGTCCAACGTAGTCTAGAGGGAGATCATAGTAAATTCCATACATTATAGCCAAAATAGTATGACTTGATTGATCTGGGCTCCCAACCTTTGACGTCAGACATCGGTTTAGAATCGAGAATAGTACGTTCCACAGAGGGGATAGATTATGTCGTCTGAAGTTCGTTCTTTTGGCGATTGGTACTGCGTATCCAATGAATTTCAGAAACGCCAGTATCTTTTCCTCTGTGGGCTCCTTGGAGAATTTGCGCAAGTTGAGGTCTGATTTGGTGGGAAGTTCAAAGACATCTGACAGTTTCCTGCGATTGATCCCTAAGTCCAGAATCTTTTCAGTTGATGGATGGGTTGCGTAGCCAATGATGCCGTGTTCATATTTATCCATCTTGGCATGGCGAGCACTCAGCCAAAACTGTTGGATGTAAGATTCAGGGATGTCATTTTGCTTCATTGTTAGGGATTTAACCAGGAAGTGATTCTTGAGGATTTGAATCAGTGGATTGGCTTCAGTAGGGAAACCAGAGGGATTCAGGGTGACAAAATGGTTGTTCGATTTATTGTTCATTTGAGTCAAGTGATAGTCATGCCTAGTGAAAGACAACATTTTGCTTGTAAGCACTTGCTCTTGGCCAACGGAGACAGAATCAACCTTTTGAAATGTCGAGTGATGAGAGTTGTTTGAGTTCTTGGACCCATTAGAGTTCTTGGAGGAAGCTAAGTGAGAAGCCATTGATAGAATAGTGAAGAAGAAAAAAAGCTTTTGCAGGAAGTTCTTGAGAGTAAATGTTGAAGGTAAAAAGGAATAAAGAGAGGCAAAAGGGATTTTATACATAGAGAGGTAAAAAAAATGCGCGGTAAAAAATAAAAATTTCAAACCCGTGATGAGTGGAAACGGATAAGGAGCCGTTTCTGCAAAACGACGGTACAGTTTCTGACCAACCAAATGTTGCCACATCAGATAATGGCGGTGCACGATCTAGGACGTGCGCCACCTTATTCTCACGCGCGTGGCATTTTCTATTTTCACATGACTGTGATGTTTAAGAAATAACCCGCAGGAAGTGACCTGAATTTCTCAAGTGATGGGAATGACAGAAGCTCTGTGGGTAAGATGCTTCTGAGGTCACAACCAAGGTTTTGATCGAAAGAGCCTTTTAAGTGAAATGATCGAGTTTCTTTTGAGAGAAAAGCATCGGTTAAGCGAACCTCGTTTTTGGAGGTGCAGAGGTTCTGTGAGGGATCACAGAGGCTCTGTGCTCGTCCTCAGAGGTTCTGAGACCAAAATTTTCTTTAGGAAGGATTTTCAAGGTTTCGATCATTTCAATGTTTAGATATGGACTAACCTCACTCTGTAGTCTATGTCGCGCAGAACTGTTTTGCTCCCCCTCGAATAGTCAAGATTTGTCTTTGATGGTTCGATCTGCTCCCCCTTCAACTATGCTTGGATCATATAAAGATAAGATTTGTACAAGAAAAGAAACTTAAGAAACAATTTACAAACAAGGAATGTATTGCAAAAAGGAAATATGTACAACAGAGGCTCTGTGGTCAACTCATGTTAAGCATACCAATCTTGCCAACTAGAAAAGTGAATCTTTTCTCATCCAATGCCTTCGTGAAAATATCGACAAGTTGATAATCTGTGGGCACAAAGTACATCTCTATTGTCCCATGCTCCACATGATGTTTCAGAAAGTGATACCTGATATCGATATGCTTTGTTTTAGAGTGCTGAACTGGATTGGCAGAGATCGCAATGGCACTTTTGGAGTCACAGAGGATGGGGATTTTCTCAATGTCAAATCCATAGTCTCTGAGTTGGGTTCTCATCCACAGAACTTGTGAGCAACAACTGGCAGCGGCAACGTATTCAGCTTCTGCTGTGGAGGTCGACACACAATTTTGTTTCTTGGAAGTCCAACTTACTAGTTTCCCTCCAAGGAATTGACAACTCCCAGAGGTACTCTTTCTGTCGAGTTTGCATCCTCCGTAATCTGAATCTGTATAAGCCACAAGATCAAAGCCAGAGTTCTCCGGATACCAGAGGCCAAGATTCTTGGTCCCTTTTAGGTATCTAAAGATCCTCTTGACAGCATAAAGATGAGATTCTTTGGGGTTAGCTTGAAATCTCGCACAGAGGCATGTGGCAAACATTATGTCAGGTCTACTCGCGGTTAAGTACAGTAGATATCCTATCATCCCTCTGTAGAGTTTACACTCCACAGATTTGCCTTCTGGATCTGCATGGAGCTTAGATCCAGTGACCATAGGAGTCTTCATTGGTGAAGAGTCAGAGAGCTTGTATTTTTCAAGTATGTCAGAAACATATTTTGATTGGTTTATGAAAATACCCTCTGTAGTTTGTTTGACTTGCAATCCTAACAAGAATGTAAGTTCTCCCATCATGCTCATCTCAAACTCACTTTTCATCAATGACTCGAACTTTTTGCAATATAAATCATTTGTAGACCCAAAAATAATGTCATCGACATAAATCTGTACAAGCAGAATCTCACATTTTCTCTTCTTATAGAATAAAGTTGTATCAGTTGTACCTCTTTCGAAACCATTTGCAAGGAGGAAGTTTGAAAGTCTATCGTACCAGGCTCTCGGGGCTTGTTTAAGTCCATACAGAGCCTTGTCCAAGAAGTAGACGTGATTTGGGTACTTAGGGCTCTCAAACCCCGGTGGTTGTTGGACATATACTTCTTCTTGAATCTGCCCGTTCAGAAAAGATGACTTGACATCCATTTGATACACTTTGAAACCTCTGTGGGCTGCGAAGGCAAGAAAAATTCTTATTGCTTCGAGTCGTGCCACAGGAGCAAAGGTTTCTTCATAGTCAATGCCTTCTTCTTGACAGTATCCCTTGGCCACCAGTCTTGCTTTGTTCCTGACCACCACACCTTCCTCATCCTTTTTGTTCCTGAAGACCCATTTGGTTCCTATATCCGTTTTGCTTTTTGGCAGAGGCACTAGGGTCCATACTTCGTTTCTCTTAAACTACAGAAGCTCCTCTTGCATAGCTTCTACCCAGTTTGGGTCTTCAAGAGCTTCAAATATCTTTTTGGGTTCGATGATACTTACAAAATTTGTATAGTAACAAAAATTTGCAGTACTTGATCGAGTTTGAACCTTGTCATATGGGTCACCTATGATTAGGCTCTGTGGGTGACTTCTGGTCCACTTGGTCATTCGAGGCAGGTGATCATTTGAAACTTCTGTGGTTAACTTAGGAGCATGTTCATCTTGATGTAGATCATTCTCTGTCGAGGGAGATTGATCATTCGTACTTGCCACAGGACTTGGCTGTTCATCATGAGTTGAGGTGGATAGCTCTGCGGACCCTTGATCTGGTGTTGACCCTTCAGAGGTATTTTGAAGATGACCTTGATCTTTATTGAGATTGGGGTCTAGATTCGAATTGTCCTCTGAGTGCTCCCCCTCGACGTATGCACCTGCAACAGTAGTGGAAGAGGGTGAAGCATTACTAGGACTAGTCAGAGAAGTACCTGTTTGGTCCTCAGCGAGTTCAGCTCCAGAGGCTCTGCGGTCACCTTCAGAGAGTTCATCATCATTGAACTTCTCTTCAAACAGATGATGAAGATCATTTGTTCTTGATGAACACCCAGGATCTTCATCTTGAAGTTTGAGTCCTGAGTTGATTTGCTCAGAAGTCATTTGAAAAGAATCATCAAAGCAAACATTAATACTTTCTAGTATATGTTTGGATTTAAGTACATAGACTATGTATGCCTTGGAGTTTGATGAATATCCAACAAATTTGGCTTCATCGGCTTTGGGACTGAATTTCCCTATCTGTTCTCTGTCGTTCAACACAAAACATCTGCAGCCGAAGATGTGGAAGTACTTGATATTCGGCTTCCTCTGGTGTATTAAGTGGTATGGTGTTTTTGCATGCCTCTTTACTATCAGAGATCGATTTTGGGTGAAGCATGCGGTTGAAATGGCTTCTGCCCAGAAAGAAATAGAGAGCCCTGAAGCAGTGAGCATAGTTCTTGCGGCTTCCACTAGTTTTCTATTCTTTCGTTCAACAACACCGTTTTGTTGTGGAGTCCTTGCAACAGAGAAGTTCTGTGATATGCCTTTTGTCGAAAGATAGGCTTCAATGGTTAAATTCTTAAACTCTGTGCCATTGTCACTTCGGATTCTCTGTACCCTGCAGTCATAAAGAACTTGTATTCTCTTGATAAGATTGATTAGTACTTCAGGAACATCTGATTTCTCTCGAACGAATTCAACCCAAGTATATCTAGATAATTCATCTATGAGTACAAGGATGTACTTCTTGCCACCAAGACTCTGCACAGATATAGGACCACAAAGGTCTACATGAAGCATCTGCAGAGGTCTGGTGCAAGATATATCTGACTTGGTTTTATGGGCAGCCCTTTTAAGTTTGCCCATCTCACAAGCAGAGGATAGATGATCCTTGTCAAATCTAATACTTGGTAGACCACTTACCAGGTCTAATTTTACAAGTTTGTCAAGAGTGTGAAAGTTTAGATGACAGAACCTGTTGTGCCAGAGCCAAGCCTCTTCATTCTTACTTGAGACTAAGCAGAGCTTTTCTTCTCTGTTAGTTAATTTGAAGTCCATGAGGTATAGATCACCTCGTCTTTTGGCTCGCAGAAGCTCTGTGGCGGTATCTTCCTTCAACAGAGAGCAGTACTGTCTTTTAAACATCATATCGAGTCCATTATCACAGAACTGACTTACACTCAGTAAGTTGTGATTGAGGCCATCCACATAGGCAACTCTGTTGACATCGATGTCTCCTTTGGCAATGACTCCATAGCCTTTTATTTGACCTTTCTTGTTATCTCCAAAAGTCACAGATCCTCATCCATGTTTTTCTTTGTACGAGGAAAGCACCCCTCTGTCGCCAGTCATGTGTCTTGAGCACCCGGAGTCTAGGTACCAGATGGGCACATGTTGTTTCTTCTGTGGACAGATTAGAGAGTTTTAGGTACCCATTGCCAAATGGGTCCATTTTTGTTAGGAGGCTGCGAAGATGCCTTAGCACCTTTGGTTTTGGTTTTATCCTCATTTGCAGAGGTACCATATTGTTTCTTCTTACCCTTGAATTTTGCATTCTTGGACTTGGGGTGAGAAATAAGACAGGAAGGCCTCGAGAAATGTTGATTTAAAGCATGCATAAGATCAAAACATTTACAATAATGAACATTTGAGGCAAACTTCTTGAAAATTTCATTAAAGTTGTCAAAGGAGGGTACAGAGCAAATTTTACTACAACCCATTTTAGATTTGGGTTTCTTTTTACAGAAAGCTTTGTCTAATCTAGGTTGAGTTTTTTCAAAAACTCCTCTTGAGTGGCTCTAAGATTGTACTCTCCCTTGATCTTCTTTCCTTGCTTTCACTGCAACAAGGAATGACCATAGAAACATTAAGACAGTTTTGTAGATCTTGCTCAAAGATTTTTCTTATTTCAGAGGTTAAATCAGGATGGTTGAAAAAATGATTTTCATAAGTTCTTCTCAAGTCGCTTTCCAAAAACCTTTTAAATAGTTTTTTTTCCACAGAGGCTGGAACGAACTCTGGTGCATCAGAGGATAGTTCCTTTTCAGGAACCATCAGGCACATGAAAGCCATTTGGGTTTGAGTTTCTGGGTGACCGAATCTGAAGATTCCTATCTGTTTTTGAGACAAATATTTCCTTGGAATGTTTTTTCTCTTTGAAGAGAGTGCAGATGCTGAATCATTGTTTTCATACCATACATTCGTCATCTGCAGAGTTTTCCTCGGATGTGGTCCCTCAGAGGTTCTGCGTCTCTTGAATGTGGATAATAGGTCTGGAAGACTTGGTTTTAAAAATTTACCAGGGCAGAAGATGTTTGATAAAGATTTGTTTCTTTTATTTCCTGTGTAGGGGTCAATATCCTCGAACCCTAATCCTCTTCTGCCGATCTGGGTGTTTACCTTTTCATGAACCTTTTGAGCATCCTGATACCTCTTAATTTGGAGATCTCTGTCGAACAGATCTTGATGAAGTACTTCTCTTTCTCTTTGAAAAAAGTTTTTCAAGGAAATGGCATTTAATCGATCGCTCTCACATTTCTTTAGCTCTTTGACTTTTTCTTTCAAAGCTTGGTCAAGTTTTGAGATTTTCTCCTTGAGACCCTTTTTGTTTAAAAAATACTCAGAGGTAAGATTTTTATTTTCTAAGTAAAGCTTGTCCTTCTCTTGGGTAAGAATCCTAGTTTTTCTTTCAAAGAAGGCAAGCTTTTTCTCAAGTTCTGAGCATATGTTTTTATAAGCAAGAAGATCATTCTGAATTTCAAGAAGTTTGTTTTCAGAGTCCGAGTTATAAGAGTCAGAAGTCGATACCTCACTCTTGTCGTCAGAAGAGTGGACTTCTGCCATTCCACAGAAGAGTGCGTTGTCTTCTTCATCAGAGGATTCATCGGTTACAAGGTTCTCTTGTTCTGTCATTAGGGATCTCTGAGTGTAGTATTATGATTTATTTTTATAGAAAGCAGCGTCTTTTGTGGGTTTCCCTTTGTTGGCAGAAGACCTGCACTCTGCCACAAAATGGCCTGGTTTCTCGCATTTGAAGCAGCCTTCAGTCTGCTTTGAGAATCTGTCACCACCTCTGCCGTCTGACCTCTGTCCACTTCTCTCTACTTGCCTTGGCTCCTCAGACTCATCTCTTCCATGCCTTCTTGCCTCACTATATCCTCTACTTCTGTCATCTCTTTCTTCTCTCCATCTGTACTCCGACTTCTTCTTGAGACCACGATTGAATTGTCGGGTCATAAGTGCAAGTGTTTTGGCCAGAGCAGCCATGTCTATCTCCTCCTCAGAATCTTCTTCACTTTCACTCTCTGCTACAAGTACCTTCTTCTTCTTCTTCTTCCTCTGCGCATCCTCAGCTGCCTTTTCCTTCTTTCCCTTGTCTTTGCCTTCAGAGGCACTTCCTACAAGAGCCAGTGGACCTCCGACAGATGTTTTCAACTTGGAAATTCTGTTCTCTTGGCTAATCAGTGTTCCAAAGAGATCAGATATTGACCAATCATCAAGATCCAATGTGGCTTGCATGGACATGGTCAGGTGAAGCCATTCATCATTCAGACTTTGAAGAAATCTAACATTGTTTTCTTCAGAGGTTCTGTGGATTCCATACCTCTTACACTTGTTTAATAAGGAGTTGTACCTGTTGTAAGTGCTTTGAATGGATTCACTCGGCAGAGCTTTGAATGCAAAATACTCATTTATGCATAAGGCCCTGTTGTTCTTGAGGGTTTTGGCACCACCCTCAAGTTGTTTTTCTAACTCTAACCATAGGTCCTTCAATGTTTCACAGGAATCTAGAGACTGGAAGATGTCGTTAGGGATAGCCATTATGATTAGTCTTTTGGCTTTCTTTGCAAGATTATGCAATGCCCTTTCTTCTTCAGGCCACTCGGCAATTGGTTTGGGATGTTGATACTCAGGGACTTCAGGAGTGTTTGCAGTAGCAGGAACGCGAGGAACAGTTGTCATTGGGATGAAAGGAGGATTGTGAAGAAACTCAACCAAACCTGGATCCATACCTTCAAGGAAGTGTACCATCCTGATTTTCCATTGAGGATACTCATCTCTAATGAGAGTAGGGGGCTTTGATTGAGAGCCAGCACTGAAATAGTTAAAAGCGTTTGCCATTATAGTTTTAGAGAGAAAAACAGAGTATGATACGAACTAGGAAGAGTATAACAGTAATGGTCTTAGAGATGAAGAGAGTATGAACAGATGACCAACCAACTAGCTTTGAAACTGTCTTTGAGTGAAGAGTACATCTGTACCCGTTACTATACCAAACGGGTTGATATAGTTTCAGAAAACAGAGTGTGACTGTGAATGGAGTTTGGGACGAAGAACAGACTCAAACTACTACCTTGAATATTGGAAACAAGTATAGAACAGGATCCTTTGATATTGAAAATCAAAGTTCGCTCTAATACCAATTGTTGATCCCAGTTATGATGTTCTTTAACTTGATTTAACCTTTTACTACACACAGATTAATTAAACAGAGTGCGGAAGCGTTTAAGATGTGTAGAAAAGATTGAACATGCAAGGTAGTAAACACACAAGTAATTAATGAACAGGAAGTAAAGTATTATAAGAAAGTTACTCAAAGAACTGTTTCATTGATTACTGAAGAACACCAAGAACACGCACTGGTATGTGCAAATATGCTCAAGGATTATACAGACTACTGTTTTTGTGTGTGCTCGTATTTTCACTCTCATAAAACTCTAAGGTGGTGCTCCCATAATATACAAGAAGGATGCACCCCTTAGTACAAGACAAAGACTGACATTCCATAAACGGAATGCCACCTGTAAAGTAAAACATCGTGGGACGCCCATTACTTGATCATGCGGATCTTCGTACATCAGGTCTCACGTGTTGTGCACGTGGTCTTGTCTTGAGCCATCCTGCAAAACTCCAACACTGACCTCCAGAGGTTAGCCTTCACAGAGGCTCTGTGAGTGATCACAGAGGCTCTGTGATCTGATAATCATCATCAGGTTTGTCCTCTGGAGCGTCTTCTGCGGAGTAGTCTCTGAGCTTTGTATCTTCTGCGGAGACTTTCTAGACAGCAGAGGTTTCTATACTTAGCCTATTTTTCAACACTTCTAAACATGGTAGATGGAGCTAACAGTTAGAGTACGAGTTCTGATCAGAAACAATCAGAAGTCATCACCTAAACTCCTTTGACTTGAAGAGCTCCCCCTAAAATCTTGCATTACAAAAATTTGACATAAAAGGTAAATGCAAAAATCTTATGAGCTCTCCCTCAAAATAAGATTAACCACTTGTC
This sequence comes from Arctium minus, assembly GCA_954870635.1. Classification (NCBI taxonomy): domain Eukaryota; kingdom Viridiplantae; phylum Streptophyta; class Magnoliopsida; order Asterales; family Asteraceae; genus Arctium; species Arctium minus. The sequence continues at coordinate 122,291,221 of OX941082.1, forward strand.
AAATTCTTCTCATACTCCCCCTTGGATCATGAACAGTATATAGAAGTGCAGATATCTTGCGGAAATGAAGAAATGATGAAAAAGTATACAGTTAGAAAACTTTGATAGGTAACTACTGATTAAATCTTTAGATTTAGCATACCAAGCTTAGAGACAAGAAAGGTAAACCTCTTTTCGTCTAAGGATTTGGTAAACAAATCGGCAAGCTGATAATCAGTTTTTACAAAGAAAAGTTCAATTGTTCCTTTTTCAACATGATCTTTAATAAAATGATACCTGACGTCTATGTGTTTAGTCTTTGTGTGTTGAACAGGATTCGATGTTATTGCGATGGCGCTCTTGGAGTCACAGTATATCGGGATTTTGTTGAAGTGGAAATCATAGTCGTGCAATTGAGTTCTCATCTATAAGACCTGAGAACAGCAGCTAGCAGCAGCTACATATTCTGCTTCGGCCGTGGAAGTTGAAACACAAAGTTGCTTCTTCGATGCCCAACTTACGAGCTAATCACCGAGGAACTGTACATGTCCTGACGTGCTCTTCCTATCTAACATACAACCTGCATGATCTGCATCTGTATACGCTGTTAGTTCAAAACTAGTATCTTTAGGATACCACCGACCAAGATCTGCAGTGCCCTTCAGATACCTAAATATGCGCTTCACAGCAGACATATGGATTTCTTTAGGATTGGCCTGATATCGTGCACATAAGCATGTTGAAAACATTATATCTGGCCTACTAGAAGTAGGATACATCAAAGAACCTATCATCCCTCTGTAAGTCCTAACATCAACAGCCTTACCCGAAGGATCGGTGCCAATCTTAGTACCTGGTGCCATTGGGGTACCAATCGGTTTTGAATTTTCCATTTTGAACTTCCGAAGAATATCCATAATGTATTTTGATTGATTGATAAAAATACCCGATGAAAATTGTTTGACTTGTAATTCGAGAAAGAAATTAATCTCTCCCATCATATTCATCTGAAATCTGGACACCATAAGGTTTGAAAAATTCTTACAGTACTTAGGATTTGTAGAGCCAAAAATAATATCATCTACATAGATTTGAATTAGAATGATATCGGCTTTTTCCTTTTTGATAAACAAAGTGGTATCTACCGTACCTTTTGAAAAACCAGACTTGACTAGAAATTGTGAAAGGACATCATACCAGGCACGAGGAGCTTGTTTCAGACCGTAGAGTGCTTTGTCGAGAATGTAGACGTGATTCGGCTTCTCTTGATTGACAAAACCCTCTGGCTGAGAGACGTAGACTTCCTCCTTTAGAATGCCATTCAGAAAGGCAGTCTTCACATCCATTTGAAAGACCGTGAAGTTCTTGTGGGCTGCGTAGGCTAGAAACATTCTAATTGCCTCTAAACGCGCCACAGGAGCATAAGTCTCGTCATAGTCGATTCCTTCCTCTTGTCTGTATCCTTTAGCTACAAGTCTCGCCTTGTTTCGGATAACGGTACCACATTCGTCCTTTTTGATCTTGAAAACCCATTTCGTACCTATAATGGTTTTACCTTGAGGTATTGGTACGAGTCTCCAGACTTGAAGTGCGTCGAACTGATTCAGCTCTTCTTGCATTGAGATCACCCATTCTGGATCAGCAAGTGCCTCTGATACGCGAGTTGGCTCGAACTTGCTTAGAAAGGAGTCATGCATGCACATGTTCATTGATGCTGACCTAGTTTGCACCGGTTTTGATGGATCGCCAATGATCTGTCTTGTCGGGTGCTCTTTGGTCCATTTATGTTCATGAGGCAGTGGATTATGTGAATGTATGTCAATTGTATCATCTATAAATCCACTTGTACCTTCTTTAGTTTGTTCAGGAGGAATGATGATTGCAGTTGAAGTGATAGGTGCAGAAGGCTCAGCAGGTACAGCTTGGTCCGGCTGTAGATGGATCTGTACAGAACATCCTACTGTTTCAGCTACTTCTGTCTCTTCATCATTTGTTACTTCTTCAACTGTTGGAGTCGGCATTTGAATTGGAATTTCTTGTTGAATCGGGGTGTTGGATTCAATAGAGTCATCTGAACTGGTTGGATGAGTAGTCGTTGAGTCTTTCATCCTGTCAACCACAACAGATTTCTTTACATTAGATCCAAGAAATTCATCATAAAACAATTCAAATAATAAATCTAAATCAGATATATCATTAGTTGATGTTGATGCTTCATCTGATTTATTCTGTTGAGACGCAGGTTCTGGACTGAGTTGCCCAGAAGCTAGTACTCCGGTTATAACGGGTTCTGAACTGTGTTGTTCGGAAGCCATCTCTTCATCAAACGAGACGTTGACACTTCTATAACCGTCTTTGACTTCTTCAAATAGATACGGTATGCAGTTGATGTTGAGGAATAACCAATGAAGATGCCTTCGTCTGCTTTGGCACTGAACTTGTTGAGACTCTCTCTATCGTTTAGAATGAAACACTTACACCCAAATATATGGAAATATTTGATTGTCGGTGTTCGGTTGTTGATTAACGCATAAGGAGTCTTCTTGAATCTGCGGTGTATCATGGATCGATTCTGTGTGTAGCACGCAGTCGATACAACTTCAGCCCACAAAAATAGAGGTAAGTCTGATTGACTTAGCATAGTTCGAGCAGCCTCGACTAGCGTTCGATTTCTTCTTTCGACCACTCCATTTTGTTGAGGCGTATGAGTAGCAGAGTATTGATGTGAAATCCCGACAGATTCGAGATATTCTTCAACCTTCTTATTCTTGAACTCTGTGTCGTTGTCTGTTCTAAGAAGCTTGACCGGTTTCTGCAGATTCACCTGAGTCGTCTTCTGGAATGTGATGAGAACATCTGGTGTCTCATCCTTTGAACGTAGAAACTTGACCCATGTGTATCGCGAGTAATCGTCCACGATAACGAGTATATATTTCTTTCCGCCTAGACTCTGAGTTCGCATCGGACCGCATAAGTCCATATGCAATAACTCTAACGGAGCGCTTGTACTCGGTTCAGGCTTTGGTTTATGTGGAGCCCTCTTCATCTTTCCCTTTTCACATGTTGCACAAAGATGTTCTCTTTCATACTTGAGCTCTGGAAGTCCTTTGACGAGCTTTCCACTGACCAGATTGTTGATGTACCTGAAGTTGAGGTGAGAGAGCCGTCGATGCCATAACCAGCTTTGTTGCATCGAAGCTTTCGATAGTAAACAAACCTGCTTGTCAGTCTGGACATTTGACAAGTTAATTGTGTAGAGGTCTGACTTTCTCGTGCCGACCAAGAGTTCTTCTCCTTCTTCAGTGCGAACGGAACACGTCTTGGCTTTGAAATTGACCTCTAAGTTTTTGTCACAGAACTAGCCGATACTGAACAGGTTGTGCCGTAAGCCTTCAACATAGCTCACCTTCTTTATCGTGACATTGCCATGTTGTACATCACCATATCCCATTATTGGTGAAAACTGGTCATTGCCGAATCTAACTGTTCCGCAATATTTCTCTGTAAAGTTGGACAACATCTCTTTTTGTCCAGTCATATGCTTGGAGCATCCGCTATCCAAGTACCACATATGACGGATCTGCACAGGATAAATAACGAAACAAGAGATTTTAGATAGTCTTAAAAATAAAGATGGAATTAAAACTTTTGAGCATTAAAGAGCGGGTCTTGAACTGATGTGTTCAAAAGCCATTTTCTTTTCTTAAGCACGGGTGCTGAACAGACGTGTTCAGAAACCATATCAGATTTTATGAGGTACGAGTCCTAGACTGTTTTGTCTAGAAGTCATATCCGAAGCTCCTCTTTAAACGTTGGGTGCCTGCAACACAGATTTAGCTTTTGGTACCCACTTGAAATTGGGTCCAACTGTGTTAGCACTAGATTTTGGTACCCATTTGAAATTGGGTCCTCTTTTCATTTGAAATTTATTTGAAGCATTATAATGAGATGAATGCACATGATAATTGCCAAACCGAATCTCAGAATCTTGACAAGAATTAGAAACATGTTTATCATAAAAGGAAGACTTTCTAGCAGATTTAGATAATTGGAATAGTTGCGTAAAAGAGTATTTCAAAATAGAAGCAACATTCGATTTCAAAACATCTTTACTAGTTAAAGTCTTATTACAATTAACACTACAAAAAGATGTATCGGCCATGTCAAGCTTCTGTTTCGGTTGCCACTGAGATTTAACTTGTGGCTTTCGCTCGCTCAGATCTGAAACATGTGAAACTAGTGAGTTAGACTTCTGAGCAACAAACGAATGCTTCTTCTTCGGATTACCAGTAGTGTTCGGTTTCTGTGAATGCTTAGATTTAATCTTACCTTTAGCATTTTTAGCTTTCACAGAGACTGAGTTATCAACTTTCGTTGATTTTGCACTGTTAACAGGCATACTGGTTTTTCCCAAAGATTGCACAAGAAAAGATGAATGGTTAGGAAGTTTCGCATTAAAGTCAAATTGATTAAAACAATCATCTAAACCACCGTCAGAGTTCAGAAAATCAAACCCTTTATTTGCTAGACCAAACATATCCTCAGAGTTTGAAGCCTTAGAAAGAACAGTATCTTTGAACACAGTTGAAAAAACTTTTTGTTCAATATACATCAAAAGTCTTTCATCTGTTAAAGAATTCTCGAGTTCAGAAATTTTACTTTCCAAAACGAGAGGAGGGACATATAGTTTACCTTGAATAGGCTTCGCCTCCATTTCTTTGACAAAATAACTCTGAAAGAAGTCATTTGAAAGAGTTTTCTTGTGATATATTGGATCATCATTATAACTATTATTCAACTTCGCATAACGAAATGGAAGATGAACTTTAGTTGTGTTCTTTCGTTTTTCCGTTTCCTTGGCTTCATCCTCTTTTGACAATCCAGTCCAGAAAACTTTAAGCTCGGGGATTCTTCGAGCTAGTTTTAAAAATGTAAGATCATAAAGTGCAGGCACTTCAGATTTACCCTTTTTAAGATAGTGAGGATTCTCATACCCGAGTCCTCATTTCTCTATTTCCTCTTTGGGTTTGTTTAGATGAATAGTTTTTTCACTTTGACCCATTTTGTATAACTTCTCTTCCAAACTTTTTAATTTACCAAGTAAAGAAAAGTTTTCTTTGGTACATGAAGAATGCAATTTTGTAAGCTCATATAAATCAGCTCACTTTTTCTTAGTTTAGTCTTAACTTCAGAATTCTCTTTAAGAATTATAGTCTGTTCTTTCGCGTTGGTGTCATTCTTTCTATGTAAAACCTCAACCAATACTTTCTTCTCAGCAATTTCATCGCTAAGTTTCTGTATTGATTGGTTTTTGTTTGTAATGACACCTTTTTCTCGCTTAAGCTTTGACTTTAATCCTTGAAGTTTTAAATTCATGGCATGCATTTTATTTATGAAATCTGAATAAGATAAATCACATACCTCCTCTTCTTCATCATCTGAATCAACTTCAGCTTCTGATTCCTGCTTTCCCATCAAGCACATGTTGACTGCTTCATCCTTCTCTTCATCCTCTTCTTCCTCGTCTGAATGATCAAACCAGTATTCATCCTCTGCCATCAGTGCCTTACCAGCCTCCTGTTGCTTTGCAAGAAACATCTTGTTCTTGTAATAATCGGAGTTTCTGACTTTTGGTCTTCGGCAGTCTCTAGCAAAGTGACCTGTTTTGCCACAGTTGTAGCACGTTGGTGGTTCTGACTGACTGGATTCTTCAGCTTTAAACTTTCTCTCTTCCGGTTTCCTCTCCTCTATTCTCTTTCCTTCAGCATGATACCTTCTCTCTTCAGGCTTCTTCTCCTCTATTCTCTTTCCTTCAGCATGATACCTTCTCTCTTCGGGCTTCTTCTCCTCTATTCTCTTTCGTTCAGACTTATTTCCTTCATATCTACTTCCTTCAACCCTTTCCTTATGGACATAGTTGTTAGGACCAGAAGAATACCTCTGACTGTTTGAACTTGGCTTCTTGTAGAACTTTTTCTGAAAAACATTTGTCAGCATAAACATTGCTTGCTTCAGTTGTTCATTTTCATCCGAGTCAAAGTTTGCATCAGCTTCAATTTCTTCTGATTCATACACAATTGTCTTGTTCTTCTTTTTTTTGACAACAAGAGCAACTGTGTCTTCAACTGGCTTCACTTCCTTCCTCTTCTCATCTAGAATTTCATCTACCTCTTCTTCATTTTGTTTGAGGGTTTCATACCCCTCATGAAGTGGAATCTCATTCAGATCCTTGATCTGCTTCATCTGTCTGGCAAATCTCTTCCATTCAGGCTGGAGAATGCTGAGGAATTTGACGTTCATCTCTATTTGAGATTTGATGACTTTGTTCTTGCTTAGTTCATTCAGCAAGGTCACGAATCTATCATAAGTTCCTTCTAGAGACTCTCCACTTCTGCCTTTAAATTCTTCATAACTGTTTAGGCAGTTGGAAAGTTTGAGCTGATTCCCAACCTTTGAACCCAACATCATCTTCTCTAGCTGATCCCACATTTGTTTGCCCGAGGCCTTGTAGATGTCAATCTTTACAAAGATTTCATTTGGAATTCCTTGTAGAATGTATGACTTAGCTAATCTGTCGCCTTTCGCTCTTTTTAGGTTATCACCTTCTAGTTCATGATACTTAAGTTCATATTCTGTTTCCACACTTCCTTCCATACGAGTCTCATAAGCTGGTGCCATAATACCTTCTTCTAATGATTTCCTGATGAAATCACCCAACTCATGTCTTTCTATAAAGTTCAGGAACCGATCTTTCCACTGTTCGTATTCTCCTCTAAAGAGAACTGGTGGTTTGGTGTCAGTTCCAATTGCAAGGGCTTCTCTGGATGTCATTCTGAATAAAAAGATCTAAGTCTGGAAAACTTTGCGTTTATAGAAGGTGGCGCAAATGAGGTTTGCGCTAGAGGTGGTTGGCGCAAAGGATGGTTTGCGTTTCGCGAGGCTGGCGCAAGATGAGGTTTGCGTGAAGAGTGGGTCGCGCAAACTGAAGCTTTGCGTTTCAAGTTGATCGCGCGAATTTGAAGTTTGCGTGAGCTGTACGTAGCGCGAAGTAGAGCTTTGCGTTTCAAGGAGTTGGCGCAAAGTGAAGTTGTGCTTTTCGTGAGGAGTTGATCACGCGAACTGAGGTTTGTGTGATGAGTTGGTAGCTAGAGTTGAGGTTTTCTTGATGAGAGGGTTGCGCAAACTAAGGTTTGCTTGATCCGTTGGTCGCGCAAAGTGGGCTTTGCGTGATCAGTGTGTAGCGCAAAGTTTGGTTTGCGACGAGCTTGTAGCGCAAAGTAAGGTTCTCGCGATAAGTGGTTGGCGCAAGACTCTGGTTTGCGTGAGTTCGTCCCTGTGTTTGCGCGAGTTGGTCCCTGTACTTCGAAAAATCGATCTGAAACCCTGTTTTGACGTCGATTAGTAGTACCAAACTCTACCAATATGACTAAAAACACCTCTAGAACTGATTGTGACCACTTGATCTCGATAAAAATCACTTTTTCGAAGATAAAATTGATGGCACAGTAACTTTTTCAAACGACTTTCAGACCACAAAATCACTTAATTGGAACTCGATTTAAGCTTTAAACTGAAATCAAACCACAACAACTCTATCTAGCACCCTAATCGATCACAACCTGATCGATTTCCACACCTAAAACACTCAAAATCTCGAAAATGATTTTGAAATTATGAACACAGAGTCGACTTTTTGAAAAACTTGATTTTGATCTATTATCAGGCTCTGATACCAATTTTCGGTCCACAATATATATCAAGTTATATCGATACAAACACATTAACGATTACCAACCTGTATTCATTAATAACAATGGTTACAAGGTTTGATCTTTGAAGCTCTCGTGTGTGTTCTCTCTGTATTACACCTTTTGTGTGTGTTCTCTGATAATAGAGAGAGTTGTTGAGATCTGATATTGATCTCAAGCTTCTTAGACACACTACCTTAATAATAATAAACTAATAATAATATCTAACACTTAGATATTATCTAACAAATATAATAACTAACAACTAACTAAACTTAGATATTTAGTTACTAACAACTAACTAAACTTAGATATTTAGTTATGCTAAATATCTAATTATATAAAATACAAATAAACAACTTTGACATTTTATTACAAACTGACTTTTAGACTAATATTGACAGTCGACGTTTCGGCTTTAGCTTCAGATTGGATCTTCAGATTGGATGATCTTGAATCCAATGAGACTGTGATCTAACATAAATATAATACGGAGTTCCAACATACGTGAAGGATAAACAAATAAGATTTCACGGAGTTACTTACCGAAATCTCTAGGTGTTACAGTTGCAGATCCAGAAGTTTTGGTGATGGGGTCGGAATTAAGGTCATGGTCATGTAGTTGGCAAGATAATTTATGTATTTGTTTAAGGTGATACACCATTCTTTTTTTTCTTTTTCTTTTGGATGGATCCCAACAGAGATCATTCAAAACAACTTTTTTAGACATCAAATGAGTAGAAGTAGTTGAGGAATATTATGAGAATTATAACCACCATTATCGATTCCGAATATTGATATTTATAAAAATCATTTTTGTTGCAAAATAATAGAACAATTAACAAAAAACTAGTTAGACATCAATTAACATATCCTAACCTAACAATTAACAGTTAACAAACAAAGTAACAATTGAGCATCAACGAATAATAAACTATAACCCTAATAATCAACAACAAAAAAGTAACAATTAGGTATCAACTAGTAAACCCTAAACCTAGCAATTAATAAAATATTAACAATTAGGCATCAGTAATAAACCATAACCCTAACAATTAACAAAATATTAACAATTATACGTCAACTAACAAACCATAAACCTAACAATTAATAATTAAAAAAAATTGACAATGAAACTGGCCAAGCCAAATTTTTTATGGGGACAAACCTTATTTTTATTGGGGTCGAAACAACATACATAGTAATAAAAATCAAAATTTATAACATAAAAACCAAAATCTTAAAAGTTTATGGGTGTCAATTGACCCCATTAACCAAGTTGTAGCTACGTCCGCTAGTAACTATAACTGTAACAATCCAAAACCATAAAAGAATAATTCATACAATAAAACTAAATGGTCCCAATAGTAGGTCGCAACATAAAAAATTCTCAAGGTTTAGCAGGGGATACATACAACCACAACTGAGATATCTAACTAGACATAATAAGCGAGGTAAAATATTTTTTGACATTGCCTCTACACCTCAAGCCTTCTCCTTACTCTTGGAAGAAGCTCCACCGATACTTTTACCTGAAAATGGTTTTTATTTTGAAAATCGACGGTTAGACCATGAGGTCTAATGAATTCCCTCTCGAAAACAATTTAACCAGCCACAATAATAATATGCAAACCGCCATAAAGGCCCATCATTAACCAACCAACAAATCAACTTCACACTTGGGCATTTGCACAGTGTTCATAGCCATTCCTCACTTTACATTGATGTCCACGATCGGGGCCCAAGTAGACTCCCCTTTCGCCTACGAGGCCCAAACAGACTCCCTGTGGCTCCCAATGGATGCCATTCCCACGAGTACAAGAAACAGATTCCATGCACCCGGTAGGTTTAGGTAAACTCCCAAGGGATGTTCATAATCCCAAGGTACACTAATCCCACTGTGCAACCCGACTCCAAATTAATATATCAATTCATGAAAGACACATAAACAATACGTATGCAATGGTAAACAATTTATGTCATACGTGATCAAAATTCTGTAAGTGTTAATCATGCCATAATGCTTATAACCAAATTCAGTGATTAAAATCCTTGGCAAATCATTTCATATGCATAGAAAGTGTTAAGGGAACTCACCTGGGATTCAGTAATTCACCACACGTCCTAATACTCAATTTTGCTCAAATCGAACACCTGAATTATCCAAGGTAAATAAGGTGTTAATCCCACGCAAAACCCTTAAAAGTCTTCTATACTATGCCTTAAGGGAACCTTTGAAATGATGCCTCGATCCCCGAGTCGAGACGAGAAACGAAACGGAAAAGTCACGAACCGGCAGTGGCCAAGGCGACTTTGGCGCTAGTTCGGTGAGTTCAAACTCACTTGAAAGTCGCTTTGGACATTGGTGCGACCGGGGCGACTTTGACGCTAGTTTAGTGAGCTTAAATTTTTTTAGTGTTTAATGGGTCCATAATTTTTAGTGTTCTTAGAGCATCTTCAACAGATTCTTGATAATTTATTTAAAATAAAGAACCAAAAGTTAAAATTTCTGAAAAGGAAATTTAACTCCAATAGATTATCTATTTAGAGATTTTAACATCAATTATATTATTAAAATGTTTTATAATTTTATCATCTATATACACTTTTTGAAAAAAAATATATATAAAAAAATAATAATTCAATCTCATTGGTGGGAATGAATAAAAAATTCATTTCCCTCCTCACATATCAAGTTTTAAAAAATTCTCTAAATTTGGAGTGTGCTCTATTTTACAAAACTATATAGATAATCAGTTGAAGCAAAATAGAGAACAAATTAAAGCTCCATTTTTTTTATTTTAGAGAATTTGTTGGAGATGGTATTCTAATAGATTACATTATTTTTTACGCTAAAATTACATTCACGGTATATTCTTATTTTATTATGATTATATAAATATTCAATTATACCTTTATATTTATTAACTTTCCAAGCTTTATTTTTACATTGACTTGATAAATTATATTATTATACTATTTAACCAAATTAAATTGTTAATAATTAATTCCAAAATTAAATTATCTTATTATCTATATTTATACTATCTATACTATATTATAAAAAGGGCATAAAAACTCTTAATTACAATATTTTAAGCACAAGTTACAACTAATTAAAGTCAATTACTTAATTTACAATTTCTTAATGCTTTGGTACAACCTTTCCAAGCACAGTATCTCACATAATCATTTATTTGTGGAATGGATACTCATTTATTAATATAACTATTTGTTTTTTTGGTGGAGGATTTTATAAAATCTATACTATATTATAAAAACGGCATAAAAACTCTTAATTACAATATTTTAAGCACAAGTTACAACTAATTAAAGCCAATTACTTAATTTACAATTTCTTAATGATTTGGTACAACCTTTCCAAGCACAGTATCTCACATAATCATCTATTTGTGGAATGGATACTCATTTATTAATATAACTATTTATTTTTTTGGTGGAGGATTTTATAAAATAGATTTTATATTAGCATAATCTATTTTAAATGTAGATTTTACATTTAAATATATATTAATGAGATGTAATATAAAATCTTTTTTCTTCCGTATTTTTTTATATTACATCTCATAATTATTTTTCCATATTTTATTTTATATAAAATCTTTTTCCATATTTTATTTTATAAAATCTTTTTACATAATGAGATGTAATATAAATTATTTTTTCTTCCATATTTTTTTTGCTAATATAAGATCTATTTTATTTTATAAAATCTACACGTATTTTATATCTATATCTATATTATATTATAAAAACGGCATAAAAACTCTTAATTACAATATTTTAAGCACAAGTTACAACTAATTAAAGCCAATTACTTAATTTACAATTTCTTAATGCTTTGGTACAACCTTTCCAAGCACAGTATCTCACATAATCATCTATTTGTGGAATGGATACTCATTTATTAATATAACTATTTGTTTTTTTGGTGGAGAATTTTATAAAATAGATTTTATATTAGCATAATCTATTTTAAATGTAGATTTTACATTTAAATCTATATTAATGAGATGTAATATAAAATCTTTTTTCTTCCGTATTTTTTTATATTACATCTCATAATGATTTTTTCATATTTTATTTTATAAAATCTTTTTTTACATAATGAGATGTAATATAAACTCTTTTTTCTTCCGTATTTTTTTTGCTAATATAAAATCTATTTTATTTTATAAAATTTACACGTATCTACACGTATTTTTTTTGATAATATAAAATCTACACGTATTTTTTTTTCACGAACATTAAAAGTAGAAAAAAGAAGGTTGATATGAATTAAAAATAAAAAATAACGAGATACACTAATAAATTATCGTATTCTTTAAAATAAAAATATTCCACAATACTTTCCAAATTAACCAAGTGTAAAGAAAATAAAATAGAAACGATGTAGATATAAAAATATTATTCCATATTTTTAATATATTTACATTTAAATGTAAAATCGAAAATGAAAATAGAAAATTTTAAAATATTCTCTACATTAACTATAAATATATATAGCTTCTCTATGTATCATCCGAGTACAAGAAGAAGACGAACGGTCGGGTGTCAATGGCGGAACCTGCAACTGAACAAAAGGTATTCCACTATATTTTTGTTTATTTGAAAAACTACTTTTTTATATTTTATTTTATTTTATTGTTCGTTTTTTTACTTACATTCCGCTGCATCGCACGGGTATATGCCTAGTATTATAAAACACGGATAAAAAACTCTTAAATATAAATTATTAGGCACAAGGTACCATCATTTTATGCAATTTGGTATGTGCAGAGACTTCCTTTTATGCAGACATTTCCATGTAGCAAGATTTTAAAAATCTCTTAATTTACAAGTATCAAAGCACAAGATACATATTACTACTGCAGACTTCTAACACTCACCAATTTGGTATGTGCAGGGACTTCCTTTTATGCAGACATTTTCATGTATCACTATTAATTAATATATTATATTACTATAAATTTGTTTTAATTATATTATTAAATATGTAATTGGTTATTTTTTCTAGATGTCATTAAAATATATAAGATAATCATTGAATTCTAACAAAATGCTTAATTTTTTTATATAAAAAAATTATATTATTAAGCCTAAATTAAACAAATTTATTAAAAAAAAACATTATCACTTTCTCAAAATCATCCAAAATCATAATGTAAATCGATAAAAAAATAAAAAATAAAATAAAATATTAAAATCGTGATGTATCTCGCTGCATTGCGCGAGTATGCTTCTAGTATAAAACAAACATTCAATTAAATAAAAAGAATTACATTATAACACACATCTAAAGAATACACATGCATTTAACCATTGTCCATTGGAAATAATATATTCCTCTTAAATAATCAATTAAACGGATTCAGAATTTGAAATGAGCTTGTTATCATTGAGTTGTCAATATCATGAATTTATACATTAAAACTAAAAGATGAATAAATTTTATTAAAACTAAAAGATGAATATAAATCTAATTGTAAAATCATATAGTATGAAACAAGTAAAATTAGAATGTTAATGTACAATAAAATGAAATAAAAATACATAAATTTCAAACTTGAGAAACCAATTTATAGATTTGAAACCTTAATAGATTAATAGTGTTATGCCAAATTTATTATTATTGTTCATTACATTATTTTTTAGTGTTAAATATGGTTGAAAATGTAAATAGTAGAAAAAGGGACAAATGGTGCTAATTTGATGTCACTACTACAGAAATAGGTATTTTAAACGGTTTTACAACCGTTTGAAAGGGCATCGTTTGAAAAAGTAAGGGCTTTTTTAAACGGTTTTTGAACTGTTTAAAAAAGTGACTTTTTTAAACGGTTTTTAAACCGTTTAAAAAGTTTAAAAAACCGTTTAAAATTGTATATCTTTTTAAACGGTTTTTTAAAAAACCCGTGTAAAATATGTATTATTTTACATGATAATGCTGAAAGAACCGTTTAAAATTGTATACATTTTACACGGTATTTTTAAAAAAACCGTTTAAAAAGACATACAATTTTAAACCGTTTTTTGGCTATTCTTAAAACCGTCTAAAAATGTGTTACTTTATATATATATATATATATATATATATATATTATATTTGTATATATATATATACATATACATATATTAACAACCATTACATACCAAATGCCAAAACATTTTTCATAAATTCACATATAAAACTCCAAATCCTATTAAAAGCCAATAACCATTACAACTACCATATCCATAAAATTTCTTCCATCAATATACATATAAATGGAACTCTAATTCCTACTAAAAACTAATAGCCATTACAATAATATCCACAAACTTGTGTTTTTTCAAAGACACCATCAAACATTAATCCTTAATTCTACCTCTCAGTTGTTTGTTGACACCCAACATGTCTTTCTTCTTAGGATTAGCTCAACATTCTTCTATGCACTTTAATTCATTGATCTCTTATCCTGAAAACAAATAAAGGGCTCTATATATAAGAACGTCACGTTTTCTGAACATATAATACGAGTTTATATTGCAAATACATAATAACAAGAAATAACTATGTTATTCACACACATAAATACATCGGTCACTTGTAGTGGAGTGCATAAAACACATACTTTTACCACATTTTACCCTCTGTCATACGTTTTAAAGTAAATGATTTGGCCACATGACATGCTATCTGATCTAGTTATTCATTTGAAAAAGCAGCGGTGGTCGTCCATATGTCCCATATATAAATGTATATATGTGTTATCTAAAAAGGTGTTTTGTATAATATATAAATGACTGAAATTTAACAAATAAGTACCTTGTGAGAGGAATCATATTGCTCGTACATTACATAATGGAAAATTTGCTTGATTACATAATACCCACATTCTCAGCCCTCCTTTTGTTGATTACACTACATTGTAAGGAAATTTATAATATTAGAAAAACTAAAGTATGAAATAGATTGTCGGGATATGTGAATTCTACCATGTTCAATTTCCATGTGACGGGAGTGGAAATTACGGCATGAGAAGACCTTTCACATTGATTGTATTTTGTAATAGCCCTAAAAAAAACCATAAACACCTTTGTTTCAATAATCAATTAACAATAAAAATAAACATAATTTTTATATCAATGTAATGCATTACTTACATTTCCATCATCTCTTTGATCAAATAAGTTTCGACTTTCTTTCCATCTGACATCTTCGAGTCCAGTATATAGATTAAGCGATGTCTAGGCCGAATGATTAGCAACGACCAATGATGCCTCAAAAAGGTTAAAATAATAATGTTAGTAAAACTTACAGCGTAAACTATATATATATATATATATATATATATATAACTCACCCTTGTGCGTACGGAAAACAAGAATCGGAAATCAGAACAACAAATTAAACAAATAATCATAAAAGAACAACGAATTAATCTGCGCAAGTTCAGAAACTGTGTTTATATTCTCTGATCAATGATTAATATGTGTTTCTGTTTCTGCACAACGATCATATATATATTCAGAAACAATCTGATCAATGATTAATCTGTGTTTCTGTTTCTGCACAAGTTCAGCGTTCAATCAGCGTTCTTAAAAGCATTAGGCAATATTAGGCAGTAGACTGAACACCTAGGGCGCGTTTGGTTTGCGGGAATGGATTGGATTTCAAGGAGGGATTTGGATTTGGGGGGATTTCAAATCCATGTAAATTGCAAAGGATTTTGAAATCCATCAAGCAAGGGATTTTAAAATGGTCAAGGGATTTCAAATCCGGTCAACGAAATCCTTTCCTGCAAACCAAACACAGGATTGGAATGGATTTAAAATCCAAATCCCTCCAAATCCATTACAATCCCGCAAACCAAACGCGACACTAGTGTTTACATGGTTAGGCAATATTAGTAGACTGAATACCTAGTGTTTACATGGTGTAACTATAATGTATAAAATACAGTTTGTATAAAGCACCCTTTACTGCTAAAGTTACATGTTTGTCTATTATCAGTATAATGTTCCTCTTTCAGGAATATACCTTTCCAAACTTACATATTTACATATTTACCTGTTAGCAATCATTATAAAATTATGGTGGGATTTATCACTATCGACAAGTTTCTCAATTTTTGTCCTATTAAATGGTATTTTGGGTATTTGATCATAGCGTTATTAAACCGTTTTGCATTTTTGTTCTTCTGCACAAACCATCTTGCATATATGGGTGCAGTCTCACAGACAGTAACCAGATGAATTCTAAAGTGAGAAACTATATTGACTATTAAAAACAGATTAATGGATTTGGTTAAAAAGTCGATGATATCAGGTGATTTGACCCGGAACAGAACACCTCTGACTGACTGTCATCCCAAACCATGAATGGCTCATGGGATGAAAACAGAAGCAATCATCATGTCCTCAAATTAGATGGGAAGGCATCAAATCTCTGCTATCAAATAATCATAACAGTGTCTTTTGTAAGGAATTTATTGTCTAACATCTATTTTATTACCATATAAGTGAAGTGCATAAGGTATGTAAGATGGAAAGCTACCACCTACCAACAGAATATGTAACTAATCACCCCTGTACCAACAGAATACTCACACTTGCTCTTGATGCTTCTGATTATTTTTATAGATTTAACATGTTCGTATTGCTTATGATGCTTCACCTGATTTTTGTTAATTTATTATGCAACCACATCAACAATGTCATACTCCCATCTTCCCAAAAGATTGCATCTCGTCTAAGATTCACCATGTTTTTTTGGAAAATTTTGCAGTTATCTATTTTCCTCTCATTGATCATACTTGAAAGTCGTGGTAAATTTGAAGATATTTTGGACATTTAACCAAAAACCAAATAAAAAAGGGACATTAATTAAGACTACTGATTGTCAAATGAGTGAATGACTACATTTTTTTAAATTTGTATCAAAATTGATTTTTCTACCATACTATAAAAGGAATAATTTGTAATCACGTTCATTTCTTTGCAATCATTGAGAAACAAACACTTTACCTTACCGGATGAACATTACATGTACCGAGAATCTTACCCAGTAAGAACGATGGCAAGGGCCGAAAGTTTTACCCGGTAAGTGTGGATGATAAGTCTTACCGGTAAGCACTTAAATGAACTAGAAGGTAAGTGAAAGTGTTAGGGTCCGTTTACCAAACATTTACCCGGGTAAGGACTTACCCATTTAGCGCTTACCGGGTAAGTGTTTGGGTAAACGGCCCCTAAGTTTTTACTATTTTAATAAAATGGGATCTTGCCCAAGTCAAGACCATCAACAGGTTGAACAAAAATAAACATCTACTTAATTTTTTTCAATATAAATAAACATCTACTTAATTTTTTTTCAATATACGACAGCTTCCAGGTAGGTGCAAAATGATGAAAGAAGTAAATTTGAAACATTCTAAGAAAACCACAACTGCACATAGCTTAGGACTAGGATTATAACAATAAGATGTATGCACCTGCAACATAAGCAAGTGATCCATATTATCCTAGAATGTAACTTAGTTGAAATAAATACATTAACAAGTCATGTTTTGTAGGACGAAAAAATGTGTTTTTTGTAGTTCATCGTAATCTGGAGTGATAAATTTCATTCCAACTAACCCAACCCCTCCAAGTCTACCTTCATGTCGAGATTGTGGGATGACAACATTTTTCACACCGGCCAGATAGTCTGTGCAGAAATCAATCACCTCCTCGGAAGCATATCCTTCAACAATACTGCCTTCGGGTCTGAATCGGTTCCTTACATATCCTTTTAAAAAACCCATATATCTCTCGAATGGATACATGTATCGTAGGAAGACAGGACCACAAAACTTTATTTCTCTAACAATATGAGATATCAGGTGTACCATCACATCGAAAAATGAAGGCGGGAAATACATCTCTAGTTGGCATAAAGTGAGGATAATATCACTTTCCCATGAATCCAAAACCTCAGGATCGATCACTTTCGAATGAATCATGTTAAAGAACAAGCAAAGTTTTGTAATTGTGTGTCGGATGCGATCTGGCAATATTCCACGAATTGCAATAGGAATCATATAGGTCATTAAAACATGACAATCGTGGGACTTCATACCAATCAACTTCAAGTCTTTCATTGACACCAATTTCCTATTGTTTGCAGAATAGCCGGATGGAACCTTAATACCATGTAAGCACTGGTAGAATCTGGTTTTCTCAACCTTCGACAATGTATAACAAGCAGGTGGTAGATACGCGCGCTTTCCATTATCAACAGGAGCAAGCTCTAGTCGAATCCTCATTTCTACCATGTCCTTTCTAACTTTAACTCGGTCTTTTGATTTCCCCGGAATGTTCAACAATAACCCTATCAAGCTATCACATACATTTTTTTCGATATGCATTACATCAAGACAGTGTCGAACGGTTAACTGCTCCTAGTATGGTAAATCCCAAAAAATAGATTTCTTCTTCCAAATATTTTTTGGAGGAGTTGGACGACCTTTCCCAAACACAATGTCTAGATCTTTCACTCGAGAATATACATTTCTTCCATCTAATGGTTGCCTTGCTACTCGATACTCAGTTTTCCCATCAAACACTGACTTTAGTTTGCGATAGTGGTGGTTCTTTGGAAGATACCTTCGATGACCCATGTACACATGTTTTCCACAATTCCTCAACCTTAGAGCATATGTGTCATCTTCACATACAGGGCATGCTTTTTCTCCTTTTGTGTTGTATCCCGACAAATTCCCATAAGTTGGAAAATCATTTATGGTGCAAAAAATCATGGCTCGTAGTAAGAAACGTTC
Source organism: Arctium minus (assembly GCA_954870635.1). Classification (NCBI taxonomy): domain Eukaryota; kingdom Viridiplantae; phylum Streptophyta; class Magnoliopsida; order Asterales; family Asteraceae; genus Arctium; species Arctium minus. The sequence continues at coordinate 122,309,765 of OX941082.1, forward strand.
ATTCTTATATGCATCGTACACTTCAACACCTGGACTCCACAATTCTTTCAAATCCTCACTTAGCGGAGCCAAATACACATCAATATCATTCTCGGGTTGTTTGGGACCCTGAAAAATACTTATATCAGTAAAGATGGTAAGTCGGGTATCGTTCTTCTCATGGAGTCAGTGGTTAAATTAACGATTTGTATTAAAACCGAATGCACGTGTGTCACAAAGATTGACTACTCAATTTATCGATTAACCTTAAAAATAATCTAACTAAAAACCGAAATCTAATTATTACAAATAACACTACTTCAAAAGGTTTAGATTTAGAGTTGAAATAAATAATTAAACGAATACAAATTAAGGGGTTGTTTGTTTTTTTTAAAAAACCTCTTAATGACTCTTAAGTCTGAATCGTTCAGACCTTTTTACACACCACCTCTTATTAATCATAACTAAAATAAGACTTCAGACTTTAGATCTCTTAAAAAACAAACGACACCTAAAACTCTATGACTAACGAAATAACGCGAAGACGATATCATTCAAAGCTAACAATACCTGTCACATATCGTTCGGTAATGAAAAATTTGTCGAAACTTTATTTAAAAACTAGAATATCAATATCATCTCAATCTATAACTAACCATTCAACGTTCTCAATTATAATAAAAAGCCACAAACTATATCGCATAAATCTAATCCAGTACTTTCAAATTGCCAACAGTATCAAAAACAGATAACATAAACCTTATACTAAAAACGAATTAAAATTGAGAAATAACATTTGCTAAAAAAAACAATACTTAAAACAAACCTCAAACCTCCTTGTAGCAAATTCGGATCTTCCCTCGTCAACAATCTTCAATAAATCAAACCTCGAATCCTTGATTTCGTTCCCCCACAAAACCATAGAAAAACTAAAAAAATATAAATTTTTTTCAACAAGCGAGACAACAACCCCCTTGCGTTGGCTTCCCCCCTCCCATGATTTTTTCTTCTTTTAATAACCTAACATTGCCATAAACACAAAGTTGGGCCCGAATTTAGTGAATTGGGCCGAAACATGTATTTTAGTAAAAAATAAAAGAATTTATTTGCTGCACATAGTACTTGAACTCAGAACTACAACCACGTAAATCCACAACACTTACCATTCCGCCACATCTTCTTTTGTGTTTATAGAAGCATCTTTAATTATTTTATTCATTTTCTGTCCAGCTTTGTACTCCCAACTTCAACTTCAGATTCGGCCTAGATTTACTCCAAATTACCAAAAACTTAAAACACGAACATTGTAGATTTGTGTGTTGGGTTTCCAGATCATCTTGAATCACTCAAATCGGAGATAGGACGAGTGAGATATGATCAAAAAGCCACAGTTGCACAAATCTGTTAAAAATTATCGTTTTGTTCTTTTTCGCTCCAAATTGTTTCGAACCTATCAAAATATAAAAACGCATTAATGTAGTCCGATTTTACCGTTATGGTGCATTAAAAAGAGATGTTTGACAAGAAAATTAAAGTGGAATTTAATGACCGATCATAATGATATCCAGTTAATACATACCTTGCAATATTAATATCTTTCAATGATCGATATTGGCTCCTTAATTTGTATGTAGAGAATGAATAAAGAAGATGGGGAGACCTTTTAGGCAAAAAACGGCGGCCATGAATATATAAAAAAACCTAAATTTTTAAATGCCTTTTTAAACGGTTTTGTGATAGTGGAAGTGTTTGAAAAAGTGTTTGACCTTTTTAAACGGTTGTTTTTAGAGAACCGTTTAAAAAGATATATGTATTTTAAACGGTTGTATGAAAAAACCGTGTAAAAAAGTTAGGCGGTTTTTTAAACGGTTTTGTTCAATCATCCGTGTGAAATACATATCCCTTTTTAAACGTTTTTTTATAACAACCGTTTAAAAAGGTCATATGACTTTTTTAAACGGTACCACAATCGCATAACCGTTTAAAAAAAATCTTAAAAAAATGCAGCCACTTTTTTAAACGGTTTTTTGAATTTTTTTAAAAACCGTTTAAAAATATGCGTTTAAAAAAGTCATTTTTGTAGTAGTGTGTGTTCATTTGAGATGTTGTAATTAGCATAACATTCAAACGACATATATTTTCTACCTTCAGTTTAGGCATTAATTTGTGCCTTGGAGCCTTTATATGCATGAAGAGTAGTTATTAGTCCTTGGAACATTTATATGAAATGTTGTGTTCTTTTGGTAAGAAATGGAAGTATTGGTGGTTCATGAAAAGCCTATTTGGCTATTCAGGTGGTTGGACCACAAGATAATGTTGAGGCTTGATATATTTTGCTTTGAGTAAATTTATATCCTTGAGATATGGTATTTGGATGAAGTATCAAGTAGGCACTAGGAGGATATAATTTTGGGCGCCACCTTAGAGGTATGTGTCTAGATCTTCGTCATTTGGGGTAATGTCTTGAAGGTAGTCCTCGATGTGCCGGACCTCTGGGATGTTGTCTTTTGGGGTGAACATCAAGGTGTATCGATTCTTGAGGTGAAACTTGCTTAGTGTTTTGGGTCTCCCCCATTGATTCCATATTGAACTCTTATTGATTACTGTTTATCTTATTCCCCATTCATGGCTTATATTTTGTTCCAACTCACTAGGTTTTTGTTGGCCTAACACTTGTTTGGTGTCGACATGTATTTCAGGTTCTAGAGGTGTCGTCTCTAAGAAGGCTTAGCCGGAGTAGAGTGAGCTTGGGGGAAGATTTTTGGAAATACTTATATTGGTCGAATTTTTGGAAGATTTGGTTAACAGCCGAATTGTAATCTTATTTCTTTAGAAATTAGATTAATAGGTTGCTATTCCAATTGTTTTGAATTACAAATTTGTAATTAACATGTGAAACTTATTTCCCCTTTTTGGGAATCTAATGCTCTGGTATTTTTATATACTACATTTCTAATTTTTGGAAATTTTTGTTTATCCCAATTTTTGGGGTGTTACATAGAGCCAGTCAAGGTTCTAAATGGCGTGAGGCGCGGCGTGACAGCGAGGCCAAACCTCAAGCCTTAGGAGCCACGACGAAGCCATGACGCTTTCAAGGCGTGACTTATAGCTTCATTTTTCTAATTCATATATAATATTATATATAAAAACATATGTTTTGTAGTGTTACTCAATTAGTCAATAGTAATAAGCAAGTTAAATTATGGTATATATTAAAAAACTTGCATATAAGACATGGAAAACGTAAAGAAAAATCAAATATTGCATTACGAAATTGTGCATTAGGCCATCACGGGCTTAACGTGGCGTGAGACACAAGCCTTGGTGCCATGGCGGTTGTGCGACGAGTTTTTTTTAGAACAGTGGAGCTAGTAGCTATAACATCATATATTAGGACTGACTTGCCCGTTGGAGAACTACCGAACTGCCATCTTTGCTTGCCTGGAATGAGAAGACAGATTGAGAATAACTAGACATGTTTAATTTCGTAGAATTGTTTAGCATTACAAATTTGAGTTTCAAGACCTTACATTCATAGTAAGTTATAATCTTGCAATCCTTTGTGTTACTTCGTTCATTCTTGTGCTTTTATTTGATATTTCGGTATCAATAAAAAGTTGCCAATTTATATTTTTTTTACTTAAGTTAGGATTTGATGTTCGTTGGTGAAGCATGGATCTTAACCCTGTACTATAAGAGCATCTCCAACAGTTTCCCCAAATTTCTCCAAAATGGATAAACCAAAAGTCAAAATCTCAAAAAAGAAATTACATCAATCTCCAACAGATTCTCCATTTTAGATAATCAAACATTGATTATAATATTAAAATATTTCATTCATCTATTAAAGTATTATTTCTCTCTCTACATATTTATTTTCAAAGTTTTATTGGTCCCTTCACTTGGTAATCATTTTTGGAGTGATCTCCATATTTAAAGAAAAAAACTCTTCTCTATCCTACTTTCTCCATTTTGGAGATAGTTTTGGAGATGTTGGAGCAAAATATTGGTTCAAAATCCCCATTTTCTTCATTTTCTCTAAAATGGAGAAGTTGTTGGAGATGCTCTAAGGAGACAGAAATAATAGCTTTTAGCAGCTTTTTCTAACTCGCTTATACTAGTTACAGGGTATGGAGTCACGTCGGTCGTTTGACATACTTCCTTGGGTCACTACTCCCAAGGAAGCGAGACCAGAGAGAGTGTAGTCTTTTCATTCTTCCTCTTCTGATATCTCAATCATAGTCTTCTTGTCTATAGCCGTCAAGATTTGTTGTGAGCTACCGAAAAATAGGTGATTGTTAGTCACTACCTTTTTTCATAATTTCAAGACTACCTCTGCTCTTCGTCAGGTTCTTGTTCTTGACACAAGAACCTTTAAGCTACAGTTTCTACGATCACATACGTAAATACAAAACACGATGCAAGCCAGGAAGAAGTTCTTACCCATGGATTGAACTTTTTCTGGCGATAACCACTCCCCCTTGAGGGTGGTGACGTCCGGGACCTATTGAATTGAAACTAAATACCCCCCCCCCCCCTTTTCTCACTTTAGGGGGGTTGGGGGCTGACATTTGCGAATATTGAAACTAACTCCCTCCCTCGAGCGGGCCTTACAAGAGAGTGCATCTTCGTAGAGGAACATGACATGGAGTTTGTTGGGCCAATTTTTAAGGTTTGCCTTTTAAAGTTACCATTTTTCTATTTATGTGTATGTTAAATTTATTTTTTATTTTATGTGATTCTTTTTTTCCTATTATTTGAAATAGTTCATCAATCTTTTGTCTTTATCTACAACGAACTTCACTTTAGGCACCAATAATTTTGATGCAAAATAACTTGGGAATGACCGTACTAAAGCTGTTTGACCATCAATATGCTTACGAGTATAATGTTATTTAATCTCAAAATATGAAGTTAAATAGTCACATTTATTGGCTCTTGCCCTGCTGGATAGATGAACGTGTGAAAATCCCATGATCTGGATTGCATGATGAGAACAACCATTCTTAGGTCGTGTTTGGTTTACGGGGTTGGAATGAATTTGGAGGGATTTGGATTTCAAATCCATTCCAATCCTGCGTTTGGTTTGCAGGAATGGATTTCGTTGACCGGATTTGAAATCTGTTGACCATTTAAAAATCCATTACCTGATGGATTTCAAAATCCTTAGTTTTGGTTAATCACATAGATGCTTCTTGTAATTTACTCTTTATTTATTTTTCTTAAGGCTACATGTGATACATAACATAAGATGGGTATGTGGTATATCTATTTATGTGTCATTAATTAATTTATTGGTTTATTTCTAATGTAATTTTTATTTTTAGATCATGTTTTAATAATTATCATTTTATTAATTTACTATTATCGTTTTCCTCTTAAAGTGTACAACTTATTACGTAGAGCTTCATAAACTTTTGAATTACATAAAATTAACTGAGAGGTGCAAGTGATAAACATATTCAAATTTCAAATACAATATAATTAATGTATTTTTTTTCCAACTCATTTGTCAACCATTATTACTAATCTTAAAAAAATAGAGGAGATGAATGGAATGAAGTGTCATCGATAAAAATTTATTTCTTGAATTTAGATTGTAAGGAGTTGCCGAAAAAAGGATGGATGACATCGCCTTACATTAGAGAATACATTTGGAAAATTACATGATAGTGGAGATATTTATTGACCATAACGCCATCATATTGTTCTTGAGTTTTGTTCAACATCATTTTTGTTTTATAAGATTATGTTTCAGTTTATATATGGACTCTAACAAACATTGATAATTAACACCACTTTTTTTCTTTCTATTCTTACACTCTACATAAAATCTAATCGGTCGTGTTTAATTTTAGAAATACGTGTTTATACTTTGCATTTTTTACGTTTATATGAATATTACATCCCGTTGTATTGCACAAATACACAACTAGTCTATTCAAACAAAAACTTTACTCAAAATCTTCATTTTATTTTTAAATAATATATTTTAAATGTTTCAACAAAGAAAAAGACATTTGAGAAAATAATGACCTAAAAAGAGTCGTTTATAATGACAACATAACAAAAATCATTCTAAAACAAATGTAAAGCCAACACATATCATCCACTTAGATTGTGACGTGTTAATAAAGTTTTTAAAGATTATAGTGAAAAATCTCATAAACCAAGGTTCAAATTTAGGAATTGCTAAAGCCCTTATGGCCATAAAAGTTCACTTACAATGACTCCAGGCTATTTGTAGTCGTCCAGAATTAATTGGTGTACGTAGGGTGCGTTTGGTTTGCAGACTGGACGGGACGGGACAAAAACTCACTGTCCCACGTTTGATGTGACATGGGACAGAACAAAAATTCACTGTCCCACGTTTGACATGACATGGGACAGGGACAAAGACTGGACAAGGTGCGACAAGATGGGACAAAAAGGGGTATTTTCTTGTTCCACCAAAATAGGTAGAACAACATGGGACAAAAATCACTGATCTACCGCCATTTGATATATAATCCTAACATAGTATTAGTCTTAAGGGTCACCACTACCCATCACCGCCACTACCACCATCGATGGCCACCTGTAGCCACCGTCAACCATCGTCGGCCACCTCTACCTATTTCTCCACCATAACAACCTCCTCCACTGTAATAACTGGGATTAAAGTAGAGAAAATTAAAAGTTTAAGGTAAGAAAATAGAAAGGCCATTTTAAGAAGGGCTCTTTTGTAAAAAGTTGGGAAAGAGGAATTAACCTAGATGTTGCGACGTTTTTGGGCACGTGAGTGTATTTTGAGTCGCATGGGTTCTAAATTTTATTGCAAGTAAATTTACGAGCTTATTGGGCGTCGTGTCCCATGTAAGCTTTGTTAAAAAAGGTCACTTTATCTTACATTGTGTTCGTAGAATTTTAACATTTTTAGACTTATTGTCGTCTTATGCATTTATGTTAAGAAATGAAAATTTTGACACCGCTTGATTTTAGCATTTATGAGTTTTGCGAAAATTCAGTTGAGTTTATAATGTCTCATCTTACGTCTTTTGCGTCGCTTAAATAATTTTGGGATCATGTACTTGTGCATCATGGTGTGCGTTATTTTATGAATATTGTTAATTGACGTCATCCCACATGTTGTTTTGGGGGTTTCATTATCATGTAAATTATCTTTGGCTTTACGCAAACGTCAATCGCCGCATGCTATGTGCATTGGATTTAAGTATAACGTTGGTGTGAGTGATTGCATAAACGATTTACGTTATTTTAAAACAGGATTTTTGTTCTGATCGTATTTCAATCATCAACTTTTACTGCTAAGTAATTTCCGCAATGCTTGTAACGAGTTAGCGGCATCCATGCCGTTGTAATTTCTGTTATGGTCAAATGTGTTTATCTTTGCGACCTAAAGCTTTAAACTCGATTTGAAATTTTATTTGCATTCCCATCATTTTACCTGGTTTTGGGGATTAAACTGTTGCATATAGAGTTGTTGTTAATCTTACGCCGCAACGTCTTTTGGTTAAAGGGGCATAATTTTAAAGATAAAATTGTGAGTTCTCTTTTGGAGTTCTACAAACATTTATTGCACGTGTTGTGGTGCAAGAATTTATTTTCATGTATATAGTGTAAATTGTGTGCATGTTTTATTATTGTCTTTATAAATGTAAGCATTGAACAATTCAAATGTTGGAAATGGTTTCATATGCGCTGTGTTGTTGATCAATTTTAAACTCTATCAACTGAACAGTAGTGTATCTTTACCGCATGTTTGATCGTTAAAAGGCTTACGTATTGGAAAGTTTTATAAAATTAAATTGGCATAGTAATTGAAAAACCTTGAGCTCATTAGATCTGTAGATTTAAACCCTGTCATGAGAGCAATTATGATTAGGGACTAAGGGAGTCCTTGAGGATTGAAGCGTCGGGTGATCCGACTCGCGGTCAGTCTTGGATTTTGGGTTTCAGTTTTGAATCTGGGTACGCATGGTTAATGGAGATGGTATGTTTAAGCTTTTCCAGTTAGTTAAGAGGTGATTTTATACTTCGGTAATCATGCGGGATAAGGTCTTAGGTGATTGTCTGCGATTAGATTGGGTTCGTTTTGGTGGACTGCTCGTCGGTGTGACATCATAGTTTATGTGATGGTGTACCGTCCTTGTGGACTTCGCAATCAAAGGAAATTTTTGCGGCCCGTTTGTTAGAAATGTAAGACTTGGGATTTTTAGCACCCTGTTTGGTGTCATCTTTAGTGCGACCATCCGTCTGGATTGAAATTTTGGGTGGGATGCCCACGTTTTCGAGGTCACCGTTTAGTCCTAGGTGTCGACTTGTGTCATTGAAGTCAAAAGATCTTGGGATATTCGGAAATATCCCGGTTGGATCATGGGAAATAATAACCTTGCGGTGATGGAAATTTGAAAGAAGATTAGGTGTGGATGAGCAAGTACCGATGTGTTAAGCATTCCTGTGGTGATAAGGACTTTATGTTGGAGAATGCTGTGAGGTTGGTGTTGGAACGGAGTGAGTGTTGACCGAATCTGGGCTAAACAGTTACCTGAAGGACGAATTGGTGCGCCTTGGGAGAATATCTTTGTAGATATTAGGAATGGATCAGCTGAACTCCGAGGATTTTGGAAGCTTGGTTACGATTGAGTTCGGAACTGTATAGATACTAAGGGAATTGGTCAGTGTAAAGTTGGGATCACAAAATTACCTGGAGGTAGTAATTGTCATCCAAGGTTGGAAGACGACCGTAACCTTGTGGGTAAAAGGTTACTTTGGAGAGTTAAGTGTTCGCTCGGTTATGAGCATATTGTGCCCAAGAGGGGCAGCATATGTGTGTATCAGTGAAAAGGTCCTGATAGCAGTGTTGGAAGAAGGGTTAAGGGAAATCCTTATGGCGGGCAAAGTTCTATAGGAATCTAGATTTCGAGGACGAAATCATTCTAAGGTTGGGAGGATTGTAACACCCGTAATTTTCGGTAAGTAAATGTCACCCGGACATTTCTGTGACCTGTAAACAGTGGGGTTTTGTTGGGGAAATGCATTGTTTAAAGTCCCTCGGAAAATTAGGAGTTTTGGCGTTGAAAAAGTCGGATTTTTGGAGTTCGGGGGCACCCGGGCGATTATGCCAGCGATTGTGCCAGAGGGCACAATAGCTTGGCACAATCGCCAAGGCTGAGAGCCCGCGGTACATCTCTGGCGATTGTGCCACTGGCACAATCGCCTAGCACTATAGCGGCGCGTACCAGTGGGTTAAATGTTGCGATTTTTACCATTTCTTCTCATTTTCTCATTTCTATCTTCTCCCCTTTTCTCTCCCAAACCCCAAAACCGAACCCTAACCTATTTTGGGGGGTTTTCCTCCTCAAACCACATGATTACTCACCATCTAGCTACTTGGGATCTTGAATCACAAAACCTCCATCTTCATCTTCCTCATCAAGTTTAACGGTTGGGAGCTTGGATTGAAGTGTTGGATTGGATGTTCTCGGAAAGTCTCCTCATCTTAAGTGGTAAGCTTTCTTGAAATAATGTTATAAATGCTCCGTTGTTGGTTTCTTAGTGTTTGGTATCTCAAATCTCGGATTTGATGGTCTTGGAGAAATTAGGGTTTTGACCTTGTTTGGGATTTTGGTATATAATGTTTGGAGAACGTTTCTAAATGGTTAAATATGGGTATTTATGGTTTGAAATATTTGGATCTAGGTTTTGGAAGGTTTCGGCTTGAGGATTCAAGTGGCCTTCAAAAGAGCTCGTTGGGTAAAATATAGATTTAGCCTAAATCTAGCGAGGTGAGTTCAAGTTAATTTGTGAAAATGGTGTACATGCCAAAATGTTTATTTTAAAGCGTATGTGTTTTACATTAAATTGTTAACTGCTGATAAGTTTCGGTTATTTTGAAATGTTTAGTTCTATAAGCATGGTGAAACACCCACTTTGGGATTTTTTTGAGAATTTTGGTAAATAAATCATGTTGATATATTTCATTGATGATTTTACATATATAAAGAGAGTTTATTTGATGAAAGTGTCATTTGGTGTATTTGATCTTATAAACCTTTTCGGAAAATGCATATTTGTGTTATGAGGCATTTTAGGAATATAAGAGTACGAGTCCAGTTGAAAAATGGTTTGCCTCAACCAATGATGAAATTTGACTTAATCATGCTTTTGGTCGTTGTGTTTGCATAACAGTCGGTCAATCGTGTTTCAAAGTTATACTGGCTTTCATTTGGGGGTTTACGTAAATTGTTGGGCCTTTGGCTCAGTTTTGACTAATTTGAGTCTTGAGGACATTTGTCTGGAGTAATAACCGTTATGGGGTTTTGGAGTATAATGATGTACTTTTTGTGTCATTTGGGAGTTACATGTTTTGGATTATCAAGTAAGGAGTTGAGACTCCTATCTTGAATGCTAGTGAGTAGACACTAAAGGTCGAGTGGGAACCTTGAGGTTGGAACTCTACTAGAAAGCGAATGGGCACTAAGCTCGGGTATCCTTGAGGTGACGCCCGTTACGTGGTGTGCACTAAAGGTACCGTGTCCTTGAGGTGACGCCCGCTAAGTGGTGTGCACTAAAGGTTTTGGGGACTTGAGGTGACACTTAAGTTAGTGTGCACTAAAGTCAATTATCTGAGGTGTAGTTCGATAACATAGTTATGTGGCTTAACCCTGTGTTCCGCCACGTACAATGGAATTAGGTATTCCCTGTCACCGGAAGGTGCTATTTGAGTATTTATTTGTGTCATTTTATTATTCATGTTTCCAGTGACGTTTTACTGATGGGGAATTGTTTACTCAAGATTTATGGGTTGTGTATTATGCCCCGTCCATGTTTGAGGTATTTCGAGTAGTAAAGTTTTATTTCATATTCTTATAAATTGGGAGCTTTACTTACTATTCACGTTTGGGTGAGTTTGGGATTAAAGTGGTTTTACGAAAGGAGGTTCATGTTGGATTCCTTGTTTAAAAGGTATACTTTTGGAATATGGTGTCGTTTGATATTTAAAGTAAATCTTTCTAGAAGTCTGTGATTTAAACTACTTTCTCTCCCTTTAGCAAATGTATTTATTCCCTGTTGTAAACTCTTGAACTCACTAGGCGTTAGCCTAATCCTTTTTTATTTGTCGGCATGTGCATCAGGTTCCAGTTGGAGGTTTGGTTCTAGCAGTACTAAAGAGATGTGCTTTAGTTTTCACAAGTGTAAGTATTTGGTGAAGTTTTCCACAGTTTGGAGAGAGTGACTATTATTGGGTTTTAGTAGCATCGTCCTCGTTATAGACCGTATGTAGAGATTGAATTGTGTATGTTTGAGGTTAAACCTTAAATGGTGTTTGTATATGAACCATTCATTGATGTATTTAGAAAAATTTTAGTAAGTTGCTATCTTCAGATTTGAGAGTGTTACATTATGGCCCACCCAATTTAATTTCAATTGTCAAGAATTACAATTTTTATCTCATGTATGAGTTTGGTGGACTAATTTAGTTAAAGGATTGATGTCGTTGGGATAAGGGGGTTAAGGTCAAACTTTGTTAAAATAGAAAGAATCGGGTGTTCATCGGTCGATGTTTCCTTTATAGGTCTTGGACCGAATTATAGGCGTAGACGTGAGTTTCGAGCTAAGGACGTCAGGTGAGTTTTCTGAACTAAACCTTTTTGGTAACGAAAGCATGTGAAGTTAAATTTTTAAACTGTGATTTATTTATGATGGCATGATTTATGAAATTGTTCAAGTGTGTTTTAAGTTGTTGAAATTTAAATGTATGCATACATTCTATGTGGAGATTTGACCTACGTCGGGGAGTGTGGCCCGCCTACTCGTGTCGGGGAGTGTGACCCGTTTATGCCGTTGGGGTGTCCCAACATTAAGGCAGTGCGAGTTAGACACATCGTCTTTGACGATCGTGTGGTCAGTAGCGTGTTTATCTTTGTGCATTTATTAAATGTTGATTTATTTCTGGAAAGCTATTTTATTGTACATCTGTTAGAGGGAACTCACTAGACCTTCGGTCTAACCCTCGTTCTTTCAAAACTAAAAATATTTTCAGGTAAGCGAATTTTAGAAAAGGGCGGATAAAGGGAAGGAGAAGATGTAGCGGGACCTGATAGAAGACTGTCATATTAGTTCTTTTATTTAGTATCTCAGTTGTGAATAGGTTGCCTTTTCGCAAACCTTGAAATTTTATCGTAGGCTTGGGGCCGTTTTGGCATGGATTATTATCATTGGTATTATTAATATTAAGATTTAATCTGTTATTTGGTTGTTTCTGGTTGGGACGTTATATCCACCACCTCCACAACCATCGGCCATCGCCACCACCACTACCATCGCCGACCACCTCTACTAACACCCATGACCACCACCTATGGCCGCCACCACCATCAACGGCTACCGGTAGCCACCACCAACCATCGTCGACCACTTCCACCTCTTCCTCGACTACTACAACAACTTCCTCCACTACCTCCACAACCACCGCCTATCGCCACCTCCACCGATCACCACCACCCATTGTCACCGCCACCACCGACGCTCACCGCCAATCACCGTCGCTCGCCGCCAACCATCGTCGGTGACATCCGCATCTTCCTCCACTACAATAACCTCTATTACCACTGTCCACCGCCACCACCACTATCATCGTCGACCACCTATACCTCCACCACATCAATCACAAAAACATCTTGCACCACCATTATCCACTATCTTTCACGTTTCTTCACAACTACCGTCCTTCACCAACCACTCATCGCCTTTATCTTTACCTGTTGCTATTATGCATCCGCCAATTCATTAAGATCTTCCAAATTAAATCAAATATTATATTTTCTTTATATGAATCGGATTTTTTCGAACTACCATCAATTATTTCAGATTCTTCATTCAAATTTCCTACCATTGTTTTTTGTATGTATTTACATGTATGAAAATCGTGTAAAAAAATAAAAATGTTTTTTAATTAAATTATTTAAAGATATACTTTATTTGTGTTATTTATAACTATTATATGACATATAAAATCATCAAACAACTTTTAGGGAAATTTGTCCAGTCCTGTCCTATCCGGTCTTAGTCGTACCAAACACAAGACAGACATTTATCTTGTCCAGTTCTGTCATGTCTTGTCCAGTTCTGTCCTGTCTAGTCTCGTCCAATCATGTCTGCATACCAAACGCTACCGTAAATCTACCCAGAAACCTACAGTTATAAAAAACATATATCGAATTGAAGGGTTAAAAATGATACTACTAAATTCATCATGATTTTTAAACTATAAAAAACGACTACAAAAGATCGTACATTTGTACGTATATATGTTAAATGGTGGAATGTGGAGTTGGATCGTTGGGAATGGGAAGGGTTTGGGCTGGTGAGACTTTTCATTCTTTTGAAATAAATGATTTGTTAATTTAGTTTTTTTTTTTTTAATTTTAGTTACATTTAATTATACATTTGTTCATACCTCATTTGAAGTTTTGTTTGGGAGAGTCATCAAACAGTGAGAGCATCTCCAACAACTTCTCGAAAATGGAGAAAATGAGAATTTTAAACATTTTTTTGCTTCAACAGATTCTCTAAATCTTTCTCCAAAATAGAGAATGTAGGAGAGATAGTGTATTTTTCTCCAAATTTGAAGAAGTCTCAAAAAATGATTACCATGAGAAAGAAATTGTTTTATATTATATTCCACCAATAAGAAATCTTGAAATAAAATGTGTAGGAAAGATAAATAATATTTTATTAGATATATACATTATTTTAATAATATAAATAATGATTTCATCTCCAAAATGGAGAATTTATTGAAAATAAATGCAATTTTTGTTAGAGATTTTAAACTTTGATTCTCCATTTTAGAATTTTTTTTGAGAATCTATTGGAGATGTCCTGAGTGTAATTATCTGTTCATTACTACTAGTAAAACTCAATCGTAAAATAGAAAAGAGAATATTTTTGCCATGATACCATGAATATGGGATATCGGTGAATATGTTTTAAGAGCATCTTCAACACTCATACAACTATGTTAAAGTTTTTCTAAAATATAGTAAAAAGAATCAAAATCTCTAAAAAAGTTTGCATCCAACTCTAATAGCTATTTTATTTTAACAACTTTAATATTAATTATCTTATTAAAATATTTAATTTATTTAATTATATTATTAAAATATTCAATAAATGGAAAATTGGGAGAGAAAAAATTTGTTTTTTAAAGATAATAATTAGTTTTTGGAGAAACTATCTATTTAGAGATTTCTCTAAACTTAAACAACATAAAATTGTTGAAATCATTTCACCTGCAAGCTACAAAAGGTATACAAGTCTCCATTGCACAAACCACATTTGAGACCAATTATCCAGAAAAAGCTAATAGACATCATATGCCTATGCAACAAGTCTAAGGGCTGGTTTGTTAGTAGCTTAATGAGCTTAATGTGACTTACAGCTTATTCGATCAGTTATACATGATTGTTTAATAGTAGCTTAATGATATAGAAAGTGACTTATTCAGTAAGCTTTTAGGGGGGAGCTTTATGCAGAAAGTCAAGTATTCTCCAAACATGTCATTCTCGATTAAAAAACACACCCTTTTCCATCTACGAAAAACCCCTCCCAAACAAAAACCTTTCTAATCTATACAGACAGATTAATCTATACAGACAACTTTATATACACAGAACTTAATGAAAAACCAACCAAACAGCCTCTAAGACATTGTTTGGCAAAAATATGCTAGCTTATAAGCTAACTTATTTTCTGGATATATGTTTGGATGGACATAAGCTAACTTTTTGATAAGATACTTTGAGTAGCTTACGAGGAGTTTTTTATGATTATTCCAATTATACCTCATTAATATTCAATATTATATATTAACTATTAATTATAAATAAATATTAATTAATATTATCTGAAAATTATAACATAAATTTTAATTATACATTAATATTAATTTTTAATTATTTAGAATTATTGATAATTATCTCAATTTTTTTTAATATTGATCAATATATTTTAGTTATCAATTATTATTATTATTATTATTATTTCCATATTATATGTAACGTTATTTAAAATCATAAGTTAATATAGATTTTTTTTTAAATTTGGTTTAAAATTCAAAATTTATAATATATATAATAATAAATTTCAATTCGTTTAATTAACATATTATATTATTTACTATCTTATTTGTATTAATTAATATATTATATTACTATAATTTGTTTTAATTATACTATTAAATATTTTAATTGATTATTTTTTTCTAGTTGTAATTTTTACATGGCTATACGCTAGTTTTTGTCAAACGTTATTTTTTCATCAGCTAGCTTATCAGCTACCAGCTGCAATAACCCATTATTAATACTTCGAACTATGATTAGAAAATTACGATACAATAGCAGGTACTAAAACAATTGATCTGTAAATAAATTTACGAGTAAACCATAAATTAAAAATGCTTAAAAACAACAAAAAAGAACAAAAATCAAAGTATCAATGCATCAAAAACTCAGTTTTGCATCATCCAAGATTGTCGTGAAGAGGAATTTGAGTAGTTTATCCAAGCTGCCTAGAGGCTAAATGGTAAACTTAGCATTCCATTACTCGAAATCTGAAGTGGTATATGGCCTCTTTGCTAGTTGAACAATACCAAAATGCATGCATGGAGAAACTTTAAAGCTTTGGCAACCGGTCTCGTGAGGCTTCAGGAAATTGGCATGCCTCTTATTGTTCCACCTTAAGCTGCTAAAGACCATGGACATGCAATACAAGAGACATAGGTCATATATAAAGTGACATACAATCCTTATTCCTTAAAACATAAAAGTATGAAATATTGATTAAGAAAAAAACCCCAAATTAATTTGTTATTGGAAAAAAAAGGATAAGAACCGAATCAAATAGCAAAAATATTGTAAAAGAGGTACCCAAACCTGTGGTACTCGATTGAAACATGGGGGCAAACAAAAAATCTATTGCAATTGAAAAAAAGCAATAGAATGAAGATGGAAACCAAAAAATCAATTGATCAATTGGAAAACAAACCTGAATCGGAACGGGAATTACCAGATTGCAACTGAAACAAATAGCAAATAGCAAAGAGATGAACCCATGGTACTCGATTGCAACTATAAAACCTGAAACAAATAGCAAAGAGGTGAAACTGTGTACCGA
This sequence comes from Arctium minus, assembly GCA_954870635.1. Classification (NCBI taxonomy): domain Eukaryota; kingdom Viridiplantae; phylum Streptophyta; class Magnoliopsida; order Asterales; family Asteraceae; genus Arctium; species Arctium minus. The sequence goes on from OX941082.1 coordinate 122,325,923, forward strand.
TTGCTATACAAAAAATTGGTTGCTATACCAAAAGAAGTCGATTGCAATAAAAAAAACATGTGGTATCACATAGATGAAACTATGGCCCTCGATTGAAACGTAGAAACCAAAAAAATCAATTGGAAACCAAAAAAGCACAACGGATTGGAAACCAAAAAGTCGATTGGAGACCAAACCACATAGATGAAACTGTGAAGATGGAAATAAAAAAAAATCGATCGAAAAACAAAACTCAATGGGAACAGGAATCACAGTAGCGTTAAGCGAACGGGAAAAACCATCAATAGAGGATTTATGTACAACACCATCTTGAGAAAATCAATAGCCACGTTGGGAAAGGGAAGAATCAGTACGACATCAATAGCCATCTTAAGAACATGAATAGCCATCTCGATTGAAGCTTAGAAACGGGAGGAAGTAGACATGCTTTTTTGTACCTTGTGCTTTTTTAACTTGTAATTAAAACATTTTAAGATTTTATGCTTAAATTTGTTATACTTTATGCATTAAAAGTTGTTTTTAAGATTTTATGCACAAATCTTTAGTACTTTATACATTAAAAGTTGTTTTTAAGGCTTTCTCAAATATGTTTTATAATGTAGTATAGATAATGTTTAAATTTAAATAAAATGGTTGATTCTCTTAGATTTCCAAAAACTTATTTATTTATGGAATTTTAATTTATATTTGAGTGAACTACTCCCTGTGGTATGTTCAAATTTTGGATTTGGCCTCTTAAAAAAATCTATAGTGATGATTCATAACTTTTCAATTTTATAACAGTCAATATCCATAAAGTTAACATCGTTAGTTACCAACCATTACGAAGGACAAATCAGTATTTAGGCAAACTACAAGAACCAAAAGTGTAATTCACTCTAAAATTAATTGCATTACGTGTATTTTTTTTAATTTTTATATTAAAAATATTTTAAATACGGTTAACAAAAAAATATTTTGATTATTATATCAATTTAATTATAGTAGCTTATTACAATTATTTGATAATTCAATTTAATAATAACTCATAATATTTTAATTTTCAAACATAATTACTTTTTTCATAACAAAAAAATTATTTATCCTAACAAACATATTTTTAATATATAATTATCTTATGTTAACGGTACTTAATATATTTTTATTAAATATTTTTTTAAAAAGAAATATGTGAATCACAATGATTTTTAGAACAAATTACATTTTTTGTCCTATAATTACCCAAAAACTGATTTTTCTCTATTAACGTACGACTGCTAACTAACGGTGTTAATTCTAGTGACCTTGATGTAAAGTTTGTAACATCCCCCGTCCCCGTGGTCCGGAACGGGTGATGTCACGAACGGGACTTAACATAATTACACAACTAAATCAGAGCTACTAATAACTCTAAACATATATTACAATCCAAAATCTTACACTTCAAAAAGTGTTTATAAACTTAGAACGTTTATATAATAATGCGAGTCTAAGAACTCCAAAATAACACGCTCGATCTCAAGTCCCGTCCCCGTAAACTTCACTTCGAACATGCCGTGTCAGAAAAAAAAAACACGGCTGAGCACAAGGCTCAGTGAATGGATTATAATATAAATTCGTAAATAATAATAAAAACATCGATAACGAAGCGGAAGACTTAAAAATTCAATTCGAAGAAAGTTCTTGAGACTGAAGTTCATAGTTCATTTAAATCAAAAGAAACGTTCGGTAATATAATCAAAAGCAATAATCTCAAGAACAGTTCACACTTTAACTTCAAAATGTAATATAAATAAAGTCCGTCAATTCCAGTCGTTGTGTTCGTGGGGTGGCCAAACCACACGAACTGGGTCGGCATGCGGGCACACACAACGGATCCCCCGTGAATTTAACCACGGTCACATATTCTGTGGGTAAAATCTAGAATCGATTCATCCGCCCTGGAGCCAACAAAGTCAGCCAAATCTTCCCAGAGTGGGTTCACGTAAGCCACATAGGCAACTCTGGTGGACCGTCATCTGCAGGACGCTATGACAACAAAGCCGCCATAGAAGGCATCCCAAATAATGTGCCCATTTATTGGGTTCTAAAATCAACGAAAACTAAACAAATGTCACTTACTCAAATGGCGATCACAGAAATTATAATCTACATAATTCACATTTTTCATAAACAATCTCATACGAGACACATTTTAATAAAACATCAAAATGTTCAAACAATTGATTCAATAAACCAAAATCAATGTGTATGTGTGTGTACAATTTCGTATTTGTTGATCACGTTCGGTTGAACAATCACAAGGTGGTGAACCACCTTTAGGAAGAGTCAACTACAACAATTAGTTGCCCACGATTCAAAAGAATTGAAATCCATACCTTGATCGGATTGAGACGTAACACGCGATCAATCGAGACCGACTACGAACTTTAACCCGTTCGATTGCCTATTTAAACCACCAATTATTAATAATCGCATAACCTAAAACTCAATGGTTATATTATAAGCTTAAGTACGAATTTTGTTCACGTAGACGTTAAACCGATCATTTGGTGTGCGGTTAAACATCTAGATACAAATATCACCGTTTAATTCTAAACTTTACCCGTTTGTAATTTTGACAAAAACAAACATTCCTATACATGTTTATGATTATAACTTTACAATATATAATCATAATCTACCAACTAACTTCAACTACTCTAACTTACCAACTTAAATAACTTAAGAAGAAATTTATATCTCTAGGAAGGGTTCGTCGCGTAGATTCCGAATATGTAATTGTTACCGGGATTTCTTCAACGATACGCAAATTATTTTAGAGAGAAGATTGAGATTAGAGAGAGAGACCTATGGCGGTGAGAAAAAAATTCTGAGGGACGATATGATTGTAGTTTACTCTTAGTTTGTTTTCTTATTATATATATATATATATATAATATAATCACAGAGACGATATGATTGTAACGTTTTCTTATTATATATATATATATATAATATAATTAATAAGTTTGATTAAATGACGGTTTTAACCCTTTAACTATCTTTGGTTGACATATTTAGCTACGGTTCAATTCGGGTGAGAATAATTACACTTTTTATTTTAAAACCGAGTCTTACAATTATCTCCCCTTAAAAGAGATTTCGTCCCCGAAATCGAACTTAGATGGAAACTTACCTCGATTAAAGAATTCGGGGTACTCCCGTCGCATGTGTTCCTCAGTTTCCCACGTCGCCTCACGTTCAGAATGATTTTTCCAAAGAACTTTTACGAAATGAATCACTCTCTTTCGTGTACCTCTCTCATCACGATCAATAATCGCTTCAGGTTCATCACGATAAGAAAGATCAGGTTCTATACGTTCCAAGGGATATTCAATGACGTGTAAGGGATGATAGTTGTACCCTCGAAGTGATGATACATGGAACACATTATGTATTTGGGATAATTGCGGCGGTAGGGCTAACCGGTAAGCCACAACGCCAACCCTTTCCAGAATTTCGAAGGGACCAATATATCTCGGGCTCAACTTTCCTTTTTGACCGAAACGTCTGATACCGCGAGTTGGGGAAACTTTCAAGAAAACTTTATCTCCCGGTTGGAACTCGATAGGTCGTCTTCGCTTGTCGGCGTAGCTCTTTTGACGAGCTTGAGCCTCTTTCATCATTTGACGCGCAATTTCGACCTTCTCGGTAGTAACTTGTACCAGTTCTGGGCCTTCAAGAATACGTTCTCCAACTTCATTCCAACAAGTCGGTGTTCGACATTTTCGGCCATAAAGTGCTTCATACGGGGCCATGCCGATACTTGACTGCCAACTATTATTATAGGAGAACTCTATTAGGTACAAATAACTATCCCAACTTCCATGCCATTCCATCGCACATGCTCGGAGCATATCCTCCAGTGTTTGAATCGTACGTTCAAATTGCCCATCAGTTTGCGGATGAAAGGTTGTACTAAAATTCAAACGTGTGCCCCAAGCTTTATGTAAACCTTCCCAAAATCGAGATGTAAAACGTAGGTCTCGATCGGAGGTAATTGATACAGGAGTGCCATGGAGACGTACAATCTCACGTTGGAATACTTCTGTCAATTTATCAATTGACCATGTTTGTCGGATAGGAAGAAAATGAGCCGATTTCGTTAGTCGATCAACCACTACCCAAATTGCATCGTGTTTCAAGGTCGTGCGGGGTAGTCCGACTACAAAATCCATAGTTACGTGTTCCCATTTCTACACGGGAATGTTCAACGATTGGAGAAGACAACCCGGACGTTGATGTTCACTTTTAACTTGTTGACAAGTGAGACAACGAGCTACAAAATCGGTGATATCTCGCTTCATTCCAACCCACCAGTAATGGGTCTGTAAGTCGCGATACATTTTTGTTGTACCCGGGTGAACGGAAAACATAGATTTATGAGCTTCGGTCAGAATCTGATCTTTAAGTACTGAGTTATTTGGAACACAAAGACGATCCCGAAACCACAACACGTGATCATCATCGATCCTGAATTCCGAACTAACATTCTCTTTTGCTTGCTGGAAGTTCGCCCACAATTCAACGTCGTCTTGTTGGGCTTCTTTTATCCGAGAAATTAGAGTCGGTTCTACCATTAAATTCGATAGAATTTCCGTTTGCGAACTCGGATAGATTTCGAGTCCGAACCGTTCAATTTCCAAATCCAACTCTGTAGGAACAAGTAAAGAAGAAACATGTTCTACGACTTTACGACTTAAGGCGTCAGCGACTACATTAGCCTTACCCGGATGATATTGTATATCAACATCATAATCCTTTAGAAGTTCGAGCCATCTCCGTGATGCATATTTAACTTTTTTTTGAGTAAATATATATTTAAGGCTCTTGTGGTCGGTGAAAACTCCACATGTCTCACCGTACAAATAACGACGCCAAATTTTAAGTGCGAAGATAACCGCAGCCAATTTGAGATCGTGAGTCGGATAATTGACCTCATAAGGCTTTAATTGACGTGATGCATATGCGATTACTCTACCGTTTTGCATAAGAACACAACCGAGACCTATCTTTGAAGCATCACTGTAAACTTGAAAACCTCCGGTGCCAGACGGTAATACAAGAACAGGCGCGGTAACCAATCGATGCTTCAATTCCTCGAAACTGGATTCTTGTTCGGAACCCCAATTGAATTTGACTCCTTTTTGGAGTAATCGGGTTAACGGTAGAGATATTTTAGAAAATCCTTCAACGAATCGTCTATAATAACCGGCCAGACCCAGAAAACCACGAACTTCAGATACGTTCGTAGATCGAGGCCATTTAGTGACAGTTTCAATTTTCGTTGGATCGACTTTGACACCTTCCGCAGAAATTACGTGTCCGAGAAAAGATACTTGATCAAGCCAAAATTCACACTTAGAACATTTTGCGTATAACTTTTTCGTTCGAAGAGTTTCCAAAACGATGTGAAGATGTTGATCATGTTTCTCTCTTGACTTTGAGTATATCAATATGTCATCAATAAACACGATAACAAAGTCGTCGAGATAATCTTTGAAAACCCGATTCATAAGATCCATAAAGACCGCTGGAGCATTAGTTAGCCCGAAAGGAAAGAACACCCGTAATTAAAACCCATTTTAAAATAATTATGAAGTTGAGCCATAACCAATTAAAGGGTAAAAAACGATTTTACCTGTTCATTAGGACTCTTACACTTAAAAATAAATTAAAAACAACTTAGTTATATTTAAACAAATATCAACAATGAAACTTATCAACAATAGATTCAAGGAAAGAACACCCGAAGTGAATATGATAAGGAGTTTACTTAAGTCTACTTAAACAAAAGTCCTTCCTTTTTTTATACCTATATACGTATTCTATTAAATTGTTGCAAAGAAAAAAAATTGAAAGACAAAAATTAATTAATAAAAATGAAATGACATTGACCAACGATGGCAATGGTCAATGATAGAGAACGGACAACAATGTAGTGACACGGGAAGCAATATCGTTGGATACGAAGGGTTAGAATGACAAAGGGTTTGTTTATTTAAAAAAAGGTTTACATACTTAACTATTTAAAATAGTACAAACATTTATTAGATTTTTCTTAAAAATAATTAATAAAACAAACATTGAATTTTTTTGGGTTTCCAAGAAATCTTTTAATTATTTACATGTGATTTTGCAAGTAGATGTAACATTAAATTAACAAATGAATACAAAAGAGGTTTATGTTTGTAGAAAATGAAACTGAAGAGAAGTAACAAATCAACAAAAAGATTGTTTTCTTTTTCCATATAGTTTTGCATTCGCATCATACTATATACTCACATATACCCACCCAACCTTATTTCAGTGCACGTATATCTAAACTTAAAAAAAGGAATTCTGTCAAAACTCAAAATGAAGATTTCAATTCGGCCTAGTTTAATTAATAAACGGAAACCCATCTACAAACCCAAATAAAAATATAACTGTTTTTTTTTTAAATAAAATAAAACTAGTTCATAAAGTGTCATTTATGTTTTCTATTTGAATTTCATTAAAAAAGTATTGCTTATTGGCCGCCTTCTTGATCGAACTTGTATGAACTTGAAGTTGATCAAAGAATATGAGATGTTTCTGGGGCATGTACAATAATAAATAAATAATCGTCATGATTAAATACCAAAACAATATGGCATCTTATAACATGTCACAAATGAAGAAGAATCCATAAAGAGGTACCCAACACATCACAAAATATTAAATAAGCAACAAAAAGTCCAGTGTCACAACTCCCACATTCAAATTTGTAAACATACTGATAAGTTGAAGATACCTGGTGAAGAAGATGAAGCATGGAAATGTTCAAAATCCCAATTCATCTTTGAACAACTTGGTTAGTACCATGTGATTCGAGGTCAAAGCCAACTTCAACAATTTCTTACACTACAACATTAACAAAAATAAATACATTAATTATGTTCGTCTATATATATTATAGTTTAATAAAACATATATAGGCTATAATTTACCTTTTCAACATTCACATTTACGACCTTCTCCTCCAATTCATTCAGAGCCACAATGTGCATCGTGTTCAAGTATGCCAAGGAAGAGAAGCTAGACTTTGAACTCACTGAAAGATCATCTGTTACAACGTATTTTGCTCCCCCACCTTTCACAAAACCATCTCCTTCTTCTACATCTGGAACTTGGTGTTTGACAGTAATATCGAGCGGGCGGCGACAATGCCGACATTGATAAACCTTAATTGTACAAAACATAGGACGTTCACACTGGCACGTGTAAAGATCAAGAGTGATGTTTGGGGGAACGATGGAGTTGTTTTCTATTTTAAACAAAGAAGGAATATTAGTAGGGGAGAGATGAACTTTAGGTTTTAAAATATCGTCTTTATCACATAGCAAGAAATCCTTATCCATAACGTGTACACTTTGATAAGGCTTCCTTAAACAACCGAATGATACATTATCGTTTAAGAAGTTCAAAACTTGACCCATCGGAATTGAATAGAGACAGAAGAGAAAATCAACAAAATTCTTATCTGTTTCTGCCTACAAAACTCTTTTTCCGGTTTTGTGGATCGTAACAATCAAACTCACTTCTGCCATTGATGTCGAGAATGGAGAAGATTGGAAAAGAAGAATGCAATGCAAAATAGCGGCAAAGAGATTGTATGTATGTTATTAATGGTGGAATGGGGAGTTGGATCGTTGGGGAATGGAAGGGGGTTTGGGCAGGGAGACTTTTCATTTTCTTGTAAGTAAATGATTTGTTAATATAATTTCTTTTTTTTTTTTTTGACTACATATAGTTATACATTTGTCGATACCTCATAGCATCTCCAACAGCATCTTCAAAATTTCTCCAAAATTGAGAATTAAAAGTGAATGTAATTATTATGACCCTTTTTTAATTCCAATTTTTTTTAAAGGCAACCATTTTATCAAACACAGAAAAACTTATAAAAAAACTTCTATAAGAAGCAGAACGTGAACCTGCAAGAAACAAAATCAACCCAAAACAAGGCAAAACTAAAAAGACCTAGACAAAAAAGAAAAGAAATAGCAACATCAACACCGAACACTCATGACCAAACCCAAATAAGCCATCAACCGGGAGAGGACATCGAAAATGTAGCAGTAAGCCAAAGGCCCTACGAAATACAACCTTTCCGCATTCTTCTCGAAATCCAGTCGTAAGATCTAGCTTTAATATATGTGAATTAAAAATCTAACGAAGATGATTTATTCCAAAAAGCAACTTGGTTACGATGTTCCCATATATACGTCATAGATCTGTCAGACAATTTATTCCAAAAACCGTCATAGAGAGAGGAATGATCAAACGAGAACAATAACTATTTAAAACAATACGAGAACTAACAAAATCATTAGTGATTTTACATTAACGCACAAAAAAACCATGCGAACCTGAAGTCGCGGCCAAAGTCTTTTTTTGCGTGTTAATATAAAATCACTAATGATTTTGTTAGTTCTCGTATTCTTTTAAATAAATATTGTTCTCGTTTGAACCCGATTCTCTCTCTCTCTCTCTCTCTCTATATATATATATATATATATATATGAAAATTGTTTTATCATCTATAACTATTTTATGATATATAAAATCATCAAACAACTTTTATGGACAATTTGTGTAGTCATGTTCTATCATATTCAGTCCTACTCATACCAAACACTAGACACACTAGGGGTGTAAGACCCTCAAATTTGGTAAGAGCAACTAATTAAAACTTTGATATTACATCAAGTAAAAAATAAGTCTTCAAAATAAAATTCTCTATTTAACCTTGTTAGATCACATATCTATTGGATTCAAGATCATCCAAACTGAAGATCGCAATCTAAAGCTAAAGCCGAAACGTCGACTCTCAACAATAGTCTAATGTTTATTTGTAATAAATGTCAAAGTAATTAATTGTTATTGTATTAGTTAACTTAGTTAGTTATTAGTTATATTATAGTTTGTTATTTAATATATTTGTAATAGATATTATTTAGAAATAATATCTAGATATTAAATCTAGATATTATGTTAGGTAGTGTGTTAGACACACTAGATCTTTAAGTAAGTGTCTCTCATCTCTCTCAATCAAGATTGACACATACAAACACACACTAAAAGGTGTAAAAGAGGGAAAAACAGAGAACACAATCTAGAGCTTGAATCGATCAACCTTGTAACATTTGTTATATATCAATACAGGTTGGTAATCATATTGTGTTGTCATATTCTATAAACTTGATAAGTATTGTGGACCCACAATTGGTATCAGAGCCTGATTAAGATCAAAATCAAGTTTTTAAAGAAAACGACTCTGTGTTCTTATTGAAAAATCGTTTTCGAGATTTAAGGTTGTCAGGATCTGATTCTTAACAAGAATAATGAAACTCAGAAACAATATTAAAGAAGTTGCGGAAAAACACTTTAATATTCAAATATCAATGTAACAGTAAAGTATAAATCACAACTTGTAAACTTTATTGAAAGATTAAAGTTACAAGCTTTCACACAAAACCTCAATCTTGATGAACAGGCTCACCAAGACGAATTCTACTTCTCTAGAACTAGGGTTGTAAACCTTGAGGTCAATTCTCTCTCAAAACAAAAACTCAGAATACTCGTGTAACAAACTATTCTGAATAATTCTATACATATACTGAAAATAAAAGATAATTACAAAACATAAAAGATCTTTAGTATATTCTTCCATGATTATCTTCAACCTTCCATGATTATCTTCAAACCTTGATCTGCGCGTCTTAATCACATAAGCAGTATTAAGTCATAGCAGCATTAACACCCTGAGCAGTATTAATCTTCACCAGCAGTAGTAACTATGCTTAGCAATATTAATTTCTACAAGCAGTAGTAATTTGGCTCAACAGTAGTAACTTGTCTTAGCAGTAGTAACCATGTTGTACTGGTAGCAGTAATCATACTTAAACAAATCTTCAGTTCCCAACAATCTCCCCCTAACTTGACTTTTAGAGAAGAGAAGTCAAGTTCTTCAGATGCTCCCAAAACTCCATTGCTCATAATCCTGTATCAGGATTCAGCCCCAAACTTTGATTAATAGTTCTCTGGATCAAGTATCTTGCCATTGCAGAATCTGGTGCACAACCAAGCTTTTTCTTCAACATAGCATGCAGCTTTAGCCTGCTATGGTTGTAAACTCTATCCACTAAGAAGTATTCAATGTGATTTGAATCCATAGTCAGTGCATATACTCCACTTCTTTCATACAGAGTCCAGTTGTTGATGGTTTTGAAAACATTTCTGATAACATGTTGAACTTCCTCTGGCTTGAACAACATGCATAGATATTCCATCACAAGTTTTGTAACTGGTATCCCTGGAGTTTTCAGCTTATCAGCATATAATTTCATCCCCACCTCAAACATTTCCTCTAAATCAGATCTGGAGCATACTCTTACAATCTTGGGCCAAGTAGGATACACTTCAAACTTTTCATCTTTCCTCTTAAGCCTGATATACTCATTTCCATCTACTTCCATGGTATCCCAGTGAATAATCTCAGGAGGCTTGACACCAACAGGTTCAACTGTTATAGGCTCAGGCACTTTTTCCATCACCACCATGTACATATTCACATTAGAAGTACTAGATGGTTCTTCCTGAGATTGAGCTTCCTGTTCATCAAACTTAGGTGCCCCTTCTTCTTCAACTAGCTTCTGTTCTTTCTCAGCTTCTTCCTCATCCACTCTAAGTTTCTTAGCTGGTTTTCTTCTTGCCATCATTTTTGTTCTTTTCAAAGTCTTCAAACTTTCACCTAGAGTAGCTTCCTTCCTTGGAGTTTCTTGATCATCAGGAAAGGGTTTTTGTATTTGAAGGTCATGCCTCTCTTTCATCTTCCTTTCCACTTCAACTCTTGCTTGGTCATTTCCTTGTAACTTAGTCATCTCTGCCTCATACAAACCTTTGATCTGATCAAATGACATTTTTGTGAACATTTCCTTTTTGACTCCCACAGCACCTTTGAGGAAAGTGATCATCTTCTTTCTCTCTTGAGTGCCAAGGTAGGTCTGTGAAGGTTGCCTCTTCTTTGCACCCATTTTGATCATTACAGGCTTCTTTAGAATTTCAGCTTTATTCTGTGCCATCTCTGTTGCCAAACTCTTTTGATATGCTTCATTAAGCTCTGCAGCTAGAGCTCTTGCCATCTTTCTATCTTTTTCCACTTGATCTTTTTCTGCTTGCTCAAGTTCTGCCTGAATTTTCTTAGCCAAAGCTTCATCTGACTCAATCAACTTTTGCTTTTTAAGTGGTTGGTCAGATTCCACTATCTTGGTTTTGTCTTTGTCCTTTCTAGCTACCTTATCAGCACTAGCTTTCTTGATAACCTCAGCATTGTCTTTGATGACAACTCCTTTGGTCTTTGAAGTGACCTTAGGAGTGTCATGTTTAGCCTTGATTAATGCTTCAACTATCTTAATTTCTTCCAAATTGCTGCTAAGGATGTCGGTTAATACCTCTTGAACAATTTATGTTGCTTCATTTAATTCAGCAGCATTAACTGTTTCTGCTGCTTTGCTTGCTTCAGCAGCATTAACTGTTTCTGCTGCTTTGCTTGCTTCAGCAGCATTAACTGTTTCTGCTGCTTTCTCAAACACTGTTTCTGTTTCTACTGCTTGTACCTTATCCCCACTACCACCAGCAAACTCCCCCTCATCTCCATGTTTCTCCCCCTTATTCTTAGCATTCTCCATGTTGACCTCAGTTTCTGACTCCCCCTTTTTGGGAGCTTCATCCACTGGGTTCCTTCTTCTGAGTTCAAATCTTTTCTTTGACCTTCTTTGAACCACCTTCTTAACCAATTTCTTTAAGGTGCTGATTTCTTCTTGCTGGTTGATGATGGCTTTCTTGAGTTCATTTACAACCTTCTTTTGAGAATCCACTTCAGTTGCCATTTTGGACATGGCAGAAATCAATTCCTGGTAGTCATATCTATCCTCACCTTCTCCAGGAGTGTTACCCCTTTTTGTGGGATCATTGGAATGTTTAATAGGGATCTCCAGCCAGACTGAAGCACCACCTATTCCCTTGGTTTCTGGGCACCTAAGACCTTTGAATGATTGCTCATTCAAAGTTGTTGTGGGGAAGATCTTAGCGATGTTACCACTGGCCTTCTCTGTGCTAGCAGGAGTAGTGACAACCTTCTCACCCACATGCTCATGCATCTCCTTAGTGAGTACCTCCTTGGGGTTGGGAGACACCCCAGTGGTTTTCCCTATGGATATTCTCTAATGGAGAATGCTCCATTAGAGGGCTTTGAGATTCTGGGTTTGTAGGAGGTACAACAAGGGAAGGAGCCTTGTGTACCTTTCTCTTAGTATAAGTTTTGGATATAACTGGGGTTGGCTTAAGAACAAGGGACTGAGGGAGTGATATAGTGGTTGAAGGTTGGGTTTGGCTATCAGTGGGATGGTCCAGTGAGGGCCTTGACCCTGATGCCATACCTTCTTGGTTGTGGGACACCACCATCATTGTAGAGAACAATGGGGTGTCAACTCCTTCCGAGTCCTTGGCAGATCTTTTCATATTTGAAAAGACCTTGCCCTTAGGGATTTTAGGTACATATACCTCATTAGACTGAGGCATATCCGTCAATTCAGAGGTGATAACGACCTGGACAAATCTTGGATACATGTAGAAACTCTTTTTATTATCCAAGTTTGACACAAGGTCATTGAAAATCATTTTTGAGAAATTATACTTTCTGGCAGTGGACAAGCAGACCAAAGCATAAGCAATGGTACTACTGAACTGACTCCATCCAGTAGTTTTTCGAGAAATACAGTGCATAAGGGTATGAACAAAGAAACGCCATTGGGGAGAAAAGTTAGCTTTGTAAAATTTGAAAACACCCGGTTGGCCTTCATACCCCATTCTTGTGAGATTGGAAAACAAATCCTCATGAGAGATAGAGGTAATACCTGAGGCATCGTCTAGTCGTAGACTGATGCGAATGACCTCTTCAGAGACTATCAAGGGTTTGTCACACACCCTTGTCTTGATAAACTGCACCGTTTTCAGTAACCGCGGTGGCATTGGCCCAAAATTGCTTCTGGTGCTCAATGTAAATTGTTGGTGACACTGTAAGAGCATGAGCTATATGACTGGACTTGAGAAAATCAACTATTTGATGGAATCCAGCAGCCTGCTTAGGCTTTTGAAGCATTGCGACCTCATTGTGTTCATCAATAAATGCCATGGATGCCATATGGCTTGAGGATTCTTGACTGAAACACACTGGTTGCTTGAGAGAAAAGAGTTAGAGAGAAGACGAACAGTATTCAAAGAGTCATTGTGAGCTTTTAGGCGGGCAAAGAGGGTATTTATAGAATTCAGGAAAGAAGCAGTATTAACCCTGATTTCAGTTAAAGCAGTACTCACCCACTCGCAGTATTAACTGAGAGTAGTAGTAACCAACTAACAGTATTAACTAACTAGCAGTATTAACTAACTAGCAGTATTAACTAACTAGCAGTAGTAACAAATACCTGAAGTAGTAACTCAGACTAGTAGTAGTAATAATGAACCTGCAGTAGTAACTTTGCACTGGCAGTATTAAAACTGCACTGGCAGCATTAACGATACTTACACTGTTGAAGCTTGTGTTAGTCTGAGCAAGGCAATAAGCTTCCTGAGAAAGATGATTAGTAGCACCAAAAGAAATAAACAAATAACAGGTATACAAACATTTTTTAAACATGAGCTCATTCGGAGTTGATCATGCCCACACTTGTGACCAAGAAAGTGAATCTACCCACATCAAAAGCTTTAGTGAATAGATCAGCAAACTGGTTATCAGTATGAACTTTAGCAACTTGAATAATCTTCTTTTCATTGCAGTCTCTAATAAAGTGATACCTGATTTCAATGTGCTTTGTTTTGGAGTGCTTGACTGGATTGTTAACAATGCTAATAGCACTGCTATTGTCAATGAGGATTGGAGTGTGAAGAAAGGTTACCCATAGTCCAGAATTTGATTCTGAATCCATAGAACCTGAGAGCAGCAACTTGCATCAACAATGTACTCAGCTTCTGTTGTGGATAAGGACACTGTGGTTTGCTTCTTACACTGCCAAGAAACTAGTCTTGCACCCAAAAGCTGACATCCTCCTGAAGTAGACTTTCTATCCATATTAGCACCACCCAAGTCACTGTCTGAATATGCAATCAAGTCAAAAGTAGATTCATAGGGATACCAAAGACCTAATCTAGGTTGCCCTCTTAAGTATCTGAAAATCCTCTTAACTGCTTGAAGATGTGACTGCTTTGGCTTGACTTGGAATCTGACACACACACACACTGGAAACATGATATCTGGTCTTGAGGCTGTGAGATAGATGTGAGATCCAATCATTGATCTATAAAGATGGACATCAACATCCTCCCCCTCGAGATCAGCAGTGATCTGTTTGTGTGTTTCCATTGGTGTGCTTGCTGGCTTTGAGTCTGATAAACCAAACTTATCTAGGATATCTTTCACATACTTTGATTGACTTATGAAAATCCCATATTTCTGCTGTTTCACTTGAAGCCCAAGGAAGAAAGTGAGTTCACCCATTGAACTCATTTTGAAGCTCTTGTTCATCAACTCTTCAAAGTCTCTACACATCTGATCTTTTGTGGATCCAAATATGATGTCATCCACATAGATCTGAACAAGTAGGGTGTCCTTGTTACTTCTTTTAATGAAAAGGGTCTTGTCAATGATTCCCCTTTCAAACCCATTTTCCAAGAGATAGGTAGACAGAGTATGTCAGGATCGAATTCTCAACAAGAAATAATTCTCAGAAACAATATCAAAGAAGTTTGCGGAATAACACTTTGATATTCAATGAAACAGTAAATCAACACAGTAAATGTAAATAACAAACTGTAAACTTGTATTAAATGCTTTGAAGTTACAAGATTACACACTCAACCTCAATATTGATGAACAGGCTCACCAATACGAATTCTACTTCTCTAGAATTAGGATCTATGCCTTGAGGTTGATTTTCTCTCTAGAACTAAAACTTAGAATTCATTTTTTTTAATCTATTCTATCAAATCTATACATATACTGAATAAACAGATAATTACAATAAATAAAATATCTTCAGTATATCTTCCATCATTATCTTCAAGCCTTCCATGAATATCTTGAATCTTTCCAGCTGTCATCCTTTCCATTCGGATCTTCAAGTCATAAGCAGCACTAACTATGCTCAGCAGCATTAATTCCTTCTAGCAGCATTAACTACCAAGCAACACTAACCACTAGCAGTACTAACTAGCTAAGCAGTACTAACTTTGTTCAAGCAGCACTAACTTTGACTAGCAGTATTAATTCTACTAGCAGTAGTAACACTCAGCAGTATTAACCTTTAAGTCTTCTAGCAGTAGTAACTTTGAACTAGCAGCATTAACCATACTTGATGAATTCTTCAGTTCCCAACAGAGTATCATACCATGCTCTTGGGGCTTGATGTAGACCATAGAGTGCTTTCTTAAGTTTGTATACTCTGTCAGGATATAATGGATTTTCAAATCCAGGGGGCTGACAGACGTATACTTCTTCATCAATTGTTCCATATAGAAAGGCACTCTTCACATCCATCTGATATACCTTGAACTTCATATATGAGGCATAGGCTAGAAACATCCTAATTGCCTCTACCCGTGCAACTGGAGCAAAGACTTCCTCATAGTCTATGCCTTCTTCCTGAGTGTACCCTTGTGCCACTAGCCTTGCTTTGTTCCTGATTACTATTCCTCTCTCATCCTTTTTATTTCTGAAAATCCACTTGGTGCCAATTGCTCTATGACCTTTTGGAAGGTCCACCAAGTCCCAAACATCTTGCAACTTAAACTGTAGCAACTCTTCTTGCATGGCTTCTATCCAACTTGAATCTTTCATTGCATCATAAGCCTTCTTAGGCTCAATCTGAGATAGAAAGAAAGAGAGTACTGTATGTTGTTGATCCTGCAAATCTTGAAGTCTGCTTTGATTCCTAGTCATCATAGGAGAAGTGATGTCTCCTATTACCAGCTCAGGAGGATGATTCTTCTGAGTTCTTGTCTGATGACTAGGTTCTTCATTAATTCCCACATCTAAATTGGAGTCATTTAAGTCAGCTGAGGGGATCTCATCAGCTACTTCTGGCTCTTCATGCTCTGGATTCTCCTCATCTCTTCTTTCTTCTTCACTCTGAATTGGTTCAGTAACAGTCTCCGTTTCACAGATTTCAACAGGGTTCATTGTAGGTATGGGAAAGATCACAGACTGAGGAATAATATCTTGTACTTGTTCATCCCCTGATTCTCTACTTCCTGATCCTGCATGATCATCACTACTGAAACCTAATGAGTTAGTTAGTGAATCAATGTCAAATAACCACTGAGGACCTGAACCAATAGGATTTGGTGAGTTCTCATTGCATTTGACATTGTCACTTTCCTCAATTATTCTAGAAGAAGAATTAAACACTATGTAGGCCTTACTCTGAGATGAGTAACCAACAAGAAAACCATCATCTGTTTTGCTATCAAACTTTCCTAAGTGAGTTTTGGTATTGAGAATGGTACAAGGACACCCAAAAGGTTTGAAAAAACCAATAAATGGTTTTCTTTTATTTAAAAGCTCATATGGTATCTTGTTTTTAGGCTTGACTACTAGAACTCTGTTTTGGACATAGCAAACAGTATTAACTGCTTCAGCCCATAAAGTAATTGGAAGTTTTGAATCAGCTAACAGAGATCTAGCAGCCTCAATCAGTGTCCTATTCCTTCTCTCAGCAACACCATTTTGTTGTGGAGTCCTAGGAGCACTGTATTGCCTCTCAATTCCTTTTTCCTCACAAAATGTGTTTAGGTCAAGATTTTTAAATTCAGTACCATTATCTGACCTAATGACTCTTACCTTTTGATTTGTTTGGTTTTCAATTCTTAGAATAAAGGATTTGATCAGTCCACTTGTCTCATCCTTAGTCCTTAGAAAATACACCCAAGTAAATCTAGAGTAATCATCAACAATAATTTAGCAGTATGATTTCTTACCTATACTCATGACATTTGTAGGACCAAACAGATCCATATGCAACAACTGAAGAGAAGAAGAAATTGTGTTCAACTCTTTGGACTTATGAGAAGTTTTGTGTTGTTTGCCTTTGAGACAAGCAACACAATGATCATCACATGAAAAGACTTTTGAAGGCAGACCTCTTACAAGATTGTTTTTAACAAGTTTATTCATTGTTTTAAAGTTCATGTGACACATCCTTCTGTGCCAAAGTGATGATTCATCCAAAGAGGCTTTTGAAACAAGACAGTTTAAGGATGAATCATTTGAAACAGTTTCCATATTCAAACAATAGACATTGTCCTTTCTTGGAGTTCTTAATAGTATCATCTTTTCATCAACTACCTTGAATCCAGGACCAAGGATAATACATTCTGAATCAGTGAATAATATACTATGCTTTTTGTCACAAACCTGTGATACACTTAACAGGTTGTACCTTAACTGCTCAACATAGTAAACATCTTCAAAGGTCATCTTACCTTTTGTTACATCTCCCTTACCACTAATCTTACCTCCATCTGGAGTATTTCCAAAGGCAACCTGCCCTCCATCAATTTTCTTGAAATTCTTGAGGCAAGCCATGTTCCCTGTCATGTGCCTAGAGCAACCACTATCAACATGCCAAATGCTCTTTCCCTTGAGCTGCTGGTTGCCCTGCACATAAGATAAATCAATTAGTATTGACTGGGAACCCAAGCCAAAGTGGTCTTGGGCCTCCCTTTCTCATCAAAGTACTTGCACTCCTTTTTTATGAGATTTTTAAATTTAGAATACTCTTTACTGGAGTACTTTGTCAAGATGATTGGTCTAGAAGCACAAACACTAGAAGCAGTACTAATTTTAGAAGTACTAACAGAGTTAGCAGCACTAACAGGTTTAACAGTACTAATCTTGTTAGAAGCACTAACAGAGTTAGCAGTATTAACATCTGTAGAAGTACTAACAATGTTAGTTTTAGAAGTACTAATACTCTCAGCAGCACTAACATTGATAGCAGCAGTATTGCTTCTGGCAGCACTATCTTTGTTAGCAGCACTATTTGTGGTAGCAGTACTAACAGTTTTAGTGCTTTGGGGAACCCACATCTTGACACTCTCTTTTACAGTCTTTTTCTTCATGTGGCTTTTAGATTTAACAGGTTTCTTAGCCACATGGTTCCTTTCATCCTTCCTATAACCAAAGGGTTTTTGCACAGATCTTTGAAAATTTATCCTTTGGTTAATAGGATTAAAATAACAGTGCTTGGCAAGATGGTTCAGTTTTCCACATATGAAACAAGGTTTTGGTCTGATGATTCTACTCAGATCAACTCCTTGTTTCTGAGCCCACTGATTATTCCAATTTCTTTGATTGCCCCTCCTTTTATCATGCTTTAGGGGCTCAGACTTATTACCTGCACACTGTTTGCAAAGAACAGGATTCACAACTGTAGTCTGCTTGTAATGGACCTTTTTAGACTTTCCCTCAGTCTTCTCTACATCATCAGATTTGACCCAATCCCTTCCACCACCCTCATTGGTAAGAATGTTATTTTCTAAGGGAATCTCACCACTCACAGTATTATCCTTACTCTTACCAGCTTCTTTCTCAGTCTTGTCCTTAACAACTACTTCATCTAAAGGATCTATCTTAGTGGCTCCCTCATGCAAGTCCTTCCTATCCTTGGTCTCTAGCAAGTCTGATTTAGGAGGGATGTAGTTGTTGTTGTAACAGTAAAGTAGAAATCACAACTTGTAAACTTTATTGAAAGATTAAAGTTACAAGCTTTCACACAAAACCTCAATCTTGATGAACAGGCTCACCAAGACGAATTGTACTTCTCTAGAACTAGGGTTGTAAACCTTGAGGTCAATTCTCTCTCAAAACAAAAACTCAGAATACTCGTGTAACAAACTATTCTGAATAATTCTATACATATACTGAAAATAAAAGATAATTACAAAACATAAAAGATCTTCAGTATATTCTTCCATAATTATCTTCAACCTTCCATGATTATCTTCAAACCTTGATCTGCACATCTTAATCACATAAGCAGTATTAAGTCATAGCAACATTAACACCCTGAGCAGTATTAATCTTCACCAGCAGTAATAACTATGCTTAGCAATATTAATTTCTACAAGCAGTAGTAATTTGGCTCAACAGTAGTAACTTGTCTCAGCAGTAGTAATCATGTTGTACTGGCAGCAGTAATCATACTTAAACAAATCTTCAGTTCCCAACAAAGGTGTTTTAGGTGTTAAAATCGATCAGGTTGTGATCGATTAGGGTGCTAGATCGAGTTGTGAGTGTTTAATTTCAGTATAAAGCTTTAATCGAGTTCCATTTTGTGATTTTTGTGGTCTGAGTTCGTTTTGAAAAAGTCACTGTACGATCAAATTTATTTTCAAAAAGTGATTTTTATCGAGATCGAGTGATAACAAACTATTCTAGAAGTGTT
Source organism: Arctium minus (assembly GCA_954870635.1). Taxonomy (NCBI): domain Eukaryota; kingdom Viridiplantae; phylum Streptophyta; class Magnoliopsida; order Asterales; family Asteraceae; genus Arctium; species Arctium minus. The sequence continues at coordinate 122,345,467 of OX941082.1, forward strand.
TTTAGTCATATTGGTAGAGATTAGTACTGCTAATCGACGAAGAAACAAGTTTTTAGTTGATTTTCGAAGTACAGGTCGAACTTGCGCAAACCAGAGGACGAACACACGCAAAGCTCACTTTGCGTAACCTACTTTACGCAACCAACATCATACGCAAAGTCCATTTTGCGCAACGCACTTGATACGCAAAGCCTACTTTACGCAACTCAAGCATCACGCAAAGCTCACTTCTCGCGACCAACAACATACGCAAACACTACTTTTCGCAACCCTCTCGAAACGCAAAGCTCACTTTGCGCATCCAACTTGAAACGTAAAGTTCACTTTGTGCAACCCTCTTGAAACGCAAAGCTCACTTTGCACAACCCACGTGATACGCAAACCTAAGTTTGCGCAACCCACTTGACACGCAAACCTCACTTTGCACCATCAACCTCTCGCGCAAACCTTCTAAAAAACGCAAAGTTTTTTTTCCAGACTTAGATTATTCTTCAAAATGACATCCAGAGAAGCCCTTGCAATCGGAACTGACACCAAGCCACCAGTTCTCTTTAAAGGAGAATACGAACAGTGGAAAGATCGATTTCGGAACTTTGTTGACAGACATGAGCTGGGTGATTTCATCAAGAAATCTATAGAAGAAGGGGTTATGAAACCAGTTATGACGACTCATTTGGTTGGAACCGTGCCAACTCAGGTTGAACTTAAGTATCATGAGCTAGAAGATGATAACCTCAGAAGAGCTAAAGGCGACAGATTAGCTAAGTCATACATTCTACAAGGAATTCCAAACGAAATCTATGTAAAGATTGACAGCTACAAGGCCTCGGGCAAAGAAATGTGGGATCAGCTTGAGAAGATGACGTTGGGTTCAAAGGTTGGAAATCAACTTAAAATCTCCAACTGCCTGAACAATTATGAAGAATTTAGAGGCAGAGTGGGAGAATCTTTAGAAGAAATCTATGACAGGTTTGTGACTTTGCTGAATGAATTAAGCAAGAATAAGGTCCACAAATCTCAAATTGAGCTAAACGTCAAATTCCTGAGTATTCTACAACCGGAATGGAAAAGATTTGCCAGACAGATGAAGCAGATCAATGATCTAAATGAGATTCCACTTCATGAGGTGTATGAAACCCTCAGACAAAATGAAGAAGAGGTGGATGAAATTCTAGATGAGAAGAGGCAGAAAGGAAAGACAGTTGAAGACACAGTTGCTCTTGTTGTCAGGAAGAAGAAGAACAAGACAATTATGTATGAATCAGAAGAAGATGAAGCTTATGCAAACTCTGACATGGATGAAAATGAACAACTGAAGCAAGCAATGATTCTGCTGTCAAATGATTTTCAGAAAAAGTTCTACACGAAGCCGAGTTCAAACAGTCAGAGATATTCTTCTGGTCCGAACAACTACATCCACAAGGAAAGGGTTGAAGAAAGTAGATATGAAGGAAAGAGATTTGAAGGGAAAGGAACAGAGGAGAGGAAACCTGAAGAGAGAAGATATCAGTATGAAGGGAAGAGAATAGAGGAGAGGAAACTGGAAGAGAGAAAGTCTAAAGCTGAAGGATCCAGTCAGACAGAACCACCTACGTGCTACAACTGTGGCAATACAGGTCACTATGCCAGAGACTGTCGAAGACCAAAAGTCAGAAACTCCAATTATTACAAGAAAAAGATGCTTCTTGCAAAGCAACAGGAGGCTGGTAAGGCACTGATGGCAGAAGATGAATACTGGCTTGATCATTCTGACGAGGAAGAAGAGGATGAAGAAAAGGATGAAGCCGTCAACATGTGCTTGATGGGAAAGCAAGAATCAGATGCTGAAGCTGATTCAGATGATGAAGAAGAGGAGGTATGTGATTTATCATATTCAGATTTCATGAATAAAATGCATGCCATGAATTTAAAACAACAAGAGTTAGAGTCGAATCTTGAGCGAGAAAATGGTGTTATAACTGACAAAAACCAACTGATACAGAAACTTAGCAATGAAATTGCTGAGAAGAAAGTATTGGTTGAGGTTTTACATAGAGATAATGACATCAACGCAAAGGAAAAGACAATAATTCTTAAAGAGAATTCTGAACTCAAGTCTAAACTGACAAAAAGTGAGATTGATATATATGAGCTTACAAAATTGCATTCTTCATGTACCAAAGAAAACTTTTCTTTACTTGGTAAATTAAAAAGTTTGGAAGAGAAGTTATACAAAATGGGTCAAACTGAACAGACTATTCATCTGAACAAACCCAAAGAGGAAATTGAGAGATGGGGAATCGGTTATAAGAATCCTCACTGTCTTCAAAAAGGAATGTCTGAAGTGCCTACACTTTATGATCATCTTTCTATGAAATTAGCTCGACGAATCCCTGAGTTTAAAACTTTCTGGACTAAACTATCAGAAGAGGATGAAGCTAACGAAACTGAAAAACGATTGAAATCATCTAAAGTTCACCTTCCATTTTATTATGCGAAGATGAATAATAGTTATAATGAAAATCCAGTATATCAAAAGAAGAAAACTCTTTCAAGTGATTTCTTTCAAAGTTATTCTGAAAAAGAAATGGAGGCGAAACCTATTCAAGGTAAACTATATGTCCCTCCTCTTGTTTTAGAAAGTAAAATTTCTGAACTCGAGAATTCTTTAACAGATGAAAGACTTTTGATGAATATTGAACAAAAAGTTTTTTCAACTATGTTAAAAAATGTTATTATTTCTAAAGCTTCAAACTCTGAGGATATGTTTGGTTTTACAAATAAAGGGTTTGATTTTCTGAACGCTGACGGTGGTTTAGATGATTGTTCTAATCAATTTGACTTTAATGCAAAACTTCCTAACCATTCATCTTTTGTTAAGAAATCTTTAGGAAAAACCAGTATGCCTGTTAACAGTGCAAAATCAACGAAAGTTGATAACTCAGTCTCTGTGAAAGCTAAAAATGATAAAGGTAAGAATATATCTCAGCATTCACAGAAACCAAACACTACTGGTAATCCGAAGAAGAAACATTTGTTTGTTGCTCAGAAGTCTAACTCACGAGTTTCACATGTTTCAGATCTGAGCAAGCAAAGGCCAGAAGTTAAATCTCTGTGGCAACCGAAACAGAAGCTTGACAAGACCGTTAAATCGTTTTCTAGTGTTAATTGTAGTGAGACTTCGCCTAGTAAAGATGTCTTAATTGTTGATGTTGATATTTTGAACTCAAAACTTGCTGTTTCTCGTAAACAATATACAATGAAGCAATTATTTCAGTTATCTTTAACTGCTAGAAAGTCTTCTATCTATGATAAACATGTTTCTACTTATTGTCAAGATTCTGAAGATTGGTTTGGCAATTATCATGTGCATTCATCTCATTCCAATTCTTCAAATGCATTTCAAAAGAAAAGAGGACCCAATTTGAAATGGGTACCAAAATCTTGTGCTAACACAGTAGGACCCAAATTCAAGTGGGTACCTAAGGCTAAATATGTGTTGTAGGTAGCTACTGTCTAGGGGGAGTAGGAGAGAAATGGTTCTTGTGTAAATCAGCGCAAGACCCGAACTTCAAAGATCATCGACTTCTGATTATATACAGATCAGGACTCGTTCTTCAATGACAGAACAGAGGCTTCTAAGTAAATCAGCTTAGAACCCGTACTTCAACAAAGTATGGCTCTTGATTACAACAGTTCAAGACCCGCACTTCAATGATCAAAAGACCTTACTCCGTGCTGAAAAAAAGATTGTACTCCGATACTCGAATGAGGAAATCAACCATCAAGGGGGAGTACATACATATTTGTCTGAAATTTTATGCATATCTTTTACAACTGATAATGTACTGATGCATAATTTCAGGAGGAGTAAAAAGGTGATGACTTCTGATTATTTCTAATCAGAACTCGTACTTTAAAAGTTTTACTGCTTTTTGTCTTTTCAATTTAAGTGAATAAATTTGCTTTGACTTGACTTAAGACTTTTGCAGAAGTTTGAGAGAAGCTTAAAAGATCATATCTTTATGACTTTAAGCTTAGCTTCATGAGATGTAAGATCATACGTTCAGATATTATCCTTTATCTTATTCTCATATATGGTTGAAAGAAGGACAACTTTCAATCATTGAAAACATCGTTCTAAAACATTCAAATCACTTCCCGATTCTTCAACCAGATTTTATAATTCGGAAGTGTGATTTTCAATGTTTTCTTATTCAATTGAGCTTTAACTGTTAAGTTAAACCATTTTGAGCATTATATGCTTCATAAGAAAACAAGGATTTCATTGTGCTAGGATTACCACAACTTCTATGGAATCACCTTAACCAGTGATTTCTACCCAAAAAGTTAATCCATAGTGATTAAGTATGAGAAGTCGAAAAGAAATGAGCGTGATTAAAATGAGCTAAATGTTAAAAAGAAAGAGCGTGTGAGAACAGAGTTAAAAGAATATCACAACTCTGCACCAACTTTTTCTGAGTCGGGCAACCACATTACTAGTGTTTCACAATTCTTTGGTGATCATTATTGAAACAGGAAACTAGCCCATGCCAACTCTTGATCAAACCTCACTATCTACTCATTTTCTTCTCAACAAGAAAGTGTTTCACATTTTCAAAGGGGAAGCAGCACATATGCTATCTGATTTTCATTTGGAAAATCTAGATATTTAAAAGAAGGAAGTTTGCCCCACCTTCGCACTTCAATCATGCACATTAAGTCTGTGTTTAACTTACTGTTGTCTCAGTGGTTTACACAATTTTGAGCCAAATAAGCAATCATCAAGTGCTTTATTCTTTCTAACACAAGCACGAACACACAAGGAATTAGTTTCTTTGTCATAACGTTTATAGAAATTACCTTTGTGGTGTTTCGATGATTAAATGGAAGCCCTAGGGGAGTCAACATCAAACAACTCCTTTCCAATGTGTATTCGTTACACACAGTGACTTAGTGTTACTGACAGGCATATTAACTGATTCATTAGTTGATTCAGGTGTTACACGACTATTTTGTCTGGATTTGCAAAGATCTGGGTGAATATCTATTGAATTGACGGATCAATGGCTCCAAGTGGTTGACATTTCTTACTCAGAGTTTTGATGAAGTCAGTGCACTTATCATCAAAAAGGGGGAGAATGACTACACAAGAAATGGCAAAGATCACATGTTTCAAGAATCACGTCCAAGATTGAAATCTTCAAAAGCAAGTATTCTGAAGACATGTTGATTTCAGAGCTAGAGAAAGAGATTGCATCTTCTAAACTGAACAAGAAGACTGAATTGCTAAAATCTTTTTAGTAATGATCTTGATCCAAAGGGGGAGATTGTTAGATCATATATCTATTGGATTCAAGATCATCCAAACTGAAGATCGCAATCTAAAGCTAAAGCCGAAACGTCGACTCTCAACAATAGTCTAATGTTTATTTGTAATAAATATCAAAGTAATTAATTGTTATTGTATTAGTTAACTTAGTTAGTTATTAGTTATATTATAGTTTGTTATTTAATATCTTTGTAATAGATATTATTTAGAAATAATATCTAGATATTAAATCTAGATATTATGTTAGGTAGTGTGTTAGACACACTAGATCTTTAAGCAAGTGTCTCTCATCTCTCTCAATCAAGATTGACACATACAAACACACACTAAAAGGTGTAAAAGAGAGAAAAACAGAGAACACAATCTAGAGCTTGAATCGATCAACCTTGTAACATTTGTTATATATCAATACAGGTTGGTAATCATATTGTGTTGTCGTATTCTATAAACTTGATAAGTATTGTGGACCCACAAACCTTAACAAATATAAACTCCAGTCTTATACAAGGACCAGGCCAAGTCGGGTGTTACTTAATCCCAACTATAAGTTGCTCTTCCCGAAACAAAAGCGGAAGACTTCACTAAGATAACCACTTCTCGATCACAGAACTAGCACTCCTCTCTGCACAGTGTCACTAGAACTATTCCCAACCGAAACCTGTTGCACATTCCGACAAATAAAAAGGTTAGGCAAAATCCTAGTGAGTTCAAGAGTTTTCAACATGAATAAAGATATCGTTGAAAAGATGTAATGCAATTTAAATCATAATCTTTCAATTTGATATGTCTCAAATATGAAAACGACACTTTTTCCAATAAAGTGCATTTTAAGCAAAGAAACTCCCATGTAAACGTGTTTCCGATCCAAACTACTTCGAGGGCAAGATCCAATATAAAACGTTCTTTTGTAAATAGATTTCAACCTAATACTCACTGAAAACGTGAATAGAAATCGAGTTCTCCATTTATGAAAATGCAGTTAAAACTTTATATCCCGAAACACCCAAAACACGGGTGGGGCATAATACTCAACCCATAAATCATGGATAAGATCCATTTATACAAAATGTCACCGAAAACTTGGATAATAAAACTCAATACCCAAAAACAACACCTTTCGGTGATGGGGGATACCCGAATTCCATCGAAAGTGGCAGGCACACAAAGTTAGGCCGTTTATCAATGTTCTCGAGCTTCACATAGAGCTATGGATTCCCGTATACGGCTCCCAACCGAGCAACCACCGCAAGATACCCAAATGTCTCTAGTGTCTACTCGACCTCTAAATGAGTGTCACCACAAAAGCCACAAGTCCCCGTATCCGGCTCACCATAGGCACCACCTCAAGACTTAGCTCCGTATACGGCTCTGCAGAGCACCACCGCAAGCTTACATAAAAACATGACTTGGGGACCACTCACTAGACTTCAAACGCGGACACTAAATTCCACGATGAGTAACCAGACTGGATTACAAACGGGCATCGAGTTCAATCACCCACGATATATACCTCGAGCCCTTAATAAAGGTTACACGGTTATCGAGTTCAACCACCTACGATCTATACCTCGAGCTCCCGCTAGCCATAAACAATATCCAGTCCCAAAACGGGGATAAAGTCCCCAATTAAACCAACTGATTGACTTATATGCCTATGGATCCAATGCATGATAGTTTAAACGTTACATGACTTAAACGAATGAACTAACGCATTCAAAACATGTAACTCTCCAATAAGATGCAACTAAGTACAACATACGTCCAAGGCTCCTTAACGAGCTACCAAAATTGAACAAAAATACCAAAGACTCAACCGAGCACAAATCAAGCCCCAAAAGGCTTAATAGATGTTTGGCTAAAACACGAGAGCCAATATGGTTACATAAACCAATTTACATCTTTCCCCAAAAATTTGTTTATCAAATCACAACTGGCCTTCGGCCCAAACCAAAAAGGTTTGCCATTTCTAAAATGTTCTCCAAAGTCGGGAATGACCCAAAACCAAAGGACTCACACATTCGTACTTTTCAAAACATCCCATTTCATGAATGATGCATAAAATCCGAAAAATACTTAAAAGTGCATTTTTGACCAAATACTTATTTATGCAATAAATCATCAAAACATATTCATTTGTGACACATTTATCGAAATGCCTAAAAATCCCAAATGTGGGTGTTTTACAAGCTTAATAAGTTAAACACTTCAATAATCAAAAATTACCAAATAACTCGACAGTTGATAATTTCATGTAAAACACATAAATGCTTTAAAATAGACATTTTGGCATGTACAACGTTTTCACAAATCAACTTGAACTCAACTCGCTAGATTTAGGCTAAATCTAAATTTTACCCCAACTTGAGCCTTCTTGAAGAAATTTGAAATCGCAAGCAAAACCTTCCAAAACCTATATTCACAAGTTTCCAACCATGAATATACTTATTCAACCATCTAGAATAGTTTCCCAAACATTTTACATGAAAATCTCCAAATTTGGCCAAAACCCTAATTTTGACCTAACTCCTCCAAAATCTTCCAAACCGAAATTGGAGAAACATAATACTAGGAAATCATCCATGGAGTGATTATAACTCATAAAGAAGCTTAGAAATAGAGGGAATGAACTTACACTTAGGTTTTTGAGCAAAACCCCCCAAACTTATAAATCTTCAAGAAATGGTGATGAACACTTGAATCTTGCTCAAGAGGTTGAAGTTACAAGTATAGATGATGAGAGGTTACAAGGTTTTAGGGGAAAACTCCCAAAATTGGGTTAGCGTTCATATGAGAGGGTGGGGTTCGGTTGAGAGAGTTTTTAGAAAAGAATGGGTTAAGGAATGAATGAGAAAAGTGAGAAAAATGGGTTTAATGAGGTTTGGACCCCGACGGCGAGTATGCCCAGCGATTGTGACACATGTCACTTTCGCCAGGTACTCTCGCTGACAGTGTACTGCGGCCATAAGGCCCTCCGCGAGAGTGACACGCGATTGTGACACATGTCACTTTCGCTGTCACTTTCGCCCAGACTCCCCGAAGCCCGAAAATTCGATCTTTTTCGACACTAAGGCCCTCGACACTCTTTGGAACTTTTAGTAGTGTTTTCCCAACATTAATCCCACCAAACACAAGGTACAGAAACGCCTGAGTGCCCCTATACTTACCGAAAATTACAGGTGTTACAAAGGGTGTTCAAAAAAAACGTCGGACTGCTCAAACCGGTCAAACCAAGTCAAACCGGACCGTTTTTGGCAGTTTGAGCAGTATGGCGGTCCGGTCCGGTCTGAAAAATAGCCAAACCGCTCGGTCTGGTCTGGTCTGCGGTTTGGACTGGACCGATTGCCAAAGTTATTTTAGTTTTCGTGTTATATGTTTACCTATTATGTCCCAATTCTTTTTAAAAAAATCCATCCAAGACATTGAGTTCTTAGTTTTCACTTTCAATTATTCGTGTTCCATACGTCGGCAGAATTCTTAAATCCGCCAAAAATCAAAATCAAATATTTCAAATCGTCTTTCAATTTGCTAAATTTTTGTCCAAAATTTCAACTATTGTTGGTGGACTTGCTTAACTTTTTTTTCAACTTGCTCAAAGTTTTTTAATTTTTAACATAGATATTTCTTCTATAATTCGATATATAAGTAACATCGGTGGAAATTTTAAATTGGAGATAGATTATATGTTTCATTTACTTTAAAGTCCATAATAGGCTCAAACCGCCTAAACCGGTCAGACCAGACCGTTTTTTTGTGGTCCGGTTTGACCGGTTTGGTCACTTGATGCCAAACCGCTCGGTTTGGAAAATTTCTAGACCGCCATTCTGGTTTATGGTTCGGGGGGTTAGACCACCCAAACCGGACCGCGAACACCCCTAAGACAAACATTTTATAACACCCTTAAATTTGGAAAGAACGACTAATTTAAAATTTTCAATAATACATCAATTAAAGGATAGATTCATTTCTCTAAATCGATACTTGGTTACCTCAAATAATAATTCTAATTTTTAACATCAAAATGATTACTTCCAACCTTACACGAGGTCTAGATTAAGAACGGTGTTACTAAAACCCAAAAATTGCCGCTATCTCCAAAGTACAGAAGACGTCTCCAATTAGCTAATTTATTTTTGTGCCTCTAACTAGCACTCACTCATCATAGTGACGCTAGCCATTCCCAACGAGGTCCTAATGCACATGCCGACAAATAAAAAAGGGTAGTCTTAACACTTAGGGTGCGTTTGGTATGCAGAACAGAGTGGAACATGACAGAACAGAACAAGCTTGTCCCAGGTTTGGCGTAACCATATGTGGGACACGCTAGAACTAAGTAGAACAAGCATGGGACACACTTGTCCCACTCCAACCCCTAGAACTAAGTAGAACAACAATATTTTGACTAATATACCCTTTGTTAAAAAACAAAAATATAAAACATGTCTTCTCATCATCCACGCATCCAAGCTAGAGGTGTGCAAAACCCGAATAGTCCGAAATCCGAATCCGCATCCGAACCGAAGATAAGGTGTTTTTGCAAAACCCGAATACCCCGAAATCCGATAATTCGAAACCCGATATTTGGGAGGATATCTGGGTTTGGATTGGGTTTGATCGTTGGCCACCCAACCCGTCCGAAAACCCAAAATAGCATAAATCTATATTTTAAATACTATATATATATATATTTGTTTATTTATTTATCTAATTATTTTTTGAAAATCGTAAATTGTAGAGTGTTAAAATATTTTCTAAATTTTAAACTTGCTATCGATTTCATCAATCTTTCAATCGATTGTATTCATCCTAAAAAACGATTGAATTTATATATAACTTTTGCATTATATAATACCCGAACCCGATCGACATCAATCTGAAACCCGACCACCCCAAACCCGAAACAACCAAAAATCCGAAACTTATAACTTGGGTTTTGATTTCCATATCCAAAATCCAATCGTGATAAATTAGTTTTATGTTTTTGATAATCCATTGCACCATGTATTAGTGATGTAAATTAGTTTTATGTGATGCAATCTATGATTTTTCATCAGGGGTAAATTCGTCATTTTCTGTCCAGTTCTGTCATGTCTTGCCAAACGTTGGACAACTATTCTGTTTTGTTCCGTTCTGTCCTGTTCCATCTTGTCATGTTATGTCATGTATGCGTACCAAACGCACCCTTAGTGAATTCAAACAGTTTTCATCATTTATATGAAACGATGAAACTGAAAGAATGTTTATTTAAATAATAATTTCTCAGATAAAATATCTTTAACATAAAAGCAACATATTTCCAAAAGCTCCATTTTCGTGATGAAAACACTGTAATTAAAACACCCATCAAATATACAACCAAAACTCAATACTAACATGAAATAAGGATTAATATCCAACTAATGAAAACATGGATAAAACTCTATTATCCAAAATGTTAATACATGGAGGAGATCCAATATACCAAAACCATAAAGTATGGTTACCCTCCAAACCCAAATTAAATAACACTAAAACTTGGACAATACACTATCCAAAAATAACATCTAACAGTGATGGGGGAGACCCATATCCTTCGAATGTGGTGAGCACAAAGTAAACCATCCATCGACGTTATCAAGTAGCACCTCAAGATTCGATCCGCCTTACTGTATATTCTCATGAATGACACCTCAATGATCATGTCCTTGGTGTCTACCTTCATACGTAGCACCTCAAGGCTCATGGCTCTTAGTCCTACCATTTCAGGTAGCACCTCAAAACTCAATAATATTAGTGCCTACTCTTTGCAGTATACTTCAAGAATCAAGACCTTAGTGCCTACCCTATCGTGTAACACCTTAAGGTGCATGGTTTTTAGTGCCTACCATTTCAGGTAACACCTCAAGACTCAAGTACTTAGTTCCTACTCAACTAGGCCAAAAGCCTCAAAACAAGGGTCTCGAAGTCCAACCCCGTAATACCTATGGTCTTGGACTCCAACCCCGCAATACCGACACAACCACTATCATGAGACTGACTCACATGCCTATGGATCCAATGCATTATCTTCTAAATTACATGACCCCAAATGAATGACCAACACACTCAAAACATGTAATTTACTAATAAATATGTTATAACTGCATATAACTCCAAAAGCTCAACAATGAGCAAATTATACCGGACAAATGTCCTCAAGACTCATTGTTTATGCCAAAAATCTCCCAAGGAAAATTTAAGGTAAGTGTGGAGCTTGATCCAACCAAAGAAAGTAGCTTTAATAATCGTACGACAATAATAAAAGTGAAATAAATGAGACAAGGGAATTGGTGACGCGGAAAAACCCTTAAAATGGGTAAAAACCGCGGACGAGTATGAGTCGTCGTGCACTATGGACGTCAATTAGGGACGTCGTCCTTTAAAACAAGTGTTACAAACGTAAAATAATACGATAAGGTAAAATCGGTCGTGCATCGTATGTAATTAGACTTCGATCGTGCGTTACATGAAAAACGGCAGTGGATCTTATGAACTTCAAGAAAAACTGAGCGAGCTTGAGAACGTAATTTTTAAGCTTGTAAGGTCTGAGAATCAGATGTCCGAATGTGAAGTTCAATCTTCATATTTATACTCCAATTGTCCGTTAGCAAGTCTTGAATGCATATCTTTAATAGAGTATCCGTTTAATATTGATGACAGTGTTTGTTACATCCGTTGTTATTGGTAACGTTTTCCGTTATGATCTCTAAAAACGTCCTTGTAATCCTGCATTAAACATAATATAAAGTATGTTATAGTTTAATAACTGAAATCATGTCGTACGACAGCCATCGTGGATGGGTTTTGATAGTTTGGTCGAAGTCGCCTCAAAGGAAGGGCGTCAGTTATTTCTCTGGTCGTGCGACTATGGGTTAAATGACTGTTGGAATCTCTAGTCGTACGACAAAGGACCTTTGTTATTTTTTACCAAAACAGTTTGCCCCCAAATTTAAAATTCAAGCGGCAACTTTTTGAAATTTAAATTTAAGACTAAGACACGTGTCAATCTTATTGACCGTCAATTTCTGGCGATTTGATTTCCTGGCGATTTGATTTCCGTTTTTTAGTATAAATAGGGATTATCCTTAATCTTTTCCTTTTTTATGCTTACCTTTTTAAAGAACACATATCTCCAACGAGATTCACTTTCCGAGCGATCAGAATCCTTTCCATTCTAAATTCGAGGTTTAGAACACTATTTAAGGTACGATTTTCCGTTCTTCCCTCTGTGTCGATTTATGCATAAGAAGTCCATAGCCAGGAAACCTAGAAAAGCTTGGGATATTCTTAGTTATTGGCGTGCGACTCTTAACATCCCTGATTTCTAGATGTCGAGTGAGCCTGTGAGCATGTATAGGGAGGAAGAGCATTTAGATTACTTTAAGAGTTTGGCCAGGCTTCCAGATGAAATAAATCTGGTGTCGTCGGAAGATTTAAGGCCAGATGAAGTTCCGAGAGGATATTGTGTTCTGTATGAATATCCCTTTAAGATAGGTTTTACTTGGCCATTTAGCCCTTTGGTCAGGGCATTTTTAGATGCGTTTGACTTGACGCCTGGACAGTTAATGCCTCAATTCTGGCGGATTGTCTAGGTGATCGATCGTCTTACGGCTGATTGGGAGGTACCGTTCAATGTGAACGACCTCCTGACTTCCTATAGCGTTCGACCGGATAATTATCACCGGTATAGTCTGTTCCCTCGTTCGAAGGGAGATAATGTATTGATACATAATACCGCGGTGAACGATTGTGGTTGGAAACGTCAGTACGTTTTACTTCAAGTGGCGTCTGTAAATGACGAAGACAGCCAATGGTTGTCGTCCGGCTGGAACGAATCGGGTAGGTTTAATTATTTTTTTCGTGCGTTTTTGTCGTGTGTTTATTTTTATAACGTATATTTTAATGTCTTTCTTTGTTTGACAGTGACCGACTTCACTAAAGTGAAGCCAAGGAGAGATTCTCACGACAAGATTCAGAGGATCTTGGAGAGAAGTATTACTGATCGTTCATTTTCCCCTCGGTCGAACGACGAGGAAGACGAGGCCGTTTTTGTAGCTGAGGTGACGTCTGTCGAGGGTTCTCACAGAGAAGGAGAGAGGGAAGAAGAAGAAAGAAAAGAAGAAAGAAAAGAAGAAAGAGAAGAAGAAATGACCGGTAAATCGCTCGACAATACCTTTCACTTGTATATCGTACGTCATTTCATTTTTCTTTTTCTTTTTTTTTTAAACTTGCTCTATTTTTTCAGAAGATGCAGCTGTAAAGTCGGCTGCCGTTAAGCGAGCCGAGCAACTGGAGCTCGCCTGTCAAGGGAGGGAGAAAGCGAGGAAAAGATTTGCCCCTTCCACGGGGGTAGATCCAAGACGTGTCCGAGGTAAGCCTCGGTCCTCGCCCAAGAAGACGGGCGATGCCACTTTGTCGTCCCTTTTAGGGGCGACACCAGCGAAGGGAACCGTTGCTGGGGTCGAGCTTGGAGGCTCGATCAAGGCGACGAAGGATACCCCAACGACGGGGGTGTCGGGCGTTGAAAAGCCCTTTGCTGCACCTTCTTCTTCCTCTAAGAGTGAGGAGAAGAATAAGGAAAAAGTGGGAGAGATGATATTCAAAGCCACTCTCCCAGCTGACTTTATGGCTAATGACGTTCTCGAAAGAGATGTCATTTTTCCACACCTAGCAAAATTTCTTCTCCCGACTTTCTACGATCGGTACAAAGAATCTCGGGTTGAGGACACGGGGGCACATGCTGCTGGCCTCACTTTCATGGTAAGTTTTACTTATGCTCTTTTTTCGTTGTTCGTTTTTTACTACTAACTCCTTTCCTTTTGTCGTTCAGGCTTTCCAAGCTTGTCTGAGCATCTACGCTCAGACAGAAGGTCTTAGGTCGTCCTTTCCTGACGTCAAGAAAAGGGCCGACGAGGCTCTTGAAAAGGAAAAGGTCGCCCTAGAGGCGGTCGAAGCTGAAAAAGCGAGGGTTGAAAACCTTAAAGCCGAACTCATCGATGCCCGGAATCTACTAGAGATTTCGGATCGTGAGAAGGTCAAGCTCAGGGACCGTCTCTTTGAGCTTGAGGCGTCTTCGACAAAGTTAGAGATCGAGAGGATTAAGGCTATTACCACTGCTGTTGCTTCTGCTGACGAGATCGTGACTCTGAAGAAGAGGGTTGAAGATCTGGAAGGTGACGTCAAGGACTTGGAGATGGAAAATAAGCAAATTGAGGCTTTTTCCCGCTTCACGGCCCGAGCTGCTTTAATGAGGCGTCACTTGAAGGGGAAGGATCCTATGGCGTCGGCCTCCAAATAACTCAAAACTTACCTCGACACTGTCGGGACTGAGAGGGACCTGGATGAAGACGACGAATTGGAAGAGAGCGATGGCGTAGAAGAAGTGGCAGCAGCGGAGACCATCGTCGCCCAGGGACAACCTAACGTTCCTCCTACTTAATTCTTTTTGAACCTATCACCTAGAGTTTGGACGTTTGTGGTCGTCCTTTATACTTGTAACTCAATATCTAATGAAAAAAGTCTCTTTTGTTCGTCAATGCTTATTACTTGTTTTTATAATTAATCGTACGTCGAGAAATTTAAGTAGATGGACAACTACATTATATCAAACATTCAACCATACCATCATTTATAAAGAAATCAACTGAAACTTTCGATCGATCTTAGGTAATTTGTAATAATGGTTCTTGATTCTAAGTATTTGAACATCAAGTGCAGAATTTAACCTTTGTCGTCCATTAAAATTGAACATATACGTGTGATCGCATGAGTTTTACTCGACACAAAGATTTTAAATAAGTCGTGCATCCCTGCGAAAAACAACATTAGTGGGGTGGTCGTTGGTTTGACCAACGACCCTCCGATGCTTAAGTCAGTAATCTTTAAGAAATAATCGAAGGAAATAAATATGAAATTTAAAAGAAATACCTCTTTAAATGAACTGCATTCCAGCTTCGTGGGATATCTCGACCGTCAAGGGTTTGGATTTTATAGACTCCTTTACCCACGATGCTAGAGATTTGATAAGGACCTTCCCACTTAGTGGAAAGCTTACCTGCATTGACCTCTTGAGTATTTTGAAATACTCGACGTAGAACGTAATCACCTTCTTGAAAAATTTTGATTTGGACATTTTTGTTGAAATGTCGCTCGACCACTTGTTTCTGTGCCGCCATGCGAATGTGCGCAACTTCTCTAAGCTCTTCTAGAGCGTCGAGGTCATAACTTAGGTCGACCAAGTTATGCTCAACGGACGTATGTCTTGAAGTCGGTAGTCGTACCTCAATAGGTAACACAGCTTCACATCCATAGACTAAGGAAAAGGGAGTTTGTCCTGTGGACGTATGAGGTGTCATACGATTAGCCCATAGAACGGAAGGCAATTCTTCCACCCACTTCCCTTTGGCAGCTTTGAGTCTTTTCTTGATTGAATTGATGATAGTTTTATTACTCGACTCGGCTAGACCATTCGACTGTGGATATCGAGGCGTCGATGTTACCAACTTGATGTTCCTTTCTTCGCAAAATCTTTGCGTTCGATCACTGATGAATTGTGTCCCGTTGTAGCACGTTATTTCAGATGGAATTCCAAACCTACAAATGATGTTAGTTTGGATAAAAGAAACGACTTCTTTGTCCCGAACCTAGGAGAAAGCCGCTGCTTCGACCCACTTAGAGAAATAATCTGTTAAAACTAAAAGAAATACTTTTTGCCCAGGGGCAGGTGGTAGTTTCCCAACAATGTCCATTCCCCATTTCATAAAGGGCCATGGGATCAAAGTCGAGTGCAAGGGTTCAGAGGGTTTATGAGACATACCTGTGTGTTTTTGACATGCGTCGCACGACTGTACATACCTGATCGCATCTTGCCTTAATGTCGGCCAATAGTAACCTTGTCGTGATATCCGGTTGGCTAGACTGCGACTTCCTGAGTGGTTTCCACATTCACCATCGTGCATATCTTGTAGGATTTTCTGGACTTGCGTCTTGTTGGTGATACATCGCAGATTCAGACCAGTCGAAGATCTTCGATATAATTGTCCTCTGATCATAACATACCTTGATGCTTTAAATCTAACCTTTCTTGCTTCCATTTTGTCATAAGGCAGTTGATCATTCTCCAGATAATTTTTAATATCGTCCGACCAAGAGTTTTCTTCCTCAATTGATGCGACCAAAATATTACCATCGTCTTTGATGGATGGCGTTGCAAGGTGAACTATTGGGATATTGTCGAATGTCGTTTGATTAAGTGTTGATCCCAAATTGGCTAATGCGTCAGCTTGAGTGTTCTGATCTCTTGGTACCTGTTCGACTATGAAGCGACTGAACTTCTTTGCTTCTTCCTTTACGATTTTATAATAAGCAATCATCCTTGAATCTTTTGCTGCAAATTCTCCATTAACTTGGTTAACAACTAGGGACGAGTCGCTCTGGACATGTAGACATATTGCCCCCAAGTCATGAGCAATTTTCATTCCTGCAATCAGTGCTTCATATCCTGCCTCATTATATGTTGCCTTGAAGTTGCACCGTATGGAGTACACTATTTTGCCCCCTTGTGGGGACTGTAGGACGACACCCAGGCCTGTTCCTCGTATGTTCGACGAACCATCGACGTCGAGCGTCCAAGTAGTGTCATGCAAAGTCGCCACAATTAACTCGTTGGACGTCGTCGCTTCTTCTAGTTCCGGACTGAAATCTGTAACAAAATCTGCCAAGACCTGTGATTTGATTGTCGTCTTAGGTTTGAAATCCATATCATAATTACTGAGGTAGATGCTCCATTTATCTAGTCGTCCTGTTAGTTCAGGTTTTCTTAACACAGACTTTAATGGAAAGTTAGTTACCACAGTTATAGGATGCGATTCAAAATAATGTCGTAGCTTCTTAGCAGTCATGACTAACGAAAGCAAGAGTTTTTCTATAGATGAGTACCTGGTTTCAGCGTCTAGTAGAGTTTTACTTACATAGTAGATTGGCAATTGTTGTCCGTCGGTTTCTCGTATAAAGACTGCACTTACCGAATTAATGCTGACGGCCAGGTAGAGTTGAAGAGCTTCACCTTTCTCAGGTTTAGAGAGGAAGGGAGGTGATGTCATGTATTTCTTGAGTTGTTGCAATGCCTCCTCGTGCTTATCAGTCCACTCGAATCCTTTATTTTTTCGCAGGACGTTGTAGAATAGGTGACATTTGTCGGACGACCGAGAGATGAACCTGTTTAACGCTGCTACACGTCCTGTTAGACGTTGGACTTCTTTAAAATTTCTAGGTGACTTTAGCTCAATAATTGCTTTAATTTGGTCTGGGTTAGCTTCGATTCCTCGTCATGTGACCATATAACCAAGAAATTTGCCAGCTCGAACTCCAAAAGAACATTTTGTTGTATTCAACTTCATTTTGTACCCACGCAAAATGTCGAACGATTGTTTCAAATGTCCTATATGATCGTCCGTATACTTTGATTTGACAAGCATGTCATCGATGTATACTTCCATGGTGTCGCTCAAATGTACGTCGTCGAGGTCTGCTTGGTCGAACGTCAAGGGCATAGCTTCTAATTCTGCGTCCTCCTTGGGTCTTGCCTCCTTTGGAATTGGTCGGTCGTCGGGACCGCGACTAGCATGTCTTTTAGCAGCTGAATATGTGGTCCCACAGACATCAGAGCCTCCGGTGATACAATTAATCACCTTGGCATGTTATGGGGATGTGGGACGCACATCCTTTTTTCCCGTCAATTCTTGTAAATAACCTTTCGAATTAAGCCAGGACAGTTCTTTCTTCAAAGCGATGCAATCATCCGTCATATGACCAAAGTCACTGTGGAAATCGCACCATTTTGTCTTGTCTTTCTTATCACTGTCTTTATCGCTTTTCTTTGGCCATCGAACGTTTTGTTGGAGCTGTTTTAGGGATGTGACGACATCCTTGGCTGATCCAGAGAAACCATAAGATGATACCTTAGGATATTGGACAGAGTTGGAAGTCGTCAGCCCTTTCTTTTCAAATCAGACGTTTGAAATTTTTCTGGTAGGCTCTGATCGACCAATCGATTTTGGTTTGAAGTCTGGCTTTTTGACACCTAGGCTCTTCCGGTCACCCGAGTGTTTATTTCTGAAAGAGAGGTCATCCTCGACCCTCATGTGAGCAAGCGTCCTCGCTCGTACGTCTTCAAAGGTTTCTGGAGGATACTTCGTAAGGTCGAGATACAACCCTGAACTATCATCCAGACCCCGTTTGTACGCTTCAATTGTTGTTTTCACGTCGCAGACTTCTTGGAATTGATGCGGTATCGAAATGGTCCACATGAGCTGTTTGTATTGGGAGACGTGTTCTGTCGGATAAGTGACACCTGAATATTTTGGGGAGAAGGTCGGGATGCTATATTTCTTTGGGATGTCCACCAAAGCGATTTCATCGACGAACGGCGACGCCTGAAATCCTGTTCGTGGCTCGACATCAACTGGGACTGCTGCCCCCGGCAATTTGGCCAGCATCGATAAGACACGCTCATTCTGCTCTTCTAGAAACTTCAATCGTTGTGCAAGGGGATCCATTGGTATACCCCCGGGAACACCCAATAGAACATAACCTGATCCGTTGAAGTTAGCTTGCTGCGAAGAATCAGAGGTATATCCATTGAACGACATAGAAGTCATAGGCATGGTTGGGATTACGAAGGTCACAGGATTAACTGGTGGTGGACGAGGGTAATTAGGCAATGGAGGAGGTACGTTCCAAGCACCAGTATAAGCATTTGTAGTCCCAGTCACATTGTTTCCACCTTGGCTTCTTAGATGCTCGATGGTTTCTGCCGCCTGTCGAGCCTGAGCTGTTAGGGCGTCAATACGGGCACGAGCAGCACTCAACTCCATGTTCATTTGGGCCACAACATGATCTTGAGTTCCTTGGAATGACATTATTCTGAATAATTGAAAAAAGAGAACACTCGAAGGAAAACGTTAGTATGTCGTAAGATTATCGAAGATTTTCTTTGGATGAGGCCCCACGGTGGGCGCCAAACTGTTTATGCCAAAAATCTCCCAAGGAAAAATTAAGGTAAGTGTGGAGCTTGATCCAACCAAAGAAAGTAGCTTTAATAATCGTACGACAATAATAAAAGTGAAATAAATGAGACAAGGGAATTGGTGACGTGGAAAACCCTTAAAATGGGTAAAAACCGCGGACGAGTATGAGTCGTCGTGCACTATGGACGTCAATTAGGGACGTCGTCCTTTAAAACAAGTGTTACAAACGTAAAATAATAAGATAAAGTAAAATCGGTCGTGCGTCGTATGTAATTAGACTTCGATCGTGCGTTACATGAAAAATGGCAGTGGATCTTATGAACTTCGAGAGAAACTGAGCGAGCTTGAGAACGTAATTTTTAAGCTTGTAAGGTCTGAGAATCAGATGTCCGAATGTGAAGTTCAATCTTCATATTTATACTCCAATTGTCCGTTAGCAAGTCTTGAATGCATATCTTTAATAGAGTATCCGTTTAATATTGATGATAGCGTCCGTTACATCCGTTGTTATTGGTAACGTCTTCCGTTATGATCTCTAAAAACGTCCTTGTAATCCAGCATTAAACATAATATAAAGTATGTTATAGTTTAATAACTGAAATCATGTCGTACGACAACCATCGTGGATGGGTTTTTGATAGTTTGGTCGAAGTCGCCTCAAAGGAAGGGCGTCAGTTATTTCTCTGGTCGTGCGACTATGGGTTAATGGACTATTGGAATCTCTAGTCGTACGACAAAGGACCTTTGTTATTTTTTACCAAAACACTCATTTGAGTCAAAACCTCAACAACTCAGTTTAACTATTACATGAAAGTCATCATAAGCAATGAAAACGTATTTAATCAATGTTTATGCAAATACATGCTCTAAAGAAATGATTAACTCAAAAAACCATCATTGGTTGAGACAAACTATTTTTCTATTGAAATTATACCCTTTATATTTCCAAAATATTCCATAACATAACAATATGCATGTTCCAAACCAAACACACTAAAAATGTGTAACACCCCAAATATTAGGGTAATTTAAAACTTAAAATTTTGGCAATATGACAGTTGTAAATTGATAAAACCTGTTTGTACGAAGACCTGCTAAGGAATCCCAAGGTATCATCCCAAACGGAGAATTTAGTATAATGAGTACAAACTATTTGAATGAAGAATAAATATACGACAACCTAGATAATCTAATTCCTCTAACAGATTACAATCGGGTGTCGCTATTCTTCCAAAAATGGTAATCGTCCATCATGTATACTGGCCTCTAAATCTCCCAAAAAGACCGCTCTCGATCATACGATCGCCCACTCATTCCCGAAGATTCCCTCCACTAGGATTTCCTGTCATACATGACAACCAAAGGAGCAAGTGTTAGGCTAAGGCCTAGTGAGAACACAATAATTACAATGTAACGATAGAAAGAGATCACAATACAAGATTATTATAATTTCACGGCGCTCTACCAGTTTGCTTCGCCTGACAATAACAGTAAGACACTATATAATATCATCAACGCAATTTATAATGTTTCCCAAGTCATTTAACTTGATTAGCATCAACCCAAACAAGATCTTTAGCTATTTGGCACTCAACCCAAACCGGTTCTTTAGCCTATACTTGACATCAACTCTAACCGAGTCTTTAGCTTACTTATAACCTCAAACCAAACCGGGTCTTTAGTCCATTTATGACCTCAACCCAAACCGGGTCTTTAGTCCATTTATGACCTCAACAAAATCAAACACATGACTTACTAGTCTCTTATAACTCATACCACATGCTTTAGTCCAATAATACCTCTAGTACTTTCCATTTGAACTTCACCCACAAGTGAGATTTTAGGTTAGCTCCACATAATCAAGTAATAGATAGAAAAGTACATATGAATACTAGCACATTATTAAGTAAGTATGCAAGTGGGAGAACCAAGAAGTACACTCACCTTGGTGATTTCTTACAAAATCAAAACCCTAGAAGAGGAGATGGAGGGTTGATGACTTGAGATGGTGACACAAGATAGCTTCCCCAAATGATCACCCTAACCAAGCATTAAACCTCCATAAATGCTTGGGATACACCAATAAATGAAGAGAGATGAGGGAAGGATTACCTAGGGTTTCAAAATCGTTCTCTTTAGTTCCACAATTGAGACAAATGAGGAAAAGGGGAAAGAAACCCGTATTTGAGAGTCTAGGGGTGTTCCGCGAGTTATGCCGCGACCTCAAGTCGCGACATAAGTCGCCCCTGTTTCTGAGAAGTTAGACCAACAGTGAGTTACGCGGCTAGTGCCGCGACTTCAAGTCGCGAGGAAGTCGCGAAATCCACTGTATCCCTTATCCAAACTTTCAAGCCTTGACACACAACTAGGCTACGAACACGTGGTACTCACTAATATGATAGCGTTCAAAAACCAAGATTAAAAATACGGAAGACCAGGAGTCTGAACAATAGAATCATTACAAGAAAATTTCGGGATGTTACAATCCTCCCCAACTTGGGAATGATTTCGTCCCCGAAATCCAACTAGCTAAAATAAATGAGGGTATCTACGCTTCATGTCCTCTTCCGACTCCCATGTCACGTTCGTGCCTCGGTGGTGTCTCCATTGTACTTTGACCATCACGACTTCCTTGTGGCGAAGTCTCTTAGTTTCTCTTTCCAAAATAGCTCCGGGTTCCTCAACACAGCGGTTGTTCTCCACACGAATCTCGGATAGCGGTATGACGCTATCTTCCTCCGCCAAACATTTCCGTAAGTAACATACACGAAATGTAGGGTGAATTCCGTCCATCTCGGGCGGTAAGTCTAGTTTATAAGCTTGTTGTCCAATACGCTCAAGAATAGTGAACGACCCGAGGAAACGGGGACTTAGCTTCCCACGCTTCCCAAAACGGATCAAACCTTTCCATGGAGATACTTTCAACATCACTCGATCTCCTACTTGGAACTCCACCGGTCTTCTCTTCTTGTCGGCATAACTTTTCCGATGATCATGCGCCACTCTCAACCGCTCTCGAATTGATTTAACCTTGCTGGCCATCTCCTGCACTATTTCAGGACCGGCAAACTGCTTTTCTCCCGCCTCTAGCCAACACACGGGGGTTCTACACTTTCGCCCATACAAGGCTTCGAATGGCGCCATCCCGAGGCTAGAGTGATAACTATTGTTGTATGCAAACTCCACCAAAGGTAGATGGGTATCCCAACTACCACCAAAATCGATCACACACGACCTAAGCATGTCCTCCAAGGTCTGAATTGTCCTTTAGCTTTGACCGTCCGTCTGTGGGTGATATGTCGTGCTCAGGTTCACTCGCGTGCCCAACTCTTGCTGTAACGCTCCTCAAAAACGTGACGTAAAACGGCTATCACAGTCGGAGACTATAGACAAGGGTATACCATGTCTAGAGACTACCTCGTCAATGTAAAGCTTTACCAACTTATCCATGGGTAAGGTTTCACGCATCGCTAGAAAATGAGCGATCTTGGTCAAACGGTCAATTATGACCCAAATGGTGTCGTTTCCTCTCAACGTCTTCGGAAGTTTGGTCCCAAAGTCCATCGTAATCTTGTCCCATTTCCACTCGGGGATTTCTAGTGATTGAAGGCTCCCATAGGGTCGTTGATGCTCGACCTTCACTTGCGAACAAGTTACGCATCGTTCTACGTAATGAGCCACGTCCAATTTCATAATCGGCCACCAATAATGTAGTTTCAAATCCCGGTACATCTTGGTGCTTCCCGGGTGGATGGAATACTTGGATTTATGCGCGTCCTCCAAAAGTAGCCCTCGACAACCACCAAACTTCGGGACCCAAACTCGCCCATTGAAGCACTTAATCCCTCTACTATCTTCGGTTAACAATAACCGTTGTTTGGTCATCACTTCCTCTTTGAGATTCTCTTCTTTCAAAGCTTCGGTTTGCGCCCCTTTTATCCTCTCCATAAGGATCGACACTAACTCGATTCTTGTAAGTTTGGCTTCAAGTCTCCCGTTATACTCCTTCCGACTTAAAGCGTCGGCCACCACGTTTGCCTTACCCGGGTGGTAGAGTAATTCACAGTCGTAATCCTTAAGTAGTTCTAGCCACCTTCGTTGCCTCATGTTGAGTTCTTTCTAACCAAAAACATATTTCAAGCTCTTATGATCCGTGTACAAGGTACACTTTGTGCCGTAAAGATAATGCCGCCATAATTTTAATGCAAACACTACCGCCGCCAACTCCAAGTCGTGAGTGGGGTAGTTCTTCTTGTGCACCTTCAGCTGTCTGGATGCATACGCGATCACTTTTCCTCTTTGCATAAGCACACATCCAAGTCCCATCTTGGACGCATCACTATAGACCACAAAGTCCTCCGATCCTTCCGGCAAGGATAGGATCGGAGCCTCGCATAATTTCTTTTGCAACGTTCTAAATGCATTCTCTTGTTCATCGGTCCATACAAATTTTATATTCTTCTTGGTCAGCATCATCAACGAAGAAGCAATCTTGGAGAAGTCCTGTATAAACCTCCGGTAATATCCCGCCAAGCCTAGAAAACTCTGAATCTCGGACGGACTTTTGGGAGGTTCCCAATTCATCATAGCTTCAATCTTGGCCGGATCCACCTTCACTCCATCTTTCGAAACTACATGCCCCAAGAACTGCACTTACTTTAACCAAAATTCACACTTGGAGAATTTAGCATAAAGTTTCTCTTTCCTCAATACTTCCAACACATCGCGAAGATGTTGCTCATGCTCGGCTTCATCTTTGGAGTAAACCAATATGTCGTCGATGAACACAATGACCGACTTGTCAAGGAACGGTCGGCACACGCGATTCATCAAATCTATGAACACCGTCGGGGCGTTTGTCAGACCAAACGACATCACCAAGAACTCGTAATGCCCATAGAGTGTCCTAAACGCGGTCTTCGGAATGTCATCCTCCTTAACCTTCACTTGATGGTAGCCGGAACGAAGATCGATCTTGGAGAAACATCCCGCTCCTTGAAGTTGGTCGAATAAATCGTCGATCCTAAGGAGTGGATATTTTTTCTTCACAGTCACCTTGTTCAACTCCCTATAGTCAATACACATACGCATAGTGCCATCCTTCTTCTTTACAAACAAGACCGGTGCTCCCCACGATGACGAGCTCGGCCTCACGAATCCCTTCTCGAGAAGATCTTGAAGTTGACCCATCATTTCCTTCATTTCGGATGGAGCCAATCGGTACGGGGCTCTAGCTATTGGGGCCGCTCCCTATGTTAAATCGATCTTGAACTCCACTTGGCGATCCGGCGGTAGACCAGGCAAGTCGTCCGGGAATACGTCGGGGAATTCTCTTACTATTTCTACGTCTTCAAGCGTTTTCTTCTCAAGCTTGGCATCTATAACGTATGCCAAAAAGGATAGACATCCTTTTGATAAGCACTTCCGTGCCTTTACCATGCTAATGGCCGCTACCTCGCCTTTCCGCCTTTCACCGTACACGGTTACCGACTCACCATTCGAGGTCGAATTCGAATCAGTTTCTTCGCACAAAGGATTTCGGCATGGTTATCTGCTAACCAATCCATTCCAATTACAACATCAAATCCCCCGATGACCATCGGCATTAAATTGACCGGAAACTCCTTCCCTTCAATCTATAACTTACAACCTTTCAGAACATCCCGAACCACTACTTGATCGCCGTCCGCTAATTCTACCACTATAGCATTTTCTAAACTACTAGTGGGCACATATAACTTTTGACAAAACGAAATCGATACAAACGAAAAGCTCGCGCCGGAATCAAACAATATACGCGTAGGTACGAAGTTTAGAAGAAACGTACCCGACACTACATTAGTCGAAGCCTTCACTTCTTCGGTGGTCATTTGAAATGCTCTTCCCGTCGCTTTCGGAGGATCCGCCTTCTTCGTTTCCTTTCCCCCAGTCTTCAACTTCGGACACTCACTCCCGATATGACCCGGTTCCTTACATTCAAAGCACGTCATCCCTCGGACCGGGCAATCACGTCGATCATGACCCGACTTTCCGCACTTGAAACAATTTGATCCGCCCGAGTTGCACGGGCCAAAATGCTTGCTCCTACACTTAGAGCACCATCTAGCTTCGCGTCCAGATTCACTCCCACGGTAGTTGTTGCTGAAAGGTCTTGTCCTTCTTGAAGATGCGGAATTTCCTTCCCACCTCCTTTTATCGACCGGTCCACTCCTCTCTGTTTTGTTCGAACCATAGGAGTCTTCCACTAGTTGAGCCTCTTCGATAGCTTCGCAGAGGGTAGAGGCTTTAGATACTCGGACAAGATTCTTCATCTCACTTGGTAACCCTTTGGTGTAGGCCTTGATCTTTTCCTTCTCAGTCGGGACCAGATGTCCCACCAAACCGAGCTTATCCATGAACTAACGGTTATATTCTCTCAATGACAGGTTCCCTTTCCTCAGATTCCGGAACTCTTCCTCCATTCGATCCAAGGCCCGTTCGTTGCAAAACTCTTCCATCAATTTGTTTTTGAAGGTTGACCAACTCAGTTTGGCCAACACTGAGGCCTCTACCGACGAGGAGTAAACATTCCACCACGTTAGGGTCGCCCCTCTTAACATCTGAGAACCAAATATCGCCTTCTGACTCTCTCCACATTCACTTGATCTGAAGGCCTGCTCCATCTCTCGTACCCAGTTCATACACACTAACGGATCATCGGTACCCTTGAACTCTGGGGGTCGACATCCAAGAAATGTCTTAAAAGTGCAAGGCTTAGACCCTAGCCTTGCTTCCGGAGTTAAAGTCTCATTGGTGGGAATTACGGGTTCCGAGCCCCCGGATCCCGCCACAATGACATTCTCTGCAACCATTTCAGGTCTACGGTTATTGGTGTCCCGATCTTCCAGTAACTTCATGAACATTTCTTGTTGTTGCGCCATGGTTGCGTTCATGGCTGGCATCATTCTGTCCATCATCCTTGTCTCTGGTGTCACTTCCTCCATGATCGGATGGGTTGCAGCTAAGTTCCGTCGAGGTACGTGTTCCGGTCCCCTGCCCAATGCGTTTATAAGCGGTGGGGGCAAATCGTTATTCGTTACCCTCGGTTGATCGGCCGTAGACGCCGTCGTATCCTGCCCTTCTGGCCGATTTCGCGTATTAACCATAGTCTGCCACACACGCGAGAATATAGATAAGATAAGACTATACAACTATAAGCAAGGAAATGTACTACCACATTCATTAATCATCATAACAACGGAAAACAAGCATAATCACGTAAAACATCTTCATAATAACGTTAGCTAGGCGAAATTATGAACATGCGATACATAAGAATTTTCATTCCCATTACCATAACTCTTAACTTGTGTAGCTTCCGTCGACTATAAGACTATCTTATCTTAAGAGTTCTACCCAATCTCACAAAATCATTGCCTAAATCCACAGCTTAAGTTTAGCTATCCTACATCCATACCTAGTTCACTTAAACTAATGCTCTGATACCAACTTGTAACACCCCAAATATTAGGGTAATTTAAAACTTAAAATTTTGGCAATATGACAGTTGTAAATTGATAAAACTTGTTTGTACGAAGACCTGCCAAGGAATCCCAAGGTATCATCCCAAACGGGGAATTTAGTATAATGAGTACAAACTATTTGAATGAAGAA
Organism: Arctium minus; assembly: GCA_954870635.1. Taxonomy (NCBI): domain Eukaryota; kingdom Viridiplantae; phylum Streptophyta; class Magnoliopsida; order Asterales; family Asteraceae; genus Arctium; species Arctium minus. Next base: position 122,372,473 of record OX941082.1, read on the forward strand.
TAAATATATGACAACCTAGATAATCTAATTCCTCTAACAGATTACAATCGGGTGTCGCTATTCTTCCAAAAATGGTAATCGTCCATCATGTATACCGGCCTCTAAATCTCCCAAAAAGACCGCTCTCGATCATACGATCGTCCACTCATTCCCGAAGGTTCCCGCCACTAGGATTTCATGTCATACATGACAACCAAAGGAGCAAGTGTTAGGCTAAGGCCTAGTGAGAACGCAATAATTACAATGTAACGATAGAAAGAGATCACAATACAAGATTATTATAATTTCACGGCGCTCTACCAGTTTGCTTCGCCTGCCAATAACAGTAAGACACTATATAATATCATCAACGCAATTTATAATGTTTCCTAAGTCATTTAACTTGATTAGCATCAACCCAAACAAGATCTTTAGCTATTTGGCACTCAACCCAAACCGGGTCTTTAGCCTATACTTGACATCAACTCTAACCGAGTCTTTAGCTTACTTATAACCTCAACCCAAACCGGGTTTTTAGTCCATTTATGACCTCAACCCAAACCGGGTCTTTAGTCCATTTATGACCTCAACCCAAACCGGGTCTTTAGTCCATTTATGACCTCAACCCAAACCGGGTCTTTAGTCCATTTATGACCTCAACCCAAACCGGGTCTTTAGTCCATTTATGACCTCAACCCAAACCGGGTCTTTAGTCCATTTATGACTTCAACAAAATCAAACACATGACTTACTAGTCTCTTATAACTCATACCACATGCTTTAGTCCAATAATACGTCTAGTACTTTCCATTTGAACTTCACCCACAAGTGAGATTTTAGGTTAGCTCCACATAATCAAGTGATAGATAGAAAAGTACATATGAATACTAGCACATTATTAAGTAAGTATGCAAGTGGGAGAACCAAGAAGTACACTCACCTTGGTGATTTCTTACAAAATCAAAACCCTAGAAGAGGAGATGGAGAGTTGATGACTTGAGATGGTGACATAAGATAGCTTACCCAAATGATCACTCTAACCAAGCATTAAACCTCTATAAATGCTTGGGATACACCAATAAATGAAGAGAGATGAGGGAAGGCTTACCTAGGGTTCCAAAATCGTTCTCCTTAGTTCCACAATTGAGACAAATGAGGAAAAGGGGAAAGAAACCCGTATTTGAGAGTCCAGGGGTGTTCCGCGAGTTATGCTGCGACCTCAAGTCGCGACATAAGTCGCCCCTGTTTCTGAGAAGTTAGACCAACAGTGAGTTACGCGGCTAGTGCCACGACTTCAAGTCGCGAAATCCACTGTTTCCCTTATCCCAACTTTCAAGCCTTGACACACAACTAGGCTACGAACACGCGATACTCACTAATATAATAGCGTTCAAAAACCAAGATTAAAAATACGGAAGACTAGGAGTCTGAACGATAGAATCATTACAACGAAAATTTCGGGATGTTACAAAATGCATTATCACCAATAATCCTCATTTATAAGATCAATCATCAAAATAACCCACACTTATGATTTATTTATCTAGATGTCCAGAAACTCAAATATAGGTATTTTACATGATTTATAAAACCAAATATACCCAAGATGCAAGTTTCATCAAATAATCGACATATTTGATAGATATCAATAAAACATCTTAAGACTTCAAAGTGGACATTTTGGCATTTACATAGTTTTCACAAAGTAGTATTTGAACTCACCTTACTAGGTTAAGTTAAACTTAGGTTTCAACCCTAAATTTTTAGCTTCCAAAATTGTGAAGACTTAGATCCACAAGCGTCCAATTCTACAAACATTATCCATGTCACAACCAAACCTAGAAATACACCAAGAGTAACCACAAGGACAGATCCACAACAACCCAAGTTAAATCTCAAAATACCCAAAATACTTACCTCTTCCAAATCTTTAGATCACAACCATGATTATTTAATCTCCATGATCAACTTTCCATTGCTCTTAAAACCCTCTCTAAAATAAATTTTCAAAAAGATGGAATTTCCTAAAAAGGATGGAGAGGAGGGGAGAGGATTTAAGGAGATGAAGAAACCCTAGAAAAATTAAGACATGGTAGCTATATTTTACCTTTAGCTTCTAGGAACCACAAGCTTTTAGGAGAAAAACCCTAAAACCAAGGTCAACGATGGTGGAAAAGAGGTGGAGAAATGAAGATCTTAAGCTCCACCCCACAAAACTTGATTCTCTAGTTCCAAATCTCTAAAATGCTCAAGTATATTTTAGATTTGGTGGATCAGATGATTGTAGAAAGATGAGTAAATACTCATAAGTGCTTCCTAATGAGTTTAAAGATGAGAGGATAGTGTAACACCCTACTTTTATATTAGTTTAACTTTCATTATCTTAAGCCTTAACTACAAGAACTAAGACTCAATTAAAGACATAACAATTTCCTGCAGCTATATCCTTCTTTAGATACACATGTTATCACCAATAAGAAGCTTACAAGTGTTCTACAAGCATAAGCATGCAAAGCAAGCCTAATAACCATGATTAAGCATATCTAGAGAATATGGCAAAGCAAACCTAAGTGATGAATTGTAAGGCTACATGATGACTTGTCAAAGCTAATTGATGAATTGACAAAGCTAAGTAGTAGAAACTCCATCCCAAGAAGCATGAGATGGCAAAGATAAGCAATAGCAAGTACAAGCTAAGAAGCATGACATGGCAAGGCTAGGTGATGAATTGGCAAAGCTAACTACTAAATCCTACAAATGCATGACATGGTAATCTAAAAGCTTGACAAAGCAACCTAGAAGCACGATGTGTCATATTCTCTTATCCAAAAAGGGTGAGGTATCAAAACCTTATAAAAGTAAAATCTTGAAAGCAAAAAGAACAAGTGGTTGATGCATTTTGTTTAACTATAAATAGAGGAAAAAGCTAAGCATTTGAATTCATACCAAATCACTGTCTTAAATTACTACAAAGCTTGAAGTAGAAGGTCAAGGAAGAAGCTGAACTTAAGCAATGTAAGTATGTTATGTGATTTAATGAGATACATACATTCTATATGGAACTATTTTATGCACTATGAAAGTTTTGATAAGATATTTTGATATGATTGTTGGACATGAAATTATGATACATGTTTATGATCAAAACATATGATGGCATGTTATGACACAAGCATATGCATGTATGCATTCAAGGCATGAAAGTTTTATACATATTATGCATTCAAGGCATGGACCCCGGGGTTATTGAACCTCAAGGAGGTATGGCATACTTACATGTGAGAAATGAGATCTCAAAAGAATGTTTTATGCATGAGCATGACAAGTATTTTTCAAGCATTATGAAAGTTATTTATTCATGAAACCATGACTACTTACCAATTAAGATTAAAGCTTATATACTTCGTGTATGCATCTCAGGAAAGGAGTGAAGAAGGACTTCATGAAATAGTATTACAGAGTTTCAATAAGAAGTGTTCATTGTATTACAAGCTTTTAGTTATGTTTCCACTATGTTTTAACTCTTGATGTAATAAATGAAGTATTAAATAAAATAAAGTTTTGGTTATTGTAAGATTTAAATAAATAAGTAGCGTCACTCGAATATTGAAATTGGGGCTTTACAGGTTTTTCGGCCGATGACTTCTCTAAAGAGTTTTTCGATACGTTTTTTGGTTTCGGTCTTGGCGATACCGAACTTCCATCTCCGCCGGTTCCCTGCGTGCCTCTCCGGGGAAGACGCCCTCCTCAATACGCTCTTCTTCGTCGCTCAACTCCTTGCTCCATTCAGACGGGATGGACGATTCATTCCCATCCCCGTCATTGTCCCATGCCTCATCCCGTTCCTCATCATCTGCCTAAATTTCCAGCATGCTTTGGTATTTTTCTTCCACCTTAATTACATAAAACAAATTTCCCACTTTGATGCTTTTTATTTCACTGATTCTTGTGACTAAACCCGAGCTTATGAGTACCTTTCCCCACATTAAATTTGAGTGATTTATTATGTTACAACTTTTTGTTTTTAAAACTGTTCCACAATTGCTAGAGATCTCTATGAACGTTTCTTCCTTCCAAAGATGCAGAGGGACACCCTCAATTCTTATCCATACTAACCTATCCGATGCTTGAAACCCAATCGACCATTTCCTTGAGTCCTTAACCCAATGGTGGATACTATGAATCTTGTTGTCCACCACTTTGTCCCTTGCTTCCCCGGGTTTGAATTTTATCAGAATGTTTCGTCCTCCCACTACTCTGACTCCCCCATCCTCCCTCTTTTCCGGATTGCATATTACTTTAACCGCCTGTATGTTATCCATCGACACAAGAGTTCCTACTGCGCAATCCTGTAGATACTCCATGCTCTCTTTATCTGGTTCCCACCTTCCCAAAGTCTGTTGGTTTGGGACTTCATTAATGACTTCCTCTTTTCTTCTTTTTTTCACCATATCAGCGAAGGATCTCCCGGTATCAGCCTTTTGCGGTTTGATTCACCATGGTCCCCCCAACCTATAGAGTTTTTTCCGTGACGTTATGTCTCGACCACAACTTTTTCCTTTTCTCCATTGTTCGCGAGGAACACTCTTAATCTGTAGGTTCCAAGCCAAATGAGTTGTGTAGAACGTAGACAAGCTTTACGTGAAATATATAGTAATAAGAACCGAACCCCATTGCCTCTGGCGTGTAGTTCAGTTGACAAAGTAGGATGACTTTGCCCAAATATATACAAGATAGGTCTAATTAGGCTCGATCACCTCTACTAACCTCAGCCATTGAGTGAGCCAAAAAATGGCCCCTGACATGCATTAGTGTAATGTCCATGAATTGAAGACGGGTTTCATGTGGGGTTGGTTAGGGTTGCCGGTAATCAACTTTTTTCCTATAAAAACCTAACACTATTTTTTATTAATAAAAATATACACCTATGAAAATTTAAAAAGATAAAACTATATTTTATAAAAATAAATAAATGTACCAAATGTTTGAATCTTGAGGAAAGAGATAGCCAATCAATTATTGTTACACATTTGAACCGTAAAAATAATATAACAACATTTATAAATACATCTTACGTACTTCATTGAAATCGCCAAATAATACCCATCGAATCTCCACTCTTTCACATAATAGCTCCAATTTTCCCCAAAGTTCCGATCTATCCTTTTGCTCCCTAGGCCCATAGACGTTTACGCATACTACTAGCCCATTTCGATCCTCCCACTTTCCCACTACACCAAAAAAGTTGTCATCATGTATCACATACTCAGCCTGGAATGAACTTAATTTTTCTCCAAGCCATTAATAGACCACCCGAATTCCCATTGGTTGGGACTTGGACAAAGTCCCCGTCTTTGACTCCTCAAAAATCTGAAATGTTTCTTTCGTTTATTTCCTTTATCTTCGTCTCCAAGTAACTTATCAATAAGCTAGCTTATTGATAAAATAATCTTTTTGTTGGTTTCCTGCATTTAAACATTTGGTCTAATTTTTTTTATTTTCTTTTGAATATTAATCTTTTTCATGTTAAGTATGAAGAACATCTGGAAGAAACTTATACAAATCCAAGAACACAAGTGTGTAACATAAAATCAATTAAAACCTAAATATATAACAACAATTCACTTGCAACGTCATCCCAAAAAATATATGATACAAACCTAAATTAAAACTTTAATTATTAAAAACTTAAATCATACACTACAAAACAGAGGGCATTCACCGACGACAATATCCGTTGGTGAAAGTCCGATCTGTTGGAAATCCGTTCGGAATAAGCCCTCGCAAATAATATGGTCAGCGTTAGAATTTTCGATGGAGGCCTCAACCGCCTTCATTTGCTCCTGCAACCGGAGCCTCGTTGTTGTCTCTTCCTCTAACTTCTGTTTAAGCTCATCTATCTGAAATTCAACATTTGACAAATATATAACAATGTTAGACAACATTTGACAAACATATAACAATGTTAACCAACATTTGACAAGCATACCTCCATATCGTGATGGTCGCGCGAGCTCCCGCTCGTACTGGGACCTTAATAACTGGATATAGCATAATAGGGATCTTGACTGGTCCCGAATCCAAACATGCGACCTTTATCCTGTCCTCCGACACTACGCTCCCACAACTCAGCGTCATTGGGAGGAACAGTGTCGGGATCTAAGTTGGGTACTCATCATCCCTAATCCGTGAATAGTTACCCTACAGTTTACCAAATTAGACATTGTCAACTAACCTATAGAAAATTCGACATCATTTCAACTATAATTTGAACATATCCATTACCTGCTTTTATCAAAACAATCATATCGTCTGTCCAACAATGGCAGCCCAAACTAAGTTTGCTATAATTTCTACTATCTTATAAAACAAACAAAAATCTAGACATGCATAATTGAACTTACCGCTACATGAGCAGCCTTCGGGTAAACGTAGATCGGAGGATCTGTGGTCGGACCAGTCGCACCCAGTACAAACTTCATGCTGGTGACGTGTGTTCTCTCATAAACCTCCCCATATGTAGGCTCACGACCCCATGCCTCTCTCAACAATAGACAACTTAAATTGTTAGTAGGTAACAAAATCATATATATATATATATATATTCATAAACTATATACATTTAGTCTAGTGGATGATAAATTACAAAGCGGTCCCGATGTTGAGCGGTAGTAATAGATCTGAACGTGTGTCTGATGTCATCCCCTTTTACGTGGTGGCACGATTTGTCATATTGGACCTAGATATACGCCTAAACGCGTCGATGTTCCATACAATGTTTTAAAACCCGGGTTGACCCGGTCGGTTCAACCGGTTGAACCGGGAACCGGTGAAAATACCGGGTCAATTACGACTGGTTTTTTGGGAAATTATGACCCGGATTGAACCGCCGGTTTTTTGATAAAACCGGTTGAACCGGTCTAATAGAACCGGTAAAAACCCGGGTTGACCCGGTTAAAAAATCAATTTCTTATGTGTTTTTTATGTTTTTGGATTGATGTAAAACTTGTTGTTATGTGTTTTTTTAATGTTTTTGGATTGATGTAAAACTTTTTGTTATGTGTATTTTTAATGTTTTAACTTGTGGACATCAAATCATTGGTTTTATATATATATATATATGTGTGTGCAACAAAATGAAAAATACATAAAATTTATTGAAACCTGGTCAACCACCCGGTTGAACTGGTTGGACCGTGACCCGGTCACCACACCGGGTCAACCAAAAAACCGGTTTTTAAAACATTGGTTCCATACATGTTAAAAACAATACATAAATCAATATAAATCCTAGTACAACCGGATACAAGTATTCAAAACAAAGCAAACTTGATCAATCATCTGGACCCAAAACTCATGTGGGATCCACTCTGGGGGGGTGCGCTAAGAACCGTGTAGTCATGATGGTCGAACTGGACACACACACATACCTACATCTATATACAAGCCTTGTACCTCCCTCTACATACATACATATATAAATGATATACATATAGGGAGAGGTTCATTTGAGAAATGATAAATGTATGAGAAATAGAGAAGTAATCCTAACCTTTCATTTGGTCAAGATCGAATTTGACTGGTCAAATATTGCATCTTTGATTAGTCAACAATTGCGGCTTTGACTGGTCAAAAGTTGCGGCTATTCCAAAAATAGAAGAACATTTTCGTAATTTTTAAAAATACACAGGACGAGTTCGATCAAATATGAACCTGTATGATATACATATGAAGTTATGAACTATATGTTCATATGTGAACCAATGTAATTCACATATGAACTCTTTTAACTATTTCATATATGAACCTTTGTGATTCATATATGAATTAATTAACTGATTATCATATGAACTAATTAATTGATTCATATATGAACGTATAGTTCATATATGAATCAGTTAAAAAAGTTCATATGTGAATCACACAGATTCATATATGAACTCGTCCCATGTATTTTACGAAATTATCCCTCTATCTTCTACAGACCATACAAGGAATTATCCGATGATTCACGGTCAAAGCTGCAAATGTTGACCAGATAAAAGACTAGAATCATTTCTCTATTTCTCATACATTTACCATTTCTCAAATAAACCTAAGGCTATACATATATATGTTATATATATACATACATACAAACAATACATATGTAGAAAATACATCTATAAACATACATACGTACACACATACATAGACATGATATAGACATATTCACACACTTATATGCATACAACATACACATATATAGATGATATACATATATATGTACTATATACATACAAGCAATTAATACATGATGTATATATATACACACATACATGCATCTATAGACATACATACATATATATATATAGACATGTACATGGCATACACACACACAATTATATGCATACGACATATACATACATGATATACATATGTGTGCTATATACATACATGTATACAATACATCGATAGATGCATACATACATGCATAGACATGTACACACATATAGACATATACACACACTTATATGCATACGACATACACGTATATACATGATATACATATATATGTACTATATACATACAAGCAATACATATGTATACATACATATATATATACACATGCATGTTATACTATATAGATACATATGTACATACACATATAGACATGTACATGATGTATATACACACACTTATATGCATACGACACACATACATACATCAACGGATCACCGATGAATTCCTTGGGAATTCTTTTTAACAAATTTACCGATGGACCGTCCAATGGCCGTCGGTAATCCATCGGTAATTTGTGACGGATCACCGACGGATTATTGGAATTAAAAAATAATAATTAAATTAAAAAGGTTTTCGACGGATTACTGATGAAATTCGATATTTAAAAAAATCAAAAAAATAATAATTTTCGGCCCGTCTGTGATCCGTCGGAATTGTTTATATTTACAGACGGATAGGTTGTTCATCGCAAATAGCTTCAATCCGTCGGAAATTGGTTGAAGATCCGTCGGTGATTACCGACGGATTTTTGCCGTCGGTAAATGTTGGTCGGTATTAAGGGTTTCCCTAGTTGTGATACGTTTATGTCAAACTTTAACTCAAAAACTTAGGGAACAAAAAACCTTAGAAAAAACCACAATAAACCAGATATGGGTTGCCAGAGGAAAAACCAAAAAAAAGAAGTCATATCTTGGTTAAAGAAGGCAACAAAAGCCGATGGTTTAAAAAAAAAAACGATGGGTAGAAAGAAGCCACATCCACTTTTGAATTGTAAAAAAAGATTTTGTATCTTTATTGTAGTATGTCAGGTTTATTTTTATAAAAATATGGTATTTTTAGTTTTTTTTTTTTCAAAATCATTGACGGGATCTTCAATGATTTGTCCCGTCGAGATCCACCAATGATCTGTTGATGACCTCCCGTCGCCGTCGATCCGTCAATGAAGTTGCTCGTTTTTTTTGTTGTATTTGATTTCACATAAAAGAGATATTTCCTTGTTTTGTAAGTTGATTAAAACAAATAGAATTTGACTTAACAAAAGAGTTTTATGTAATGACAACGTAATTTTAAAACAAATGCTAACACATAAATCAATTAAAGGGCAAAAAAATGATTTTATCGTGTTCATAATGATTCTTAAATTGAAAAACGAATTAAAACAACTTAATTATTTTTAAACAAAAATCCAAAATGAAATATATCAAAATTAGATTCAAAGGAAGAACACGCGATGTGAATATGATTAGGAGTCTGCTTAAACGAAATCCGCTCATTTTCCATTTTTATCTATTAGACTAATTGTTGGGAAAAAAAAAAGAGAATCGAAAAACAAAGAAATAAATCAAAACAATAAAAAGATCGATGACAGGGACAAACAACGACGATGATCAGCGACGTAGAACTATCAACAACAGGGTGGCAAGGGGGAAAGATGTCATTGAATAGGAGTGTGGAGAAAGTCAACTGATTTAATAGAAACACATCAATCATGCATGATTGGATATGAAATTGTAATTGGAGATCGGATTGAAAATTTCAATATCTAACTTGGATCGATCGGTTCTTAGATAGCAATCCAGAACCGACCAGAACTGAACGAATCAAACTGACCAACATTCAATTACCCATCTTATTACCATCAAGTTATACATCCAACTGTCATCTAATTAATTTGTTTGCAGTTTGCTTAAAACTGAATTTGTTTTATGCATGTTTTTCACTTTTTAGTCTCGCTTGTGTTGGTTTTAACACATTAAAACTGATTAATCAATTTATTTCAATTTTAGAAGACTAGATTAAATTAACACATCATCCATTGGATGTCGAATGGATCCAATAGATATCCAATAAGAATATCCAATGGATGGAACAAAACGATCCAACCATTAATTAGATTGAAAAAATTCAACATCCAATGAATGATTAAATCAGTTGAGTTCCCTTCACATCCATTGGATGTCAACCGATCAACAACCTTATCGTTAGATGTAAGAGATTTTAATGACGCAGGTTTTGTTTATTTATAAAAAAAAGTTTACAACCTTAACCATTTAAAATAATAACAGAGGTTATTGGATTTTTCTGAAAATTTCCTTATTTTGGAGTTTCGCTTCCAAAAAAGCTTTTAATTAATCACACGTGATTTGCAAGAAAATGTAACATTAAACAACCGAATACAAAAGAGGTTTATGCTTGTAGAAAATGAAAATTAAGAAATAACAAATCAATAAAAAGAATTTGTTTTCTTTTGTCCATATATATATATATAGGTTTACATTGGGAAAATTGACACAAATAGCCATATTACACCTCCATTTTCACCTCCTAATCATGTCTCTCCCGTATTTGTTGATTTGGACCTAGGTCCGCAATGGAGGACCTAAGTCCGCAATATCCCGACACGTGTCATCCCCATAACAAACATTAATGCAAGTCAACAATCAAACCTAGGTCCTCCATTGCGAACCTAGAGCCAAATCTGCAAATATGGAAGAGACATGATTAGGAGGTGTAATATGGCTATTTGTGCCAATTTCCCTTTACTACTGAGCCATGATTAATTTTTGAGATGCACTTCAAAAGTAATAAGAACACCATGAAAACGTCATAATTATAACCAAAAGCAAAATGGCAACTCCCCACTCCAAGCATATATAGATGAAGAAAAATCTGAAAAAAACTACATACCAAACACATTACAAAATATGAAATAGGCAACAAAAAATCCTCTCTGTCCACTGTCATGACTTCCAGGTTTAAAAAAAACATACAGCATGTAAATGTTCAAAACCCTACTTGGTCTTTAAACAAATTGGTCAAGACCATGTGATTCGAGGTCAAAACCATCTTCAGCAATTCCTTACCCTACAAAATAATTAAACACATTAATTAAAGATCATCTATAATATACTACTACATAAACTGAAAGCTTGATAATCAAAATGTAGATTTTTTAATTACCTTTTCCACGTTAAACTTTACGACCTTTTCTTCAAGTTCATTCAGATTAACAATCTGCATCGTCTTTAGATATTCCAAGGGAGAGAAGTTAACCTTTGAACTCACAGAAAGGTCATCTGTTACAATATATTTCACTAACCCTCCTTTTACAAAACCATTGCCATTTCCATTAATAGAAGCAGAGTATGTATTTGGAACATAATGTTTGACAGGATTATCCATTGTGCGCTTACAATTCGGACAGTTATTCCTATATGCAGAAAAAGTAGGAGATCCACAAAAGCAGGTGTAAAGATCAAGAGTTGTGTATGAGGCAACGATGGAGTTGTTTTCTATCTTCAACAAAGAAGGCACAGAAGAGAGATGGACTTTAGGTTTTAAAATATCGTCTTTATAACATACCATGAAATCATTTTCCATAAGGTGCACACTTTGATAAAGCTTACTTAAACAACCCATGGATTCATGGTCGTTCAGAAGGTTCAAAACTTGACCCATCGGAATTGAAAAGGGACAAAAGAGAAAATCAACAAAATTCTTGTCAGTTTCTGCCCACAAAACACTCTTTTTAGTTTTATGGATGGTAACCATCAAACTCACTTCCGCCATTGACGTCGAGAATGGAGAAGATCGGAAACGAAGAATGCAAAGAGCAGCTAAGAGATTGTACGTATATAATATGTTAATGGTGGAATGGGGGAGTTGGATCGTTGGCGAATGGGGAGGGATTTGCGCAGGCAGACTTTTCATTTTGTTTTGAGTAAATGATTTGTTAATTAATTTCATTTGTTTAATCTAATTAATTAATATAGAGTAAATTACACTGTAGGTCCCTATGGTTTGCTTGGATATCCCTTTTTCAAAATATTTACAAGATGTGTCTCTACAAGAGAGGGTGTATGTATGGTTGTGGAGAGAAAGGGTTGGGGTAGGTTGCAGGTCAAAAAATGGGGAGGAAATGGGTGTATGGAAACCTAATTTCAATTAGGGTTGAGCATCGGAAGAGGATATCTATATTTGGAACCGGAACCGGCACCGTTTCGGAACTGTCGGTTTCGAAACTGGAACTGATGTGATTGGTTAAGTTCTGGTTCCTAAAATATGGAACCGATCGGGATTGGTTCCGGTTCTCAATTTTTGGGAACCATTACCTGATGGGTACCCGTCGGGACTGGCCGGGACCGGGTATCCGGTTCCGCTGGATACCCGCTATTTTTTTAATAAAATATATTTTATTTATTTATAAAAATGTAATAGACTACCTGGAAGCACCATTTGTAATATTTTTTAGCATCAACTAATTTTAGTGACATGAAGTGTTTTGTAAGCACCGTTTGTAGTATTTATTGTTTTGTAAGCATCGTTTGTAGTATTTTTAGTTTTTAGTTTTTTTCATATTAGTTTTCACATTTGTGATATATTTCTTTACGTTTAGACTTTGTAATATATTAATATTTATCTTTTTTAAATATGAATAGCAAAAAAAAATTATACAACGGGTACCCGGTACCGGAACCGGAACTGGAACTGGCGGTTTCGGGACCGTTTCCCAAATATAAAGAACTGGTGTAACCGGTTCCTTCATTCCAGGAACCGGTTCTGGGAATTTTAGGTGGATACCCGTCTTTGCTCAACCCTACTTTCAATAGGGGTATCTCACAAGTAGGCTCGGTCTCACGCTCATAGCAGAATGATGAGAATAAAGATGAAGCGATTTGGTGGCAATGTTTTAAAAACCAGGTCGACCCCGCCGGTTGAACCGGGACCCGGGGAAGAGGACGGGTCAATTGCGACCGGGTTTAAGGCAATTTATGGCCCGGAGTGAACTGGCCGGTTTTATCAAAAAACTGGTTGAACCGGTCGTAACGAACCGGTAAAAACCCGGTAAAAAAAAGTAATACGTATTAGCCAAGGGTTTGGGTTTCTAACTTTTTGCTTCATTCATCAAACGCAAGGTGACATTTTTTTTATTTCTATATATATTAATTTGGTGTTGTAATTTTAGTTTATTATTAGCTTTTTACGTGACATTAATATTTGTTTATGTGATATATATATATATATATATATATATATATATATATATATATATATATATATATTGTAGAAAGTGACCATGTTGTTGATGACAATGAAATTGATAGTGAATTTCAATTACTAAGCGACCGTGAGTTTGATGCATTTAACACTCCAATGTCTTAAGATCCATGATTTGGTTTGATCGTTATGTTTCGTTTTGATGTATTTGGATTGATGAAAAACTTATGTTTATATGTGTTTTTTTAATGTATTTGGTTGACGCGGCGGTTGAACCATGACCCAGTCAACACAACGGGTCAACCAAAAAAACGGGTTTTAAAACATTGATTGGTGGGGTAGGGGAAAGGGTTTTAATTTATCAATTCAAAAACACAAATTAATGAAAATGTATCAAAATGGCATGCTATTTTTATCGGTGTTAAAAAAGTAAACCACTCACATAAAGTATTTTATGTATTATAAGATATATGAAATTATGAATCATCCATTAATTTATACAACTATTCATAGCTTTCGACCAATCTGTTGTATAGAGAATACCTTTTAGATGTTCTAATGCATCAATAAAATTGTAGTCATTGTGGTGATCAATCTAATAGATATCTATCTCGACTCTCTTCTGTTACTCCTAGCTAAGGATAATGATTTCTTCTAACTAGTAACTTCTGCTCTCTTCTATGGAACTCTACCGGTATATATTTTAAATTCTCATTTTGGGTTATATATCTAATAGTAAATTATAGATTTGGTCTATGTGGTTACAAGAAAATTATGGATTAGGTTCCTGAACGAAATAATTACATATATAGTCAATTGTGGTTTCATTTTTGTTACAATGAGGTCCATGTTTCTAATTAGGGTGCTCACGGATTAGGTTAATCGAGTCGAAGGTATTTGAACAACTCAATCCAATGCTTACGGTTTGAAAAATCTCAACCTAAACCAAAGTGCAACCCAACCTAACCCAAACCGTACAGGTTGATCGGGTTAGTCGGGTTGATACTTTGATACATCAAAATATTCTCTTAACTTGTATTCTCTATCCTACTCATAATTTCTTTTTCATTATCAACCATTTGGTACAACTTATCCATGCTTCTTAAGTCTTATGTATATATCACATTCAATTAATTTTCTCAATTTGCACACACACACACACACACACACACACACACACACATATATATATATATATATACTAGTAGTGTGCCCGTGTGATGCATCAGGTGAGCAAGGTGAGAAGTTATATTGTAAATGGAAATGAAAAATCTTTGTATTTCTCATTAGAAAAAGATATATACAAGTTTTATCGTAAACGGAATTTTTTTTCTTTTTTACGTGAATTAATAGGCATGCACGATTTGCCTTTGATCATTCAAATCTGATGCTTAAAAATCAAATCAGAATGTAAAAATGGATTGAATTTGAAGTTAAAGTTACCGCAAGAAAAGTTGACGATTTGGAGGATTGTCGTTTTTGTTCTTAACAAGCTCAAACTTGAAAGCACCACCTTCCTTCAACTCATTGGCAACAAGAAAAGCTCTAAAACAGCATCCAAGATAAAATCTTCTACCGTCCATTTCTTT
Organism: Arctium minus; assembly: GCA_954870635.1. Classification (NCBI taxonomy): domain Eukaryota; kingdom Viridiplantae; phylum Streptophyta; class Magnoliopsida; order Asterales; family Asteraceae; genus Arctium; species Arctium minus. The sequence goes on from OX941082.1 coordinate 122,387,541, forward strand.
CAGCAGAACTTCCCATGATCGACTTTTATCGTCTCTAAGAATCATTATTCAGATGTTCAAACCATTTGATCTCACAAAGTCAATCGGAAGGTGCTCCAATAAAAAAGTGACAATATGTAATAGATCAAACCAAATATCAAGTTCAAATCCAATACATGTGCAAAATTTGTATTCCCAAATATCTAACCAAATTAGAAGAAAAATAAACCCTAATTCATAAGGATAATTACATATATATACTTGTAAATCTAAATAGTAATTGACAAAAATATACAACGAGCCTGATCTTCGGTAACCGACGATTGATTTATTGTGGTTGAGTCTCAATCTAGTCAAATAGAACACACATTGAGGGTTCTTAGAGATATCATAGAAGAGACTAAAACACACATTTCTATTCAACAATGACTACCCCTTCCCTGCAACCACTTGACATTGAATCTGCTGGTTACATCAAGATTGAATCTTTTAGTTTCACATAAGTTTCTGTAAAGTAATGAAGTTGACAATACCATATAGTTGAAAGATAAATGATGTTGAACAATAAAAACAAACGGTAAACAAAATTCAAGAAAAAAGCAGGCATGAGCGCACAATATGTACAAGGGGTCGTTTATTAAAGCATTTACCGGTTCAATCACCTTACCGAGTGAACATAATAAGGACCGGGAATCTTACCCAAATGAGGGGTACAACTGAAGGAGATGCGACCTATCCATATGCCAAGGTCGTGAAGGCAGAAGAAAAACAACAACCTACTATTTGTAAAACTGAAGGAATTCCAATCATTTCAGTTAACCAGAACCTTACTGCTGTCATAGCTATCAAAACTGAACATCAATAAAGGCCTAAGACCTCTGGAAACATAAAATGATAAAATACATATCCAAATGAAGATTATCAAAAAGGCCAAATGCCATTGCAATTATGAAAATCCAAAAGCCCATCAAAACATAATCCATCCTATGTAATATCATTCAAAATCTGCAATTGCTCTAAAGTCAACATTTCCAACTTCAATATTCGTAGTACCTTCTTTTATTAATAATGTTGAATAGCAAACAAGACTTACATTAGAATGGGTATTCTTTAAGCAAAGAGGAACTTCTAACCCATAACCAATTAAGATTTAAGAGCAAGTGTAGTTGTGAACAATCAATTGAGGCTAAATCGGTTATTTTGAGTCCCATAATGAGTTGAGCAACAAAAAAACTAAGAAAAATAATGGGTCATTAAACAATGTAAGAGAAAATAGACAATACCATCAAATCACTACCATATATATATATATATATATATGCAAAAACACATAACTCCATATCCCATTTTCAAGTTCTACAGAGAAAAAGTAATCCAAACCAACTATGATTTTTAATGTTCAATATGGAAGATTGGTAACAACAAAACTATGATTTTATATAAAAGTGATGATTCATATAGAAGTATAGAACCAGACAAAACAATGCTCCCAAGTTTGGACTTTCGAGGTTAGAATATTACCTGTGTGTGTGTTCGTCTGAAATCGATGAGATAGAAACCCCTTTTTCTGTGTGTTCATCTGAAATCAATCACAAACGTTTATAGAGCTCCCAAAACCTAGAATTGTTGTTCCAGGAGAAAAAAAACAAATGCCTTTGAATGTGGACGGATGAGCAACATAAAACAATCCATTAGCACGTAACACTTGTGTGTTCATCTAAATCACAAATCGATTAGCACATAAAAGGGTTGGATATCAAAAAGTTACATGTGTGTTGGTCTAAATCCATGAGATGAAACCCTTTTCCTATGCCTTTTCAGCTGAAACCAATCATAAATTTTACAGAGCATACAAAACCCACTACCATATTTATACACATATATTTAACCTATAGAGAATACAAAACCTCCTACCAGATTTATACAAAAATCGAAAGAAAACTTGGATTGTAGCATATGATTCGAACCAAAAGCAATTCAAATATAATAAACCAAAATCCATTTGAAGTGTTAGAATATGATGATAATTGAAAGAGACGATGATTATGCTGAAGGCTTGATGACTTCGATATATTGATTGAGAGAAAAGTACAATATGATGAAAGTAAAAATAGCGGCTTAACCTAAACTAGAAGATACAAGAGAAATATATACATAGACTATATGGGCCCACGGGCTTGGGCCTAATACACATATGTACATTAACATCCCCCCTCAAACTCAATCGGGAGAAGAATGAGCCAGATTGAGTTTGGAAAATAGATCACGAAACCGTCCTGGTAGATGAGCTTTAGTGAAAATGTCAGCCGGTTGATCAATAGTTGAAACAGGAAGAAACTTAATAGTCTGACGAGTCACGTGTTGACGAACAAAGTGACAGTCAATTTCAATATGCTTCGTTCGCTCGTGAAAAACGTCATTGTGAGCAATCTGAAGAGCACTATTGTTGTCGCACCACAAAGGGGTTGGAGAATGTTGAGGTGCCCCCATGTCAGAGAGTAGCCAACGTAACCACACAAGTTCTTGAGTCGTGTCAGCTAGTGCTCGATACTCGGCTTCAGTACTAGATCGAGCTGTCAGAGATTGTTTCTTGCTCCTCCAAGAGATGAGAGAGTCTCCAAGAAAGAAACAGTAGCCAGTAGTAGAGCGACGGTCCGTAATGTCACTGTCCCAATCAGCATCAGAAAATCCTCGCAAAGTCAATGAGGATGCGGATGAAAAATGAAGACCGTGAAACATGGTCTCCTTTAAATATCAAAGGATGCGAAGCACAGCAGCATAGTGATCTGAACAGGGTGCGTACATGAATTGACTGACTGTATAGACAGCATAGGAAATGTTAGGTCGAGTCACTGTCAGGTAGACAAGTGACCCCACTAACTGTCGATACAGAGTAGGATCACGCAGAGGAGGTCCAACATTCGGAGCCAGATGAAGGTTGTGCTCAAGAGGAGTGGATGCAGTTTTGTTGCCAATAAGCCCAACTTTTGTCAAGAGATCGGAGGTGTATTTGGCTTGACAAAGATAAATTCCCGACGGATCTGAGATCACCTCAAGACCAAGAAAATAGTGTAAAGAACCAAGATCCTTAATCTCAAAACAGGAGCTGAGAGATGTCTTGAGATGAGCTATGCCAGTAGAGTCACTTCCAGTAATAATCATATCATCCACATATAACAGAAGTAAGATTGTGCCAACCTTAGTGGTCCGAGTAAACAGTCCTGAATCGTAGTTGCTGGGTGCGAAACCCAGAGAGATGACGGTGGAACTGAACTTCTCAAACCAAGTTCGCGGAGCTTGCTTGAGTCCATAAAGAGCCTTCCGAAGTCGACAAACATGACCTTGTGGAAGTCGAACGCCCGGAGGAGGTGTCATGTAGACTTCCTCAGATAAGTCACCATTCAAGAAGGCATTCTTAATGTTGGGAACTGAAGATGTGAACAAGTCTTTAATGCTGCTAGTTCAGAATTACTACTGCTAGAAGATTTCAAAGTTAATACTGCTGAGTATTACTACTGCTAGTAGAATTAATACTGCTAGTCAAAGTTAGTGTTGCTTGAACAAAGTTAGTACTGCTTATCTAGTTAGTACTGCTAGTGGTTAGTGCTGCTTAGTAGTTAATGCTGCCAAGACTTAATGCTGCTTATAAGGTAATGTGAAGATAATGATGAAGAGATCGTGGGTAAAGATAAACAAGGATATTCTGAAGATATTCATGGAAGATATACTGAAGATATTTTATTTATTTGTAATTATCTTTTTGTTCAGTATATGTATAGATTTGACAGAATAGTTTAGATATAGATTTACAGATTTAATTTCTAAAGTTTTTTTAGAGAGAATCAACCTCAAGGCATAGTTCCTAATTCTAGAGAAGTAGAATTCGTCTTGAAAGAGCTTGTTCTTCAAGATTGAGGTTGAGTGTGTAATCTTGTGATTTTAATACAAGTTTGCAAAGTGTTTATCATATACTGTTTGTTTACTGTTTCATTGAATATCAAAGTGTTATTCCGCAACTTCTTTGATATTGTTTCTGAGATTTTATTCTTGTTAAGAATTTGATCCTGACAAGTGGTATCAGAGCCTGTTCTCTCAGAAACATCTATTCACTCATCATGGAAAACTTTGCAGAATCAAACAGTACTCTAGTCTCAAAGGTTCCAATGCTCAGACCCAATGAATTCGATATGTGGAAGATCAAAATCAAGCAGTACATACTCCTCACTGACTATTCTATGTGGGACATAATTGAGAATGGTCCTTCTGAAGCAGGAAAGATTGGTGCAGATGGAAAGAGAACTCCACCAAAAACTGATGCAGAAAGAAAGGCTAGACAGACAGAGATGAAAGCCTTGAGCACTTTGCTCTTAGCCATCCCCAATGAATATCAACATCAGTTCTGCAACTGCACTGATGCAGAGATGCTCTGGAATGCTCTAGAGAAGAGATTCTCAGGTACCAAAAGTACCAAGAGAAATCAGAAAGCCATTCTGAAGCAACAATATGAGAACTTTATGTCAACCAAGAATGAGTCCATGACTCAAACTTTTGACAGGTTCAATAAACTTATTGGTGAACTTGCTACAGTGGGAGTACAAATTGATCAAGATGATCTGAACAGAAAGTTTCTAAGGTCCCTGAGTGATGAATGGACCATGTATACTGTGTCTTTCAGACAGAATGATCAACTGGAAGAAAAGGAACTTGATGATCTATATAATGATCTAAGAGTTTTTGAATCTGAGGTAGAGGCTAAGAAGAGGCCTTCTGGGTATGTTCACAATGCTGCACTCCTTTCAGCATCAACCGATTCTACTTCCATCCCTAAATCAGTTAATGCTGCCAATGGAGCATCTCAAGAGAAAGGCACTGAAACTGTATTTGAAGCCTTTCTAGCAAGTCATGGAAACTCTTTTCTCATTAATGATGACTTGGAACAACTCCATCCAGATGATCTTGAAGAGATGGACATTAAATGGAAGATGGCCATGCTCTCTATGAGAGTTAAGAAGTTCATCAAAAGAACTGGAAGGAACAACTTCTCACAAAGAAGAGAAGATGGAGCAGGTTTTGACAAGTCAAAGGTGGAATGCTATAAATGCCATCAGAAGGGACACTTTGCTAGAGAATGCAGAAGTGGAATGCCTCAAAACAATAACCACCAACAAGCTCAAGCTGGAAGTTTCAATAATAACAGAAACTCTGCACAAGCCCTTGTCTCTCAACAAGGCATGGGGTTTGATTGGAGTGATCAAGCTGAAGAGGCCATCCAGAACCAAGCTCTAATGGCAGAGGTGTCTGATCTCCCAACAGAGGTAACTTCCAATCTTTGTACTCAAAATTGCATTAACACTGTTAAGAGGTATAGGGATCACAATCAGAACATGAGTGATAACCTTAAGAGATTGGAAAAGGACATAAAAGATTATGTTAGGATAGTTGAGAGATTTGAAGAGCAGATTAAGGGTTTTCAAGCCAATGAGCTTCAACACTCTTATGACACAAACTACTGGAAGTGGGAGAAGAATGACTTAGAACTTCAACTGACCAGATCCAAAGAGGAGAATGAGAAGATAAAGAGGGAGTTTGAGAAAGCCAAGCTGGATATTGAGAAATTTTCCAATGCTTCTAAAGCAATGGACTCTTTGCTCCAAAATCAAATCCATGACAAACTTAGAAGAGGAATAGGGTACAATACCACACCACCACCCTATAACAACAACTACATCCCTCCTAGTTCAGATTTGTTAGAAACAAAGGATAGGAAGGACCTACCTAAGGGAGCCACTGAGATAGATCCCTTAGATGAAGTAGTTGTTAAGGATAAAACTGAGAAAGAAGTTGTCAAGGATAAAGACAATACTGTGAGTGGTGAGATTCCTATAGAAAACCACATAATCACCAATGAGGGATGTGGAAAGCAATGGATCAAGTCCAATGAGATAGAGAAGACTGAGGGAAAGAACAAGAAGGTTTATTATAAGCAGACCACTGTTGTGAACCCTATCCCTTACAAGCAGTGTGCATGCAATACTTCTAAGCCCCAAAAACATGATAAACCAAGGGGAAATCAGAGAAACTGGAACAAACAATGGGCACAAAAACAAGGCATTGATCTGAGTAAAATCAATAGACCAAAGCCTTGTTTCATATGTGGAAAGTTAAACCATTTGGCTAAGTACTGTTACTTTAATCCTTTTAACCAACAGATGAACTTTCAAAGATTTGTGCAAAAACCTGTTGGTTATAGGAAGGCTGGAAAGAAACATGTAGTGAAGAAACCTGTTGAGAACAAAGGCCCCATGAAGAAAAAGGTTTTGAATGAAAGTATTAAAATGTGGGTGCCTAAAAGCACTAAAACTGTTAGTGCTGCTGACAGAGATAGTACTGCTAGAAGCATTACTGCTGCTACCAGTGTTAGTACTGCTGAAAATTTTAATGCTGCTAATACTGTTAGTACTTCCTCAAAGATGAATACTGCTAACACAGTTACTGCTGCTAAAACAGTTGCTACTTCTAATAAGGTTAGTACTGCTAAGCATGCAAGTGTTGCTAATGCAGTTAGTACTTCTAAAACCAGTACTACTTCTAGCAAATGTGTTTCCAATCCTATCATTGTGACAAAGTACTCCAGAAATGAGGAGTCAAAGTTTAAAAACCTTGTCAAGAAAGAATGCAAGTATTTTGATGAGAAAGGGGTACCCAAGACCACTTTGGCTTGGGTTCCTAATTCAAACTAACTGATTTATCTTATGTACAGGGCAACCAACAGCTCAAGGGAAAGAGCATTTGGCATGTTGATAGTGGTTGCTCTAGGCACATGACAGGCAACATGTCATGCCTTCAGGATTTCAAGCATATCAATGGAGGACATGTTGCTTTTGGAAATGATCTTACTGGTGGTAAAATAAGTGGCAAAGGTAATGTCACAAAAGGTAAGATGACATTTGAGGATGTCTACTATGTTGATAAATTGAAGTACAACCTGTTAAGTGTATCACAAGTTTGTGACAAACAACATAGCATATTATTTACTAACACAGAGTGTATGATCCTTGCTCAAGAGTTTAAGGTAGTTGATGAAAGCATGATACTACTTGGAACTCCAAGAAAGGACAATGTTTATTGTCTAGATATGGACAATGTTGATAGTGATTCATCCCTGAACTGTCTTGTTTCAAAAGCTTCTGTGGATGAATCCTCTCTTTGGCACAGAAGGATGTGTCACATGAATTTCAAGACTATAAACAAACTTGTTAAAAACAACCTTGTAAGAGGTTTACCTTCAAAAGTCTTTTCATGTGATGATCATTGTGTTGCTTGTCTTAAAGGCAAACAGCATAAAACTTCTCATAAGACCAAAGAGTTAACTTCTATTTCTACTTGTCTCCAGTTATTGCATATGGATCTGTTTGGTCCTACAAATGTTATGAGTATAGGCAAGAAATCTTATTGCTTGGTTATTGTTGATGATTACTCCAGATTTACTTGGGTATATTTTCTAAGGACTAAGGATGAGACAAGTGGACTGATCAAATCCTTTATCCTAAGAATTGAAAACCAAACTAATCAAAAAGTAAAAGTCATTAGATCAGATAATGGGTCTGAATTTAAAAATCTTGATCTAAACACCTTTTGTGAAGAGAAAGGCATTGAGAGACAATATAGTGCCCCTAGGACTCCTCAACAGAATGGAGTTGCTGAGAGGAGAAATAGGACACTAATAGAGGCTGCTAGATCTCTGTTGGCTGATTCAAAATTGCCAATTACCTTCTGGGCTGAAGCAGTTAATATTGCTTGTTATGTCCAAAACAAAGTTCTAGTAGTCAAGCCAAAGAACAAGACCCCATATGAGCTTTTAAATGAAAGAAAACCATTTATTGGATTTTTCAAACCTTTTGGGTGTCCTTGTACTATTCTCAATACTAAATCTCACTTAGGTAAGTTTGATAGCAAAGCAGATGATGGATTTCTTGTTGGTTACTCATCTCAGAGTAAGGCTTACAGAGTCTTTAACTCTTCTTCTAGAATAATTGAAGAAAGTGACAATGTCAAATGCAATGAGAACACACCAAATCCAATTGGGTCTGGTCCTCAGTGGCTATTTGACATTGATTCACTAACTAACTCTTTTGGTGTCAGTAGTGATGATTATGCAGGATCAGGGAGTGGAGGATCAGGAACTACACAAGTTCAAGACAGTTTATCTCAATCTGTGATCTTTCCCATACCCACAGTAGATACTGTTGAAGACTGTGAAAAGGAACCATCTACTGAATCAAGTCAGAGTGAAGAAGAAAGTAGAGATGAGGAGACTCAAGTCAATAAAGAATCAGAAGTAGCTGCTGAAAACACCTCAGTTGAGTTAAATGACTCAAATCTAGAGGTGGGACTTAATGAAGAACCTAATCATCACACTAGAATTCAAAAGAATCATCCTCCACAACTGGTAATAGGAGATATATCCTCTCCTATGATGACTAGAAATCAAAGCAGGCTACAAGAATTGAAAGATCAACAGCATACGGTGCTTTCTTGCTTTCTATCCCAGCTTGAGCCTAAGAAGGCACATGATGCTATGAAAGAATCCAGTTGGATAGAAGCAATGCAAGAAGAGCTACTGCAATTCAAGCTGCAAGATGTTTGGGATCTGGTAGACCTTCCTAAAGGCCAAAGAGCAATAGGAACAAAATGGGTCTTCAGGAATAAGAGAGATGAAAGAGGAATTGTGATAAGGAATAAAGCAAGGCTGGTGGCTCAAGGGTATACACAAGAAGAGGGAATAGACTATGATGAAGTATTTGCACCTGTGGCCAGGATAGAAGCAATTAGATTATTCCTGGCTTATGCTTCTTATATGAAATTCAAAGTCTATCAAATGGATGTGAAAAGTGCATTTCTTTATGGCTCAATTGAAGAAGAAGTATATGTCTGTCAACCACCAGGGTTTGAAAACCCAAGCTATCCAGACAGGGTATACAAATTGAAGAAAGCACTTTATGAACTGCATCAAGCTCCAAGAGCATGGTATGACACACTGTCATCCTATCTCTTGGAAAATGGCTTTGAAAGAGGAGTCATTGATAAGACTCTATTTATCAAGAGAAAGAAGAAGGCTATCTTGCTGGTCCAAATCTATGTTGATGATATCATTTTTGGATCCACAAGAGACAACATGTGCAAGGAGTTTGAGGAACTAATGCATCAAAGGTTCAAAATAAGTTCCATGGGGGAACTTACTTTTTTCCTAGGACTCCAAGTTCAACAGAAGTCAGATGGAATCTTTATCTGTCAGTCCAAGTATGTGCAGGACATTCTAACCAAGTTTGGTTTCTCAGATTCCAATCCTGCCAGCACACCTATGGAGACACACAAGCAGATAACAGCAGATCTTGAGGGGGAGGATATGGATGTTCATCATTATAGATCCATGATTGGCTCTCTCATGTATCTTACAGCCTCTAGGCCAGATATAATGTTTCCAGTCTGTGTATGTGCAAGATTCCAAGTTAGGCCAAAGCAATCTCACTATTAAGCTGTTAAGAGGATATTCAGATATCTCAAAGGGCAACCCAGATTGGGACTTTGGTATCCTCATGACTCATCCTTTGACCTACTTGCATACTCAGATAGTGATCTAGGTGGAGCAAACTTGGACAGAAAATCTACTTCTGGAGGATGTCAGTTTTTGGGTGCAAGACTAGTGTCTTGGAAGTGCAAGAAACAAACCACAGTGTCCACATCTACAACAGAGGCAGAGTACATAGCAGCTGCAAGTTGCTGTTCTCAAGTCTTATGGATTCAAAATCAAATGCTGGACTATGGGGTAACCTTTCTACACACTCCAATTTTTATTGATAACAACAGTGCTATTAGCATTGTGAATAATCCTGTCAAGCACTCAAAAACAAAGCACATTGAAATCATGTATCACTTCATAAGAGACTGTAATGAAAAGAAACTTATTCAAGTTGTAAAGGTTCATACTGACAACCAGTTTGCTGATCTATTCACCAAAGCCTTTGATGTGGGTAGATTCACTTTCTTGGTAACAAGTGTGGGAATGATCAACTCTGAATAAACTCCTTCTCAAAAAGTGGTTCAATACCTGTATATTATGTATTCTTGGTGGTTCTAATCTTTCTTTTCAGGGAATTCATAGCAGTCCTCAGTTCATCATAAGTTGAAAAGAGTAAGTATTATTAATACTACCAGTGTATTATTAATACTGCCAGTGTATTATTAATACTGCCAGTGTATAGTTAATACTGCTAAGTAGTTAATACTGCTTTCAGTTAATACTGCTAGTGGTTAATACTGCTTTCAGTTAATACTGCTAGTAGTTAATACTGCTAGTGGTTAATACTGCTTTCAGTTAATACTGCTAAGTAGTTAATACTGCTTTAAGTTAATACTGCTAGTGGTTAATACTGCTTTCAGTTAATACTGCTAGTAGTTAATACTGCTTTCAGTTAATACTGCTAGTAGTTAATACTGCTTTCAGTTAATACTGCTATTGGTTAATACTGCTCTAGGTTAATACTGCTTATGTCCCGAATACTATAAATACTCTTTGCCCGTCTAAAAGCTCATAACGACTCTTTGCATACTGTTCACTTGCGCTCTAAACCCTTTCTCTCTCAAGTTCAAAGTTCTCAGGCAAGAATCTTCAAGGTCAATGGCATCCATGGCGTTCATAGACGAACACAATGAAATAGCGATGCTCCAAAAGCCAAAACAAGCTGAAGGTTTTCACCAGATAGTCGACTTTCTGAAGTCAAGCCATATTGCCCATGCTCTCACTCTATCTCCTACCATCTTCATAGAGCATCAGAGGCAATTCTGGGCAAATGCCACCATTGTTACTGAGAATGGTGCGCAAATGATCAAAACAAGGGTGTGTGACAAACCCTTGACAGTTACTGAAGAGGTACTTCGCATCAGTCTACGTCTAGACGATGTCTCTGGTATAACTTCTATCTCTAATGATGAACTGTTTTCTACTCTTACAAGAATGGGGTACGGAGGCTCATTGGGTGTGTTCAAGTTCTCAAAAGCCAAATTTTCACCCCAATGGCGTTTCTTTGTCCATATCCTTATGCACTGCATATCTAAAAAGACTACTGGATGGAGTGAGTTCAGTAGCACCATTGCGTAGGCTTTGGTGTGCTTGGCCACTGCCAGAAAGTATAATTTTTCTCAAATGATTTTTCATGATCTTGTCTCAAACTTGGGAAGTAAAAAGAGCTTTTATATGTACCCCAGGTTTGTCCAAGAAGTAATTAACCATGAATTGACGGATATACCTCATTTTGATGGGGTATATGTACCAAAAATTCCCAAAGGAAAGGTCTTTTCAAACATGAAAAGATCCCCTCTGGACTCGGAAGGAGTTGACACCCCATTGTTCTCTACAATGATGGTGGTGTCCCAAACTAATGAAGGTATGGCAGCAGGGTCAAGACCCCCATTAGACCAACCCACTGCTAGCCAATCCCAACCTTCCCACTCTAAATCTATTCCCCAGTCTCTTCTTGATAAACCTACTTCACCAATCACCCATACTTACAAAAGGAAACAGGTAAAGAAGGCTCCTTCCCCTCTTGTACCATCAACCACTAAGCCTACTATCCCTCTAAGGGAAAATTCTCCCTTAGAGAATATCCATAGGGAAACCACAGGGGTGTCTCCCAACCCAAAGGAGGTGCTCTCTGAGGAGGAGGAAGAGTATATGGGTGAGAAGGCTGCCACTACTCCTGCTAGTTCAGAGGAGGTCAGTGGTAACATACATAAGACCTTCCCCATGGCAACTTTGAATGAGCAATCATTCAAAGGTCCCCGGTGCCAAGAAACCAAGGGGGTGGATAGTGCTTCTGCTAGGCAGAAGACTTTCACTACAAAAAGATCCAATGATCCTTCAAAAGAGGGTAACACTTCTGGAGAGGGTGAGGACAGATATTCTTACTATGAATTGATGGAAACAATGGGCAACATCAACCAAGATGTTCTCAAACAAGGGAAAGAAATTGAAGACATGAAATTGGTAATCTTGTCCCAACAAGTGCAGATTACCAAACTCAAGACCTTGGTGATGAAACTAGTACAGAAAAAGAAGAAGAGACAATTTGTGCTCAGGAGAAGGAAATCTGGGAATGATGCTCCCAAAAAGGGGGAGATCAACATGGAAGAAGCTACAGAAAAGGGGGAGCTTGATGGGATGAAATATGGTGGTGAGGGGGAGAGATTTGATGTTGAGGGGGAGCAAGAAGCAGAAACAGAAAGAGAATCAATGCAAGCAGAGATAAAAGAACAAGCAGCAGTAACAGAGCAAGCAACATAAATCATTAATGCTGCTAGTTCAATCAAAGCAGCAGAAATGGTTAGTACTGTTGAAATAAGCAAAGCAGCAGAAACTGTGAAAGAAATTTTAACAGATCTTGAGATTGCAGAAACCTTACTTAAAGCCAAACATGATACTCCCAAGGTCACTTCAAAGACCAAAGGAGTAGTCATCAAAGAATAAGGTGAAGTGATCAAGAAAGATAACAGTAAGAAGGTAATGAACAAAGACAAAGGAAAAGCAAAGATGGTGGAATCTGATCAACCAGTCAAAAAGCAAAGGTTGGTTGAATCAGATGAAGCCTTGGCCAGGAAGATGTAGGCTGATATTGAAAAGGAAGAAAGAGTTCAGGTTGAAAAGGACAGGGAGATGGCAAAGGCTCTAGCTGCTGAACTAAATGAAGCCTATCAACAAAGCCTGGCAACTGAACTTGCACAGAAGAAAGCAGCATCTTTGAAGAAATCTGTGGTGATGAAAACATCTGCAAAGAAGAGACAACCCTCAAAGACTTTCCTTGGTACTCAAGAGAGAAACAAGATGATAATTTTTCTCAAGGGTGCTATAGGAGTCAGAAAGGAGATGTTCTCCAAGATGACATTTGAGCAGATCAAGGAGCTGTACAATTCTGAAATGACTAAGCTTCAAGGAAATGAAACTGCCAGGGTGGAGATGGAGAAGAGAATGAAAGAAAGTAATGATTTCATGATAGAAAAACCTTTTCCAGATGAGCAAGAAACACCACCAAAGAAAGAAGCCACTCTGGGTGAAAGTCTAAGGACTTTAAAGAGAACCAAGATGATGGCAAGGAGAAAGTCAATCAAGAAGCCTAGAATAGCTGAAGGAGAGGCTGAGAAGGTTGCTGAAGAAGAAGGGGCACCTGAGTCATCTGAAATGAAAAAATCTTCAAGTACTGATGATTTAAAGATGTACATGGTAGTGATGGACAAAGTTCCTGAACCAATTTCAGCAGAACCTGTTGGAATAAAGCCTCCTGAAGTTGTTCACTGGGATACATTGACAGTGGATGGAAAGGAGTATATTAGGCTCAAGAGGAAGGATGATAAGTATGAGGTATTCAACACTTGGGCTAAGATTGTCAGAACATGCTCTAGATCTGATATAGAAGAAATGTTTGAAATAGGGATGAAGTTGTATGCAGATCAGTTAAAAGCTCCAGGGATTTCAATTACAAAACTGGTAATGGAGTATCTGTGTATGATGTTCAAATCTGAAGAAGTAGAGCATGTCATAAGAAATGTATTTCAAGCAGTCACCAATTGCACTCTATATGAAACTAGTGGAGTATATGCAGTGACTTTGGATAGAAATCACATAGAATACTTCCTAGTGGATAGAGTATACAATCACAGCAGACTTAAGCTTCATGCAATGCTGAAGAAGAAGCTTGGATGTGTTGAAAACTCAGAAATGGCCAAATATCTGATTCAGAGAATGATCAATCAAAGTTTGGGGATAAATGTTGATACAGGGATCTGAAGAATGGTATTTTGGGAGCATCTGAAGAACTTGACTTCTCTTCCTAAAAGTCAAGTTAGGGGGAGATTGTTGGGAACTGAAGATGTGAACAAGTCTTTAATGCTGCTAGTTCAGAATTACTACTGCTAGAAGATTTCAAAGTTAATACTGCTGAGTATTACTACTGCTAGTAGAATTAATACTGCTAGTCAAAGTTAGTGTTGCTTGAACAAAGTTAGTACTGCTTATCTAGTTAGTACTGCTAGTGGTTAGTGCTGCTTAGTAGTTAATGCTGCCAAGACTTAATGCTGCTTATAAGGTAATGTGAAGATAATGATGAAGAGATCGTGGGTAAAGATAAACAAGGATATTCTGAAGATATTCATGGAAGATATACTGAAGATATTTTATTTATTTGTAATTATCTTTTTGTTCAGTATATGTATAGATTTGACAGAATAGTTTAGATATAGATTTACAGATTTAATTTCTAAAGTTTTTTTAGAGAGAATCAACCTCAAGGCATAGTTCCTAATTCTAGAGAAGTAGAATTCGTCTTGAAAGAGCTTGTTCTTCAAGATTGAGGTTGAGTGTGTAATCTTGTGATTTTAATACAAGTTTGCAAAGTGTTTATCATATACTGTTTGTTTACTGTTTCATTGAATATCAAAGTGTTATTCCGCAACTTCTTTGATATTGTTTCTGAGATTTTATTCTTGTTAAGAATTTGATCCTGACACTTAACATCCATCTGAAAAAGAGGCCATTGTTTGGTAGCTGCAATGGCTAGAAGACTGCGAACAGAAGTGACTCGAGCAACAGGTGCAAATGTCTCCTCATAATCAATACCATACTCTTGATTGAATCCCTTGGCCACAAGGCGAGCTTTGTACCGATCAATAGACCCATCGGATTTTGTCTTGATTTTAAACACCCATTTGGAGCCAATGGGTGACTTGCCCGGAGGAAGAAGGACAGACTCTCATGTCTGAGCTTTGTCAAGAGCCTGAAGTTCCTCATCCATAGCTTTCTGCCAATCAGGGTTAGAGGAGGCTTCCTTGTAGGAAGTAGGTTCGTGATTTGACAGCAGAGTAGCATAAACATGATAATCACGGAGATGAGAAGGAACTTGTCTTACCCGATCTGATCGTCTAACATTCTGAGATTGAGACGTTCCAGGATCCAAAGACTCAGCAGGCACCTCAGATGTTGGTTGTGCGGATGGAGCAGATGATTGATGTTGATTAGGAAAACTAGAAGAGGCAGACTGTGTAGGGGCAGGAGACTCTGAAGGAGAGGCAGATTCAGACTATGGTGGAACAACAGGTGGAGGCAATATGATGTCAGATTGGAGTGAGTCCAATGAGACGGAAGCATCAGTGAAGAACGGAGTGGTGAAAGTGGGAGACTCACGAAACTTGGATATAGAGGAAAAAGAAACATGTTCCCAAAAGGTAACATGACGCGATATACGAAGACGCTGGGAGATAGGATCCCAGCAGCGATAGCCTTTGTGCTCAATACCATATCCAAGGAAGCAGCAAAGTCTGGAGCGAGGTTCAAGTTTGGTATGTTCATGGGGTTGTAACTGAACAAAACAGGCACTACCCCAAACTTTTAGGAGTTCATAGGCAGGGAGGATGTCATAAAGAGCCTCGTAAGGAGACTTATGTTTAAAAAGAGGAGTAGGATGACGATTGATAGTATAAACTGCAGTGAAAGCAGCTTCCCCCCAAAATCGTTCCGAACATTTAGCAGAAATGAGAAGAGTGCGAACTGTATCAAGTATATGACGATGTTTGCGTTCGGCACGGCCATTTTGAGGAGATGTGTCGGGACAGGAGTACTGAGAGAGAGTCCCCTGAGATTGAAGAAAGGAGAGAAGAGGGGACTCTTTGTATTCCATAGCATTATCAGCTCTAAGAATCTTTATAGATTTTGAAAATTGAGTGTGAATCATCCGAGCAAACATAATATAAATTTTAGGTAGCTCTGAACGATGTTTCATGAGATATATCCATGTGAAACGTGTATGGTCATCAACAAAAATAACAAAATATCGAGCACCCCCCATCATTGGATGTGGTGCTGGTCCCCATACATCAGAATGAATAAGATCAAAAGCAGAAGTAGAATTAAACTCATTTGTTTCAAAGGATAAAGCATGATGTTTTCCAAGTTTGCATGATAAACAAGAAATACTGTCAGTGGACACACAATTTCCTAACACCCCTGAATTAGCTAATGATTTTATTCTGGCTAGAGATAAGTGACCTAGCCGGGCATGCCACAATTCAAAGGAAGAAGAGCTGGAAACGGAGGCAACAAGATTTGAAGATGGTAATGGCAGACGAAGATAGACCACTTCAAACATCCGTCCAACCTTACGGCTGAGTCCAAGGATCTGCTTGGTCTTTGGATCCTGTACAATACAACCAGAAGAATGAAATAAAATGATCAGGTTAGATTCTAAAAGTTGTGCAACTGAAACTAAGCTCAGAGATAGTTTCGGAACATTGAGAACACCCGGTAATTGAATATGAGGAGTGGAGACATTTCCACTAAAGGATACCGGTAGGCCAGTGTTGTCAGCAGTTCGTACTGACGTAAAATGCTGAGGTGGTTTCTTAGAAATAAAACCATCAGTGCAGGGTGTCATATGATTGCAACACCAAGAGTCAAAAAGCCTTGAGTTACCTGATGCAGTTAAGTGTTGAGAATTCATACCCATAGCACCAGACATGATCTGCTCCATGAGTTCCTGATTGCGACGCATCAGTTCCATGAGGTCAGGTGAGGAGCCTGAAGCGGTGTTATCAGTAACAGTAGATCCAGCAACAGCGTGAGTCCGGTTCTGAGGACCAGTGTTCTTTGAGTTCTTAGGGCAATCAGACTCATAATGGCGATGATGAGTGATGCCACACCGACGGCACTTACGAATAGGACAATCAAGAAGAAGATGAGCAGTAGAATGGCAAAAAGCACACTCAGATGTGTTCGTCTTTCCCACAGATTTGGGATGATTGTTGTTGGTCCATTTGCCCTTGGACTTAGGGTGGGAAGTGTAGAGGACACTATCAGTAGCGAGATTGGCAACCATGGTGTGCGACCGGTAGGATGCGACCGGTAGTATCGACCGGTATGAACCGGTATGGACCGGTGGTAGTGTGCGACCGGTATGAACCGGTAGGGTGTGATCGACCGGTATTGACAGGTATGGTGTTATCGACCGGTAGGATGCGATCGGTATGGACCGATATATGTGACCGGTATATGCGACCGGTATGAACACCGGTATATACGCCCGGTATATGGACTGACCGGTATGAACCGGTATGGGGTGCGACTGGTAGAGTGGTGCGACAGGTATGGAGTTTGCGACCGGAGTTCTTCCGGTTCTGCGGCTAGGGTTTCGAAGGCGACGAGAGACAGAGAGGGCGGCCCGTGCGATTCGAAGGCGACGAGAGACAGAGAGGGCGGCGATGATTGTCGACTTGTTCCCGTACGATTCGAAGGCGACGAGAGACAGAGAGGGAGGCGACGGCTAGGGTTTATAGGCGGTTGTCGGCAGCTGGGTTTTCGGTTGTCGACGGTGACGGCGAGAGAACGATGATGATGATGAGAGAGAGGAAGAAAGCAAACCTACAACTCTGATACCATGTTAGAATATGATGATAATTGAAAGAGACGATGATTATGCTGAAAGCTTGATGACTTCGATATATTGATTGAGAGAAAAGTACAATATGATGAAAGTAAAAATAGCGGCTTAACCTAAACTAGAAGATACAAGAGAAATATATACACAGACTATATGGGCCCACGAGTTTGGGCCTAATACACATATGTACATTAACATGAAGATAAACTCATAATCGATTAAAAAATTGAACCCCTAGATTCAAAGTATGAACAGTGATTCAAGCACTCTTATTTACGGATTCAATAACACATACCTAATGGAAAGATCAAGTAGCTTGTCTGGTTTGTGAGTTGAGATGAGTGAATAGAGATAAAAGAGGGGTTAATTCTAGTGTCCTGGTTTTTTGAATTTTGAAACAAAGGAGATGATGGTTGAAGCAGGGTAAAGCATGAAACCTCATGTTTGAAATTTGAATTCTTTTTGGGAATCTGGGAATCAAAGAGACATGGAAAAGGAAACTCTCTGGCACACGAATAAAGGAGACTCCACACATACAATTAAAAGGCAGAGTCTGAGTCATTATTTTTTTTTAAACTGTGTCCCAAGAAATTGAGAAAGTAAAACTATGAGATATCTTGTTTAAATTTTGAAAATTGAATTTGCAATTGCGAAGAGGAGTCTGAAAAGTAAAACTTGTATCTACAGTATAAAGTCTCTGCAAAACTGAAACTTGCAACAATTGAAAAGTCAAAATTAGCACCATACAGTCTTAGGTTTTTTTTAAAGAAATAAAGTCTTATGTATTATTCACTTGTACCTTATGCATATTATCTTGTAATTCATAGTTTTTTGAATTTTGTGTATTAAAGGGTTGTACATTATGCTTG
Source organism: Arctium minus (assembly GCA_954870635.1). Classification (NCBI taxonomy): domain Eukaryota; kingdom Viridiplantae; phylum Streptophyta; class Magnoliopsida; order Asterales; family Asteraceae; genus Arctium; species Arctium minus. The sequence goes on from OX941082.1 coordinate 122,405,866, forward strand.
AGGGATTGTAATTAAGAGTTTAGATGTATATGCATTATAAGGTAGTAATAGATGTGTGTGTTTGTGTGTGTGTTTTCACAATTATTGAACATTGATACAGCCCTGGTTCAATCAAGGTTGACAGATTTCAACGATCGATTGATGCTCCAGATCAGGAATTCAGAAACAGAATGACTTCCGAGATTTGGGAGAGATTAAAAGATGAGAGAATTAATCTAAGAAAAAGAGTCTGTATATATTCATATCCTCCTAATTGCAATTGCTCCTATATATATAACTACTTACTAGAGGTAACAATCAAATAAAAGAAAAGATAACCATCAATTAAAAAACTAAAAAGAACTCATCTAAATTGGTTTCCCAATTCTAATCTAACTCGTATCATTACCCTCCCCTCAAGATGATCCTTGTCCCCAAGGATCAAATGTTGGATATACCTTGTCCATTGCCACTGCATCTTCCCAATTTGCATCTTCCACCGAAAGATTCTTCCATTTCACCAACCATTAGATGATCGGTCGATGTTGTCGTTTAACAGTCCTTTTGTCAATAACTTGTTCAGGTACCTTCTTAATCAAACTTCCAGGGGCTGTCAAAGGAGTACTTGAGGTAGGTAGTGGACCATAGTGCTTTTTTAGTAAAAAAACATGAAAAGTAGGATGAATACTAGATTTCGGTGGTAGTTTAAGAGTATATGCTACCTTCCCTACTTTGGCAAGAATCTGATAAGGGCCAAAGTACTTGGTTGCTAGCTTTGCATTTTCTTTGTTTGCAACTGAAACTTGTCTGTACGGTTGTAGCATGAGATAAACCAAATCTCCTATTTCAAATACTCTCTGAACGATGTGTGTCGGTAGTCTGTTTCATTCGGTTTTGAGCCTTATGCAAGTTAAGCTTTAGTATTTTGATGGCCTCCTCCCTCCCTTGCTGTCAAACTCCTATCCACCGACTCTACTTTACTCTCCTCCGGTAAGTATGGTAAATGCAAGGGTGGTGGATGTCCATAAACTACTTCGAATGGGGTGCATTTAATATCCGAATGGAAATTGGTATTATACCAATATTCGGCGAGAGGCAACCACTGTGCCCGTTCCTTTGGTGATTCATGGCACATACAACGTAAGTAACCTTCCAAACATCTATTTAGTACTTCAGATTGACCATCAGTCTGTGGGTGATAGCTGCTAGACATGTTCTGGTCTGTTCCTTGTAACACCAATAGCTCCTGCCATAAATTACTAACAAAAATTTTATCTATGTCCGATATTATGGATTTTGGAAACCCATGTAATTTATATACGTTGTCCACGAACACCCGAGCTACATCAATCGCAGAAAAAGGGTGGTTGAGAGCCATAAAATGAGCGTACTTGCTTAGTCGGTCAACGACTACAAATATTACATCCTTACCATAGGATATGGGAAGGCCTTCAATGAAATCCATAGCTATGTCTTCCCAAACACCCTTTGGAATTGGTAGAGGTTGCAAAAGGCCTGGTTGGGTTGTTGTCTCTGTCTTACACCTTTCACAGGTGACACAATCCCTAATATGAGACACCACATCTCGCTTCATCTTGGGCCAAAAAAACAGGGTCTTTGCTCTTTGGAGGGTTGTTGTTGTTCCAGAATGGCCTCCTTGAGAAGAATCATGCATCCATCCTAGAATCTTGGTCTTGAGTGTAACACCCGGTATTTTCGCAATGTAAGAATCCGTCCTTCGATGGTCTTTTATCTGTCTTCCATGTATCTTTTTGGGCGAAATGTTGCGCACTTTCGAACCTTAAATCGACCCATGTGGAATTCTGGAGTTTTGGTGATTTTTGGGCTTTGGTACATGTGGTGCGAGAGTGACTCGCGATAGTGACATGTGTCACTATCGCGAGGCACAATCACCGGAGAGGTACCGAACTCTCGGTACAAACCGCGCGAGAGTGACTCGCGATAGTGACAATGTCACTATCGCGTGGCAAGGTCGCGAGTGGGGTGCAGGGGAATTAAATGACCTCTTTTCTCATTCATTTCTCATAACTCTCTTCACCAATCTCAAACTCTCTCTCATTTGGCGATTTTTAGGGCATTTATTATTCTTCAAGATCCTTCAAGTAAATCCATCTTGGTTTCCAAGTGTTGTATCATTTCTCACCCAAGGATTCAAGTAGGAAGCTTTGTATCATCTCCTCCATTGTCATCTTCCCCAAAGGTTTAACTAGGGTTTTGGGTTTTCTTCAAAAACCCACTTGGTGAGTTCCTACTATCTTTTCTAAACTTTATACATGTCAAAACTCATATTTTGAACTCCTATAAACCTCCTTGATATTGGATTTACAATAATCATATTTTGACCTAACTTGAGTTTTTAGGAGATTTTAGGGTTCTTGTTAAGTTTTGTTAAAATGAAGGATTCCTTTTGATATATGTTAAAATAATGTATTCTTACACATTTATGGTGAAGTACTTGAAAGATTATGTATAATCTCATTTTATGATTTTTATTCTTATCAGCAGTTAAATTTGGAAAATGCATTTTGGGAAGTAAATGTTGTTGGAAGCTACATGTTTAGCTTTGGTTAGTCACAAATGTAATTGTGACGAGTCTAGACTATTACTAGTGGATCCCTAGGTATTGAGTCGGCTTATATATATATTTTTGGGATGTTTATCCCTATTGTAGCTATGGATGCATTTGACCCTCGGAGGCCTTTGGTACGGTTATGTGGGACCGGTTACTAGCCATGGATCATAATGTAGTCCTAGTGAACGAGTATGACTTTGTTTCCTCGGGTGCCCTCCCCCACATCTTAGTATGGACCGACGTTGTTCGTGGCCATGGATTCCAAGTTTTTAGCTCATAACTCGGAATTGTAGCATATTCGGTGTTCTGCTACACTCCTTGGTAAATCGGTTATCCCCCGTCATCGCAAGATGAATTTTGGACCGAACGGTCCTTATATGACAAAGATTTAATTTATAAACTCAATTCTCTTGCAAAGATTTCCTTTTTATTACAATTGTTTGTATTTCTTTAAATTATAAACTGTATGTTCTCACTAGGCTTTAAGCCTAACACTTTTTCTCAAATGATGTGTATAACAGGTTCCTTTAGCGGTGAGTTGCCAAGGGCTTGAGAGACGAGTATAGCCGTGAAGCATTTTTGTGTTGGATAGTATTTGGTGTTTGAGGCATTTGATTTAGTTCCATCTTTTGGTGATATTTGGGTTGACAACCGATGTAATTTCGATAGTTTATGTCTAGATTAGTTTGTTGTCAATTTTCATTTCGTTCACAGGTTTTTTGTAAATGCCTTATACATTTACCCATTTTGGGTGGTTTATTCCAAATACAAACGTTATATTGCCAAATTTTCAAATTTTAAATTACTCTAAATTTTAGGGTGTCACAAGTTGGTATCAGAGCTCTAGTTTAAGTGAACTAGGCATGAATGTAATATGTTTAGACTTAAACTGAGTATATTAGGCAATGATTTGTGAGTTGGGTAGAACTTCTAAGATGGGTTAGTCTTAGAGTCGACGGAAATTATGGTTATCAAGCGTTGTGGCAATGGTAACGAAAACCTTTTATGCATTATATGTTCATAATCTCACTTAGCTAATGTTATTATGAGGATATTTTACGTGAGTGTGCTTGAAATGCCGTTACTATGACAATTGGTGGTATAGTAGTACGTTTTCCTTCGTCTGTTGTTCTATCTCTCTCTTACTCCTTCTCGTGCTTGTGTTGCAGCCATTGTGTGTCCCAATAATTAACGAATCAATCAAGTAAATCAAATAAACAATAACAATATGCAAACCTGATACGATTATACCAACGAATTGAACGATTACAAGCTTGAAGATCAACCTCTTTCTCTCTGACTTTCTCTCTATCTCACGGCGCTCTCTCTCTCTCTCTGTTTTCTGTGTATGGCTCACACACACATACAAATCACTCACCCTAATTAATCACTCATTAACCTAACATTAACAAAGGCTTAGCTAAATGGGCTTGACATGGGCCCAAGAGCTAATAACAAAAACTTATTAAAAACAATAAAGACTAATAAAGAAAATACTTAAACAGACTTTGACTATTTATTACAAAAGGACCCTAGACTATTTGTTGAGACGACTTTATCAGCTTTGACTTCAGTTTTTCCATCTTTAGATAATGATGATCTTGAATCCAATAAACTGTGCTTTAACAACCATTATTCCTTATGGTAAATACACGTAGTCGTCAGTTAGGCGACGGAGATCTTCGCGATGTTAGTTCGCCCAATCCAAACCCGGTGGTAAGGGCGCCAGCTGTCGTTCCTCCCGGTATGCCACCGATATTCACTGGGGAAGTGGAACAAGTGCCTAGGGTGAAATTGGCATCCACGGACCTGGTTATTCGTGAGGCAAACCCTCAAGCTGACATGATGGCCAGCGTCATGCAAATGGTGACGTCGGCTATGGAGAAACATCAAGAGGCGTTTTTGAAGATGATAGAAGACCGGGATGCGAGCCTCAGAAGGCATGAGGCAGTGGAAGAGAATGTGCTGGTTGGTTCTGGAGGTACAGGGAACAGAATTAGGACTAAAGAGCACAGGGTGGTTGATGCTCTGGGAAGTGGGAGGAGTTGCTCCTACAAATCTTTTCTCGATTGTGGACCACCAGAGTTCTCGGGTTCTGAAGACCCAGTTGCGTGCGTCAAATGGATCCAAGCGGTCGAGCAAGCTTTTGGCTCCTCCGAGTGTAGAGACAATCAGAAAGTGAGATTCGGTTCTCAATTACTCAGAGATACAACACTTTCTTGGTGGACTGTCACTCAGGCTGTTATCCCAGTTTAATCTAGTTGGTAAACAATCAATCAAGTAATCAAGCAACACAATAATAATCAAGAGATATATAAATCAGAGTAACATACCAATCCCTTGTATAAACTGTTAAACCTTGAGTGTTCTTGATACCCTTGGATTACAGAGAAACCTTCACCTCACTATAATATGATTATTGTAAATATGAGGATTCTTTTAAGGTTAACCTAAAACTAAACTAATCAAAACTTTAAATACCTAAGCCTTATGGGCTTTAATCATAATGGGCTTTCAAATGGGCTTGGGCCCAATAGCTTAATAACTATTAACTTATTACATAATAAACCCTCTAATTAACTTTAGCACAATTGCAGTTTAAACCCTTAACTTTAACTTTAATCTTGAATACAATTTATGATCCAACAATCTCCCCCTTTGGATTCAAGATTAAAAAAAATTTGCAATTGTCTTCGGGTCTTCTCTTGTCTTCACTTTTCTCTTGAGAATCTTCAGATATGACGTTGATAGCTTCAAAACTTCAAAACTTGATATCTTTAAATAATCTTCAAATCTTTAAAATTTTGAAAATCTTCAGATCTTCAGATTGTATTCTCCCTTTTTGTATCTTCTCCCCCTTTTTATATCTTCTCCCCCTTTTTGATGAGTGGTGAGAATCAACATCATCAAAACTTGGCAAAACAATCTCCCCCTTTTCAAGACAATCTCCCCCATTGTGTATGATCACGTAAGCACAGTCTTCATCATGTAACGAGCCTTGTATGAAATAAGAGCAGTCTCTCCAAATGGAAAGAGTGATTATCTCAATCTTTTCAGATTCAAATAAAAACTAGTAACCATTCAAATCTTTTCAAATTCAAACAGTTAATAAGTGTAACCCTGAATCAACAAATGACTCAGTTAGAATGCCTGTCAATGACACAAAGTCACTGAGTAACACAAAGTTACTATATAAGGAGCTGGTTTGATGTAGACTCCCCAGGTCTTCCATTCAATCATCGAATAACACATGGTTATCTATGAACGTTCTGACAGAAAACAAATTTCTGTGTGTTCGTGCATGTGTATGAAAGAAATTAAGCATAGATGATTGCTTTTCAATAAAGGCTCAAAGTATGTAAACTTGTTGAGACAGCAACAAATTGTACAAAGACTCAATGTGCATGAGAAAGGGTTCGAAGGTGGGGAAACTTTCCTTCTTTTTCAATATTAGTATCTTCCAAATGAAGAACCAATAGCGTATGTGCTGCTTCCTCAGAAAATGTGAAACATTCTCTTTTTGAGAAAAGAATGAGTAGCTGGTGGGGTTGTATGCAAGAGATGGCATGGGCTAGTTGCCTATTTCAATGATGGTCACCAAAGAATGTGAACCAATCAGATTATGTGGCTGCCCGGCTCAGAAAGAAGTTTGGTGCAGAGTTTAATATTCTTTTACTCTGTTCTCTCACCCTCTTTCTTTTAATGCTCACGTCTAACCAATCTCTCTTTTTCATTTTACCTCTTCACACACCATCACTCAATTCTTTTGACCCTTCTCCCCTCAATCACTCAGGGAATACTTCCTGGGTAGGAAACACTGGTTATCGTGAATCCATGGAAGTTCTGTTAAGCTCACACACTGAATCCCATGTATTTTCCTAAAAGAAACATGTTGTTCAACGGGCTATTGTACATGTAAGCACAAATACCACTTGTTACATGAAGAATATAATATTCGGAGATGTCAAAACAGAAGATGTTTGACGATGCAATTCTCCCCCTCAAACTAAAAGAGTTTGACAATTAAGCTCATATCATTTTGTCATGAAAAATAAGATTTTGGAGAATCAAAAACGAATGTTGTTTATATGAACAATATATAAACATATTTTCAATGAAAGCACATGAAATGACGTTTGATTCAATCAACAGTGAATACAAAGAACGTGAGTATTACCATAGAAAGATTTAACTTTTGATACATGGTAATAACAAAGTCAAAATAGAATGTTCTGAACCGTTATGTGTATGAATACTTGACAAAGTATATTGACAAGATAAAACACAAGTATTTATCTTTAAGAACACACGGTCAGATAAGCATTTAAGTATCCAAAAATCTGTTAATATCACAGATATTCTCCCCCTTAAATCACTATAAGGTTTTTTTTTTTTTTTTATAAATTAATAAGGAAATAAAGCATATAAAAAATAGATAGAGCACTAAAGTGCGGGTTCTAATCCGATGTGATTAGAAGCCATATTCCGTTGAGGTACGGGTTCTAAGCTGATTTACTTAGAAGCCATCTTTTTGACAATTAAGTCCGGGTTTTGAACTGTGTTGTTCAAAAGCCATTGTTCTTTCTCCCCCTTAAACATTGGGTGCCTGCAACACAGATTTAGCTTTTGGTACCCACTGGTATTTGGGTCCTAATGGGTTAGTTGCAGTTCTAGTGGGAGATATGAAATAAGAACCATACCAGTTATTCACATAATCTTTTCTTACAAAATCATTTGAGCCACAGTAGGAACAACTGATTTTCTTTTGTGCTCTGATACCAATTGTTAGGTCCCAAGGCTTGAGCTTCCCAGGAGGTCACCCATCCTAGGATTGCTCTCGCCCGAGCACGCTTAACTTGTTAGGATCAAGCGCTTACCACTACACCAAAAGCAATTGCTGATGGTGAAGGCGCAACTTTATTTCCTTAAACCATGGTAGCGCAAAGCTCCGTACTAAGCGACAGGCGGACATGAGGGGCTGCACTACTTTCGTGGAGCCAGCGGGTCGGGCTGTTAGTCCCGGCCAGTTACGTACTCCCGAGTCGAAGGTGAGGGCGCTGGATGCTTGTGGCATTCCCAGCAAATGTTGGGATTTCTCCTCAACAATCCCCCCCCCCAGCATTTGCACACTAGGAGACTCGAACCCGCGACCTCGCTCTGATACCAATTGTTATCCCAGTTTAATCTAGTTGGTAAACAATCAATCAAGTAATCAAGCAACACAATAATAATCAAGAGATATATAAATCAGAGTAACATACCAATCCCTTGTATAAACTGTTAAACCTTGAGTGTTCTTGATACCCTTGGATTACAGAGAAACCTTCACCTCACTATAATATGATTATTGTAAATATGAGGATTCTTTTAAGGTTAACCTAAAACTAAACTAATCAAAACTTTAAATACCTAAGCCTTATGGGCTTTAATCATAATGGGCTTTCAAATGGGCTTGGGACCAATAGCTTAATAACTATTAACTTATTACATAATAAACCCTCTAATTAACTTTAGCACAATTGCAGTTTAAACCCTTAACTTTAACTTTAATCTTGAATACAATTTATGATCCAACACAGACCACCCTCTCTTCTACTGTATTAGCTCAGCTATCTTGGGCTGAGTTCAAAGAGAAGCTTTTGGAGGAGTACTGCAGTGAGAGAGCCATGGACCGTATTGAAGCTGAGTTTCGAGCACTTGAGAAAGGGAACTTAACGGTGAGGGATTATACCCGTCAATTTATGGAGAAGTTGGGGTTAGTGGGGTATGTGGCCCCAACTGAAAAAGAGAAGATAAAGGCCTATCTGAAGGGTCTGCCGGCGGACATGATGTCTATGGTCCGGAACTCGAAGGCTTCTAACCTTCGTGAGACGATCGAAGAGGCACAATTTATGGAAGAGGTTTACGCGAAGGGTAAACCGGAGAAGGCAACGGTAGTTGTCGACAAGAGAAAATGGGAGAGCAATTACGTGCATCCCAAAAGAACTCGACCATTTGTCGGAAATCGAAATTCCAGCAATTGCAATGAAGCTAGATGGTGCCAGAGGTGTCGATTCAAGCACCATGGTAACTGTAACCCCACTCCTCAACCTTGCAGCAAGTGTGATAATTCGGGTCACGCCACCAAAGATTGCCCGATCAGAGGGCTTATCCGCTTCGAGTGCAAGGCACCGGGGCATATGAAAAGAGATTGCCCGAAACTCAAGTCGGGTAGTGCGCCAGAGAAGAAAGAGAACCCCTCTAGAGTTTCGGGTCGAGCTTTTCAGATGACGGCCGATGAGGCCAAGGCATCCGCCGACGTGGTATCGGGTACGTTTCTTCTAAACTCCATACCTGCTCGTGTGTTGTTCGATTCGGATGCCAGTTTCTCTTTTATATCTGAATCGTTTCGTCAAAAATTTGCTATGCCCACTATTAGTCTAGAGAATGCGTTAGTGGTAGAGATAGCAGATGGTAGTCAAGTTTTAATCCGCGATGTTCTGAAGAAGTGTGCTCTCGGAATCGAAGGGAGAGAATTCCCGATCGATTTAATGCCAATGATTATCGGGGGCTTTGACGTGGTGGTCGGTATGGATTGGTTGGCGAACAATCATGCCGAGATTGTATGCTCCAAGAAAATAATCAGACTTCCCAATCCTGATGGTGATGTTGTGATTTACAGCGAGAAAAGGAAAGGTGATGTAGCAATCATCACCATGGCTAAAGCACGCAAATGCTTGGTGAAAGGATGCTCGTCCTTCCTAGCTTACGTAATCAACGCCAAGTTGGAAAAGTCAAGGCTCGAAGATGTGAAGATTGTGCGGGAGTTTCCCGATGTCTTTCCAGACGACTTGCCCGGGTTACCACCCGATCGTCAAGTAGAGTTTCGAATAGATCTCGTGCCGGGAGCGGCTTCGATTGCTAGAGCCCCTTACCGGTTGGCGCCATCGGAGATGCAAGAGATGATGGCTCAACTTCATGAGCTTTTGGAGAAATGTTTCATAAGACCGAACTCATCGCCTTGGGGAGCTCCGGTCTTGTTCGTCAAGAAGAAGGATGGAACAATGAGGATGTGCATCGATTATCGTGAGTTAAACAAAGAAATGGTGAAGAACAAGTACCCGCTTCCGAGGATAGACGACTTGTTCGATCAACTACAAGGAGCGGGATGTTTTTCCAAGATCAACTTACGCTCTGGTTACCACCAAGTGAAGGTGAGGGAAGAAGATGTAACACCCCAAAATGGGACTAACAAAAATTTCCGAAAAATGGAAAATGGGTATACATAAATTACCAAATCATGAGCTCATACAAAAGGGGAACATAAATGCCTGTTGATTACAAGTTTGTAAAATAATCAATAGTAGATAACAACTTCCTAATCTAAATCTTTCTAGACATAAGATTACGGTCGGTTGTCAACTATGTTCAAAAGAATGGTCTTCACATATGGCATCCCAAAAATGCTCCCGTGCTCACCACTAACGGTCGACTAAGCGTCCTTGGCACTTGCGCCGCTAGAACCTGAGATACATACCAACAATCAAGTGTTACACCAAACGGGTCTAGTGAGTTGCATAAACACATGGTGAACATATATATAAAGCATATTATGAACAATTATGACACTTAAACCACCAAGGTCCATACGGGGTCAATCATGAGGGAGACCCATCACACCAATGAGTTTTACCTCAAGTCAATGTACCTTGATGTTCACTCGCTTGAGCAACATCCCGAAGGCCCGACACACTTGAAGACTACCTCCTAGGCATTACTCCAAGTGGCGGAGGTCTAGGTGCATACCATTATAGTGGCACCTAAGACTACATCCTCCTAGCACTTACTCATGGTTCGTTCTATGTACGTACAATGTCCATCTCTATACATAATCCCAATCCCATAAGATACATGTATAAGACTTCAACAACCCCAAGCATAATTTAGGTGCAAAACTCTAAAGCATGCAAATATTCCAACATTATCCATGACTCATCAAAGTACATATCATAAATCTCAAATACCATGAATAATCATCTCATTAATATCCACAATAATGACCAAGACTGTATCTTCAAAATCCCAAAGGTAACAGTTAGGTCAAAACTTATCAGGTGATCAACTTTTGTGTAAACATGAAATGTTAAGCAAGTAAATGTACAAAGTATGTATCTCATTTGAAAATTTTAGAAGAAAACTCACTATCTAGGGTTTTATAGGAAACCCTAGAAAACTCAAGGAGAAGGATGAGAAGATGAGATTTGGATGCTAGCTCAAGGTACCACTAAATGCTCCACCAAGCTTGAAGAATGGAAGATCAATGAGGGAAAGATCCTTAGACTTGAAATAAATGACCTAGGGTTGGTTGAGGGAAAAATCGCCCCTTTTCACTCTCCAAAATCGACCCTTAGAAGACAAATATGAATTTTCTTCCCAAATCCTGACTGGTGGTTGTTTTTATACCCCAGACTCTCGCCGGCGATAGTGCCCGGCGATTGTGCCCATGGCACTATCGCGAGAGGCACAATCGCGCCACTCAAACGACCCTCGGTACATATCAGGCGATAGTGCCTAGCGATTGTGCCCATGGCACTATCGCGAGGGCACAATCGCGACCGCTCTCGACCTCTCGGTACAATTCCAGCGATAGTGCCAGGCGATTGTGCCAGGGCACTATCGCGATGGCACAATCGCGCCCACCCCCTTCGACACCAAAAACTTGACTTTTCTGAGGTTCGATAAAGCGAAGCTAACTAGGCAAATTAACATCCTCATAACAGATTGATCAAACACCAATTAAGCATACAAAGAGATTCTCAATTTAACACAAGTCAAGGGACGAGGGGAATACTTACCTTAGATTTTCCGGGTGTTACAATCCTCCCCACCTAATAGGGATTTCGTCCCGAAATCTTATTTCCTAAAATAAATGAGGATATCTTTTCTTCATGTCCTCTTCTGATTCCCAAGTTACGTTAGCACCCCGATGATGCTTCCATTGGACCTTCACCATCGTCACTTCCTTATGCCGCAACTGTTTCGTCTTTGACTCTAGAATATCTTCCGGTTCTTCTACACACCGGTTCCCGTTGTCCACCCGAATTTCCGTCAACGGGATAACACTTTCCTCTTCGGCCAAACACTTGCAAAGGTAACAGAAATGAAAAGTATGATGGATTACGTCCATCTCCGGCGGTAAGTCCAACCGATAAGCTTGAAGCCCGATCATTTCTAAAATCGTGAAGGGTCCAAGGAAACGGGGACTAAGCTTCTCGCGCTTCCCGAAATGGATGATCCCCTTCTAAGGCGACACCTTCAGCATAACCCTGTCTCCCACTTGAAAGTCAACCGGTCTTCGCTTCTTGTCCGCGTAGCTCTTTTGTCGATCTTGGGCCGCTTTTAATCGCTCTCGAATACCCTTCACTTTATCTGCCATCGCTTGCACAATTTCCGGACCCGCAAATTGCTTTTCTCCCGCCTCGAGCCAACACACCAGTGTCTTACATTTACGTCCGTAAAGTGCCTCGAATGGAGCCATCCCGATACTCGAATGGTAACTATTATTGTAGGCGAACTCTACTAATGGCAAGTGCGAATCCCAAGTCCCTCCAAAGTCTATGACGCACGATCAAAGCATGTCCTCGAGAGTTTGGATCGTCCTCTCGCTTTGTCTGTCGGTTTGAGGGTGATATGCCATACTTAACTTGACCTTCGTGCCCAACTCCGTTTGCAACCCATCCCAAAACTTGGAAGTAAACCGACTATCCCTATCCGAGACTATAGATAAAGGAACACCGTGACGAGACACCACTTCATCAATATAGAGTTTAGCTAATTTGTCCATCGGCAACGTCTCCCGCATTGCCAAGAAATGCGCACTCTTGGTAAGTCTGTCCACCACTACCCAAATAGTATCATGGCCTTTCAAGGTCTTCGGTAGTTTAGTGACGAAGTCCGTCGTGATGTGTTCCCACTTCCACTCCGGAATGGTTAACGACTGCAAACTTTCGTAAGGCTTTTGATGTTCCGCCTTGACTTGAAGGCAAGTGACGCACCTTTCCACATAATTGGCCACATCTAGCTTCATCACCGGCCACCAAATGTGCAATTTTAAGTCCCTGTACATCTTGGTGCTACCGGGATGTATAGAGTATTTGGACTTGTGTGCTTCTGCTAAAATCAACTCGCGGTTTCCCCCGATCTTTGGTACCCAAATTCTTCCTTGGAACAACTTAAGGCCGCGGCTATCCTCCGATAACAACTCCCGTTGCTTCACCATGACTTCGTCCTTGAGATTCTCTTCACGAAGTGCCCCGACTTGGCTCCTCTTGATGTCCTCTACAAGACTTGACATCACTTCGATTCTAGCAAACGTTACTTTACCTTCCCCCCCCCCCCCCCCGTAACTCTTTCGGCTTAAGGCGTCCGCTACCACATTGGCTTTACCGGGGTGGTAAAGCAATTCACAATCATAGTCCTTTAAGAGTTCCAACCATCTTCTTTGTCGCATATTGAGTTCCTTATGGTCGAATATGTATTTCAAACTCTTATGGTCGGTGAATAAAGTACACTTTGTCCCGTATAGGTAGTGCCTCCATAACTTTAATGCAAACACTACCGCCGCTAGCTCCAAATCATGCGTAGGGTAGTTCTTCTCGTGATCCTTGAGTTGCCGCGATGCATAAGCGATCACCTTCCCTCTTTGCATCAAGACGCACCCCAATACCAGTTTAGAAGCGTCACTAAAAACCACAAAATCTTCGGATCCTTCGGGTAAGGATAATATTGGTGCTTCACATAACTTTTTCTGAAGAGTACGGAAGGCGTTCTCTTGCGTCTCAGTCCATACGAATTTGACGTTCTTCTTTGTCAACGATGTGAGTGGTGAGTCGATCTTCGAAAAATCTTTAATAAACCGCCAGTAGTAACCAGCCAATCCCAAGAAGCTCCTGATCTCTGTTGGACTCGTCGGTGGCTCCCAATTCATCATCGCCTCTATCTTGGTCGGATCCACATTCACTCCGTCCTTGGATACCACGTGGCCTAAGAATTGAACCTCTTGAAGCCAAAACTCGCATTTTGAAAACTTTGCATACAACTTCTCCTTGCGAAGGATTTCCAAAACTTCTCGCAACTGTCTTCGATGCTCCAACTCGGCGCGAGAGTAGATGAGGATATCGTCAATGAAGACTATAACCGACTTGTCTAATAAGGGTCGACATACTCGGTTCATCAAGTCCATAAAAACGACCGGAGCATTGGTCAACCCAAACGGCATAACTAGAAACTTGTAGTGACCGTACCTCATTCGAAAAGCCGTCTTCGGTACATCGCTCCCCTTCACTCGCACCTAATGATAACCGGACCGTAAGTCTATTTTAGAGAAACATACCGCTCATTGAAGTTGGTCGAATAGATCGTCGATCCGCGGAAGTGGATACTTATTCTTTACGGTAACTTTGTTGAGCTCACGGTAGTCTATGCACATCCGCATAGACCCATCTTTCTTCTTCACAAACAACACCGGCGCTCCCCAAGGCGACGAGCTCGGTCGTATAAACCACTTTCCGGTTAGCTCTTGGAGTTGCGTCATCATCTCTTGCATTTCTGTCGGGGCTAAACGGTAGGGAGCACGAGCAATCGGAGCGGCTCCCGGAGTAAGGTCGATGTGGAACTCCACTTGTCGTTCCGGTGGAAGTCCAGGTAGATCATCCGGAAAGACATCCGGGTAGTCGCACACCACCTCCACCTCTTCTAACTTCTTCTTCTCTAGCTTCACGTCGATCACATAAGCTAAGTACGATTCACATCCTTTGGCTAGGTTCTTGCGTGCCTTGAGTGACGATATGATCATACCGGTTCCTCGATTCTTCTCACAGTAAACTATCACTTCCCCACCCTTAGACAAGGGTACCCGAATCATTTTCTTATAACAAAATATGTCGCGTCGTGCTTAGCTAACCAATCCATTCCTACTATTACATCAAAACCCCCAATATCAGCCGGTAACAAATCTATAACGAAGGACTCTCCATTTAACTCTAATGTACATCCTACATAACAACTCCGAACAACCATGTGTTCTCTATTGGCTACCTCTACTACTAGAGCATCATTCAACAAACTACAAGGAGTAGTGAAGTTCTTGCAAAAAGATGTAGACACAAAACATCGGTTCGCACCAGAATCGAATAAAACACGGGTAGGTAGAGAGTTCACTAGAAACGTACCCGACACTACGTCCGCCGCCTCTCTTGCTTCATTAACCGTCATCTGAAAGGCCTGACTTGGCGCCCTCGGTGGAACTTCTTTCTTCGACAAAACTCCACTTGACGCCCCTTGGTTACCCTTTGCTAGCTTAGGGCATTCGCGTTTGATGTGCCCCAGTTTCTGACAGTCATAACACACTCCCCGCGAGGGGCAATCCCAACTCATGCGGTCCTTTCGTCCACACTTGAAATATTCCATAGCTCCAGAAAACGGCCTCGGATTACAAGGCCGGAAGTGCTTACTCTTACATTTGGGGCACCACTTCGCCTCCCGTCGTTGATCGGTGTTCCTCCCCCCATGGAAGGGTTTGGAAGTTCGTGCGGGCCCAGTTGGCCCCTCCCATTTACGCTTCTCGCCTTGCAATTTCTTCTCCTCTCTCTCTCTTGTAGAAGATTGATATGCATTGAGAAATCAATGCATTTTCACTATTTTTCTCTCTTTTAGGATAGTTGTTTTATTTTCAATATCCCTAATTTGAGTCTTTTTCTATGTTATTTTCCATATTTCTTTATGAGGCTTAATGTGGTAGTGAAACTTATCTTTATGTTAAATATTAGCTTATTTTGTGTTTAATGTTTAAATATTACAGCAGTTATTCACAGCATCCCCGTAGCATTGGTGGGCAGCAGGCTTATGGTTGGGCTTCATGGGTCCAGCTGTCACAGTTAATGGGCCTGGGCTTTTAAAGAAAATCTGGATGGCTTTTTGAAGAAAAAATCAGCTGATTTATTTATCTAGGGGAAAAAGACAATGTTACTTGCTTTATTGTACTTTCATTTGTCTTTTGTGTAATCTTGGGCTCCAAGTTTGTCTTTACCCATTGGATATTACCCAATTTCTTTTGTATAAATAGGTGGGTTTAGGTGCTTGTTTAGAAAAAAGTAGTACTAAGTCTTTTAAATTTCAAGTAAGCAAGTAGTTTAAAGTTCCAAGTAGTTGGTAAATCTTTTGGCCTTCAAGATCCAATCGGTTTCACAACCGATTGTTATATTTCCGTAGTTATTTTAATACAAGTCTCGTATTTACTTTATTTCTTTCTTTCTCGCATTTATTTACGCTTATCGCATTTACATTCCGTCAATTTATTATTGTTATTTACTTTACGCACTTTACTTTATGTCTTTAATTTCCGCTCTTTACATTTCTTGCAATTTAATTTCCGTCATGAGTAGCTAATTTCATTAGCTTGGGTGTGAGGCAAATGGTGAGTTTTTAAATCAAAAGAAAGTGGACGTCGTTTCTCAATAACGATGTTCCACCATTTCATTCTAAGTTTTATAAATCCAAACGCACTTCTTGACGAATTGATCGCTTTGAAAGTGGTAAAGTGTAGTGGACTCAGAGATGGGCCACATTAATACACGTCAATTCGAATGACATAGGAAGTATACTTGGAAAAGTTGCTTACCAAGAAATTTGGCAACTATGTTTTTCTAATCGATATATTCTCGATAAGTTGATCACGAGTCAAAGTGTTAAAGTGTAGTGGACTCAGAGATGAGCCACTTGGAACACGTCAACTTGGATGATATGGGAATTAACTCGAGAGAGTGATTTTTAATAAACTTGTTTATTTATCCATATACTTTGAGAGCACCGTTCAACACTATCACTGGTTCTGATACTGCACAGAGATGTGTCTGGTAGAAGCTAAATTCAAGTGTGACGGCTGAATCCGAGAGGATCGTTCTTAAAGTAGGTGGTGGAACTAGTTGCAGAGAAACACAATGTTGTAGCATCCCTACAGCATTGGTCCACAGAAACTTGCATTTGATACTCACCACAAGTCTTACACCCTTGCTATCTTTATTCTCTGTTATCTTAATTTAATTTTTAACCAAGTCAAACAAAGTCTTCAAATTCGCCATCTGAAATCATCTCTTTCATTACACTTTTATTGCACTTTTACAACAATCTCTGTGGGACGATATTCGGTATTTTACCACTTTATTACTTGAAAGACGATATTGGGTCTCATTGTATACTTGCCTTGGGATTCAATTATCACATGTCTTAGTGGTGTGCAAACATCCGCATCAAGTTTTTGGCGTCGTTGCCGGGGATTGGCTCGCTAAAAGTCTGTAAAAGTTTTCTAAAAGATTTGATTTTTCTAACACCGTTTGAATCACCTTCTCTTGGTGTATGCCAAGAATACCGCGTGGGGAGTTAGTTGAGTTCGACCCAGACATAGAAAGAACATTCCGTAATAGAAGAAGGACTCAAAGAATTTCATTGATCATAGAACCTCCAATCATGGAACCACCCCCACCAGGTTTCGAGAATAGGGTACCTAGACTAGAAAATCCACGGAGACAACAACCGCAACCGATATTTCATGATGCACCGCCTATTTTTGGAAATCCACCTGAAATCCCTTTTCAGCAAATGCCAAATCAAGGGAACAATAATCATAACCATAATCGAAATCAACATCCTAATGATGACGATGCAGAATCCAATGGTAACAATGAAAATAGGGATGAAGCTCCGAACATTATTAATCTTGAAAATTCCAAAGAGGGAAAAATTATGGACTACGCTATCCCGGATTTTGAGCAATTGAACTCGGGGATAGTTAGACCCCATATGGCCACCCTCCATTTTGAGCTAAAACCTATCATGTTCCACATGTTACAAACAAATGGACAATTTGCCGGAATGCCATCGGAGGATCCTCACTCTCATTTAAAATCTTTTATGGAGATCACCGATGCATTCTTGATCCCTGGGGTATCTAACGATGCCCTAAGACTCACTTTATTTCCATTTTCTCTAAGGGATCGGGCAAAGTCATGGTTTAATTCATTGGCACCTGATTCTGTACCATCATGGAACAATATGGCTGAGAAATTTTTGCGAAAGTATTTTCCACCTACCCGTAATGCTAAGTCCAGAAACGAAATTTGCATGTTTAAACAAATGGACGATGAAGCAATTTCCGATGCATGGGAAAGGTTTAAAGAGTTGTTAAGGAAATGCCCTCACCATGGCATTCCCTACTGTATTTAACTCGAGACGTTTTACAATGGGTTAAACCCCATGGCTAAACAAATGCTCGATGCGACATCAGGAGGGGCCTTTACAGCTATTACCTATAATGACGGGTATGAAATTCTTGAAAAGATTTCAACAAACCATGGACATTGGGTTGATCCACATGCCCAAACGCAAAAGAGGACTACTGGAATTAATGATATAGATGCATACACCGCATTGACAAGTCAGCTTGCTTCCATGACAAATATGCTCAAAAATATAACTTCTGGTCAAGGAGCACAGCCGACTGTAACTACACCTATTCCAACAGTACTCTCGGTACAATGTGTTTGTTGTGGTGGGGAACACTCTTATGAACATTGTCCTCATAATTCTGAATCTATACACTATGTTTATAACAGATCTGGTCCCTACAACAACACTTACAATGCTAGTTGGAAACAACACCCGAACTTTTCTTGGAACAGTCCATGTTTAAATCCACCCGCACAAAAACAACAAGGAATTTCAAATTTTCAACCACAACATCAAACAAGTAGCTCTCAACATCATCACCAAGGTTTTCAAGCTACTTAACCATCTTTTCAAAACAACCCACCTCCACAAGCTGATTCATCATCTTCTTTGGAAGCAATGATGAAAGGGTTTATGACCCAAACACAAGCTTTCTTAACGCAACAACAAACCCAAAATCAATTCCAACAACAACAAAATCAATCTATGTTTAATCAACACAGTGCAATACTTAGGAATTTGGAAACCCAAATCAATCAACTCGCACTCAACCAGACCAATAGGGCCATGGGCACTTTGCCCAGTAACACGGAAGTCCCAAGAGCCCTAGGAAAGGAACATGTGAAAGCAGTGACCCTTAGAAGTGGTAAGAAACTGACAGAGGTTGTGAAAAAAGAATCTGGACCTATAACCAAAGCTGAATTTGAAAAAACAATTTTGTCAGAATTTGAGGCTACAACATTGCTTCCTGTTTATGAAATACCACCCAAGCCACTAGGAAACCAAGAGTCAGATGAAGCCAGTCCTATACCTCACAGGTCTGACTACCCTGTGTTATTCCTAGAAGAAACTTTGAAGAAAAAGACAGTAGAAAGTAGTGTTCCAACCACACCACAAGAGAGTGCACCAAAAGGCATAAAGGATCCATCTTGCTCAACACATTCAAGCAAAGTTGTCATAAAACTAATTCCTCCCTATGTACCTTTTCCCCAAAGGTTAAGGAATCAAAAGGAAGAATTGCAATTTAAAAAATTATTGGATGTGTTTAAAGAGTTGCATATCAACATACCCCTTGTTGAAGCAATTGAGCAGATGCCCAGTTATGCCAAATTTCTTAAAGACATCCTAAGTAAGAAGAAGAAGTTTACTGAATATGAAACTGTTGCTCTTACTGAGGGATGTAGTGCTCTCTTGACCAATAGGATACCCCCTAAGCTGAAAGATCCAGGGAGTTTTACCATTCCTTGTTCAATAGGTGGGAAGGATATTGGGAAGGCTTTGTGTGATTTGGGAGCTAGCATAAATCTCATGCCTTTATCTGTGTTCAACAACTTAGGAATTGGAGAGGCTAGACCCACCACTGTTACACTTCAATTGGCTGACAAGACCATTGCCTACCCAAAAGGAAAAATTGAGGATGTCTTAGTTCAGGTTGATAAGTTCATCTTTCCGGCAGATTTCATCATTTTAGACTTTGAGGCTGACAATGATATCCCTATCATTTTAGGGAGACCATTCTTAGCCACCGGAAGAACTTTGATAGATGTTCAAAAGGGAGAGTTGACCATGAGGCTTCAATATCAAAAAGTCACATTTAATGTTTTCAATTCCTTGAAGTATCCTGATGATGTAGAGGACTGTTCAAACTTAAGTGTGACTAAATCATTGTGTCATGAGGAGGGAAGTAGAGAAGGCTTTAAGTGGGAGGAAGATGATGATGAGGAATTAGCCATAGAAGAGGAAAATGATGTTAAGGAGTTCGCCTTAAGAGAAGAAAAGATTGTCCCAGTGAATGTTGAAACATTTGAATTGTTGGAAAATAATGAACCGAAGCCATTCACCCTATCTGTTGTTTCACCACCTGACTTGGAGTTAAAACAACTCCCCTCTCATTTGAAATATGCTTTTTTGGGAGAAGAAAAGAAATTTCACATCATCATACCATCTACCCTAGATTTTCATCAAGAAAAAAAATTGGTGGACAAGTTGATGTTCCACATAAAAGCCTTAGGAGGAACCACCACTGACCAACATGTGATGACCATGATGCAAAACTTGTTTGTACAGAACAACAGATACATCGATGGGTTGATTTATCAAAGAAGGAAGTTCATGGACAAAGTAAAGATGAGGAAGGCGGAGTTGGTGGACAAAGGGCAAAAGAAACTCAAAGCTGATTTGGAAGCCAAACCACGAAGCAAGGTAAGGATTCTAGGAGCAAAGTTAAAGAAGCTGAAGGAAGAAAACTGGAGGTTGACCGAGGAGAATGCACGATTGAGAGAAGAGTACAGCAAGATCAAGGTTGATGCTGCATTTGCGAATGCTGCAGCATCCGATGGCAGTTCTGAGGATACGGAGCCTACTCCTTCGGAGTAGGGAAGGTTTCTTCTACTACTTTAAGCCTTATTTTGTTTTTCTCTTTTTTGAGTCTAGGGATAGTTTTTATAACTTTTAGGTTTGTTTTTAATCAATATTGCATGTGATGGGATTTTCCACTTTTGTGTCTATATCCCAAATAATTCCTTGGTTTAATCACAGACTCACCTGGTAGTTGTTCTTGCTAGAACTAGCTGCATGTTTTTGGGACACATATGATCACACTTCACCACAAATTCTAAGGGATGAGATAGGCCATCACTTCCTTTCTCATTTATTACCAGTTGACACCTTCATACACTACACCCTTAGAA
Source organism: Arctium minus (assembly GCA_954870635.1). NCBI lineage: Eukaryota > Viridiplantae > Streptophyta > Magnoliopsida > Asterales > Asteraceae > Arctium > Arctium minus. The sequence continues at coordinate 122,426,608 of OX941082.1, forward strand.
ATACATCCAATGAGGACATTGGACATTCCAAGTTTGGGAATGTGAGGGTTACCCCTCCTTTACAAAAAGCAGAAACAAAAAGATCAAAACAAAAGAGCAAATCTCTAATATGATACTTTGTTGAGAATGTGTCAAGATGCACCCAAAATGTCCCATAGGGGCAAGGTGCACACTTTCAATTAAAAGAGCACAAAAGTGCCAAAATTTTTGAAATTTTTGAACAAAGTTCAAAATGACAGCTATGTTGAGAGGAAAAGGTAAAGTGAGAAAAAGATGTGCCAAAATGAGTGAACCCAAATGATAAAGTCCTATTGACCTTAGAAGTGGTATGTGTTTGAGCAAACAAAGATAATGTGTAGCTAGCTTATGGTTCATACACTTCTAGGAAATAAGTTTGTCACTAAAGATTTATGAAAGGCTATGGATTACAATTGTTGGTTGATTCTTCATGTGTGTGCACTTAATGCCATAATCTTGAAAATTTTCAAAATTGAGTCATTTTTAGTTGTTTCTTTTAGTTGCTTGGGGACAAGCAACATTTTAAGTTTGGGGATGTGATATGCATTGAGAAATCAATGCATTTTCACTATTTTTCTCTCTTTTAGGATAGTTGTTTTATTTTCAATATCCCTAATTTGAGTCTTTTTCTATGTTATTTTCCATATTTCTTTATGAGGCTTAATGTGGTAGTGAAACTTATCTTTATGTTAAATATTAGCTTATTTTGTGTTTAATGTTTAAATATTACAGCAGTTATTCACAGCATCCCCGTAGCATTGGTGGGCAGCAGGCTTATGGTTGGGCTTCATGGGTCCAGCTGTCACAGTTAATGGGCCTGGGCTTTTAAAGAAAATCTGGATGGCTTTTTGAAGAAAAAATCAGCTGATTTATTTATCTAGGGGAAAAAGACAATGTTACTTGCTTTATTGTACTTTCATTTGTCTTTTGTGTAATCTTGGGCTCCAAGTTTGTCTTTACCCATTGGATATTACCCAATTTCTTTTGTATAAATAGGTGGGTTTAGGTGCTTGTTTAGAAAAAAGTAGTACTAAGTCTTTTAAATTTCAAGTAAGCAAGTAGTTTAAAGTTCCAAGTAGTTGGTAAATCTTTTGGCCTTCAAGATCCAATCGGTTTCACAACCGATTGTTATATTTCCGTAGTTATTTTAATACAAGTCTCGTATTTACTTTATTTCTTTCTTTCTCGCATTTATTTATTTACGCTTATCGCATTTACATTCCGTCAATTTATTATTGTTATTTACTTTACGCACTTTACTTTATGTCTTTAATTTCCGCTCTTTACATTTCTTGCAATTTAATTTCCGTCATGAGTAGCTAATTTCATTAGCTTGGGTGTGAGGCAAATGGTGAGTTTTTAAATCAAAAGAAAGTGGACGTCGTTTCTCAATAACGATGTTCCACCATTTCATTCTAAGTTTTATAAATCCAAACGCACTTCTTGACGAATTGATCGCTTTGAAAGTGGTAAAGTGTAGTGGACTCAGAGATGGGCCACATTAATACACGTCAATTCGAATGACATAGGAAGTATACTTGGAAAAGTTGCTTACCAAGAAATTTGGCAACTATATTTTTCTAATCGATATATTCTCGATAAGTTGATCACGAGTCAAAGTGTTAAAGTGTAGTGGACTCAGAGATGAGCCACTTGGAACACGTCAACTTGGATGATATGGGAATTAACTCGAGAGAGTGATTTTTAATAAACTTGTTTATTTATCCATATACTTTGAGAGCACCGTTCAACACTATCACTGGTTCTGATACTGCACAGAGATGTGTCTGGTAGAAGCTAAATCCAAGTGTGACAGCTGAATCCGAGAGGATCGTTCTTAAAGTAGGTGGTGGAACTAGTTGCTGAGAGACACAATGTTGTAGCATCCCTACAGCATTGGTCCACAGAAACTTGCATTTGATACTCACCACAAGTCTTACACCCTTGCTATCTTTATTCTCTGTTATCTTAATTTAACTGTTAACCAAGCCAAACAAAGTCTTCAAATTCGCCATCTGAAATCATCTCTTTCATTACACTTTTATTGCACTTTTACAACAATCTCTGTGGGACGATATTCGGTATTTTACCACTTTATTACTTGAAAGACGATATTGGGTCTCATTGTATACTTGCCTTGGGATTCAATTATCACATGTCTTAGTGGTGTGCAAACATCCGCATCAAAGATCATCTTCCACCAACTGAGATTCCTCAATCACCTCCTGCAAGGTAGCCCTTTGGGCGTTCCTCACTCCCGTCTTCATCTCCGCCGGTAATCCCTTCACAAATGCCTTTATTTTGGACCCTTCGTCCGTTGTCAAATGCTCGACCAAACTGAGCTTGTCCAAGAATTGTTTGGCGTAATCGGCGACCGACAGGTTACCCTTCTTCAGACTTCGAAACTCCTCTTCTATCTTGTCAAGCGCTCTCTCGTTACAATATTTCTCCATGATTTTCTTCTTGAATGTTGGCCAAGTGAGCTTGGCCAAAACCTCCGGTGTGAGCGCTCTTTGGGTGACGTTCCACCAACTTAGAACATCCCCTCTAAGTAGTTGAGAGGAAAACTTGACTCTCTGAGAGTCCGCGCACTCGCTTGACTCGAAAGCCATCTCCACATCTTGAATCCACTTCATGCAGGCTAATGGGTCGGTCGTTCCAGTGAATTCCGGAGCCCAACTGCATAGGAAGGTATTGAAAGAACAACCCCCTTCTTTCCTCTTGTCAGCCCTGGTCGCATGCTCCTCTGTCCCAACTGCATTATCAGCACCACTGAATCCCAACACGGCGTTGTCCTCCATCGTCTCATGCCTCCGGTTACTCGCATCTCGATCCTCCAGAACTTTAAGGAGTTTCTCGTCCCGCTTGTCCATTGCAGAGTTCATCATCTGCATTATACTAGCCAATAGGACCGACTGAGGGTCCGCCTCTTGAATTACCGGATTCTCAGCTTCCAAGTTGCCTTGAGGAATCACATCTACGATTCCCTCTAGCATTGGAGGTATCGGGGGAATGACTCGGTCCGCCGTTGGAGTTGCTTGACGATTTGCCCACGGGGCAGTTACACTTGACTCGTTCGCGTCCTCGGTCACCCCGACTCGACTCCTCGTGTTTACCATTATGAACTGTTTCACATGATAAAACCATACCGGTTAATTCTTTAAAAGATAGTCGGGTCAATACGTACTACTTACAAAGACCAATCATCATAACAATAACTTCAAGCAAGCTTACGTAATCATATATTCAGAACAACACTGGCCAAGTGAGATTGTTAACGTATTTTACACAAGAATTCTCGTTATCATCATCATAATTCTCAATCAATGCAATTTCCGAAATCCTAGTACTCTCCCCACCTAGGAATGCTCTACCCAATTGGACAGTGATCCTATAAGCATAACTAGTCTAGGTATATTAAGGTCAACACCTAGTTCACTTAAACTAGAGCTCTGATACCAACTTGTAACACCCCAAAATGGGACTAACAAAAATTTCCGGAAAATGGAAAATGGGTATACATAAATTACCAAATCATGAGCTCATACAAAAGGGGAACATAAATGCCTGTTGATTACAAGTTTGTAAAATAATCAATAGTAGATAACAACTTCCTAATCTAAATATTTCTAGACATAAGATTACGGTCGGTTGTCAACTATGTTCAAAAGAATGGTCTTCACATATGGCATCCCAAAAATGCTCCCGTGCTCACCACTAACGGTCGACTAAGCGTCCTTGGCGCTTGCGCCGCTAGAACCTGAGATACATACCAACAATCAAGTGTTACACCAAACGGGTCTAGTGAGTTGCATAAATACATGGTGAACATATATATAAAGCATATTATGAACAATTATGACACTTAAACCACCAAGGTCCATACAGGGTCAATCATGGGGGAGACCCATCACACCAATGAGTTTTACCTCAAGTCAATGTACCTTGATGTTCACTCACTTGAGCAACATCCCGAAGGCCTGGCACACTTGAAGACTACCTCCTAGGCATTACTCCAAGTGGCGGAGGTCTAGGTGCATACCATTATAGTGGCACCTAAGACTACATCCTCCTAGCACTTACTCATGGTTCGTTCTATGTACGTACAATGTCCATCTCTATACATAATTCCAATCCCATAAGATACATGTATAAGACTTCAACAACCCCAAGCATAATTTAGGTGCAAAACTCTAAAGCATGCAAATATTCCAACATTATCCATGACTCATCAAAGTATATATCATAAATTTCAAATACCAGGAATAATCATCTCATTAATATCCACAATAATGACCAAGACTGTATCTTCAAAATCCCAAAGGTAACAGTTAGGTCAAAACTTATCAGGTGATCAACTTTTGTGTAAACATGAAATGTTAAGCAAGTAAATGTACAAAGTATGTATCTCATTTGAAAATGTTAGAATAAAACTCACTATCTAGGGTTTTATATGAAACCCTAGAAAACTCAAGGAGAAGGATGAGAAGATGAGATTTGGATGCTAGCTCAAGGTACCACTAAATGCTCCACCAACCTTGAAGAATGGAAGATCAATGAGGGAAAGATCCTTAGACTTGAAATAAATGACCTAGGGTTGGTTGAGGGAAAAATCGCCCCTTTTCACTCTCCAAAATCGACCCTTAGAAGACAAATATGAATTTTCTTCCCAAATCCCGACTGGAGGTTGTTTTTATACCCCAGACTCTCGATGGCGATAGTGCCCGGCGATTGTGCACATGGAACTATCGCGAGGGGCACAATAGTGCCACTCAAACGACCCTCGATACATCTCAGGCGATAGTGCCTGGCGATTGTGCCCATGTCACTATCGCGAGGGCACAATTGCGACCGCTCTCGACCTCTCGGTACAATTCCAGTGATAGTGCCAGGCGATTGTGCCAGGGCACAATCGCGCCCACCCCCTTCGACACCGAAAACTTGACTTTTCTGAGGTTCGATAAAGCGAAGCTAACTAGGCAAATTAACATCCTCATAACAGATTGATAAAACGCCAATTAAGCATACAAAGAGATTCTCAATTTAACACAAGTCAAGGGACGAGGGGAATACTTACCTTAGATTTTCCGAGTGTTACAAAAGACGTCTTGAAGACGGCCTTTAGAACGCGTTACAGCCATTACGAATTCCTTGTAATGTCGTTTGGCCTAACGACCGCACCGGCGGTATTTATGGATTTGATGAATAGGTTGTGCCGACCATTTTTTTGACAAGTCGGTCATCGTGTTCATTGATGACATACTCGTGTACTCCAAGAGCGAGTTGGAGCATGAGCAGCACCTTCGGGAAGTTCTAGAAGTGTTGAGGAAAGAAAGACTTTACGCCAAATTCTCTAAGTGCGATTTTTGGCTCGAAGAGGTGCAATTCTTAGGTCACGTTGTCACTCGGCATGGAGTGAAAGTGGACCCCTCCAAGATTGAAGCCATAATGAATTGGGAGCCTCCTAAGAGTCCATCCGAAATCCGAAGCTTCTTGGGTTTGGCGGGTTATTATCGGAGATTTATTAAAGACTTTTCAAAAATCGCTTCTTCCTTGACGGCGTTGACTCGGAAAAATGTGAAGTTCGATTGGACCGAAGCGCAAGAGAAAGTGTTCCGGACTTTGCAAAAGAAGTTGTGCAAAGCCCCAATCTTGTCGCTACCCGAAGGGTCAGAAGACTTCGTGGTCTATAGCGATGCTTCGAAAATGGGACTAGGATGCGTGTTGATGCAAAGAGGCAAGGTGATTGCTTACGCCTCGAGGCAACTCAAAATCCACGAGAAGAACTATCCTACCCATGATTTGGAGTTGGCGGCGGTGGTGTTCGCCTTGAAGCTTTGGCGACACTACCTCTATGGCACAAAGTATACTTTATACACTGATCACAAGAGTTTGAAGTACGTCTTTGATCAAAAGGAGTTGAACATGAGGCAGAGGCGGTGGCTCGAGTTACTCAAAGACTACGATTGTGAATTACTTTACCATCCCGGTAAGGCAAATGTAGTGGACGATGCGTTAAGTCGGAAGGACTATAGCGAAAGTATTCGGGCTACCCTTTCGAGAATCGAGTTAGTGTCAAGTCTTGTTGAGAAGATCAAGGCATCTCAAGTTGAGGCTTTGTTGGAAGAAAATCTTAAGGTTGAGGTGATGACCAAACAACGGTTGCTCTTAACGGAAGATAGCCGTGGGGTAAAACTGTTTAATGGTCGTGTGTAGGTACCCAAGATTGGGGGTAACCGTGAGCTACTTCTTGAGGAAGCCCATAAGTCCAAGTATTCCATTCATCCGGGGAGTACAAAGATGTATCGGGACTTGAAGTTGCATTATTGGTGGCCAGTAATGAAGCTTGATGTGGCGCGTTACGTGGAGCGTTGTGTGACGTGCTCGCAAGTAAAGGCTGAACATCAACGACCGTATGGGTGTCTACAATCCCTAGAGATCCCTGAGTGGAAGTGGGAGCATATTACCATGGACTTTGTGACGAAGTTGCCTAAAACTCTTCGAGGTCACGATACCATTTGGGTAATAGTCGATCGGTTGACCAAGAGCGCACACTTCTTGGCTGTGCGCGAAACCTTACCGATGGACAAGCTAGCAAAACTCTACATCGATGAAGTGGTCTCGAGACATGGAGTACCTTTGTCGATCATGTCGGATCGTGACAATCGGTTCACTTCGAACTTTTGGGATGGTCTTCAAAAGGAGCTAGGTACGCGAGTGAAGTTGAGTACGACTTACCATCCGCAAACCGACGGTCAAAGCGAGAGAATGATACAAACACTCGAAGACATGTTGAGGTCTTGTGTCATTGATTTTGGGGGTAGTTGGGACTCTCGTCTACCTTTGGTGGAGTTCGCTTACAACAATAGCTACCACTCGAGCATCGGAATGGCACCTTTTGAGGCGTTGTATGGTCGGAAGTGGCGAACACCCGTGTGTTGGCTAGAAGCGGGGGAGAAGCAATTCGCCAAACCCGAAATTTTGCAAGAGACGGCCGATAAGGTTAAAGGTATTCGGGAAAGGTTGAAAGAGGCCCAAGATCGGCAAAAGAGTTATGCCGATAAGAAGAGGCAGCCGATGGAGTTTCAAGTGGGCGACCGCGTGATGCTTAAGGTATCGCCATGGAAGGGCATTATCAGGTTCGGAAGACGTGGGAAGTTGAGTCCCCGTTTCCTTGGACCTTTCAAAGTGCTTAAGCGGGTGGGTTTGCAATCCTACCAATTGGAACTGCCGCCGCAGTTGAGCAGAATCCACAACATGTTCCATATATGTTACCTTCGAAAATGTTTGGCGGATGAAGAAAGAGTCATTCATCTCTCCGAGTTAAGAGTGGACGAAGGTAACCGTTGTGTTGAAGAACACGACGCTATCCTAGAAAGAAATTCTAAGAAATTGCATCACAAGGAGGTCACTATGGTCAAGGTGCAGTGGAGGCATCATCGTGGGGCCAATGTGACATGGGAAGCCGAGTAGGACATGAAGCGAAGATACCCTCACCTGTTCGTGTGATAAAGATTTCGAGGACGAAATCATTTCCAAGTTAGGGAGTATTATAACACCCGGTATTTTCGCAATGTAAGAATCCGTCCTTCGATGGTATTTTATCTGTCTTCCATGTATCTTTTTGGGCGAAATGTGGCGCACTTTCGAACCTTAAATCGACCCATGCGAAATTCTGGAGTTTTGGTGATTTTTGGGCTTCGGTACATGTGGCGCGAGAGTTGCTCGCGATATTGACATGTGTCACTATCGCGGGGCACAATCGTCGGAGAGGTACCGAACTCTCGGTACAAACAGCGCGAGAGTGACTCGCGATAGTGACAATGTCACTATCGCGTGGCAAGGTCGCGAGCGGGGTGCAGGGGAATTAAATGACCTCTTTTCTCATTCATTTCTCATAACTCTCTTCACCAACCTCAAACTCTCTCTCATTTGGCGATTTTTAGGGCATTTGTTGTTCTTCAAGATCCTTCAAGTAAATCCATCTTGGTTTTCAAGTGTTGTATCATTTCTCACCCAAGGGTTCAAGTAGGAAGCTTTGTATCATCTCCTCCATTGTCATCTTCCCCAAAGGTTTAACTAGGGTTTTGGGTTTTCTTCAAAAACCCACTTGGTGAGTTCCTACTATCTTTTCTAAACTTTATACATGTCAAAACTCATATTTTGAACTCCTATAAACCTCCTTGATATTGGATTTACAATAATCATATTTTGACCTAACTTGAGTTTTTAGGAGATTTTAGGGTTCTTGTTAAGTTTTGTTAAAATGAAGGATTCCTTTTGATATATGTTAAAATAATGTATTCTTACACATTTATGGTGAAGTACTTGAAAGATTATGTATAATCTCATTTTATGATTTTTATTCTTATCAGCAGTTAAATTTTGGAAAATGCATTTTGGGAAGTAAATGTTGTTGGAAGCTACATGTTTAGCTTTGGTTAGTCACAAATGTAATTGTGACGAGTCTAGACTATTACTAGTGGATCCCTAGGTATTGAGTCGGCTTATATATATATTTTTGGGATGTTTATCTCTATTGTAGCTATGGATGCATTTGACCCTCGGAGGCCTTTGGTACGGTTATGTGGGACCGGTTACTAGCTATGGATCATAATGTAGTCCTAGTGAACGAGTATGACTTGGTATCCTCGGGTGCCCTCCCCCATATCTTAGTACGGATCGGCGTTGTTCGTGGCCATGGATTCCAAGTTTTTAGCTCATAACTCAGAATTGTAGCCTACTCGGTGTTCCGCTACACTCCTTGGTAAATCGGGTATCCCCCGTCATCGCAAGATGAATTTTGGACCGAACGGTCCTTATATGACAAAGATTTAATTTATAAACTCAATTCTCTTGCAAAGATTTCCTTTTTATTACAATTGTTTGTATTTCTTTAAATTATAAACTGTATGTTCTCACTAGGCTTTAAGCCTAACACTTTTTCTCAAATGATGTGTATAACAGGTTCCTTTAGCGGTGGGTTGCCAAGGGCTTGAGAGACGAGTATAGCCGTGAAGCATTTTTGTGTTGGCTAGTATTTGGTGTTTGAGGCATTTGATTTAGTTCCATCTTTTGGTGATATTTGGGTTGACAACCGATGTAATCTCGATAGTTTATGTCTAAATTAGTTTGTTGTCAATTTTCATTTCGTTCACAGGTTTTTTGTAAATGCCTTATACATTTACCCATTTTGGGTGGTTTATTCCAAATACAAACGTTATATTGCCAAATTTTCAAATTTTAAATTACTCTAAATTTTAGGGTGTCACATTGAGATCCTTGTAATTTCCAATCACTAGCTTGCCTTTCCTTCCTAACTCCTGATCTTTCCAAGTAAACTGAGGGTGCTTGTCACTACCTTGCTGAATTTCAGTGATAATAACTTTCAGATTACTATCTTGCTTCCAACTTTCTTTGATCAAGTCATAGAGGTCCGAATGGATGTTGGAAATCGCTGTCTGTAATAACTCACTATGTGTAGCTCTTGATAAGGCATCCGCCACCTTATTCTTCGTTCCTTGTTTATAACATATTTCATAGTCATACCCCAATAATTTTGACAACCATCTTTGTTGGAAGGGTGTGTTGACCTTGTTCTCCAATAAATGTTTCAAACTTTGTTGATTTGTTTTAATCACAAAGTGTCTATCTAATAAGTAAGAGCGCCATTTTTGCACTGCATGTATAACTGCTAACAACTCCTTTTCATACATTGAAAGAGTAGTATGTCTAGGAGATAGTGCCTTGCTGATGAAAGCAATGGGATGTTCTTTTTGCATAAGGACCGCTAAAATTCCTTGATTAGAAGCATCGGTCTCGATTACGAAGGGTTCATCAAAATTTGGTAACGCCAAGACAGGAGGGTTAGTCATAGCTTGTTTTAAATCCTGAAAGGCTACCTCCATTGGTTCATCCCATTTGTAAGAGTCCTTTTGTAACAATTTAGTCAATGGCTTGGCAATGATTCCATATCCCTTGATAAATCTGCGGTAGTAACCTGTTACACCAAGAAACCCTCGTAGTTGTTTGAGAGTTGTTGGTACAGGACATTCTAAGATGGTTGCAATCTTAGTTGGATCATTTACCACCCCTTCTCTAGACAAAACGTGACCCAAGTATTCAATTTGTGATACTCCAAATACACACTTTTTGCGTTTAGCCAACAAGGAATTTGATCGTAGAACGTCCATCACGATTTTCAAGTGGTGTATATGAGTATTCCAATCTGGACTATAAACCAGGATGTTATCAAAAAACACAAGGACAAACTTCCGTAAGTATGGTCGAAACAAGTTGTTCATTAAACTCTGGAACGTGGAGGGTGCATTAGTTAGCCCAAATGGCATAACTAAAAATTCAAAATGCCCACAGTGTGTTTTGAAAGTTGTTTTGTGTATGTCTGGATCGGCCATTTGAATCTGGTGATATCCGGCACGTAAATCCACTTTAGAAAAACACTGAGTACCGTGCAACTCATCCAGAAGCTCCTCAATTAACGGAATCGGAAACCTGTCAGGTATAGTCATCTTGTTTACAGCTCGGTAGTCCACGCACATTCTCCAAGTTCCATCTTTCTTTTTAACTAGAACCACAGGAGATGCGAAAGGACTATTACTCGACAGAATCACCCCCTGGTCCAGTAGTTCCTGCGTCAATCGCTCAATAACGTCCTTTTGTAGTAAGGGGTAACGGTAAGGCCGTAAATTTACAGGATTGGCACCCTCTTTAAGAGGTATGGCATGATCAAACCTCGGTCTAGATGGAGGAAGTCCTGTAGGCTCCTGGAATAAATCAGAGTAATTCTGTAATGCAGGATGTAGGGCCTCCTTGGAACAGCTCGTCTTTACTTGAAACTTTGGTAAAGGATTATCAGGATGGATGACTATTAGTTGCATCATGGAAATCTCTCCTTGTTGTAGTATCTTACTCATTTTCATAGTGCTCACGGTTTTCACCCCTTTCCCGGTAGCCCCTCTTAATCGTACTTTTGATCCGTCGACTATGAACTCGATGGTATGACTTAGGAAATCAAAATGGACCTTACCCAGTGAAGTAAACCACTGGATACCCAATACCACATCATAACCACCGAGAGGTAGTAAGTAACAAATCAGCAGTGAACGTCACCAGTGAACGTCACCGATTGCGTCTTCCATTGAAATCCCTCAATCATCGTATCACAAATCACTCATCCCCCATCTGCCACTCGAACCATCATAGGTGGTTTTGGAACAAGTTTGCATCCCAATTTTCTGGCCAAGGTTGCATCGATAAAATTATGGGTGCTACCTGTATCCAATAACATATGTAGCGCCTTCTTTCCGTAATGACCCGTAACTCTCATCGTTTGGTAGTCCGTAATACCTGCCATTGCATTGATAGAAATCTGTGAAAACTCATTGTCGACATCCGGTAGATATTCTTCATTACCCTCATCAGCCGTATCATCCCACTCTAAATGGTAGAGTTGTGGTCGTTTTCCTTTACATCTATGTCCCGGTTCATACCTTTCTTCACAGAAAAAACAAAGGCCCTTGGTCCTTCTCTCATTGAGTTCAGCTGGTAATAAAGTCTTTCGGTTGGTGTTTGTATTGAGGGAAGCTACAGGTTGCTTCTGTACATTATTCATAGGCTTATAAGAAGTGTTGGGAATTTTTGCGGGAAGTGGGAGTATGTCGGGCTTAGTTGGCGGGTTAGCCGTAGAGAAATTAGCAGGTGGTTTAAAGAGATTTTTAGGTAAATAACCTTAAATGAGATTTTAATTAAATCCATGACCTTCTCATGAGTATAAACCCATTTTTTCTTGAATAGGTCAGGAGGTCATGCATTTAATTAAAAACTCATTTAAGGTCATTTTCTTAAATCACCCGTGGTTTAAATATGGTTTTGCTCTTATTCTTGTTCAGGTTAGCTTCCTGAATTTTGGCTAAAGCATAAGCTTGTGAAATAGTTGAAGGGTTGAACATTCGTACTAGGCTCCTCAACTCTTCACTTAAACCCGTTATAAAACAACTCGGGGTATTTTCTAGAGATAATTGTAACCTGCTGATGATGCTATCAAATTCGTCATGGTAATCCTTGACCGACGTTGTTTGCTTTAGCTCCGTAAGTTCTGCCATAGGATCATCGAATGGTTCTCTGAGCCGACCAGTGATATCTGCTACATATTGATCCCATGATGGATTGATCTGGTTTCTTCCTTTCATGTATCCCTGATGCCACTGCAAAGCTCGACCCTCGAGATGAATCGAAGCTAACGGAACTTTAGTGTTGTCTCTCACTTGATCCAGTTGGAAGAACTGCTCTACTTTGTACAACCAAGCCTCCAGATCATCTCCTCCAAAACGAGGGAATTCGATTTTTGTTAAACGAGAAGAATACTGGTGGGGGTTACCAATCAGTTCTCCTAATTTCGGATTAGTATTTGAGAATGGGTGAACATGGGGGGTTTTAGGATCATCATTAATAACGTCTGCATTCCCTTTCTTCATCCTATCTGCCATCAGCTGATTCATCTGTAGAGATAACCCAGATAAAAGATCATTGATTTCTGAGATGGCTCTTGAATTTTCGGCTACCCTCATCGCTTGTTGTTGATTATTGCACTCGATGCGAGCACCGTAATCGTCTAAGATAGTTTTGATCATTACCTCCAAATCGGTGGCAGTTCCTTGCTTCTGTGATTGTTGTGGATGGCGGACGGATGATGCTTCAATGGACTCACTCAGATCATGCCCCTGATTCTGCCCTCCCTGGTTCGTTGCTTTAGCCATGCTTCGCGTAATCGCTATGATCGAAATTTCCCAGAGCCGAACAGCTCTGATACCAATGATACAGCCCTGGTTCAATCAAGGTTGACAGATTTCAACGATCGATTGATGCTCCAGATCAGGAATTCAGAAACAGAATGACTTCCGAGATTTGGGAGCGATTAAAAGATGAGAGAATTATGCTAAGAAAAAGAGTGTATATATTCATATCCTCCTAATTGCAATTGCTCCTATATATATAACTACTTACTAGAGATAACAATCAAATAAAAGAAAAGATAACCATCAATTAAAAAACTAAAAAGAACTCATCTAAATTGGTTTCCCAATTCTAATCTAACTCGTATCAAATATATATACAAAGGAGTTATATAGAGTTGGAAAATAGATTGAAAATATACATATATGAAGAGGGTATGTGATGGTGTAATTGTCTAATGTACATATTAATAGAGACTAAACAATCCTATTAAATCCAAAACATAAAAGAATATTAGGTCATCGGGTTGGATTGGGTTGGGTTCAAATAAAAGTAACCCAATATCAACCCAATACCTACAGTTTGAAGATTTTACAGCTCGATTAGACATCGGGTTGCTTCGGGTTGAGTTATTTCGTGTTGGGTTGGGTTGGTCGGATTTTTGAGCACCCCTATTTCTAATGTTGTTAGATATGTATCCGCTAAAGTCTTTAAACACTTCAAAGAAAAAGACAAAAAACTAAATTAAGACCACCCCTACACCACCGAGGCCTCTTCCCACCCCTCGCAAAAACATCCTCTCCGCTCATCTTCTCTAGTTGAGATCTCTGGTGATCGCCCTCTTTTTCATCTTTTCCTTCTCTATTCTCTCTAGTCCTCTTCTCCGTTTTTGTAGGTTTTACTGGGTTTTTGGCATTGATTTACAATCGTTCACTTTAGGGATTCATTTACACCATCTCCATTTCATTCAACTTCGAAAATCAAAATCATGAAACACCCCACCAAAATGTTTAACAATCAACTAAACATTATCTATACATAAAACTCCATGGATGCAACACCCACCAAACCAAAAAATAATTGTAAATCTAAATCAAAAAAATTGAAAATGGAAGATATATTTGGAACCAAGAAAACCCATTACATATGGGAAAGATCCCACTATAAATAGGTTTCAATATCAAAAGCCAAAAAAAGATGAAGGGGTTTATGCAGAATGATTAAGAGGCTCTTATGATATAGTACAAAATAAAATATGGTTGTTTGATAATTGTTTATGATGAAATCAGGGCGCTTAATGGTTAAGGGAGACCCAAGGTACAAAATCATTCAGAGGGTTTTGGAACCATTAAGAGGCAGACTTTTATTTTGCCATACAAGATTTACCTCTTAGCGATTCAGAGGTTGCCTCTTAATAGAACCATTAAGAGGTAAACAAACAACCCTGAAAGATGGTATGTTTGCATGTTAATAACGTCCCATTATACATAAAGGAAAGCCCATTACATAGGGTTTCCTTTTTTCATCTCACACACCAAAAATGTTTCTTTTCTACATCTGACCATTGGCACCACTGTTCCAACCCTGGCCATCACTTCAAACAACTTGGTTCTTGCTATCATTTTTTCATCCAACAATCTGGTTCCCACCATCGGTTTCTGGAATTTGAGCGACTCGTCATAGGTTTCTGAAATTCGATTTTAATTGATGTGGGTTTTGATGTTTTATGTTGGATGTTGCTATTGGTTTGGATAGGGGATGCAAATGGACCCATTTTGCTACTGTTGTCAACTCCCAAAAAAAAAAAACACTTTTTGTTAACATTGAAATGTTGTTGAATGGTGATGTGGTGGTGAAGCTGGGGAAGGAGGGAGACTGGAGAGTAAAGAGGGGTGGGGCAATGATGTGGTGACCTGGTGCATAAATAAAAAGAAAATGGAAGATAAATATAAAAGAACCATAATATCTTTAACAGAGCTAAAGTTGACAGAATTAGATTACAGGACCCAACCCGTAACAAAAATAAACCACAACAGCAATGCTTGTTTTTATTTCATTTGGGAGACTCGATCCAAACGACCCATATGTTTGAAAGGTAATTATGTAACTCTACTGGTATGAATTTGAAGTAATGTTAAGACAAGAATTCCATTTGGTTTTTATGACCACCAATTGTTTGATAAAAATGCATCAACAAAGAACGTTCAGTTTTGAAGCAAAACTTGTTTAGGCACATAGGCTTTAAATGTCAAAGGGTGTCCCCTGTCCACTTCTTGATGAATTCCAAACATTCCTCCAAAAATGGTCTCTTTAAGTTGTAAAATCGATATGATTTCCTCAACCAAAACTCTCCACTGGCAAATTCAGTCATGCATTGAAAATCTGATACAAACAGAATCAAAACGAAAAAAAGGACCTTGTGTGCAAGAATTGAAGCTTTACTAGGCAACAAAAGTTTCACCACACCCCTACTCATTCGGGTGTTGATGAAAAATACCAAAAATATAATTTCAAATACCTCAAAAGAAGAATAACCCACATGAGCTCCACTTTGTATTCTAAATTAGTTCAAATTGTAAACAAAAAATGATAACCATTCCTAAACCTTTAGTAGAAACCTAAAATCAATAACTAGAAATGACATCATTTATAAATGTTGGTCATGCAAAATAATCAAATCACAACTATAAAAATATGTAATAAATAGAAACCCATGGTAAAAAAAAAACCAACATAACAAAATTGCTTGAAGCATGCTCCATTAGCAACGTAGAATCCAAATTGAAAATAATTGCATTAAACTCGAAGCAGTATTCAAGAAAATAAAACTAACAAAACTGCCATACATTCCACCTTTAAACTGTTTTACTTAGATAATTCCAATCTTGTTTGCAACATCCAAAGCATCGTAGTCTGGAGTTAACCGCACATAAGCTTTCTTTGTTCCATCAGGTCTGCATTACAGAAGAAAATAAACATAAACATGGTTGCATACTCTATAATAGAGTCAAAAAAGAAGAAAACTTTCTCCAAAACATTAGCAAACAAGTTACAGTAGAAAATATAAGCAAACCCATTAATATTCATGTGACTGATAATTAGATGGAGATGAAGATACCTGATCAAAGTATTGACTTTCTTCGTCTGGATGTCATACATCTTCTTCACTGCAGCCTTGATCTTCTTTTTGTCAGCACGGATGTCAACAATGAAAACCAGAGTGTTGTTGTCTTCGATCTTCTTCATTGCAGATTCTGTGGTCAATGGGTATTTGAGTATCTGATAATGGTCAAGCTTGTTTCTTGGTGGGGCACTGATACGAGGGTACTTCGGGTTCCTGTCTGTCTTCAATGTCCTTGGACGATGAAAAGTGACCTTGGTACGGATCTTCTTAGCCTTCTTTTTAAAGGTTGAACCTGTCTTCACAGCTTTGGCTGCCTTCAAGGCCTGAGCCTTTGCATCACCTTTCTTTGTAGCATCAACTGTAAAAAATGAATAGCTGCATCAGCTAAAGACCACTACACATTCTGTGACTTGAAATCATAAATAAGTTCAATTAAAAGCACCCACAAGTTGCATTATAAAAATCATCCCTGGAAACTGTTTTTAAACCCAACACCAATACCATGGTTGTTAACTCCAATCCAAGAAAATTATGCATAGCTATTACTAGGAAAAAAGAGTAAATCTTTTTTTATCATATCAGACAAAGTAGTCATGTTTTTACAGATTTACCTTGAAGTTTAATATCTCTGCCACATAAGGGAAGCCTAACCAATGTCTACACATATTGAAATAAGCACATAAAAAAAAAAGAACTCTTGCTATGTTCTGTGTGCTAAATTCAACTAGACCAAATAACAGAATAATCCCCACAAAAAAAGCTTCTATCATAACTGCTAAGGGGCTATTTACTTACAGCTTAATGAGTTTAATGGTCTTGGCGGCTTATTCGCTCAGCCATACATGGCAGCTTATTCGCTCAGCCATACATGGCAGCTTATTCGCTCAGCCATACATGAGTGTTTATTTACGGCTTACTCATTAAGCCATTAAGCTAAAATGGCTATATGAAATAAGCCAGGACCCCTCTCAGTTGTCTCCATTAAGCCACCCTAAACAAATCAATACCTGAAATGCCCAGAAATAATCCAACCCTCTCTATTTGCCTTCCTCATACTCATTGGTCTCCCATCTCTCAAACAGACAGATTTATCGCGGACAGACAACTTAACCAACATTAAAGCAATCCAGAATTGGATATCAAGTCATGCAAGCATACATATATACATTTAAAACCTGACGTTCGTAAGTTACAGCTTATGAAGATAACCAAGGGCCTTTCTTCCAATCAAATACCCCTACGTCTTGTAGCTCAATAATCTCAGATTAATGCCAGAAAACAATAATTAAACTGGAATTTTGTTTGCTAAATGGGTGTTTGGGATTGCTTATTTAAAACAACTTATGCTTATTTGCAAAAGTGCTTATTAACTTATGGTTATTTGTAAAGTGCTTATTAACTTATGGGTTATTTGTAAAGTGCTTATTAACTTATGGTTATTTGTAATGTGCTTATTAACTTATAGGAAGAAGGGGCAAATATGTAATTTGGTTAAATAAATTAATAAGGAGTTTCAAATAAGTCAGTTGTGAATGACTTATCAAAAACTGCTTATTAGCGGAGTGGAGAAGTCATAAGCAGTTTCTTATTTGCTGTTTGAAAACACAATAAATTAATAAGCACCTCAAATAAGCAATCCCAAACACCCCCTAAATAAAAAACAAGAACTCAAAAGTAACTGAAGTTAATAAATCCATAAACCCTAAATATCGAGCATATACAAAAACATAGATTGAGCAAAATATAAGAGCGATAAGTTGTTCCAATGAGAGAAAAAGAACGAACCTTTAGCTGGAGCCATTGCTAAACCGTAGCTCCTCCAAATCGATCAACTAAAATTCATGAAACAGGGTCAATCAAAAGCATGTAAAATAGGAAAACGAAGTAAAAAAGCCTAACCAACAGATCTGAAGTTATGAGCATACATGATATAGTCTAAATCTTTATAAATTGCTCAAGTAATTTGGAACCCTAACAAGAAGATTTAAGTGAACAACATATCGAAAACGAACCTGCAAAATGGAAATGAGGGAAGAGCTGATACAGCAGCGAACTAGGGTTTCGAACTAGAGTAATGTAGGGATTTATATTGGATGGATAAGTCTTGGTACAAAATGGGCCGGAACGATTTGTTAACGAGGTTTGGAGACCAATATTGACTTGGGCCACCATGGCCCAATGCCCCAATATTTTATTATAGTTTAAAGTTTAAACTTTACACTTCGATTGATATTTGATAGTTGCTTAATTATTTAGTTCACTATGATTAAGAGACTTTTATGATATAATCCAAAATGAAATATGATTGTTTGGTAATTATTCAGGATGAAATTAGGACACTAAATAGTTAAGGAAAGCTCAAGATACAAAAACATTTAGAGGATTTTAAAAACGTTAAAGAGACCTTTTTTTTGCCAAAGAAAATTGACCTTGCATGCCCATCCAAAGTTGAATGGCTTTTTATATTAGATAAAACAACTTAACATAAATAAAAAAGACATTAGTTTTATAATCATTAGACTTTAACAAATAATAGTTGATTTTATTGTACGTTTTAAATAACAACGAAATAATATAATTAAAATGTTCATAGATGCAAAATTCCTTGTTAATTAAAAAAGAAAAAAGTTCATTTTATTTTCTTCAAATATAAATTTTAGTTTTTTTTAAGCTAAGAAAATTTACAATCAACTACATTGCTAAATATAAATATATATGTAATTAATGCCATCTTTCATTTATCCTCACATAATCAAAGATACTATTCATTTAGTTAAAATACTATAATAAAGCATGATTTTGTACACGCCAAGTATAACAAATATATTCTTGTTTCTGTAATCACGGTTATCCAGACCAGTTTACTCAAACGGATTAATGTTTATGCATATTGATTAATCTCTTAGGTGACCAAGAATGTCCTGGAGCCTCCCGCAGTGAACCTCCATGGCCACAAAAGCTTCGGCAACGCTTGGATTCGAACCCGAAGAAAATAAGGTTTTCACTACATCCCTCTGAGTCTTAACCCGTGCACCACAATCCAAGTAATTACAACAAATATGTTTTCATATTCATATTTGTAAGTTATCCCACGAGAAGTGTCACAAAAAAACACTATCAGTGAGTATATAAACCTATAGGGTTAACCATTTGGGTTGTGGCGCACTGGTAAAGCTTTTGGGAGATGTAGTGGAAAATCTCATCTACCCAGGGTTCAAATCCAGGCGCTACCAAAGCACTTGTGGTCATGGAAGTTCACCTGCGATGACTCCAGGCCATTCGTGGTCGTCCGGGGATTAGTTGGTGGGCGTAAGTTGGCCCGGAAACCCACGGTTACCAAAAAAAAAACTATAGGGTCGCACACAAAAAATATGTTTGCTTCCATTTATAAGAAACCCGGAATTAAATCATGTTGATTGTTAAATAACTATTAATGTTGAATAATTATAAAAATATGTGTTAAAAATGTAATTATAATAACCATAAGATGTTATCTATAAATATGTATAATTATTTTAATGTTTTAAAATAATTACATAAATATTGTCGATATTTATTAAAACCTTATTTGAGTTATGAATCAACTATCACACAATCTATATAAATAAGGTGATAGGCTAAATCATTATAAGATTGAATCTTTTAAATTTAGCTATCAAAAAACATAAAAGAAACATTTTATTTTTCTGTAAAACACATATTAGATGTTTAGATCTAGAGTTTTGTGAGCTAACATTCAATAGAGAGACCTGAAGCATATTCGTGTGTAGGTCACCAATAGAGAAAACATAACTTCGTTTTTTAGTGCTTCTTCAGAACCGACTACATCTGAAAAGTACAACTCTAAACATTCTATGCTTTGTTTACAATTTGTTTTAATTGTCGTTGAATCCGGCTTGGGTTTTAATTTTAGAAAAGTTTTCTAGTTATTTATAACCTAAAATAATTTCCGTTGCATTTTAAATGATTACAAAATCGTTTTAAAACCCTACAATATTCTATTGAACCGGCTAATAAATACAATCCAAGTATCGTTTGGGTAAATAAAATATCTAAAACGTAACTCGATTCATCCAATGTGGAATCAAAACAAGAGTTTGATCCACAAAATATGGTTTCGCATCTCTTCACACGAAGGACAAGAATAAAAAGAAAAATGAAAAAAAGTATATGGTTCTTTTGCATAAATGAAGTTATATATGTTGCCAAAAGTCATAACCTACAAATTAAGGACCTTCCTTCTTTAGTTTCAATAACTAATCCCATCTCATCTTCCATCGTTCACAAATTGTTCGTCTAAAATCTATCCTCGACAAAATAAAACGATGACAAACTCGGAAATTACGTTGAAGCTTTTGGTCGACAAACGAGATCGCAAAGTCGTGTTTGCTGAAGCAAACAAAGACTTTGTCGACTTTCTTTTCTACATACTCACATTGCCTATCGGCATTATCACAAAGCTTCTAGCAAAAGACCCGTTACCTGGCAGCCTCGGAGATCTTTATCAAAGCATCGAGAACCTAAACGACACCTACATACTACAAAACAAAACAAAAGACACCGTTTTGGACCCAAAACCACTATCTTATAATCCCAATCAAGATCTGCTCTTGATTCCCAAAGATTTACCAACCATCAAAAGAAGGTTTTACATGTGCACTTACACTGGCCGTCGTTGCAAATATGTGACCGAAGACCCAAAGAGTGTGTGTCCTAGTTGTCGGTATGTTATGTCCGATGAGGTGACCCATGTCGTACCTGAAGCGGATAAGGAGGCTGCAACCGCGGAAGTTGGTTTTGTGAAAGGGGTGGTGACTTATATGGTCATGGATGATCTGGCTGTGCAACCAATGTCCACCATCTCTGCCATAAGTTTGCTTAACAAGTTGAGCATCAAAGAAGTTTGTGTTCTTGGAGAAAAGGAAGTCCATTTTGGGATGGCAGAGGTACGAATTCGTCCATATTTGCTTAAAGTTTAGGTCTTTCATCTTTTTTTGTTCAAGCACCACAAAAGAAAGTGGCAACAAGAAATCGCGAGAAACCCATCAATACTAAGGCTATATTTGGTAAACTAGCTGAAAAGCTAGTCGTGTTTGGTAAAAACCAGTTGATAAGCTAGATGGCAAAAGCAAAATGACAACACATGTTGAAAAACAATTGATACCGGTCATAATTGGAAAATGGTGGGAAAAACCCGTGAAACTGATTGAAATCAACTTGAAGTAGCGTTTCAAAAAGCTAGCTTATGTCTAACCAAACGCGACATTTTCAATAAACTCAAAAAATAAGCTATTGTATGGTTGAAGGCCTAAATCAGAATGTGTTGCAGGGATTGAAGCTACTCAAGGCTTCGTTGGAATGCAAGAATGTACTGACTCGTGTATTCCTGGACTCCGAAGACCAGGTCAAAATTGTTTAAGCCAAGTACTTGTGCAAGTAAAAGTTTATCGTACAATTGTTCACCAATTTAATAATGTATTATAATTTTTAATCGATTGATAAATTTGTTCATGTTTGTTCTTCAACTAATGAATCTGAAAAAAAAAATTGGCCCAAAATCTAACATGAATGCACGTAAGCCCACAAGACAAACAAAAAATCCAGCACTAAAACTGTGCATCGAGT
Source organism: Arctium minus (assembly GCA_954870635.1). Taxonomy (NCBI): domain Eukaryota; kingdom Viridiplantae; phylum Streptophyta; class Magnoliopsida; order Asterales; family Asteraceae; genus Arctium; species Arctium minus. Next base: position 122,448,128 of record OX941082.1, read on the forward strand.
TCTCTCGAGACATGGGTGTAAAGAAAAAACGCTAAATTTAATATCAAGGTCGGTATACACATGCAAACGGTCAATAAGGACGCACCTGAGGATGACAAATTGACGACAAGGCAACCTGGTCCACGGCCACATGAGAAGCTCTTAATGAATCTATTCCTTAAAAAGGGTTATATGAAATGGTTTAATAAGGAGATCTACAGCCAATGTGTTGAGGTTGGAAGACAAAAGGTGCTGGACTCCGGTGCTAAATGGTTTGCAAGCTTTCAACTGCCTTGATACATTCTGCAAAAATATGTAGACCATAAACCTTTAGAAATATAGAAAACATGGAAGGTTGAATTAGAGTGACCATAAATGTGCAAGAAGAGGCTAACCTAACTATACGAACCAAGTTAATTAACGAAATAACACAAGCTAATTGGAGGCTAACCTAACTATACGAACCAAGTATATCCCACAAAGAGGTAAGGTATGGGGGTTAGGATGTAAGCAGACCTTGCCTCTAGGGTAGAGAGGTTGTTTCACCCTGGCTTGAACAACCCAAAAACAAGTAACCCTTTTTATATGTCCAAAAGGAGTCGAAGAAAAACAAAATTTTACACTAGCAAAGTGTCAAACCAACCAACAAATTAAACAAACTAAGATATAAAAATATTGAAAAAGGGGGTAAAGAACATTATGCATAGCTTTTACACTAATAAAGCCATTGGATGAACCGCTAAACTGTTTCCTAGGCCATCCTATTGAACCATTATGCCGAGTCACCAGTTTTAAGCAGGTTAAGTTAATTGGAGGCTAGATTCATATTTTTAGATTTCGCAATTATGGAAGTGCAACTTAATTATAAATTGAACGTCTAAAGATCCAAGGTCGGAGTAAACAAAATGATATTTACTGCAAACTGCAAGAAGAAGTACAAAGAGTTCCCTCCCCAACCCTAGCAAAGCCTATGAGTTGTTGTGCATCAAGATCGCTCTTTTTTGTATATTGGCAACAAGAGAATAATCATGTTCACAATCACAACAACACGACATGGGTTTGTAGGAGGCTATATTCATTATTTAGATATGGACATTGACTAAAACGGAAGTGCAACATCTTAGAAAAATTGAATACCTAAAGATCCAAAGTTCCAATAAATAAATCAAAATCAATGCAAAATATGTAGACTAAAACTTCCCAAACCCTCATAAAGCCAATGGGTGGTGGTGCAAGGTCACCCTTTCTGTGTCTATTAGGCAATCATAAAACAATCAATATACAATGCAAATTGGTAGGAGGGAAGGTTCATTTATTAGATCTGGAGATCGACTAAAAGGTGCAGTTTCTTAAAAATTTAGCATCCAACGGTTCTAAGGTTCGAGTAAAGTATATTTTTTATCAATTGTAATTTCTCTAAATGAGTGCAAATGTATTTTCTTTTGGAAGGGTCTAATTTTAAATTAATGCAAGCTTATATAATCCTATACAAGTTGTGAAGTCGAGCCAATGACCATGCTTATACAAGATTGTAAAACGCCATAGGACTTCATACAAGTCAAGCTAAAGCTAGGATTTTGGACAAGCTAAATTCAAGCTCTATATTTCCACGCTTTCAAGCCACCACCAAGTTTTAAGAACTAAGCAAGCTCAAGCTCCGACATGCTCACAAAGACCCCTAAGATGAGACTTTATTGGTAGTAGTGGTGGGATGGTAAACATGGTGTCGTTGATTGACAAAACCCAAATAGAGGGAGAAAGTCAAAACTTCACAAGTTTTGCACTCCATTACTTCCATATACACATGGATCACACATATATTTGCACTCCATTACTACCATATACACATGGATCAAACCTGTGACTGTGAGTGCAATCCTCACTTTCGGAATCACAAATAACATTTTCCTTAAATACCCATAACCCATTAGTACAACTCAGCTATTGTATGTTTCTAGCATTAATCATAATTATGTTTTCTAATCCTAAGAGTTGTTTCAACTTTCAACCCGTGACCCATAAATTTCAAAGCAGTAACAGGAAAGTGCCACGTACCTCGACGTTTTTTCCAGCATCTTCTGCTGGAATCTTGTCAAAGGTGCAGAAATGAGAAAGAGGTGAGGATGGGAAAATTGTATGAGATCCGATAATTGCACCGGTGCTACAAAGAACTCAGCAATGCAACAAATTCAGAAGGTTCTTCATCTTGCTTCACAACCTGTTCGTATGTTATTTAATTGAAAAAAGAAAATTAGAGAAGTGATCACATCAACTGATAGCATGTACACCACAGGCTAAAATAAAAGAGTTCGAAAGAAAATTATGTTTCTGAATTTGATTGCAAACTAACAATGTTCTTGACAAATTGGAAAAAGAAACACTATGTTTTGCAAGAACATTCTTGCAAAGCTAATTTTGATGAATCATGAAAATGTGAATGCAAAAACAGAACAATATATTGGGCAATTTTCACTTCAGAATTTGCTCATTCTTGCAAAGTAGTTCCGTTATTTATTTTGGGATTTTCCAATAACATCGTTTTGTTTACAACTATAGGCAAGTACTATGGTTTTAGAAATCACTAATTAAAAGAAGGGACAACAACATTAATGCATGCCATATAACCACATGGTAAATGGAGGGAAAAAAAACAGCTTCCTATACCATGAATAAGCATGTTGTATGGGTGATAAGAGTTATTATATGGAGTACATTGCATCTACAGGCACCACTTAAAATTGTATGTTCAATCATGAACTAATGGAACATTTTATAGCATAAAAATCAATAAACTACATATCTAATAATCTAATATACTTCGTTTGTTCCATAAAGATTGCAACAATTTCCATTTTAGGTTGTCCCATGAAAACTGCATCTCCTTCATTAGTAAATTATTCGATGAACCCATTGCCATTATCACAAAGATAAACTATTAAAACCATTTATTTTGCTATTTTGGTCTACAACAAGATTCCTCCGAATTGACGTTATTGGAGGGTATTTTAGACATTTGATAAATAGTCAAAAAGCTTCTTTAACTAGGTGTTTAGTCAAACATTAGAGTTGTCATGAGATGGGAAAATAGTAATTGCTTTGACATGTAGATAATTCTTTGAGGTAAAATAGATCAAGCAACTAAATTATGTAGCAAGCCAACATTAAAGATAAACTTATACAATGCAACAAGGTTTTAAAAAGCGGAATTGTGCCGCAAGGCGTAATCCCCGAGGCGGAAATATATACACTACACAATATATATATATACACCAATCTGCATTGCATTGCTTCTGCTCAGAAAATATATGCAATATATACACACACACTTGATAGACACAAAATATATATCATACTAAATTACTAAAAGAACTTGCATATACTTTTTTCAATCACGACATATAGATGTACATGTACTAACAAAGAAAAAAAATTATGGGTCTATTCATATATATATATATATGTATATATTTTTATGCTCACAGCTCATAAAGAAAAAATATTAAATATCAACAAAGTGTGAGTAGAAGTGTGATTGTGGCCCTCACGCATAGTAGAGACTAAATATAAAAGAAGTGTATTCAGTAGATACATATACATAATACTTCTGCGAACCGAAGAGAATCGAACACGAAAATGCAAAGAAAACGAGAAAAAACTGGAACTCATGAAGCACACTAGATGAATAGCAGATAGGGCTTAGGAAAACCGGAGAAGAACAAGGTTTCCAAAAAAGAAATAGAGAAGGTTTTAGTCATTTTTAAAATAATTTAGCCTCGGTATTGAGGCGTACGCCTCTCTACCGCCTCACACCTCACCGCCTCACCTGGGGATTGAGAATCGCCGCCTCAGGTGCGATTTTGGACCGCCTCGCCTTGAGGCGCGCCTCGAGGCGTACGCCTCACACGCTTTTTAAAACCATGCAATGCAAAAAGAACAGGGAAACCTTAATGAGATAGTAAGTGAATAACTTCAAAATATTATTTGTACCTTGACGTGAGTGTCCTTTGACAAGCCCATTTGGAAAAGAACCTTATTAATAACTTCTTTCATGGAAAACTCTGGCAACTCAGCACGCCTTTTATTTGTCTCAAGGAGACTCTTATCATGCCTGAAAGCTTTTCCCACCCATAAATACAGAACAGAATCCCCATCTTTTCCAGAACCTGAACCAGGAGCGACAAAAACAAACATACGTCGGGAATCCATATCATCGGCATAAAATCTGAGAACCTTCTCCAAGCTAGGCCATTCAAGTACCATTACTTGTTGCTTTACGTTGTGATGTGCAGATTCACTTCCCACTGGCACCAAGAAGTTATGTGTTTCTTTCCTCTTTGAAGGGTGATTTTCTTGTGAAGCTTTAGATGTTTGATCAAACCCATCTCCACCATCCGAAGTGTTTGAACATGAAGACCAATATCCCTGAAGAAGAGATTCTTGATTTTGTCCCTTTTGTTTAAGTTGTAATACATTTTTTTCATCCGATTCCCAGGCTAAACAAGCATTGGCCCCACCAGCAACATAACTTGAATGGGCCTCTTGACCCTGTGAATCATCACTCGGTATTGGTAGTTTAAGACATTTCGGGGTGCCCCCTCTGCGTTCAGCGATGGAAAGTGAAGACCTCTTTGACGGTGATAAGACAGACTGGAAAGTTGAGTTTGAAGTAAAATTGACATCAATAAATTCAGAACTTTTAGATATGGAATGAGGAGAGAGTTTAGTTGGAACAAGTGATAAATTTGACAAGGTTGATAAAGTCGAAGAGAAAGCTTGAGTGTATGAAGATATTGAAGGAGATGCAACAGGTGAATCAGAATAACATTTGGAGCTAATGCTTGAATCAGAAGATATGGAATCGGGAGAAAGATAGGGAGGCGAAGATGATGATGAAGAAGAACCAGAAGAAAATGATGGCGACAATGAGGATGTTGAAGAGAAAAGAACTGGTTTAGACAGTGAATTAAAATTCCTCTCTGAACCTACAAGCAAAGCTGAATCAGGGTAAACTTTGGATGGGGCAGACTTGGAAGCTAAGACAAACTCCTTCATGTTTCCATATGCAAATTTACGTCTTAATATGCTCCAACTGTTTTCCCTAGCAGGGAGGTGAGTTTCTTGGTCCGTTTCGGATGATGCAAATGGAGGCACAAACCCACCAACGATTGCTTTCTGAATGATCTCAAAGTCAACATTGTACAAATCAACTATTCTCTCGCCCGGAGTAACCTTAGATAATTCAACAATATCCAGCACTTTGTCTGCTTTGTCCATCAAAGGTAGGAGACTGGAAAAAGCATCCCAAAAGTATGAAGGTTCTTCCCCTTCCTTAACTACAACAATAGGTCCCTGAACTTTTTCATACCGAACAATCTGACAAACAGCACCTCTTGCCTCTCTTTCCATAAGAGATTCACATTTCTTGCCGATCCAGATATAGATTGTTGAAGGTATGTGCATAATGAATGCACCTCTAGAATCCAGAGCAGCTGGAGAAGGTACATTTAACATTTTTGGAACAAGATGCAAAGGGTCGTATGACGAATGAGGAGCGATTCTATATAACCTAAGTAATGAGCTTGGGCTCAAAGGAAATGCATGGACCCTTTTTTGACATTGCAACAATTGGCATGCAAACCCCATATTTGGATCAGCAATCTCTCTAGCTGCCTTTACATATTGAAAAGCATCATCAAAGCTTTGTCCTTCTCTCCACATACGATAAGCGATTACTAATGAAGTGGACCGCGATACACCTTGACAACAATGTACGAAGACTTTTCCACCTTGATCTCTAACATCTTCAAAGTAATCAAAAACATCATACAGTATACTTGTGATATCCTCTGAAGGGCTATCTTGTAACCATAAAGTTCGATAAACGAAATTTCCCTTAAAATATTCAGGGCAGACAAAGCCTACACAATTGAGAACATGAGTAATCTTATGCTGTTTAAGTATGTCTTTATCTCTTGCAACAGCATCACCACCAAGGAAAATGTGTTCAGCAACCTTTGAACACTCTTTATCAAAGAACGCAATCTTATCTCTTTTGGCAAGGCCAGCATTCTTATCTGGAATTCTTTGAATCGATGACAAATCAAGCTTTAACCTTTCACCACCATTATTCAAATCTCTACCACTAGGTGTGCTAGGAATTGGCCATTCACCAACATCATCTGAACCCGCTCTTGGCCACTCATCTAAGCTCCGTCTAACAATCGCCAATGGTGGCAAACATGAACGGCCTTTACTATTTGATCTAGGAGTTAATGCGACAGGACACCTTCGATTCTGACCACCGTTACTAGCATTCAGATCTACACCGTCTTTCACAGTGTCAGGATTAAGTGGTGGCAATGACACATGAGAAGAGGACCATGAAGCTGACCGCCAATACATTTTCCGGTTACCAGAAACGGGATGATGCAGTCGTGAACCACCACCACCACTGCCACTGTTACCACTATCCCCACCAGCCTCATCCTCTTTTCCTACCATTCCACTTAAAAATCCAAATTATAATACAACCTAGTGTTCTGTCACTGAATCGCAAAATGCCAAAGCCAACACCTTAATAGAATTAACAAATTTCACCTGCGAACCGATTATCATATATATAACCATCAAAAAGAAATTCGAACAAACACAGATACTAAATCAATCAATAAATACAATTAATCACACAGGCTTGTCGAACAGGAAATTTCTAAACTCTAATAACACGCACAAAACCAAACAACTGAATAAAATAACATAGTTTATGGATCTCAGTCATGGAAATCTATACATATACAAGCCGAAATTGACGAACATAAATGCAATTCCGTACTGATTTCTAGGGTTTGTCGGAAAGATGGAATCGTTATGCCAAATATGCGTGTATGTATATACAATCATGATTAAAATGGAAAGACGAAGGATTAGGGACTTACAGTTTATGAAATCGTGAAGGAAAATGGAGAGGAAAGAAGTCTGATTAGCAAAAAGATGAGTGTGAGATTCTTGAATTATAAAAAAAACAAAATTTCAATTCCCAAACTTTTTGATATGACTAGGAAATTAATAAGAAAAGAAAAGGACCTTCAACTTTCGATTCTCTCTCCCTCTTTTGAACTGGGGGCAGTGTGGTCGTGTGGAACGTTCTACTAATTTTCAAATAGTTTTTAAAAGAATCCCAAAATATTGAAGTTATATTGTTAATTAAGCTAATCCTACAAGATAGACATGTTTGATTTGTTCATCAAATAATTGGGGGTGTTTGGTTCGCATAATGTCTTTAGATAGAATGGAATTTGTTTAGGGATGAGATCGGGATCGAACCGGTTGATACCGAATTTTTTTGGGACTAAGAAGTAGGACCCAAAACCGAACCGTATATACCTGTTCGGTACCGGTTAGGTTTCAGGTTCGGGACGGGAAAATCAGTACTATGACCACTTAGGACCGAAAATATGAAAATGTATCAAATGTGTATCAAAACCAATCGTAAACCAAGATACCTTCATAATGTTTCAAATGTGTATCAATATCAATCCCAAAAAATCAAAAGTTCAACAATCTTTGGTATTCTTTTACGTTTTTCCTTTTCCATTTTGTACGTTTAGGAGATGATATTCTTGATTAAGATAAGATAAGGTTAGGGGTTGTTTGGTTGGTTTTCTATTAAGTCCTGAGTGAATAAAGTTGTCTGTGTGGATTAATCTGTCTGTATAAATTATAAAGGTTTTTGTTTGGGAGGGGTTTTTCGTAGATGAAAAAGGGTGTGTTTTTTAATCGAGAATGACAGGTTTGGAGAAAACCTGGCTTTCTGCATAAAGCTCCCCCCTAAAAGCTTAATGAATAAGCCACTTTATATATCATTAAGTCACTACCAAACAGTCGCGTATAGCTGATTGAATAAGTTGTGAGTCACATTAAACTCATTAAGCTGCTAACAAACATGCCCTTAGTTTATTTAGGAGATGATATGCATACTTAAAAATTTTAAAAATCATTGTCTCTTAATATTCCGGTTCGGTTTCGGGATTTTTTAGGAAAATCCCGGTACCGAATAACGAATCCCTAACCCGATTTTGTCGAATACTTGGAACCGAAAACCGGACTGATTATATGGTACCGGTTCGGTTCGGGAAAATGATCCTCGAGGCTCATCCCTAAATTTATCAAAAAAAATTGACTTTGAAATAATTGGAATGATGGCCATGTATGGTGGCCATGTATGGTTTGGGTAAACGCCCCTAAGCCCAACTTGTTTGACTCTTCAATGTCGACGTAGGTCACTCTCAAAACTCAAACCGAATAATTGATTTCTAGAGGATGGGACTCGTAATGGGATGCAAAAATCGCCATTGTCACTTTCTTTTTGACTTGAAGCAACATTGTGATCTTTAACGGGACCCAAACATCGTCGACCTAACGGATCATAATACCACAAACTCCTGGTCGACAGACAACAGCTAGCCGTGACATGGCTGAGACGCCATCATCTCAGTAAATCCGAAAGCTCATCTACCACCGGAGATCTGTATGTGCTTTTCCTACTGACCTATATATATATATATATATACACGTTGTAGACCTAATCGATTAAGCTTCAGGAAAATTAAGCACCGCCGTACGTAGTGATGAGTACGCCGTCGACGAATCGTACGGTAAAAGTGATCCCGTTTCAACACCAGTACAGTACTAGCGGAGGAGATCCGACGACTGATTCGTCTTCGTTGTGGAGATGGAGAGGGAAGTTGCAGCGGATGAAGATGATTGATTGGATTGAGGTGTTTGTTCCTTGCTTACGTTGGATTCGTAGCTACAATTGGCGGGAATATCTCCAGCCTGACATGGTCTCCGGTGTTAGCGTCGGTATCATGCTCGCCCCACAGGTATAGTATAAATTAACGACACATTAATTCAAAGCAGAATCCAAACAAACATCTCACAAACTCATCAACTTTTACTTTTTCTACCTTCCCTCCCAATAGAAATCACATGTAATTTTAGAGATTAATATTTTAGTAAATTACATTTTACTATCAACTTTGAACCTTAATTTAAACTAATTATAGTGTTAGCGATTGTGATTGTGGTTTTGTTTCAATTTTAGGGGCTATTTGGTAGTTGGTGAATGGTTTGGTACAGAATGATTAAGGGGTCGGAATGATTAAGAGGCTCTTAAGATATAGTGCAATATGAAATATGGTTGTTTGGTAATTGTTCAGAATGAAATTAGGGCGCTTAACGGTTAAGGGAGACCCATGATACAAAATGATTCAGAGGGTTTTGGAACCATTAAGAGACAACATTTTTTTCTGCCAAACATGATTCACCTCTTAACGATTCAAATGTTGCCTCTTAATGGAACCATTAAGAGGTAAACAAAAAGCCTGTTAATCCTCTAACTAATTCCAATTAAAAAGGTTAACTTAAGGATTCTTTTTTTTAATCTTTTTCCCTTTTTTTTATTAGATTATAGAGTAAATTAAGGGGTATTTTCGTCTTTTTTTTATTTCATAACAGCCACCACTCATCTATTAGGATAATGACACGTGTTAGGTGACCCACATCCCATCCCCTCGTCGTACTCACTTCCCCCTTGATCCCTTCGTCCTCTAGCACCGACTCCTACACTTTCCTGCCCATATATCGAATACACGGAGAACACATCACACCTATAACCGCATGATAACTTCCAAAGCCCCACAACCGACGGTAATATTCGGTGAGCACGCATCAGCTCTTCATCTTCCTCATTCTACACCACCATTTAAATCGTATGACGGTTGTGCAAACTAGTAATCCCGACGGTTGACGAACCACGTGGACTAAAATCATAATTTACTCTATAATCTAATAAAACAAAAAAAGGAAAATGACAAAAAAAAAAGTAAAAATACCAAAATACCCTTAAGTAACTAACCTTTTTTTTTAACTAAAGTTAGTCAAAGGGATCAATATTGAAACAAAATGACAACCACAACAATCAAAACTGTAATTAGTTTAAAGTAAAGGCCAAACTTGATAGTTAGTGTCAACCGCAAGAACCAAAAATGTAATTTACTCTTAATAATTACTCTCTTTGTTACAAAATAAATGTTCATAATGAAAATGATGGAATGTGTAATTATTACTTTTTTTTAAATAACTAAATGATATTTTTATCCATAATAATAGAGAGATAAACTTTATCCATCTTATGATTAAGGGTCGAATGTGAAAATAGAAACTTATTTTTTTTAAATGGACATTATTTTGAGATAAACTAAAATAGAAATGTGAACGCTTAATTTGAGACAGAGAAAGAACTACTCTTTTTAATCAACCAAATGACAACTTTACCCTTAATTAATGTATCTATCTTATCAACTCTTAAATATTTGTGCATTAGTTAATGGTAGATTTGAAAATTTTGTTATTTATTTTAGAACGAACACAAAAAAAATATGTGTACATTTATTTTAGAATGGAGGGAATATTTGGCATTTTCTCGTTTTTAGTAGCTATGCAATGAGATTGAATTATTTACTATATTTTATATAGAGTTTTTTTAAAGTGTATTGCGATGATAAATTATAGAATATTTTAATAAAATAATTAATGTTGAAAATCTTTAAAATAGGGAATTTATTGGAGTTGAATGTAGTTTTTTTTTAATTATTGAGATTTGAAATATTTAGTTCACTGTTGTAGAGAAATTATAAAATATATGTTGGAGATGCTCTTACCACTTGTCGATTGCCATGTGTTTTACTCTTGAAAATGATGTTTCTTCTCGTTCTAGGGTTTCACTATAAATACTATAAATTAGATAAATCTACGCTAAGTAGTGTATAATAACTTCCAAATTTATTTTGCAACTAATTTAACCTTAGGGTCGTTTACCATCACAAATTGGATAAATACTTACTAAGTAAGAGTCACCATCCTAACTTATCATACGGAGTCAAATACCTGGTCATGAAAATAGCATACCCAATAAATGCTAACCGGGTAAGAGCCACCACCTCACTTTCCAGGTAAGATTCTCGGTTAACAAAATGACACACTTAAATTATTGGTAAAAAGTATTATCTCTGACAATGTAATTAAGCGTCTTTGACTTGGTAAGAGGCCATAAGTGTTTAGTTATCATGTAAGAGACCATAAGTGTTTAGTTATTGTAAGAGGCAATACGTTATGGGAAAATGACCCCTTCAATAGGAGAGTATACAAGGTTGACATATGTGTTTTCGAACCCTTCAAATAGTTCACCTTTAGGGTGTGTTTGGTAGAGAGAATTGAAGACAGAGAAATGGAAATGATTTCCATTTCTCTTGTTTGGTAACACAGAGAAAAGAAAATTGAGAAATAAGGCAATTCCATTTCCCTATTTTCATTTCTCCACAAAGTGAAGGGAAATGGTGAGAATTGAAATCAGAGAATTGAGGGTAAAAAACACATCGTCTCTTCCCTCACCTCTCACTCTCAGCGCTCTCTCTCTCTCTCTCACTCTCGGCGCTCTCTCTCTAACCGGCCGAGCTCTCCATCTCGGCTTCCCTCACCTCGTCGCTCTCTCCCTCACTCTCGGCGCTCTCCCTCTCCGGCGAGCTCTCCATCTCCAGCGCTCTCCCTCTCCGGTAAGCCCTCACGGCGGCGCTCTCTCTCTCCCTCTCGGCGCTCTCCATCTCTCGACGATCTCCATCTCCGGCGCTCTCCCACCCGGAGATCTCCATCTCCAGGTTGAATCCACCTCCACCTCCACCCCCTACCACCACCAAACCCACCTGATCGTTGCAGCTCCGACCACCACCAGCGAAAGAAACGAGCCGAGACTTGGGTCAAATAAGAAACTCGATCATAAGTTATAATTTTTGTTGTGATTCAGTGATGTGATTTGAAAGGGGTTTTTTAGGGTTCTAAATAGCATCTAATTCGATCATAAATGATTTCCTGGTATATTTCTCTGCTGAATTCTCTGTGCTACCAAACAGGAGAGTCAATTCCTATTCTCCAGACCAATTATCTTTCTCTGCAATTCCATTCTCTGCAATCATTTCTCTGCAATTCCATTCTCTGTACCAAACGCACCCTTAGGGTGATCAATTTGCCCTCATATACTTGGTACATAGAGTGATTTAACGGTCTCTTTGTTAAGGGTGTTAGAGCAAATGACTCGTTTGAAAGTAAAATACGTAATCTTGTGACTTTTTTATACTTATTGAAATATATGGACAATTTTCATATTTTCAATTAAACTACAGGGACCAAAAGTGGAGTTTACTCTATATTATATAAAGTAGGGAAAAGTCCAAAAAAAAACCAATGGACTTTAGTGTGAAGAGTGATTAAATCATTGGACAATTTTTTGGAACAAATAAGTTCTTAGACATTTCAAAACACACTAAATAAATCCTTGGACTTTTCTAAACCTGTTAAATACATTATTATTACTTAAAAATGTAACTTGCAACCTACATGACAGATAAAACTACAAATTAAAAAAAAAACAAAAAAGATGTTTCCTACTTTATCCCCCTACAGATTAAAAAATGGGAAAATTAATTAAAATAGTCAATCTTATCAATCAAATACATTTTTTAAACACTTTTCAAAATCTCTTTTTAAAATAGTATAAGTTTATGCATAAATTTTTTTTTTGCCTTGAGAATTGTTTTTGGCAAAAGAAAAAATATAATAATAAAAAATATAAAACATCTTTATAATTTATTATTTAATTTACTTTATATTTTCTGCTTTTTTAATTTCAGTTAATGTTTTATTATATTAACACACATAATCGTATATTAACTAAAATACATTAAAAAATATGTTCTTTTTTCATATTTAACGACTATAATTGTCTCGTCAATGCGTTTAAAATGAGCTTAATATTGAATTTTTTTGGATTTAATTTCATATTATTAAATATCATAAATACGTACGAATTATATTTAATATTTACACTTTCTATCCTTTTAGGGGTATTTATTTAATAATATAAGCTAAATCTGTAACTATAAGTATTAAAAATAGTTCGTACGTATTTGTGATATTGAATAATATAAGATTAAATTCAAAAACAATATTGCGTTCATTTTGAACATATTGATCAAACGATTATAATGATATAATTTGTAAAAGAAGAAACCAATTTTTTAAAATATATTTTAGTTAATATACGATTATGTGTTAACATAATAAAAATGTAAAATGAAAAAGTAATGCAAATAAAATAAATCAAATAACTAATTATAGTTTTGTAAGGATGGAAAGTGTGTTTTTTTCTAAAACTATAAGCAAAGTGAATGTTTATACATAAAATTTTCTATGTAAGGATGTTTTTTATTTTATTTTTTGGAAAAAAAACAATCCAAACATTATATGCAAACTTTAACTATTTTAGAAAAAAAAAACTTTGAAAAGTGGTTAAAAACTGAATTTGGTTGATGGGATTGACTTATTTCATTTAATTTCCTCATTTTTAATTTGTAGGTGGATAAAGTATATGACATTTCTTTTTTAATTTGTAGTTTACCTGTTATGTAGGTTGCAAGTTACATTTTTTAAGTAGTAAGAATGTATTCAACAGGTTATCAAAAGTCCAATGATTTATTTAACGGGTTTTGAAATGTCCAAGGACTTATTTGTTCGAAAAAATTGTCCAGGGAATTAATCACTCCAAACCCTAAAGTCCGTTGGGTTTTTTTGAACTTTTCCCTATAAAGTAGAGTAAATTGCATTTGTCATTTTTACAATTTATTGAAAATTGCTATTTTTGTTTTTGTCCTTTTGAAACTAGTGTGTCAACCGTGCGTTGCACGGTAGCGAAAAATATTTTAAAGAAATATTTGTTCGAGTTAAAATAAATACAACTATTCAATTAATAATTAATAAGATCCAAATTAAAATGAAGAATGTATTTTCATAAGTGATAAATTTTCATACATTGATAACCATTTCTTGTTACGAAGAGTTTAAGATGTATCGGTAATAATTTTGTTATTATGCTTTTTAGAACTCAAACGACATGTCAAACAACCATATAACTATTGTTGTTACGAAAGGTTCGACTAAAATTAACCAACCTTATGAGTTGCAACAATTTGACATCTCTTCCTCTTGTCAATGTAAAATCTCACATATTTCAAAAAAAAATTCATTTTCTCGCCTATATAGGATTACCAAACTCACCAATTTTTATATTTTTATAAAACATTCATTCCTCATTTTTTATAGTCACTTAAATATCTCCAATCTAGCATTCTCTCATCCACGTGGATGAGTAAAACAACATCATAATGCAAGATTTGGGAATACACGAATATTGCAATACCAACTCAAATACCTTTGGTTACTTCTTTTGTACATATAAAGAAAGAAAGATAAATATATAAGTATTTTTATGTAATGTTATATAAAAGTTCTCTAATGAGCGGTTAGTTAAAAGATATTTTTAGCCAAATCATCAAAGTCATCCCTCCTTGTTTATAACCATCTTCATTCTCAAATATAACATTTCTTATCAATATGGGGTAACTAAAGCAACACCACAATGCAATATTTGAGAAAATCCAACTCTCACAATGTCACCTCAAATACCCTTGGTTATTCCTTTTATATGTATAAAGATAAAGATTAAAAGATTTTACTTTATTTGGGGAATAGTTGGTTAGGGTTGCCGGCAATCAACTTTTGCCCAAATATAACAATGAGATCTTCATAAAAATGTTCTATAATTTTATATTTGTTCATTCTTATACCCACATCCTTTCAAAGATATCTCATCCATATTTCTTTTACACCTTTATTTATTCCAATCTTTTAACTTATCACAATGTCACATCATTCTATGCTTATTCCTTTTATATCAAGATAGATTGATGATTATTACAAAACTGCAATTATTTTGGTTATGTAAAAAACAAAGAAAAAAATATCAAATAAATATATATGTTCAAAAAATAAAACAAAAGTAATAGAAACAATTTCAGATTCTTTTATATAAATTAGGATTATATAAAATGAAAATGAAATATTTAACTATCACATGACATGTATTGTCATGTAAATAAACAATAACTATTTAACCCAAAAATAAATCAAAGTTTGGATGAAAATTTAATTCATATCTTATCATTTATATAGTCATTTGTGCTTTCAAGTTTTCACTTTTGTCACCAATGTGGGACGATGAATAATTTACTACAATTCACCATTTGATTAATACATGATTCTCATGGTGTCATGTTATCATTTTAAGGTTTTGATTTTTTATGTATAAAGATATAAAGATTGATATATGTTGATTTTTGTATAAACACACTTTGTTCCAACAATCATCGATCTTTTTTTTTAATCTTCAATGTCACCCTTTCTTTTATATACACGCTATTTTTCTAAACTAATATTCTCTCACTAATATGGGATATCAAAACTCAACAACAGTTCAATATTTGAGGATACTCAAATCTTATGGTGTTATCTAAATTTTCCACACCAATATGTGGGCGAGCATGATAAATTTAGTCAATTAATCTCTTTTACTTTCAAATCTATCTCGTCCTTTTAGATGTCCACCTTCTTTTTCAAATATTTTACCTTCTTATAGTGTCATGTAAATACCTCAACATCGTGCTTATATGTATGATAAAGTAAATTTAGATTTACTTATGATAAACAAAAATAATCAAATAGATATTATTTTTGGAGTTCTTAATTCAATTCGACTTTATAATTTGTTAATTTGAATAAGTTTTATAAGATATTTCTATTGGTGATAACCAAAACTCAATTACAATTTAAAATTGGATAATCTTCTTTCAACAATACATCACATCATTAGTTGTGGTATTTTAACAATATAAAACTTCTACTAATATCACCTTATCAAATACTGTATAAAAAATAGATTTAGTTGCCGCATATGCATCATTTGAGACTCTTTTTAAGTTTTGATTTGTTTGAGCCAACAATATGACTTGTTACAAAGTATGACATCCTCCTTCCATATACACATTTTATTCTTTCTATCTTCATTTTCTCACCAATGTGGGATAAACAAACATAATCAAATTTCAAGAATTAAGGAATCAAATCTCAAAATGACTTGCTACAAAAAATGACATTCTCCTTTCATATACATATTTCCTTCTTTCAATCTTCTTTCTTCTCACCAACGTGGGATAAATAAACTTAACCATATTTCAAGATATAAGGAATTCTCAAATCTCATCATGACTCACTACAAAAAAATGACCTCTTTTAATACACACTTCTTTCAATCTTTCTTCTTCTCATCAATGTGGGATAAACAAACTTAAACCATATTTCAAGATTTGAGGAATACTTAAATCTCATCATACCAAGTTATCATTTTTGGTTGTTTCTTCAATATACATGTTGATTTGTGACAAAATACCATTGACACTATTTTATTACTATTGTGTGTATGCAGAAATTATGTTTCTAAGTTAGCTTATAAATCTTGTCTTGTAACGTATATTTATTAAAGTGGGTCAAATATGAAATTAACTGGACATCAAATTGTTGTACTACATATTTTGATTTGTACAATAAGAGGGACGATGAAAAACAACCAACTCAAAACCCGAGATGATTAGCCGAAATTAGTCAACCACATGGGCATATATGAAGGGTCAACTAAAATAAGCTAACCCAGGAGTTTCCACAAAGGCCTCCCCTCTTCTTAATAAATGTATATATCATTCTTCCATTATATCATATTCTCACCAATATGGGATAAGCAAAACACCACATTTCTTGATTTGATGAAGACCCAAATCTCATCATGCTTCAAATGTTTAGGGGAAAACGACTACTATTTTATCATCTTCCCATCAATGTGGGATAATCAAAGAGCACCAAATTTCAAGATTTGATGAATACTTGAACTTCATGATGCCACCTCATAATCCTTGGTTGTTACTTTAGTATATATATATATATATATTATGATTTTCATCCCTATGATTTACAATTTATTATTGTTTTTGTTTTTATAACTTACAATTTATTGTTGTTCAGTGGTTTATAATTTATTGTTGTTTTCGTCCCTCATACTTACAGGTATGAGTTAGCCTTAGGGATAAAAATAACAATGAACTCCAAAGTATAATGATGAAAACCGTAATTTCCAGACCACAAGGAAATGACAAGGATGAAAAACAGAATTTACTCTAGAAGGCACTAACACACACATATTAGGTTATGGTGAAAAGTTGAGTTAATGGTGAGAAGCGTGAGAAGTGGTTATCGACCACTGGATGAGAAACGGGCGCACATAATGAGATGCACCAGATCAATTCCCTTATAAGTCGAAATTCATGGGAGGGCTTGAGATTAAAAGAGATCAACGGTTCAGATCCACTTCTCACGCTTTTCACCGTTAACTCAACTTCTCACACGATCCTTCGCATATATATATATATATATATATATATATATATATATATATATATATATTAGAATAGACGAAGAATCGTGTGAGAAGAAGAGTTTAGGTGATAAAGTAAGAAGAGATCCAGACCTTTAATCACTTTTAATCTCAAACCCACTCATTTATCGCGCTTGATACGAGAATCGATCCAGTGCATCTTGGTGAATATCATCTTAATGTGCATAAAAGGGTGAAGATTCCTTCTTACCATTCTCACCATAGCTTTCGTTCTTAGCGGGACCGAACCCTATTAGAATATAATTACACCTTTTGTCCCTATGGTTGCTACTCAAGGACATTTTGGTCATTTTATGATTTTTATTATATATATATATATATATTAATAGACGAAGAATCGTGTGAGAAATTGAGGTTAACGTGAGAAGTGGATTTGACCGTTGATCAATTTTAACAAATGTCCTCCCATGAATTGCGGCTTAGAAGGGAATTGATCTGGTACATCGTGATGCATCTTATCTCGGTGCATCTCATTCTAATGTGCATTCATTTCTAATTTCAACGGTTGATAACCACTTCTCACATTTTTTACGTTAACCCCAACTTTTCACCGGAACTCAACCCTGTTAGGTATTGTGTAACTTAGAGATGGTATCGAGACCGGATAATCTTAAAAATTGTGTCGGAAAACACTTTTCGAATACAACAATTCGACCCTATAAGCCTTGGGTTCACAAACTTTCTATATCATTAAACCATTGTCAAACAACCATATATAACTGACCGAATAAACTACGAATTCCATTAAACTCTGCTAACAAACACGCTCTTAATTGCTATAAAAGTACACAACACATTGTAGACCGGTTTCGGGTGTGGGTCAACTAGCCAATTGTGGGCCTATGAGCCATTGAGCCTAAACCCAACTCGTTTGACTCATGAAAATCACCCTCAAAATTGAAATTGAATAATTGTTAGAGGAATGGCAGCGGGATGCGAAAAACGTGAGTCATTTTCTGTTTTTTTGACTTGGAGGAATATTGTTGTCTTCACTGGGACCCAAGAATCGTTGACGTAACGAACTTCACTCACCACGAATGGATCACACCACCACAAACTCCAAGCCTCATCTACCACCTGCATTTCTGTGTCCCTACGGTGCGCTTCGTAGTGACCTACACCTCCACTAGCGTTCTAGACCTAATCGGTTCATGAGGACGCCGACGAATCGTACGGTCAAAGTCATCCCGTTTCAACATTCGTATACTAGCGGAGATGCGACGCCGTCCACGTCTTCGTCTTCTTTGTCGAGATGGAGAGCGAAGTTGCAGCGGATGAAGGTGATTGATTGGATTGATCTCTTTCTCCCTTGTGCACGTTGGATTCGCACCTACAATTGGCGTGAATATCTCCAGCCTGACATAACCTCCGGTATCACTGTTGGTATCATGCTCGTGCCACAGGTATAAATGAGTCAATGAGACAGTTCCAGTTAGTCAAGCGGTATCCAAACATCTCACAACCTGATGAACTATTTCTTAACTGCTATACTTTTCTTGTCTTAACAGTACCGTACATGACTTGAATTTCATCCTTGGAATTTTGTCTTTTTTTAGTAGCTATGCAATTTCTTTGGCTAGATGTTAGTGCTTAAATTTACTGGATAGCATTCGACTCTTACCACTCTTGCCATCTACATGTTTCATTTTTGAAGTCGGAGGGACTGTTTTTCAGTTTTAATATTGTTATGGACGTTCACACGGTTTGAACCCCAGAACTCGAAGGCTGGCGGTAACCCAGATACCGCTAGTGAAGGCCTTTTGGTATATTGTTATGGATGTGCCTAATCTTTCTAAGGAAAAAATTATATGCTAAAATAAATGTCACCAGAAATACTATAAGTTAGATAAATCCACTTTGAATTTGTAAAAGAATTTGTATAGATTCTGAACTTGAAAGTAGTCCCCGTTAGAATTCAGAAGTCAAAGTGTAACTCTTTGAATAAACACATAGTACTAAGTTAAAAAAACTAGGTTTCCACTGACTTTAGATGATCGTGTTGATTTTCAAGGAACAGAGAAAACTTGTAACTGCATCAAATTATTTAAAATCTTTTTGTCACTATCAAATTTTTGTAACTTACAAAGTACTCTAAGTTATGCATTGTGAGTCATCAGGCTTCTCAACATCCCCCAGGGACCATCCCGATGGTACAAAGATCGTCTCTAATACCATTTGTAACCCCCCATAGCCCAATAACCTCCAAATCAACTTAAAACCATGGTGGAAGTTATTGGTAAACCTCCAAATCAACTTAAAACCATGGTGGAAGTTATTGGTAACCCACAACTTTTAGCTTATAAGGAGGTCACAAATCTAATCTTCTATCCATGTGGGCACTTTATACATGCCAACCGGTTCTGACCACAAGACAATATTCACAAAATTGGAGAAAATATCTAAATCTTAACCAATAACATCTACCAAACCTATATGATGCGGTGATGACACCCTATATTGCTCAAACACTATTTGCTTTGATAAATTGTTCAAATATACTTCGTCATTTTTGCTTTCATACTGTTTCAACAACTGCTACATGCCTGATTGCCGCAGTTAAGGGGGTGTATAATCACTTCCAGATCTATTTTTGCAACTATCCTTAGATAGGAGAGTATGCAAGCCTGACATCTGTGTTTCTGAACCGTTGAAACAGTTCAACTCTTTATAATTTCTAGTGAGTTCCATTTTAGTCTATCTCAACTTGTTTGGAAAACAATGTTTGTTGTAATATAATTATTTGTTGCAGTGGGTTGTTTTAATCTTATACTCGAAGCATTAAATTTCTTTCTTTATCTTGTTTCTATGTGAGCAGTCTATGTCATATGCAAAGCTAGCTGGACTTCAACCAATATATGGACTTTGTAAGTTGAACATCAACATGTGCTCTTTACATTATAGTTTAAGTTCTCCGAAGTTGAAAGTATAGTTACATGGGATAACTTTATTAACTAACTGGAATAAGCGAAAAAAGTATTTGAGCGATCACAAGACAATTGGTACTTGAGGAATTGGAGAGAGAAAGACTTGATACATAAAGAGGGTAAGGCTCACTGCATAGAGCCCACAAAGTGTCGTTTTTTCCCTGTAAATTAATCTATTTTTCTGATTAACTCGGGCATTTAGAGTGGTCGCAGAAATCCCTTATCCTCAATATTATTAGGATTGAGTTTCTGAAACATCATTTTGAAATAGATTTATTTTCGTCATCGAAACTTATTTTGGTGAAGAGATATACCATAGCCTTGTAGGTTCTAGAAGTTTATTATTGCACTTGAATCTGCTGTGATAGATTAATGCTATAGTTTCCTTTATCCAGTGAACAACTAATCCTGATGACTAGCAGTTAACCTGCATAGGGCAGCCTAATAGCTATTAAATTATTTGCTTATGTATGAATTTACACTCTTCTAGTTCCAAGTTTAGGGGCATTTAGTGTGGGTAAATGGAGCAAGGTGTTGTTTTTTCACTGTACATTTAATCTATTTTTCTAACTAATTGGGGCATTTGTTTGGTTTTTCACCTCAGATACTGGATTAGTGCCTATATTTGTGTATGCCATATTCGGATCATCACGTCAGCTTGCTGTTGGTCCAGTAGCATTGATCTCTCTATTGGTCTCTAATGCTCTAGGCAATGTTGATTCATCTGGTGAATTATATATAGAACTCGCTATATTATTGTCACTCATGGTTGGGATTCTAGAATGCACAATGGGGCTCTTGAGGTACTTTTGCCTCAATAAGTTCTCTTTATTTTTAATATATTTTTAACTCTAATTTCACTGATCAAATCTATATAGTTCTCATCAATCTCTTTCACAACATATAATGTATCTCAATTTGTTCGTATCAGAAATTCAAAGTTCAAGAATTTTGAACCATCATTTTTTTTATAAAAGCTTAAATATTAGCATGAGTCTCATGAATAAAATGTTATAGTTACAATGATTAGTGATTATTGTCTCTAGTATTAAGGGCTGATTCTTCAGTCAATGATGTTTTATTGAGACGATATTTTCTTATTCATTTTAGGCTCGGATGGCTCATCCGCTTTATCAGCCACTCTGTGATTTCTGGCTTTACATCTGCCTCAGCCATTGTTATTGCCCTGTCTCAAGCAAAACATTTCTTGGGATATAATGTGGTGAGAAGCAGCGAAATAATCCCACTGGTTAAGAGTATAATATCGGGCGCAGATAAGGTATCCTGATATCAGTCAGATACACTTTATTTATATCTTAAACACTTCATTAGGCAGAAATTTGGGGATTCTACTTTCTACTCCCTCTGTCCCAAAAACAATGTGCTGATATTTAACTTGTAATATGGTCTAATAAACGTCCTCAAATAGTGATTAATTGGACAAGGTTGAGAAATTTTATAGACTGCAATCAGTCTGACCTATATTTTTTAATGATTACTATAAGAGGCAAATATGTAAGTATGCATATAAAATTTCCCAAAATAAAGGCTTTGCATTGTTTTGGAACAAACAAAAATAAATGGTGTTAGCAACTTTTTTCTGATAGGAAGGGAGTATCATATTTTGGGGCTGTACTTCAATATCTTTTCTTTTTGTGGTTTTATTTTAATACCTTAAAGGGACCAAGGGCCTTAATTAGGGGTTGTCGATGATGAGAACAACTATAACTAGTTTAAGAAACATAAATATGCATAAAAATGTGATCCACACAGTGCACATGCACTTCCCCTCCTATCTATATATGGATAATTATTTGTGGTGATCTATTATATTGAACAAAACAAATGAAACCATAGGATTGCTCCCGTATTCAAAACAGATTCATATCTGAAAACTTCAGTATGTAAATGAAAAGATCCAGTTTTTAGTTCAATTTTATTTTTTAACAACTCTTCAAGAGAGTGTACATAATTTATCTTGTGTGTTGTGCTGATGTTGTTGTCAGTCAAGGTCCTCATGGATGACACTATTATGTCTTTCAACATTGGTCTCAGCTTTGATTCATCATATACTTATATCTTAGTTACTGTGCTCACCTTTAGCAATGGTTTTTGTTTGTAGTTCTCATGGCCTCCTTTTGTGATGGGGTCTACTTTTCTTGCAATTATGTTGACCATGAAGCACTTGGTATGTTATTTCTTTCAAGTAAGTTAAATTTATGTGTCACACCGGAGCTCGCTAATTATTTGGATGGTTCTATGTACAGGGTAAAACAAGGAAGAACTTGCGGTATTTGCGAGCGGCCGGTCCCCTAACTGCAGTTGTTCTGGGTACAACTTTTGTGAAAATATTTCATCCATCTTCCATCTCTTTGGTGAGAATAATGAAAGACGCTTTTTCTGCAGTACTAGAATTGAACTCTAAAAATAAGTAGACGAGTACATCTATGGAATCACTAAGCAAATATTTGACAAACAACCTAGAAATAGGTTTGTTCGTCTAATCTTCTAAACTAATGCTGTGTAATTTTTTTTGTCAATCGTCAAGACTATCACACCAACACACATATACATATACATGTACATGTACATGTACATATACTTGTACATATACATGTACATGTACATATAAACACAACACATTATAATAAAACTATGTGTGTGCGCGTGTGTTTGTTTTTGCTTTTAGTTTCAAATTGGTATAAGTTGCTATGTTCACCCTTCATATGTGTTTGATGTCATCACAATCTAATAACCAAAAAGTCCACAGATTTTTATGATCCGCTTATTTCTTTTGAGGAAAAACGACAATTTTTATAATTTGATTTAATGTTACTTCACGGATCACTTCCCATTTGGGGCCATCACTTTTGGTTCTTTTATTGTTTTCCTGAGGCTATCAATTATCCGTGTTTTATAAGAGTTACACAGAAGCCACTGTTCTAAAAAAACTCGCCGCGCAGCCGCCATGACGCACCATGGCACCAACACTAAGGCTTGTGTATCACGCCACGTTAAGCCCATGGCACGCCATGGCCTAATGCGCAATTTTCGTAATGAGATATTTGATTTTTTTTACGTTTTTAATGTCTTATTTGCAAGTTTTTTATATATAACCTAATTTAACTTGCTTATTACTATTGACTCATTGAGTAACACTACAAAACATTCGTTTTTATATATAATATTATATATGAATTAGAAATTTGACACCATAAGTCACGCCTTGAAAACGGCATGGCTTCACCGTGGCTCCTAAGGCTTGAGGCTTGGCCTTGCTGCCTCGCCACGCCTCACGTCATTTAGAACCTTGACAGAAGCACAACAAGATTGCAAGAAAAAAAGAAGAAAAAAGAACGAATAACACAAGTATGTAGTGTTCGGTCAATTCAACCGATGTCCATGGTTAGGGAGTATTCTTGTCTCTTCACCAAGAATTGTTATCGTCACAACAAGTATGCAACCCTAGAGCCAAATACAATATATAAACGCATGCAAGAAGTATGCAACTCTTGAACTTAATTGGGCTGGGATACTCCCAAAAGAACTATCAGGAATAATGCAGGTACATATCATGGGTCAGGTTCACCTCCCACAATGCATGTCCATTACACTGCACTGGAATTTCAAGGCAAATAAATCGTTGATACATTTACCATTGAACTTTATTTGGTTGTTTCATCTTGAGTTGCCACTTAATCTAATAAATCAAATCTCGAGCAATGAACTATGATGCAATCTTGAGCAAAGGTAGGAGATCATTTCATGCGATTGACATTTGTCAATAACGGGAGAACTAGTGAAAATTAACGCCAACGATTGTTCAAAATTCAGATATGTACATAAACTAACTTGGACAAGAAATCATGAATGTTTTGATTTGCAGAAAGAACAAATTTCTTTGTATATTTTAAAGTTATTATTTTGGATACATCAAATAGATTTTCATAATCATATCTTAGGCATGAAAGCTTGGATATGTTCTTTATTTTCTTCGAGTATCTGGTTATCAATTGTTTGAACTATACTGTTAATGCTATATAATCACTTTACACATGTATTGGAGTGAGGACTTCAGGTGGAAGACATACCTCAAGGGCTTCCCTCGTTTTCCATCCCTAAAGAGTTTCGGCTTGCGAAGTCATTAATTTCTACCACATTTCTAATTACTGGAGTGGCTATACTGGTAGGAATAAGATTCTATCATTAGCTAGAATCTGTATCTTCATAATATTACCCACCCACTCATTTCGCATCTGCAATTCAGGAATCTGTCGGGATTGCCAAAGCTCTGGCCGCAAAGAATGGATATGAATTGGATTCAAATCAAGAGGTATGTTCCTTGAGCACAAAATTGCTATTGGATTTAAGGTTCATTCTTGTGCATTTCTTGATGAACAAGCGCTCTACAAGCAGCTTAAAAATAAAATTTTCTGCTTTTGCCTCAATCTGGGCCTGGTCTATCAAGGCAAGTTGCTTGTTGAAGGTCGCCTTGCATATTGTCTGATATTTGGAATTTACTAATGGAGCTGTTATTAAGTGATTACTTATGAGAAGAGATGGTGCAAATTGTTCATTATGAAGTAGTTCCTTTTGTAATGGAGCAACAAGGTCATAGATCCCTGCTAATACATTCATTGTTTTTTAATAGTTATTTGGCCTTGGAGTAGCGAATATTTTTGGGTCCTTTTTCTCAGCATACCCTGCGACAGGTGAGATTTCTTGATGTCTTTCTCATGTATGAATAATTAGATGTATGCTTTATAAGTTGGTATATGTTGACATGGTTCTTAAGGAGTAATTTCTTTATGAATATTTTGGATAGGTTCCTTCTCAAGATCAGCAGTTAATAATGAAAGTGGTGCAAAAACTGGTTTGTCGGGAATTGTCACAGGCATTATCATCTGTTCCGCTCTGTTATTCATGACATCATTGTTTGAATATATACCTCAGGTATGTCTCCCTTTGGTACTCCATTCTCTTAAAGACCGCATAGGCTGCTGCCGACCAATTTCATTGCTAACTTTCCATTTCAATTTTGGATCTCAAATTTATTTCAGAAAAATCCTAATGAGCCTGTGTGGGTAATTTATAAAATTCGATGTCCTCAACATTGTTTGAATGTTATCTTGGCAGCTACATGCACTCACTGTTTATTGAAAACCTTTTTTACTTGGATCTTGACTCTTCCTCTTGTGGACTTGATCACCCTTTGCAGTGTGCTCTGGCAGCCATTGTAATCTCTGCTGTAATTGGGCTGGTGAGTTTTGCTATTTTCTCTCCCAACAAATTCAGAGGATTTACATCACTATCTACCTCTTTGATTGCTTATTAAGTTTTTGGTAGTTACAGTTTTTATTTTTGTTTCTGAGTTATCTATCTCTTTTTTTTAAACGATCAACCCATTGATACAAGTCTCTAAAGTGACTTGAACTCACAACCTAAGAGTTGTAGAAATCCACCGATACCATTAGGCCAAAGACCACTAGTTATTTCTCTTGTTAATTGCAGAGGCAGATTTACTTGAAGGCCAATGGGTTCACGTGCCGCCACAAATTTTTCTGGTGTGGTGTAATTTTTTTTTATCTGTGGTCCTTAACGATGCCACCGTATTGTTTTGTTGTGTGCTACGTGCCACCACTTGAATATTATTTTTGGATCCGCCTCGATTACTTGGAGATTTTTTGTATGCTATCAGCATTTCATCGTTTACTAGCGAATTATAAATAGATAGCCAGTAAGTAGTATCATATGATTTAGAGATTTTTAAAAACTTCTATGAGTATCTGGTCCCTACTTTTTGGTTATTAGCTGTAATCATTTTGCAATTAATGTGGCCTCACTTGTCACCTTTTGTTTATATCCATATAACATATGACATATCCACATTGTTGTTCCATATTGTACCATTACATTGTGTCATAAATTCAGAGGTTGGTAGGGTTGGCCTCTCAATCACTAACAGCAGTTTGCCTTTATAGAAGTTTAGGGTTAACTAACGTACTGAACTATATACCCCAAAATTTATATTCTATCATGTCCGTAGCCGTAATAGAGAATAATTTAGTGTTGATTTATCCTTGCTCAGATCCTAACTTGTCATCTTGTAAATTATAACAGGTGGACTATGAAGAGGCAATGTTTTTATGGCGGGTAGATAAGAAAGATTTTTTTCTTTGGACAATTACTAGTGCAACAACGTTGTTCTTCGGGTTAGAGATTGGTGTCCTTGTTGGGGTATGCATTTATTTATAGTCTATGATAGATAGTACTGCCGAGTTCTTCATA
Organism: Arctium minus; assembly: GCA_954870635.1. Classification (NCBI taxonomy): domain Eukaryota; kingdom Viridiplantae; phylum Streptophyta; class Magnoliopsida; order Asterales; family Asteraceae; genus Arctium; species Arctium minus. The sequence continues at coordinate 122,474,768 of OX941082.1, forward strand.
CGGTGATGGCTTATCAAACTTTATAAGAAATTAAAACGTTGCCTACTACTTGAATAGGACTATTAATATTTCTGCTGGTTTTGGGTTCTCTCCTATCTCTAGCTTGTCCAAACATATACATATGTTTGGTTTTGTATATTACTAATCTGAGTGTTGCAATGTCTTAACAATCTTTAGGTTGGGTTTTCACTTGCTTTTGTGATCCATGAATCGGCAAATCCACATATTGGTGAGCAAGCTTATTATATTACTGACATTGATTAATATATGTGCTTGCTTCAGCTTTCTCTAATATATGGCATGACAAATGAACTGTTGGTTTTTGGGGTTTTTGGTGCTCATAATTGTTGACTTACTTTGTTTGTATAAAGCTGCATGAAGATATTACTTTTTGCTTAATTGTCAATTTGTTTGTATTCCAGCTGTGTTGGGGCGGCTTCCTGGCACCACTGTTTATAGAAACATCCAACAGTACCCAGAAGCATATACATACAACGGGATTGTGATCGTTCGAATAGATGCACCTTTCTATTTTGCCAATACAAGCTTTATAAAAGACAGGTGAATACTAATGTGCCTTAGACTTGCATACCATATAGGTGACTTTATCTCATTTGATGGTGCTTGCTTGCTTGCTTTAAACGAAATAGTTATTACAATATCTTATCATGTGTTTCAGGCTGCGTGAGTATGAAATTGCGGTAGACCAATCTGGCAGCAGACGTGGACCAGAAGTTGAAAGAATACGTTTTGTAATTCTAGAGATGGCACGTATGTACTCATCATCTGAAATTTTATATCATTTTTCGTAATAATGCAAGGTTTTTACTCATGTGATTAACATAGATTTAGGTTTTCAGGAAACGACATAGACAACTAGTCAACTTTCACTTTGCGTCCCATTTTCTCCTTGAAATACAAAATCAATATAAAAACGACAACTATTCACAATAACATGTTTCCTTCTAGATGACGGATATGTAACTTCTCTATCAATCCCTGGTTTCAGACTATATTAACATTTCTAAGTTTGTCTTATTGAGACAATTTTGACTTCCCTATATAAATTTCAACAAATGTCTTCGATGGGGGGTTTCATGAAGTGACAAAATGAAAATATGAGTACATTACGTCTTAGGATTAAATGTTGTTTATAGGAAAACAGGAATGTTAAAAAGATTAATTTTCTTTGCCCAATCAGCCAACCCCGTCCCCTGCATTACTTTAGGCGATTTCCATCAGAAATAAGACAATGTTGCAACCCTTTACAAAGTGGTCATTAGCTATGCTAATCCTTGTTGGTTGGTTCTCACAGCTGTGTCCTCTTGCCTCATTGATCACTAAAAGGTTCATTTTATATGATCCAATTAAAAGGCTGATCCAGGTGTACAAAGCCTCCAATTAAGAGGCTGAGTTTGATGGGTCATTATTCAAACCCGGGACCTTTTATCCAGATAAGAGTTACTTTACCCGTCTATATCTGCATCTGTTGTCATCATATGCAGGTGCAGACATCCGTTTTACGGATGCGGATTTGGACATGTATGCATTTATAAGTTGTGATATTTGATGAGAAATATTTTAGTGATAGAAAAACCGATCGTGTAATGAGTAATGCAATATAATATTTCAAATACAAATACACTGATAACCATATGCATAAGCATTTAGTACAATGGATACACATACATATCACTTTATATCTGATGCGAAATTCAAGGGATATGTGGATTTTCAAACATGCATTTACAGCTAAACAAGAAACTAATCATCTTGGTTGCTATCTGAAAGCAATTACTGAACCAATAAATCTCACTTCTTGTCTTTTAAGTTCCTTCATTTCTTTTATGTTTATATGAAGAAATGTGTTGATAATGATATGATAATAAATATGTCATGTTTTATGTTCTAGTCACTTTTTCCAAAATTTAATCTTCAATCCAGAACAAGCCATTGATATAATTCCATGTCCTTTCCAGCTGTTACTTATGCCGACTCCAGTGCAGTTCAAGCTTTAAAAGAGTTGTATCAGGAATACAAATCAAGAAACATTCAGGTACATATCTTTTTTCGCCTACAACTATTACTTAATACTTACTAATCAAAGTTAATGAGTTTTCTCGTCATCATATCTGTAGTTTTGTCGTAAACTAGCCATCGTATTCCTACACAAAAATTGAACATTAAAGTATGTTAAAGTTAGCTACTTCAGACCTTACCGATGGGTGGAAATAAGGTCTGCATACATCCTACCCTTCCCGGACCCTACCTCTGTGTAGGATATACGTATTCGTTTGATTTAAAGTTAAGGGTTGTTTACTACTTGCTTACCGGTAAGAGGCGCTTACCCGGTCAGGGGTCTGGGAGGATGTTGTTTAACCAAGCCCCTCTTAATGGTCCATGATACTGACCCAGTAAGCCAAGGGAGCTATTCTTAGGGGTTGTTTACCAAACGCTTACCGGGTGTCACTTACCTTTCGGGTGAGCATGACAATGACCTAGAATCTTCCCCGTTAAGTGGCATAACAAAGACCGAGACTCTTACCCGATAAGTTGGATGATTCATTAAATAATCTCTAATCTCTGGAGTTTTTTTTTTTACCATCATCCGAAATGCAGATTGCCATCGCTAATCCAAACCGAGATGTTCTTCTGACTCTAGCAGAATCTGGATTCATGGATCTAGTAGGTAAAGAATGGTGTTTTGTTAGAGTGCATGATGCTGTTCAAGTTTGTCTTCAACATGTGCAGACCTCAACCAGTCCTTCCCTTAAAGCACCACAAGTAACTCTTCACAACAGTTCCAGCTATCTAGACATACTGAAAGAGAGACGTAAAGCAGACTTAACCGCAGATCAAATGGAGTCCGGTGAAAGAGAACGTTTAATATCCAAAGATGCAGACCCTCTAACGGAACCCTTCTTGTCGGGAAAATCAAGCAAATGATCTTCATTTTTTGTAGATAAATTGTATCTATGTAATTTTCAGTTCCTTTTCCATCAAGTCTATGTATGGATAAAATTATTGTTCGATTGTGCTGAAAAATCAATCTAAATGTCCGAAATGACCATTTTACTTTTTTTTAATAAAATTAATAAATAAATGACTTTAAATGATAAAAATAATTAAATTTAAATATTTTTCTAAATTAAAAAAAAACGTGATCTAATGATATTAATTTAATGTTATAATCATAACGATATCAATAAGTGATTATAGTATAAATACAATAATTTTCGTTGTAATAGAAGACATATTTTTTGTTTGAAATCTTAATATTTTTTATTGTAACAAAATACAATATTTGTTTATCACGTGTATAAATAAAAAATTCCTCACACGTGAATCAACATTTGAAATTTAATAAATTTGATAGACATATTTTTGAAATTATTAACTTTAAAAAATATTTAATCAAATAAAAAGTATTTTAAACTAAATAAAGAAACTATGACCCCATGTGGGTTTGGACTTAGGAAATGACCATCGGCTACTCATCAAGTCATCGTTGGTATGGCTTGCCTTCAATCGAAGCCACATGCATGCTGAATGTAAATAACACCTGCTCTTGTCTGTGGCCATAAATAAAATCGAACAGGGTTTTTATCGCTTATCGAATAAGTTATACAACTTATATAGTCCATTAAATTCCAACTAATCAGCCACTTAGTTTGCACCATATATAATTAACGGACTTACGAGCCCTTGTGGTTCTTCCAGAAAGGCAAAAGGGAGATTTGAATCTAGTAAAAATACAAATAAGAGGGAAAAGTCCATAAAAACACAATGAACATTCTCTTTGAACTTTTTTTTTAATAAATAAATTATTGAACTTTCTTATTTTGAACGATTAAGTTCCTAAAGGGAAGTTCAAGGGAAAACCTCAATAAAATAGAAAACTGAGGAACACCCTGGTAGCCCATTGATCTCGACGATATGCACTTGTGTATACAAGTAAATTTACTTGTTTTTTTGATTTTTATGTACGTGCGCATTATGCACTTGTGCATGTTACAAATTACTTGTATGCACAAATGCATACCGTCCAGATGAAGGGTTACCAGGGTATTCCTCAGTTTTCCGTTTTTGTGAGGTTTTTCCCTAAACCTGACCCTAAGTTCCTAATTTTTTTTAATAAATAAACCATCAAATTTTTATAAATTAGTTATGGATATCCTTATAACCCAAAAAGATATATCTAATCAACCACCAAGGTTTTCAAATAAAATAAACATAAATCAGTTTTACCATTCTCAAACTCTACATCATTCGAATTCATCACACTCAACAACATCACTCCCCTTCGCCATGCACCCCATCGACGCCTTTGGACCCTGCCATTAATCTTCGTCTTTTTTATCTGTTTTTTTGTCTTTCAATTCTCTCTCTTGTGCAACAATTTAATGGAGTACGTTAGACAAATCAAAAAAGAGGAATAATCGAAAGAAACAATAAAAAAAAGGAGATCAATGGCAGAGGCCAACGACGTCGATGGGAGGTGATAGAGAGTGGACGACGATAGGGTGACGAGGGATGGCGAGGGGGAGCGATGGTGATGTAGGGTTTGGGAACGATAAACAGATTTAGGTTAATTTCCTTTTACCTAAAAACTTCCTAGCTGGTTACATGTAGTTTGTTTGGGTTAAAAATGATGTAGGTAACCAATTTTAAAAGTTCGATGATTTATTTATTTAAAAAAATGTTCAGGGACTTAATCACTCAAAATAAGAAAGTTCAATGGTTTATTCATTTAAAAAAAGTTCAGCGACTTAATCATTCAAAATTGGAATATTCATTGGTTTTTTCTGAATTTTCACTAAATAAAATAAAATAATTATGTGCCTTCACTTGTTTGGTGGACCAAGAGGGATATGGAATTCAGGGACATAAGATTTTTATTCCTAAAACATAAGTGTCTCAAATTGCAATAATCAAATGAAAACCACAAAAAAGTTGAGAACCATTTTTCATTTGTTGTTTCGTATTATGAAAGAATGCATGTGAAAGTATAGCGTCGTTTCACAATGTGATTATTTTTAATGTGCATTTTTCATACTTTTTGTTTCTCATAAGTGAAACAACACTATACTGTACATGCATCATTTTACGATATGAAATAACACATTAGTTTACAATGAAGGTATGTTGACATATGTTATAATTAAGAATATTCGTTCTTTAGCTGCCTCATATTCATCGCTGTAAACAAAGCAATGCTGGAGCTAGAAGCAACAAGGCAGACAATTCTATCTTTAAGATTGGGAGAGTGCACAAGCTGCTCTAAACACTCACAGTTAAAAAAAAAAATACTTCCTTTACAAATCTACCTTCTTCTGCAACCACCAACTGAGGATTCAAAACATAATGCTTCATGATATTAGATGACAAGAGGAGAAAACAAAGCAGACAATTCAAAACTCAATTTTGAAGAAAGGAAAGCATTACTAGCAAAAATAAGGGGTTGTTTAGTTCATGGAATTAGAAGAAATTTGAAGGAATTGGAATGACCAATTCCATTGACCAAATTCCAAGCCTATGTTTGGTTCGCAGAATGAAAGCGATGGAATCCTTCAAATTCCATTGAATTCCACAATTTAAGGAAAAATGTGGTCAAATTCCATCAAATTTCATTTTAATTCTTTCAAAGTCAAATTCCTTTGATGAGTTTCAATTCCATCAAATTATATTCTGTGAACCAAACGCCCTCTAAGTAATTTTAGTGATGGGGTCACCGTTGATCAGTTAGCCGCAACCAAAGAGAGAAGAATATTCGAAAAACTTTTGGTTTTAAAATATCATTTCGTTTATACATTAGATTGCATGGAATTATTGTTCATATGTACGACTACGACACTTTGATAAAGTCGAGTTACGTAAACCACAACATCATTACAACCAATAATTTTTTTTAAAATGAAACCGAAATGAGATTTTTATTAAATTCAGGGCCGTTCTTTAGCATGTTTAATATGTGATTTTGAACAGGCCTCCCAAAATTTTAGGGTCCAATTTACGTTGTTTAGAGTCTTTAATCAAAGAATATAAAACAAAAATAATATATCGTATCATCGCCTCGGGATTTTGTATATATGTTAACTCATTTTGCATTGTAATCAAAAGGTTTAGGTGTAACAGAGCCTCCAAAAAGATTGGAACGTCCCTTATTAAATTAATATTAAGAAAAACCGGCTACATAATCCTGAATTAATTAAAACCTCAGTTAATACCTAAATAACCCTCTTTTCTCGGTCCACACAAACCATTATAGTTTATACGTTATATGATTATATTATATCATTCCTGAATCCTGAAATAAATAAATGCCACTATGGTAGTACTAAATTGTAAATTTAAAAAACTACAAGGGGCAAATATGTATTTTGGTAAAAGACGATTATAGGGTTTTCTTCCGTATGGAATGGAACGCACAGTGCAGTCTTTGTTCATTTCCTCAGGCGTAGTGGTCATCGCCGCCGGTGATAAAATTATCTCCGACAACTGCAAGGTATTTCTCCTCTCTCCATTTACATATAGACATTCTACTTTTTTGTATTAGGTGGCTCCGAAGTTTGTTCTTTTTGATTTTCGTGTTCATTGGTTAATTAGGGTTTTAATTGGGAAAATTATCAGTTTATTATGATGGTATATTTGTTTATGTTATTGATGAAATATAGTGTGAATTTTTGATGCCTTGTGTGAGATAGAGCGTGCCAGGTTTTTATTACTAATTAAGAGTACTCGATTAGTGAGGGATACAGTACAGTTTAACTTTTGAGGTCAAATTAATCAATTTTCAGCTTCAACTTGGACTTAGATAGGAATTCTATTATATTTAACTTCATCACAAATGCTATCAACAAGGACAGTGGTGGTGCTAATTTTTGTATGCAAATCATTAACGATTCTAGAAATTGAGTATTGTTTTGCCTCAAAAAGTCGATTTCAAAACTAGTTATCTGGCAATGCAACAAGAACACGGACTATTTACCAAGACAAACCTGGTAAGAGCTTACCTTGTTGGGCACCACCATCACTTTCCTTACTGGGTAAGATTATCGGTCTTCAAAATAGCATAGTATAAGCGCCTCGTACCCAGTAAACGCTAACCGGGTAAGAGTCACCACCATCATCCATAACGAGGTAAGCGGCAATAAGTGTTTAGTTACCTGATAAGAGGCAATAACTGTTTAGTAAACGACTTCTATTATAGTAGCGTATATTGCATGTCAACAACAATTTCCATCCAAGAACTAAAATGCTGGGTTTCATTATTCGTTCGACTTTGGAGATGCTGATGCAAATGCAACCGATCAATATGTTGAGGATTTGTATCTATATATTTTTTATATATAAATAGTGGGAAATCTAGATGGTTTTTACACATCAATACCATAATTCTAGACTCATATACACCTTTCTATTCATTTATTGTTGTCGAAGTCGAAGAATTAAGTTCATATTCCTAGTTTGCAACTTAAAATTTGTTATCTTAAGACATAATAAAGATGGATATTCTCATATTTCATGTATGTTTGCATCTTTTGGATATTTCTATGTGGATAGTTGTATATGCCTCTGGCAGTCTTGTGAAGTAAAATCTTGATTATTTACTTATTTGGATTTGCAGAGACATTGAATTTAGGATCGATGTGTAGCATTTACAAAATTCTTGCTCTGTACTTTTTGTTTTAAACAAGGATCGGGTAGGCACTGAATTTTGTATCAATGCGAGCAGTTAGTTAAATTAAGAAAAGTTTCCGAGTAAGTAGTTAGAGGCGGATCCAGAAAAACTTTCGAGCTGGGGTACAAGATAATTAACATTATATAAAATAAAACAAAAATTAATCATAGAAAGTACGTTTTGATCAAGGGGGTGTTTGGGATTGCTTATTTGAGGTGCTTTTTAGCTTATTGCGATTTGGCACCGGAGATAAGCACTTACGATTGTTTGGATGAGGAAAAATTAAAATGGCTTATAGCGGTACCAAACCGCTGAAAAGCGCTTTTTGATAAGTCATTTGGTTTTAACTTATCAACTTATTTGAAAAGTGCTTATCACTTTTTTGGTTATTTTATATGTATAAGCAATCCCAAACATCTTTAAATAACAACTTATTAGCTTATTATGTTTTGGTACCAAAATAAGCTAATCCAAACACTTTTTTAAAAACTTCGATTTGACACCGCATAAGTTGATAAGCACTTTTTAAAATAAGCATAAGTTGTTTTAAATAAGCAATCCCAACACCCCCTAAGAATGACATACAAATGGTTTTTTGCAACACCAAAGTGGTTTTTCCTTCATTTTTGCTGCTATTACCAAAATTAAAAAAGAACCAAAGGGATTCGAACTTGTAGGCTGCAGCCACAATTTATTATTGCAATTGCATAGTTTCAGAAGACTAATCTGTTCTAGCGGTAGAGTTGTGGGTGTAATCCATATGTGTGAGATCCTGGGTTCAAGTCTGGGACCGCTCATCTGCCAATGGGATGCATGATCTGATTTACCTCCCCACGATGACCGTGGGACCGGTGTAGTAAGGGCGCCTCAGAGGGTGGCGTTTACCCTCTTTTAGAATTTTAATGTCTGCAGGCAATGTAACTTATGTACTAGTTATAATTCATGAAGTTTTATAAGTCCTCACATAAAAATCTTGTTATAGAATGCTGTTTCAGGATAATTAAACAATAAACTCACTTTAGAATAGGTTGCAATGTTCATACAGTTTTGCATGTTTTTTCAAGGCGTGACTTATGGCGACAAATTTGTATATTATATGTACACGCACTCATAGGTTTTTACTAGTATTACTTTGATATAAGACCATATACAAGTATGTTATATACTAAAAGCTAAGAAGTAAAACTCTAGAAGGGAAAAAATTTAAAAGAAACACACGTTGGACCATGGCATCCATAAAGGCAACGTGGCTGCTTATTACCGATGGCCGTTTTTGTTTTCAATCGTTTTACCGTTAATTTTTCTTTCCTTGGTTTAGGTGCTTAGTGGTTACCGAAACCAACACTGAAATGGAGGCTCAATTCTTTCGGTTTCTGAAGATAGTCGGTGTTGGTTTCAAAGCTAGAGCGGAATCAGAAGGACGTTTATTGTTTCTGAAGCTGGGGTACAGTCATGAGGTGGAATTAACGGTGCCTCCTGCTGTTCGAGTATTTTGTTTCAAACCCAATATCGTTTGTTGCACGGGCATAGACAAGCAAAGGGTGCACCAGTTTGCTGCTGCTGTTCGTAGTTGTAAACCCCCCGAGGTTTACAAAGGCAAAGGTATTATGTATGTTGATGAAGTTATAAAGAAAAAGCAGGGCAAGAAATCAAAATAACGTCACATTTTGGTTCCTGTTTTTTTTTCTTTTGTTACAAAATAACCATCGTTTTAAATATGAAGTGTTTTAGATAAATTATGAGGATGCAAAATGAATAATTGTACTTAGACATCTTTTGTTAAGATATTTTTTTTTTCATGTAAATTTTTTGCTTTTTCAGAAAATTACGATATTTGATTTATTTTGTTTCTAATTATTTGTTAAATATTTAATATAAATAACCATTACTGTATAAAATAATTTTATAGATTCAAATCAATATCACTAATTTGTTCGAGCAATATAATAATTGAATAAATAACTATTCATGGATGCCGACTCCATCAAACTATTGATGGATGCTTACACCAAATAGTAGTTAACTAACCCACCCTTCGTTTACAATTAAATTTGCAACAACGTTAAGTTGGGTGTAATCAACAAAGACTCGGTTCAACAACGGTGATATCAAGCCCAAATAGATTAGTTAGAGCATTTCTCCAAAAATGGAGAAAACGGAGATTTTAGACATTTTTGTGCTTTAACAGATTCTCCAAATCTTTCGCCAAAATGGAGAAAGTGAGTGTAATTTTCAACAAATATGTAGAACTCTCCAAAAATGATTACAATGAGAGAGAAATTATTTTTTATTATATTCTACCAATAAGATTTCTTCAAATGAAATGAATAGGAGAGAGAAATAATACTTTATTATATTTATACAATATTTTAATATTATAAGTAATGATGTCATCTCTAAAATGGAGAATCTGTTAGAGATAGATGTAATTTTTTATGTAGATTTTGACTTTAAGTTCTCCATTTTAGAGAATTTTTGGGGATGTTAACAATTTTTCTAAAATTTCTCCAAAATAGAGAACCAAAAGTTAAAATCTTCAAAAAAAAATTACATCCATCTCCAACAGCTTTTCCATTTTAGAGATAAATCATTGATTATATTATTAAAATATTAAATATATTTAATAAAATATTATTTCTCTCATCTAAACATTTCATTTCAAAGTTTCTCATTGGTAGAATATAATAAAAAAAATTTCTTTCTCATAGTAATCATTTTTTGGGATATCTCCAAATTTGGAGAAAATTATACTCTCTCTCCTGTTTTCTCCATTTTAAAGAAAATTTTAGAGAAACTCTTAAAGTAAAAAAGTTGCTCAAAATCTCTATTTTTTTTATTTTAGAGAAGTTGTTAGAGGCTTTTAAAACTAAATTTGCAAGGGGGTGGGGGTGGAGGTTGGGGGTTGAATTTTCAGATTTCAAGCTCAAATATGATTACTAAAACAAAAACGGCTTGACTTTTCAGATTTAATCTCATATAAATAGAGATTGTTGATGCACATAAGATTTTTATTATATTATTTCAAATAAGGAATTAATCTTGTAGCTGCTTGATTGGTAAATTAGTAGATTTTATTTAAATATAAGACAGGCAGGGGCTTTCAACCGTTGAGTGATCTTTGATGCCTGACCACTTTTGCATCGATTGATTGAGATTGTCAATAATCAATTTTTGTTCAAATATATTATTTCAAACAGTAAATTATCATTCTCATCCTTGTAGTTTGTAAATAATTTTGATTTTACTATCTCTATGGTTTTAAAATTGCAATTTTCGTTCATGTAGTTTGAAGGTTATTGCTATTTTCGTCCCTCAACTAATTCATACCTTGAAGTATATAAGGGTGCATTTAGTACACTGGATAATGACATGACAGAAAGAACAGAGATCACTGTTCCATGTTTGACAAGACTTTTATGTAGAACAAGCTTGAACAAAGTGGAACAAGCTTAAACACGCCTGTACGGCTATAACCACCCCTACCCCCATAGAATAAGGTGGAACAAACCTATATTTTGCCAATATACCCTCAAAATAAAATTTAATTCTCTTATAAAACATCATATATGTCTCTCTCTTTACGTTTTTATCTTTTCTTTAAATTTTATTTATTGTATTTTATACTTATTAACTTTCACTTTATTGTCCTCAAAATATTACTTTTATACGATTTCTATATTTTAGTTAATTTATGTAATTTATTAAATATTATTAATAATAAAATAATATATAAAATGTATAAAATAATATTTTGAAACTACATAAACTTTTTATTTTGGTGTCATTTTAATTGTCTTGACAAAAACTTTTAATGATATATTTATTTATTATAATTTAATACATTACGTAAATTAATCAAAATGTATAAAAGATATAAATAACTCATTAAGGGTAAATTGGTAATTTTACCTATTTTGTCATGTTCAATTTTGTCTTACCAAACGTTGAACAGTTGTTTCGTCCTGTATAGATACCAAACGATTATAACTTAATAAATTACATAAATTAATCAAAATGTATAAAAGATATAAACAACTCATTAGGGGTAAATTGATCATTTTACCAATTATGTCTTGTCTAGTTTTGTCTTACCAAACGTTGAACAGTTGTTCTGTCCTGTCCTATCTGGATACCAAACGATTATAATTTAATAAACTACATAAATTAATCAAAACATATAAAAGATATAAACAACTCATTAGGGGTAAATTGGTCATTTTACTGTATTGTCTAGTTTTGTCTTACCAAACACTAAACAGTTGTTCTGTTCTGTTCTGTTCAGATACCAAAAGCACCCTAAGGGGGTGTTTGGGATTGCTTATTTGAGGTGATTTTTGGCTTATTGCGGTGTGACACCGGAGATAAGCACTTTCTAGTGTTTGGATGGTATTAAAAAATCAAAGTGCTTATAACGGTGCCAAACCGAAGATAAACACTTTTTCATAAGTCATTTTGTTCTAACTTATCAACTTATTTGAAAAGTGCTTATGACTTTTTTGGTTATTTTATATGTATAAGCAATCACAAACATCTTTAAATAATAACTTATTAGCTTATTACGTTTTGGTACCACAATAAGCTAATCCAAACATTTTTTTAAAAACTCCGGTTTGACACCGCATAAGTTGATAAACACTTATCAAAATAAGCATAAGTTGTTTTAAATAAGCAATCCCAAACACCCCCTAAGTGATGAACAATAAAGAATTGTTAAGCCACATGGACTGAAACAACAATAAAATGTAAATCTTAAAGACGAAAATAGTAATGAATTACAATAATAGAGATGAAAGTTGTAATTTCTAAACGACAGGGACGAAAATCGTAATTTGTAAAAAACCACAAGGACCTAAAAACATAATTTACTCTATTTCAAATAAAAATTAGATTAAAGCAGCGGAGCGTAAATATAACGACGGTGGCCGCCGGAAAAAGTGATCGTAAACCAATGAGAGCCGGTGGTCGCTTTATTCACAACCAAATGAGCGCATTAATTTATAGTCGGATCGGATATGATCGGATCATAGGCCGGTTACGACTGTTGATTTTTGCAGAACACTCTCGTGCATTGCAAATGAAATTTGTGCTTGTTTAATTTCTCTCAAATTGAATCGATCATGTCTGTAGGCATCGTTATGTGTTGAGGTTTATGAACCTCACGTTTTCATTATTATTCCTTTTGCTAATTCGTAGTGCATGTCCCTGATCTGATTGGAGATTTTGATTTGCTGCCTCCCTTCTTCGCCCAAAACAGGTGATGATTATAGTATATTTATTTGTGATTGTTGCTTTTGAAATGGATTTTCTTACTGATTTATAAGTTATAACCCTAAACCAGTCAGGTCAATTAATAGAGCTGTTATTTCAAGGACGATGTGAAATTCAGTTAGGTCACTGATAAACAAGGACGATGTGAAATTTTGAAGGTTTGGTTGAAAGAGGTTTGCCCGTAGCATCACACATACATCGATGATGGATTACAAGCTGCATTAAATACGCATTTGAAATTTTTGACATGATCATTAATGTTTAGTCCTTTTTCGATTATTGCATCTCATGTTTGCTCCTCACTTTGATTTTAGAAATTCTTGATGCGAAGGGCTTTTTTGCGACCGTTGTTAGCACATCTCTAACAAATTCTCTATAATGGAGATTTTGGGCCCTCCAATGGATGAAACATTTCCCCAAAATGGAGAAAACAGGAGAAAGAGCGTAAAATTCTCCAAATTTGGATAACTCCACAAAAAGATTACAACAAGAGAATAATATTTTTAATATATTTCCAACAATAGGAAATTTGAAATTAAATTTTTAGAGAGAGATAATATTTTACTAGATGAAAGAATATTTTGATAATATAATCGATTTCCTGATCTCCAAAATAGAGAATCTGGTGGAGTTGAATGTATTCCTGTTTTAGAGATTTTGAAAAATTATTAAGAAATTTTAGAGAATCTGTTGGAGATGCAAATGTTTTGTTCCATTCATTTACTTCATTTTCATCTTTTTGACCTTTTTCATCAGACATCTATATCTTTGATTACCACATTTTATGCTTGCTTGTTGCTTTGATGTTAAACTTCTTCTTGGTTGCTTGCATATGCTGTGCTAATTACTTCATTCATGAATTTTGCAACATATACTTGGGATACAATCTTATGAATCTTGTTGACTTATATATATATATATATATATATATATATATATATATATATTTGTATGGATGATGATGAGCAAAGATTGTAATCTTCAGAGGAAAAAATAACACTTACGATTGATTGGACACAGTATGGAATTTTCAAGCGTCTTGTAATCCTTGTACTCGATGTCAGTCCGTTGACATGTTCCCTTCATATGCTATAACTTGCAATATCCACTTTACTCTTGTTAATTTTTCAAAAGTTATTGTAGTCTTTTTCTGAAGTTTTGGATGCTATAGGGATCTCCCTGAATATGATTATTGTTGGATTTGCTCATTGGCTAGGTTTGGAACCCCATTATCCTCTCAATGGATCTTTTGAAGAGCAATCTGATGCGGTTCCATATATTCATACATGATGTCAGAGCCTCCTGTGCCTGGTACTCAATATATACTCTAGGACATGTGTGCACGTCTAGCCTCCGTTGGAGGGGCATGTCAGTATCCCACATCGGCTAAGCTTGGACCTTTTTGATTCAATATATGTTGGAATCTTCTTCTCTCCTCAAAGTCTCTTTTGAAGTGTAATATGATGGGGTTCTAGATATTCTCACAATTATAATCATAGAGCTTTGTGATAGGTACTCAAGGTCAATTTTGATGTGGGATATGATGGGAGGTGCTTGATGGTGGTGAGGATTTTCAAAGGTAAAATGATCAGAGCAAGTTTCTTTGGACAGAAGTGATCAGGGTTGTGTGCCCTTCATCTATGAAGGTGTTAAACATCCTCCACTAAGGTTCACATATAACAGAAAAAAGGGTGCAAGTTCAGTTGGCGGGGACCACAATAAATGAAGAGATGGTGTCACTTGTGGTTAGCAAATTTGTTACGGAAGGGTAGATTGGGTAATCCTCTTGTAATAGGGTTGGGGAGTCTAGTTATAAATAAGTGGGTTTTCTGTGGGATTAGACATGCAGAAATTACTCAGACCTTGTAATAGGAGATCCTAGCTTCTCGAATTGCTAGACTTCTTTTCCTTTTCCTTTTTTTTCAATCATTCAGCTAATACAAATTCCCATACTTCGATAATTCCAGTTTGTAGTACTCAGTTCACAACAAATTGGTATCAGAGCCTTCGATTCCTGTCATGGCTCCTCACAGACCAGATCCTGTAACTCAACACGTGGAAACGGTGGAAGAAGAGGTAGCTGCAGTTAAGACTTCACTGTTTGAATTACAGCAGACTATGCAGAGGCAATATAAGGAACAGATGGCTCTCTTAAACCAATGTTTCACAGAGATGGCAGCAGAGAGTTCACAACTGCAATCTTCCATATAGGAGGTCAAAGAGTCCATGGCTAACCCTAATCACCCCAATGGGGGACCTACGCCGATCGGAAGCCCAAGTAGTTCTGGAGGGGGAGCAGGAACGCAAAATAATGGATCCAATTGGAGATTTCGAAAATTGGATATGCCATTGTTTGACGGCAGTAACCCGGACGGATGGATCATACGGGCCGAATGATACTTCACGTTCTACTGTTTGGGAGAATCGGAGAAGCTTGAGGCAGCGGTCGTGGCGCTAGAAGGAGACGCACTGTTATGGTATCAGTGGGAACACCGACGACGACCGATTAATCATTGGGAGGAGATGAAGATGATGCTGCTTCGACAGTTCCGACCGACGAACGCTGGATCCTTACACGAGCAATGGTTAGCGGTAGCCCAGGTTGGTACTGTAATCGATTATCAGAGAAGGTTTATCGAGTTGGCGGCTCCGTTGTCTAATATCCCCGATGAGATTGCCCTGGGCCAATTTATCAATGGGCTGAAACCAGAATTACGGGCCGAGATACGTGTACTTGGGCCTTGCAATCTAGACCATGCTATGGACTTAGCTATTAAACTAGAAGACAAGTTGAGATCCAACATGGGTCGTCGATATGAGCCTCGAACAGGAACGCAGATGAACGCTTCGAGTGGAGGAGGCAGTACGTATTTGAAGACATCACCGTTTCAATCAGCACCAATATCCTCTTCGTCTGGGTCGTCACCTATATCATCGATCAACTCTCGAACCATTCCATCTACTCCGATGAACCGAACGGGGGTAAATACCACCGGCAAACCAATGGGAGAAGTAAGGCGATGAAGTTCATGGTCAATGGGGTGCCGGTCACCCTTAAAGGGGATCCGTCTCTGGGTCATTCGAAGGTGACACTCAAAAACATGATGCGTTCCATAAACCAGGAAGGGGGTGGATATATGCTCCAGGAATGTGAGCCAACCTTGAGGAAATTGCCGGAAGCCCCGGAGTTTTTGAAAGAAGTTATGAGGACTCATAAGAATGTTTTTGAATGGCCGAATGGGCTGCCACCAAAGCGGAATAGAGAGCACACTATCAATCTGAAGGAGGGGGCTGAACCTGTTTCGGTACGACCTTACCGATACCCCCATGCCCAGAAAACAGAGATTGAAAGATGTTGATAGTTAACCTAAACTTGTGGGTTAAATATAATCAAGTCAATATATATATATATATATATATATATTTATAGGTAGTTATTTTAGTGAAAGGGTGTGACCATTCATAAAGAGGTATGATGCTTAGTGAAAGGGTGGGACAATTCATGAAGAGGTATGATGCTTAGTGAAAGGGTGTGACCATTCATGAAGAGGTATGATGCTTCATGAAACAACACAACCTTTACCGAACCATTGCGATTGTTCGATGGCACCTTTTCAGTGTTTATAAATAGGGTCAATGTTTTGTAAAGTGTATGAACAAAAATTGCAAGTATCAATAAAATTAGCAAGTGTATTCATACTATTACCTGTGATTTGTTCATCATAGCAAGATTATTTTCCAACATTTGGTATCAGAGCACGTTAATCGATCTAGGGAAGAACAAGTGCAAGGGGCGGTCGATTAGAATCGCAGATTGAAGGAGCGATTTTGGGGAAGGAAAATTAAAGGGAAAGAAGAAGTACTGGGATTTTGAAAAATTAAAAGGTTATAATCCCAAATTAATTGAAAAATAGCAAGAAAGGATCAATTATTTTGATCAAAGCAAGTAAGAACCTGATTAGCAAGTGGGTCAGGAGACACAAACTGATTAGCAAGTAGGTCAGATACGTGTAGTAAGAGCCAGATTAGCAAGTGGGTCTGGAAATACAATATTGATTAGTAAGTTGGTCAATATTAAGCAAGTTTAGCAAGAAAACCTGGTTAGCAAGTTGGCCAGTAGCAAGGGTCTGGAAATACAATATTGATTAGTAAGTTGGTCAATATTAAGCAAGTTTAGCAAGAAAACCTGGTTAGCAAGTTGGCCAGTAGCAAGTAAGATTTTTTATTTTTCAATCAAACACAAGAGCAAGAAAACCAGAAACCATCTCGGTTCTGATTTGTAAGAAGTAAGCAAGTTAAAAGCAAGCAAGCAAGCATGACAGAAAAGCAGGTGATAAACATGATAACGCATCAATCAGTACATCAGTTCGAGAGCAAGGAAACGTTTTACTACAATGTCCAAAATTGACTGAAACAAACTACACTACGTGGGCATTGTTGATGGAAACAATATTGAAGGCCCATGGTCTGTGGGAAACAATTGATGTTAAAAATGCGGTGGATGAGAAGAAAGCACATACATCAAAGGCAATGATCTTTCAAACTTTGCCCGAAGATGTCCTAATGCAGGTAGCACAGTGCTCGACTACAAAGGAAGTTTGGGACTCAATCAAAGTTCGTTTCATTGGAGTAGACTTAGTTCAAAAAGCACGCTCGCAAACTTTGAGGAGTGAACTAGAGTCTTTAAAGATGAAAGAAAATGAAACTGTAAGTAGTTTTGCAAGCAACTTGAGCAACATGAGGGCAATATTTACAAATCTTGGAACTACACTCGAAAGCAAGATAATTGTGAGGAAACTACTCAATTCGGTTCCAAAGAAGTTTTTACCGATCGTGGCAACTATTGAACAATATCAAGATTTGGACAAAATGTCGTTTGAAGAAGCCGTTGGAAGATTAACAGCCTTTGAAGAACGAATCAAAAGTCAAGACATGCCAGAGGAAAATGATGAAGACAAACTTCTGATAGCAAGTTCAAACAACCAAAGCCATGGTAAAGGTCGAGGTAAAAATTTCAACAACGAAGCCAAGGAAAGCATGAAATGGAAGAACAGTCCAAATACACATGGAAGAAGTACGATTCAAGGAACTAAAGACAAGAGCACTTTCAGATGTTATGAATGTGGTGACTTCGGTCACTTTACGAGGGAATGTTCGAAGTGGAAACACAATAAAGACAAGCAAGAAGAGTCTTATCTCATTAATGATGACGAAGGACCAACGCTGCTGTGAAGAGCAAGATAAAAGCAAGTTAAAGACCTACCTTAAACCAAAGTTTAGTTTAAGGGGGAGTGTTGATAGTTAACCTAAACTTGTGGGTTAAATATAATCAAGTCAGTATATATATATATTTATAGGTAGTTATTTTAGTGAAAGGGTGTGACCATTCATAAAGATGTATGATGCTTAGTGAAAGGGTGGGACAATTCATGAAGAGGTATGATGCTTAGTGAAAGGGTGGGACCATTCATGAAGAGGTATGATGCTTCATGAAACAACACAACCTTTACCGAACCATTGCGATGGTTCGATGGCACATTTTCAGTGTTTATAAATAGGGTCAATGTTTTGTAAAGTGTATGAACAAAAATTGCAAGTATCAATAAAATTAGCAAGTGTATTCATACTATTACCTGTGATTTGTTCATCATAGCAAGATTATTTTCCAACAAAAGATTGGTACAAGACATGCTTCGGGCTGGAATTATTCAATCGTCGATGGGTCCTTTTTCTAGTCCGGTTCTCTTAGTGAAAAAGAAGGATGGTTCCTGGAGGTTTTGTGTTGATTACCGAGCATTAAACAAGGCCACTATACCGGATAAATACCCTATTCTGGTGATTGATGAGCTGTTAGATGAGCTTTTTGGATCACGAGTCTTCTCTAAATTGGACCTCAAGTCAGGCTATCACCAGATCAGAGTCAAGAAAGACGACGTGCCTAAAACAGCTTTCAGAACCCATGAAGGACACTATGAATTTTTGGTTATGCCGTTCGGGCTAACCAATGCACCCGCGACATTTCAGTCGGTAATGAATGAGATTTTTCGCCCATATCTTCGTAAATTTGTCCTAGTTTTTTTCGATGATATTTTGGTTTATAGCCCAAGTGAACAGCAACATGTTGAGCATTTGGCAGCTGTTATGGCGCAACTGTCCAGGCATCAGTTCTATGCTAACCCAAACAAATGTGAGTTTGGAAAAGCGACGTTGGCTTATCTAGGCCATGTGATCTCAGAAGCAGGAGTGTCGGTTGATCCAGAGAAAATCAAAGTGATAATAAAGTGGCCACTACCAAAGAATGTACGTGAGTTACGTGGGTTTTTGGGCCTGTCCGGTTATTACCGACGGTTCATCTCGGGGTTTGCTAGGATGGCCTTTCCTCTAACTGATCAGCTGAAGAAAGAGAATTTTGGGTGGACACCGGAGGCTACAAAAGCGTTCCAAAGGCTTAAAACAGCCCTAACTACAGCTCCTATCTTGGCGATACCAAATTTTACTCAGGTTTTTATAGTGGAGGCTGATGCATCGGGTTACGGGTTAGGGGCAGTTCTGTTACAAAATGCTCATCCGATTGCTTATTTCAGTCAGGTGCTCGGGCTGAGGAATCGTTTGAAATCTATCTATGAAAAGGAGTTGATGGCAATAGTACTCGCGGTGCTTCGATGGCGTCACTATTTGCTGGGTCGACACTTTATAATCAGGACAAATCAAAGGAGCCTTAAATACCTCATGGAACAGCGAGAGGTAGGTTCTGACTACCAGAAATGGATGAGCAAACTTTTGGGGTTTGACTTCGAAATTCAATACAAGCCGGGACCAACAAATAGGGTGGCAGACGCACTGTCTCGTGAATTTCCGATAAGTACAGAACTAGGAAACATGGTGTCTTCTTGGTCCATAAACATGACAGACTTGATAAAGGAAATTGAAGCCGACTCCTTTATTAAGAGAGTCTCCAGTGAACTACAACAAGGAAAAACCCATGTTGAATATTACATGGAACAAGGGCGATTGATGTACAAAAGTCGATTAGTAATTCCTAGCAATTCTTCCTTCATACCTAAACTATTACAGGAGTATCATGATTCTGTGGTAGGCGGTCATTCCGGAGAGTTAAAAACTTACCAACGATTGGCGTCTGAGTGGTTCTGGGTTGGAATGAGAAAAGTTGTCCAACGTTATGTCCGGGCCTGTTCGGTGTGTCAACAGCAGAAAGCATCCACTACCCAGCCGGCGGGACTACTTCAGCCCTTACCCATACCATCAGAAGTTTAGGAGGATTTGAGCATGGATTTTATAGAAGGGCTGCCACGTTCCAATGGATTTGATAGCATCTTGGTTGTCGTTGATCGATTAACCAAATATGCCCATTTCTTGGCACTAAAACATCCGTTTAATGCAACATCGGTGGCAACATTGTTTGTCAAAGAAGTGGTTCGACTCCATGAGTTTCCGTCCACTATTGTCTCGGATCGGGACAGTTTTTATGAGCATCTTTTGGCGTGAACTATTCCGCCTTCAGGGGACCACACTGCTACGAAGTACGACGTATCACCCCCAAACCGATGGACAATCGGAGATCGTTAACAAAACTTTAGAGACTTACCTCAGATGTTTTATTCATGGGGTTCCCCGCAAATGGGTACAGTGGCTGCGATGGGCAGAATTTTGGCATAACACTTCGTACCATGTCTCTATAAAATGCACACCCTTTAAGGCGCTCTATGGTCGAGATCCTCCTCGTCTTGTAAAAGTTCAACAGGGCAATACGGGTGTTCCTTCATTGGAAGAAAGGTTGTTGGAACGGGATGCCATATTAGATGAACTGAGCGGTCATCTCCTACAGGCTCAACAACATATGAAACTTGTGGCCGATAAGAAACGCCTTAAAATTGCAGCCCTATCGACAGAAATCGTTGGCTAGCAAACCTTTTCATAAGTTGGCTGCACGTTACTATGGGCCATTTAAGATCATACAGCGGATTGGCGAAGTGGCTTACAAGCTTCAGTTACCCGAATCAGCTCGTATCCACCCGGTTTTCCATGTATCTCAGCTCAAGAAAGCGATTGGAGAAAGGCAGGCTTTTCCATCATTACCGCCGCAGATTATCGAGGATTTGGAATTAGAAGTCGAGCCAGAGCGTTTATTAGGGGTCCGATCTACAGACACGACAGGAGGGCAACGAATCGAGACATTAATTAAGTGGAAGGGATTACCTGACTTTGAAGCAACTTGGGAGGAGTTCACAACCATTCAACATGTCTTTCCTCAATTCCACCTTGAGGACAAGGTGGCTCTGTGGGAGCGGGGTAATGTTAAACATCCTCCACTAAGGTTCACATATAACAGAAAAAAGGGTGCAAGTTCAGTTGGTGGGGACCACAATAAATGAAGAGATGGTGTCACTTGTGGTTAGCAAATTTGTTACGAAAGGGTAGATTGGGTAATCCTCTTGTAATAGGGTTGGGGAGTCTAGTTATAAATAAGTGGGTTTTCTGTGGGATTAGACATGCAGAAATTACTCAGACCTTGTAATAGGAGATCCTAGCTTCTCGAATTGCTAGACTTCTTTTCCTTTTCCTTTTTTTTTCAATCATTCAGCTAATACAAATTCCCATACTTCGATAATTCCAGTTTGTAGTACTCAGTTCACAACAGAAGGTACAAAGGTCACTATCAAATAAGTTGAAGGGATATGAGCCATATCAACAAGGATAAATGGATATGGTAGGAAATGTTATAAATGATGAAACCTAATTTGCCGGTGGTATTGTTGTTTAGTATTTCATATGCTAAGGGGCCGTTTACCAAACACTTACCGGATAAGTGCTTAATTACTAGCAAGAAACGTCACTCGCACTTACCTTATCGTGTGACATTCTTGGTCATCAAAATGGATTGTTGGCAAGCGTCTTAAACCGAATAAGTGTTTACCGGGTAAGAGTCTTTTCCCTCACTTACCGGGTAAGTCACTTACCGGGTAAGTCACTTACCGGGTAAGTCACTTACCGGGTAAGACTCTTACCGGATAGGATTTTGGGTCCTTGTCATGCTTTATCGGTAAGGTAAGTGACATCGGCAAGCGCTTACCCGGTGAATGTTCAGTAAACGGCCCCTAAGTGTCACAGGCTTATTATCATATAACGAGATTCAAGTTTCTTTGGCATTTTTCGGACGTTATGCACTATTGAAATCCTTCTGGACAATCATGGAATAAATGGTACATGGAGAGAACAATGCAAGTGTAGAAACAGATCTAAATACATAACAAGATGAAGCAGCTAGTCTGATAGGTGCTTTTGATCATGATATTAATTGGTAACTTTCATAGTGGTCTTGTTAGCTAGCTGTTTGTCTATTTGAAGTCTTAAGATATACCCTTTTATGTAAATAAGTGAATGGAGTTTGCCTGCTTGTGTAGCAAGG
This sequence comes from Arctium minus, assembly GCA_954870635.1. Taxonomy (NCBI): domain Eukaryota; kingdom Viridiplantae; phylum Streptophyta; class Magnoliopsida; order Asterales; family Asteraceae; genus Arctium; species Arctium minus. Next base: position 122,497,144 of record OX941082.1, read on the forward strand.
ACATGAGCCATGTATTTTATTACAAATTGTTCAATTCTAAAAGACGTCAATATGTCTAAATGTTCTAGTAGACTACTTTATAGGACTTCAATTTATAAGACCAAACAATTGTGTTTCCTATGTAAGGGTATTGCAGTAAGTTGACCGACCCTTTTGGCGGCATCCTATTGAGTTTTATATGATACTATGAAAGTGTGTCTTATAAAGACAAGAAGATGTGTTCATAGCACTCTTCTCAAATGTGTCTTATAAAAAAAGCTAATAGTACAATTTATTTCCAAGTTGTCTTAACAAACTTGTTAGAACTTATAAAAGCGTTCTATCAACTTATTGTAAAACACACAATTGTTTGATTCTATGAAATATGGTATTATGACATTTATACATATTTGGCGTTCTATAAAGCCCATTTTATTGTAGTTACACTAAGTTTTTTTGATCTCTATATATGCATAATGTATCAGGAGGTAAGGGCCATGACGGTCCATGGTGATTATGTTGCAGTAAGAATGTAAGATAGAGATGTTGTCTTCATCAGTCTTCGCGTATACTTTCAACCGTGATTTAGGGGTTGTGTACCAAATGCTTACCAACAAGAGTCACCTCTCTCACTTATCTTATTGGGTAACATTCTCGACAATCAAAATGGATCTTTATTAAGCATCTCTTACCCGGTAAGCGCTAACCGGGTAAGAATTTCTCCCTCACTTACCATAAGATTCTCAGTCCTTAATTACTATGCTCACTCGGTAAGGTAAATGACACCAGGAAGCGCTTGGTAAACAGTCCCTTAGTAAATTATGATGCTGGGGCTTGTATCAGTTAGGAATTAGTAACACTGTAACAGTATACTGGTCCCCCGTGTGTATGTATATATATATATATATATTCACTCTAGAATGACAATTTTTTTATAAGAACACCTTACTATGTTATGGATAAAACCTACGGGTGAGGGTTCATTTCTGAATTGAGACGTTTGAAAGGAGTCGGATCATGTAGGGTAGCTAAGCTGCCAACTGGGAATCCTACAAGACAGAAACGCTAGTTTACAAAATCTCCTCTAATCCCTTCTCCACCAATTATCATCCATCTCCCACATGGATTCCTTGGCCCATCTCTAGCTATATAATTTGGTTTATTTACACTTTCTTATTTGCAGTGTGATCAAGATCATATCAGATAGATAGATCTGTGCAGATGGGCGACTCTTCGTCTTCATACATACATATGGTAAGTGATTTTGATTGATTAATCTACATACCATCCATCATGTAGTTGATCATGATTAATTAACTGGTGTGACTCGATCCATGTATATATATATAGGTACAACATCTTATAGAAAAGTGTCTGATCTTTGGCATGAGCAAAGAAGAGTGCATGGAAGCCCTTTGTAAACATGCAAATATCAAGTCAATCATCACCTCCACTGGTTAGTTTAATTTCCCATCATTAATTTCTCGTACTGTAATTTATACATATATACATACAGGTGAGGCGAAGGATCGTGTGAGAAGTTGAGGTAAATTTGAGAAGCGTGAGAAGTGGATCTGAACCGTTGATCACTTTTAATCAAATGCCCTCCCATGAATTACGGCTTAGAAGGGAATTGATTCGGTACATCTCGGTGCATCCATTTCTCATCCAACGGTTGATAACCACTTCTCACGTCAACTTCTCACCAGAACCCAACCCTATACATACATACATATGTAGCCAAGAATCTCTAAGGTGGCCTTTGTTTTTTAAGAGGTCTGAAATCTTATTTCACTTCTGATTAATAAGAGGTGGTGTTGAAGTCTGGAATCTGAATTAATAAGACTGTTTGTTTTTGTAATGTCTGGAGGTGTCTTGAGAGAAAGGAGAGCATATGAAATGAGGCGGCGATAAGAGGTTTTAAGAAGTTAGGTCACCACTTCTTATTTCAGATGTATTTAAGAGTTAAGAGGTTCTGAAAACTGGAAAAAAACAAACTGTCTAAATGTAAAAAGGTTTGAACGATTCAGAGAGCCATTAAAAAGTATTTTTAAAAAAACAAACAGCTCCTAAGTTTTCTTTGAATGCTGGAATCTTGAGAGCTTGGAGTGATATGTAGTGGCTGCATGGAAGTTGAGTCTTTTAAAACATTGTAAAATATGAGTGCATGCACAGGCGTGTTTGTGGGCGTCGATAAAACCAAACGAAACTAAACGAACCCAGTAAATCCCATGGAGAGGTTGGATTTGGGGTAGGATGTATGCAGACCTTTTTCTTTGGTTCGTACGAAGATGATTTTGCAACGGGCTCAAGAAACATCATTGAAGTATTATGTACTCATGCTAAAATAGTTGATCAAAGTATTTGAACCATTTGTAACCGGTTTTCGTACTAAAGATGATCACATATCGTGATTATTAATTACTATACCATGCAGTGTGGGCCGAGTTGGAGAAAGAGAACAAGGAATTCTTCGAGTCATACTGGCAGTCTCGGTCTCGATACTCGAGAAAACCTGATCAGATGTCTGAAGTCTGAACCCGCAGCAAACGATCATATTCAGAAGACATACGGTATTTGACCATTAATGAGGGAGTAGTATATATGAAAGAAAAATCCTCATATATATATATATATATATGTCGTATCTACAGACCATATATGTAGGTACCAGTTTATGATGCCTGTGAAATGACCCGGTTGCCCTTTCAACCTTGTGGTGGCAACAAAGTTATAAAAAACCGTTGGGGGTATTAGAGTACATTTGATTAAAGATGATGATAGTGTGGGGGTGTTATTGGAATAAGTCGCTGTCTAATTAATATGACGCGAGGATTTTCTTCTTGTCATGTAAAATATCAGTGTCATGATAAGATTCTTGTTAATCTTTGTAAAAATCCTTCTAATCATTATGGAATGGGCTAAATCCTTCTTATTGACTTTTTGACTTAGACTAAAAATTAACTATAATTTAACGTTTGTATGCAGACAAGGTTGGACTAGACAAGACAAGTGTATGTCTAGTGTTTGGTACGATTAGGACTGGATTGAACACTACTTGACAAGTTGCACCTACTTGTTTGATGATTTTATATATCATATCTTTACATATAATAAATAAGTAACTGGAGTGCCACGTGTCGTCTTCTGGTGAGTCGACTTCAGTATTTTTCCGTCTAAACATGTATCTGGACGCATATCACACCCACATTCGTTCATCCTTAAATCTTTCCTTAATTCAATTTAACATGTATCTGAATGCATAACACACCCACATTCATTCCTAATTAAATCTTTCCTTAATTCAATTTTTTTAATTATGCGTTACATTTACTACCCTTATAATTAGGTATGTAGTTTACTTTTAATCCTTACTTTTTTATTTTTCATTTTAGAACTTTTATCATATAAACATAAATAATATATAAGAATTAAAATGCATTAAAAACATTTCTACTTTTTATAAATTATACCATTGTAATTGTTTAATCAATACCTTCGAAATGAGTCAAATATTGAATATTTTTAGATTTAATTATATTATTAAATATCATAAATATATACGAAATTAATGTGTCGTGATTAGTATGAGATTTGTTGAAATTAGTATGAGATTTGATAAAAAAAACAACTCTGAAGGGAAAAAAGCTTGGAAAAGTAGAATCGTACTTTCGATGATCATTCATATCTGTAAGATAAGTTTTTTGCATGATTTAGTTTTTTTAAATTACCCCGTGTAATATACGGGTTTGAAGCTAGTAATAGTTATAAATGACATAAATAAAATAATATTTAAATAATTTAATTCATAAACTTTTTTACATAATTTTCATGTAGTATGTTGTTATATCGGTCAAAATATGAAATCTAGGACTGTGATTTATAATCGCAGTTATCCGATGGTAAATTAAGCGGTAGTACAGCGGTCCAAAAATAACGGTTCATATATTAATATATATATATATATATATATATATATATATATATATATATAGAGAGAGAGAGAGAGAGAGAGAGAGAGGGAGGAAAAAAAACGAATAATTTAAAATTTTCGATAATACATCAAATAAGGAAGAAATTCTTTTCTAATTGTCAATACTTGCTTTCCTATAAAGATAGTCTAAGATTTAACATCAACAAATAATAATCCAGACCTTACACAAAATCTATATTTGAGGTAGGTGTTACTAAAACTCAATCACGGTCGTTATCTCCAAATTTGGAAGACGTCATTGAATAGCTAGATCATTCTCGTGCCTCTAACTAACACTCACCTCATCATGGTGTATTGGTGTCGCTAACACCATTCCACCTTATGCACATGCCGACAAATAAAAATGTTAAACTTTTATGCTAGTGAGTTTGACGGATGCCGAGTCCACCAAATTTTAATAATAATATTTTCCAACTGTCCCAAATCACAATAAAGATTGTAATAGTGGTAAGTCAGATCGAATCCACAGGGATTGGTCGTGACAATTATTCGACTTCTATACTTTTAGTTAAAGAGGAGGGGGGATGGATTTGATTAACTAAACTAAACATGTAATTAAAAGCTAATCAAAAACGATAAAAAGAAAACCCAACATTAGTTCGCTTCCGATTAAGACGGTAGTACCTATCATTGATTCCAAAAGCGTAAACACAAAGAACGAACCCAAGTTGATTATTGTAACACCCTAAAAATAGGGGTTAATTTAAGCCTAAAATAAAAGCAGAACAAACGAGTCTAACATAAAAGGATCACCCAAAAAGGGGAATAGTTGCATGGCGTTTACAATAAAATAATCAAGTGGAAATGAATACAACAACCTACTAATCTAGTCCATCTAGTTCTAGATTACGAACGGGTGTCGACATCTCACTTTCAAAAGTATACCAATTCTATATCAATGCACGACTTTATAACCTTCAAAAATGTTATTATCCTCCAACGACTCTCCACTCAAGCCCGAGGAATCCCACCGCTAGAGTGACATGTTATACATGTCATTTTAAGAAAAAGTGTTAGACTAAAGCCTAGTGAGATCAAACATTTGCTAAGGGAAAATCAATACATTTAAATGAAATAGATTAAGGGGGCGTTTGGTTCGCAGGATTCCAATGGAATCTGAAGGAATTGGAATGATCAATTCCATTGACCAAATTCCATTAAGGTGTTTGGTTACCTATGGAATGAAATTGAATTCCACACATTCCACCATTCATGGATTTGGTCATTCCATGAATTCAATTCCATTCCATCCCATTTTCTCAAAAAGACAAAACTACCCTCATCTTCCTTACTTGATTTACCCAAACCTATATGAACCTATGCCGACCGTCATCAATTATATAAACCAGTAAAAGCGGAAGAATGTTATTTAAATCACAATTTCCAAAATGAAATATATTAAATATGAATACACCTCTCCCAAAACCCACCATTTTCGTGATGAAATATCATTAACCAAAACACTCATTTATCATGAGACCCAAAACTTAATACTCCCCCAAAACGGTCATGAAGTTAAATATTCAAATACCGAAAACATGTATAAAACTTTATTATCCAATTCATCCAAAAACATGGATAAGGCTCAATGCACAAAACCACAATTGCAGCCAAAAATGTTATTATCTAAATAAATGACTTCATTTTAGGCAAACAGTGGGAATCGAACCCGCATCTTCTCCTTGGGTGTTCATTAGTTGAAATCCAATTTTTAGTGGATTTGATATGGTTCAATTTATGTAGGTTATTCAATAATTGATTATTCAATGAATAATAAAAATGGTTCTATCCATTGGATAATATTATTAATAATCCATCAGATTTGATATGTCTAATATTTCTAATATTCTTAAGAAAATGTATAGAAATATCAACTAAATAATGTTGTAAGTATTATTAATTGGCTATTAATTAGATGGATAATTGACGGTCACTGAACGATAGTTGGATTGGATCGGTTCGTTTATTGGATTCTCGACTGTTATCCAAAAACTAACCGATTTGAGTTGGATGTTGAAATTTTGGATTAGAATCAATTATAATTGGATATGCAATTAGCAATTATGGTCAATGAGTTCTAATTAGATCAAATGACTTTCTAGATATCCTTAATTAAGTATCCCTTTCAAAGAGATAAACTTCATTGTGTAAGGTGTGACTATGAAAAGAGGTAGAAGTCAAGCTATAAGAAAAACTCTCATTGCTACATGTGATGTGTGACTATGAAAAGAGGCAAAAGTCGATCTACACGAGAAATTCCCATTGCTACCATCGTAGCAGCATGTATAAGGGTCAAAGTAGAAGTTGGCTCGGAATTTAGAAAGAAGATTGTTGGGAACTGAAGAATTGCTGAGTACAGTTAATGTTGCTAGCAGAACCTGGTTACTACTTCTGATGTTAATGCTGCTGATACATGTTAGTGTTGCTAGTCAAAGATTAATACTGCTGAAAGAAGTTACTACTGCTAAGCAAGTTTAGTACTGCTAAGTAGTTAGTACTGCTGGAGTTAGTACTGCTAGAACAAAGTTAATACTGCTGAGCATGGTTAGTACTGCTGAACTTAATACTGCTCAGAGTGTTAATACTACTGAAGAATTAATGCTGCTTGTGAGATAATGAAGACTTCGCATGGAAAGAAGACAACTGGATTGATTGAAGATAATCATGGAAGTCTTGAAGATAACTATGGAAGATTATACTGAAGATCTTTTATTATTTTGTAATTATCTTTATTTTCAGTATATGTATAGAATAGTTCGTTTCTTTGGTTGTAACAAAAAATTCTTAGTTTTCTAGCTTTCATAGAGAGAATCAACCTCAAGGTTAGAACCCTAATTCTAGAGAAGTAAAATTCGTATTGGTGAGCCTGTTCATCAGTATTGAGGTTGTGTGTAAAAGCTTGTGACTGTTAATCATTCAATAAGAGTTTACAAGTTGTGATTCTGATTTACTGTTTCATTATTTTTCTGAATATTAAAGTGCTATTCCGCAACTTCTTTAATATTGTTTTCTGAGTGTTTATTCTTGTTAAGAATTAATATCCTGACAAGTGGTATTAGAGCCATATTCTCAGAAATCTCATTCATCATGGAAAACGCAGTTGAATCAAACAGTACCCTGGTCTCAAAGGTCCCAATGCTCAGATCCAATGAATTTGACATGTGGAAGATTAGGATCAAGCAATATATTATTCTCACATATTACTCTATGTGGGACATCATTGAGAATGGCCCATCTGATGAAGGAAAGATTGGTCCAGATGGGAAAAGAACTCCACCAAAGACGGATGCAGAAAAGAAGTCAAGACAGACAAAGATGAAAGCCTTAAGCACACTGCTTTTGGCTATTCCCAATGAATATCAACACCAATTCTGCAATTGCACTGATGCACAGATGCTTTGGAATGCTCTAGAGAAGAGGTTCTCTGGTACCAAAAGTACCAAGAGAAATCAGAAGGCTATATTGAAGCAATTGTATGAAAACTTTATGTCAACCAAGAATGAGTCCATGACTCAAACGTTTGACAGGTTTAACAAGTTAATTGGTGAACTAGCTACTGTGGGAGTACAGATTGATCAAGATGATCTAAACAGAAAGTTCTTAAGGTCATTTGGAGATGAGTGGACTATGTATACTGTTTCTTTCAGACAGAATGAACAATTGGAAGAAAAAGAACTTGATGATTTGTACAATGACCTTAGAGTGTTTGAATCTGAGGTAGAAGCTAAGAAGAAACCATCTGGATATGTTCACAATGCTGCACTCCTATCAGCATCAATTGATTCTTCTTCTAACCCTGAATCAGTTAGTGCTGCTAATGGAGCAAGTCAAGAGAAAGGCACTGAATCTGTGTTTGAAGCCTTTCTATCTAGTCATGGAAACTCTTCTCTAATTAATGATGACTTGGAACAACTCCATCCGGATGATCTTGAAGAGATGGACATTAAATGGCAAATGGCCATGCTCTCTATGAGGGTAAAGAAGTTCATCAAGAGAACTAGGAGAAACAACTTCTCCCAAAGAAGAGAAGATGGAGCAGGTTTTGACAAGTCAAAGGTGGAATGTTATAAATGTCATCTGAAGGGGCACTTTGCTAGAGAATGCAGAAGTGGAGTGTCTCACAACAACAGCCACCAACAAACACAGTCTGGAAGCTTCAATAATAACAGAAACTCTGCTCAAGCCCTAGTCTCTCAACAAGGCATGGGGTTTGACTGGAGTGATCAAGCAGAAGAGGCTATCCAAAACCAAGCTCTCATGGCAGAAGTTTCTGATCTCCCAACTGAGGTAATTTCTAATCTTCGTTCTCAAAATTGCATAGACACAGTTAAAAAGTACAGGGATCACAATCAAAGTATGAGTGATAGCCTGAAGAGATTAGAAAAAGACATAAAAGACTATGTGAAGATTGTTGAGAGATTTGAGGAACAAATTAGAGGTTTCCAAGACAATGAACTTCAGCACATGTATGACACCAATTACTGGAAGTGGGAGAAAGATCAGTATGAGTTTAAGCTAAGACAGAAAGAAGAGGAGTGTGAGAAGATAAAAAGTGAGTATGAGAAAGCTAAGCTTGACATTGAGAAGTATTCATATGCTTCTAAAGCTATGGACTCTATTGTAAAGGTCTAAATACATGACAAGATTAAACCTGGAATAGGGTACACCACCACACCACCACCTTACGACAACAACTACATCCCTCCTACATCAGACTTGCTAGAGACCAAAGATAGGAAGGACTTGCCTAAGAGAGCCACTGAGATAGATCCCTTAGATGATGTAGTTGTTGAGGACAAGACTGAGAAGGAAACTGTCAAGAATAAGGACAATAATGTGAGTGGTGAGATTCCTATTGAAAATCACATTATCATCAATGAGGGGTGTGGAAAGACTTGGGTTAAGTCCAATAAGGTAGAAAAGACTGAGGGAAAGAATAAGAAGGTTCATTATAAGCAGACCACTATTGTGAACCCTATCCCTTGCAAAAAGTGTGCATGCAATAAATCTGAGCCCCAAAAACATGATAAAAAGAGGGGTAATCAGAGAAACTGGAATAATCGGTGGGCACAAAAACAAGGGGTTGATCTGAGTAAAATCAATAGACCAAAACCCTGTTTTATTTGTGGAAAGCTTAATCACATTGCCAAATACTGCTATTTTAATCCTATGAACCAAAGGCTGAATTTTCAAAGACCTGCACAAAAACCCTCTGGTCATAGGAAGAATGAAAAGAACCATGTGGCTAAGAAAGTTGTTAAATCTAAAAGTCATATGAAGAAAAAGAATGTGGAAGAAAGTGTCAATATGTGGGTTCCTAAAAGCACTAAACTGTCAGTACTACTACCACAAATAGTGCTACTGACAATGATAGTGCTGCTAGAAGTAATACTACTGCTAACAATGTTAGTGCTTCTTCAAAAGTTAATACTGCTAACTCTGTTAGTGCTTCTAACAAGGTTAGTACTGCTAAACCTGTTAGTACTGCTAACTCAGTTAGTACTTCCAAAGTTAGTACTGCTTCTAGTATTAGTGCTGCTAAGCCAATCATATTGACAAAGTACTCTAATAAAGAGTGCTCTGAGTTCAAAAACCTCATCAAAAAGGAATGTAAATACTTTGATGAGAAAGGGAGACCCAAGACCACTTTGGCTTGGGTCCCCAATCAATACTAATTGTTTAATCTTATGTGCAGGGCAACCAGCAGCTCAAGGGTAAGAGGCTAAGAGCATCTGGCATGTTGATAGTGGTTGCTCTAGGCACATGACAGGGAACATGTCATTCCTCAAGAATTTTAAGAAGATTGATGGTGGACATGTTGCTTTTGGTAATACTCCAGATGGAGGTAAAATCAGTGGTAAAGGTGATGTGACCAAAGGTAAAATGACCTTTGAAGATGTATTCTATGTTGAACAGTTAAGGTACAACCTGTTAAGTGTATCACAGGTCTGTGACAAACAACATAGTATATTATTTACTGATTCTGAATGCATTATCTTTGCTCCTGGATTCAAGGTAGTTGATGAAAAGATGATACTACTAAGAACCCCCAGAAAGGATAATGTATATTGTTTAGATATGGAAAGTGTTTCATCTGATTCATCCCTAAATTGTCTTGTTTCAAAAGCTTCTCTGGATAAATCATCACTTTGGCACAGAAGGATGTGTCATATGAACTTTAAAACAATAAATAAACTTGTTAAAAACAACCTTGTAAGAGGTTTGCCATCAAAAGTATATTCATGTGATGATCATTGTGTTGCTTGTCTCAAAGGCAAACAACACAAAACTTCTCATAAGTCCAAAGAGGTGAACACAATCTCTAATTCTCTTCATTTATTGCATATGGATCTGTTTGGCCCTACAAATGTTATGAGTATTGGTAAGAAATCATACTGCCTAGTTATTGTTGATGATTACTCTAGATTTACTTGGGTATATTTTCTAAGGACTAAGGATGAGACAAGTGGACTGATCAAATCCTTTATTCTAAGAATTGAAAACCAAACAAATCAAAAAGTAAAAGTCATTAGGTCAGACAATGGTACTGAATTTAAAAATCATGACCTAAACACCTTTTGTGAGGAAAAAGGAATTGAGAGGCAATACAGTGCTCCTAGGACTCCACAACAAAATGGTGTTGCTGAGAGAAGGAATAGGACACTGATTGAAGCTGCTAGATCTCTGTTGGCAGATTCAAAACTTCCAATTACTTTCTGGGCTGAAGCAGTTAATACTGCTTGCTATGTCCAAAACAGAGTTCTAGTAGTCAAGCCTAAAAACAAGACACCTTATGAGCTTTTAAATAAAAGAAAACCTTTTATAGGATTTTTCAAACCTTTTGGGTGTCCTTGTACCATTCTCAATACCAAAACTCACTTAGGAAAGTTTGATAGCAAGGCTGATGATGGTTTTCTTGTTGGTTACTCATCTCAGAGTAAGACTTACAGAGTTTTTAATACTTCTTCTAGAATAATTGAGGAAAGTGACAATGTCAAATGCAATGAGAACACACCAAATCCTATTGGGTCTGGTCCTTAGTGGCTATTTGACATTGATTCACTAACTAACTTTTTGGGTTTCAGTAGTGATTATCATGCAGGTTCAGGAAGTGGAGGATCAGGGGATGAACAAGTACAAGTACAAGACACTATGCCTCAGTCTGTGATCTTTCCCATACCTATGATAGAGGCTGTTGAGATCTGTGAAAAGGAGAATGCTCCTGAACCAATTCAGAGTGAAGAAGAAAGAAGAGATGAAGAGAATCAAGTACATGAAGAACCAGAAGCAGCTGATGAGATCCCCTCAGCTGACTTAAATGATTCCAATCTGGATGTGGGAATCAATGAAGAACCTAGTCATCAGACTAGAACTCAAAAGAATCATCCTTCAGAGCTGGTCATAGGAGACATCTCTTCTCCTATGATAACAAGGAATCAAAGCAGACTTCAAGAGTTGCAGGATCAGCAACACACAGTACTCACTTGCTTTCTATCCCAGATTGAACCTAAGAAGGTATGTGATGCAATGAAAGACTCCAGTTGGATAGAAGCTATGCAAGAAGAGCTACTGCAGTTCAAGTTGCAAGAAGTTTGGGATTTGGTGGACCTTCCAAAAGGACATAGAGCTATAGGCACCAAGTGGATTTTCAGGAATAAAAAGGATGAGAGAGGCATTGTGATAAGAATCAAAGCAAGGCTGGTGGCACAAGGGTACACACAAGAAGAAGGCATTGACTATGAAGAAGTGTTTGCTCCAGTGGCAAGGGTAGAGGCAATTAGACTATTTTTAGCCTATGCCTCATACATGAAGTTCAAGGTCTACCAAATGGATGTGAAGAGTGCTTTTCTGTATGGTACAATTGATGAAGAAGTATATGTCTGTCAGCCCCCTGGATTTGAAAATCCATCATATCCAGACAGAGTATACAAACTGAAGAAAGCACTGTATGGTCTTCATCAAGCTCCAAGAGCATGGTATGATACTCTGTCTACCAATCTCTTGGAGAATGGATTTGAAAGAGGTATAATTGACAAGACCCTCTTCATTAAAAGAAGTAAGAAGGACATCCTATTGGTTCAGATTTATGTGGATGATATCATCTTTGGATCCACAAAAGATCAAATGTGTAGAGACTTTGAAAAGTTAATGCACAAGAGCTTTAAAATGAGTTCAATGGGTGAACTTACCTTCTTCCTTGGGCTTCAAGTGAAACAAAAGAAAGATGGGATCTTCATAAGCCAATCAAAATATGTGAAAGACATCCTGGACAAATATGGTCTAACAGATTCAAAGCCAGCAAGTACACCTATGGAGACTCATAAACAGATCACTGCTGATCTTGAGGGGGAGGATGTTGATGTCCATCTATACAGATCAATGATAGGATCTCTCATGTATCTCACAGCCTCAAGACCAGACATCATGTTTCCAGTGTGTTTGTGTGCCAGATTCCAAGTCAAGCCAAAGCAATCACATCTACAAGCTGTTAAAAGGATTTTCAGATACTTAAGAGGGCAACCTAAACTAGGTCTTGGATGTCAACTTTTGGGTGCAAGACTAGTATCTTGGCAGTGTAAGAAACAAACCACAATGTCCTTATCAACAACAGAAGCTGAGTATATTGCTGCTGCAAGTTGCTGCTCTTAGGTTCTATGGATTCAGAATCAGATGTTGGACTATGGGAATCAAGTGTTTCAGGCAAGAATACTCAAGCTCAATGGCGTCTATGGCATTTATTGACGAACACAATGAAATCGCGATGCTACAAAAGTCGAAGCAAGCTGCAGGCTTTCATCAGATAGTGGATTTTCTGAAGTCTAGCCATATCGCCCATGCTCTAACTGTGTCTCCAACTATCTACATTGAGCATCAAAAGCAATTCTGGGCGAATGCCACCATAGTCACAGAGAATGGTGTGCAGATTCTGAAAACAAGGGTGTGTGACAAACCCTTGTCAGTTACTGAAGAGGTGATTCGCATCTGTCTACGTCTAGACGATGCTGAAGGTATTACTTCTCTTCCTAATGAGGACTTGTTCTCAAATTTGTCAAGAATGGGGTATGAAGGCTAATTGGGTGGTTTTAAATTCTCAAAAGCAAAATTCTATACCCAATGGCGTTTTCTTGTTCATACCCTTATGCACTGCATTTCCAAAAAGACTACTGGATGGAGTGAGTTTAGCAGTACCATTGCTTATGCTTTGGTCTGCTTGGCCACTGCTAGAAAGTACAATTTTTCTAGAATGATTTTCTGTGACCTTGTCTCAAACTTGGGAAGCAAAAAGAGCTTTTATATGTACCCCAGGTTTGTACAAGAAGTTATAACCCACGAATTGACGGATATGCCTCACTTTGATGAGGTATATGTACCAAAAATTCCCAAAGGTAAGGTCTTTTCAAACATGAAGAGATCCCCATTGGACTCGGAAGGAGTTGACACCCCATTATTCTCTACAATGATGGTGGTGTCCCACACTGAAGAAGGTATGGCAGCAGGGTCAAGGCCCTCATAAGACCATCCCACTGCTAGCCAATCCCAACCTTCCCACTCTATATCTATCCCACAGTCTCTACTTCAAAAGCCAACATCTCCAATCACCCAAACATATATAAGGAAAAAGGTAAAGAAGGCTCCTTCCCTTCTTGTACCATCACCCATAGAGCCTTTAAGCCCTCTAAGGGAGAATTCTTCTTTAGAGAATATCTACAGGGAAACCATAGGGGTGTCTCCCAACCCCAAGGAGGTGCTCACTGAGGAGATGGTTGAGCATATGGGTGCTAAGGCTGCCACTACTCCTGCTAGCACAGAGGATGTCAGTGGTAACATAAATAAGAACTTCCCCATGGCAACTTTGGGTGAGCAATCATCCAAAGGTCCCTGGTGCCACGAACCCACGGGGGTGGAGAGTGCTTCTGTTAGGCAGAAGGCTCCCACTACAAAAAGATCCCATGATCCTTCAAAAGAGGGTAACATTTCTGGAGAAGGTGAGGACAGATATAACTATTTTGAATTGATGGAAACCATGGGAAACATCAACCTGGATGTAATCAAGCAGGGGAAAGACATTGAAGAGCTGAAACTGGTCATTTTGTCTCAACAAGACCAGATTGTCAAGCTAAAGAATATGGTGAAGAAATTGATTCTGCAAAAGAAGAAGAAACAGTTTGTGCTAAGGAGAAGGAAATCAGGGGATGATGCTCCCAAAAAGGGGGAGTCAGAAGCTGAGTTCCACATGGAAGAGGCTACAGATAAGGGGGAGAAACACAGTGTTGAGGGGGAGATTGATGAAGGGGTAAGTAAAGAAACAATACAAGAAGCAGAAATAGAATTTCAAGCAGCAACAGTAACATCAATAGCAGCAGAAACAGTTAATGCTGCTCAATCAAATATAGCAGCAGAAACTGTTAATGCTGCTGAACTGAATGAAGCAGCAGAAATGGTGAAAGAAGGACTAATTGAGCTTGAGAGCAGAAATAAGGAAGAGCTTGAGACAGCTGAAGCATTAATCAAAGCCAAACATGATACTCCCAAGGTCACTTCAAAGGCCAAAGGGGTTGTCATCAAAGAAAATGTTGAAGTTGTCAAGAAAGTTAGTGTTGATAAAGCAAAAAGCAAAGACAAAGTCAAAGCAAAGTTAGTAGAATCTGATCAACCAATGAAAAAGCAAAAGTTGGTTGAGTCAGATGAAGCTTTGGCTAGGCAGATTCAGGCTGAACTTGAGCAAGAAGAACAGGTTCAAGTGGAAAAAGATAGAGAGATAGCAAAAGCTATGGCTACAGAACTCAATAAAGCTTATCAACAGAGTCTTGCAACAGAACTAGCCAAGAAGAAAGCCACATCTCTAAGGAAGCCTGGAAAGATCAAAATGGCTGCAAAGAAAAGACAACCTTCAAAGACATACATTGGTGCTCAAGAGAGAAAGAAGATGATTACTTTCCTCAAGGGTGCTGTAGGTGTCAAAAAGGAAATGTTCTCAAAGATGTCTTTTGAGAAAATCAAAGGGCTATATGATGCAGAAATGACAAAGCTTCAAGGGAATGAAACTGTCAGAGTTGAAATGGAAAAGAGGATGAGAGAGAGCAATGACTGTCTGATACAAAAACCATTCCCTGATGAGCAAGAAACACCAAAGAAGGAGGCCTCTCTAAGTGAAAGTCTGAGGACTTTAAAAAGAACTAAGATGATGGCAAAAAGAAAATCAGCCAAGAAGCCTAGAGTGGAAGAAACTGAGGAAGAACAGAGGGTTGCTGAAGAAGAAGGGGCACCTAAGCCAAGTGATAAGGTAGAACCATCAAGTACTGGTAATGTGAACATGTACATGGTAGTGATGGACAAAGTGCCTGAACCTATAACTGTAGAACCTGTTGGTGTAAAGCCTCCAGAAATCATTCACTGGGATACACTGGAAGTTGATGGAAAAGAGTACATCAGGCTCAAAAGAAAGGATGAGAAGTATGAAGTTTATACTACTTGGGCCAAGATTGTCAGAACATGTTCCAGGTCTGATATAGAAGAAATGTTTGAAATAGGGATGAAGTTGTATGCATATCAGTTAAAAGCTCCAGGGATTTCAATTACAAAACTGGTGATGGAGTATCTGTATATGATGTTCAAACCTGATGAAGTGTAAGGAGTGATAAGGAATGTGTTTCAAACTGTCAACAATTGGACTCTATATGAAACTAGTGGAGTATATGCAGTGACTTTGGATATAAATCACATAGAATACTTCCTAGTGGATAGAGTGTACAACCACAGTAGATTGAAGCTTCATGCAATGTTGAAAAAGAAGCTTGGTTGTATTCAAGATTCAGAAATGGCTAAGTATCTAATCCAAAGAACAATTAATCAGAGTCTGGGGTTGGATGCTAATACAGGGCTTTGAAGAATGGTGTTTTGGGAGCATCTGAAGAACTTGACTTCTCTTCCTAAAAGTCAAGTTAGGGGGAGATTGTTGGGAACTGAAGAATTGCTGAGTACAGTTAATGCTGCTAGCAGAA
This sequence comes from Arctium minus, assembly GCA_954870635.1. Lineage (NCBI taxonomy): Eukaryota > Viridiplantae > Streptophyta > Magnoliopsida > Asterales > Asteraceae > Arctium > Arctium minus. The sequence continues at coordinate 122,513,119 of OX941082.1, forward strand.
CCTGGTTACTACTTCTGATGTTAATGCTGCTGATACTGGTTAGTGCTGCTAGTCAAAGATCAATACTTGCTGAAAGAAGTTACTACTGCTAAGCAAGTTTAGTACTGCTAAGTAGTTAGTACTGCTGGAGTTAGTACTGCTAGAACAAAGTTAATACTGCTGAGCATGGTTAGTACTGCTGAACTTAATACTGCTCAGAGTGTTAATACTGCTGAAGAATTAATGTTGCTTGTGAGATAATGAAGACTTCGCATGGAAAGAAGACAGCTGGATTGATTGAAGATAATCATGGAAGTCTTGAAGATAACTATGGAAGATTATACTGAAGATTTTTTTATTATTTTGTAATTATCTTTATTTTCAGTATATGTATAGAATAGTTCGTTTCTTTGGTTGTAACAAAAAATTCTTAGTTTTCTAGCTTTCATAGAGAGAATCAACCTCAAGGTTAGAACCCTAATTCTAGAGAAGTAGAATTCGTATTGGTGAGCCTGTTCATCAGTATTGAGGTTGTGTGTAAAAGCTTGTGACTGTTAATCATTCAATAAGAGTTTACAAGTTGTGATTCTGATTTACTGTTTCATTGTTTTTCTGAATATTAAAGTGCTATTCCGCAGCTTCTTTAATATTGTTTTCTGAGTGTTTATTCTTGTTAATAATTAAGATCCTGACAATCATCTATTTACTCATGGTAACCTGCATAATCGGATGATACAAGCCTCGTATAAGAATCTAAATGCATTAGAACACCCTTGTTTATAATCCATTACTCTGACAACATCTAGGGCTCCTGCAACAATATGATTGAAATACATTATTTAATCAAACATATTGAATTTTTTTAATTTAAAATAATGCAATAAAAACCCATCTTGTTAAGATTATACAAAAATATTTTCTAGTTGCTTTTGAAAAATTAAAAATTCAATTAAAGTTTTGAAATCATGTAATAAAAGAAAATTGTTAACCATAGTTTTCAGAGTATCTGTCAGAGCTCTCAAATCTATCCTCAATCTTCCTCGAGCCTACATCAATAAGAATTGACAAGCAAATTCGAGTTAAACCTAACACCATCAGTCAAACCCGAACTTATCTTGGTTTAGCTCGTTTACATCCCTACCATATGCTCCAATTCCCTTCAAATGATCGAAGTAATTCGCAATTTCTTATAATCATCCAAAACATGATACAAAATAATTTACCTTGAATTCGTTATAATTATCAAAAGTTCAAAAATTGGATATGCAAGGGCAGACCTATGAAGGACCCAGAGGGTCTTGTGCACCCAATCAACCGATTTCCACTTTTGGGAGTACGAAAGGTGTACATGTTCAAGCGATTTTCGTTTTTGAGGGTATGAGAGGTGCACCTGCTAAACTTTAAGGGTGATATGGGATATTAGAAAATATAAAAAACATCCACCAAAAAACTTTAAAGAAATTCATCAAAATCAACCAAAAAAACATTCTCGAAACGGTAGAATTCGACCAAAAACACTTTGGGTTTATGCCTAAGACGTAGTCTTTTCTTGCTCAAAAATGTCGATTCCACTTTTTATTCCCCAAATTGTCACAATTAACTTTGCCGTGAATCAAACCGTGTTATCTTTTCCTAAGGACCAACCCTACGATTTTACTTAATGGTGCAAAAATATTGGGCCCAACTAAAAATACGACTTTATAAAAATGTGGTCGAAACATTACAAATGTGTGACTTGATGAACAACAAAAAACTGACGAAATATATGGCTACAATACAATATAATCGAGTGGCAAATGCTTTCTCTGTGAGCAATAATAGTCCTTGCACAAATGATTAAAGTGGGGTTAGCTTCTACCTTTACTTTCGGCTTTAGTATCGTCCTTTTCGGAGAGATATATGTTTATTTTTGTCTACTATTATATGATTTACAAATGTTTAAATGAGAATTGTAACAAAAATTTATAACGTTAGAATAACTTTTGAGTAAAAAGGTTGAGTATCGGTAATTTCAAATGGCATACAGGGCGGCTGTTCTTGGAGGAGAGGGCGGATTGGACGCACGTTCAGGGTCTACAAGAAATAGGGGCCCAATTTTTTTTAATATGTGACAGTAGTTAAAAAATACTAGTAAATAAAAAAGTCCAAATTTTTTTAGTATATGATATGACCCAAAAATAATTTAGTATTATATTAACTTAATATAAGGGCCAAACATAGATTAATTAATTATATTGGAGAAAAAATATGTAAAAAGTTAATTGGTTGTTCATTTTATAGTATTATTGTTTTTCTAAATTTTTTGTGTCTAATATCAAAGTTTAAAACTATTTGCCTTGAAAACCTTAATGTATTCTCCATCATTCATCTTCGACCGACTCTTTTGATTATTTCATCCACATCAATTCTATTTTTGTATCAAACTATAATATATTTCTTGTTATCAACTAAGAAAACCTCTACCTTTTGAAAAAAATTACCAACCATATTAGATGGTCCAACTTATATCTATATTTAGGATTTCAAAATTACCCTTATTTTTTCATACATTATTAACTCTTTATTGTCTAATATTGAGTGTATGAATCTTAGTATTGTCCTATCCTATCTCTAAAACAAGAATAAGATCTCAATCTATAAATATTTTTCACTCTCAAGAACACAAATTAAAAAAATTCCTTTTTTTTCTCTCTCTTTTTCTTTTCCTTTCCCATTCTTTTCCTTTTCTTTCCTTCCCAAATTCGAGAATACAACGTAAAAGTTTAAAACGGTCATATGAAAAGTCTAACTGATTTATATTAATTTACATACTGTTAGCGGGTGTTTGGGGTTGCTTATTTAAAGGGTTTATTAACTTATTTCGTTTTGTCATCGCTGATAAACAATTTTTAATGTTTGAATGAGAGAAAAAAACTGCTTATATCATTTTGTCACTGCTAATAAGGTGTTTTTAATAAGTCATTTCATTCTAACTTATTAACTTATTTGAAACAACTTATGAGTTCTTTTGATTATTTTACATGTATAAGCAATCCCAAACATCCCTTAAATATAAACTTATTACGTGTTGGTACCATCATAAGCTAATCCAAATACTTTTTATAAAACTCCGGTTTGACACCACATAAGTTAATAAACACTTTTATATAGAAACATAAGTTGTTTTAGATAAGCAATCCCAAACACCCCCTTACTCCGAATTGTCAACATTGTGACTCAGAATGATGTCAATCAATATATACTTAAGATATATCATAGAATGTTTTTTACGATGGAACAAATTGACAATGTTATGGTATATAATATTAATTTAAAAATAATTATTCATTGATTTTGTGTTTAAAAATATTTTCAAAAAACAACTTTATATGAATTATTAGTATTTCTTGAATTCAGTGTTATTTCGTATGACAAAAACAATATATTGATTTTTTTTGTATTTATAAAGGGCTCTTTCTTACATCTCGTCCCGTACCTATAAAATATTAGGAACTACATACATGCATTTGCAGACCTACAACTTTCTCAAGAGTCAAGGGGTTCAATTGACCCCATAAACTTTTAATTTCTTTTTTGGTTTTTATATTATAAAATTTAATTTTTATAAATATATATATTTTTTCGTGATGGAAAAAAAAAATGGGTTTACTCCTCTTTACAAAATGGGTTTTGTCCATTTTGGAATACAAATTACGGAAATTAAAAAATGGTTTTATATATATATATTGTTTAAGTTGGATATTCATTCGCAGAAAGTCCGCCAAGGGAGGACAACGAGCAGCTTCAATTCTTGAAATAAGTTGATCAAACTATTAAAAATATCGAATAAGATAAACAAACAAATAAAGATTGTAATAACTAGAATATATAATCAAGGCTAAATCTTGATTGGGAAGAGGAAAAGGTAAGAGAAATAAACATACAGGTTCATATATCTCACTTTTGGTTATTTTAGGAACAACTTTGTCACAAGTTATTCGTTGGGGGCAGTTTACCAAATGCTAACCGGGTAATCATTCACTATGAAGCCGTTTATTAAATGCTTACCCGGGTAAACTTACCTGGTAAGAGCCATAACAAGGACCTAGAGTCTTACCCGACAAGTGAGAAAAATGACTCTAACCCAGTAAGCGTTTACCGAGTTTAAGACGCTTACCAACAATCAATTTTGATGGTCGGAATATTATACGATAAGGCAAGTGAAAGTAATGTCCTTGCCGGTAAGCACTTACCCGGTAAGCATTTTGGTTAACGGCCCCTAAGTAAAAAATCACCGCCCTCACTTACCTTACTGGATAAACTATCAACAACCAAAAATGGCATGGTAATATTGTTAATAAGCGTACCCTCACTTATTAGCTAAGATTCCTAGTCCTTGTAATGTCTCTTGATGCCTCTTATAAAATTCTCAATCGTTGCTATGCTCACCCGTGTAAGTGACCCGAACAGCATTTGGTAAATGGTCTCGATTACTGCTATAGACATAATAATTTTATTTAGGCGAAGATCCGTCCTAAAGTCTAGATCAACCAAAAGCGATAAATACGACTACCAATCCTTCATACGCTTCATAATGTTTATGCAGGCATCATAAAGGCTAACAAGCAGTCAAACGTACAACTAATACCAGATTCACCACCATAATTGCATTTGCATGCAGAAAATGAGTTGCTAATTAAAACTATTCATAGTTTGGAAATGGGATGGCTTCATGCATTCACCTTTGACGCCCATCCAGCAACAACATATTCTTTAGCAGCACTCGTTTTCTTAAACGACTCTCTACCAAACAGCAACTGCACAATAAAACGTCATATGTTACACCAAACCGACCCCCGTTCAAGAAATGCTCTACGTTGAGATATATGCATAAAAGGATATGAACGAGGCACTATATATCTATGGAGATGCGATCATACTTAAAACAGTAAAAAAAATGGTAAGAAATGAGAACACCGCTTGCTGATTGTCAAACGGTTACATCAACTAGTCCTATCCAGAACCTATGGAAATAGACAGAGCAGGCGTTATGTGATAGGGTGAATCTATTATTGCAGATTATGATAAACAATAAGGGCCCGTTTGGTTTGTAGGAATAGATTGGATTTCATATAGGGATTTGGATTTGGAATCCTTTTGTGTGTTTGGTTTGTAGGATTGGAATGGATTTGAATTCCATTATTTATTAAAAAATCATTAAACAAATTATGAGAAAATATAAAAGTAACTAAATTACCTTTTATTTAACTGATTATTAGAAAACAAGTGTTTTTAACATATTTTTAAACATTATTATATATAAATCCTACGAAATCCCTTGAAATCCTAGCCATTCCTTGGGATTTCAAAATCCTATGTTGGAGGGATTTCAAATCCGGACAATCCTGCAAACCAAACACGGGATTGGAATGGATTTGAAATTCAAATCCCTCCAATTCCAATCCATTCCGGCAAACCAAACGCGCCCTAAAAGAAAGGAGTAGTATTGGGTTATGATTGGTATTGGGATAGGATTATTGTTGGGATATTGCTTTGTGTTTATCTTTTCGTAGTAGTAATAGTATTTATATCTAGGCTTTTGATAATTATTGAATTATGCAAGTTTGAATGAATTCTTATTTTCCTCACCATTGTTCTACAATCTTTACGGAGTCGGCACTCATTTGAAGAGTGTGGGCTTGGTAGCCCGTCTTGATCGTATCAAAAACCCCTATAATAAAAACATAAATTCGAGATGCCATACTTGAACTTGAAGTACCGTTTCAAATGTTTGATTACACATGAGCCAAAATCTTTTAAATTCAGATGCCTAATCAGACCAATGAATAAATGCACAGATTTCAGAAAATGGCCAAGATTCGTGTGAAATCTTTTCCAGCCAAAAATTTCTGCCAACAAAACTACAATCCAAACAAAATCCCTTTAAAGATACCAAGGTGGCATTTGGTTTGGTTTTATAGAATGGTTTTGAGGGATTTGGAAGGCTTTGAAATATTTGGAATTGTGTTTATTTTGAGGTTATATTGGTAAAACATAAGTCCCCCAACCGGCTGTTCCACTTTTTGTTCCCGTCTGTTAGAACCGGGATGAATACCACACCTAATTGATTCTATTCTCCGCGATAGATTCGATATAAAGAAAGGGGTAGAAGTAGATTGTTCATAATTTGAACGAATATTAAATACAATACTGAATATTAAAGCCAACTTGTAAATTGTAGACGAATCTAAACCAAACTGCTCGGATAAATGAACCATGTCGTTAAAGGTTTGGGCAATACTCTAAATGTTGTGGGTCTGACAATCGTGTAGCCCTGAGATTTGATGCAGATTTATTACACACTAACAATAGTATTTAATGTAAATCAAAGTAAATGCAGAAAATTCAGCGAAAATCGCTTAGAACAGTTGGAGACGATGGGGAGAGAGAGAGCAGATTTTCATGTGTTTTCAGGTGTATTTTGGGAGAAGGTTGTACTGGGGATGTGATCAGATAACTACCTGATCACATCCGAAAATCCTCAACCCTCTCCCCATTACAAGGTAGATTAGGAGCTACGTCTCCAAAAATTTAATTAGAAAACATGGGTTTCACTCCCTTGGGTAGGTTTGCCAATTCCCAAGTTCAATTTCCCATAATGAAGTCCATTTCGTCATTTATTGAGCATCACTTAATGCCATGGCTTCACTGTAGGTTTGTGGATCATCATCGATGTTAATTGAGAAGACGACCTCTTGTCACTTTCTTTTGTGTCCCTTCGACCAAATATGAGAAGAAATCATCTCCTAGATTTTTCTCTTTTCTTGCTCTTTAACTTCTTGGTGGTTCATCGGCCTTATTGGAGGCTTTCGAATTATCACGAGATGTACTTGAGAAGTCAGTATTAAGGAGTGGTCCAGGGTTTTCAACATCTCTTGACAGAACTCTACATCTCTCGATTCAACAATTACACCTAATTCCTTGTCCAACACTCTATACGCCTTGGCTATTATTTGCATAACCTACGAATATGCTCTCAAGCTCATTAGGATCAGGAGTGCGGTAATAGGCTATACATCCCCATACTCGATAATTAATATTAGGTTTCCTTCCTTTCCATAACTCATATGGGTTGGTTGGGATCGCACGACTAGTGATCCAACTAAGTAGATCTCGAAGATCTTAGTCCCGCCAGTATGGAAAGATGTGCATATCTCTATGACACACCAACTCGACCAACATCTGGACCTTAGTTTGATTATGCAAAAATCCATATCTCTATGCGATTGCTGAAGATTTTCACAAACCTCCTTGCATCACCCAAGCCGTATTCGGATCCGCCCCTCTCGAGTTCTAAGATCTAATATTAACACACACAAGTGATCGGCTTGTCCGCATTGAGATGAAGCTTCAACTTGGATGACCAAACCGAGAAGTTAGCCGAATGCGGTAACACCCAAATGTTACATTTTAACCTCTCGGATTTGGCTTACACCCGCACCCAAAGAGGAGGGGGGGGGGGGTGTTTAGCTACTCGTAGAAATAGAAGACAATGAAGAAAAAGAAAGACGTAAACTGAAATTTCATTAAACGTAAACGTACCACTGTCACAAGTTCACCGAGTAAACTTGCAAGAAATAAAAATTACAAAGAACTAAATGAAATGTAGAAACTACAATACTTAACCAAGCTCAAAGTTCAGATTGTTGGATGATATTTGAAGTCCCAACCCAAGCTCCCTTTATATAGAGGAAACCTTTGAAAGAGACATGAGAGGGTGATGGAGACCTCTCATGCTCTAGCCTTTTTCAGGCACTTGTCTTCAAATCTTTTCTAAGACATCTTTTATGAAAGCTCCATGATGAATCCAATTAAGCAAGCTTCTTCTTTCACCAAAATAGCCTTCAAAAATCTGTAGAAAATCGTGGTGCAGTACTTACCAAAATGGTGACATTGTGGCCACAATGGCGCCAAAAATGTGACTTTTTGATCTCTTCAGTTATTTTAAATATCTTGGAACATTTTAGAACAAAGGAATAAGAAAGGCTCAAATGGGTACGAAAAAGGTTACAAAAGGGTTTAGAAAAAGTGACAAATAACTTTAAAAATTGACATCCCCAAACTTGAGATATTACTTATCCCCAAGTAAAAAAAAGAATGAAAAAAAAAGAGAGACCGAAATTTTTGGCCAAAAAAACAAAGCAAATTATTTGAGATGCTAAAGTCGGAGACAATAATGCGTTACCTTTGGAAATTGCCGGTGCACTCCCTTGTTTTTCGTCGTGTTGCTCCGTTTAATCGGTAGGCCTTTTTGAAGGTATATGTTTGCTTGATTCTTGGGTTTACCCTTTTCTTCCCCAGACTTATTCTTTTTTGTGGGGTTAATCGAAAGGAGTAATTTGGCTTTTTCATTCTTTGATTAATTGTAACCGACATATCGAAAGCAAGCCTAACAAAGTGTAGCTTTTTCTTTGGCCTTTAAAATTGTAAACTATATAAATCTTTTTTTTTAAGTTGATTAAAAACTCCTCCCTAAACTTTAGAGATTGGCAATGTCCTCATTGCCGGGAAAGTGTCGCAAACGATAAATTGGCTAGGCTACAAAAAGGACGTGTATGGGCCAAGAATAAAAAATGAAGGCCTACGTCCTTTCAAACGTCGAAACACGCAGATAAAAAAACGAAACGCACATGCAAATAATTGTTAGCGCAAAGAAACAGGAAAACACAAATAACGACCATGCAAATAGCAGAAGAGAAGGTTCAACCGCAAGACATAATCACAATTTACCCTAAAAGAAAATAACGACAAAAGAGATAAGACAATTGTTCCATGAGTTTGAAAATAACCGAAAGATCAAGCAGGTGGTGGTTGGCCACTGTGGTCGGCATCGGCACTATGCGGCGGTGGGGCCGGCATAGCAGCGGCGGCAGATGTACGTGTAGGAGTATCGAAGAGATCTGGGAAAGTCGGGAAGCTGGCGGCAATAACTGGGTCCAAAATGTAGCAGGCGAGCAAGTAGTCTCGGTCATGGCCATACGCCCAATAAGCTGCAGATCGCGACTCAATGTGCCCGAGACGATCATCAACAATAGATATACGATATGCAACATCCGAAAGAACCTCCAGGAGCCCGCGAACAAGCTGTCCAGTAAGAATAGTCAACCAAGTCTTCGAGCCGTAAATGACATCGGGACCTGATGCGTCGAAGGTGGTGCACGCGGAGGAACACGTGAGGAGAAGGCTCCATGCGAGATCGGCATGTGTGGAGTTTTCTTTCCCGAACAACAAAAAGACCGCTTCATCCCGTCGGAAATGTGAAATTGCTTCTCATCATCCTCGTCATCCTGTACTTCATGGCGCATCAACAACCGGGTAATCAAACTCGGAAAAATGAGACGAGAACTAGCCTCTCGTAACATCCCCCGAATCACCGGACCGAGATCAATCGGACGGTCCCACAAAATACAGTATAACATAATGCATTTATCTCCGGAGAGTGTGTTATCGTGTAATGTAGGCATGATTTTGTGTATCAGAAACTGAAACCTGAAACTGTCCTCGGTGGTGAGATGGCCGGATCGAATGATGGCCTAGTTGTTGTCCATCGTCCGACCAAAGCCGGAAATAGTCAAAGTTGACGCAATATCATCCTCCTCGATAGTCGTGGAATGTGCCAATCTAGAGTAATCGCAAACGTGAGGGGTGTCAAACCCAAAGTGGCGTTGAGGGATGTGCCATAAAAAACCACTCGGGTACACTGCTGAACCGATGGCGGCATAAAATTCGCGAACTAACGCGAGGTTTATCTCACATGGCTGAGGTACCAAATCCGACCAACCTCGGTGGTCGATAGTTTTTAGCGAGCCATGAGGTGGGCCGTCGTCGATTCCACCATCTTTCATGGCTCGCCAAAAACTATCGACCTCCGGCCCCAACCCTCGTCGTGCCGACGGCCCACCTCCGGCCACCGCTCGCCGTTCGTCAGACAGCAATGGCGAGTCGCCTTCTATTCCCATACCGAGTCACCGGCAGCTTCCACTGCTACCTCTCACCGACCACTCCGGCACGGTAGGGGTGTTCATCTAAACCGCATAGACCGCCCACACCACACCGCAAAATGCGGTTTAGAACTTCTGCGGCGCGGTTTACGGTTTGCATTTTTACCAAACCGCATTATGCGGTGCGGTTTGCGGTTTTGAGTTATCAAACCGCGGTTCAAACCGCACCGCACATTATATATATGTATACATTTTTTATTTTATATATTACACACACATATATGTATATATAAAATAATTGCAATATTTATGTAATATGTATTTAGGAATCGGACGTATTGAATATTTTTATTTTTTGGATTACGGTTACGTTATCGTTGATTTTAAAATAAAGTTTTAATCTTATAATTATTAGATTGTGGGTGTAAAGTGCGTTAGGTACAAACCGTATAAACCGCACTGCACCGCATTGCACGGTGCGGTTTGGGAAAATGCTCAAACCGCATATGCGGTGTGGTTTGCGGTTTTGCCCCAAACCGCACCGCGAACACCCCTACCTACCGGAATGCAGTTCGTCGATCTGTGGTGCCCGACGCCAACCCACCATCTATCGCCGACCCCGCTGATGTCGGCACCGCCACTGCCGCCATGATAACAATCGTCGGTCCGACCGCTAGTGGCAGCCACAGTACCTACAGTCGCCGCCAGTGTAGATCTCCCCTCCTCCGCCGCTCTCCACAACTTTGTCGCCGTTGGGACCACCGGTGCGCCTCCCTCCGCTACTCGGGTTTCAGTAACCAATTTCCCTTTCCTAAATGTTTGTCTCCCCACCTCCACCTTACCACACCCGATCATCTCTTCCGGGAATACCGACCCTCAACCCTCCTACATTCTAACCGAAGAGGACACCCATGTTACCATTACCTATTTCCCCTCCACTCTCACTCACCCACCAATAACCACCATCTCCACCACGCCCCCAACTATACCCGTTAACACCACCGAAACACTACCCACACCCATCACCGAACCACTACTACTACTACCCACTCATACCACCATCCCTATTAGCCCACTCTGACACATTCACGATGTTCGTGATTTTGATTTAAACCAGATGGGAGATACCAAACTACCGGGGTACGAAACCGACATCGGTCGGTATTTTGTTGATGACACTACAGGGGACGTTTTACTAGAAAAAGGCATGGGGGTTGACAAGGGGAAGGGCCATGCCTCTTGATTCCCCACCATACACGACTCAAAGTGCCACCACTGTGGTGGTTGACCACAATGTCAGCAAAGTGGCCACACCCGACTCTTCATCCACCGAGGTCATTCCGGATTTCGAAACCACAGTCGCACGGGTCACGACGCGACGGTCCCGAAAGCGAACCTCCGATGATCGAGACTATCAACCCAAGGACGACGCACCCCAACCGCGTGTCTCACGTCCTCGTCGACGACGTTCCACTCGTTCTATCGCCCCGCCATCTTTCAGGTATCATGATATCCTTCAAAAACAGTTGTTGGTCCGACAATTCGACTTCATCCAAACCCACTTAACCACCCATGGGTGGTCGGATTTGGTACCTCAGCCATGTGAGATAAACCTCACGTTAGTTCGCAAATTTTATGCCACCATTGGTGGCACCAACAACGATATGATTCGCATTCGGGGTACCCGAGTGGTTTTTGATGGCACATCCATCAACGCCACTTTGGGTTTGACACCCCCTCACGTTTGCGATTACTCTAGATTGGCACATTCCACGACTATCGAGGAGGAGGATATTGCATCGACTTTGACTATTTTCGGCTTAGGTTGGACGATGGACAACAACCGAGCCATCATTCGATCCGGTCATCTCACCACCGAGGTTGGTTTCAGTTTCTGATACACAACATCATGCCCACAGTACACGATAGCACACTCTCCAGAGAAAAATGCATTATGTTATACTGTATTTTGCGGGACCGTCCGATTGATCTCGGTCCGATGATTCGGGGGATGTTACGAGAGGTTGTGGCGCAGGCTAGTTCTCGTCTCATTTTTCCAAGTTTGATTACTCGATTGTTGAGGCGCCATGAAGTACAGGATGATGAGAAGCAATTTCACACTTCCAACATCGATCAGGGGATTATTGACCAGATGAAGCGGTCTTTTCATTATTCAGTAAAGAAAACTCCACAAACTCCACACGTGCCGATCTCACATGGAACCTCCTCCTCACGTGTTCCTCCGCGTGCACCACCTCCGACGCAGGAGGTCCCCCCGATGTCATTTACGGCACGGAGACGGAGACTTGGTTGACTATTCTTACCGGACAGCTTGAGGAGCAGTCTCTCGCCGTTCGCGGGCTTCAGGAGGTTCTTTCGGATGTTGCATCTCGTATATCTGCTGTTGATGATCGTCTCAGGCGCCTTGAGTCGCGCTCCACAGCTTATTAGGCGTATGCCCATGACCGAGACCGCTTGCTCGTCCGCCACATTTTGGACCCATTTATTGCCGCCAGCTTCCCGACTTTCCCAGATCTCTTCGATACTCCTACAGGTACATCTGCCGCCGCTGCTACACCGGCCCCACCACCCCCACCACCGCATAGTGCCGATGCCGACCACAGTGGCCAGCCACCACCTGCTTGATCTCTCGGTTATTTTCAAACTCTTGGAACAATTGTCTTATCTCTTTTGTCGTTATTTTCTTTTAGGGTACATTGTGATTATGTCTTGTTGAACCTTCTCTTGTGTTTTTTGCATGGTCGTAATTTGCATTTTCCTGTTTCTTTGCGCTAACAATTTTTGCAGATGCGTTTCGTTTTTTTATTCGACGTTTGAAAGGACGTAGGCCTTCATTTTTCATTTTTGGCCCATACACGTCCTTTTTGTAGCCTAGCCAATTTATCATTTGCGACACCTTCCCGGCAATGAGGACATTGCCAATCTCTAAAGTTTGGGAAGGGGTTTTTAATCAACCCAAATTAAAGAAAAAAAAGATAGAGAGGGAGAGAGAGGGAGAGAGAGAGAGATTTATATAGTTTACAATTTTGAAGGCCAAAGAAAAAGCTACATTAGGCAATTGTAAACTATCCTTTGTTGGGCTCGCTTTCGACATGGGGGTTGCAATTAATCAAAGGAAGTAAAAGAACGAAAAAGTCAAGCCCACTCAGAAAGCCAAATTACTCCTTCGATTAACCCCACAAAAAAGAATAAAGTTTGGGGAAGAAAAGGGTAAACCCAAGAATCGAGCAAACATATACCTTCAAAAAGGCCTACCGGCAAATTCCAAAGGTAACGCATTATTGTCTCCGACTTTACCATCGCAAATAATTTGTTTTGTTTTTTTGGCCAAAAATTCCGGTCTCTCTTTTTTTTTCCATTCTTTTTTTTACTTGAGGACAAGTAATATCTCAAGCTTGGGGACGTGATATCCCTCAATTTTTAGAGTTATTTGTCACTTTTTTTAAACCCTATTGTAACCTTTTTCGTGCCCATTTGAGCTTTTCTTATTCCTTTGGTCTTAAAATGTTCCAAGATATTCAAAATAACTGAAGAGATCAAAAAGTCACATTTTTTGGCGCCATTGTGGCCACAGTGTTACCACTGTGGTGAGTACAGCACCACGATTTTCTGCAGATTTCTGAAGGCCATTTTGGTGAAGGAAAAAGTTTGCTTAATTGAATTCATCCCTAGAGCTTTCATAAAAGAGGAGTCTAAGAAAAGATGAGAAAACAAGTGCATCAAAAAGGCTAGAGCATGAGACAAATCCTTGTAATCTTTATAAATCTAACTTTGCACCGGAAGTTCGTGAAAATCTCAGATTCTTAGTCCAAAATAATTGGTCCTTACCATTATGCTACTTGTGAAGGGAACGTAATACATGGTGTATACTTGCGCCATTATTGTGCCACATTTTACACGTGTGCATTTTTGCTATCACCGGCTTTTACACACGGGAGTAGTGGCTAGAAAGGGTTTCTTCCCTTTAGGATCGGCACGGGTTTCGTCGGTGTCTGAGGTGGCGGTTGCATCGTCAAAGTTGGGACTACCGTGAACCTCCCAGTCATCATCGACATCAGTGTCCCCCATTTGGTTGAGATCAAAGATATGCACATATCCTTCCCCCTTAGTAACAGTAGGATCGACATTAGAGGGTTTTGGGGAAGGGGTGGTCAAGGGGGGTTAGTGGTGAGGGTGTCGGTGACGGAGGGAAGTTGCTTGGTGACGGAGTGTTCGACAGGGAGGGTTGTGGCGGTGGGTTGTTTCGGTACATGAGTCTCCACCGCCATGGAGTATGATGCTAGCGGCCAGTTGAGGGAGGAAGAACGCGGGTGGTGGTGGGGTTTTACTTTTTGCATGTTGAAAACAATTTGAACTTTTCTCCAAAAATATCCTTTTTTCAAAAAAAATGTTTTGCACCTTTTGAGAAAGAAGATCAAATGTCCCACGGGTTTAAATGAGGGTGCTCCAAAATAATACATGTCATCCTTTATCCGGTGGATCATAGCTTCTCTCCTCTTTTCTTAAAAATTCTGAATATCTGCCTTTTGACCATAGGGGTGACCATCTCACCACAACTCCGAAAATAAAAAGAAAAACCTACATAAATAAAAGAAAATTAGAACATACTATGTTCAAGGGTTACTTTTAACCCACAACAATATTTATTGAGAGGATTCGTCGCGGTTGGACACTCTTTCGGGAAGGTAGTGCGTAACCCTATGACCGCTTACGCGGAAAATACTGCCATCTTAAATTTTTATCAAATCGAGAGTACCATAAGGGCTAACTTTTTCAATTGTGAAAGGACCGGACCATCTGGACTTGAGTTTGCCCGGGAACAATTTTAAACGAGAGTTGAAAAGTAGAACTTGTTGGCCCTCCGAAAACACTCGGTGGTTAATCCCACGATCATGCCACAGTTTAGTTTTTTCTTTATAAATATTAGCATTCTCATATGCATGATGACGCAACTCTTCCAACTCAACAAGTTGGAGTTTTCGCTTGTCTCCCACGGCATCCTCGGTCATATTTAGTTCTTTAGTGCCCAAAATGCCTTGTACTCCAATTTTAACGGGAGATAACAAGCTTTTCCAAATACTAAACGGTATGGGGACATGCCGAAAGGGGTTTTGAAGGCGGTGTGGTAAGCCCACAGTGCATCATCCAACTTTAATAATTGATCCTTACAATGGGGCTTGACAACTTTTTCTAAAATTGTCTTAATTTCGCGGTTTGAAAGTTCGGCAAGCCCGTGCCACACGATGTTGGATGTTATACTTGCTAAGAACGACACTTGCATTTTGTTAATAAAATGAGTTCCCTCGTCACTAATTAAAGATCGAGGTGTTCCGAATCTAACAAAAATATTTTTATGCAAAAAGTTTACTATCGTCTTGGCATTATTGTGTGGGCACGCGACCCCTTCTACCCACTTTGATATATAGTCAACCGTAACTAAAATATATTGATTGTTAAAAGACATTGGGAATGTCCCCATGAAATCAATGCCCCACACGTCAAAGAGTTTGACTTCTAACATGTTATTGAATGGCATTTCATTTTTTTAGACGCATTCCCGGTCGTTCGACAACGATCACATTTTTTGCAAACTCAAATAAATCTTTGAAAATTGTTGGCAAAAAAAACCCACTTTGCAAGACTTTTTTAGCGGTGGTACGTTGACCACCAAAGTGACCACCGTATGGTGACGCATGACATTCTTGCAAAAGTTTTTGAATTTCTGAATCAGGGACAAAGCCTTAGACTTGATCGGCTCCCATTTTGAAAAGATAGGGGTCATCCCAAATGTATTGTTTACATTCATGGAAAAACTTTTTGAATTGTTGCATGGTGAGGTTATACGGTCTTAACCCACGAGGTAGTTGGCTATATCCGCGTACCAAGGATGTGTTTCTCCATGGAAGTATTGAATTGTCAAGATTTGTTCATTGGGAAAATTTTATTTGATTTCATGATTCCCTCCACTTGAAATTACACCTTCCAAACGAGAGAGGTGATCCACCACTTGATTCTCGACCCCTTTGCGATCAACTATCTCAAGATCAAACTCTTGTTAGAGTAAGACCCAACGTATGACCCAACGTATGAGCCGAGGCTTGGCAACGACTTTGTTGATGAGATATTTGATTGTGGAGTGATCGGGTATAGACAATGACTTTGGTGCCAATGAGATATGATCGAAATCGGCCCAAAGCGAATACTACGACAAGCAACTCTTTTTCGATGGTGGTATAACTGACTCGAGCATCAATTAAAGTTTTGCTTGCGTAATAAATTGGATGAAAGATTTTTTCTCGTTTTTGTCTGAGGACGGCACCAACGGCCCAATCTCTCGCATCGCACATGACCTCAAAAGGTAAAGTCCAATCTGGGGCTACGACAATTGGGGCCGAAACAAGTATGGTTTTGATTTTTTCGAAAGTTGTTTTACAATCTGAATCAAAATCAAAACTTTGGTTGTTATATAACAATTTACACAAAGGTTTTGCAATTTTCGTAAAGTCTTTAATAAACCTTCGGTAAAACCCGGCATGACCTAAGAAGCTTCTAATGCCCTTGACCGAGGATGGCTCGGGCAATTGCATTATAACTTCGAGTTTTGCTTTGTCAACTTCCAAATCTCGTGGAGAAACCAAGTGTCCCAAAACTGTGCCTTCTTGCACCATAAAATGACATTTTTCCCAATTTAAAATCAAGACATGTTCTTCGCATCTTTCCAAACTCTTTTGCAAGTTATTAAGACAATTATCAAACGAGGTTCCAATCACAGAAAAATCATCCATAAATACTTCCATGGTATCTTCAATCATATCCAAAAAGATAGACATCATACACCATTGGAAAGTCGCGGGCGCATTACATAAACGAAAGGGCATTCTTCTATAGGTGAATGTACCGTATGGACGAGTGAAAGTGGTTTTCTCTTGATCCTCAGGTGCAATGTGGATTTGATTATACCCGGAATACCCATCTATGAAGCAAAAAAATTCTTTTCCCGCTAACCTATCGAGGTAATGGAAAATGATCTTTCTTGGTTAATAAGTTTAATTGCCTATAATCCATGCAAATACGCCAACCGGTCACGGTGCTTGTTGGGATGAGCTCATTTTTGTCATTGGTGATCACCGTGGTGCCACCTTTTTTTGGAACACATTGGACCAAGCTCACCCAACTACTACTAGATATCGGGTATTTTGTACCCGCATCTAACCACTTTAAGATTTCTTTTTTCACCATTTCCTTCATAATAGGGTTAAGTCTCCTTTGTGGTTGTACCTTGCCAATACTATTATCTTCCAAAATAATCATATGTTGACAAATTGAAAAAGAGTCGCTTGTCGTAGTATTCACTTTTGACGATTTCAATCATATCTCATTGGCACCAATGTCATTGTCCACACCGATAACTCTGCAACCAAATATCTCATCAACAAAGTCGTTGCCAAGCCTCGGCTCATACGTTGGGTCTTACTCTAACAAGAGTTTGATCTTGAGATAGTTGATCGCAAAGGGGTCGAGAATCAAGTGGCGGATCACCTCTCTCGTTTGGAAGGTATAATTTCAAGTGGAGGGAATCATGAAATCAAAGAAATTTTTCCCAATGAACAAATCTTGACAATTCAACACTTTCATGGAGAAACACATCCTTGGTACGCGGATATAGCCAACTACCTCGCTAGTGGGTTAAGACCGTATAACCTCACCATGCAACAATTCAAAAAGTTTCTCCATGAATGTAAACAATACATTTGGGATGACCCCTATCTTTTCAAAATGGGAGTCGATCAAGTCCTAAGGCGTTGTGTCCCTGATTCATAAATTCAAAAACTTTTGCAAGAATGTCATGCGTCATCATACGGTGGTCACTTTGGTGGCCAACGTACGGCAAAATATTGCAAAGTGGGTTTTTTTGGCCAACAATTTTCAAAGATTCATTTGAGTTTGAAAAAAAAATGTGATCGTTGTCAAAGGATCGGAAATGCGTCTCAAAAAAATGAAATGCCCCTCGATAACATTTTAGAAGTTGAACTCTTTGACGTATGGGGAATTCATTTCATGGGGTCATACCAGATGCCATTTAACAATCAATACATTTTAGTTGCGGTTGACTATGTATCAAAGTGGGTAGAAGCAGTCGCGTGCCCACACAATGATGCCAAGACGGTAGTAAACTTTTTGCATAAAAATATTTTTGTCCGATTCGGAACACCTCAAGCTTTAATTAGTGACGAGGGAACTCATTTTATTAACAAAATGTTAAGTGTCGTTCTCGACAAGTACAACATCCAACATTGTGTGGCAACCGCATATCATCCTTAAACGAATGGGCTTGCTAAACTTTCAAACCGCAAAATGAAGACAATTTTAGAAAAAGTTGTCATTCCCCATCGTAAGGATTGGTTATTAAAGTTAGATGATGCACTGTGGGCTTACCGCACTGCCTTCAAAACCCCTTTCGGCATGTCCCCGTACCGTTTAGTGTTTGGACAAGCTTGCCATCTCCCGTTAAAATTGGAGTACAAGGCATTTTGGGCCACTAGCGAACTAAATATGACCAAGGATGTCGTGGGAGACAAGTGAAAACTCCAACTTGTTGAGTTGGAAGAGTTGCGTCATCATGCATATGAGAATGCTAAAATTTATAAAAAAAACGAAACTTTGGCATGATCGGGGATTAACCACCGAGTGTTTTTGGAGGGCCAACAAGTTCAACTTTTCAACTCTCGTTTAAAATTGTTCCCGGGCAAACTCAAGTCCAGATGGTCCGGTCCTTTCACAGTTGAAAAGGTTAGCCCTTATGGTACTCTCAATTTGATAAAAATTTAAGATGGTTGTATTTTTCGTGTAAACGGTCATAGGTTTAAGCACTACCTTCCCGAAAGAGTGCCCAACCGCGACGAATCCTCTCAATAAATATTGTTGTGGGTTAGAAATAACCCTTGTACATAGTAGGTTATAATTTCTTTTTATTTCTGCAGGTTTTTCTTTTTATTTTCGGAGTTGTGGTGAGATGGTCACCACTATGGTCAGAAGGCAGATATTCAGAATTTCTAAGAAAAGAGGAGAGAAGCTATGATCCACTGAATAAATGATGGCATGCAGTATTTTGGAGCCCCCCCACCCCACCCCACCCCACCCCACCCCATCCCATCCCATTTGAACCCCGGGACATTTGACCTTGTTCCTCAAAAGTATAGCAAAGCATTTTTTTGAAAAAAGATTATTTTTGGAGAAAGTTCAAATTGTTTTCAACATGCAAAAAGTAAAACTTTCATCTTTTGAGACCTGTTACCTGAAACCCGTACCTCTTATTTTCTTTTTGAATAACTTTTTTCCCATTTCCCAATAACCACCCTAATCCCCCCCCCCCCCAATCCCATCACCTTTTCCCCTACCACCCTTTTTCCCTCTCATCTTCTCGGTTCCAAAACCAACCACCCTCCCACTCCGATGGCACGCCCAAAACTACCCACAGCCGACCCCAACACCGACCTCCCACCTAACCGGCGGTTAACCCGTTCCCAATAACCGGAGCATCGGCTCCTCTGCACCTCTTGCTACCGCAAACCATCCTCCGCCTCCCAACGGCCCTTCGTTTTCCTATGTCGTCGCACCATCACCGCCATCCACTACCACTGCACCATCACCACTGCCTTTGTCATCTGACGCCCCACCCCCACCTTCTTCCTCCCTCAACCGGCCGCTACCATCATACTCCATGGCGGTGGAGGAGACTCGCGTCATCCTCACCTACTATCACTCCACCACCGAAACAACCCACCGCCACAACCCTCCTGGTCGAACACTCCCTCACCAAGCAACTTCCCCCCGTCACCGACACCCTCACCACTAACCCCACCCATGGATCCCTTGACCATCCCTTCCCTAAAACCCTCTAATGTCAATCCTATTATTACTAAGGGGGAAGTGGATGTGCATAGTTTTGATCTCAACCAAATGGGGGACACTGATGCCGATGACGGGGAGGTTCACGGCAGGCCGGCAACCCCAACTCTAGCGATGCAACCCTTGACCACCCTAGACACCAACGAAACCCGTGTCGATCCTAAAGGGAAGAAACCCCTTCTAGCCACTACTCCTGTGCATAAAAGCCGACGACTCAGCGCCTTGATGAATGACCACGGTGGCAAAGGCCACGACACCACCACTTCAGAGGAGGAGTATAATTCCTCAACTAGCCCGCGTTTCATTTCTGATGAAGAACCTCCGGTTGATTCTGATGACAGTCTGGTTGAACCGGAGGCGACTTTCTTCTAAAACTGCGCACTCCGTTCACAACAACAAACGCAAGCGCGAACCGTCCTTTGCTCCACCTTCTCCACCTTCGGATCATACGAGTATACTGCCATCCTTTAATAAAATTATTGGTTGAACGAAGTTTTAGTCTCAGTTTGATTGAGGGTTGTGATTGTGTGAAAAACCACCTCGAGGCACACCGGTGGGGTACTTTGGTACCCTTCCCGTACCGTATTAATGTTACTTTAGTTCGTGAGTTTTATGTTGCATTCGATGGCACCAATGGTGACATTTGCAGTCATTCGAGGCGTACCGGTTACTTGTTCGAGTGCCTCGATCAACCCGGTGCTCGGTTTAGACGCCCGATATTTGCACGTTTGAACACTTCATGACCGAGGGTATTACTATGGACCAAGAAAGACGCATCGCCGAGACCTTTGCTCTCCCACAATACGGCTGTTGAGAGTCGCTGCAGTATGATTCAGTCCAGTCACTTGAAGTCACTTGAATTTTGCTGCGAGTTTATGGTTTCAGTTTTTGCAACATAACATTATGCCAACAGCCCATGATAGCACGTTGTCCCGTGACAAGTGCAATTTACCATATTGCATCCTCTGTGATCTTCCGGTTGATATTGCCCCATCATTCAGACCATGATCGGAGAAGTCACCACCCGGTCAAGTGTCCGTTTACTATATTGCATCCTCTGTGATCTTCCGGTTGATATCGGCCAATCATTCGGACCATGATTGGAATAGCCACCACTCGGTCGAGTGGCCGTTTGCTATGTCCAAGACTAGTCACAAAACTTTTGAGCTTTTACAAAGTACGATGTGATTCAGTTTAGCTCCTCTCAGATCGATCAGGGAACCATTTCCTGGATGCATCGATCCAACCGTTTCGTTGGGGCCACCATGCCTTCTGTCGGGGACGTCCAGAGTCGTTTGCAGACACGGCAACAAAAGGCAGCAACCGATGCCAAAGCAGTCCGACCACCGACCCCACCTCGACCACGTCCGCCTTCTTCGCCCAAGTTTGTCGATCCTTCATCTTCGTTTGTTTCCCCTATGCACCCGAGCCATGGCAGCGGCTACTACTGTCACACATCGGCGCCCAGTTGAAGACCTTGGAGAGCATCCATTCAGCTCCAGCTTGCCACCATCGATTATCGCCTCGACTGTTTGGAGGCCGATTGCACCTCATACTGGACCTATGCTCGTGCCCGTGATGCCTATCTTGCACGACCTGCTGACATGTCGAGTTCATCCAACGCTGCCCCGAGACCTGAGTTCCCCACCATGATTGGTGTGTCTCCACTGCTACGATCCCTCGTCCACCTGATTTTTAGGTTATTTCTCAAACTTATGGATATTTGATCTCTATATTGGCTTGTGTTTTGTTCTATTTTTGTTGAGTATACTTTTGGAATATTTTGCTACCTTGTGATCGTACCCTGCTATTTTGGTTTATGATGTATGACATTACCCGATATTTCCGTTTCCTATCTTGTTTGGACTAATTTTTGTAGGTGCATGTCCTTTTACTTCGTTTGATTTTATTGGTTTGAGAGGATGTAGGCCCTCTTTCTTTACGATTGGCCCGCACACAACCTCTATACTTAGCCATCTTCGTTCCTCTCTCATGCAACGAGGACATTGCACATTTTGAAGTTTGGGGGAGGGACTTAGCCATCATATCAAAAGATGAGAAAACTACCAAACAACGGAGATTTTTTTTCAAATTGAGGCCACCCAAACATTTCCATTCGGCCACTTGAAAAATCTCAAAAAGAAAAGCGATACATCTTTTTTTGTTGTTCATAAAAAAGAAAGAACAAAAAAACGTTCAAAAAACACCATACCAAATTTTTCCCACAAAAAAAAAACAAATAAGTTTGGGGGAACAAAAGGAGGAAAGCCACAAAAATCGCTGAACCCACAAACACAAACCCCTACAAGACCTACCGATCAAACCAGAGATCAGACAAAGGAGAGGCATACACCACGTAAGTCCAAAGGTAATTCATCAACTCACTTTCCGCATTAAATATTTCGGTGCATTCATTTTCCGAGTCATTTATTTTCTTTCATTACTCGAGGACAAGTAATATCTTAACTTCGGGGGTGTAATAACCCTCATTTCTTAGTGTTATTTGTCCCCTTCTTAAAACCCGTTTTCACCCCCTTTTTACCATTCTAAAGACCCATCTAAGCCTTTTCCCTTTGTTTGGTCCAAATCATCCATAAGTTAAGAGATAACTTAAAAATCGGATTTTGGACATTGGGAACCATTGTGGCAAGTCACCACTGTGGTGAGTAACGGCTGGAAATCTTCTTAGGGATTTTATTGCCAAGTTTACGAAGAAGACTTGCATGTTTGGACTGGGTCAAGGCTGAAGTCTTTCATGAAAAAGAGAAGTATGAAGACAAGAGGGATGAAGACAAGTTTAAAAGAAGACAAATGTGAAAAGTCCTTTTTTACCCCTCAAGTCCCTTTCACTTTTTCCACTATATAAAGAGGCTTGGGTTTGACATTTGAATTACAACCATTGAAGCATCAAGCATTTTAAATTTCAAGTTCAAAGTTGCGTTTTAGTTTGCTCTTGTATTTCTTAGATTTAATTTTTGCACTTTTAATTTCGTCACAACTATGATAAGTGTGGCCACAGTGGAAAATTTCATATTAATGCAATTTAATTTTCAGCAT
This sequence comes from Arctium minus, assembly GCA_954870635.1. Classification (NCBI taxonomy): domain Eukaryota; kingdom Viridiplantae; phylum Streptophyta; class Magnoliopsida; order Asterales; family Asteraceae; genus Arctium; species Arctium minus. The sequence continues at coordinate 122,536,065 of OX941082.1, forward strand.
TACTTTTTTTTTGTTACGTCTTTAATTATGATTAGAGCTAAACCCCCGTTTGGGTGCGGGTGTAAGCCAAACTCGAGAGGTTAAAATGTACCACTTGTGGGTTACCGTATTTGGCTAACTTCTCGGTTTGGGGCGAGGTAATGTCATGCACTTATCTAGAGGCCCAAGCCCATTGTAAGTGCTATTCTGGAATAGTTAAGAAGGGGTATTTTGGGTACTTCTTGCAATAAATTTAGTATAAATAGAGGGGGATGCAGTTGATGTAGTAGAGTTGATGTAGTAGGGCAGGCAGAAAATAGTGGGTTCTTTTAGGAGAGACTAGCACTCTCGAATTGCTAGAGTTCCTATCGTTTTGTCTTTCATTTTCCATTCAATTATTGTGATTGAATACAATTTGGCCGGCTTTTTCTTTCTGATATTGTGTTGGTCTCACCTTTTAAGTCGGTTCATAATAAATTGGTATCAGAGCAGTCCAAATCCATGGCTATGGATATGAGTTCCCAGGGGCTTGATTCTACAACGAAGAAGGTGATTAGACTTGAATCAATAGTTTCTGATTTTCAGCAACAACTCCAAAATCAGATGGCAATATACAGCCAGTTCCTCAATCAGAGACTGACCGAGATGGTGATTGAGAATGCCAAAACTCACTCCATCATTCGAGAAGAGGAACATATTCTTCATGAAGAGCTACGTAACACTATATCCAAACCAGTTCTCTACACTACTCCTTCACCGAAACCATTCGATTTCCCACATTTGGAGATCAAATCTGGAGGTTCCACCGAGACCAAACCAGGTATCCACTTCCCTCTCTCGATCAAACCAGGCAGCCCTCAACAGTTACAGATCATCATATCCAGTGGTCCCACCTTGAATGGTTATTTCGTATCCCCCCTTTTCTTTTCCTAGGATTTTGCTTCAATGGACCCAATCGATCTTTTTCCCGTTGTGGATAAGCAAACCAACTTTTATTCATTACTCTTCGTAGGAAAATTCCATATGAATTTTCCTCTTTTCCTGTCCACACTGGGACTGAAAAGTCCCTGACCTCAGCCACAAAAACCTCATGGTGACGGCAGGGATTAGAAACGAGAGGGAGAGTGTTGTTAACCCAGTTTTCGATTTCAAGAGTAAAAGTATTATGGTCACGATATCACTCGTCAATGAAAGAGGAGAAGAAAATGAGAATGGTGAGAAAGAATTGTCGATGAATGTCGGAGATGTTAGGTTGGTACCCAGATCCAGATCCCGATCCCAAACCACTGGATATAGATTTCCCACTATTCCATGTTAGTTCACAGAAGGATTCGTTCACAATCCTGGGTTTGGCAAAGAGGTGTGGGGATTCAGATGGTTCCTACGATCCACTATTCATCCACTACACTCCCAAAAACATCGGCAAACAACAAAGACCAGAATAGGCCCAGCCCACATGTGACCCACAAGACGGCCCAAGGTAGTGAAAGTCCTAATCCCTTACAAGTAGGGCTGGCAACGGGTAGGGTATGGGTAGGGTAAGGGTTAATCCGTTATCCAATGCATTTAAAATAGCGGGTAACGAAACGGGTAATTATCCATCTCATAAAACCATTATCCGTATCCTACCCTACCCATTAAAAGTAGCGGGTAACGAAACGGGTAATGGATAAATGGTAAAACAAAATTTCATTCTGAACTACAATTGATATTGTTAAACCTCAAACATATAAGTAAAACGTAAGTTCATAAATATAGTTATTATTTTATATCTAATTTGTTGTAGTAAACATTTAATTACTCTAAATATAATCATAGTATAATATTTTGAAAACAATTTAAAAAGTGTAAGACTAACACTTTTCGTTGTGATTATTTTCTAAATCCATCTTGTTTCTCATTTAATCAAAATGAAATCTTTACTCGATAAATATAAAAATAAATTAAAGTACATGTTAAAATACGACAACATTATTAAAAAAATATTAATAATTAACTTAATATAATTATGTATATATACTCTAATATTTATTTTTATATAATTATAGATACATATATATATATATATAATATCGTAACGGGTAACGGGTAATGGATAACGAAAAACCGTTTATCCATATCCTACCCACTAAAATTTTGGGTAAACGGGTAATGGATAAGTGGATAAATGGATAAAATTTTCCTTATCCATACCCTTATCCAACGGGTCGAAACATAACGGGTAACGAGTTTACCCTTACCCATTGCCAGCCTTACTTACAAGGCCTTTTCAACTTCCGTCGACCTTTCCTTGTATCCTCGAGGCAGCAATTTGGGAAAGCCAAGTCACAGACGTTCGAAGAGTAGGAACCCTGGATATGCAGGATCGGGAAGGATCGGAAACTGGGAAAACAAAATCATCACAAATGGAGCGGGCTCGATATAGGCAAGAAAAGATCGGAGAAATGCGTTCGAGGAAGACGAATGATGATCTCATGAACACATAGAAACAGTTAAAGGGCCAGGCAAATGAAATTGAAGAAACAAGAGGACGATTGGGAGCGGTGGAAGGGCAAATCATCAAAGGATCAAAGGTTTTTAGACTTGCTATTTCGAGAGGCTACCAGTTCTGAGGTTGATTTTTTACTCAAACCCCCTTCAAGTCCCAATGGTATCCTAATCCCCAACAGGAAACGACATTTATGGTCTCTTAGCCATGGCAGATTATGTTGGAATCATTGATAATAAATTCATAAAGACGATCAATATATCAGATGATAGATGATAGATGATAGATTGCAGGAGGCTAGGTTGTGGCAATTGAACAAAAACGCAGGAGAGGGACACCCGTTGATGTTTTGGCGGGTATATCACCATGTTACCAATCAATCTACTGTTGCTATGAAGGAAAATTTTGAAGTTTGATGATGTTATTGTGTGCTTTGGAACATTGAAAGTCAACTGGCTGGACAACTAACTCTTAAGGCCTCAACAGTTGGTTGTGAACTATGAGACTAAAACCAAGGACAATGATTTTGTTAACATTAATATTGTGCTCTCGCTGATACCGCAAGTGATGCATTCTGTAAAATCAACAACAGTACAACACAATGTCCCAACTCCAGGTTTATGTTTTTGATGTCATAGGAGCTAGCATTCCGAAGCTTAATATAGACGATGTTGTTGAAAAAGAGAGATGTTGCCAAGGCTGTTGCAGAACTGGAGAAGGCAGTGTCAACAAATGTGTTCGAGATTGCTCAAATGTTGATTGTTGGTATAGAACCAGATAAGCATGTGAAGAGAGCAATGAATGAGATCACTAAAACTGTTAGGCTGAGAAAGGTGGCTACTGAAAAAGGGAAGACTGGGAAAATTCTCCAAAACAGAAGAGTCGAGCGTGGGGCTGATTCCAACTACCTGTCTGGATTGGGTATTGCACTCTAACGCCAAGTCGCTGTGGATGGCTTGAGAAACAGTGTGTTGGGGTTCTTGGTCAATATGCAAGGGACGAAAGTTAATGAAGTGGTGGATGTGGTTCAAGCCACTTGGTATTTTGAGACTATGAAAGAAAGTTGGGATACATCTAAATCCTCTGCCATCTTCATTCCTCATGGACCTTGGTGTGTCAGTTGGGGAAGATTATTTAGTACTTATGCTGACCAAAACGACATGGAATGAGACTTTGGCAGGGACAAGGATAGATGGCAGAAATCAGAATGGTAACGCATTCCATGAATAGCAATGATGGAATTTGGTCTTTCTATGAAGCTAAAATGGAGCTTAATTGGGAGGATTTGGCAACAGTGGCAGTTGGTTGGGGAGATGTAGCTTGGCAGCAACTATTCCTATATTTTTTCTATCTACCTTGATGTGGTTCTTTGGGGGTGGGGTAATGTCATGCACCCATCTAGAGGCCCAAGCCCATTTTAAGTGATATTCTGGAATAGTTAAGAAGGGGTATTTTGGGTACTTCTTACAATAAATTTAGTATAAATAGAGGGGGATGCAGTTGGTGTAGGGCAGGTAGAAAATAGTGGGTTCTTTTAGGAGAGACCAGCACTCTCGAATTGCTAGAGATCAGTTCCTATCGTTTTATCTTTCATTTCCCATTCAATTATTGTGATTGAATACAATTTGGACGGCTTTTCCTTTCTGATATTGTGTTGGTCTCACCCTATTAAGTCGGTTCATAACATAACCTTAAAATGACTTATTTACCCTTAACATAATACAAAATCTGAAACCTAACACCGGAAAACTCAATCGAATCCATACATGGAAGATCGAACTCTACCAAATCAAACTTCTCCAACACAAATTATCGGATCGAACGCCTCCATATCAATCGAACCCTCCCATACTCCAAATCGATCGTGCTATAAACTCACCTCTCATATCGAAGCTCTCCTTCCAGATCTGTGTTTGAAGATCAATGGGTGGTGGTGGAGGAAGAACCTATTGAAGTCTACAAAAGAATGAAAAAGGAAGACCGGTGGTGGTGGTGACCGATTACGGCGGGGTTGAAAGGGGTTTTTTGTAACACCCCGGATTTCCATTTTATATCGTTGTATTCTTATGTATAAGCTTTTGTCGTTAGCACCGTGATTAGATTGAAGTTCGAGTTTAGTTTTGAGAACTTTGGGCAAACAAACAGTGAACTACGCGAGTTGCACCGCGAGTGAAGGTCGCGGCACAACCCGCGTAACCCACGGGATGATATTGGAGTTTTGGACACGGGCAAGTTATGCCGCGAGTTGAGGTCGCGGCATAACCCACGTAGTTGCCTGGCCGACTTAAGTGGCTTCGGCCACAAATATCTCATTTGTGAGATTTTCTCTCTCTCTCTCTCTCTCTCTCTCTAAGTTGGTTTTCTTTAAATCTTCGAGCTTCCCTTAATCGCTAGTATTAAGTGCAGTGCTCGGGGTTTCGGTGTAGAAAGCTTCGTCTCCTCGAGGGGGTCGATATCTGGTTTTTCGGGTTTTCGTATAAACCTGTTGGGTGAGTTCTTACTACCATTTTATAAACTTTATACATGTCAAAACTTATATTTTTGAAATCCAAAGTATTTCTACGGTATGGATTTAAGTTCTCTACATTTTGACATAACTTAAGTTTTTGGTGATTTCGGGGTTCCCGATCAGTTTTGACTAAAATGATGGGTTCCGCCTTATTTGAAGTAAAAGGGGGTTTTACTTGCACATTTATGTGGGTTACTTGAAAGAATGTTTAAAGTTCATTTTGATGATTTTCATTCTTACCCGAAGTTAAACTTGAAAATGCATTTTTGTTTATAAATGCTATTTTATACCATATGTCTATCTATGGTTGGTCACATATGTTGTTGTGACGAGTCTGTACCTTTACTAGTGGATCCCAAGGTATTGAGTCGACTTATATTTGGGATGTCTTTTCCCCTCTTTGTATAAATGGATGCATATGATCCTCGGGGGGCCATTTGGTACGGTTATGTGAGACCGGTTACTAGCCATGGATCATATTTTCCCTTATTTGTAGCTATGGATGCATATGATCCTCGGGGGCCATTTGGTACAGTTATGTGAGACCGGTTACTAGCCATGGGTCATAGTATAGTCCTAGTGAACGAGTTTTGACTTGGTTTCCTCGGGGGCCCTACCTCACATCGTAGTACGAACCTGTGTGTTCGTGGCCATGGATTCCCAGTGTTTCGACTCATAACTCGGATTGTGACCTACTTTGTGTTACGCTACAATCCTTGGTAAAAAGTTGGTTATCTTTGTCATCGTATGATGAGTTTACTTTGAAAAGGCCGGTTGTGGCAAAGGTTTCATTTGCAAACTAAACCTTATTGAAAAGATTTCCTTATGATACAATTGTTTATATCTGTTGAAATTTATAAACTGTATGTTCTCACTAGGCTTTAAGCCTAACACTTTTTCTCAAATAATATGTATATCAGGTTCTCGTTAGCGGCGGGTTGCCAAGGGCTTGAGTGTCGGGATTGATCTCGAGGGTTTTGAGATGATTAGTATTGGATTGTTGGGCATTTGTTAAGTCCCATATTTTTGGATGATTCTGGATCCACTACTGATGTAATCTAGATAGTATATGTTTAGATTAGTTGTTGTTAGAATCCTTATCCGTATTCTGGCTTTTGTAAAGGTTAAGTACAGTTCCCTTTTTTGGGAGGTTTATACCTATTGATGATACTTAATTGTATAGTTTCCGCAGTTTTAATTTCACTCTGGTTTTTAGGTTGTTACATTTTTTTATGGAAGACACACATGGGGTAGAAGAAGTTGAATTTTTTATACGTGGGGTGGTGGATTGTGTCTGGATTTCCAATTTGTTGGTTTTTTTAAGATCTCAAAAATCAAATTCAAAATTATGGTTTATTTTTTTCTTAATTGGTTTACATATATTTTCAAATAATTTTACATTAATAAATTACAAAGTATGATTTATGTAATTTATTTTTAACTTTTATAAATAAAATTATTTATATCTTAATCGATTTGTACCATTTATTATTATTATATGATAAAAGATACAAAACAACATTTTACGGGCAAGCTAGGCATTTTTAACAGGTTTTGTAAGGTTTTGTAACCTTGAACTGACAATTAGTCTTGTCCTGTCCAGTCTTGTCTTATCCCGTTTGCATACCAATCGCTACCTTAAGGACAAGATTCTTTTATCCGTGCAGTTTGGTTCGTATTCATCTACAATATACAGGTTGGTTTTAATATTCAATAATGTATTTAATTCGTTCACTTTGTGAAGAGTCTGCTCTACCCCTTTCTTATATCGAATATATCACAGATGATAGAACCAATTAGTGTGGTATTCATTCCGGTTCTGACTTGCATCTAAAATAATATATTATTATAGATAAAGGTCAAATCTTTAATAATAAGGTTTTAATCTTTATTAATTAAGTCATTATTTTTATTAATAAAGATTCGTTTTATTTAAACCGTAATTGTAATAATTAAATGAATAGAATTTTCAGCATAACCTACTTCCTTTCGAGTGGGATATACTAATTAAACCAATGAACATATTTCAGAAGATAGCCAAGATTCGAGTGAAATCTCTTCCACCCAAAAGTTTATGCCCGACAAAACTACAACACAAACAAAATCCCTTTCAAGATACCAAGGTGGTGTTTGGTTTGGTTTGATGGAATGGTTTTGAGGGATTTGGATTTCGTGGAGGGATTTGGATTTGAAATACTTGGTGTGTTTGGTTTGTAGGATTTGGAATGGAATTGAATTCAATTCTTTATAAATAATTTATAAAAACAAATTAGAAAGAAATAGAAAAATAATTAAATTACCTTTTTTATTAATTGATTATTACAAAAGAGATGTTTTTAACATATTCTAAAATTTAATTCCATATAAATCCTACGAAATCCCGTGAAATACCAACCACCCCCATAGGATTTCAAAATCATATGTTTATTTCAATGAAATCCCGGGATTTCAGATCCAGGAAATCCATTAAACCAAACATGAGATTAGAATGGAATGGAATGGAATTCAATTCCAAATCCTCCAAATCCAATCTAATGGTAAAAACCAAATGGGACACACTTTTTTTCATGGTCTAACACTTGCAATACTCCACAAACATAAATTTATAACATACCTAGCTAGGAGATAGGAAAGCAGATGCAAAAATAATTGAAGAAGATAGAAAAAAAAACACCCCAAAATATGGTACAGGGGAGAATCTATCAAAACCATTTTCTGCCAGAGCTTCCAAAGAAGGACAAACAAGATGATTGAGATCAAAGGAATACGAGTAAAGCAAGTGGTGTACCTTTGTGTAGTTATGCACATGAGTCAGAGTTTCGGGGATGGTCCACTTCTTGAAATGACCAAGTGCCACCTCTAGGTGATAGAGCTTTGGTGCCAAACTCAAATCAACGGCTGTGATCTTTTCTCCATTGACATAAGGCCCCTGATATTTAAAACTTACAGATTAATTATCGTTCACTAATAAGTCGAAATTTCGTATGAACCGAATAGGAACAGAAGCAATCATCTTGTTTACTAAGAATCTGGTAATAAGACGGTGTTTCATAAATAAAGCATACATGATTCTTGAGGTGTTCATCCAACGCTTTCAACTCATCAACCAAAGCTTGCTCCATCCCATCATTGGCATCCTTGCTCTTTAAGAATGACACAAAGTTTGGGAAAATCTTCGACCCCCTACCATTTCACGTCACAACTAAAATCAATAAATTGAGCGATTTGTCATTAGCTCAACTTATCTAGAGTATTAAGTGTGAGAAAATAAAGAAATGAAAGAAAACTTAAGGTCAACACAAAATTTAGTGCCCTACTAGTATAAACCAACGCATACGGACCCCGTACACCCCAGTCGATAGTAGTAAGGGGATGGGGTTGGGATGTATGTAGACCTGTCATCTACCCAAAGGGTAAAGCAGCTATTTCTATGAAAACCCCCTGCTTGTGCAAAAAAAAAAAGACCGGGACTAAACGGTGAACACTCATTTGCCATTGTCCGTTGGACGTAGCCTATTGGGCGAACCACGAAAAACTCAGCATATCTGTGTCCACCTTTTGCTTGGCTATCCACAACCGAAACAGCATAGCCGATCTCATAAAAATTTGGCCTGGTTTGATGAAAAAACCGTTTGAACATCCTACGAATTGATCGATCACAGATCTCCGTTCCAAATCTATATGTCTTCTAAATTTGTAGCTAAAGTCAAATGAAATGTGGGATTATTCAACTAAATTCACAGAAAAGTCATCAGACAGAAAATGTAGAATTATATGCTCATGACTATAAACTAATCAATAAAATCATCAGACAGAAAAATGGTCAATTTGACTATTAAGTTCAATGAGACAACAATAGTCAAAGATACAAGTAACCATCAACCAAGTATGCTCGTAATTTAAGAATATAAAACCATTTTTAATTCAACAACATCCATAGTGAAAAAGAAAGATACTGCATAATAACCCCCAAAAATAAACAAGTGATCTTGAGACATTTTTGGACTAATAGGATGGCACAAAAAGTCAATCCATCTGTTTATATGTGTCTGTATATATACATATACATGATATATATATACGTGAGTAGAGAGAGAGAGCATACACAGAGGCGAGTTCAGGGGGAGGAGAAAGAGAAGGGTCAGGGTACTTCTCTTCAACAAGACCCACAATAACATCGGAATCAGAAATCCATTTGTCATCAAATTTGATTAAGGGAACTTTCCCATCTGGGTTCACTTCAAGAAACCTACAGAAACACAAAATCATCCTTCAGAAACCCACAAAAAAAGAGCCCACATTTTTCTTGAATGAACTCAAAATTCTCAAAGAACGATCATATATCACCATTTGGGTTTGTTGTCCAAATCAATAAGATGGGTCTTGTAAGGGACTTTCTTCTCTTCCAGAGTCAAAAGAACCCTTTCGCAAAAAGGACCTAAATTCAACAAAAACCCACAAATCAAGAAATTCTTGATGAAGTGAAATCTTTGATCAGAAATGTGTAAATACTGAATCAGAACAAATGGTTAGAAAGAAAGAGAGAAGGGATATGCATTACAGTCTCCAAGAACATCAGGAGCACCCTTAGCAGCTTTGACGCAGATTTCAATCGCCATTGAAGATGAAACTGTCGATTTGGGGGTTTCTTCTAGAGAATTCTTTGAATCACACGAGTGAGAGGGTGATGTCCGTATTTATGCAGAAGTTGGAGCGTATACGTGTCATTGTTTGCAGTCACACCTAAAATCAACCCGACTCAAGGGATGTTTGTCGCGTGCTTCGTAACGTTATACAAAGGTGGTGGTTGGGATTGCTAATTAAAACTGTTTATTAACTTATTGTGTTTATTAACTTGTTGTGTTTTCAACAGCAAACAAGTTTTGAGTGTTTGGATTGGAAAAAAAGACTTATGACTTTTTCACCCTCTTAATAAGCAGTTTTTGATAAGTTATTCTCAACTGATTTATTTGAAACTCTTTATTAATTTATTTAACCAAATTACATATTTACCCCTTCTTTCTATAAGTTAATAAGTACTTTTACAAATAAACATAAGTTGTTTTAAATAAGCAATCCCAAACACCCCCAAAGTATAACGTTATTTTTGTTTTAAAATTTGATATTAGACAACTTTGGAGTTTGGCCTACCTAGTAATAGTCCAGACTTAGCTAAGGTCTGGCCTTCAAATCCCGTATTCAGTAAATGAAAAAAAAAAACTTCAGGCGTTTTCAGATGGAATTAGGTTTTGGGATTGAAAAAGGGTTTATCGGGTTTTTACGATTTTAACTAGACTTTTTCAGGTTTTTCTTATGCTAGATTTTTTTGGATCGGACTTGCACTCGAAATTTCGACATGATCGGACTTTGAAGCTTGGCCTGGATTGGCTTCGAGCTCCTAAGCCCATGCCGTTTTGGGATGGGTTCGGTCCAATATTGGGTCAAGCTTCAAGGTTGAGTTTTTTTTAATCAATTTATACCTACAATGATGCATACACAACGGTTCTTCATCTTAAATAAGGGATGTTTCACGTCTTCCATTACAAGGTTCTTATTTATAAGAATTTTATCAGTTATAAGAGCTACATGAAATAAAAGGGAATTTAAATTAGTTTGTGTAAATCAATTTTTTTACCATATGTGTATAGATTATAGAATTATAGATATGTTGTCGTTCAACTCAATTGATCGTGTGGGACCCTAAAAACAAAATTTGGAAAAATCATCACAAACTAGTTACATATGAAGAGTAGCCCCAAGACCTGAATAAAAATCTCATGTATCAAATTTTCATGTTCCCTGTCCCATCAATTACGTTATGACAAATCATATTGTTCTTTAATATAAATTTATTTAAATCATTTCCACATTCTCTCTATGATAGTGTGTATTCATGTGATTGATGGATACAAATAGAATGTGAGAATTTGAAATAGGAGATTTTTATTCCCAAGGCATAACAGTCATTCGTTGGTTGTAAGTTCTAGTCATTTGAGTTTTCAAAACTTTTTTGTATGTTTATGGCCTATAATTAAAAAGTTCTCCATCCTTATTATCAAGTCGAATCATTAAAAAATAATTAAATGTATGTGTCACCCAACACGTTAATGGGTATTGTTAATTTATGTATTTAAACAGTTTCGTTGTCATCTTTAGTAGTTTCTTCATGTATATCTATTTTGGTACCATCAAAAAATTCCTTTTCGTAAGACAAAAGCACGCTATTTTGAGAAAATCTATTATCTTCGTTTTGCCTTCCCATTTTCAAAATCTATTATCTTCGTTTTATCTTCCCATTTTCATACAGTACTTTTTAACCTATTGTCACCACCAACTTCCTCGATTGCGCATCATTAATCAAATTAACATAATATGGCATGGCCCCACATAGGGATATGAAGAGATGAAATATGAACGAACTATGAGTTTATATGCCAAAGAAGGAAAGATAATATTGACTCATTTATAAAACTGGAAATGCTTTAAGATTGTTATGTGTGTTATACAATAAACATCTACTCGAGCTCGAATAACTTTTACAAAGCAGGGCTCGAGCTTGAATATTTTTTTACTTATCGAGCTCGATGCTTCGTTCAAGGGCCTGAACTCACAATCGATTGATTCGTTTATTGGTTTGAGCTCAATAATATTCATATTTTTATTGTATGATTTATGAACATTTGAACATGTTTAACTCGAAAAAGTGTATCCTCGAATGGATCGACTTGGCTCGACTCGACTCAAATCTTTAACCAAGTTCTCGAATCAGCCAAGTCGAACATCGGTGTTATAAAACTTGGCTCGTTAACATAAACGAGATTTATTTTGTCTTTGAGATCATATCGAGCAGTCGAGCTCAAGAATTATTAAGTTTGAGCTTAAATAGCTTATTAAAAGTTCGAATAATTTACACTTTTAGATATAACATAAAAGAAAAAAAAAACTATAATCTACCATTGAAGTGGGTGTGGAATGATTTTTGGCTTGGTACTCAAGAAGTGTGTGCTTAATATTGCTTTTATAATTACTTAGAATTCTATATTTTATTTCAAAATAATTATTATTTTTTGGTAATCATTAAATCATGTATTTGATCAATTAAGTTTTTGGGTTCAGAGTATATCATCATACATATGAATCAAGCAAGCATTTTACCTATTAAAAAATTGACATGACATAAGATGTGATTATTAAAAATTCGAATACGGTATCGTATCTTTTCAATAACAAAAACAATTAATATCAAGAATTCGTTACTTGGGCAAAAGTTTATTACCGACAACTCTAAGAAGTTTCATATGGAACGCTTTCAAGGACACCAATGTGAAAAGACAACTTTTGATAACTTAGCGGCCGAGGCTGGGAGGCCTAGGATCAACCCGAGACATTTTTTTGTATTTGGACAAAGTCGTCTCATCCCTTTGACAACTAACTACATGCTAGAGGCATCGCGAATACTTTATTATCAGGCATAAATATTTGCAGCAGTCTTGTTCGGTTTCATCTTCAAATACTTTTTACTTACCAAATTGAACAAATATACCAGGCTACGTTTGATAAACTAAGCTAGCTGATGACCTAATTACGTTTGACAAACCAATTGGTAAAGAAAAATAAATAATATAATATGTTAATTAATATAGTTTCAATTTGATTTATTATTATTATTATTATATATGTGTGTGTGTAATATTATAAATTTTGTATCTGTATAACTAAATACAAATTTTAGGGAATATTTACATTATGATTCTAAATAACCATTACATATAACATGAATAAGTTATTTGCTCATCCAAAAGGAACTTTTACAATAAACTCAAAAACCAAGTTAGCTTCGTTTGTCAAAAATGGTTTTATGCTCTGTTCTTGAGTTTTGGTAGGAAAAAAAATGAAGGAAAGAAAAGAAAATAAAGGAAAAGAAGTGAAAGAAATGTTTTTATTTGTGTTTTTTAGATTGAAGGGAAAATAAAATAAATTTTCATGTTCTTGAGTCGTTCTTAAAAGGTTGGAGAAAATCCTTTATAAAAACCTATCGTGTTATCAAAGTAACATATTTGGTCTACATGTTATAGTGAAAATCATGATTCTTATCCCTAAACTTCGTTTATTAATTATTACAAAAGAACCTCCTTATAGTATGTATTTCGTTTTAGCTTTTGTTCCTCCTTCCCGTTAGGTATGAGGACAAAATTATCATTTTAGGGAAAAAAAAAACTTATCACACTCTCTTCCTTCATTTTCCCTAAACTCCACCTATATTCGCACCCCCAACCTCTATCTTTTGCAATGATCTAGTGGTCACTGCTACCACCTCCTATCTCGTCCTTGCCTCCATTTGCGTTTTATGTGGAGTTAAAAAGATATGATAAAGTGACTAAAGAGGAGGTCGAGGTCTATTAGTTGTGGGTCTTGGATACACCTATCAATTTATGCATTCGTTCATCTGTAATTGCACGTCGATCGAGGATTATCGTGATTCTCGTAGGGTTGTACGACCTAGATCTAAAACCAACAGAAAGAACCCACACCACCCTCTTCTTCCTTTTACTTAACTTGCTTCTGTTCTTCTGTTGGAGTATGAGATTTAGGGTTTAATGTTTTTTGTATTAAGGTTTGATTCAGGCTCGACTAGGGTAGTAGGTTTTAATATCATATTACATGATTTTGTATCATAAACTTTTAGAAAAAAAAAATTGTACAAAAATGGTGTTTATGTCCATATGTTCTTGAGGTGTTGTTTATGTTAAAATATTTATGATTATGTTTTGATTTTTGGAAAGTGAATAATGAATTTGTAATTATTGTATTTTGTGTTTTGATTTGCGACTGTGGTTGGTGGTTGTGTGGAAAGTGGTGGTGGTAAAAAATAAAACATAATAAATGAATAATGGTCAACGTCGTGTCGTATCATTGTAAAGTCACATTTTAAGGGTAAAATAATCATATCATCTTTAGGTAAGGTGTACATAAGGTTATTTTAGTAAACAAAGTTCACGCACAAGAACCATGATGTTAAGTTTAACCATAACACAATAGGGGTGTGCAATCCCCCGAATGGTTCGAAATCTGAACCTGAACCGAAAATATGGTGTTTGTGCAAAACTCAAATGTCCCGAAATCTGAAACCTGACTTTTGGGTGGATAACTTTGGTTCGGGTTGGGCTTAGTTTTTGGCAACCGACTCGTCCGAAAACACGAAATATATATATATATATATATATATATTGTATATTATATAGATATATTTAGGTATATAATTATCTTTTGAACTTTCTAAATCATAGTCGGTCATACTCTTTTTTAATTTTTAAATCTACTATCGATTTTATCAATGCTCTCAATCGATTGAATTCATCCTCAAAATCGATTGAGTATATATATATATATGTATATATATATATATATATAGAGAGAGAGAGAGAGAGAGAAAGAAAGAGAGAGAGGGGGGGGATTCAAATGAAAACTCAATTTTAATTGTGGCTCCGAGGACAAATCTTGGCTCATCCATCTTTATTGATCCAACAACTCATATTAAATAGAGTTTTTAATTAAAATTAAATTAGGGATAAAAATGGAAGATAATTTAAACTCACGCCTACCATATTTGACTTTTTATTTTCTTTTTTAATTAAAAACTTTTATCCACTTAAAGTTTAATATAAATTATCTTAAAAATTACTAATATTTTAATCAAACAAATTACACCAAAAAAACGAGAATTTCGTGCTCTTCGATATGACATCCATCTCGATTTTTTTTTGTTTTAACATTTTTTAGGTGAAGTGTTACATATGTGTTATATCCATTATGAATATTTATGTCTCGGCACCGTAAATCCGTAACTCGACATCACCTTCTTCAACACTTTTTTCAACGTCGTAAGGTATCGCGTTCTTCATCACCGTAAACCAACACCTATCAAGATGAATCGAGAATCTATCGAGTTTCGGTTGTGAACCGGGGAACAAAAGAGAGTGTGTCACGTCTCCACACCTTCACGGATCATTCATGTATTATTCATCATGAATAATGTATCATTCAAGATGAATAATACACGATTCATGAAGTCGTGTATTATTCATCATGAACGTTGTATAATTCATCTTGAGTAATGTATTATTCATCATGAATAATGAATGAAGGTTCACATTTGTTATTCATACTAAATGTGAGACACCCGGGGATACGCATACATATTCATAATGAACTAAACGAAATTTCGGTTGTGAATCGGGAAACAAAAGAGAGTGCGTCATGTGTCCACACATTCACGGATCATTCATATATTATTCATCATGAATAATGTATCATTCAGGATGACTTATCAGCATTCAGGATGAATAATACATGAATCATGAATAGTAAATGAACATTCACTTTTGTTATTTATATTGAATGTGGACACCCGGGGACGTGCATACATATTCATAATGAATATAATACATATACAACATTTCACGTAAAAAACAGTTAAAATGAAAATATATATATATATCGAGATGGATGTCATATCGAAGAGCACGAAATTTTCGTTTCTTTGATGTAATTTATTTGATTAAAATATTAGTAATTTTTAAGATAATTTGTTTTAAACTTTAAGGAGATAAAAGTTTTTTAATTAAAAAATAAAATAAATGGTCAAATAAGGTAGGCGCTAATTCAAATTTTCAATTTTGTCCCTAATCACTTCTCAATTAATGTTATTATGTTTAAACCATTGATTAGTTTTCTAAGTTTTGATCAATGACTAAGATTTGTACTCACGTACACAATGAAAAATGAGTTTCACTTGAACTTACCCCTATATATATATATATATAGGCGAAGGATCGTGTGAGAAGTTGAGTAAATGGTGATAAAACGTTAGAAGTGGATCTGAACCGTTGATCTCTTTTAATCTTAAGTCTTCCCATGAATTACGGCTTAGAAGGGAATTGATCTGGTGCATCTTATCACGGTGCATCTCATCCTAATGTGCATCCATTTCTTATCCAACGGTCGATAACCACTCCCCCAATGGTCGATAACCATTTCTTATCCTAAGGTTTGACTAACCTCAACCTGAACCCGAAGCAATCCGAAATCCGAAGCCCAAATTTCGGGGCTATGATTTTCATATCCGAAATCCCATCGTATTTTTGGTTTGCCCATCCAAACCCGTCCGATGCAGAACACAGGGATCAAACCTATAATTTACTCTAGTACTAGTTGTGTACCCGTGCAATGCGACGGGATGCAAAATCTAATTAAATGATAATAAACCCTTTCTGCATAAATATTGGATTCCAGTAGAGGTTCAAATAATTTAGACAACAATTCTATTCTATATAAATTACTAAAGACGAAAAATGTTAAAAAAAGACAAATAAAGGAAAAACCATACCTTGGAGAAATTACATAATGTCATTCAACTAATTCTTCTAAATGTCTTGAAAAACAATGTGTTAAAAAATTACATAATGTCTTGCACTTCATGATATTGGGGTAGTACTTTTACATTAAGCAAACCGTTGTAAAATAATCATTAACTAAATATTTTCCATACTAAACTTTTTCCTTACCTGTTATACAATTCAACAAATTAGATCACAGACAGGTTAAAATAATTTGACAAAACATGTCTAATGCACATTTCGAAGAGTAAAAGATATCTCAGTTAAACAACTTGCTTTGATAGTTATTTGATTCAAATGACTTTACAAATCAATATTACAATCAAACATAACAATACAAAGGAATGTACATCAATTTAAAACAATATAATGAGAATATTCATCCCCATTCCATGCTATATTCATTTTTATTTTCATTCTCATTCCTTTAAATGAACCAAACACCCCATACATTCTCTTGATCTTGGCTTCTAAGCTTCCAGAAAAACCTTCTGATAACAAAAGCAAATAATAATGAAGTTAGAATAAAGATTACAAATTAAAAAGTTTCCCCACAGACTAATCACAAATAACACAACAGTAACATATAATCTCTTCCTTATCTAAATTATTGAAAGAAGATTCAACAACATTATTGATGACTACACCCAATCATACAAAATTAACTATTTGTTTTCATTTTTGGGGCTAGGCTAGAAATTTTCAACATAGGTGAACTAAATTCAAACTCATTTTCAGAAGTTTACATGATAAGAACATATATATTACTAAACTAAACATGGTCAAATTAAAACCCATGTTGTGTGCAGTCCCGTCCACGTACCAAATGCACCCCTAGGTGTCAAATGCTCCCTGACATTAGAAGGATTTAGGAGGGAAATTCCTTTGGAGGGGCAGAGCAGGGGGTTCATTTTGAAAGATTGTTTACACAAATCAAACATTCAAACTTATTGGCTACAAAAAGGCTTGGCCATTTTGTATAGTAAACCAAACCAAACCAAACCAAACCAGGAGGGTCATGTTAGGGGTATTAGGAAATTAAATAATGCACTTTAGTAGTACAAGCATTTGTAATTGCATGAAATTATCTAAAACGCTTTCAAACAAATTAAATACCAACAATATTGACCGTAGATAAACCCACCACCACCCAAACTGGTTTTTGTGGCGGACTAACCAGTACTCATCAACAAATTAGTCATCCAAGTAATAATAAGATCCAACAAATTTCAGCTCCGTCCTTTGTTGAATTAAACTTGTGAGATGATGTTTTGGCTATATGTACAAGAATAAAGCATGAAAATTTCTTTACCAAGTTCATAAGTTGAGAACAAAGTGGTCATAATTTATATATAGGTCCCCACAAAAGAAACTAAAAAAGATTTCTCACATTGTACCAAAAGACAACTGAGTAATTGGCAACAAGTCATACAGTGAACAAATTAGTCATGGTTATATTATGTTCTTGGGGTACTGTTTGCACATTTAAAAGCAAATTTCCTCCAACCTCTAAAAAATTTTATATAGAGGTCCCTGTAGAAGAAACTAATTTTTTCTCACATTGGTAAATAAAAAAAAAGGTCGGAGTAGTTGGTTGCTTACATGCTAAATCCTTTGTTGAGCATAGGGGTTTTTAGTCCTGTGTGTAACACCCAGATTTTCGCAAAGTAAGTTTCCGCCCTTCGTTGGTAATCCCTCCTCCTCCCGTCTATTTTTTTGGGTGAAAAATGTTGTGCTTTCGAGCCTTAAATCGACTCATGCGAGAATCTCGAGTTTTTGGACATTTTGGGCTTCGGTACCTATGGCACGATTGTGCCACGCGATAGTGACAGTGTCACTATCGCCAGGGCACTATCACGGGGAGAATTCTACCAGCGGTACAATCCGCGTGATTGTGCCACGCGATAGTGACAATACTATCGCCAGGCACTGTCGCGAGTGGGGTCTGGCGAGTTAAAATATGATTTTTGGCTTCATTTCTCATTCAAAACTCAATCTCTCTTTTGTTATTCTCTCTCAACTTCTCCCTTTCATAGAAACCGAACCTAGGGTTCCATTTACCCTTCTCTACCCCATTTATTGCTAATTGTTGGGTACTTCTTCAAAGGGGTTCGAGTTGAGCATTTATTCACCATCTCCATCTTCATCTTCCTCACCAAGCTCTTGGGGGTTTCATCCAACATTTTCATCATTTGAAGATTGGGAGCTTATGGTTCGTTTTGGTGACCTACATGTGTTTTGATTGGTGGATTCAAGCTAGTAGTTGAGGTAATCTTCTCCTTCTTCAAGTATGGAAAATTAGGGTTTTTGGGGTATAAGATGAAATGTTCATGTAAATACTTGGGGAACAATTCTAAGGGTTGAATATGATTATTTATGGTCGGAAATGTGTGGATCTAGGTTTTGGAATCTTGAGTTGAAGAGTTGGAATGGATGTCTTCGGAAAGCTTTGGGTGGGATCTATGCTTTTGGAGGCCAATGGTTGGGGATTGGAACCTAGGTTTAACTTAACCTAGCAAGGTAAGTTCAAGTTGATTTGTGAAAACGGTGTACATGCCAAAATGTTTATTTTAAAGTGTTTTGGGTCTTACATGAAATTGTTAACTGCTGATAATTTTGGTCATTTTGAAAGTGTTTAGCTTTATAAACTTATATAACACACATCTTTGGGATTTTGGGCATGTTGATAAACAAATCGTACATTTTGGTATTTTAAGGATTTATTTCATGAAGTAGAATTTGGGTTGCTAAATACATTTTATCGTGTATTTTACATAAGTGTTGGAGTTTGTGTTATGGGACGTTTTGAGAGAATAAATGATATAAAACACTTGGAAAATGATTTGTCCCAATCTACACTACGTTGGAGTCATTTATACAAATTGGAGTATGGGTTTACATACATGCGGGTTATTTACATTTGGTTTCACTTTATGATTTTCAACGTTGGGTCTTTGGGTTTGTTGAGCTTATGGTTCGGTTTGGATTTTGTTGGGTTTTGAGGACACTTGTCCGTTTTAATAGCTCATTGTAGAGCGTTTGGTTATGATTTGCATTTTTGCGTCTTATTTGACAGTTACATGTTTTGAATGCATTAGTTCATTCGTTTTGAGTCATGTAATGGTTTAGTTAGTGCAATGGATCCATAGGCACGGTGTTCCTATGTCCCCGTTTTGGACATTTGGTTCACCACTTGGCACGGAATAGGCATCGGGTCACCATAATAAGTAAGGTGTGGACCTATACAGTCGGGCAACGTCTCATGGGCAGTAAGGTGTAATTCCCTTGTGCTTAAGTTCCCCTGTTTTAGAACTTTCAGGAATAGACTCAGAGGAGTTGACTTGATGCTTTCGAGTGATAGACTCAGAGGAGTTGAGCTCGGTGGGTTTTTATTTGTGTAACCCAGATGTTTTGATTTCATGCTTTCGAGTGATAGACTCATAGGAGTTGAGCTCGGTGAGTTTTTATTTGGGTAACCCACATGTTGTGATTTCCTACAAAATTATGTGATCTACTTTTGTGTTCCGTCACGTACAGTGTAATCGGGTTTTCCTCGTCACCAATAGGTGTGGTTTTGGTTATGGAGTTTTATAGTCCATGTTTTCGGAGACGTTTGAGTATATCTATGTTTTAAGGTTTTGGTTATTGAAACTCATTCGAGTTATTGGGATGTTTTGGAAGTTGGAATTAATTATCTACGTTTTCCGTGTTTGATCATTATAATGTCAGTTATGTTTTACGTGTGCTTTGGGTTTTGGCTTTATTTAAAGAGGCGTTTGTTTTATGTTTTTTTTAATCACGAAAAGGGTGAATGATGAAAGGAGATTGTTTTGGGATTTAATGCATTTCATTTTTTTTGGTTGCTTTCAAATCAAATGTATTGCTTTTTGGAAGTCATGATTTTAAATAACAGTCTTAAAGTTAATACTTTATTTATCCCTAATGAAAACTATTGAGCTCACTAGGCGTTAACCCTAACATTTTTATTTGTCGGCATGTGCATCAGGTTCCAGATGGGGGTAGGGTTCTAGCAGTATTGAAGAGATGTGCCTTAGTGTTCACAAGTGTAAGTGTTTGGTGAAGTCTTCCGCAGTTTGGAGATAGTGACTATTATTGGGTTTTAGTAGCACACGTCCTTATTATAGACTGTATGCGTAGAACGAAATGTGTGTATTGAAGTTAAATGTTAAACTGTGATTGTAGATGGCTCAGTTATTGATGTATTTAGGAAATTTTAAATTAGTAGCTATTTCCAGATTTGAGGGTGTTACAAGTTGGTATTAGATCTTAAGTTTGAGAGATTTAGTTGTTGATTATGAATGCCTAGACTCAAACTAGTGTAATTTTAAGTGTTTGAATGTGAAATTGCACCATTAGACACTTTAAGATTTGATGATTCGAGGTGAGTGGATTCACTAGGAACGGGAATTACGCCAAAAATGGCAAGGATGATCATGTACAGTACGTTCATAATAGCACCTGGCCAGTGTTATGGTGAGCCTACGAGTTACATGTGTATGCTTGAACTGCCTTGGTACGATAACCGTTGGTAGTGAAGAAGTTTCTGAATGAGTAACCATTAGAAAGAATTGATGATTTGAGTATACGATGCTTGGAATGACAGTAAGCATGGTGATAGCATTAAGTGGACCGTTTCAGGTCGGATTGAATGGATGGGTTAGAACCGTAGACTTTTGGAATCGACCTTATTCGAGGAGAAATCGTAAAATGAACCGATGAAATCTTCGATGATTGTCTTAAGATGTTTGCTCACCCGGATGACAACAATATGACGGGAAAATCAAGGAATGGGATTTCGGGATGTTGAGTGTCAACCCAAGTCATGCACATAATTTATTTCTAAAATAAGAATTGCATAAATTGTTTCTCATGTTTTCGAAGCGTGAGGTGAGTTATACTATGAAGCATTGGTAAAACATTTAGCACTCATCAGATTTTTAAACCGCTAGCTTAAACATGCATAAAATTGTTTTGTTGCACGTGGTTGCAATTTTTTTATTGAAAATCTCTTTATCCCCGTTTCGTGTCTAACGCTATTTTTGGACATTGTAATATCCGTGTTTTAATGTTATTTGGGTTATTGGGCAAGTAACTGTGGAATTTTTGACTTTGACATTGGATCTCCTCCACGTATGTTAAGGTTTTAAAGGAAGAGTTGTTCCCATGTCTTGAGTCGAAATTTTCCTGGGAATTTTAGTTTGTACGAGTCATGTTGAATTTATGAAACGTTATTTTATGACGCTTTGCTACTCGCGAGTGTATTTTGAATTGCGTGAGTTTTAATTTTATTTGCGTGTAAGTTTACGAGCTTATTGGGAGTCGCGTCTCATGAAAGTTTTGTCGAAGAAGGGTCACTTTATCTTACGTGGTGGGTTTAGAATTTTGACATTTTTAGACTTATTGTCGTCGTGCGTTTTTTTTGGCAATTTTAACACCGCTTGATTTTAGCGTTAATGACTTTTATGAAAAGTCAGTTGGGTTTTATAGTGTCTTATCTTACGACACTTTGTGTAGCGTAGATAAATTTTGGAACGTATATACTTGCATTATTGTGTGCGTTAACTTATGAATTTTCGTTTAATATTTCTGTCTCATGTGAGTTTTGCACCGGTATTTTCGCAATCGTAAGAGACGTTTTGAGAGTTTTGTTAATAGATGTTATCCCATATGTTATTTTGGGAAGTTTCAATATTATGTGATTTCTCTTTTGGGTTTTATACAAGTCTTATTCGTAGGGATGGCAGAAAACCCTGAACCCGGCGGGGAAACCGAAACCCGGCTTAGTTCGGATCGGGTCGGGTTAGGCAATTTCGGGTCGGGTAACGGGAAAAATTTCGGAGATTTTATCGGGTTTGGGTTCGGTATCGGGGCAAGGTATCCCCGCCCCGCCCCGATATATATATATATATATATATATATATATATATTAAAATAAAATTATACATATATAATTTTAGGGCTTTTATCAGCTTATTGTGTTAAGTTTAACTCAGATCAGAGCCGCCTCCAACTCCATTACTCCAAGATCCATTCGATTAATCGACTATTCGACTTCACGTCTTCAGTTCACCCTCCGGCGAGATCGACGACCGACGACCGATGATGAGCAGAGCAGGTATCCTCCAGTCTCCAGTCTCGAATCTCGATCTCCACTCTCGAATCTCGATTTCTGTAACACCCCGAATTCTGAGATCTGTGTATTATTCTTTCTTATTTTGGAACATTTTAATTGTTGGAATTATTAGTATTTTATCGAGCCTTTCGGAGTTAAGTATCGAGGGTAGAAGATCATCAAAATTTGGGAAGGTTGGGACTGTTCGCGATTGTGCCCGTGAGAGTGACTTTGTCACAATCGCGAAGGGCACTATCGCCGAAGAGCTTAGGGCCACGGTACATTCCTCGCGATTGTGCCCGCGAGAGTGACATGGTCACAATCGTCGGGGCACTATCGCCCCGTCTGTACCGTGAGTGGTGAGGAGCTCGCGACCTTGCCCGCGATAGTGACAGATGTCACTATCGCCGGGGCACTATCACCGACGGGTGTTTTGGGTATAAAAAGCCAAGTCGCGATTTTCAGTCATTTTTATCTGATTTCTAGGGTTTGGGAGTGTTTCTCTCTACTGACTTCGGTAAGTGTTTCTCATCTAGACTTCTCTCCTCATTTATGGTGATTCATAGTCATTAATGGTAGTCCTTAACACTTTTAGGAAGTGTTGGTAAGAAGCTCTCAATTGATTATACAACTCATCTTCATTTCCTTCGTTTTAGGGTTTGGTTTTCTTTTAAGAAAACCACTAAGGTGAGTTCTTACCCATTTTACTAAACTTTATACATGTCAAAAGGTTGATTTTTAATACCTAATATCTCCCCTTTCATATATTTGATTTGTGGAATTTCTTGCTAAACCTAACTTTTGGAGATATAAGTGTTTGTGGTGATTTTTGGGGAAATAATGATTTATGAGCTTTAATAATGTTCTTTAGCTTGTTTTACTTGGGTTATACCTTTGATAGAATAGCATTGCTATGCAAAACTATGAACTTGGAAATATTGGTATTGTGGTTAATTGCTGATAAGTTTGCATATTAGACTCACTTCACATTTTGGGGATTTGAAATAAAAAGGGAATCATCTATATGTTTACTAGTGGTCTCTTGGTAAACAATGGAAGTGATTTTGGTGGGGAATACCATTCATGTCATTTATTGCATGTTAACCATTGTTGGGATTACTTGTTGGACCTTATGCGCATTATTTGGCTTATTTGAGGCATTGGGAGTCATGACCCCGTATTTGGTTTATTATTGTTCCGGCGTGGGACGACTAGTTTTCCACGTCGAGGCACGTTAGGTACCGGATGAGGTATAAGTCCTTCGTGCTCAACTATTACGATATTGGATGAGGAACTCGACGTAGGAACCCCTCGGGGTTGAACTCGAGTTTTCGTGGGTGTATGTTTAAAGCCACTGAGCCTGGCATCCCTTGCGTGTACTTTAATTGTGTATTGGCTTTACTGACTCATCGAATGACTTACTTTTGTGTTCCGTCATTTGTGTTAGTAAGCGGGTCTCCCCCGTTAACCCAAGAGGTATTTGTTATATTTCAAAGAGTATTATTGTATCATTACCATTATTATTGATGTACAAAGAGAAACTCTTTTATTCACTTTTATGTTTGATTTCTTAAATTACAAATGTTTGACCTCACTAGGCTTTAGCCTAACACTTTTTCTTAAAATGACATGTATAACAGGTCAGGTTTCCGGTGGGGTTCGTCGGGACTGAGCGGATAGCTTTTGGGTCAAGAGCGGTCTTTTTGGGAGATGTATAGACCGGCGTTTTTGAATAGTGAACATACCTTTTGGAAGAATAGCAATACCCGATACTAATCTTTCTTATTTAAGTTAGATTATTAGGTTGTTAGTGTATTCTTCATTTGATTAATTGTAATGTTTTTAGCATTGTTTCCCGTTCTATCGGGATGATACTTTGGGATTGTTTATAACAGGTTTTATACCCAGTTTTTTTTATCTATTTATAGTCGTTATATTGCAGAAATTTCGAATTTTTATTCCGCTAGTTTTTAGTGTGTTACAATCTCCACTCTCGAATCTCGATTTTAGGGCTAACCGATTTGGCTAATCGAATTTGGTTAATCAAAGTTTTGTTGATGATTTGTGTAAACACTCGATTTGGTCAGATTCAACCATTTCCACTCCTAAGTTCATACCCACTGTAGTTTTCTATTTAAAGCAATCGAGGTCAGATTCAACCATTTCCACTCGATTTGTCTATTCTTGTGTGATTACTAAACATGGTATTTGTGATATAGTTTTCATCATTTGGCAAATCTAGAGATCGATTTGGCTAATCGATTTGGTAAATCATTAATTTATGCATCATTAATCAATTTGGTAAATCAAAGATTTGTTGATGGTTTTTTCTGCCAAAACTCGCACACACAGACACAGTTAGCACTTAACAGACAACAATTTCCAAAATCAAACAACTCTTCAAACAACACCCTCTTCTTCTTCTATATATGTACGTATATATACTATATATATAGATAAAGATATACATGTTCCCAATTCCTTTGGGGAAATACTTACGGGTATTTTACATTGCTTCGGTCGACAATATCTCAAGGGTTGGTTCGGTGTTTGGCAAACCTTAATAACAGTATCATTGCATACACCTTAATAACATTGCATACATGTTTAGTTGTTTATTGCTAGTCTGCTGCGCTCTGTTGTTTACTGTTTGCTCTCCCTTCCCTTCCCTGATCTAGATCAACAACGCTTCTAAACAACGTGGAGGAGGACAAAGGGTCTGTTTCAAACTGTGAAACAAGTTTCAGGGTACGTTTTTATGATTTTTCCTAACTTTAGTTTATTGTTTCTATTTTGAGCATTTGTGATGTTCTCTATTTTTATGCCAATTTTTGTTTTGTTGAATTGAAAATGTGTTGATCTTTTTGTGGGTTTATCGAGAAGATAAGCTTTAATTTGACTCTATTTTTGGGTAATCATACAACTTCTATGTAGATACATCTTTTGCGGAATTGTTTAGATTATAAGCAACGTTGACCTTGTTTGTAATCTTATTTAATATAGTCAAATGGAATCACAAGCTGATAAATCTAAGTCAAACACTCCTACTACTCCTCTAGGAAGCAGTCAAGGGGTAAACGATTCTAATGAACCACCCCCATCTAACTCTACTACCCAATGCGAAACAAACCCCGGTGATGCTTTCGATGATGGTGAAAAGTCCGGTGGTAAAAGGAAAAGATCTGTTGCGTGGAACCATTTTAAAAAGTTGAAAGTGAATGGTGAAGATAAGGCGGAATGCAACTATTGTGAGAAAAGACTAGGAGCAAATAGAAAAAACGGCACAAAGCATCTACTAGATCATTTTGAATGTTGTCCAAGACGAACGGTTAGAGATATACGACAAAGCATCTTGGTTAAGGAGCAAAAGAAAGTTGACGGTAGTTCATCATATCTATCCAACTACACATTTAATGCAGACACTTCAAGGAGAGATCTCGCGGAAATGATTATTGTGCATGAGTATCCTCTTACAATGGTAGAGCATCATGGTTTTAGAAAGTTTGTTGGAGGCCTTCAACCTTTGTTTAAGGTTCCATGTTGAAATACCGTCAAGAGCGACATTTTAAAGATTTATGACTTTGAAAGGCTAAAAACAATGAAGTTATTTGGGGAGGAACACAAGTAAGGTAGCAATAACTACGGATATGTTGACAACTAGCCATCAAAGATAAGGGTTTATGGCCATCACTGCACACTTTGTAGATGAGTTTTGGAACTTGCAAAGCCGAATCATGAGGTATAACATAAATATTGTACAAGTCTAATATAATTGTAGTTTAAATGTATTATTTACACTTATATTAACGCATAAAGTTAGTTTAAATGTATTTTTTACACTTATATCAATAGGTTTATTTATGTGCCTGCACCACATACAACTAATGTTCTAGCGGAGATGCTTTATGATAGTTTATGTGATTGGAATCTCGATAGAAAATTGTCTACTCTTACCGTTGATAACTGCACCACAAACGATGCAATTATTAGCAAGTTACTAGACAAGCTTCCACTGAGATCACTCATGATGAGAGGCGAGTTGTTTCATATGCATTGTTGTGCGCACATTCTCAATTTGATTGTTCAAGATGGCTTATCTGTTATCGAGGAGGGGATTGAAAGAATTAGAGATAGTGTTTCATTTTGGTTTGCATCAGGAAAGAGGGAGCAAAGATTTGAGGAAGCAACTCGTCAGCTAGGAATGGAATACACAAAGAAATTGACCCTTGATTGCAAGACGCGATGGAACTCTACTTTTTTGATGCTTAGTAGTGTCGCTATACCTTATAGAGATGTTTTCAAGCGATTAAAGCAAATAGAGTCGAGATATACTTGTTTGCCTACGGACCTTGATTGGGACTTAGCAAAGGAGATATGTGACATGCTACAACTATTCTATGAGGTAACTCTTTTGTTTTCCGGTAACAAGTATCCGACAGCTAATGTCTTTTTCCATTTGACATGTGAGATTAGTTTTTCTATACGTGAATGGGCGAAGTCTTCTATTGATGAGATTAGTTTGATGGCGCATAAAATGATTTTCAAGTTTGATAAATATTGGTCTGTAATTCATGGGATCAAGGGAATGGCGGCGGTTTTAGATCCACGATACAAGTTAAAATTTGTAGAGTTGCTTATGCCTGCCTTATATGGACCTGAAAAGGCAAATAATGAGTTTAAAACTCTTGAGGGGTTTGTCCGAACTTTCTTTAAAGAATATGAATCTACCAACTCACGTGCAGCAAGCTACTATGAAGGTATTATCGTATTGGTTTGTACTTTTTGTTTATATGATAAATAAAACATTGCTAATATTTGATTTATTTTCACATTAAACTATAGGTTGTGGTTTTGGTTCATCTTCTTTCAGTTCGGGGTTGTCAACTGAGTATCGTGGTGGATTCAAAAAATTTCTATCTGACATTGAAGTACTTGCTAGCGAGAATGATGACGCGGGTGATATGGCGGAGTTGGATAACTACTTGAAAGAGAAACTTATGCCTAAGGACATAGATCTCGATTTGTTGCTTTGGTGGAAGACAAATGGAGGTAAGTATCCGACACTTCAAAGGATGGCAAAAGATATATTGGCAATTCCAGTTTCCACCATTGCCTCAGAGTCCGCATTTAGCACAAGTGGAAGATTAATAAGTCCTCACCGAAGTCGGCTTCACCAAAAAACTTTGGAGGCTTTAATTTGTGCTCAAAGTTGGTTGTTGAATGAGATTTGAGGTAATGCTATATTGTATCTCATATGTTATTTTTATTCATGAATAATATATTTGTGTTATTTGCTTTAAATAATATATTTATGTTATTTGTTCTAATTATAGAAACTTGTTCGGAAGAGACCGATGCATATTGTCTCTCCATTGAATATGATGAGGACGTGGAAGAGGTAATAACATTTGTAAAAATACTATCTTGGTAACATTGCTTTTATAATTGGTCTTTTAATTTGGTTGATTTATTGATGGATTTCTTAATGTAGGGAGGTACTAAAGAAAGTGGCACGACATCTTTGGATGAGTTGATGACTTGATGTGTTGAAGACATGAAGTATTTTGTTTTTGTTTAAATCGAACAAGTTTTTGTTTGCTTTTATAATTGCTCTTTTAGATTTTTGGATTCTGTTTGGAGCAACAATTTTAATTTAGATTTTTGGATTGTGTTTGAAGCAACAATTTTAATTTACATCGCATTTCGACATGATTTTCCAGCCATTTTTTATTCTTGGATTTTTTCCCAATGTTCGGGTCGGGTTCGGGTTCGAGGATCGGGGATTCCCCATCGGGTCGGGGACGGGACATAAAAAATCCCGACGGGGCGCCCCAAATAAAAACCCGACGGGGAACGGGGCGGGGACGGGGATGCATTTCACTTTCGGGGATGGGGACGGAGGACGGCAAACCCGCCCTGTTGCCATTCCTAGTTATTCGTTGTATGCTACATAGTATTCGAGTTGTTTTAAATTGTTGGTGTGAGTAAGCTTATGAAGGATTTATGTCGTTTCGTATTGAACTTTCTCTTTGAACGTATTTTAGTTGTTGATTTTACTGTTATAAATTATGCAATGCGTTAAGTGAGTTATTGGTATACATGTCATTGTAGCCACTGTTTTCGGACAAGATCTTTTCATTGTACGACCTAAAGTTTGAAAATTGATTTAAATTTATTGTATGTTGACCAATCGCATGCATATTTTGTGTTGCTATATAAATTTTGAGAAGCGAACTCAGCATGCGGGTCTTGTTGGGAATTTTATTCCATATCTTTATATAGTCGAATGAGAAATTTTGGGAACTCGATTACGTAACTTGTCTCTTGGGAGTTTTGTTCAACCGCCTCGCTATAAACTATTTTGGCGCGCAAAATTATTTTCCCCGTTTATGAAGTATATTGATGCGAGCTAGGACCATAGTGGTCCATTTGAAAAAACTTGTTTGTATATCCTTATTACTGTCATTATTAGCGTAAGTAAGGGTTAAAGGATTTTTGAAATGGTTTTATATGTGTGGTGTTTGTTGTCACCTTACACACCTAACGAGTAAACGGTAGTGGATTTTATACGTACAATTGATTGTAATAAAACCATTGTATTTGAGAGATTTATAAAATTTTAAATTGGCATATCAGTTGAAAAACCTTGAACTCATTAGGGTTATAGATTTAAAACCCTATCGTGTAAGGAGTTATGATTAAGGGACTAGAGGAGTCCTTGGGATTTGAAGCGTCGGGTGATCCGACTTGTGGTCAACCTTGAATTTGAGTTCAATTTTTGAATCGGGTCATGCATGAATAGTGGAGGTATTAGATTTTGTTCCCCAGTTAATTAAGAGATGATCTTTATGCTTCGGTAAACCTGCGAAATAAGGTTTTGTGTGATTACCTTCACATGATTGGATTCGAATTGATGGGTTGCTTGTCTGCTTGACATCAAGTTATATGTTGACGGTGTACCGTCTTAATGGGCTTCCGTGATCAAGAAATTTTTGTGGTCCGTCTGTTAGTGATGTAAGATTTGGGGATATTAGTCCTCTGTTAGGTGTCAACCTTAATGCGACAATACTTCTGGAATGAAGTATTGGGCGGGATGTCCACGTTTCGATGTCACCATTTTGGTATTAGGCGTCGACTCGTTTCTTGAAGTCAATGAATCCTGGAATGTTTGGAAGTATCCCGGGTAGGTTATGAGAAAAGTTGACCTCTCGGTGGTGGAATTTAAAGGAAGATTAGACGTGGGTAAGTAAGTATTGATAGGTATGATTTTATTGATGTGGTGAGGATCTTAATGTCAGAATGTTTGAGGTTTGAGAATAGATCGGAGTTATGTGGGAGCCTATTATGGATTGTCCAACTCCCAGTAACACATATTGGTACGTCATTGGAAAGAAGCCCTTACCAATATCAAGGGTGAATTATTAAGGAATTTGGGAATCCTTTGGGGTTGGTATGGAGTTTTGGAATGCGGATTCAGAATTGCGTTGAGCTGAAACGGTTTAGTCAATGAGGAGTTGGGGTCATAAGATGCCCTTGACGTAGTACGTGTCGCTCAAGGTTGGGAGACAGCCGTAGTCTTATGGGTAAGACTGCTTTAGTGAGTTGAGGACTCACTCGGATGTAAGTTTGATGTGCCTAATGAGACACCTATCGAGAGGACCAACATAGAAAGTTATGGGGATAATTTTGGCTAGCGGAATAGGAGCAATCTATTCTGCGGGTAACGTTTCGTGGAAGTTTAGATTTCGAGGACGAAATCATTCTAAGGTTGGGAGGATTGTAACACCCGGATTTTCGCAAAGTAAGTTTCCGCCCTTCGTTGGTAATCCCTCCTTCTCTCGTCTATCTTTTTGGGTGAAAAATGTTGTGCTTTCGAGCCTTAAATCGACCCATGCGAGAATCGCGAGTTTTTGGACATTTTGGGCTTCGGTACCTATGGTGCGATTGTGCCACACGATAGTGACAGTGTCACTATCGCCAGGGCACTATCGCGGGGAGAATTCTACCCGCGGTACAATCCGCGCGATTGTGCCACGCGATAGTGACAATGTCACTATCGCCAGGCACTGTCGCGAGTGGGGTCTGGCGAGTTAAAATATGATTTTTGGCTTCATTTCTCATTCAAAACTCAATCTCTCTTTTGTTGTTCTCTCTCAACTTCTCCCTTTCATAGAAACCGAACCTAGGGTTCCATTTACCCTCCTCTACCCCATTTATTGCTAATTGTTGGGTACTTCTTCAAAGGGGTTCGAGTTGAGCATTTATTCACCATCTCCATATCCATCTTCATCTTCATCTTCCCATGAATTACGGCTTAGAAGGGAATTGATTTGGTGCATCTTATCATGGTGCATCTCATCCTAATGTGCGTCCATTTCTTATCCAACGGTCGATAACCACTCCCCCAATGGTCGATAACCATTTCTTATCCTAAGGTTTGACTAACCTCAACCTGAACCCGAAGCAATCCGAAATCCGAAGCCCAAATTTCGGGGCTATGATTTTCATATCCGAAATCCCATCGTATTTTTGGTTAGCCCATCCAAACCCGTCCGATGCAGAACACAGGGATCAAACCTATAATTTACTCTAGTACTAGTTGTGTACCCGTGCAATGCGACGGGATGCAAAATCTAATTAAATGATAATAAACCCTTTCTGCATAAATATTGGATTCCAGTAGAGGTTCAAATAATTTAGACAACAATTCTATTCTATATAAATTACTAAAGACGAAAAATGTTAAAAAAAGACAAATAAAGGAAAAACCATACCTTGGAGAAATTACATAATGTCATTCAACTAATTCTTCTAAATGTCTTGAAAAACAATGTGTTAAAAAATTACATAATGTCTTGCACTTCATGATATTGGGGTAGTACTTTTACATTAAGCAAACCGTTGTAAAATAATCATTAACTAAATATTTTCCATACTAAACTTTTTCCTTACCTGTTATACAATTCAACAAATTAGATCACAGACAGGTTAAAATAATTTGACAAAACATGTCTAATGCACATTTCGAAGAGTAAAAGATATCTCAGTTAAACAACTTGCTTTGATAGTTATTTGATTCAAATGACTTTACAAATCAATATTACAATCAAACATAACAATACAAAGGAATGTACATCAATTTAAAACAATATAATGAGAATATTCATCCCCATTCCATGCTATATTCATTTTTATTTTCATTCTCATTCCTTTAAATGAACCAAACACCCCATACATTCTCTTGATCTTGGCTTCTAAGCTTCCAGAAAAACCTTCTGATAACAAAAGCAAATAATAATGAAGTTAGAATAAAGATTACAAATTAAAAAGTTTCCCCACAGACTAATCACAAATAACACAACAGTAACATATAATCTCTTCCTTATCTAAATTATTGAAAGAAGATTCAACAACATTATTGATGACTACACCCAATCATACAAAATTAACTATTTGTTTTCATTTTTGGGGCTAGGCTAGAAATTTTCAACATAGGTGAACTAAATTCAAACTCATTTTCAGAAGTTTACATGATAAGAACATATATATTACTAAACTAAACATGGTCAAATTAAAACCCATGTTGTGTGCAGTCCCGTCCACGTACCAAATGCACCCCTAGGTGTCAAATGCTCCCTGACATTAGAAGGATTTAGGAGGGAAATTCCTTTGGAGGGGCAGAGCAGGGGGTTCATTTTGAAAGATTGTTTACACAAATCAAACATTCAAACTTATTGGCTACAAAAAGGCTTGGCCATTTTGTATAGTAAACCAAACCAAACCAAACCAAACCAGGAGGGTCATGTTAGGGGTATTAGGAAATTAAATAATGCACTTTAGTAGTACAAGCATTTGTAATTGCATGAAATTATCTAAAACGCTTTCAAACAAATTAAATACCAACAATATTGACCGTAGATAAACCCACCACCACCCAAACTGGTTTTTGTGGCGGACTAACCAGTACTCATCAACAAATTAGTCATCCAAGTAATAATAAGATCCAACAAATTTCAGCTCCGTCCTTTGTTGAATTAAACTTGTGAGATGATGTTTTGGCTATATGTACAAGAATAAAGCATGAAAATTTCTTTACCAAGTTCATAAGTTGAGAACAAAGTGGTCATAATTTATATATAGGTCCCCACAAAAGAAACTAAAAAAGATTTCTCACATTGTACCAAAAGACAACTGAGTAATTGGCAACAAGTCATACAGTGAACAAATTAGTCATGGTTATATTATGTTCTTGGGGTACTGTTTGCACATTTAAAAGCAAATTTCCTCCAACCTCTAAAAAATTTTATATAGAGGTCCCTGTAGAAGAAACTAATTTTTTCTCACATTGGTAAATAAAAAAAAAGGTCGGAGTAGTTGGTTGCTTACATGCTAAATCCTTTGTTGAGCATAGGGGTTTTTAGTCCTGTGTGTAACACCCAGATTTTCGCAAAGTAAGTTTCCGCCCTTCGTTGGTAATCCCTCCTCCTCCCGTCTATTTTTTTGGGTGAAAAATGTTGTGCTTTCGAGCCTTAAATCGACTCATGCGAGAATCTCGAGTTTTTGGACATTTTGGGCTTCGGTACCTATGGCACGATTGTGCCACGCGATAGTGACAGTGTCACTATCGCCAGGGCACTATCACGGGGAGAATTCTACCAGCGGTACAATCCGCGTGATTGTGCCACGCGATAGTGACAATACTATCGCCAGGCACTGTCGCGAGTGGGGTCTGGCGAGTTAAAATATGATTTTTGGCTTCATTTCTCATTCAAAACTCAATCTCTCTTTTGTTATTCTCTCTCAACTTCTCCCTTTCATAGAAACCGAACCTAGGGTTCCATTTACCCTTCTCTACCCCATTTATTGCTAATTGTTGGGTACTTCTTCAAAGGGGTTCGAGTTGAGCATTTATTCACCATCTCCATCTTCATCTTCCTCACCAAGCTCTTGGGGGTTTCATCCAACATTTTCATCATTTGAAGATTGGGAGCTTATGGTTCGTTTTGGTGACCTACATGTGTTTTGATTGGTGGATTCAAGCTAGTAGTTGAGGTAATCTTCTCCTTCTTCAAGTATGGAAAATTAGGGTTTTTGGGGTATAAGATGAAATGTTCATGTAAATACTTGGGGAACAATTCTAAGGGTTGAATATGATTATTTATGGTCGGAAATGTGTGGATCTAGGTTTTGGAATCTTGAGTTGAAGAGTTGGAATGGATGTCTTCGGAAAGCTTTGGGTGGGATCTATGCTTTTGGAGGCCAATGGTTGGGGATTGGAACCTAGGTTTAACTTAACCTAGCAAGGTAAGTTCAAGTTGATTTGTGAAAACGGTGTACATGCCAAAATGTTTATTTTAAAGTGTTTTGGGTCTTACATGAAATTGTTAACTGCTGATAATTTTGGTCATTTTGAAAGTGTTTAGCTTTATAAACTTATATAACACACATCTTTGGGATTTTGGGCATGTTGATAAACAAATCGTACATTTTGGTATTTTAAGGATTTATTTCATGAAGTAGAATTTGGGTTGCTAAATACATTTTATCGTGTATTTTACATAAGTGTTGGAGTTTGTGTTATGGGACGTTTTGAGAGAATAAATGATATAAAACACTTGGAAAATGATTTGTCCCAATCTACACTACGTTGGAGTCATTTATACAAATTGGAGTATGGGTTTACATACATGCGGGTTATTTACATTTGGTTTCACTTTATGATTTTCAACGTTGGGTCTTTGGGTTTGTTGAGCTTATGGTTCGGTTTGGATTTTGTTGGGTTTTGAGGACACTTGTCCGTTTTAATAGCTCATTGTAGAGCGTTTGGTTATGATTTGCATTTTTGCGTCTTATTTGACAGTTACATGTTTTGAATGCATTAGTTCATTCGTTTTGAGTCATGTAATGGTTTAGTTAGTGCAATGGATCCATAGGCACGGTGTTCCTATGTCCCCGTTTTGGACATTTGGTTCACCACTTGGCACGGAATAGGCATCGGGTCACCATAATAAGTAAGGTGTGGACCTATACAGTCGGGCAACGTCTCATGGGCAGTAAGGTGTAATTCCCTTGTGCTTAAGTTCCCCTGTTTTAGAACTTTCAGGAATAGACTCAGAGGAGTTGACTTGATGCTTTCGAGTGATAGACTCAGAGGAGTTGAGCTCGGTGGGTTTTTATTTGTGTAACCCAGATGTTTTGATTTCATGCTTTCGAGTGATAGACTCATAGGAGTTGAGCTCGGTGAGTTTTTATTTGGGTAACCCACATGTTGTGATTTCCTACAACATTATGTGATCTACTTTTGTGTTCCGTCATGTACAGTGTAATCGGGTTTTCCTCGTCACCAATAGGTGTGGTTTTGGTTATGGAGTTTTATAGTCCATGTTTTCGGAGACGTTTGAGTATATCTATGTTTTAAGGTTTTGGTTATTGAAACTCATTCGAGTTATTGGGATGTTTTGGAAGTTGGAATTAATTATCTACGTTTTCCGTGTTTGATCATTATAATGTCAGTTATGTTTTACGTGTGCTTTGGGTTTTGGCTTTATTTAAAGAGGCGTTTGTTTTATGTTTTTTTTAATCACGAAAAGGGTGAATGATGAAAGGAGATTGTTTTGGGATTTAATGCATTTCATTTTTTTTGGTTGCTTTCAAATCAAATGTATTGCTTTTTGGAACTCATGATTTTAAATAACAGTCTTAAAGTTAATGCTTTATTTATCCCTAATGAAAACTATTGAGCTCACTAGGCGTTAACCCTAACCTTTTTATTTGTCGGCATGTGCATCAGGTTCCAGATGGGGGTAGGGTTCTAGCAGTATTGAAGAGAGGTGCCTTAGTGTTCACAAGTGTAAGTGTTTGGTGAAGTCTTCCGCAGTTTGGAGATAGTGACTATTATTGGGTTTTAGTAGCACACGTCCTTATTATAGACTGTATGCGTAGAACGAAATGTGTGTATTGAAGTTAAATGTTAAACTGTGATTGTAGATGAATCAGTTATTGATGTATTTAGGAAATTTTAAATTAGTTGCTATTTTATGATTTGAGGGTGTTACACTGTGCGCAACTTTCCATGCTTGTAGTATCATCCTCAAGGTTCCATGTCCATGAAAAAACAAAAGCAAAAAGTGGTCAAAG
Source organism: Arctium minus (assembly GCA_954870635.1). Taxonomy (NCBI): domain Eukaryota; kingdom Viridiplantae; phylum Streptophyta; class Magnoliopsida; order Asterales; family Asteraceae; genus Arctium; species Arctium minus. The sequence goes on from OX941082.1 coordinate 122,571,707, forward strand.
CCATCTAGCAATTTGGACAAAGCCATAAAAAGATATTAAGAATATTTAAGGCAACGCCATTTAGCATACACAATATGAATCTGTCTCAATTTCTTTAAAAGGCATAATCATTATTCGACAATATTAAGATAATTGTTGTGCATTACACAAAAACCCAACATCAGCACAAAACTTGTGTTTAATGAAAATACAGAGTTGAAATCCAAAGCATAAAATCATATTAGACAATTCACAATTTCACATAAAAGTAATTCTATGTTTTAATTGCATCACTTGAAATACATTAATCAAGTTGGTTAACTTCATTAATTGAACCTCTGAATCTGAGCAAACAAATAAAGGAACTCAAAATCAATATGCTGATAGGGATGGATTTAGAAAATAAAATAAACATATGATATCTTCCTAAGCCAAAAAAATAGAACACACTACAATAAGCCCAGCAAAGAAACTAAGATTAAGATCAACAACAAACCAATTGAAGACCATTGATGATGGGAAGAGAAGCTATAGAAGATGGAAAATCAATTTAGGGTTATAGAAATGAAAAAGTACCTGAGCAGAAGCCTAGAACCCTAGAAAGAGAAGCCTAACGTACCTGAAAAGAAACCCCCTTGAACCCTGGTGGTCGACGATTGAGAGAAGCATAACCGATTGAGAGAAGAACTTGCGTCAAAATCGATTGAGAGAAAGAGGTGTGAACCTGAGAAGCAGAACTCAACGACTGAGAGAAACAAAACTCGGCGACTGAGAGAAACAAAACTCGTCGGCGATTCAAACCTGAGAAGTACCTGCAATTAAGCCTTGCATTGGAGGGGGTAAAATCCTTACAACCCATCATCTTTATCCCTTGAGCATACCACAAGAACGAAATATGTATTAATACTCTATCAATAGTAACAAAATCAACAGATAAAGCATATAGTATAGGAAGAGTTGCGGAAGTACAAACCGTGAATCGTGCGATGAAGCATATGCAACCCAAGGAGAATCTTCTGTGAAGAGAAAGTAAAAGGCAATACCAGAAGAGAAACCTATAAGTTTTGAATTTTGCTTCCACTATCAACAACAGTAACTGCAACAATCCACAAAATTCTAAGCAAGAACTCGAAAGAATAAATGGATTAATGAAGGATGATAGTACCTTTGAGAGATGAAACCTTCATCAGCCTCTCGATGACTTTCTGATCGATGTTCTTGTCATCAACGACGAGGACATGTAACTCCAATAAGAGAATTTCAAATAAAAAGTCGAATATGATTTGAAGAATTAAGAGATGGGGAGGGAGAGAAACGCAACAAGTGATATGAGAGCTAATGGCTTCAAGAGATCAAAGCAAAAAAAATTGAACAAAAACCCTAAATCGTCACCTTCTACCTCAAGAACGTGAATAGTCTCCTCGAAAACACTGAATCGACACACCTTGACAACCTAAATTGTTGGACTGGACTGGATGAATCGTTGTCTAGAAGCTGAGAGGTTGGAAAAACCATTTATGAAGGTGAGAGGCTTGAATCTGACTTCTTTGGGAATATAAACCATTTGTGCATTAGTAGATGGTACATCATCTTTATGAAGTTGTAACTAAAAGATTTTAAATTAAATGCATAAAGTAGTAGTACTTTATGCTTAATAAGACTTTAAGACTTTTTCCAAATCTGCTTTATAAAGTAGTATATATATATAGATAAAGGGGCTTATATGGCATGTGGATTAGTGTAGGGGGTATTTTGAAAAATTTCAAGTACAGGTAAATACGAGGTACATCCATACAAGAAAACTCCAAATCTAGGAATCAATGCAAAGGGATTTCCTGTGTGAAATTATGGCGGAACAACATGTCAACGCGTTGACCAGCAAACTATTTATATACGCTGGTGGGCGCTTACAGTGATGTAACTCGAACCCATAAACCCTAGATTGCCTCTATCTATCAATTCAATTCAGCCACCCTTTTATTCAATTTAATTGTTTTTCTTTTTTCTTCATAATTCCACTTTCTTCGGCTTGATTAATCTTCCGATTAATCGAAAACCTTCGCCAGAACCCTGAAATCAATAATCATTTGTGCGATTTTCTCCAATATTCGTTTATTCGATTAATCCTCTCGAATTTGGTTGGTTACCATATCTGAAACTTGGATGATTACGTATCCATTCCTTAATAAGTTCGATTAAGAAGCTGAATCCCTCACATAAGGTATGTTATTATTGATTCAATTTCAGTTCAAGTTCTTGAATAACTTGTGATTAGTGATTTCGATTAGTTTTTATATAAACTGATGTGATTCATTTCCGCTTTTGGGTTTGGTGAAGTGGGCATTTAATGATTGTGTTTTTTTCTTAACCATTAATGTGGGTTTATTCACTGCCTGCATATTTACTGATTTTCTTCTTTAATTATGATCCTCATGATGATGGTTTTCTCCTTGTCTTTGCTTTTTTAGCAGCACATAATGAAATTGCCTTTGTTATCAATTTCTGCCAAGTAATTTAGGTCATAATATTTCATATTAGGATCTCAATACATTTTTGTAAATTGATGTTCATGAATTTAGTTATTTATTGGTTCTTGAGTTTGCCATTTGTATGATATCAAACTATTCCTCCAAAGATTGGGGAAGACAATATATATATATATATATAACTTCTTTATATTTATACATTTTCGAGCTGTTTAAGATATGTATGTAATCAGTTTTGATATTTCTGTTTCATGTTGTTGATTATTAATCTATGTTTTTAGACTTGTAGGTTAGTTTCTAAAAAGCGAGGGTCTCGGCAGCCGTTTTTTGAGGAGTTTAAGGTTTGTACTCTTCCCTAACTGTATCTATGCGGGCTAAAATGATCGTTTAGACGGTTAAACATGAGTACTGATCTTATCTGTGTTAATTACTAGTCGAAAATGATGGCAACTGAAGAACACAAGGCAAGTGTAATTGCAAAGTTGATGGGTCTTGATGAGGTGCCATCTAAGCATCAGCCCGTTTATAGACACAAACGGGTATTTTCTGAGAATTATCTACAGAAATCTGCCTCTATAGTTTCACGACAGAAAAGATCGACTAGAGCTAGGCAAAAGAGTCGGCAGATATTGAAGAAGGCGAATGCAACAATAAATGATTCATGTAACGATGTCGCGTTGAGATGTATTGAGCAAAAAAGGCGTTCTTTTGATGGTGAGCAGTGTTTGAAGTCAACATTTGTCGATCCTCGAAACAGTGGGCAGAATGGGAAATTAGGCAAGGGTATCGAAGAAAGAAATGATTCGCCTGCAAATGTTCCTGTAAAACATGGCTCTAAACCTTCCTTTTTACTTGATTCTGATACTACATTTGCCTGGGAATTCAAGAAGCAGCTTCTAGAAAGATCCAAAAGGACCAAAGTTCGTCAAGAAATTTGGTCTAGCAGACGGGTTTTTAATCTTGTCGAAGAGCCATCTTTGCCGGATTTTGTGCCAAAACAGAGATTAAAGTTGGGAACACAAGTTGTTATCTGCAAAAATGACGGTTGGAAAGATAAATCTGTGACCAAATTACCAATACTCAAACGTTTTAATTTCTCTTCGACTCCCTACTCAAAGTTGAAGAAAATGTCGAAAGGTGATTTCAGTTCGAGCCCTGGGAGACACAACAACAAAAACAACAACTTGTCTACAAACTCCGAGGATGTTGAGTTTTCTTGTGGTGATGTCGCGATCAAACAGATATCTGAGCAAATAGCCTGCAACGATTCTGCAAAAAATGGATGTTTCTCCTGTTCGTTGGATGTTTCTTTCGAACAGGTAATACTTGCCCCTTTTGATGTTATTCCTATAATGTTATTTGGTAATTGACTATATGTTTGAAATCTCATTCCGTTATTTCTTTGGTGGTATCAAGATTTATCAACGTCTACTATCTAGCCTTAACCAGTGTGCCATAACCCAAGTGGTTCTGTAGCCGATCTTTCATTAGTCATTATGACCATTTGTTTCATTTCCTGCAAAATCGGAATGGCTCTTTTTGTATACTCCTCTATCCCACAAAAGTTGCAACAATTATTCGTTTGCAAATATTCCATTTTATCATGATTACAAACAAACTGATGCGATTTTCAGGATTCACCGTGTGAAGTCGGGTTTACGCCTTTCAATTGCATAGAAATTGACGATGAACTTCCAAGGAGCATGGGTGAAGCTTATCAACCAAGTCCAAATTCAGTCCTGGAACCAGATAATTCATCAAGCTCTGAATACGGTGATACCGTTAGCACCGATCTTCATGGTTAGTGTATTTCAAACGACTTGTTTTTTCTTCGCAATATATAAGAATCTAATATGGAAGTGTTAAATACAAAAGGTTTGTGGATGAAACTTCAAATTCTCAAGTCAGAATCGGAAGAAAACCAGTCTAAACCAGAAATGATTACATTAAGTGACGGAGATGCTACTGAAAGATCTTCTCTTGGTGTTGGTCAAAACACGAAACCGGTTAGATCTTTTGGACCAAAAGAAAGTCGAGAATTTTCCTACCTAATCGACGTGATCAATGAATCCGGTTTTCTTGGCGGCAAAATGGAGGTAAATTTCTTAACATCGGAGTTCATGATGAACCCCTTGCTCTTTGAAACATTAGAGAAGAAATACGGGAAGCAAGAATCGTGGAATAAGGCCGATAGACGTCTCTTGTTTGACCGTATAAACTCAGGGCTATCGGAGATTTTCAGACCGCAACTAGATTTTATCGTTTGCTCCAAGCCTTTGAGGAGGAAAATGAGTACCATTTTGAGGACGGATATCGTCGAGGAAGAACTGTGGAGTTTGCTACTTGGTCAAGAAATGGAAGTCAACGCCAACTTATCGGAGAAAGCGGTCGGGAAGGAACCGTGGTTAGAGTTGGTGGACGTGGATTCTATCGTTGGAGAGATTGAAGCGTTTTTGTTCGACAAGCTTGCAACAGAGTTAGTCGCGATTTGAAGATTATTTACATTCTTTTTTTATAAGAAACGTACATGAAATGTAGGGATGAGTGTCGGAACGGCTCACCTTTTCGATGAGCCATGGTGCACCGGGGTCGGTCACGCTATACGGGATGTGATTATATAGATTGATTTGAATGTAATTTAAGAGTGTATAGCAACACGTATTATTGTTCATTTCTTTAGATTGAGAGTGAATAAAGGTTGAGTTTGGTTTGCTTGAAAGAGTTTTATGTAATAGGTTAGTACCATTACCATATCACCTACTAGCAGGATAGTTGGTTTCGAGATGATATATTTGTACAAACAATATTTGAGTATCTACAATGTGTAAGTCACAATTCCTTTTGGGTATATTTGGTAAATGGGACAAGACAAGACTAACAAACTTGTCCCACGTTGTCAACGTAACATTAAACTGAGACAAGACATGATTAATAAATTACTAAATCAAGAAGATAGGACAAGATTAATAAATTAACAAACTTGTCCCACGTTGTCAACGTAACATTTCCTGTTCCATTAAAATAGGTGGAACAAAATCAAGAAGATAGGACAAGATTAATAAATTACTAAATTATTCATGTTAAATTAAAACCCTAAAACCTTCCACAATTCTTACACCCGTCTACATAACTCTTGTTTGTCCCGTTCAATCCTATCTGCATCATCGAATGCACCCTTGGCGATTGGCAACTTCTGAGTGTTGGGTTTTAAAGTCATCCACCAAGTGGGTAATTGTGTATCTAATTTGCCTCTTACATCATGCTTTTGGATGGTACAAGATGGGTCGGCCCAAAAGATTCAATGGGGTTCCATTCCATATTTCATATAGATAGAAGTATCTTGCTAATAGTATATTTTAAACTAAGCAGTTAACACGGTCTATTGCGGAAATTGCGGTCAGGACCTAGAATTGTGATTGCGGTTATTGCGGTGAAATAGCGGTAAAGAAAACAGGTTCATAAATTAATAGGAATATATATATATATATATATATATATACCTTAATAATTAATATATTGTATTCCTAACACATATCAAATCAAATAATTCATTAATTCAAAAAAAGTTTCAAACCACACAAGCAACATAGTAATAGAGTTTATAAATCTCGTAGATGATTAAATGAACTAATTGCAATCCACTGTAGGAGCTGATTAGGATTTAAGAGAAGTCTTGAGTCGATTAGGAGAAGTCTTGAGCCGATTAGAAGTCTTGAAGGAATCGAGACTGATCATGAAAAAAGTCGACTGGTGGTTGAAATTGTGCGACCTCTAACTCTTTTAGACTAATAAGGGCTTGAAGATGAGATTGAGATGAGAGAAGTGGGTCTTTTTTAGACTAGGTTAGTCAAATGTCCAAGTCTATAAATAAAAAAGTCCACAAATAAAAAATCCCACAAATAAAAAAGCCCAAACACTTAGTCTAGAAATTTTGCATTATTTCGGAACGCAATTTTTACCAAATTTCGGTGAAATTTCGGTGAATAACGCCGAAATTTGCGGTACCGCTATAATCGACCGCAATTTGACACCGCAATTTTTCTACAGACCGAAAACCGAAATTTCACCGCAATTCCGAAATTGCGGCGCAATTAACTGCTTAGATTTTAAATGACACCAAAAAGACGAAATTCACATAAAAGTTATAGATTTTAATAGAGGAGATAACTATGTGGAAAACAAGACAGGAATTCTCTACAATGACATTGTAGACCAATGGAAGGGATGTAGCGCAACATGATAGCGTGTTTGTTTTGGGTACAAAATGTCACGGGTTCAAATCTTGTCATCCTTACCTATTACTGCTCCTTTGAGCAGTAACAAGGGATTTTTTGAGATCAATTCACATTAAACATATCATATAGTGCAATAAATATATGGCCTACAGGCCAGAACCATTCCTCCAGCTTTCTATATATAGAAGGTCAAACCTTCAAAGTCAATAATCTAACCAAACCACCATGATGACTAGTACAAGACCACAAAGTCAAAATCCTAACTGCACCACTCTTGACCCAGAATGGTATATGATGCACACGCCTCCATTTCATTTCTATTACTATCAATGGGAACCTTACTCAAATTCAGTGTTTACTTGTTAATCAATCTAGCTCCATTGGCTGCACCAATTTCGACACAACCCGAACCCCACCACACGATATCGTTTTTCATGCACGACATTCTCGGCAGACCCAACCTCTCGACTTGTGCTATGACGGGCATAGTCAACAACCGGAAAATCGCTGGTCTACTCCCGTTCGCAAAACCCAATAGTATAATTAACCCAGTTCAAGTAACCAGCAACGACAAAATCCCTTTTCTCATTGGTCTTGGAGGGGCTATAACGAACGTGTTTCAAACACGGACCGGATGGACGCAACTAGCTTCTGGCTCTGCCCTCCGGCCGCTCATGTTTGGGACCATCATGGTCCTTGATGATGAGTTGACCGAAGGGCATGAGCCAGGATCCAATTTAATTGGAAAGGCACAAGGGTTTTACGTGTTTAGCTCTATAGATGGTAATTGCCAAAGCATCGCGTTTACGGCCATGTTCAAGAGTGGAAATTACATAGATAGCCTTAGCTTTTTTGGGGTTCATAGATTCGGGGTGTTGGAATCTCGACTAGCAATTATGGGTGGGACCGGGAAGTATGTTAATGCAAAAGGTTACGCAAAGGTCAAGACTATGTCGTCGAGCGATCACCAAGTCACTTATGGCCGGGAGACGGTACTTGAGTTTTTAACTTATGTTACTTAGGTGTCGTTTGTTTTTTAAGAGGTCTAAAGTCTAAAGTCTTAATTTAGTTATGATTAATAAGAGGTGATGTGTAAAAAAGTCTGAACGATTAAGACTTAAGAGCCATTAAGAGATTTTTTTAAAAAAACAAACAACCCCTTACTAAAGTAAGCTTCACTATATGATATAATTACTATCAACAAGTAAGCACACACCTTATTGATACGAAGAGAGAAAATAAAACCAAACAAGCTCAGTAAAGCTGATATAATTAGAGTCATAGTAGGATGTACACATATCTTTCTGTAAAGACATGTGACTTGTATAGCAAAACAAAAATTAAAAGAAAGAAGAGAGCAAGCTACGAATAGGAAAGTATTTAATCAAGCAAAAGTTATAATTAAATAGACACAAGAGATAATACTTGCAACTATTGATAAAAAATGATAAATGAACCTCGATTTTCTTATCAACCATAAAATAGATTTATTCGGCTCCAATTTCTGTCTCTATTTATTTATATTTATGATGTATTTTTTTTCTTTCAAAAGGCAAGGATAAATAAACAAACACATTATTTTAGCATCGAGTCTTCAAATTTTCGACCTAGTATGTTGAATACCAAATGCCCCACTTATGAGCGGGAGCGGACCTACATAGAAGGATACAGTGACACGACACGGGCTACCGCTTCATGATTCTGTCGTAAGGGAAACATTTACGTTAATAAAGAGTGTCGGAGATGGTAAGCGTTCATGCCCTTGTACATGAGGCCCAGGTTCATGGCCTGTTGTCGGCAAATTTGTTGCATTTTAGCTTTAATTTTGGTGTTCTTTTATATATCTCTTGTGTATATGTTGACAAAACTCGAACATGTGTCTCTTTTATGTGGGGACAAGGAACCAACCAACAAATCTATACTAATTTGTGAAATTTTATTTATATTTTTTTATAGTCAAATTATGGCACCACTTAAAAAAATTATAAATCCGCCTCTACTTATAAGTATTATATGTGACGTACTTGAAAGAAAGAAAATGTAGTTATTTCATTTGAAGATTTAGTACATAAGTTAATAGAAGTTTTTCATTAATAATTAAATAGTCAAAACACACTTTAATAATACTTAAGTGAGAAATTGTAGACTATATCGATATCATCAATATTTTTGGACAACTTTTGATGGGGAGAATAGATAAATTTGCAAAAAGATTCTAAAAATATATAAATACAATTTTAGTGCAGAAGTCCCTACAATATTATATGTATTGTTAGATACACTTCTACTCAATGACTTCTTTTTCACACATCTCTACATTAACACCAATATTTCAATTTTCAATATATAAATTGACTTGATTTTGACATTAGAGAAGATGCCCCTTTTTAAAGAGACAATACATAGATAATTTATTGAATTTTGTAATTAAAAAAAATCAAATAAACCACAGTTGAATTTATTACTCCCTCCGTCACAAAATAAGTGTCCACAATTGACTTGGCACACAGTGTAACAACCCGAATTTCGAAAGGTATCATTTCAAGTTAATGCAGAAATCAGTAATTTTAAAGGGAAAATAAGATATATGATTTTGGGCTTGAATCCTAAATTTTATAGTCTTGATGGATAAAGGATTCAATTACGAGTCCAACGGTCCTTTCCGGAGCGAAAACGGAGCTATAACGAAGAAGTTACGGCCGAAACAGTGAACGAGAAGAAAGTTGGGAGAACCAGCGACAATGCCCTGGGCATTGTCGCATGGGCAATGTCGCCCAAAATGTGCAGAGGTTGTTAAGTCGCGAAATTCAGCCATTTTCCTCATTTCTTCTCATCCAAACTTCTTCTACTCTCTCCCAAACCATTTTCCTTCTTTCCCCTTCAAATCCTACCTTATTTTGGCTCAAATCCTTGGATTTTGTGGAGGTGAAACATCATCAAGTGGTAGGATTGAAAGTTATGGTCAATGATTCACCATCTTCATCTCCATCTTCATCTTCAACCTCAAGCTTATTTTTGGGTTTTCTAGGTTTTCATCAAAACCTAAGTGGTAAGTGTATCCTCTCCATTTCTGAACCTCATTAAGTGATGTAAATGTTCCATTGATGTTTTCCTAGTGTTTGGTTTCTCTAATTTCGGTTTGGAAGATTTTGAGAAAGTTAGGTCAAAATTAGGGTTTTGGGTATAAGTTGGAGGTTTTGATATAAAACGTTTGGGGAATGTTCCTATATGGTTGAATAAGGTTATTGATAGTTGAAAATGTTTGGATCTTGATTTTGGAGGTTTTGGCTTGGAGGATTCAATTTTCGTCAAGGAAGCTCAAAATGGGGTAAAATCTAGATTTAGCCTAAATCTAGTAAGGTGAGTTCAAGTTGATTTATGAAAACGGTGTACATGCCAAAATGTTTATTTTAATGTGTTTTATGTTTTACATGAAATTGTTAACTGCTGATAAGTTTGGTCATTTTGAAAGTGTTTAACTTTATAAACTTATATAGCACACATCTTTGGGATTTTGGGCATTTTGGATAAATAAATCATATATTTTGGTATCTTAATGATTTATTTTATGGAAGTAGATTTTGAGTATAAATGTATTTCATTTTGTGTTTTGGAGAAATACATGGTTTTGTGTTATGGGACGTTATGAAAGGATAAATGTTATAAACTTACTTGGAAAACGATTTGTCCCAATCTACACTACGTTGGAGTCATTTATACAAATTGGAGTATGGGTTTACATACATGCGGGTTTTTTACATTTGGTTTCACTTTATGATTTTCAACGTTGGGTCTTTGGGTTTGTTGAGATTATGGTTCGGTTTGGATTTTGTTGGGTTTTAAGGACACTTGTCCGTTTTAATAGCTCATTGTAGAGCGTTTGGTTATGATTTGCATTTTTGCATCTTATTTGACAGTTACATGTTTTGAATGCATTAGTTCATTCATTTTGAGTCATGTAATGGTTTAGTTAGTGCAATGAATCCATAGGCACGGTGTTCCTATGTCCCCGTTTTGGACATTTGGTTCACCACTTGGCACGGAATAGGCATCGGGTCACCATAATAAGTAAGGTGTGGACCTATACAGTCGGGCGGCGTCTCATGGACAGTAAGGTGTAATTCTCTTGTGCTTAAGTTCCCCTGTTTTGGAACTTTCAGGAATAGACTCAGAGGAGTTGACTTGATGCTTTCGAGTGATAGACTCAAAGGAGTTGAGCTCGGTGGGTTTTTATTTGTGTAACCCACATGTTTTGATTTCATGCTTTCGAGTGATAGACTCAGAGGAGTTGATCTCGGTGGGTTTTTATTTGGGTAACCCACATGATTTGATTTCCTACAAAATTATGTGATCTACTTTTGTGTTCCGTCACGTACAGTGTAATCGGGTTTTCCCCGTCACCAATAGGTGTGGTTTTGGTTATGGAGTTTTATAATCCATGTTTTCAGAGACGTTTGAGTATATCTATGTTTTAAGGTTTTGGTTATTGAAACTCATTCGAGTTATTGGGATGTTTTGGAAGTTGGAATTAATTATCTACGTTTTCCGTGTTTGATCATTATAATGTCAGTTATGTTTTACGTGCGCTTTGGGTTTTGGCTTTATTTAAAGAGGCGTTTGTTTTATGTTTTTTTAATCACGAAAAGGGTGAACGATGAAAGGAGATTGTTTTGAGATTTAATACATTTCATTTTTTTTTGTTGCTTTCAAATCTAATGTATTGCTTTTTGGAAATCATGATTTTAAATAACAGTCTTAAAGTTAATGCTTTATTCATCCCTAATGAAAACTATTGAGCTCACTAAGCGTTAAGTCTAACCTTTTTATTTGTCAGCATGTGCATCAGGTTCCAGATGGGGGTAGGGTTCTAGCAGTATTGAAGAGATGTGCCTTAGTGTTCACAAGTGTAAGTGTTTGGTGAAGTCTTCCGCAGTTTGGAGATAGTGACTATTATTGGGTTTTAGTAGCACACGTCCTTGTTATAGACTGTATGCGTAGAACGAAATGTGTGTATTGAAGTTAAATGTTAAACTGTGATTGTAGATGAATCAGTTATTGATGTATTTAGAAAATTTTAAATTAGTTGTTATTTCATGATTTGAGGGTGTTACACTGTGCGCAACTTTCCATGCTTGTAGTATCATCCTCAAGGTTCCATGTCCATGAAAAAACAAAAGCAAAAAGTGGTCAAAGCCATCTAGCAATTTGGACAAAACCATAAAAAGATATTAAGAATATTTAAGGCAACGCCATTTAGCATACACAATATGAATATGTCTCAATTTCTTTAAAGGCATAATCATTATTCGACAATATTAAGATAATTGTTGTGCATTACACAAAAACCCAACATCAACACAAAACTTGTGTTTAATGAAAATACAAAGTTGAAATCCAAAGCATAAAATCATGTTGGTATCTAGTGGGCTAAATTACTTTTAGGGAATAGGTGACGTTGGGTTTATGGTGTTAAGGTCAACCTTTATAAATTAGAAGTTTAGAGAGTTCACCGGTCAATGTTTCCTTTATAGGTTCCGGATCGAACCATAAGAGTAGACGCAAAAATTTAAGCTAAGGACGCCAGGTGAGTTTTCTGAACTAAACATCTTGTTAATGAAAGCATATGAAAGTTTACATTTTAAACTTTGATTTATTTACGGTGGCATGATCACTATGAATTTATTTAAGCGTGTTGTAAATCGTTGATATTTAAATGTATGCATATATTATTTGTGGTTGATGTGACCTAAGTCGGGGAGTGTGGCCCATCTGCTCGTACCGGGGAGTGTGGCCCGTTTATGCCATTGGGGGTGTGTCCCAATATTAAGGCAGTGCAAGTTAGACACACCGTCTCCGAGGTAGTGTGGTCAGTAGCGTGATTTACTCATATGTTGTTTATAAACCTGTTAATTGAAATATTTTTTAAAGATATATTGTTGTTTAATTTTAGAGGGGACTCACTAGACCTCCGGTTTAACCCTCGCTCTTTCAAATTCTAAAAACCTTTTCAGGCAGGCGTGATTTAGGAAGGACGGTTAAGGGTAAAGAGAAGATGTAGCGGGATTGGATAGAAGACCGTCATCTTAGTTTTCTTTTTCCTTTAATATCTCAGTTGTGTATAGGTTGTCATTGCAAACCTTGAATTTAAATTGTACGCTTGGGGCCACTTCGGCATGAATTTTATTTTTATTATTAAGATTTAATGGTTATCTTGCTGTCTTGGTTGGGTTGTTACAGTTGGTATCAGAGCCATAGTTTAAGGGATCTAGGTGACCGGACGGGCCTAGACTTAAACTTAAGGAGTAAGACACAACTGAGATTATAGGATGACCTTAGGAAGGCGAGTGATAGAGTAGTGAGGACTAACATGTAAGGTAAATTTAAAATTACATATGGCCAGTGTAATTATAAATTTACAGGTACATGTGCGTGCTTAACTTGCTTTATTGCTTTGGGTTTATCTTAATGAAGTTTGTGTGTTGGTGCCTTATCTGTAGTTATGTCGGAGAGAGTGACTAGAAGCAGATCGGTGCCGGCAGTAGAGGTGGCACCTGTGAATGAGATCGTTGAGGACGGAGCAGTTGCTCCTCCTCAAGCAGCTACTAACCGAGGGAAGGGTCGCAGCCGACCTAAGGGGAAAACGACTAAGAAAGCGACCACTTAAGTGAATCAACCAGCTGCGGGAACCCGAGGGGGAAGGGCGACTCGTGTTGTTCGTCGAGCTAGAAGTGTAGAGGCGAGACCTGGACAAGAAACCTCTCTTCAAGAGAGCTCAGCTTCGGTGAGGGGTCAGAGGCAGGCAAGGAACCGTGGTGGGGGACGAACTCAGGGATTTGTCACACAAGAAACCTTTGCAGCGGAAATGGGGAAGTTACAAGAAACTCTGAATGCATTATTGGCTCAACGAACTAATGAGGTATCGGCAAGCAAGGAAAAGAGTGAGGATAGAGAGGTGACTGTGGTGGGAAGCCACTCGTAGTCGACTCCTACAGTATTGACCAAAGTAGTGGTTGAGAAAGGGTGTAGCTTCAAGGAGTTTGCTGCTTGCAAACCTCCTACCTATAAAGGAGGATGCGATCATGTACTGGCAATGAAATGGGTAAAGGGGATGGAATTGTCATTCGATACCAGCAAGTGTTCTGAAAGAGATAAGGTCGTGTACACGTTATCTATGCTGAAAGATGAGGTGGTAATGTGGTGGGACGTTGAATCAGGGGGACAGGGTTCGACGGTGGCTAAAGAAATGTCCTGGTAGGGGTTCATGAAAAGATTTAAGGTGCAGTTTTGCTCTCTGGCGGCGGTCAAACGGTTGGAGGAAGAATTTCTGAGCTTGGAACAGAGGGATATGACAGTCCGGGAGTATACGACGAAATTCATAGAGAAATCCCGATTTGCAGAAGTCTATGTGCCTAATGAGGAAAGGAAAGTGGAGCGTTTCATTTTTGGATTGAGAAGTAATATTCGGGAATTTGTCTCGAACAAAGAACCAACTACATTTCAAGCAGCGGTGAATGCAGCCAAGTTGAGAGAGAAGGAAAAGAATCTCCAAGATACTGAGAGAAGCGGAGACAAGCGGAAATGGGAGGGGACTGTCCGTGATTCCCGAACATTCAAATTCGCCAAATCCGATCAGCGGGCTGCTTCCAAGAACGAGAATAAGTTGTGCATCAAGTGTAACATAATGCATAAGGGAGAGTGTCTCTTGGAGTGGGAAGGGTGATTCAAGTGTGGAAAGACTGGACACATGGCTCGTGACTGTCGTGGGCCAAGATCTTGTTACCAATGTGGGTCTCTTGATCATATCAGGACTGAATGTCCCCAATTGAAGAAAGGAGTTGCCGGAGGTTATGGAGATAAAGGAGGTGAGAAGAAGGTGGAGCCAGCCCGAGCAAGGGCTAGGGCTTTTAATATGACAATGGAGGAAGCAGTAGAGGCACCGGATGTGGTGACAGGTACTTTTCCTATAGACTCGATTTTTGCTAAAGTGTTGTTTGATTCGGGCACAAACCGTTCGTTTGTGTTTCCGAACTTCGTGCATAAGTTGCTTGTAAAACCCAAGAAGCTTAGTCAAGGGTTTGAGGTAGAAGTAGCAGATGATAGTCGAGTCTTAGTGGGAGAAGTATATGACAGGTGTAGCATAGATATTGACGGTCATACATTTCCATTGCGGTTATACCCGATGGGCATGGGGGAATTTGACGTCATTGTGGGGATGGATTGGTTGGCGTCTAACGATGCCAACATTGTCTGTAATAAGAAGCTAATTCGTATAGTTTTGCCTGATCAGAAGGAAGTTATAGTGTATGGGGATCGTCGGAATAGGAAGTCGTGCTTGATTTCTATGATCAAGGCTAGGCGATGCCTAGTGAAAGGGTGTGTGGGGTTCTTAGCGTATGTAGTAGACGCTAAGAAAGAGAAGAGGGGGTTAGAGTCTGTTCTGATAGTGTGTGAGTACCCGGAAGTGTTTCCGGAAGACTTAACCACCTTGCCACCTGATCGGCAAGTGGAGTTCAGAATAGATTTGATGCCGGGGGCGGCACAAATCGCAAGGGCACCCTACTGGTTGGCGCCGGCTGAAATAAAGGAGATGATGACTCAATTGCAAGAGTTGTTGGATAAAGGTTTTATCCGTCCCAGCACATCACCATGGGGAGCACCGGTGTTATTCGTCAAGAAGAAGGATGGGTCTATGAGGATGTGCATAGATTATCGAGAGCTCAACAAAGTGACAATCAAGAATAAGTACCCGCTTCCCAGGATTGACGATCTTTTCGACCAGTTGCAAGGAGCGAGTTACTTCTCAAAAATAGATCTGCGTTCGGGCTACCATCAGCTGAAAGTGAGGGAGGAGGATGTACCCAAGACTACTTTTCACACGAGATATGGACACTTCGAATTCTGTAACACCCTCAAAACTGGAAATAGCAACTTATTTAAAAAATTTATAATTACATCAATAAATGAATCATCTACAACCACGAAATTTGATTCAACTACAATACACACATACTATCTTATACTTGCGGACTATAAAGGACGGGTGCTACTAATACCCATGCATAGTCACTATCTCCATAAAGCGGAAGACTTCGCCGAATACTTACTTTCGGATCTAGCTAAGACTCTACTCTTCATAGGACTGCTAGAACCAAATCCCAACCTTGAAACCTGATGCACATGCCGACAAATAAAAAGGTTAGGCTTAACGCCTAGTGAGCTCAAGAGTTTTAACATAAAGAATATAGCTTTAAAAGAAAGGAATTCAGTTTAAAGCAAGGTCCTTCAAAATATTATACTTAAAAATGGAAACGACATATTTTCCCATAATATGCACTTTTAAAGACAATGCTCCCAAAACACACGTTACTCATGAAATGTGCAACGCATAACTCACCCAAACGGGATCATAGTTCAACACTTAATTGGTAAAAATATGAATGACAATTCATAACCCAAAGCACCCAAAACGCGGGCGGGACATAATGCTCGACCCATGAATCGTTATCAAAACCACTTATACCGTACGCCCAAAAAATATGGACACTAGGTCCAATACTCACGCGACCGTAAGGAACCAATGACAATAAAATAAGATGTCCTCAATTTAAAGTACTAATAGCCGACAACGGGGGAGACCCGTATCCGTTGAGAGTGGAGGAAACACAGAAGTATACCACCCATGCAACGTTAATCGCATGACAACTCCCGACGTTACAGACCGGTGTCCCTACGACTCCTTTACAAGTGTCACCCCAAGTCAGTTGACCTTGATGGATCATTCCGAAGAACTCCATCCCGAAGGCCCGACACACTTAAAGACTACCTCCCAGGCATTACTTCAAGCGGCGGAGGTCCTAACGCCTACTATTCCGGTAGCACTAGCCAACTCAACCCTCCTAGCGATCACTTGTAAAGTTTTCGGTCATAAAACATAGGTACCGAAGTTCAACCCCGCAATACCCAATTGACCATCCCAAAACAGACCGACTCACGTGCCTATGGATCCATTGCAACACAGTCTAACATTCCCAGACTAAACATGAATGACCAAAGCACTCAAGTCCGTAACCAACCTCAATACGCATCACAGCGCATTAATACGTACGTCATAACTGGACTATACATTGAGCCATATAAAACCGGACAAGTGTCCTCAAAACTCCTTTAAACGACATCGAGCCAAAATGCTCAAAACCTCTTTTTGACCAATGATTACGTTTTTCAAATAATAAACGCACTCGACCCATACCATGAAATCACACGCTCTAAAATGCTTGAATGGACTCCAACACAGTTTAAGTCGGGACAAAGAGGTTTTCCAAATAGACTTATACTCTTAATCCTTTCAAAACGTCCCATAACACAAAATTGAACCTTTTACCCAACAATACTAAAAACGCCTTTTAACCAAATAATCTCATTTATGCAATAAGTTACCAAACACACCCATTTATGACTCATTATCAAGATGCCCAAAAATCAAAGAATGTGTGTTATATGAGTTTATAAAGTTAAACACTTTCAAAATACCCAAACTGATCAGTAGTTAACAGTTTCATGTAAGATGCAAAACACTTAAAAATAACCATTTTGCCATGTACACCGTTTTCACAAATCAACTTGAACTCACCTCGCTAGATTTAGGCTAAAACTAGATTTCACCCAACGAGCTCTTTTGAAGGCCACTTGAATCCTCAGGCCGAAAGCTTCCAAAACCTAGATCCATACAATCCAAACCATAAATACTCATATTCAACCATTTAGAATCATTCCCCTAACATTATACTAAAAACTCCAAACGAGATCAAAACCCTAGTTTCTCCAAAACTTATCAAATTCGAGATTTGAGAAACCAAACACTAGGGAAACATCACTGGAGCATTTATAACACTAAATCAATAAAGCTTACCATTTAAGATGATGAGACTTTCTGAGAGCACCCAATCCAACTCTTCAACCCAAGCTCCCAACCGTTGAACTTGATGAGGAAGATGAAGATGAAAGTTTTTGCGGTTCGTTGACTCAACGAGCTAGATGGTGAAGAATCGTGTGATTTGAGGAGGAAAAACCCCCAAAATAGGTTAGGGTTTGGTTTTGGGATTTGGGAGAGAAAAGGGAGAAGATAGAAGTGAGAAATGAGAAGAAATGGTGAGAAATTCGGACATTTAGGGAACCAGACATCGCGCACGACCTTGCCATGCGATAGTGACATTGTCACTATCGCGAGGGCACTATCGCGGGGAATGTACCGCGGGTGGTACACCCCCGACGATTGTGCCACGCGATAGTGACACATGTCACTGTCGCGAGTCACAATCGCGCCACTCGTACCGAGGCCAGAAAAAGGTCAAAACTCGAGATTCTCGCATGGGTCGACTCAGGGTTCGAAAGCGCAATATTTTCCATCCAAAAAGGTGGGCGGAAATCGGAGAGATTACCAACGGAGGACGGAAACTTGTTTACGAAAAACCGGGTGTTACAAATTCTTAGCCATGCCATTTGGGTTGACGAACGCACAGGCAGCATTCATGGATCTGATGAATAGAGTGTGCAGTCCATTTTTGGACAAGTGTGTCATTGTCTTCATTGATGATATACTAATTTATTCACAATCCATGAGTGACCACGAGGCGCATCTACGATCCGTATTGGAGTTGCTCAAGAGTGAGAAGTTGTATGCTAAATTCTCAAAATGCGAGTTTTGGCTAAGAGAAGTGCAGTTCTTAGGGCACGTGGTGTCGGAAGACGGAATCAAAGTAGATCCAGCGAAGATTAAAGCAATCAAAGAGTGGGAAGTGCCGAAATCAGCGTCAGAAGTGAGAAGTTTCCTTGGCTTGGCAGGCTACTATCGATGGTTCATTCAGGACTTTTCGAAGTTAGCCACGCCATTAACGGCTCTAACGAGGAAAAGCGTTAAGTTTGCATGGAAGGAAGCACAGGAGGATGCGTTCTGTAAGCTGA
This sequence comes from Arctium minus, assembly GCA_954870635.1. NCBI lineage: Eukaryota > Viridiplantae > Streptophyta > Magnoliopsida > Asterales > Asteraceae > Arctium > Arctium minus. The sequence continues at coordinate 122,590,368 of OX941082.1, forward strand.
AGGAAAGATTAAGTAGTGCACCTATTCTGTCTTTACCCAACGGCACAGAAGGGTTCGTAATCTACAACGATGCTTCAAAGTTAGGATTGGGGTGTGTGCTGATGCAAGATGGGAAGGTGATCGCTTACGCGTCTCGTGAGTTAAAAGATCATGAGAAGAGTTATCCGACGCACGACCTAGAGTTGGCAGCTGTGTTATTCGCGTTGAAGATTTGGAGGCATTACTTGTATGGGGTAAAGTGTCAAATTTACACCAATCATAAGAGTCTTCAGCACCTATTCAATCAGAAAGAGTTGAACATGAGGAAGCGAAGATGGATGGAATTGCTAAGTGATTATGATTGCGAGATTCTATATCACCCAGGTAAAGCCAATATGGTGGTGGACGCCTTGAGTCGGAAAGAGTAGAGTACGGTATCTAAGGTGGTGGCGTACCGGGTTGAGACAACTTCCAATTTCTTAGAAGAAGTCAAGAAGTGTCAAGAGGAAACGACATCGGAAGAAAACTTGAAAAGCGAGATAATCGTTGGAATTGTTGATTCGCTTACCGCTGACAGTCGCGGAGTTAAATGCTTTGAGAAAAGAGTGTGGATTCCAAAGTTGGGAGACCTTTGAAAGAGAGTGTTGGAAGAAGCTCATAAGTCACGATACTCGATAAACTCGAGAACCAATAAGATGTATCGAGACCTGAAGCAAAGTTACTAGTGGCCAGGCTTAAAGAAAGACATAGCTTATTTCGTGGAGCGATGTCTAACGTGCTTGAAAGTGAAAACGGAGCATCAAAGACCGTATGGGGCATTGCAACCATTGGAAATACCAGTGTGGAAGTGGGATAAGATCGCAATGGATTTTATGATTGAGTTTCCGCGATCACCCAAGGGGCATGACGCCATTTGGGTGATAGTGGATCGACTCACGAAATCTGCTCACTTTCTACCAATCAAAGAGACGTATCCGTTGGAGAAATTGGCTAAATTGTACATTGATGAGATTGTATCCAGGCATGGGGTACTGTCATCTATTGTGTCAGATCAGGATGCTCGCTTCAAGTCATCGTTTTGGAGGAGTCTTTAACGAGAGTTGGGTTCGCAACTCAAGTTGAGCACAGCGTATCACCCTCAGACGGACAGACAGAGTGAAAGAACCATTCAAACATTGGAAGACATGCTTCGAGCGTGTGTTATTGATTTCAAAGGTTCGTGGGAAACTCATCTGCCTTTGATAGAGTTTTCCTATAACAATAGTTATCACGCTAGCATTCAATCTACCTCGTTCGAAGCGTTGTACGGACGAAAGTGTAGAACACCATTATGTTGGAATGAGGTGGGCGAAAGCAAGACCAGAAATTGTGCAAGCAACTGCCGATAAAGTCAACCAGATTCAAGAAAGGTTAAAGATAGCTCAAGATCGTCAGAAAATGTACGCAAATAAGCGAAGGAAGCCAATAGAGTTTCTAGTAGGGGACAAGGTGATGCTAAAGGTCTCACCGTGGAAGAGAATAGTTTGTTTCAGCAAGAAAGGCAAGTTAAAAATGAGGTTTGTTGGACCGTTTACTATCGTGGAGCGTGTCGGGGAGGTAGCCTATAAACTAGATCTACCCGTGGAGCTGCTAGGTATTCACCCTACGTTCCATGTGTCTAATTTGAAAAGGTGCTTAGCGGAGGTGGATGTGGTGGTACCAGTGAGCGGCATTCGAATAGACGAGAAGCTATGCTATGTTGAAGAACCGGTGGCCATTTTAGATCGTAAAGTGAAGAAATTGAGGAACAAGGAAATCCAACTGGTAAAGGTTCAGTGGCAATTCCACAAAGGTCAAGAGGCGACTTGGGAGCTGGAGTCGGTTATGAGGACCCAATATCCCAGCTTGTTCGACGAAGGAATTCCGGGGACGAAATTCTTTTGATGGAGGGATATTGTAATAATCGGGCTAAAAACAATGAATTTAAAATTTGGGTGAAAGAGTAGAAGGGGCCCATAGTAAAGGGGTCTAATGTAAAAAGGGAAATAAGAGGGATTTAACCCTAGGACATTGAATGGTAGTGGTTGGCGGCTGGCATTTTGGAAAAGGGGGGAGAGTGAGAGCAAAGGGACTGAGTTCTTGGTGCTCATCAATTTCCAAGGTAAGTTCTAATTCCATTATTCTTATTGTTGAGTAAGGGTTTATCAATTGTTTTCATAAGACTGTTAGTTGAGCATTTTATATATCAATCGTTCTTGTGGGTTCTGGGTTTAGTTTTGAATATTGATGTAGAAGCATCTGTGTGTATATGAATCGAGTTCTGCAGATTGATTAATGGATTTTGGGTTGAGTTATTATTAATTTCTAGTATTAAAGATGATTATGTGATATCTGTGTTTCGCCTTCGGGGTTTTCTTTCGAACAAGAGGTACCGGTCGATTGAGTGCCCCGGTCCCCGTGGTGAACACCGGTCGATGACCTCGGTCTAGGCACCGGTCGACACCGGTTTGTGTTACACACCGATCACCTGGGGTAGTCCCTGGTCGTTTGCACACCGGTCACCTGGGGGTAGACCCCGATCGTTGGCACACCGGTCACCGGGGGGGTTAGATCTCGGTCGCGGTCCACACCGGGCGGGCATAATGGACCCGGTCCCCGACTTCTGTTTTGTGGGCCGAAGCCCAAATTTAATTTAAGGACTTTTAAATTGTTGGGCCTTCATTAATGGAAGATCGACTCATTTTCATTCTTATTTCAAGGACTCGAGGTACTTCGTCTCATGTTGGTATCTAGTGGGCTAAATTACTTTTAGGGAATAGGTGACGTTGGGTTTATGGTGTTAAGGTCAACCTTTATAAATTAGAAGTTTAGAGAGTTCACCGGTCAATGTTTCCTTTATAGGTTCCAGATCGAACCATAAGAGTAGACACATAAATTTAAGCTAAGGACGCCAGGTGAGTTTTCTGAACTAAACATCTTGTTAATGAAAGCATATGAAAGTTTACATTTTAAACTTTGATTCATTTACGGCGGCATGATCACTATGAATTTATTTAAGCGTGTTGTAAATCGTTGATATTTAAATGTATGCATACATTATTTGTGGTTGATGTGACCTAAGTCGGGGAGTGTGGGCCATCTTCTAGTACCGGGGAGTGTGACCCATTTATGCCATTGGAGGTGTGTCCCAATATTAAGGCAATGCGAGTTAGATACAACGTCTCCGACGGTAGTGTGGTAAGTAGCGTGATTTACTCTTATGTTGTTTATAAACCTGTTAATTGAAATATTTTTGAAAGATATATTGTTGTTTAATTTTAGAGGGGACTCACTAGACCTCCGGTCTAACCCTCGCTCTTTCAAATTCTAAAAACCTTTTCAGGCAGGCGTGATTTAGGAAGGACGGTTAAGGGTAAAGAGAAGATGTAGCAGGATTGGATAGAAGACCGTCATCTTAGTTTTCTTTTTCCTTTAATAACTCAGTTGTGTATAGGTTGTCGTTACAAACCTTGAATTTAAATTGTACTCTTGGGGCCGCTTCGACATGAATTTTATTTTTATTATTAAGATTTAATGGTTATCTTGTTGTCTTGGTTGGGTTGTTACAAAAAAGCTATTGGAAATAAGCTTAAAAACTTTTTGAAAATTCTAACTTCTGATTGTTAGTTTTGAAGTTTTATTGAAGATACTCTAACAATAAATAAAGTGAGATAATAAACCTTCAATTGAGTTGGGCATTTTATATATAAACCAAGTTTTTTTTTCTTTTGAAATTCGAGGGGAGCCCATTGTCACGTCCCGTTAGAAGGTTCTCTGGAAATCCGGAACATTCCGGATAAATCAAGAGAATGTAGGAACCTTAAAAAATGATCAAGAAGGAACAAGCATATTCTGAAAAGATCCATATATATATCTAGTCATTGAGAAGCATCTCCAACATCAATGCTAAAGTTTTTCTAAAATAGAGCAAAAACAATCAAAATCTCTAAAAAAATTGCATCATATTCCAACAGTTATTCTATTTTAGCAATTCTAGTATTAATTATCTTATTAAAATATACAATTTATTTAATTATGTTATTAAAATATTCAATTTATGGAAAGTTGGGAGAGAATTTTTTTTTTGGGTTATGATTAGTTTTTGGGGGAAACTGTATATTTAGAGATATCTCTAAATTTAGATATTTTTACAGCTTTTCTTATATTTTCTCTATGTTAGCATAGAGAATAGCATAACTGTTGGAGCAACAAAAATGCTAAACTCCCAATTTTTTTCCATTTTAGCATAGTTGTTGGAGATGCTCTGAGTAGCTATAAGTTTCTTGTAAATATCTAATAGAATGGTCTAGAGATAATTCTAGAAAGATCCATAGAGTAGTATAAATAGATGTAATCTTTCATTTGTAAAACACACCTCACACTCCACATTTTCACAACTTGAGTAATAGAAGTATAGAGTTCTTCCAATCATCTTAGCATTCTTGTTTGCCCATCCTCCCTCCTCCCTCCCATGGTTGTTTTTTCGAAGTTTCTTTTGACACCCAAAATCACGTTTTAATTATTTTTTTACCCTAAAATAAATTTAAATTCTAGGTATCTTTCATATTTTTAGTCATTGTGGTGTAAATAACGTCAAAATGAAAGTTAGAACGATGTACTTTGATGTATTTATAGTTTGATAACTTATTCGCTGACCCATCTATAAATTAATCACATCATTCTCATTAAATTTAAATCAAATTACGTTATATAAATTATTAATGACAAGAAGTGTACTTGCGCAATGCAGCTAGATACATCACGATTTTAATGATTCATTTTATTTTCTGTTTTTTTTTTGTCGATTTACATTACGATTTTGGATGGTTGTGAGAAAATGATAATGATTTTTTATATAAATTTGTTTAATTTAGACTTAATAATTTAATTTAATTTAATTTAATTTATTTTGGTTTAATAATATAATTTTTTTTATAAAATATTTTGTTAGATTTTTTTAATTATATTTTAGATTTTTTATATTTAAAATTTGATTTTTATACTATATTTAATTATGTTGAGAGTTATTTTAGGGGAGTTAAAGTGAGAAATGATTTTAATAGACTTAAAATTGTAACACTCTAAAATTCAGAGTAAATTAAAACCTGAAAATATGGCAACAAGACATCTGTAATGATATAAACTTCCCATAAAGGGGATCAGTCCTTAAGACTATACAAAACTCATACGGATATAGAATTTATCAACAATACTAATCTAAACATAATCATCTAGACTATAACACTAGACGAACCAAAATTCACTAAAAGATTGGACTTAAACAATGCCCAACACCAAAATACTAGACATCTCAAAATATGCCTCGAGTCCACGCTCGACTCTCAAAGACCCTGTGCAACCCACTGCTAAGGGAAACCTGTTATACACATCATTTGAGAAAAGTGTTAGGCTTAAAGCCTAGTGAAAACATACAGTTTATTCAAAATCAGAGATATAAACATCAGTGTCATAAGGAAATCTTTTCATAAAGGTTTATTTTATAAAAGATAACATTTCGCCACAACCGGGCCTTTTCGGTCCAAAACTCATCATACGATGACAAAAGAACCCTTTTACCAAGGATTGTGGTGTAACACAAAGTAGACCACAAATCCGAGTTATGAGCTAAACAATTGGAATCCGAGGATATGAACACATAAGTCCGTGTTACAACGTGAGATCTAGCCCCAAGCAAAACCAATGTATACTCCTTCACTAGGATCACTATGAACCATGGCTAGTATCTGGCCTCACATAACCGTACCAAGTTCCCCCGAGGATCATATGCATCCATAGCTACAAATGGGGAATGTGACATCCCAACAATAAGTCGTTAACGGCCAGAACCTCACAATTTAATGCACATGTAGTTCTTATTTGTTAACGGCCAGAGCCTCACAATTTAATACACATGTAACTCTATATTTTCTTTACTTGGTAACCACCAAATAATATTAGTCGACTCAAAACCTAGGGATCCGCTAGTAATGGTACAGACTCGTCACGACAACATATGTGACCAACCATAAATAATCATATGGTATAAAAACATTTTCATAAACAAAATGTTATATCCAGTTCAACTTCTGGTAAGAATGAAAATCATTAAAATGAGTTCTTAAACATTCTTTTCACATATCCATATAATGTGCAAGTAAAACATCATTTTACTTCAATAAGGCGGAACCAGTCATTTTAATCAAAACTGATCGGGAACCCCGAAAATCACCAAAAACTTCATTTATATCAAAATGTAGAGAACATGAAATCATACCGTAGAAATACTTCGGATTTCGCAAATAAGAGTTTTGACATGTATAAAGTTTGTAAAATGGTAGTAGGAACTCACCAATAGGTTTATACGAAAACCCGAAGAACCAGATATCGACCCCCTTGTGAAGACAAAGCTTTCTACACCGAAACCCCGAGCAATGCACTTAATACTAGCGTTTAACGGAAGCTCGAAGATCCAAAGAGAACCAACCAAACTTAGAGAGAGAGAGAGAATCGATTTTAGAGAGAGAGAAGAGAGAGAGAGAAAATATCTCACAAATGAGATATTTGTGGCTGAAGCCACTTAAGTCGGCCAGGGACTTTCGCGGGTTATGCCGCGACCTCAAGTCGCGGCATAACTCGCCCGCTTACACAAAACCAAACTAATCCAGAGGGTTTCGCGGGTTGTGTCGCGACCTCAAGTCGCAGTGCAACTCGCGTAGTTCACTGTGGTTTGTCCAACCCACCAAAAGCCAAACTCAAACTTGGAACCAAACGCGGTGCTAACGACAAAAGCTTAACACTAGAATACCAAGGTTACATAACGAAATTCGGGGTGTTACAAAAATGGTTAGAGATAATGATTGAAAATTAATAAGTAGCATTAAATGTAATACATACAACTTTAATGGTTATTTTTTAAGTAATTAGCTTTAAATAACTGTACATTAAGCTTTAAGACTTGTTTTTAAGAGTTTTTTATGTCAGCTTTATAATCTATATCTATATCTATACTATATTATAAAAACGACATAAAAAACTCTTAATTACAACATTTTAAGCACAAGTTACAACTAATTAAAGCCAATTACTTAATTTACAATTTTTTAATTCTTTGGTACAACCTTTCCAAGCACAGTATCTCACATAATCATCTATTTGTGGAATGGATATTCATTTATTAATATAACTATTTATTTTTTTGGTGGAGGATTTTATAAAATATATTTTATATTAGCATAATTTATTTTAAATGTAGATTTTACATTTAAATCTATATTAATGAGATGTAATATAAAATCTTTTTTCTTCCGAATTTTTTTATATTACATCTCATAATGATTTTTTCATATTTTATTTTATAAAATCTTTTTCCATAATGAGATGTAATATAAACTCTTTTTTCTTCCGTATTTTTTTTGCTAATATAAAATCTATTTTATTTTATAAAATCTACACGTATTTTATATTAGCATAATATAAAATCTACACGTATTTTTTTGATAATATAAAATCTACACGTATTTTTTTTCACGAGCATTAAAAGAAGAAAAAAGAAGGTTGATATGAATTAAAAATAAAAAATAACGAGATACACTAATAAATTATCGTATTCTTTAAAATAAAAATATTCCGCAATACTTTCCAAATTAACCAAGTGTAAATAAAATAAAATAGAAACGATGTAAATATAAAAATATTTTTCCATATTTTTAATATATTTACATTTAAATGTAAAATCGAAAATGAAAATAAAAGATTTTAAAATATTCTCTACATTCACTATAAATATATATAGTTTCTCTATGTATCATCCGAGTATAAGAAGAAGACGAACGATCGAGTGTCAATGGCGGAACTTGCAACTGAACAAAAGGTATTCCACTATATTTTTGTTTCTTTGAAAAACTATTTTTTATATTTTATTTTATTTACTGAGGATTTGTTTATATTTTTCAAAACCCACAATCATATTTTTCGAAGTAGGGGAATAAGATATATATATACATATCTTTATTTTTATCGACTAATACTATGAGGTCTTGAAGTCAATAATCAGATAAATATGTTGTGAGACATGTCGTTTGAGTTTTAAATAATATAATACAAAACTATTACCAATATTATTGCACAAACTCATAACAACAAACGATTAAGAATATATGCAAGTTAACCACTTATGAAAATACATTCGTTTTTCACATTGTATTTCATTAACTGTTAACAGAGAAATTACGTTTCATTTTAACTCGGTTCAATATTCCAACAAAAAATTTATCCTCCCGTGCAATGCACGGGCCCAACACTAGTATAGTATAGATAATTGAACTATTTAACAATATTTTCATCAAATTAGTCTTCAACATTTGCTTAATTCTTCAATTATGTTACTTATTTTTTTTAATTTTAATTAGATTAAGATTAATTAACTAAAATTAAGGGAGCTAATCGACAATGGAGGAAGTAATCCAATCGAGAACGCAGTCAGCACGTCTTGGTTGAGGATTATTCCAAGGAAGATTTGCATGTTTGTTTGGAGGGCAAGCAAGGGTAGATTACCGTGCCGATCGGTCTTGGATCGTATGGGGGTGGATTTGGATTTTGTCTTATGTCCAAGATGTGGGGGAAACATCGAAACGATTGATCACGCTTTGGTGGGATGCGCGGAGGTAAAGAGGTTGTGGCAAAAGATCGGGAGATGGTGGCATAAAGACTTAGAGGAAGTCGAAACGGTTCAAGGTATCCTTCAAGTTGGGTCTGTTTCGAGAAGTAACGATTTAGGTACGAAGATTTGGAACGGGGTGAAATGGGCGATTCTTTATCTTATCTGGTATCATAGGAACAATGTGGTATATAAAGCCGAGAAGAGGAGAATTCTGGACTTCTTTTGCGACTTCCAACGAAGGATCTTCGAATGGGTAAAAAGGCGTTGTAAGAAGTTTGCGAAGGACTGGTCGGGTTGGCTCGCAAATCCCACATCGTCGTCGTAATCCAGGAAAGGTATGTGGTTTGGTTGTGTTCGGAGGTGTGGTTCGAGGTTGGTGTTGTGTTGAGGCGGTGTTAGTCTGGTCCGTTTGCCTCTCGCAAACCGGCGTGTGCTGCTTCGTTTTTCTTATGTCTTCCTGTTTTTTTTTTGTTTCTCTTTTCCTGTTGCTTGTTTCTTGTTTCCTGGTGTTGTTTCTGTTTGGTTATTGCTGTTGGTATATATTTTCCTGCTTTTCAAAAAAAATAAAAAATAATAATAAAATTATATGATTACGAAAATTACTTTGTATACAAAAAAGAACCCAATATTACAAACTTCGAAAACCCACAACACAAATATTGATTTTCATTACACATCACTCCAAGATACAACAATAGAACCACAAAGTACTACAACCACAACCTATAAAATTACTTCACATAATACAAACTTCATATATAGTCTACGATTCAGTAAGATAAACATTAACACGAACAACAGTTTCCACACCATCAGTAACATGTTCATCCACCTGAGGCAAACTCTCAATCGTCGCATACCCTTTCGCATCCTCATACTTTCCAGTCCCACCAATCACCGCAATATGCGATATCTCCGCCGCCGTCCGATGAACCCCAAAAAAACTAATTGTATCCTCCACCTCATGTTCGCCGACACCATCATGGAACAACGTCGTCAACGCAAACGTATGACTACTCCCATCCAACGAGCTCGACAAGTAAAACCCCTGTCCACGCCCCAAAACCCCGGTGCCCAGCTCGTGCCCTTCCGTTATCTCGTTATCGATAACGGTGATTGACCCGAACATGAGTTGTTGGAGCGTTATCCCTGCCGGAAGTTGACCGGCTGCGACAAATGGAAGGTTTTTTCCGCCGTTAATGATGTTGTTGTTCCCGGTGTTTTGGAGGACGATGTTGGTGTTTGGATTGTTTGGTTTGTTGTTGTTACCACCGTTGAAACCGGCTAAGAATGGGAGGTTGTTGTTGTTGACGATAGCGCCCTCCTTGTTCCGGACATCTTCTCAATTTACCTCCTTCTCCTTTTCTTCTTACCCCCGTTTCCCAAATAAAACCCACAAAATCAAACCAAACCCCCATTTCTCTGTCCATCCTCCGTACAACTACGTAACCCCCCACCCCACCCGGAAAAGAAAACACCCTTCGCCCCCCCTGCATTTCTTACTTTATCGGTGACGACACCCCCTTCCCACGAGGTTTAATGTTCCAGATCCAAGGACATACAGGATCGAAGCCTTACCATGAGGTTTAAATAAACTTGATTTGAGTTTCGAGCTACCAAGAAGAAGATACAAACGAAACTGTAACACCCTCAAATTTGGTAAGAGCAACTAATGAAAATTTTCGATGTAACATCAAATAAATCGACACATCTTCCTATAATTCAAAACTCATTACGCTCCAATTATGAAATTCGATAAATAACCTCAACAATTACAAATTCCAATAATACACAATGACTAAACCAAAGTCGGGTGCCACTTAATCCCCAAACGCAAGTTGCTATTCCCAAAACAATTGTGGAAGACTTCGACAAGCTAAACCCTCCTCGAGCACACAACTAGCACTCTTCTCTTCATAGTGTCACTAAGACTATTCCCAACCAGAACCTGTTGCACATGCCAACAAATAAAAAGGTTAGGTTAACGCCTAGCGAGTTCAAGAGTTTTCAACATGAGTGAAGATCTCGTTGAAAAGAAGTAATGCAATTTAAACCATAATCTTTCAATTTGATAGGTCTCAAATATGAAAACGACTCGTTTTCCAACAATATTCATTTTAGGCAAAGAAACACCAATATAAATGTTCTTTCGTAAATTAAATTAACCCAAAAACTCACTCAACGTGAATATAAATTGAACTCCCAATTTATGAAATGCGAATAAAACTTGATATCCCGAAACACCCAAAAACACAAGTGTGACATAATACTCAACCCAGAAATCACGAATAAGATCCATATACATAAAACATCACCGAAAACTTGGATAATAAAAGTCAATATCCAAAACAACACCTCTCGGTGACGGGGGAGACCCGAATTCCATCGAATATGGCTGGCACACAAAGTTAGGCCACTTATCAATGTTATATGAGCGTCACTTAGGGATAAAACACCCGTTAACATCAACCTTTCCGGGTCTATAGCTAACAAACCAACAAGCTCAACAACTTCATGTCTATTGCTTGGATAATCATCAAGTTCAACCCCTCTAGGTATGTACCTTGGAAATCTTCATGCACTCATCAAGTTCAACCCCTCTGGGACTATACCTTGGAATTCCAAAACATCCCAGTTAAGCTCGTTCACAAGAAAATTGCAGTTATTGGTCAGAAGATCCCATGCCTATTTCCAGTTACAATACGGGGATATTTATCTCACTCAAACTGACTCTTATGCCTATGGATCCATTTGCATTACCGCCTAAAACTTTACATGACTCCAAAAGAATGAACTCGCGCATCCAAAATATGTAATTCTCAAATAAGATGTAATGATACAAATCGTAACCAAAGCTCTATAGTGAGCTATCAAAACTGAACAAATGTTCCAAAGACTCATCTGAGTGTAAACCAAGCCCCCAAATGCAATATACACGTTTGACTAAAATACATGAGCCAATAAGGTTCCATAAACCAAAATACATCTTTTCCCAAAAATCTTTGTCTCTCAAATCACAATTGGCCTTCGGCCCAAAATTAAAAGGTTTACCATTTCCAAAATGTTCCCAAGGTCGGGAATGATCAAAATCAAAGGACTCACACAAATGTACCATCCAAAACGTCCCATTACATAAATGATGCATATTTCCAATAAACACTGAAAAGCGCATTTTTGACCAAATATCTATTTATGCAATGAATCATCAAAACACATTAATTTATGACACATTTATCAAAACGCCCAAAAGTCCCAAATGTGGGTATTTTACAAAGTTTAACAAGCTAAACACTTCAAATAATCAAAAGTTACCAAATAACTCAACAGTTGACAATTTTATGTAAAACACATAAATACTTTAAAATGGACATTTTGGCATACATAACGTTTTCACAAATCAACTTAAACTCATCTTGCTAGATTTAGGCTAAATCTAGATTTTACCCCAACTTAAGCTTCCTTGGAGAAACTTTGGATCCAAAAGCAAAACCTTCCAAAATCTATATTCACAAGTTTCCAACCATGAATATTACTCATTCAACCATTAAGAATCAATCCCCAAACATTTTCATCAAAATCCCCAATTTGGCCGAAACCCTAATTTTGACCTAACTTTTCCAAAGCCAACCAAACCGAATATTGGAGAAATAAAATACTAGGAAATCATCCGAGGAGTGTTTATACTCATAAAGTAGCTTAGAGGTGGAGAGGATGGACTTACAATTAGGTTTTGAGCAAAACCCCCAAAACTTAGAAATCTTCAAGAAATGGTGGAAGAACACATGATCTAGCACATGAGGTTGAGATCACAAGCTTGATGATGAAGAAACACCTTGAAACCTAAGGAAATGGACTCAAAATAAGTTAGGGTTTGTAATGGGGAGTGAGAAAATGATTTGGGTGAGAAAGGGTTAAGGCTTATGAAGAATGGCAGCAAAACCGACTTACTTAAAAATCCAGCCCCCGACCGCGATTGTGACAAGCGATAGTGACAGTGTCACTATCGCGAGTCACTCTTACCGAAGATGTACCGCAAGGGTACTCCCTGCGATTATGCCCTGGCAATAGTGACACTGTCACTATTGCGGGGCACTCTCGCCTGAACCGTACCGAGCCCCCAAACTTACTTCTCTCACACGGATCACCCTCGATTCTCATGGGGATCAATAAAGACGAGTTCCCAACTCAAAATCACAGCTTAGAAACCTAAGAAATCGCACGGGGTGACTTTCACTTACCGAGAATTACGGGTGTTACAGAAACCTTCGTCATATCCGTTTATCTTTAAGAGGGTCGATGACTTATGTGTTTGATCAAACTTTCAACTTTCAAGGGTTTTGGTGTTTGTCTCATGTGTTTGGTCTCATATATATCTGTGTATAAACCACATGGACCGGATTTGTGAACAAAGTGAACACAAACCCAGTTTCGAAGGGTCATTTTTTGTTTCGAGTGGAGTCCCAATGAAAAACCAAAATTCATGTAAGCACGCTATCATCAGTTTGTAGAAGCATCTTTTTGTTAGAAGGCAGGGAGTGAGTTTACTTACAATTTCCCAATGCCACTAAATGTATTTAATACAACAACTCAACGAGTGAGGGTGTAGTAGTTGCAAAAGATGGGGAAAGGGGGACTGTGCGTTTACAAAAAGAAAAAGAAATAAGGTTCTATATATTTGATGGGTTGGAGAGGGGAAGGGAGTTGCAGGTTTTTGGGGGTGGGTGGAGGTTGGGGAGGGGACGAAGTTGGAGGTTTTTTAGGGTAGTTGCTAGTTTTTGGTGGTGGGGGGATGGTTAGGGTGTGTTTGGTACATTGGACATGACAGAAAAGAATTTGGTTTTAATATTTTGGTTAATTTATGTATTTATTAAATATTAATAATAATAAAGTAATATAGAAAAGGTATACAAAAATTTAGAAACTATATAAACTTCTTAGTTTGGTGTTATTTTAATCGTCTTGACGAAAACTTTTAATGACATATTTTGTTATAAAAATACTTATGTTATTATAATTTAATAAATTACATAAATAAATCAAAATATAAAAAAGATATAACCAACTCATTAGTTGTAGTTTGGTCATTTTATCTGTTTTATCATGTCCAGTTCTATCTTACCAAACGCTGGACAGTTGTTCTGTCATATTCTGTTATATTCTATCATGTTTGAATACCAATTACACCCTTAAGTTCGTGGGATAAAGTCAATAGTTTATAAATAAGTTAATATATTAATATAATATTTGATTTAACTTGATTTTGTAAAATAAAATTAATAAAAAGGCAAAAAGATATAAACACCAATCTTCTTAATGGATTTTTTTAACAGAGTTAATGTTTAGGGTGCGTTTGGTACGCAGACAGGACAGGACGGGATAGAACAGAACATAACACCTGTCCAGTGTTTGGTAAGACATAGCAGGACGGAACAGGACAGGGACAAGGCTGGTAAATGACCAATTTACCCCTGATGACCTATTTAGTACTTTTTTTACCACATAATCAAAACAATGACATATATACAGAAATCGTTCTAGCAAGAACCAAATGCAATAGCCAATCCTCTAGCAAGACCACAGATTAACAAAGCCAATCGTTCTAGTTTACACTTTTTTACCAGCAAGACCACGAATCGATTGTTACAAGAAATTGATGAGAAGAATCGGTGGAAGAAATTGACCAAACTACAACAATCGATTGTTACAAGAAATCATGGGCTACAGCAATCGATTGTTACAAGAAATCATGGGCTGAGAACTGATCAATCGATTAACAAAAATCGATTTCTTGTAACAAAAATCGATTTCTTGTAACAAAAATCGATTAAGCAGCAATCAATTAACAAGAAATTGACCAAAAATCGGCAATCGTTTAAGTAGCAATCGATTCACTGGAAAAACCCAAAAATCGGCAATCGATTAACTGGAAAACCCAAAAATCGGCAATCGATTAACTGGAAAACCCAAAAATCGGCAATCGATTAACTGGAAAACCAAAAATCGGCAATCGATTAACTGGAAAACCCTAGATGGAGGCAATCGATTAAGTAGCAATCTTCGTCGCCTCATTCTCGTTGGTAACGTGTTTCAAAATGTTGCGATTGAGAGAGAGATGTGTGAATCAGATTAAAGAGGACAAGGGCAACGATCTGCAAATTTGAGGGAGACGATATGCAAATTTGAGGGAGACGATCTGCAATTTTGAGAGAGAGAGAGAGAAGCGTGAATCAGGTTAGAGAAATGTGGATCAGGTTAGGGGCATATTGGTACATATCAACTTGTTCCAGTGTGTTCCAGGGGGTAAGGGGTGAACACGCATGTTCCACTCGTGTTCCACTTAGTTCCTGTTCCTTCCAGATAGAGTGTCACCAAACATGGGACAAATGTGTTCTGTTCTGTTCTGTCCCATCCTGTCCACCGTACCAAATGCACCATTAAGGACCATTTCAACTTTCAAAATAAATACAAATGATAAGGATGATTTGTAAACTTATCAAAATTTAGGTTCCACTCTCGGACTTTTCACTTAGTAAGTGTACTCTTATTTTCATCAAATTAGTCTTAAACATTTGCTTAATTCATCAATTATGTTACTTAATTAACCCTATTAATCTTAATCTAATTAAAATTTAAAAAAAATAATACAATTAATATGATTACGAAAATTACTTTGTATACAAAAAAGAAACCAATATATTATAAACTTTAAAAATCCACAACACAAATACAGATTTTGATTACATATCACTCCAAGGTACAACAATAGAATCACAAATTAAATACTACAAGCACAACCTATAAAATTACTTCACATAACACAAACTTCATATATAGTCTACGATTCAGTAAGATAAACATTAACATGAACAACAGTTTCCACGCCATCAGTAACATGTTCATCCACCTGAGGCAAACTCTCAATCGTCGCATACCCTTTCGCCTCCTCATACTTTCCAGTCCCACCAATCACCGCAATATGCGATATCTCCGCCGCCGTCCGATGAACCCCAAAAAAACTAATCGTGTCCTCCACCAGCTCATGTTCGCCGGCGCCGCCATGGAACAACGTCGTCAACGCAAACGTATGACTACTCCCATCCAACGAGCTCGACAAGTAAAACCCCTGTCCACGCCCCAAAACCCCGGTGCCCAGCTCGTGTCCTTCCGTTATCTCGTTATCGATAACGGTGATTGACCCGAACATGAGTTGTTGGAGCGTTATCCCTGCCGGAAGTTGACCGGCTGCGACGAACGGAAGGTTGTTTCCGCCGTTAACGACGTTGTTGTTCCCGGTGTTTTGGAGGACGGTGTTGGCGTTTGGATTGTTTGGGTTGTTGTTGTTACCACCGTTGAAACCGGCTAAGAATGGGAGGTTGTTGTTGTTGACGATACCGTTGATGTCGTTTAACGGGACACCGCCGGTGATCGGAAAAACTTGGCTGTTGGGTGTAGAGAAAGGAACGGCGTTAGCGTTGGAACTCGCTACGATTCCGGTGACCACCCTGCTTGTAGCATGAATCCCTCCTAGAACATCGTGCATGAAGAAACTCAACGTCGGGTGGTCCGCACCACCTGCAACAGCACCGGCACCGGCACCGGAACCGGCATCGGACCCTCCAGCCGGTGTAGCACCTGAACCTCCGGCTACTGGTGGCACATTGGTGACGGGTGTTTTGAGAGTGGGTGCTACGATGGTTGGTGAAGGGACAGTTGGAGCAACCACTGGTGGTGGTGCTACGGTGGCGGGGATTTGGCCGCTTGGTAGAGCAGGGGTGGGATCTTGATCGGAGGTTTGGAGGTCGGTGATTGGACCAGGTGCACCGGGTTGATTGGTTGGAAGTGGGTCGAGTGGAGGTGGGAGGTCGTTTGTGGTGTCTATGAGGGTTCGAGTCGCATTGGATGATTGTAGAGAAATGGCTAGCAAGAAGATGCAAATTGTGGTTTTGAGAATGGCCATTTGATTGATGTGGGTGTTGTTTTTGTTTTGGTGGTAAATTAAGGAAAGATGTGTGTTTAGATGATGGTGGTAGTATGTGCATATATACACAGAAAATGGAGTTGCTGAGATGTATGGAGGAGTTGCTGAATGCATGGAGCTGTTTATGTGGGGTGTTTTGGGTAAACAACTATCTTACTATGCATATTTGTTCTACTTGAACAACTCGAAACTTTTGCTCTTTTTGTTTTATTCATAATCATTATTTATGGTAATTAAGGAGTTTGATTGAAATTATATGAAACATTATTATATATAGAATATGATATTTCATGTGGATCTATATTTGTATATTTTACTTGTTATTGATTAATAAAAATACATTTTACCTGGTTGTTATATAACGTAGTAGTAGGTTTATGTAGACCTATTACCGAGATGCAGGGCCGTTCTTTGGGGTGTGCCAAGACGTGCTACCGCACAGGGCCTCCGATCGTCGGGGGTCTCTGAATATTTTTTAATTTTCTACTTGTAATAAAATTACTATATATATTATTTATTACAAATATATAAGCAAAGAATGTTGTAGTGTAGCGATAAGAGACTTTTGCTTGTAATGGCTTTTTCACATTCCTCCATGTTCGAATCCCCCAACTAACAATAAAATAGTTTTTTTCTTCTTTTATAATTATTAATTTTCTTGAAATGAATTAAATATATAAACTTTTTAACGGTTTCTTTATATAAATTTTTTTATTTAGGATGACTTAAGTATATAATTCTTTTTAATTATCCTTTTTCCTGAAATAATTAAATAATATAGTTGTTTTTAATATGTTTTTTACAATTTATCCTCCAAATTCAAATCAAAAAATTTTAATTCCTATTTTATTTTTTAATTTTGTATAAATATTTTTCTAAAATGTTTTGAGAAGATAAATTTATAAAATATTTAAATAAATAATTAATGCTGAAATTTCCTAAGAAGGAATAGTAGTTGGAGTTGATTGTAATTTTCTTAGATATTTTAGATTATATCTTAGAAAAAACATAAAAAGCTTACCAAGCTATAAAACCGAGAAAATCAAAGCTAACCAAGCTATAAAACCAAGAAAATCAAAGCTAACCAAGCTATAATACCGAGAAAATCAAAGCTAACCAACTATAAAACCAAGAAAATCAAAGTTAACCAAGCTATAATACCGAGAAAATCAAAGCTAACTGTTTGGGTAAAAATTCCAACGGTCTATAGTCGTACGACCGTCGATAGTCGACGCTCTTCCTTTGGGACGACCTCGACTAAGCAACCCAAAAACCCGTCTGGCAAGTTCTGTCGTATGACCTGATTACAGTTACTAATTTGCAACATACTTTATATTATGTTTAATGCAGGATTTCAAGGACGTTTATGATGAGAGATCATAACGGAAGACGTTACCAATAACAACGGATATAACGGATGCTATCATCAATATCAAACGGTTACTTTATTAAAGATATGCATTGAAGACTTGCTAACGGACAGTTGGAGTATAAATATGAAGATTGAACTTCACATTCGGACATCTGATACTCGGACCTTAGAAGCTCACGAATTACGCTCTCAAGCTCACTCAGTCTTTTTCAAAGTTCATAAAGCCTATTGTCGTTTGTTGCACGACGCACGACGAACGACCGACTTTATTGTATTGTTTTACATTACATTTCACTTGTAACATTTGTTATCAAGGACGACGTCCCTGATTGACGTCCATAGTGCACGACGACTCACACTCGTCCGCGGTTTTTACCCATTTTAGGGGTTTTCCGCGTCACCAATTCTCTCGTCTCATTTATTTTAATCTTATTATTGTCATATGATTATCAAAGTTACTTTCTTTGGTTGGATTAAGCTCCACATTTACCTTAAATTTCCCTTGGGAGATTTTTGGCATAAACAGTTTGGCACCCACCGTGGGGTCCCATCCAAAGAAAATCTTCAATAATCTTACGACGTACTAACGTTTTCCTTCGAGTGTTCTCTTTTTTCAGATATTCAGGATAATGGCATTCCAAGGAACTCAAGATCATTTTGTGGCCCAAATGAACATGGAGCTGACTGCTGCTCGTGCTCGTATTGACGCCCTAACAGCCCAAGCTCGACAAGCAGCTGAAACCATCGAGCATCTAAGAAATCAGAATGGAAATAATGTGACAGGGACTACGAATGCTTTTGCCGGTGCTTGGAACGTACCCCCTCCATTGCCTAATTATCCTCGTCCACCACCAATTAATCCCGCGAACTTCGTAATCCCAACCATGCCTATGGCCTCCATGTCATTCAATGGATATGCCTCTGATTCCTCACATCAAATTAGTTTCAACGGATCGGGCTATGTTCCATTGGGTGTCCCAAGTAATGTCCCGATAGATCCCGTTGCACAGCGATTGAAGCTCCTAGAAGAACAAAATGACCGTGTCTTGTCGATGTTAGCCAAATTGCCGGGGGCAGCAGTTCCAGTTGATGTCGAGCCACGTACAGGATTTCAGGCGTCACCGTTCGTTGATGAGATCGCTTTGGTAGACGTCCCAAAGAAATACAGCATCCCGACCTTCACTCCAAAATATTCAGGCGTCACTGATCCAACAGAACACGTCGCCAATACAAACAACTTATGTGGACTGTCTCGATACCGTATCAGTTCCAAGAAGTCTGTATGTGCAAAAGTTTTGGGGCGACCTTGACCGGAGCAGCTTTACAATGGTTGATTAATCTCAAACCTAAAACCATCGGGTCTTTTGCAGAGTTGGTGAATCAATTTACTCAACAATTCGCTAGCAGCCGAAAAATGCAAAAACAGACGAGCGACCTTTACTATGTCGTACAGAAAAATGGAGAGTCCATCCGGGACTATTTTAACCGTTTCAACGCGGAGATGATTGGTATCCGAAATTGTGACGTAAAAACAGCTATAGAAGCATACAAACGAGGTCTGGATGATAGTTCAGGGCTGTATCTCGACCTTACGAAATATCCTCCAGAAACTTTCGAAGACGTACGAGCAAGGACGCTCGCTCATATGAAGGTCGAATATGACTTCTCCTTCAGAAATAAACACTCGAGCGACAAGAAAAGCCTAGGTGTTAAAAATCCAGACTTCAAACCGAAGTCGACTAGTCGATCAGAGCCTGGCAGACAGATTTCAAATGTCAGATTTGAAAAGAAAGGGTCGACGACTTCCAAATCTGTCCAGTATCCTAAGGTATCATCTTATGGTTTCACTGGATCAGCCAAGGACGTCGTCACGTCCCTGAAATAGCTCCAACAAAACGTTCGATGGCCAAAGAAAAGCGACAAAGACAGTGATAAGAAAGACAAGACAAAATGGTGCGATTTCCACAGTGACTTTGGTCATATAACGGATGATTGCATCGCTTTGAAGAAAGAACTGTCCTGGCTTAATTCGAAAGGTTATTTACAAGAATTGACGGGAAAAAAAGATGTGCGTCCCACATCCCCAGAAAATGCCAAGGTGATTAATTGTATCACCGGAGGCTCTGATGTCTGTGGGACCACATATTCAGCTGCTAAGAGACATGCTAGTCGCGGTCCCGACGACCGACCAATTCCAAAAGAGGCAAGACCCAAGGAGGACGCAGAATTAGAAGCTTTGCCCTTGACGTTCGACCAAGCAGATCTCGACGATGTACATCAGAAACATCATGACGGACTAATTATCCAATTAAGCATTGGAAATTGTCTGACAAAGAGGATACTCGTCGACGGAGGTAGTTCATCTAACATTATCTTTTTTGATGCAGTGAAAGCAATGGGAATCGACAAATCCGAGATTACACGACGTTCGACTACACTCGTTGGATTTAACGGAGGAGCGACGAGTACCATGGGGGAAATCACACTACCAGTATATGCTAAAGGAATCAACAGACAGACGAAGTTCAACGTCGTCGACTGTTCATCAGCTTATAACGTCATCCTTGGGCGACCATGGATCCACGATATGAAAGTTGTACCTTCGACGTACCATCAAACCTTGAAATTCCCCACGCAATGGGGGGTACAGGAGATCAAAGGCGAAAGAAAAGTTGCTAGGGAATGTTACAAAGTCTCTTTGAAGCCCCTGAAGCAAACAGTATAGCAATTACAGAACCAGGACGTTCCTGGGACCGACGACAATTATCGCTTGGAAGCTGTCGTACTAAACCAGGATAAGCCTGATCAGATGGTCTACATAGGTTCGACACTCGATCCATCCTTCAAAAAACGACTAATTTCTTTTTTGCAGGACCACTATGATTGCTTCGCGTGGACGCACGAAGATATGGTAGGCATCGATCCGAGTATTATTTCTCATAAACTCCACGTCGATCCATCATTCAAACTTGTTCAACAGAAAAGACGAAAATTTGCTCCTGAGAGAAATAAAGTTATCAACGACGAAGTTGATAATTTGCTTAAAACAGGAAAAATACGAGAAGTCAAGTATCCAGATTGGCTCGCCAACGTTGTTGTCGTCCAAAAGAAAAATGGTAAATGGAGAGTGTGCATTGATTTCACAGACCTTAACAAGGCCTGTCCAAAAGATCCATTTCCATTGCCACACATCGATTCTATGGTTGACGCTACAGCTGGACACGAATTACTCACTTTCATGGACGCATATTCTGGATATAACCAGATATTGATGCATTCCGACGATCAGGAAAAAACGGCTTTCATGACAGATAAAGGTATTTATTGTTACAAGGTATTGCCTTTTGGTCTTAAGAATGCAGGTTCGACGTATCAACGACTAGTAAATATGATGTGTAAAAAGCATTTGGGCGACACTATGGAGGTATACATCGACGACATTCTTGTCAAATCGAAACATACGGACGATCATATAGGACATTTGAAGCAATCGTTCGACATTTTGCGTGAATACAAAATGAAGTTGAATCCGACAAAATGTTCTTTTGGAGTTCGAGCTGGCAAATTTCTCGATTATATGGTCACACGACGAGGAATCGAAGCTAATCCAGACCAAATTAAAGCAATTATCGAGCTAAAATCACCCAGAAATTTTAAAGAAGTCCAAAGTCTAACGGGACGTGTAGCAGCGTTGAACAGGTTCATCTCTTGGTCGTCCGACAGATGTCACCTATTCTACAACGTCCTGCGAAAAAATAAAGGATTCGAGTGGACTGATAAGCACGAGGAGGCGTTGCAACAACTCAAGAAATACATGACATCACCTCCCTTCCTCTCTAAACCTGAGAAAGGTGAAGCTCTTCAACTCTACCTGGCCGTCAGCATTAATTCGGTAAGTGCAGTCCTTATACGAGAAATCGACGGACGACAATTGCCAATCTACTATGTAAGTAAAACTCCACTAGACGTTGAAACCAGGTACTCGTCTATAGAAAAACTCTTGCTTTCGTTATTATTTTGAATCACATCCTATAACTGTGGTAACTAACTTTCCATTAAAGTTTGTGTTAAGAAAACCTGAACTAACAGGACGATTAGCTAAATGGAGCATCTACCTCAGCAATTATGATCTGGATTTCAAGCCCAGGACGGCGATCAAATCACAGGTCTTGGCAGATTTTGTTACAGATTTCAGTCCAGAACTAGAAGAAGCGACGACGTCCAACGAGTTAATTGTGGCGACTTTGCACGACACTACTTGGACGCTCGATGTCGATGGTTCGTCGAACATACGAGGAACAGGCCTGGGTGTCATCCTACAGTCCCCACAAGGGGGCAAAATAGTGTACTCCATACAGTGCGACTTCAAGGCAACAAATAATGAGGCAGAATACGAAGCACTGATTGTAGGAATGAAAATTGCTCATGACTTGGGGGCAACATGTCTACATGTCCGGAGCGACTCGTCCCTAGTTGTTAACCAAGTTAATGGAGAATTTGCAGCAAAAGACTCAAGGATGATTGCTTATTATAAAATAGTAAAGGAAGAAGCAAAGAAGTTCAGTCGCTTCATAGTCGAGCAGGTACCAAGAGATCAGAACACTCAAGCTGACGCATTAGCCAACTTGGGATCAACACTTAGTCAAACGACATTCGACAATATCCCAATAATCCACCTTGCAACACCAATAATCAAAGACGACGGTAATACTCTGGTCGCACCAATTGAGGAAGAAAGCTCCTGGTCGGACGACATTAAAAATTATATAGAGAACGATCAATTGCCTGATGACATAATGGAAGCAAGAAAGGTCAGGTTTAAAGCATCAAGGTACGTCATGATCAGAGGACAATTATATAGAAGATCTTCGACTGGTTTAAATCTACGATGTATTACCAACAAGACGCAAGTCCAGAAAATCCTACAAGATATGCACGATGGTGAATGTGGAAATCACTCAGGAAGTCGCAGTCTAGCCAACAGGATATCGCGACAAGGTTACTATTGGCCGACATTAAGGCAGGATGCGATCAGGTATGTACAGTCGTGCAACGCATGTCAGCGACACGCATGTATGTCTCATAAACCATCTGAACTCTTGCACTCGACATTGATTCCATGGCCCTTTATGAAGTGGGGAATGGACATCGTTGGGAAATTACCACCTGCCCCTCGGCAAAAGGTATTTCTTCTAGTTTTAACAGATTATTTCTCTAAATAGATAGAAGCAGCGGCTTTCTCCCAGGTTCGGGACAAAGAAGTCGTTTATTTTATCCAAACTAACATTATTTGCAGGTTCGGAATTCCTTCCGAAATAACGTGCGACAATGGGACGCAATTTATAAGTGGTCGGACGCGAAGATTCTGTGAAGAAAGAAACATCAAGTTGGTAACATCTACACCTCGATATCCACAGTCGAATGGATTAGCCGAGTCAAGCAATAAAACTATTATCAATTCAATCAAGAAAAGACTCAAAGCTGCCAAAGGAAAATGGGTGGAAGAATTACCTTCCGTTCTATGGGCTAATCGTACGACGCCACGTACGTCCACAGGACAAACTCCCTTTTCCTTAGTCTATGGATGTGAAGCTGTGTTACCTATTGAGGTACGAATACCGACTTCAAGGCATATGTCCGTTGAGCATAACTTGGTCGACTTAAGTTATGACCTCGACGCTCTAGAAGAGCTTAGAGAAGTTGCGCACATTCGCATGGCGGCACAGAAACAAGTGGTCGAGCGACATTTCAACAAAAATGTCCAAATCAAAGTTTTTCGAGAAGGTGACTACGTTATACGTCGAGTATTTCAAAATACTCAAGAGGTCAATGCAGGTAAGCTTTCCACTAAGTAGGAAGGTCCTTATCAAATCTCTAGCGTCGTGGGTAAAGGAGCTTATAAAATCCAAACCCTCGACGGTTGAGATATCCCACGAAGCTGGAATGCAGTTCATTTAAAGAGGTATTTTTTTTAAACTTCATATTTATTTCATTCGATTATTTCTTAAGAAAGATTATTGACTTAAGCATCGGAGGGTCGTTGGTCAAACCAACGACCACCAAACTAATGTTGTTTTTCGCAGGGACGCACGACTTATTTAAAATCTTTGTGTCGAGTAATACTAATGCGATCGCACGTATATGATCGATCGTAATTAATGAAAAAGGTTAATTTCTGCATTTAATGTTCAATACTTAGAATCGAAAATCATTATTACAAACTGCCTTTGGTTGATCGAAGATTTCAGTGGATTACTTTATAAATGGTGATGTGATTGGATGTCTGATATAGTGTAGTTATCTATTTACGTAAAGTTACTCGACGTACGATAAATTATAAAAACAAGTAATAAGCATCGACGAACAAAAAGAACTTTTTTCATTAGATGTTCAAAAAAAAATTACAAGTATAAGGGACGACCACAGACGGCCGACCCTTAATGTTAAGTTCAAAGAACAAAAAAGTTAAGTAGGAGGAACGTCAGGTTGTCCCTGGACGACGACGGTCTCCTCCGCTGCCACCTCTCCCACACCATCGTTCTCCTCCAAGTCGTCATCTTCGTCAAGGTCCCTTTCGGTACCTACAGTATCAAGGTAGGTCTTGAGTTCATCAGCGGCCGACATCATGGGATTTTTTCCATTTAGATGACGTCTCATCAAGGCGGCTCGGGCCGTGAGACGAGAGAAAGCCTCTATTTGTTTGTTCTCTTCCTCCAGATCCTTGACGTCGCCCTCCAACTCTTCGACCCTCTTCTTGAGAGTCGCGATTTCATTGGCAGAAGCAGCAGCAGCAGCAGTGGAGGCCTGGATCTTCTCGATCTCCAATTTAGTCGAAGACGCCTCAAGCTCAAAGAGACGGTCCCTGAGCTTGACCTTCTCACGATCCGAAATCTCTAGCAGACTCCGGGCATCGATGAGTTCGGCCTTGAGGTTTTCGACCTTTGATTTTTCAGCCTCGACCGCCTCTAGGGCGACCTTTTCTTTTTCAAGAGCCTCGTCAGCCCTTTTCTTGACATCAGGAAAAGACGCCCTAAGACCTTCTGTTTGAGCGTAGAAGCTCAGACAAGCCTGGAAAGCCTACAAGACAGAAAGAAAAAAGTTAAGAATAAGATAAATGGGAAACAAGGAAAATAGAAAATAAGTAAAGATTTACCATAAAAGAGAGACCAGCAGCGTGTGCCCCCGTGTCCTCGACCCGGGACTCCTTGTACCGATCATAAAAGGTCGGGAGGAGGAATTTTGCCAGATGTGGAAAAATGACGTCTCTCTCAAGGACGTCATTAGCCATAAAGTCAGAGGGGAGAGTGGCTTTGAATATCATCTCTCCCACTTTTTCCTTATTCTTCTCCTCACTCTTAGAGGAAGAAGAAGGTGCAGCAAAGGGCTTATCAACGCCCGACACCCCCGACATTGGGGCGTCCTTCGTCGTCTTGGTCGAGCCTCCAAGCTCGACCCCAGCAACGGTTCCCTTCGGTAATGTCGTCCCTGCAAGTGACGACAGAGCAGCGTCGCCCGTCTTCTTGGGCGAGAATCGAGGTTTGCCTCGGACCCGTCTCACGTCTGCCCCCGCAGAAAAAGCCGATCTCTTCTTCGATTTTTCCCTCCCCTGGCGGGCAAGCTCCAGTTGTTCAGCTCGTTTGAGGGCAGACGGCTTCGTAGGTGCATCTCCTGGATAAGACAAGTAAGTTAGAAAAGAAGGGACGTACAATTCAAAAATATTGTCGAACGACGTACCAGTCATTTCTTCTTCTCTTTCTTCTTCTCCTTCCTTCCTCTCTTCCTCACGATAAGAACCTTCAACAAATGTCGTTTCTTTTACGAAGATAACCTCTTCCTCTTTGTCGTTCGACCTGGCAGAAAATGAGCGATCGACGATACTTCTCTCTAAGATCCTCTGAATCTTGTCGTGAGAATCGCGATTTGGCTTCACTTTAGTGAAGTCAATGACTATCAGACAGAAAAAGAAAAACATTAGAATAAACATTATAAAAAGTAGACAAACGCACGACAAAGCAGAAAAACCTACCCGACTCATTCCATCCGGACGACAACCATTGGCTGTCCTCGTCGCTCACAGATGCCACTTGGATGAAAACGTACTGGCGTTTCCAACCACGGTCGTTCACCGCGGTATTGTGCACCAGTATGTTATCCCCCTTCGTTCGAGGGAATAAGCTATATCTGTGATAATTATCCGCTCGAACACTATAAGCAATTAGGAGGTCGTTCAAGTTGAACGGAGCCCCCCAATCGGCCGTAAGACGTTCGACCACCTGGACAATCTGCCAGAATTGAGGCATTAACTGCCCAGGCGTCAAGTCGAACGCATCTAAAAATGACCTGACCAAAGGACTAAATGGCCAGGAAAACCCTATCTTAAAGGGATACTCGTATAGAACACAATATCCCTTCGGAACTTCATTCGACCTTAAATCTTTCGGCGATACCAAGTTAACTCCATCTGGAATCCTGGCTAAATTTTTGAAATAGTCTATGTTTTCTTCTTCCCTATATATACTTACAGGCTCACTCGACATCTGGAAATCAGGGATGTTAAGAGTCGCACGCCAATAACTAAGAATATCCCAAGCTTTCCTAGGCTTCCTGGCTATGGACTTCTTATGCATAAATAGACACAGAGGGAAGAACGGAAAATCGTACCTTAAATAGCGTTCTAAACCTCGAACTTAGAATGGAAGGGATCTTGGTCGCTCGGAAAGTATATCTCGCCAGAAGTATGAAATCTCTAAAGGGGTAAAACGTAAAAAAGGAAAAGATTAAGGATAATCCCTATTTATACTAAAAATCGGAAATCAAATCGGCAGGAAATCGAATCGCCAGAAATCGACGGTCAATAAGATTGACACGTGTCGTTCGTGTCAGACAACCACTCGAGTACACTCTACGAGAGCATGACACCTGTCCTTCATTAGCTGTCAAATTACCTTTATTAGCTGTCAAATTGCTTATTTTGTTAGAAGTGACGTCATTATTTAGTTGGAAACGAACCGATTCGGTTTTATGCAAATTACCCGCTTTTCTTTTATGACACATGTCTTAGTTCTAAATTTAAATTTCAAAAAGTTGCCGCTTGAATTTTAAATTTGGGGGCAAACTGTTTGGGTAAAAATTCCAACGGTCTATAGTCGTACGACCGTCGATAGTCGACGCTCTTCCTTTGGGACGACCTCGACTAAGCAACCCAAAAACCCGCCTAGCAAGTTCTGTCGTACGACCTGATTACAGTTACTAATTTGCAACATACTTTATATTATGTTTAATGCATGATTTCAAGGACGTTTATGATGAGAGATCATAACGGAAGACGTTACCAATAACAACGGATATAACGGATGCTATCATCAATATCAAACGGTTACTTTATTAAAGATATGCATTGAAGACTTGCTAACGGACAATTGGAGTATAAATATGAAGATTGAACTTCACATTCGGACATCTGATATTCGGACCTTAGAAGCTCACGAATTACGCTCTCAAGCTCACTCAGTCTTTTTCAAAGTTCATAAAGCCTATTGCCGTTTGTTGCACGATGCACGACCGAAGTCTAAATTACATACGACGAACGACCGACTTTACTTTATTGTATTGTTTTACATTACATTTCACTTGTAACATTTGTTATCAAGGACGACGTCCCTGATTGACGTCCATAGTGCACGACGACTCACACTCGTCCGCGGTTTTTACCCATTTTAGGGGTTTTTCGCGTCACCAATTCTCTCGTCTCATTTATTTTAATCTTATTATTGTCATACGATTATCAAAGTTACTTTCTTTGGTTGGATTAAGCTCCACATTTACCTTAAATTTCCCTTGGGAGATTTTTGGCATAAACACTAACCAAGTTATAATACCGAGAAAATCAAAGCTAACCAACTATAAAACCGAGAAAATCAAAGCATTTTGCAAATTTTATCGAGCAGCCAGATAAGGAAACAGTAAAAAACAACAAATTCTAGCAGACATGAAGCAAAGTTAATTTACCTGGACAGAAATCGATTAGGAATCAGTAGATACGGTGGAAACCTTAAATCGATGAAAAGCAAAACATGAAGCAATATTAACTTACGTGGACATAAATCGATAGAAAAATTGAATCGATGAAAAGCAAAATATGAAGTAAAGTTAACTTACCTGAACGAAATTGGTGGAAAGCTTGAATCAGGGAAAATCAAAACATGTAGCAAAGTTAACTTACATGACAGAAATCGATGGAAAGCAAAGTTAACTTACCTGGACAGAAATCGATCAGGAATAAGTCTAAAAAGTGCCTTCATACATTATGGACAACAAAACCCACAAAAAATGCTTGAAGAACTTGTAAACCATATTAGGAGCTTGAAAATATAATCAAGATGGAGAAATTAGGAGTTTATCATTCCCATATTAGGAGTTTGTAAACCATATTGAAGTACAAAAAAAAAACATCCATGAGTGAAATTGAGATGGAGAAATTAGGAGTTTGAAAAATAATCGATAAAACCTACTTCTAAAAAGTAAAAAGCGATGGATCGAATGAAAAAACCCTAACCATATGAACTCAGGAGCGTTGGTCTTGAATCAGTAAGAGGAGTATTCTTCGTTTCTTGAAGATATGAGCTTCTTCTTGTACCCATGAGAGGAGTGGTCTTTGTTTCTTGAAATATTTGTACCTTTGAATAGTATACCTAATTTGAAATTTGAATTCGGTAGGAATAGAAAAGGAAAGAGGGAATATGAAGGTCTGTGAAAAGGAATGGTCTTTTGCACAAAAAAAGGGAAGGGATGGTCTTTTGCAGGAAAAGGGATGGGATGGAGAGTTGCAGGGGTACGACTATCAGTATGGTGGTGATAGGCGATCAAAATTATGCATTTAAGAGTTGTACATTTTGCTTTAGAAGTTGTAATTAAGATTTTTTTTAGTTTTATGCATAAAAAGGTGGTACATAATGCATCAAAGGTAGTACTTAAGACTTTTGATGTAAATGCTTATTAATGTAGTATATATATATACACGATATTATATATACATATAGGCCGATAATCAAATGAAAACCAAAAATATGTTACAAACCCTTGAGAACCGATATAAAAATATTTTTTTACATGATTTTTTTTCATCAAAACCTATGATTTAAGATATTGTTTCATATATGTTTTTGTTCACCTTGTGAAAAGATTACACGTGAAAAATAAAATTTGATTCACCTAGTGAAATGAAAAATACAGGTAAAAAATATTCATGTGGTGAAACAAATATACATGTAAAACTATCATATTATGAAACAAATATATAGGAAGAAATATATTAAATCCAAGCATTTGGTGAAAATATATCATGTGAAAAAATATTTTTATATTGGTTCTCATATGTTTGTAACATATTTGTGGTTTTAATTTGATTTAGCCCCTATACATATATCACTACTAGAAAAAGGGGTATCAACGACGGAAATCAGCGACCGAAATTTCCGTCACTAATTAGCGACGGATTAGTGACGGATTAGCGACAGAAAAAGTTCCGTCACTAATCCGTCGCTAATTAGTGACGGATTAGCGACCGAACTAATTCCGTCGCTAATTAGCGACGGAATCTATTTAAAAAATAAATAAAAAAGAAATTACACGTGTCCGTCGCTAATCCGTCACTAATTAGCGACGGATTAGCGACATATTCTAAATTCGTCGCTAATTAGTGATGGATTAGTGACGGATTTAGAATCCGTCACTAATCCGTCGCTAATTAGCGACGAAATTTTTAAATTTTCTTATTTTCTCATGATTGTGTTATATGTATGCATGTGTATGTGTTCTATATATCCACGGGTCTGTGTTATATATGTGTGTGTGTGTATATATGTGTGTGTTGTTTGCTAACCCGCGATATGATGATGGATCAATGTATATTGTTGTGTATGTGTATATATGTTGATATGAATGTATAGATAATATGTGTGTTGTTTGGTAATCGCATATGATGTATATATGTATTGTATGCATGTGTAAATGTGAACGTATCGATAATATGTGCGTGTGCGTGTGTGTGTTTTGTTATTGTACCTTAATAAGTCATAAAGTGTTCTATTGTGCTTTAAATAGTTTTATTGGGCCTTAATGGATCGATCGGGCTTTAAAGGGTTCAGTCGGGCTTTAAATGGTTTCATTGGGTCTTAATGGATCTATTGGGCTTTAAAGGGTTTCATTGGGTCTCAATGGATCTATCGAGATTTAAAGAGTTATATTGGGCTTTAAAGGGTTTCATTGGGCCCTAATGGATCGATCGGGCTTTAAATGATTCTATTGGGCTTTAAAGGGTTTCATTGGATTTATTGGCTTTATTAGGCTCTATTGGGCTTTATTAGGCTCTATTGGGCTTTATTGGCTTTAACGGATCTAGATGGGCTTTAACGTACCTAGTTGGGCTTTACCGTACCCAGTTGGTCTTTAATGGATCCGGTTGGGCTTTAACGTACCTAGTGGGGCTTTAATGGATACAATTGAGCTTTAAGGGATCTAGTTGTCTTTAACGTACCCACTGGGGCTTTAATGGATCCAATTGGGCTTTAATAGATACGGTTGGGCTTAACGGATCTAGTTGGGGTTTTAACGTACCCGGTTTGGGCTTTAACGTACCCAATTGGACTTTAATGGATTCGGTTGGGCTTTAATGAATCCGGTTGAGCTTTAATGGATACGGTTGGACTTTAATGGATACAATTGGGTTTTAATGGATACGGTTGGGCTTTAATGGATCTAGGTTTTAACAGATCCAGTTGTGCTTTAATGAATCCAGTTGTGCTTTAATGAATCCAGTTGGCTTTAACATACCTAGTTGGACTTTAACGGATTCAATTGGGCTTTAATGTACCCAGTTAGGCTTTAACGGATCCAGTTGGGCTTTAACCTACCCAGTTAGGCTTTAACGGATCCGGTTGAGCTTTGATGGATACGGTTGGGCTTTTACACGACCTCTATCAATATATTTTTATAAATTAAAAATTAATTAATAGTTGATAATCTAATTCACAACATATGAGAAATATTTTTTAGATTTCATTAAGAACAAAAAATATTACAATTTTATGAGAACTGATTTAAATAATCTTTTATATAATTTTTTTCATCAAATTATGAAACATTGGAAAATTTTTAAATATATTTTTAAATTTTATTAAGACCATAAATATATTAAATTAAAATTTAATTATTTATATAAATATATATTTAATTTCCTATTTTATCACCCCAAAATTTCGTTCCCCTCCCCCCCCCCAAAAATTTCGTTTCCCCCCCCACCCGACCCGGCCCCCCATATTGTTTCCCCACCCCTTTTTATTTTTTAGAAACCACTCTCTCCATCTATACATCGCCTCCCTCCCCTCCATACATATAAACCCTAAAAAATATGAGATAAATCTCATAACCTCCATCTCTACATTGCCTCCCTCCGGTCTCCATCGCCGCCACAAGGTTCTCGTCTCTCTCTCCCCTCCATCGCTACAGGTTTATCGTCTCTCTCTCTCTCTCTCTCTCTCTCTCTCTCCCCCCTCCATACTTAGTTCTGTTTTTTTTAAAACATTCAGATATTTTTTAAAATAGATCTCTTACATATTTGTTTTATAAAAAAAAATCCAAGTTTGATTTTATAAAAATAACTTCAGATCTGGTTTTCTAAAAGAATATCCAGATCTGTCTTTAAAGAAATTTCCAAATCTGTTTATATATATCAAAACTTCATGATTTGATTTTATAAAAATATTTCAAATTTTGTTTACAAAAAAAATATTTTACAAAAAAATTACATATTTGTTTTCGAAAATCTTTTGCACATCTGTTTCTATGTAAAAGATATTTCAGATCTTGTTATTTTTTTACATATTTTACATACTTCTATGTAAAATATTTTACATGTTTCAGATCTTGTTATTTTTTTGCAGATTAGGCATGTGTGAAAAAGGTGGATCTACAAACATTGAAGATGTATATTATTATTTGTAAAAATATGTAGATATGCAAATCTTGTTAATGTACATTAATATTGGTTTGAATGTAATTGTAAAAAATTATTTATATTTATTCAAAATGTATTATTAATAGAAAAATGTGTATTTGTATAAAAAAAAATTGATTATGTGAATTTTTGGACTATTTTTTATTAAACAAATTTTTATTGATGATTTATTGATGAAAACCAATTATAAAAAAATTTAGAAATAATAAAACCGACAAATTTCAAACTTTATTTAAGGTATTAATTTTATTTTTAGCAAAATATTTTTTTTGGAAATTTATCTAATTTTCTGAATTTATTTTTTTTTAATTTTTTTTAATATTAGCGACGGAATTTGTGACGGAAATCCGTCGCTAAAATATTCCGTCGCTAAAATAATCCGTCGCTAAATTCAGGTCGTCGCTAATCCGTCGCCAAATTACGGTCGTCGCTAATTCGTCGCTAATAATTTCGTCGCTAATATCCGTCGCTAATCCGTCGCTGATAAGCATTAGCTACCACGTATTTAGCGCAGACTTTTAGCGACGGATTAGCGACGGAATTGACTTTTAGCGACGGATTAGCGACGGAATTTTCCGTCGCTGATAGGCCTCTTTTTTGTAGTGTTATATGTATAGGGGTAAGTTCAAACGAGAACATAGTGTATTTAAAAGAATAAATGGACGATTCTCAACCAATCATTTTTTAAATTAATTCTGAAAATAATAGTTTCTAAAATTAAGAGTAAAAGGGCAATAAAGTCATATTATGTTATGGATAATTTATGATAGTATTAACTTTCAAAAAACATGGATTATAATATTTAATTCAAATCAAAAACGTATTTATCCTTTTCCTGTATTAAATCAAATCCGGTTAATCTATTTTGGTAGTTTACCTGGTCTGTTTGTTTTTCCAAGCAAATCCCGAATATGTAACCCAAATCACAGATGATTATATAGTGTACAATATGCAATCCAAAATCATTTATGATTATATTGTAAAGAAATTTGACAGATTGTTTAAGTGTAGTATGCATCACATGTGATTGTATCTTATAGTAAATGATGTTATTAGTTTGCAACCCTAAATCACATGTGATTTTGTTCTAAATACTTAACACCAATTTCATACTTAACACCAAAATCATATATGATTTTGTACTAAATAACTTGGCTATAATACTTCTAAATACTTAACATCAAATTCATACTTAACAGCAAATCATATATGATTTTGTATTAAATAACTTGGCTATAATACTTAACACCAAAATCATATGTGATTTTGTTTTAAATAACTTAGACAAAATGTTTCTATTAGGTTTGCAACTTTAAATCATATGTGCTCATCCAAATAAGATCATAAATAATCAAAACTAAAAAACAAATGACCATGATTAATTTCCTGAAAATTCCTGAAAATTTCATCCATATAAAACTCGTAAATTTTATTAATTCATAACACAAACAATATATATGCTACCCATTGTCATTGGTGCAAACGTCGGAACAAGCACGTAACAAGAATTATCACTCAAAACATTTTCACACCTCATAAGCCGCGTGAATTTTCACGAATCGGATGGAATTATAAAATCCATCGGCCGATTGAGAAATATCGGGATGAGTTTCCTTTGCCAATTTCCGGAAAGAAACTTTGATTTCTGCAAAAGTACAAGACTCGTAAACCCCTAGGAGGTCGTAAGCGTTCCTACCGGACAATTCCGGCGGCTCCACCACCGACTTCGCGCTGGTGCTCATTGGCCGATTATTACTGAATCCGGTGATGTTGTGATACATCTGCAGCGGAGATGAAATAAATGAATGATAGCGGTGGTGGTAGTGGTGGTGGTGGTGACGACGACATAGGCTGAGGAAAGTAGAGTAGGCTGAGAAATTATGGTGATGCCGGTGATAATCAAGAGAAGAAAAACTTGCTGCCCCCGATCGATCCATCCCTGAAACACCCTCTCAAATCGATCCTCTTCATCTCTGGAACCGGCCCTATGGATACGTGATCATCAGAAGAAGGATTAGGTTTAAATCGAGAGATAGAGAGAGATAGAGCTAATAATTAGGAAATCAATTATATTTAGTAGTTGAAGATTATCCTAAAATAATCAGGAGTAAAAAAAGACCAAAATACCCTTTTATTTATTTCTTTATTTAAAAAATTAATTATTTGTTTAATAATTATGATTGGCCCATAATTGTTCCTTTATTCCTTTAAATCGTTATCATTCTCGTATGAACCTATCTCTATATGTATATATATATAATAAATAAATAAATATATTGTAATATTTATATAAGTTAAATACAAATTTGGTCCCTGTGGTTTACAAATATTAACGACTAAGGTCCCTCAAATAAATATTTAACGAATAACGTCCCTCTACTTTTCATTTTATAACACGTAGGGTCCCTCTTAGTAATACTATTAAATAACGTGTATTTAAGTAGGGGTAAATTTGTCCATTCCTCTATTCTAGGTTTGGTAACATATTTGGTCCCTCCTAAAATTTAGGGATTAAAAAACTCTTTTATAGTTTGTAACATATTTGGTCCCTCTATGAATTTAAATAAGAAGTTAAATGCAAAATTGATCCCTATGGTTTACAAAAACTAACAAGTAACATCCCTTAAAAATTAAATTTCATTAATCTTCAAACCTGCACTAGCATTTTTTGGACACAAGTCACAACTACTGTTTGGTTAACTTAAAAAAATGATTAATAAAGACAAACTAAATAAAACCATGCACATATACAAGGCCATAACTCAAGCACATGCAAAGGACGGTAAACTTAACTTGTGAAGTTTGATTTTCTTTTGTTCAAAAGTTGGTGTAATTATCCCTTCTTAACTTTTTTGTAGCTAATTGTTGCTATTTTGGCATTATTTTTTGTAGCAGCTTTCATGTTGGTTTTGTAGCTGCTGATTTGATGTCATTTTTGTAGTAGCTTTTAATTTAGAAAACATATAAAATCACCACTTGGTTGTCGCCATCCAACGTCTTATTTTATGTTGACTAAATATTTATATTTTATGGTGTGATACTTTTTATTTAGCTTGTTTTTATTAATCGTCTTCTTTTAAGTTAACCAAGTAGTGGTTATGACTTGTGAGTTTAAGACTTGTCTTCATGCTTATATCCAAAAAATGCTAGTGCTACTGCTAGGTTTGGAGATTAATGAAATTTAATTTTTAAGGGATGCTACTTGTTATTTTTTGCAAACCATAGGGATCAATTTTGCATTTAATTTCTTATTTAAATTCATAGAGGGACCAAATATGTTATAAACCATAAAATGGTTTTTTAATTCCTAAATTTTAGGAGGGACCAAATATGTTACCAAACCTAGAATAGAAGAATGGACAAATTTACCCCTACTTAAATACACGTTATTTAATAGTATTACTAAGAGGGACCCTATGTGTTATAAAATGAAAAGTAGAGGGACGTTATTCGTTAAATATTTCTTTGAGGGACCTTAGTCGTTAATATTTGTAAACCACAGGGACCAAATTTGTATTTAACTCTTAAATATATATACTATTAATAATTAGGGAAAAGTCCAAAAAAACCCAATGGACTTTAGTGTTTGGAGTGATTAAATCTTTGGACAATTTTTTGGAACAAATAAGTCCTTGGACATTTCAAAACGCACTAAATAAATCCTTAGACTTTTGAAACCTGTTAAATACATCATTATTATTTAAAAATGTAATCTGCAACCTACATAACAGGTAAATCTACAAATTAAAAAAAATAAAACAAAAAAGATGTCACCTACTTGATCCCCCTACAAATAAAAAATGAGGAAATTAACTAAAATAGTCAATCTCATCAACGAAATTCATTTTTTAAGCTCTTTTCAAAGTCTTTATTTAAAATAGTCAAAATTTAAGCATAATTTTTTTTACCTTAGCGAACTGTTTTTGGCAAAAAAAATAATAAATAAATAGAAATGATCTTTACAATTTGTTACTTAATTTACTTTATATCTTCTACATTTTTATTTTTATTTTAACCTTTTATTATCCATACTATGTTATAAAACACGGATAAAAAACTCTTAATTATTAGGCACAACGTACCATCATTTTATGCATGATTTTAAAAATCTCTTAATTTACAAGTATTAAAGCACAAGATAGATATTACTACTGCAAGTTTCTAACACCCACCAATTTGGTATGTGCAGGGTCTTCCTTTTATACAGACCTTTCCATGTATCAATATTAATCAATATATTATATTTCTATATTATTAAATATGTAATTGGTTATTTTTTCTAGACGTCATTAAAATATATAAGATAATCATTGAATTCTAACAAAATACTTAATTTTTTATATAAAAAAACATTATATTATTAAGCTTAAAATAAACAAATTTATAAAAAAAACATTATCACTTTCTCAAAACCATCCAAAATCGTACTGTAAATCGACAAAAAAATAAAATGAAACATTAAAATCGTGATGTATCTCGCTGCATTGCGCGAGTACGCTTCTAGTCTCAACAGATAATCGTATATTAACTAAAATACATCAAAAAATACATTTTTTTACAAATTACACTATTATAATTGTATCTTCAATACGTTTAAAATGAGTCTAATATTAAATTTTTTGGATTTAATCTCATATTTTTAAATATCATAAATACATACAAATTATATTTAGTATTTACACTTTTTATCCTTTAGGACTATTTATCTAATAATATGAGATTAATCTGTAACTATAAAGGTATAAAGTGTAAGTATTAAAGATAATTCGTACATATTTATGATATTGAATAATATAAGATTAAATTCAAAAACAATATTGAGTTTATTTTGAACGTATTGACGAAAAGATTATAATGGTGTAATTTGTAAAAAAACTATTTGTTTTTATATATTTTAGTTAATATACGATTATATGTGTTAATTTAATAAAAATATAAAATGAAAAAGTAATGGATATAAAATAAATTAAATAAATAATCATAACTTTATATAGATACAAAGTGTAATTTTTTTTTCTAAAACTAAAGGTAGAAGCTGATTTTTTACACATAAAATTCTCCACGTATTGATATTTTTTAGTTTTTTTGGAAAACAAAAATCCTTACGCAAAAGAAAAAACAATATGCACAAACTTTGGCTATTTTAGGAAAAAGTTTTGAAAAGTGGTTAAAAAATGAATTTGGTTGATGAGATTGACTATTTTAGTTAATTTTCCCATTTTTAATTTGTAGGCGGATAAAGTAGGTCACATGTTTTTTAATTTGTAGTGTTACCTGCTATGTAGGTTGTAAGTTACATTTTTAAGTAATAAGAATGTATTCAACATGTTACCAAAAGTTTAGTGATTTATTTAACAGGTTTTGAAATGTCCAATGACTTATTTGTTCAAAAAAATTGTCCAAGGATTTAATCACTTCAAACACTAAAGTCCATTGGATTTTTTTGAACTTTTCCCTAATAATTATTCTAAAGTCAAGAAAAAAAATAAAAAAATAAAAATAATGTCACATTTCACACCTCTCATAGTAAGAGCCAAGGTTTTTATTTAAGAACCTAGAGAACTTTAGCTTCTTATAAGAACTCTCTACAATGCTAGTTCTTATAAACCATTACACTTTTTGTTTATAAGAATCTTGTATTGGAGATGCTCTTAGTATTCTTCACTACCTTGCATTGGGATGTGAGTAACAACACACTGTTTTGTTCAGTAAATAAAGATATTATTATGAAATATAGGTAGAAAATGTATTAAAATAATGTGGTCATAATGTAATCAAAGGTATGCCATCCGTTTTTCTCCATCCATCTATACAACAACTTCAATTTCACATATGTTGTAAAAACACATTACAACATCTACATGAAATAAATATTATGTAAAAATATTACAACATCTCATATCATTCAAAATATAATTATTTTACAAATAGCATTATATTTCGAGATTGTTTGTTTTTTTAAAAAAAACTCTTAATGACTCTTAAGTCTGAATCGTTCAAACCTTTTTACACACCATCTCTTATTAATCATAACTAAAATAAGACTTCAGACTTTAGACCTCTTAAAAAACAAACAGCACCTTCATGTATAGAGAACATCAATCAAGGGTTTGTATAAAAAAAGGTGAATTCTATCCATACCCCCTCCTATAGGGGGTATGTGAGTAAGGTAGGAGGGGGTATGTGAGTGAGATAGAGGGGGGTATGGAGGGTTTTGTGAGTGAGGAGGGGGTAGAGATAGCAACACCCTAAAAAAATAATCGCTATTATGAAAAAGAAGTGAAGCTTGTTGTTAATTTGTTCCATGAAATGACCGTCTAACACCTATTTGTAATCTTATATGTTTTGTGGAAACGAACTGAACCTTATTTTCAGGCATATTAACCGAGTTGTATGTAAAAATTAATTATTGTCTATTTATAAGAGTATACCACTTTAAAACAAACCATGATATTTCTTGGGGGTTGACAGTGACAGATTCAGAATTTTTTAATAGTGATATCACAAAATAATTATCGTAATGTGAAAATTTTAAAAGTAATTATAAAATTATTACACGGACTTCGTTTTTAGATATTTTGGGTCGATTAAATATTTAAGACATTAAAAATTGATATACTAATTTTTGTGTTACGTTAAAAATATAAAAAAATATTCATATTTCGATGAGACTTTTCTAATGGTGTAATTTGTAAAATAAAAAAAAGTATTTTTAATGTATTTTAGTTAATTATAATTAATTAATATGATACGAGTCTAAAATGGAAAACGAAATGAAACCAGTTATAAAAACACTAGAGTCTTTGAAGGGTCAAAAGTGTAACTTATCCTCAAACACCCTCAAATTGGGCAACCGAGAGATTATAATTTCTTAAATTTTCATATAAAACCTCTAAAAGGTTTAATGTTATTGACTTCGTCCAAAAAATAATAATTATGGTTTCACTTAAAAATCTATGGTTTCACCTAAAAGAATTACATTTTAACCCCTTAATTTATGTGGTTTCACGGACAACCATACCCCAAAAGGTATAAGCTATTCATATGTGTTATCCTACGATTAATATGAGTTGTGTATAAACACATATGTGGTTTTTAGATATTTTATGGTTTAATTAGGTGTTCAATGAATGTCTTTGCTAAAGTTTTTACTTTACTTCTATTGACGTTTATCGTTAACAATGTTATACACAACACTTTAATGTGAAATTTGACCTTTTAAATTGTCATAACAAAGTTTCAATTATTTGAATATATAAACACAACCAAGCGATTTTTCACTAAATTTGGCAACTATTGTTGCATAATAAATATGTCGTAATTTATCTTTATTGTATAAAAATACATGTAAGGTGTACATATGAC
The DNA here is from genome assembly GCA_954870635.1 of Arctium minus. NCBI lineage: Eukaryota > Viridiplantae > Streptophyta > Magnoliopsida > Asterales > Asteraceae > Arctium > Arctium minus. The sequence continues at coordinate 122,629,753 of OX941082.1, forward strand.
ATTCTTTACTTGATTGACCAAAAAGAATAATATGTTTATACCGATGAATTTATAAAATCTCAACCTAAGTAAACATCTATCAAAAGAAAAATATCTCCTTCTCCATCTTCTTTTACAAATTTCGTACTTAGTTTAACAATTTTTATCGTTGCATATCCATTGGCACCATCGTATTTCCCTGTACCCCCAATGATTGCGACATGAGACTCCGAATTTACATCGGTTCGATGCACTCCAAAAAACCTTAATTCATCTCTAAACTCGTTTTCAATAAAACTAGTTGTCATTGCCATCATTTGACTACTTCCGTTTTCCAAGCTAGCAACGTACATTCCTTTTGCTTTTCCCAACGTTGTCAAGCCGTAAAGATTCGTGCTTTCTAATAAATCAACATCAATTATATTGACCATGGCAAACTGTAATTCTTCCTTAAGGATAGTTGAATCTGAAAAGCTTATCCCGCTTCCAGCCCCAGACAAGCCAAATGAGTGGCTGGGGATGGAGTTGGAATCAGGAACTGGAATTCCTCTCACCGGTGGAAAAAGGCCTAATGGCTTCGAGAAGGGAATTGGTTGACCGTTGGGTTTAGTTTTTGGCGGTGTAGTTGGGGGATGTTGTAAACTGGAATTTAGCACATTTGGCATGTAGAAAGTCATGGTTTTGTGGTGGTGCTGGTGGCGGCTTTGTGGTGGCGGTGATGGTGGACCAGCAATGGTTCGGGCGGAAAGTGAGTGGTTGATGGTGGTGAAGAGTAGCAAGAAGAAACAAGCTAGAGTTAGGTTGGAGGGGGGTTTGGGCATTTCCATGGAGATGCCAAGAGGCTTTTGTTCACTGTTTTTAAATGCATAAATAGATAGAGAAATCAAAGGGGATATTGTAGTGGTTTTGGTTTTGAAGTGGAGTGGTTATTGACTTATAACGTTTTACTTTGTTTGTTTTAATATAAAACAACAATTAATAATAGGGGAATTTCCTAAATTAAAATAAAGTTTTGTAATATTTGTTTTGAATTTAAATTTTATAAAAATAAAATAATTGTATTTGTTCGATGGTATTTATTTTCCTAACGATAAAATGGGTTCAATTCGATTTACCTTAGGGGAAAAAAGTGGAGCCGAATGTAGTATGTTAAAAGTGCTGTTTGGTTTGACATAATATAATGAGTTCATTACCCCAAACCCATTAATTTTCATTCCTGACTAAATTGGGGGGATTGAAATTTTATTTCCGCTCAATCACCTTTTCCCATACGCTCTTCATCTCTCGATGTTGAATGAAACATATTTTTTTATTTTCATGTTGGACGACACATATTTGTATTAAAAGTATTATATAAATAATTTTTTATTGATTATATTGGTTTAACCAAACAGCATCAATACAATGCTCATTCCTATTCTCATTCTACTTCATTTCTATTTTCATTTTCATTCTCATTTCTTAAAATGAACCAAACACCCTTTCCAAATCATTATATTAATATATTTCTTTTAAGGCAAATATTTCTTTAATATATAAAAATATGTTTAAAAATATATAACGTTCGATTTCACATGTATTTTAATAAACATTTATTGGTAATCCATCAAACAATTTAGAATATAATTCAATAAATTTAAAATAAAAAACAAAAGGTGTTGTTAACCCTCAATTTATATAGACTTAAGGTTGTTTGTTTATGGTTTAATTATTTTAACGGTCTTAAGACAAAAATGAAAAATAAAAAAAAATCAAGACCAGGGCGAAAATGGAGATTGTAGCATCGTTGTTGCTCTCTCACTCGAGTCTCTCTCCTCGATGTTCTCCTAAGTCATTATCGTTGATCCCCTCCTCTTTCTCATTTGTCGTTGCTGCCATCCTCCCTCCTTTGTGTCGTTGTTGCTCCCATCTTTCATCCGTCACAGCAATAGTGTTGAACTCTGATCTCATATCGAAATACCTAAAATAAGTACATCATCCTTCCTTTTTATCACAATTGCCTTGTTAATTGTTACACTCCCTCTTCTTTTGCATCGATTTGACTGTTTTTTCTAACTCTATGAAATTTCTACTTAACAATTTTGGGCGGTTCATATTTGAGTTTGCCAATAATATGTCTTCGTTTTGAAAAACTATATGGGTTGTGTTCACTTTCAAGAATTATATGAGCTTTTTGATTTAGAAATGTTGCTAAGCCACATATTAAGGGTTTTTTTTGTTTGATTTTTGGTTTTATATATGGCTTGGTTGAAGGAACGAGAGACGTTTGCTCAAGTTCTTAGGATTGATTTTTGAGTACATCAATTAACATTTAATAATTAATCTACATTGAAAAATTTGTTAAGAAACATGGGAGTGGACTCTTACTGGTCTATTGTGAATCTTTATGATGATCAAATGCGAACTATATATTTGTGTGCTTGCAATACCATAATAGATTGTGATCATGGACATCCTCTTTGTTTTTTCTTATATTTTTTGTTTTTTTAGATTTTTAACAGGCTTGGATAAACAAAACAAAAGATGATGTGGTGTTGTGCTTAAACTTTGTTCAAATCAAATCAAATGTTGAAGGGTTGATACTCGAAGCAAAGAAAATCAGATGTTACAATAGTAGAGACAAAACTGAAACATATAATAAGAGTAACATCATTTGGCAGTAATCGTCGATATAAAAAATCATAAAAAAACATGAAGTTAGCCAGTTACGCCAACAACAACCTCCTTCAACTAACATTTTACGGATAATACTCATCTATTAAAAATTCAAAGAAAATACCGTCGACTAATGTCGAATATCTAAGTTTAATAATTGTATCAAAATTATAATATTTAATATTCTAATTGTATCTAAACTATAACTTTATATTAATACTATTGAATTTATATCAACATATTAAATCAAGTTATTAGATTGATACTTTTGTATTATTTAAAATTTGCATTCAACATATTAGTCAAAGGATCATTTTACTTCATAATCTATACTATATTATAAAGCAGAGATAAAAGACTCTTAAATACAAATTATTAGGCACAAGGTACCATCATTTTATGCAAGATTTTAAAAATATCTTTAATTTACAAGTATCAAAACACAAGATACATATTACTACTGCAAGCTTCTAACATCCACCAATTTGGTATGTGCAGGGTCTTCCTTTTATGCAAACCTTTACATGTATCACTATTAATTAATATATTATATTACTATAATTTTGTTTTAATTATACTAGAAGCGTACTCGCGCAATGCAGCGAGATACATCACGATTTTAATGTTTTATTTTATTTTTTTGTCAATTTACAGTACAATTTTGGATGGTTTTGAGAAAGTGATAATGTTTTTTTAATAATTTTTTTAATTTAGGCTTAATAATATAATGTTTTTTATATAAAAAAAATTAAGTATTTTGTTAGAATTCAATGATTATCTTATATATTTTAACGACATCTAGAAAAAATAACTAATTACATATTTAATAATATAATTAAAACAAAATTATAGTAATATAATATATTAGATAATAGTGATACATGGAAATTTCTGCATAAAATGCACATACCAAATTGGTGGGTGTTAGAAGTCTGCAGCAGTAATATTAATCTTGTGCTTTGATACTTGTAAATTAAGGGATTTTTAAAATCTTGCATAAAATGATGGTACCTTATGTCTAATAATTTGTATTTAAGAGTTTTTTTTATCTGTGCTTTATAATATAGTATAGATATAGATATAGATATAGATATAGATTATTAAATATGTAATTGGTTATTTTTTCTAAATATCATTAAAATATATAAGATAATCATTGAATTACTAGAAGTGTACTCGCGCAATGCAGCTAGATACATCACGATTTTAATGTTTCATTTTATTTTCTGTTTTTTGTCGATTTACATTACGATTTTGGATGGTTGTGAGAGAGTGATAATGATTTTTTTATATAAATTTGTTTAATTTAAACTTAATAATATAATGTAATTTATTTTGGTTTAATAATATAATTTTTTTATAAAATATTCTGTAAGATTTTTTAATTATATTTTAGATTTTTTATATCTAAAATATGCTGAGAGTTATTTTAGGGGAGTTAAAGTGGGAAATGATTTTAGGAGAGTTAAAATGGTTATAGATAATAATTGAAAATTAATGAATAACATTAAATGTAGTACATACAGCTTTTATGGTTGTTTTTTAAGTAATTAGCATTAAATAGCGGTACATTAAGCTTTAAGATTTGTTTTTAAGAGTTTTTTATGCCATATTTATAATATAGTATAAATAACAAAATACTTAATTTTTTTTATATAAAAACATTATATTATTAAGCCTAAATTAAAAAAAAAACATTATCACTTTCTCAAAACCATCCAAAATCGTACTGTAAATCGACATAAAAACAAAAAATAAAGTAAAAAGTTAAAATTGTGATGTATCTCACTGCATTGCGCGAGTATGTTTCTAGTATAATTTAAATTGAGAAAAAAATGATCAATTTCATCTCTTAAACTATATATTAAAACACAACAATAAGGTCCGATTATTTTACAAACCAGTAAAATCTAACAAATCGTATAAACCACATTCAACTAATCCTAATTTATATATTTTTTAAATTTTTTCTTAATTACAAAGGTTGATTAGTTAAGAATATATGAAACAATTTTATCAAAAATATATGAAGGTTGATTAATTAAGAATATATATAAAAAGGTTTGCATAAGAATAAGAAAATACATAAAATAATTTAATTATTATATATAAATAAATATATATGAAACAAATTCATCATATTAAACACTTTTATAAAATAATTTTATTCAATTAAATAATAAAAAACGATGATTTATACATTTCATTTGTTTGTAAAATATACAACAAAATTTGCATTTACACACAAAGTCCACGAAACACCCATTCTTCCCTCTTATTTCTAAACCCACCCGCTCTTCCCTCTTATTTCTCTCGATTGATTTAATATAGGGGGTGTTTGGGATTGCTTATTTATTTGGAAAAGTGCTTATCAGCTTATGTGGTGTCAAATCGGAGTTTTTTAAAAAGTGTTTGGATTAGCTTATTGTGGTACCAAAACGTAATAAGCTAATAAGTTGTTATTTAAAGGTCTTTGAGATTGCTTATACATATAAAATAACCAAAAAAGTCATAAGCACTTTTGAAATAAGTCATAAGTTACAACAAAATGACTTATCAAAAATGGCTTTTCAGTGGTTTGGCACCGCTATAAGCTATTTTCTTTTTGTTCCATCCAAACACTCAAAATAGCTTATCTGCGGTGTCAAATCGCAATAAGCTAAAAAGCTCTTCAAATAAGCAATCCCAGACACCCCATAGTAAAAGCCCTAGCCTTGTCATTACGTCGAACATTTGGTCTCCATTCTTCCCTCTTCTTCACTACTGCCTAGGGTTTTACCAAACCCATCACCATGTATCTCTACAATCTCACTCTTCAACAAGCCACAGGCATCGTCTGTGCCATCAACGGCAGCTTCTCCGGCGGTAACAAGTCTCAAGAAATAGTCGTCGCCCGTGGAAAAGTCCTCGAACTCCTGCGCCCAGACGAAAACGGTAAGATCCAGACCATACTTTCCGTTGATGTTTTCGGTGCTATTAGATCTCTAGCTCAGTTTAGGTTAACCGGTGCCCAAAAAGACTACATCGTCGTCGGTTCTGACTCCGGTCGTATCGTCATTCTTGAATATAACAAGGAGAAAAACGTGTTTGATAAAATTCACCAGGAAACTTTCGGGAAATCTGGAAGTCGTAGAATTGTTCCAGGGCAGTATTTAGCTATTGACCCAAAAGGTCGTGCTGTTATGATTGGTGCTTGTGAAAAGCAGAAGCTTGTTTATGTTCTTAATAGGGATACTGCTGCTAGGTTGACAATTTCGTCGCCCTTGGAGGCGCACAAGTCGCACACCATTACTTACTCGATTGCTGGGGTTGATTGTGGGTTTGATAATCCGATATTTGCTGCGATAGAGTTGGATTATTCAGAGGCTGACCAGGATTCTACCGGTCAAGCTGCAAACGAGGCTCAGAAGCATCTTACCTTTTATGAACTAGATTTAGGGCTTAATCACGTTTCAAGGAAATGGTCTGAGCAGGTTGATAATGGTGCTAACATGCTGGTAACTGTTCCGGGTGGTGGGGATGGTCCTAGTGGTGTCCTTGTTTGTGCCGAGAATTTTGTTATCTATAAGAATCAGGGTCATCCGGATGTTCGTGCAGTGATTCCTAGAAGGGCAGATTTGCCTGCTGAACGTGGGGTTCTTATAGTTTCAGCCACTATGCACAAGCAGAAGTCCATGTTTTTCTTTCTTTTGCAAACCGAGTACGGGGATGTCTTTAAGGTGACACTTGATCATGATAACGAGCGGGTTACAGAGTTGATAATCAAGTATTTTGATACTATACCCGTGTCATCTTCGATGTGTGTCATGAAGTTAGGGTTTCTGTTTGCTGCATCGGAGTTTGGGAATCATGCTTTGTACCAATTCCAGGCTATAGGAGCTGATCCTGATGTGGAGTCATCATCGGCTACGTTGATGGAAACTGACGAAGGATTCCAGCCAGTATTTTTCAAGCCTAGAGGGTTGAAAAATCTTGTTAGAATTGATCAAGTGGAGAGCTTGATGCCCATTATGGACATGAAAGTTGTAAATCTATTTGAGGAAGAGACTCCTCAGATTTTTACACTTTGTGGTCGAGGGCCTCGTTCCTCTCTTAGGATATTGAGACCAGGACTGGCTATTAGTGAAATGGCTGTTTCACAGCTTCCTGGTGTTCCCAGTGCGGTATGGACTGTGAAAAAGAACGTTAATGATGAATTTGATGCTTACATTGTTGTTTCATTTGCAAATGCAACTCTTGTGCTTTCTATCGGAGAGACTGTGGAAGAAGTTAGTGACAGTGGGTTTCTTGATACCACACCCTCGCTCGCTGTTTCGTTAATAGGTGATGATTCTCTCATGCAAGTTCATCCTAGTGGTATTAGGCATATAAGGGAGGATGGACGTATTAATGAGTGGAGAACTCCTGGAAAAAGAACGATTGTTAAGGTTGGATCAAACAGACTTCAAGTGGTTATTGCACTGAGTGGAGGGGAGATTATATACTTTGAGGTAGATATGACTGGACAGTTGATGGAAGTTGAGAAGAACGAAATGTCTGGCGATGTTGCTTGTTTGGATATAGCTCCTGTACCTGAAGGAAGGCAGAGATCTCGTTTTCTTGCAGTTGGATCATATGACAACACTATCAGAATATTGTCTTTGGATCCTGATGACTGTATGCAGGTTCTTAGCCTGCAAAGTGTTTCCTCGCCTCCTGAATCACTCCTTTTTCTTGAGGTTCAGGCTTCTATAGGTGGGGAGGATGGCGCAGATCACCCCGCTAGTCTCTTTTTGAATGCCGGTCTTCAAAGTGGGGTTCTCTTTAGGACCGTTGTGGACATGGTCACTGGCCAGCTTTCGGATGCACGCTCCAGGTTCTTAGGACTGAGAGCTCCTAAACTCTTCTCTGTGCTAGTGAGAGGACGAAGAGCCATGCTTTGCTTGTCAAGTAGACCATGGCTCGGTTACGTCCACCAAGGACATTTTCTGCTGACACCTCTTTCATATGAAACTCTTGAATACGCAGCCTCATTTTCGTCTGATCAATGTGCTGAAGGTGTGGTTGCTGTTGCTGGGGACGCTTTAAGAGTTTTCACAATTGAAAGATTAGGGGAAACATTCAATGAAACTGCTATACCTTTGAGGTACACACCAAGAAAATTTGTGTTTCATCCTAAAAAGAAACTTTTGGTAACAATCGAGAGTGATCAGGGTGCATTTCCAGCAGAACTGCGAGAAAGTGCAAAGAAGGAGTGCTTTGAGGCTGCCGGACAGGGAGAAAATGGGAAAATGGAGATAGAGAATGGTGGTGATGATGAAGACAAGGATGATCCCCTTTCTGATGAGCAGTATGGTTACCCAAAAGCAGAGGCTGACAAGTGGGTTTCTTGCATCAGAGTTCTTGATCCGAAGTCAACAGAGACAACTTGTCTGCTGGAGCTTCAGGATAATGAGGCTGCTTTCAGCATATGCACTGTAAACTTCCATGATAAGGAGTATGGAACTCTTTTAGCTGTGGGTACTGCAAAGGGACTCCAATTCTGGCCCAAAAGATCCCTGACTGCTGGATATATTCATATTTATCGGTTTGTAAAAGATGGAAGATCGCTTGAACTTCTACACAAAACCCAAGTTGATGGTGTTCCTCTTGCATTATGCCAGTTCCAGGGAAGATTGCTTGCTGGAATAGGATCTGTGCTTAGGCTATATGATTTGGGGAAAAGAAGGTTGCTTAGAAAGTGTGAGAATAAGCTGTTCCCCAATACAATCAATTCTATTAATACATACCGTGATCGGATTTACGTTGGAGATATTCAGGAGGTTTGTTATCTAAGATCTCTGTTACCCTTTTTTCTTTCTGCAGTTCTAGGCGTCGTCTTCTTTTCTTTTTTGAGCATGCTTGGCACAATTCAGTGTTTTGATAGCATCTTTGTGTTCATTATTTTGGCTCTTCGATCTGCACCTTAAGAGGTTGAACTGTTCCTACACCACCTCCTCTTTGCCACTAATTTCTTTACTTAAGTGCATATGTTTAGAGAGCATGTCAGTTGGCATGAACCTTGTTGCAACTTGCATGTATTTGAGCCCAGTTTAGATCACAATGATGGATCGGCATCCCCTTATACTTTGTCATGTTTCAAAAGGTAGACTGCTAAAATACATGATTTTTTGTTAAACGTGTTCTAATGTACGGTAGTTTATTATGATTCGAACATGGACACATGAAACTTTTAGTTTCTTTTTGTTCCTCACGTTTTGAAAAGACAGTTTGCAACATTTTGTCATGGATCATATTTGTTAGGTTTGGTTTGATACGGTTATCTTTGTTCTTTACCATCACATCTTTGTTATTTCATTTAGATTAGCAAGTTGACAGTCCTGAAATCCAATATTGTGTTATTCACACTGCAAAACATCTTGACGTATTCAGTATTCAATTAAGCATTCTATTTAATGGCAAAGCTCTCTTCTGACTAGCTTATGTTTATTTTCTCTTCTCTATTTACAGTCATTTCACTACTGCAAATACCGACGAGACGAAAATCAGCTATATGTATTTGCCGATGACTCTGTTCCAAGATGGCTTACCGCAGCATACCATGTAGACTTCGACACCATGGCAGGTGCGGACAAGTTCGGAAACATTTACTTTGTGCGCTTGCCACAGGACGTATCAGATGAAATTGAAGAAGATCCAACTGGTGGGAAGATTAAGTGGGAGCAGGGGAAGCTTAATGGGGCCCCAAACAAGGTTGAGGAGATTGTGCAATTCCATGTTGGTGATGTGGTCACATGCTTGCAGAAAGCATCCCTAATTCCAGGTGGAGTGGAGTGCGTGATGTATGGAACTGTGATGGGTAGCTTAGGGGCATTGCTTGCATTCAACTCCCGTGATGATGTTGACTTCTTTTCCCACTTGGAGATGCATATGAGGCAGGAACATCCACCTTTGTGTGGAAGAGATCACATGGCCTATAGATCTGCCTATTTTCCTGTTAAGGTAATCACGTTAACTCTTAATTTATTTACATGAGATGTTTGCATTGATGTAGCTACTCATCTATTATGTTTGTATTTATAACAAAATCACAAATATTTTCTGGATGCAACAAGCACTAAATTTTTGAACGCAGTGCATCTAAGTGACTAAGATATATAGAAATGTTGTGGTCGCTTCAATGTTTAGTGACTGTTTTAACTGTTAAAAGAAATAAATGAAGGATGGCATATTGTCATTTTAAGTATCCATTTTAAATTATAGGCACTTCTTAGTTGGGTTTGAGTAGAAATTCTGATTACGTTGAGTAGAGAGGCCTTGGTTCGGCAGATCTTTGAGCTCCTCCAACTCTTCTGAATCTAATCTGTGTTATCAAGTTCTATTAATGACACATGCATACTTTAGATAGTCTTAAAAGCACTTTATGGCTGATGTCTTTGGTTAATGGAACCAATGGAAATTTTCCTTTGGGTATCCATCACTTTCTCAACCTTGGGTGATTTTAATGTCAAAAGTTATATGCTGGTGTTGTACCAAAATCTTAAAATATCCACCAAACTGGTTCCACCTGTCATGGTGTATTGATGTGGAATACTTGTTATCCAATGTGCTTCTTTTAATCATTTTTCATGTCAAGGTGGCCGAGGCACAATGGCACATCCACATCTTTCATCAAGTAAAGTGATTTTAAAGTCATAAATCGCATGCCTCCATGTTTAAGAAATTAAAAGAATCCACCAAATTGGTTGGGGTTCTCATGCTTTGATAGGTCAGAGTATATGTAGCAATCTAATATTCATTCCTGATTGTTTTTGTCTAAAATTTATATCAAGTTTGCTGGTGTTTTCTTTAATGCTTCTTGGGTTTGTAAGTTTTGTGAGAGTAGCTACAGATATTTTGGCTTCAACTTTTGTCTTATTCTTCCTGGCTCATTTCTTTGGGTGAAGCATTTGTATTCTATTTTTATTAAAATTTTCTTTCTTCTCTGTCAGAACTTTTTTATATATGGTGAGTATGAAACAGACGTCCACAAATTTCTATTTAGTAAAGTGCTTGCATTTCTCTTTTAATGGTGTCTTAAAAGAAGACGAATAAAAGTTCCATTTGTTTTGGTTGCACTTGCTACTCCCAAGTTCACCATTTATTTTCTTCTTTCTGTTTTGTCTCTTAGGGTGGAGTACATGTTCTCTTTTATTGATTTTTCTTGTATTTTGGTTTTTTATGGGATGTTGGGAACATACATCCACAAAGTTTTATCCAGTTAAGTGCTTGCATTTTTCTTTGAAATGGCCTTAAAGAATTTTTTTTTACAAATATTCATTTGTTTAGGCTGCACTTGGTATTCCCAAGTTCACCAACACAAAGATAGATGGGTACATGACACGATGGCTAGGATTCCTTTCCGATACCCATCCGAAAGAAGATGTTAAACCATGTTATTTTTTTGCACTTGCCAACCTAATATGGTCAGTTGCTACAAAAAAACACAGTAAATCTAAGACCTTGTGAGTAATTTATTAAAAGAAATAAATTTGGGCGAACGACGCCGCATATCTTTTGAAGGGAAGTTTGACCGTTACATGTTGCTTCTAAAGTTTTCTGACAGTTAATATCTGATTCTTGAATAACACCAAAAATCTGGATTATTTTTGCAGGATGTGATTGACGGAGACCTGTGTGAACAATACCCCACGTTGCCACTAGACATACAGCGGAAAATCGCAGATGAATTGGATAGAACACCAGGGGAAATTCTGAAGAAACTGGAAGAAGTTAGAAACAAGATTGTTTAAGATAAAGGTGCACACCCTGCACTGCTTTTCTTTCATACATACATGTTCATATGTTCCTTTTGACTAATGCAATGGTATGCTTATTAGCTTAGTGGGTTTTCATGGGACATCCAAAATGGAAAACGGGTTGCAAATTTTTTTAATTATATTTGAGCTGACAATGCCGTATCTAATGGTTTGAGGACATAACATAGCTAAAGAACATGTTATGTGTGGAGAATTTGTGTGCATAGTTGCAACGCTGAGCCTGGTTTCTGATGCATGCAGATTGCGCTATCTGGTTAGCCTCTTATTCTACGGAGATGGATGCAAGCCAAAAGATTAGTAACCATACAACTACCATAAACTGGAACCACTGAGATCATACAGGTTAAATTGTACTTGGCATTCAACTTATTTAGCAGCCTTCTATCCTTAATTAGATGCTTTGTTGTAATTATGCAGATATTGTTTTTTTTTGTGGAATTTACTCGAGAGCTTTGTGTAGAGCTGACTTTTTCTAGTTCTCTGTTTTGGGTAGTTTGTTAACTTGTTATGAACCAAGGTTAAAGCTTTCAAAAGATTTGGTGCATTTATCAGTTCCACTTTTTCATCATTTCTGCAGCCAGCAGTTTTCTTCTTCTGCCTTTAAAAAGGTAATTCTTTACTTACCTCTGGAATAGGTCATACGCAGCATCACTATTATCATAACTACGTGTATCATACACAGATAACGTTGTACGTTGCGTTTGATTTGGTAAAAAGTTATATGGGTATATGAGATCTGGTCATCTCCAAACGAACCAATATATTCTACCTGAAGGTGGGGTCTAGAGAAGATAAGATAAGATGTATGCAGATCTGACCTCTACCTTAAGGAGTCCAACTTGAACCTCCCTTTTCTGGTCAATCGACTGTCTTTCTGCAACCCCTTTTACCCAAACCACCAAGCAGAAAGTTTCACCTCCTTTTACCATCAACCACAATCCTTGATCTTTTCATCCTCCCTGGGTTCAGGGTACTTGTCTAGCTGCTGAATGTACAACCCTTTGATGCAGCAACTGGTTTTTTCCTTCTTCCTGTGATGTAGTGGGTGTTATCACCTGTTGGAGTGAATATGGGTGGCATCTATGCATTTTTTTTTCTTTATATCTTTTTACGTGACTGTATTTTTCCCCTTTGAAAGGAAAGTTATATATGATGTTAGATTTGGTCTTCCCTAAGAGATGGGCAAGTTAGCCTGAAGTCCAGGGCTGACAGGTTCCTGTTGGTTATGGTTTTTTGGAGTTGGACCGGATACTGAGGCTTAGGGCATAGCATAATCTGTTTCGGATGGTATATTTGCACAAACAGGTGAGAGGTATAACTTTTTGGCGATTGAGCTCTTTGTGGGCACTAACCACTTAAGTCATTCATCTAGTGAATCGTTGTATACTTAATGTGCCTCTTTGTATGATGATCTTAGGGCGGTGTGTGCTGCTGCAAGGATTGCTTGTTACATTTTTTTTAGATTTTTGATTAGAATAAATGAATGTATTCAAAGTAAGTTACATAAATGTTCAGAAATAAAGGGACGTTTATCAAATTATTACCCGCTAAGTGCTTACCGACAAGAGATTCACCTCCATTTATCTTGTAACATTCTTGGCCATGAAAATTGATTATTGGTAAGCATCTTAAACCCGGTAAGCGTTTACCGGGTAAGAGTTGTTTTCCACACTTATCAAGTAAGACTCTTGGTCCTTAGCTTATATCTTACCGGGTAAGATTCTCGGTTCTTTCGATATCAATCAATAAGATAAATGATATTAGTAAGCGCTTACTTGGTAAGTGATGAGTAAATGGCGCCTTAACTTGTTTGAAAGACACAATTTATATAAAATAAGCCAATAATTATTAAGTTGATTTGAAATATAAAAAACTAAAAGACCTAAAACCTGGTTAAACATAGGGTATTGAGTAGGGGTTTTATTCGGTTGATTAAATTGGTTTTTGGTTTATTTGGTTAGAGTTAATCGGTTTTCAAAAAATTTAAAACTAACTGATAATCAAACTAAATAAGCTTCGGTTTAATCGGTTTCGGTTTTCGGGTTATTCTGTTCGGTAATTGGTTAAACTGAATAACGATTTATATTTTTTTGTTGGACACTTGCTCCAATAATTTCCCCAAATCTAGTGTAAGTATGCACAATTATATTCAACAATCGACTAATATCAAGTAAAAAAAATCATCTATCAAGGATCAGATATGGGACCGAGTATAACTGCTAGATGGTTACATTAGTTATGGTTTATTTGAAAGGGATTGTTTAAGGATTTGGATTGGTTACGACTAAAACTACCAACAAGGACCGAGTTTGATTGGAAATGGTTAAAATATCTAAAGAACACGTTTACTCCCATCTATATTCTCTATTACCAGAATGACTTGGATTTATACACAAGTTTACATGTGTTGGTCCGTGGTAGAAGTAGGTGGATTGAATTATTAGTTTATCTTCCGATAGATAAGTTTCATGCAATAAAACGTAAGGGTGTTTGGTTGATGGTTATGGGAAACAAAATACGAGTTAATTATTGAGTTATGGATGATATAGTATTCTTGTCTAAATTCATGAGAATGAACAAACGTTCGTTATCACTCCTATTTTTTCAGCATTCTTGTTACTCCCTTTTCATTTTTATTTCCTGGTATCAATTAAGCACACCTTTATTGTTGCTTGGATAGCTAATGTTGTGTTCTCAAGTTTGAGAAAGTAAGGGGGAAAAAACGATGGAAAAGCAAAAAAATAAAAAAAAAGAAAGAAAGAAAATAACTTTTTTTTTATTTGTGTTGAGTGAAAAGGTAAAGGAACGAAAAGAGGAAGAAATAAAATAAATTTTCATTTTTTGAGTACGAGAGAAAACAAAGGAAATATGTTGTTTTACAAATATACCTGTATTTAGTGGATTTCAATTGATGGGTAAATGTTTTATAAATGTTTAATATTATTATTATTTATTTACTTTTCTTTCCTTCCATTCGACACTTGGGAGGAAAATCGACATTAATTTTCTTTACTTTCCCTCTTTTAAAACTTGAGAACATGACATTTTTTTTTAATTTCCCCTACTTTCCATCCTTTTTCTTCGTAAAAGAAGAATCGAGAACGTAGCGTAAGAGCCTAGGCCAACTTAAATACAGAGATTAGGAGATGTTTGATTAGATGTATCTATACTATATTATAAAAACGGTATAAAAAACTCTTAATTACAACATTTTTAGCACAAGTTACAACTAATTAAAGTCAATTACTTAATTTACAATTTCTTAATGCTTTGGTACAACATTTCCAAGCATAGTATCTCACATAATCATCTATTTGTGGAATGGATACTCATTTATTAATATAACTATTTGTTTTTTTTTTGTGGAGGATTTTATAAAATAGATTTTATATTAGCATAATTTATTTTAAATGTAGATTTTACATTTAAATCTATATTAATGAGATGTAATATAAACTCTTTTTTCTTCCGTATTTTTTTATATTACATCTCATAATGATTTTTCCATATGTTATTTTATAAAATCTTTTTTCCATATTTTATTTTATAAAATATTTTTACATAATGAGATGTAATATAAACTCTTTTTTCTTCCGTATTTTTTTTGCTAATATAAAATCTATTTTATTTTATAAAATCTACACGTATTTTATATTAGCATAATATAAAATCTACACGTATTTTTTTGATGATATAAAATCTAAACGTATTTTTTTCACGAGCATTAAAAAAAGAAAAAAAGAAGATTGATATGAATTAAAAATAAAAAATAACGAGATACACTAATAAATTATGATATTCTTTAAAATAAAAATGTTCCGCAACATTTTCCAAATTAATCAAGTGTAAAGAAAATAAAATAGAAACGATGTAGATATAAAAATATTATTCCATATTTTTAATATATTTAAATTTAAATGTAAAATCGAAAATGAAAACAAAATTTTTTAAAATATTCTCTACATTCACTATAAATATATATAGCTTCTCTATGTATCATCCGAGTACAAGAAGAAGACGAACGGTCGGGTGTCAATGGCGGAACCTGCAACTGAACAAAAGGTATTCTACTATATTTTTGTTTTTTTGAAAAACTACTTTTTTATATTTTATTTTATTTACTGAGGATTTGTTTATATTTTTCAAAACCCACAATCATATTTTTCGAAGTAGGAGAATAAGATATATATACATATCTTTATTTTTATCGACTAATACTATGAGGTATTGAAGTCAATAGTCAGATAAATTTTCAAGTGGTACTGAGTGAATTTGAACTATACCAGTTGAGTTGCCGGTTATAAAAGATATAAATCATTTATTTTCTTTGTCATATTTGATGTGGGTTGAATGTTGTTAATTAATCTACAGATTTATACGTTCAAAGTGATTGTCAAGTGTTGTCGAAGAAATTTCAGAAAAATTGCAAAATCTGTAAAAATGTATGTTCATATTTATAATTATTTCAATAATAGTGATATGTTGTGAGACATGTCGTTTGAGTTTTAAATAATATAATACAAAACTATTACTAATATTATTGCACAAACTCATAACAACAAACGATTAAGAATATATATGCAAGTTAACCACTTATGAAAATACATTCGTTTTTCACATCGTATTTCATTAACTGTTAACAGAGAAATTACGTTTCATTTTAATTTGGTTCAATATTCCATCAAAAAATTTATCCTCCCGTGCAATGCACGGGCCCAACACTAGTTAAGCATGAAAATGAAAATAAGACAAACTGTTTGGTGTTATATAATATTACGGGTCCATTCCCTCAGAAGGCCAAAGTTTCTTTTTACGTTAAACTAGTGAGAATGAAAATTCATTTCTATTTTCATTTTCATTCCCTGCCTTTACCAAACACCCCCAAATTCTTCCATATGGTAATGCTAATAAAACTATGGAAGGAACTTTAAAAGGCAAAATAAATAAATAAATACTATACAAATATAATTTTTCATATTTATATCTACATGGTTGTATTAACTACAATAACAAAAAGATGGAGAAGGAAGAAATACTGATATCTCAGCCATCATACTTTATTTTGGTATTTAAACAAACTTCCTCTATATTCAAAATAAACCCTTATATAATTTCCTCGCACACACATGTTAAATTTAAACTTCAAATTTATATTTATAATTTAATGAGTTGACATTAAGGATAGTGTTTGATACGCGAACGAAACTAGACAGTACTGGACAAATGAGAGTAAGACAGGTGAAAGAATTGTAAAAGATTTTAGAGTTTTAATTTAAAACGAGTAGTTTAATAATACATCAATCTTGCCTCATTTCTTCAATTTTTGTTCCAATATTTGGTCTCCAATAAGTGTCGTACTGTCCCAATCTTATATTCAAACGTGAGAAATAAATTTGTATTGTGTTATATCCTGCCTTGTTACGCATACCAAATACAACCGAGGGGATTTGTTTTCTAACAAAGTTGATAAAGCGTTAGGACCTGTTTGTTAGAAGTTTAATGACCTTAATATGACTCAATTTATTCAGTCAGCTATACATGACTGTTTGATAGTGGTTTAATTATATAAAGATGACTTATTCAATAAGCTTCTTGTTCTAGGGGGGAACTTTAAGCAAAAAACCAATTTTTTTTTCAAACATACACCTCCCAATTAAAAAAACATTTTAATTTCTTCTATAAAAAACTCTTCCAAATAAAATTCCTCATAATTCATACAGACAGATTATTTAACATAGACAGTTTTATCCATATATATCTTAATGAAAAATCAACTAAACAAAAACAACCACTAATTGGGCTAGAATGGGCCTTTATTTGACCTAATATAAACTGGGCCGGGCTCGAAATCTTTTACATGGCCCGAACCTTTCTTATATACAATTATCTCCATCTACAAACCCTAGCCTTCGTCCATTCTTCATACTAGGGTTTCAGAGCAACCCTGCATTGCAGCTGCGGCTCGTACTACTCACGCTTAATCTATGGGTAAGCCTCCATTTTTCGTATGATGAATGGTATTTTCTTTCGATTTATACTTTCTACGTTGTTTAATTTGCTTATGTGAAAGGCAGCTCGGATCAAAGTTCATGAGTTGAGGGACAAATCGAAGGCTGATTTGTTTGCACAGTTGAAGGATCTTAAGGCTGAACTCGCTCTTCTACGAGTCGCCAAAGTCACCGGCGGTGCTGCCAACAAGCTCTCCAAAATGTAATTTCTATCCTCCACACTCAGATCGTACATGTATGTTATCATTAGTTCATTTTCTTTTGTTCAGATTGATGTCGATAGAATGTCATTTGAATATGACATTGACTAAGTACTTGGAAACAACTAATGATTCATCAAAATCAGCATTTGTTGATCTAGGGATTATAAATTGGCTTAGCAACATTTAGATACTTTGTGTTTGTTAGTTTTGGAATTTCGATTGCTTTTTAGTTTTTTAATTTCTGGTATTTAGCATTTTGTCGGATTGCGTATCACAGTTCTTAAAACTGAAATGTTGATGATTCATTACATTTTTCAAGTTGAATCGACAATGTAAATGCAATTTCCTGTTCTTGTCCACTTCTTAGACTTTGTTACAATTAGTTGTAATTGTACCGTGTTTAAGTTTTTTAGACTGCAATGGAAAGTTTTGTTGTTAATCATTCACATAATGGAATTGGTTTCAACATATTTGTTATGCTTAATGATTCATCATTGTGTTGCAGAAAAGTTGTGAGAACATCTATTGCCCAGGTGTTGACTGTTATTTCACAGACACAGAAGGCCAAGCTTAGGGAAGCTTACAAGAATAAGAAGTACCTGCCCCTTGATTTGCGTCCTAAGAAAACCAGAGCCATCCGCAGGCGATTGACCAAGCACCAGGTATCCATTACTGGTTCTTTTAACTCTTGTGAATGGTTATTTTACAAAAAAAGATTGCTTTTTAAAATGTGATATTATGTGCCTCACTGTCTATCAATGCCTACTTGTTTGAAATACCATGTGAATTCAACCTAACTTGAACTCTAGGCTTATTACTACTTAGTACTGTGCTCTTGAATTTGAATAGCACCAGTTTCGTTTCGTTTTTTAGCCATATAATAAGATCAATGACGAAGCTATTTTCTAGTTCTTGGTGAAACTGCCCAAATTTTAGAAAATATTATTACATATAAGTGGGGTACTTTGAGGTGCTTAAACTTGGCCTAATATCAAGTCCATGGTTGATTGCACACAAGTCTTGCAGAGAAAACATGCTTAAGTTGCAATGAAGTGAATGGCAGGATCATTTAATCAACTTAACACAATGACCGAAAACAATCTTTTCAGTGGATGGATACAATTCTCTGAATCATTTTGAAAATTATATTTTCAATATCCTGTCTGTTCTTGGTGCCTTTTCTG
This sequence comes from Arctium minus, assembly GCA_954870635.1. Classification (NCBI taxonomy): domain Eukaryota; kingdom Viridiplantae; phylum Streptophyta; class Magnoliopsida; order Asterales; family Asteraceae; genus Arctium; species Arctium minus. The sequence continues at coordinate 122,648,580 of OX941082.1, forward strand.
AAATCTGTATGCAGTGATTAGTGATTTCTTCTTAGGGTTCTATCTTCTATGATGTCAGATGGAATTAGATTGTATCATTTCATTAGCTGAAGAGTTATTTTTCATTATATACAGTTGAGAATATCTTTAATTGTGGTTTTTATGAGAAGTCAAGTCTCACCAACATGAATTCATATAATTAATTTTCAACCCACCTGTTTTTGATGGTGTATAAAATATGATGCAGGTTTCCTTGAAGACTGAACGAGAGAAGAAAAAGGAAAAGTACTTTCCATTGAGGAAGTATGCTATTAAGGTTTAGGGTAGATAACCATCTAGATGGAGTACTTAATTTTTGAATTCGGTTTTTATTTAATTTAAATTATATTGTTGTTTTGGAACAAGTTGAATTTTGGGGATTCTTGTTTTACCTCCTTGAATTTTGGACACAATCTCTAAAGTATCCACTATAATGTAATTTCTAACACAATCTCTCCCTGTCACAAGGTTTTCTAATCAATTTCTAAAATGATATCTTATTGTAAAAACTATATTTTAATCAAATATCAAACAAAAATATATATTAAATATTTTTATTATAACTTGAAGTATAATGTGATATAAATTATTGATACATTTTTAATAAACATATTACACACAACATTAAAAAGTTTGTTGTGTTGTAAAACAATTTGTTATTTAGAAATTATATCCTACAAATTTTTATACTATTCATTGCCACGTTAGCAAAATGTGTTGAAGTGACATTAGTAATTATCAAAAACCAATTTTCTATTAAAAAACATAGTCATAACTCATAAGTCGCAACTACCGTAATTTTTAAATTAGAAATCCTATTTGGTAAATAGAAAGTCATTAAAAAGTGTTTAGAAATTGTTGTGGTGGATTGTCTTAGAATCCAATGAATGATGCACAATCTTTGTTACATGAGGTAAGTTACTACAACTGTCATTGCATTCTAACTAATAAAATGTCATTTCGGTAAATAAGAATAAAGACTAAGTTGGTTGCATTTTGTCTTAATGTAATCATGCTCCAATGTTACATTATGAAAAGAGGGCAATAGATTGTTTGTTTTTCACTTGATAAGTATTTGTTTGTAGCTTATTCATAGGTGAGTCAAGTAGGGTTTGTTGTTGAGTTGTATCCATTAAGCCATGACATTTCTTCTTCCACCCCTCCCTCAAAATAACGTCTCTTCCCTTACAATTGACGCTCTCCCTAGCAACTATCGCTCCTCCTCTTGCCCTCGCTTCTTCTGTTCTTTCGTTTTTTCCAACCCTGTCCTTCCTCAATAGTTCTTAGTCTCAGTGCCTCATGGTCGCAACTCCTTGTACGCTCCATTAAATCCTCAAAGCGGATAACACTGATTTTGAACAAAATAGCATATGGGAATGCAGAAACCATGGATGTGTTGCCTCTTGCTTTCTTAGGATGGATAAGAAATGGTTTGGTGTTCCTCCAAGCAAAAGGGGTTGATTTACTACTATGATTGAATTTCACCTTTTAAGAGTGTTCAAAATCTCATTTGGGTTTAGGTATTATGCATGAATTTACCATTGAGTTTATTTATGGGAGGTTGAAGATATGGGTATTCATTTGTCCTATTGTCTCATATACCAATGAGCTATTTACCAAATGCTTGATTACTCAGTAAGTGTTTATTGGTTATAGTCAACATTTTCACTTAATTTACTGGGTAGAATTTAGTTCATTATCACCTAATTATCTCAATCCGGTAAGAGTCGTCACTCTCACTTACCGGGTAAGACTTTGGTCCTTGTCATCGTTCTTATCAGCTAAGATTCTCAATCCTTATCATGTTCATCTAATAAAGCAAAGTGAGTTGGTAAGCACTTACTGAGTAAGTGTTTGTTAAACGACCCTTGAGTCAAAATTTTCTTCTTTCCATCGCCATAGACTTCGTTAAGGCTTTAATTTTAAAACCACTATCACAGTATCATGCATTGATATACAACTCAAGCCCAATACTATGATATACATTCTAGAAAGGGGTTAGAAGTAGGGATGGGGATGGGGCGGAGAATGCAAAAAAAAAAAAAAAAAAATTAAGGAAAATTGATTAGGTTTGTTTTTTTTGTGTGTTTTAGCTAGGTCCGCATTTTTTGTAGATGTAGTGACATTTTGGTAAAATTGGGAGAGAAATGGCTAGGAGACCAATTTGTTAGTCTAAAATGGTTATTTCCCTAATTTTTATCTTGTAAGCGCTTACCAGGTTAGAGTCTTCACTCTCACTTACCGACTAAGACTCTTGGTGCATGTCATCACTCTTACCAGGTAAGATTCTCAATCTTTGTCATGTTCATCCGATAAAGTAAAGTTGGCAGTTAGCACATACCGAGTAAACGTTTAGTAAACAACCTCTAAGTTAGAATCAAATTAGAAGAATAAAAAGATTAATACGATAAATGATCCAAACCAAAGTACATGCTACCCAAGTATATTTCACTAGGTATTGAATTTTGAAAGGTTATGATGTTAGGATTTATTCATAAAGCATCGAATTATTAAACAAACAGGAATAAGAACGTGCGTACCCGTCTCCATTAGTTAGGCTTGATTCTTGATTCGCAGATTCCCGGCTACGATTTTCCTCAACGCAAAATCCCTGATGTTCTTCCAATGGGGAGAGATCGAACCTTATGATTTTGGTGTCTTGGGAACCATAACCCTAGCCGTCCTTATATAGGTTGTAATTAGGGTTCCCATTAAACTCTAATCGAACCTAATGGGCTTCCCCTCATTAAGGCTCATACCATCCTTTTAGTTCTAATTAGGGTTTCCATAATTAATAAATCACTTAATTGTCCCATTACTAAATAGCCTTAATATAATTGGATTTAATAATATGTAAGCCCACAATAATTATTGGATTTATTAAATAAATCCCAACAATCTTCCACTTGGGTTACATGTTATTCTTGATCAGTTATATCAAAAATTTCCTAAGAGCTCAACCTTACGCTATTTATTTACTTAGAACTTCCTTAGGTACAATCTGGTCCATCTTGTACATCAGCAAGGATCATGGTTGCTTTTGTCACCTCAATAATGTGACTAAACCTTTCATGGTCACCATACCAACATATTTTAATGACATAGATCAAGTATGGATGAGAGACATGGAAATTACATGGAATGTGATTAAAATCATGCCTATTTCCAACTGGTTCAACTTTAACCTTATGAGATCAAATACAAATTTCTAATGCAAACCAAAATCAGAAATTATATATTCAGAAATATTCAATAAACAATAATCCGAAGTCTGCAGAAAATAAACTAATTATTGTTCATGGTATAAAACACTGAAATACAAACTCCCACTAAACCAATGTGTCATCCAAAATAACACCCATATTCATAGTGTGCCCGTGAAAGACTTTAGGCACCAAGGCTTTGGTTAGCGGATCCACAAGCATCGAGTTTGTCCCAATGTGTTCTATCGTAATCTGACCATTCTGAATCCTTTCTTTAACAACCAGAAACTTTATATCTATATGTTTCGACTTTATAGAGCTTATGTTGTTATTTGAATACAGCACGGCCGAATTATTGTCACAAAATAACTTTAGAGGTCTTTCGACACCCTCAACTACACGCAGCCCTGTGACAAAATTTCGTAGTCATATTCCATGATTGGATGCCTCATAACAAGCTATGAATTCCGCCGCCATAGTCGAAGAAGCTACGAGCGTCTGTTTGACACTTTTCCAGGAAATAGCCCCTCCAGCTAGCACATACACATAGCCTGATGTGGATCGACCAGTGTCTTGGCATCCACCAAAATCGGAGTCTGAATACCCAATGATCTCTAGTGAGTCCGATTTTCTGTAGGTGAGCATGTAATCCTTCGTTTTCTTTATGTACCGCATGACCCGTTTGGCTGCTCTCCAATGATCCATTCCCGGGTTACTTAGGTATCTGCCCAAAACTCCCATTATGAAAGCTATATCGGGACGAGTACAAACCTGAGCATACATAAGACTACCCACAGCCGAGGCATAGGGAAATTTCTGCATTTCCTTTATCTCAACTTCATTCTTGGGGCACTGTTTGAGACTAAACTTGTCTCCTTTAGCTATGGGTGTATCTCCTTATTTGCTATTTAGCATGCCAAATCTATCAAGGACTTTATCAATGTAACCCTTTTGTGATAACCTTAAAATTCCATGAGAACGATCTCGTAGTATTTGAATTCCTAATACAAAAGAGGCATCGCCAAGATCCTTCATCTCAAAATTCTTAGTGAGAAATCTCTTGGTGTCATGCAATAAAGCCAAGTCATTAGTGGCAATTAGTATGTCATCAACATACAATATCAGAAAGATGACTTTACTCCCACTGAACTTATGATATACACAATCTTCCACGAAATTTACCTCATAACCGAAAGAGGTGATTACATGGTGAAATTTGAGATACCATTGAAAAGAAGCCTGTTTGAGACCATAGATGGACTTCTTTAATTTGCACACCATAGACTTTGAATCACCTAATACAAAGTTTTCAGGTTGCGTCATGTAAATTGTTTCATCAATGTTACCATTGAGAAACGTCGTCTTTACGTCCATCTGGTGTAGCTCTAAATTAAAATGAGCTACAAGTGCCATAATTGTTCTAAAAGAGTCTTTCGATGAAACCGGAGAGAAAGTCTCTTTATAGTCAATGTCTTCCTTTTGAGTGAATCCTTTTGCGACAAGACGTGCTTTATATTTTCGATGTTACCTTTTGAATCCTTCTTGGTTTTAAATATCCATTTACAACCAATGGGTTTCGCATCTTTCGGTAACTCGACAAGATCCCAAATGTCATTGTCCTTCATAGATTTCAATTCATCTTCCATGACATTGATCCATTTTCGAGAATTAGAACTAGACAAGGCTTGATTCAAGTTAATTGGATCATCTTCCCTTATGCCTATTTATGTCTCATGTTCTTGAAGAAAGACGATATAATCATCCAGAATCGCACGTCTTCTCTCTCTATTGGATCTCCTTAATGGCACTTCTTGAGTTTGTTGAGTTTGTTCAACAGGTGGAGGAACTTCATTGTTGTCTTGTACTGGAGGTATACCTTCACTGGTGTTTTGAACTGGAGTTGCATCTTGAAGAATGATAGGTACACCTTCACTGGTGTTTTGAACTGGAGTTGCATCTTGAACAATGATAGGTATAAAGACATGATCATTGTCAATAACAGTGACCTGATCATTGTCAATAGCAGTGTTGGGAATAGAAGTATTTTGATCCTGAGCTTCATTTTCCTCAAAGACAACATTCCTTACTTTATCCCCCCCCCCAAACTCAACATCCTCAAGAAACCTTGTGTTTCCTGTCTCAAAGAAGGATTTGGTAGTGGGATTGTAAAACTTAAAGCCCTGAGAGCGTTCTTCATATCCAACAAAATAGCAACTAATTGTTCTTGAGTCCAGTTTCTTTTCATATGGCTTGTAAGCCCTTGCCTCAGCTGGACATCCCCAAACATACAAATGCTTTAGACTAGGTTTCTTGCCTGTCCAAAACTCATACGGGGTTTTAGTTACTGCTTTTGACGGAACTCTATTAAGGATATAGACTGCAGTCTTTAGTGCCTCTCCCCAAAGTGGTTCCGGTAAAGAGGTATGACTAATCATACTTCTAGCCATGTCTTTAAGAGTTCAGTTTCGCCTTTCAGCAACACCGTTCATGCTAGGTTTGCCTGGCATGTTGTATTGTGGGACGATTCCGCACTCCTTTAGGTAGAGGGAAAATGGTCCTAGACGTTGTTCTTTTGATCCGTCATATCTGCAGTAATATTCACCACCACGATCAGATTTGACAACCTTTATTTTCTTGCCTAGTTGAAGTTCAACTTTGGCTTTGAAATCCTTAAATACGTCCAATGATTGAGACTTCTCATGTATCAAATATAGGTATCCATATCTAGAGTAATCGTCTATGAATGTGAGAAAATACTGTTGACCATTCCAAGAAGCCGTAAGGAACGGTCCACATATATCAGTATGAATCAATTCTAAGACGTCCGTAGCTCTATTGGAACCTAACTTTCTTGAATTTGTTTGTTTTCCTTTTATACATTCAACACAAACTTGAAAGTTGGTTAAATCTATAGAATTGAGGATTCTTTCATCAACAAGCCTCTGAATTCTCTGTTTAGAGATATGTCCTAAACGCTTGTGCCATAGGATGGCAGAATCCTCATTTAATTTTTGCTTAGTACCTTTAGCAGCAGAGTGCAAAATTTCATTATCTAAAGCAACAGTTTCAAGCAGATATAGTTTATCAATTAAAGAATCAGTGCCAACCAAATTTGAATTTAAGTAGAAACTAACCTTATTATTTCCAAAAGAACAATTATAACCAAATTTGTCCAAACAGGAAACAAAAATAAAATTCCGCCTAAATGACGGTACAATAAAAGTTTCAACAAAATCCAAATAAACACCGGTTTTTAATTGTAATCTAAAAGTCCCGATAGCTTGAACCTGAACTTTAGTGTCGTCGCCCACATATATAAATCTTTCATTATCACTCGGCAGCCGACTCCACAGGCAACCCTGCATAGACATACTTATGTGAGCTGTAGCACCAGAATCTACCCACAAAGTATTCTCAGGTACAAAAGCTAAATTAACTTCAGAACAAACAAAAGTGAGAGTCTTACCATGTTTCTCTCACCAAGCAGCATACTTGGGACACTCTTTCTTTATGTGTCCTGCCTTCTAGCAAAAGAAACAGGTGAATTCCTTATCCTGTTTCTTATGCTTTTTCTGCTTTAGCCCACTTTCTGCAGTTGTTTTAGTCTCTTCCTTTTCTTATCCTGAGAGGTTGATGCCAAGTGAGCACTTTCCACCTTATCTCGCTTTAGTCTCTCTTCCTCTTGCACAAGATGTGACATGAGCTCATTAAGAGTCCATTTATCCTTTTAAGTATTGTAACTCACCACAAATTGACCAAATTGTGCAGGAAGAGATATGAGAATCAAGTGAACAAGCAAGTCATCCGAAAGCTCTAACTTTAGTTCCTTGAGTTTCCCATTGAGATTGGACATTTCCATAATGTACTCCCTTATGTTCCTCTTTTCTTTATACCTCATGGTAATGAGTTTCATTAGGATGTTACTCGCTTCCGCTTTAGCATTCTTGGCAAAGAATTGCTCAATTTCCTTAAGGAACTTCTTGGCATTAGTGCTCTCAGTGATAGAGCCCCTGAATGTGCTCGAAATCGAGCGCTTCATGATCATCAGACACATGCGATTAGAACGATCCCATTTCTCAATTTTATCCGTGTTTGGATTTTCCGTAGTGGAAACGGGTCGCTCCATCCGAAGCGCATGGTCCAAATCCATGCAATCGATAACGATTTCAACGCTCTCTTTCCACATGGCATAGTTTGTCCCGTTCAAAGTAGGGATACCAACAAGTTGGGCAAACACGTTATTAGCATTAGCAACTGTACATATCAAAACATAACATGCTCAACATTTATATCATAGCGGAGAATAAAATATGACATAAATAATTCAAAAACTATTGGTGGGCCCATTAACAAGATACCTAGTACAACATTAATAATTAATCTTTGGACTAATTATTGACTCGTAATTGGTATTCTCAACGCGGTAATCAAATACTAAAATTAAATAAATCCTGTCAAACAACAACCGTCCTTTGGGCCGGTTATTGCTCACATGGAAAATTTTATAATAATCACATATTTATTACCGCATGTATATCAATTATCCGGCCAAAATAACGACTTTCCTTTGGGCTAGTCATTATTTTGCATGAACAAAAAATATACTCATCTTCATATTTCGAATATATCAATTTTCACAACAGAGGTTGCTTTGGCAACTATGTTGTGTCAATCAATCTATTTAAAAAATACAAGACAATTAAGTGTAAACCTAATTGTTGGGTCATCTGAAGATTTGAAGATGACCTCCTGATCTTCCATCTTATATCATCCTACTTAGAATATGTTTGAGGTTCTTTTAGCAGCTTGGTCTCTATACAAATGTTCGGTGAAGTCAAAGATCAACCGAAGAAAACAAAGGAGTACATCTCTCAAAGCGGATTGAAGATAGTCTCCTCAGCCTAAAGCCAAGCATGCCCAAGTGATCAACACCATCGGCCAGGATGGTGTCAATCTCATATCTTCAGGAGTATGAAGGTGTTCTCACATTTTCAGGAGCCGAAGATCTCTCAAGTCTTCGGCAGCCGATGATCTCTCCTTAGAAGCTGAAGATGTTCTCACATCTTCAGGAGCCGAAGATGCCTGAAGATTTCTTTCAAAGACATTATAATTTTCTGACAAAGTATATATGTGATATCTTGCATTGACGTGGACCTCATCCCAAGATCAGAAAAAGTAAGTTTGTCTCTTACACTCTTTTAAGGAAAGGTCCACACCATCCCTGCAGGTCAACACTTCAAGACAAAGTCACTCCAAGACAAAAGGTACATCATGTACCATGCAGAAGACATGTGTCCATCCCTTGCTCAACAGGTGTCTCATGCATTAAATGCATGAGGCACTATAAATATGATGGATGTTTCAACATGCAAGATCAACCAGCTCTACTACCTTCAAGTTCTCTAAGTGCCTGACAACTTTCTCTCTACGAAGTTCAATTGTTTTCTAAGTGTTTTACAATTGTTCTTTATTCTCTTTGTGTAAGATTGTTTGAATAGATTTCATCTATTCTCTTCCGCAACAATCAAAAGTTTTCTATGTGTAATTCTTGATTTCAAATCAATAAGAATTAAATTAAGTGAAAAACTGTGTGTATTGTATTCAACCCCCCCTTCTACAATACTTTTCTTATTTACTTACTGCTATTTGGGACCAACACTAATGGAACAACACTTAATTTCAATGGAGAACATTAATTTCACTTTAGCCCAACTAACATAATTCTCCGAATATTACCTAATGAGTGCAAGAGTCAAAACAGAAACCTAAGTTTCGACTATCTCGCTTCTCGTGCCAGAGTCCTCGCGTCGCGATGAATGAAGGTTATAATTCAGAGTGTGTCTCGCGTAGTGAGGAACCCAAATTCGCGTCGCGGGAATTTTCGTGCCAAAGCCTGAAAACCATTAGAGAGTGGCTCGCTTCGCGAGCCAGACTCTTCGCGTTGCGAGAATCGCTAAACGAAAAACAAAACAAAAAAAACTTAATAAAGCAGACTCACATCGCTAATTTAACCATTCGCGTCGCGAGGTTCGAAAACCCAAATAAAAAACAGAAACGCTAAAGCAATATAATCCTCTCCAAACATGAACAACCACGATCGAGAGGAAAAGAAAAGATAAATAATTCAATGCGAACAAACCGTGGCTCTGATACCACTTGTTAGGATTTATTCATAAAACATCGAATTATTAAACAAACAGGAATAAGAATGTGCGTACCCGTCTCCATTAGTTAGGCTTGATTCTTGATTCTCAGATTCCCGGCTACGGTTTTTCTCAACGCAAAATCCCGGATGTTCTTCCAATGGGGAGAGATCGAACCTTATGATTTTGGTGTCTTGGGAACCATAACCCTAACCGTCCTTATATAGGTTGTAATTATGGTTCCCATTAAACTCTAATTAAACTTAATGGACTTCCTCTCATTAAGGCCCATACCATCCTTTTAGTTCTAATTAGGGTTTCCATAATTAATAAATCACTTTATTGGCCCATTACTAAATAACCTTAATATAATTGGATTTAATAATATGTAAGCCCACAATAATTATTGGATTTATTAAATAAATCACAACATATGATGCAAGTAAGGGTCGTTTATCAAATGCTTATTGGGTAAGTGCTTACCTGTAAGAGATATCACCCTCGTTTAGAGGGTGTTTGGGATTGCTTATTTAAATGACTTATTGTGTTTTATCACCGCAGATAAGCTATTTTTAGTGTTTGGATTGGAAAAAAAGTGCTTATAGCTTTTTGGGAAAGCTGATAAAGAAATTTTAATAAGTCAGTCCATAGTGACTTATCAACTTATTTGAAACAACTTATGACTTTTTTTGGTTATTTTGCATGTATAAACAATCACAAACACCCCTAAATAACAATTTATTAGCTTATTACATTTTGATACCACAGTAGACCAATCCAAACATTTTTTATAAAACTTCTTGTTATCACCACATAAGTTGATAAACACTTTTAAGAAAAAGCATAAGTTGTTTTAAATAAGCAATCCTAAACACCCCATTACTTTATCATGTAACATTATCGTCCATCAAAATGAATTGTTGGTAAGTGTCTTAAAGACGGTAAGTGATTACCGGTTAAGGGTCTTTTCCCTCACCTACATGGTAAGACTCTCGGTCTTTATTATGCCTCTTACCGGATAAAATTCTCGATCCTTACAAATGCTCAATACATAAGATAAATGATATCGACAAGTACTTATCCTATAAGTGTTTAGTAAACGACTCCTAAATATTTTCTCTACATAATCTCATTATTATGATAATTTTTTCTCTAATATATAATTAAAAACAAGCAAACTACAAAAATTGTCGTTGTGGTTTAGTGTAACTTTGGTTTTTGCCACCCAAGTTTTGAAATTACACTAGACAGTCCGAATTTTCCATTTTATTTCTTTGTTAATTTTTAGGTATATGTAAAAATTAATTTTAATGTGATTTTTAATTAAAAAAATTTCTCTACATATTATAAGTACTAACATTTGTCAGGAAGATTTTACTGTTCATCTACAGTAACTTAGAGGTTTGGTCCTTCAGGTTTTTAGTAAATTACAGATTTGGTCCTTAAGCTTTTATCTTTTTTATTTTTTTTTCTATGTTTGTAGAGTTACAGATTTGGTCCCTATAGTTTTATTTTCCTCTTGGAATTAGTCCCCATAATTTGTTGATTCCAAAATAGACTTTCGATTTTGCATTTGCGTAACGTTTTGGTCCTCGAAACTAAAAGTTATTAGCTCCTGACCGTTACGTAAATGACATTTCGATCATTTATAACTTTTTCATTTTCTAATTTAAATAAATAAAAGTTATATTATAAAAATTATTTTTATTATATAAGCATAAAATAAATATCCCTTAACATGCATCGCATCTCAATGACTGTGTCTTCTCCAACCCAAAACCTATGTAAAATTTGTTTAATTCATATTTTTATTATAATTTAATTTAGGTTTAATAACAATGTAACTTTTTTTAAGTTTAATGATGTAATGTACCATTTGCCAATTTATTTTCGCTTCCTATCATACACACACATCATCCTCATAGGGCATTTTGTAAATTATAGTGATGCTGCTAACAGACACAAAATGTTTTGTTCTCATAATTGGTGATGCTCAAATTTATGTTCTTAATATTTCTTTCCATCCGCAGCAACGCACGGACATTAATCCCACCTCGTTCTCTACATATTCTCATTATTGTGATAAATTTTTCTCTAATATATAATTAAAAACAGGCAAACTAAATAATTATCTTCGTGGTTTAGTGTAACTTTGTTTTTGTCACCCAAGTTTTGAAATTACACTAGACGGTCTGAATTTTTCATTTTTTTTCTTTGTTAATTTTTAGATATATATAAGTTCTTAAAAGTTAAAAATCACATCAAAATATATAATAAGTATCGTATAGTATACAAAGGATATATATGAGTAGACCTGACAAACGTGTCGTGTCGGGTTTAAAGTTAAACGGGTTAGAAAATCCCAACCCTAACCCGACCCGACCCATCTAACCCGTTTAACATTTATAAACTAAAATTTAAAAATCGAAAATTCACAAAAAAATACAAATACAAAATTCAAATTGAAAACATTAGAAATCCAAATTTTATAGTTCAAACTTATAAATTCCAATCAAATCTAAACATTAAAAAGAAAACTTAATATATATATATATATAAACGGGTTATTCGGGTCATTTTCGAGTTGAAATTTTTGACCCCGACCTTACCCGTTTAATTTTCGTGTCGTGTCGTGTCAACCCGTTTACTTAAACGGGTTTGATGTATTACCCAAACCCGTTTATTTCGTGTCGAGTTCGTGTCGTGTCAGTTTTTGCCAGGTTTATATATGAGTTATAAATAAATAATGATTATAGCTTTAACAATAAATTAGATATCTAAAGATTAATAGATTATAAAAACAATAATACTTAAGTTGTCTTAAAAGGATATTACATATGAATTGCTATGTAATTTCATGAAAATTTATGCCCAAAACCTTTGTGGTCCCAAAAAATATACGAGTCCATATATAATTTAATAAAAATATCTTACTAATAATCAACTGCATAAAACATTAATTCATAAGCCAAAATCATTCTTATGAGTTATGAGAGTCTTGAATATTTTAATAAAAAATAATATTGTACATTTTAAGTTAATCTAAAATAAGAAGTATATAGTAATCAAATATCTAAAATAGTATTTCATGAAAAATTGTTGCAATATCTAAAATGGTATAAACAAATACTCGGCATGTTTAACTTTGGTTGTCCTTAGGCATGGAAATGGGCCCCGACCCGTCGAGGAACCCGGTCCATCCGTCCCGATCGGGGATGGGGACGGGTATCACACTCCCCGCCCCGCCCCGTCCCCGTTATATATTTTAATTAATATTTAATATATATTATTTATTTAAACTAAATCGGTAATTCATAATTTTCTATTTTATAACTAGGTTTATAATATAAAATTGTTATTTTTTTGATGTTAGTATGTATTTTGGATGTCAATCAAAATACAATTACTCGACATGGTTTTGAATATTACTCGATATCTTTTGGTACGTGTGAAGTTAAGTTTTTTTTTTTTTTTTTTTTTCCGAATTCGGTTGAATTTCTGTTGGTTTTAAGTTATTAATTATTATATGATGTTGTGATTTTTTTATACTAAATTAAATTTCTTTCGATTTTAGGTTTATTGGAAATATGTGATATTTAAACATGTGCGATGTCTCATATATTTTATTTAAATAGCTTATATAAACGGAAAAGAAAATCCCCGTTTCCCCGATGGGGATCCCCGTTCCCCGTTGGAGATGGGGATGTGATCATATTCCTCGGCGGGGACGGAGATGAAGATGAGGGATTGGGGACGGGGATGAGGATTGAGGTCCCTGCCCCATCCCCGCCCCATTTCCATGCCTAGTTGTCCTTAAAAATGTATTGATTTTTTATAAAAAAATACTTTCAAATGCAACTGTTTCATAATTAATAATTATTACAAAATATTAATAAGATGGGACGTAATATATATTTTCCTTAAATTTATGTTATTATGTTGTTAGTCTAAGTCATACATCACCTTTTTTCCAGATTTGATATGTGATGTTTTTTTCTCCTATTGAATAAAGTACAACTTCTTTTACGAGATTATTTGAAGTAACTTTTTTCTATTTGTTTTAAAAATATCAAATTTGACGTTTGGTTACGATTTTAACGAACAACGTCATGGGATTTTCATTTTAAAAAACCCGTTAAACAAGTCATGCCTGTTTATAATAACCATTTAGTAATTAAATAATTATATCTTTCTTCTTCTTTTCCGTGTTTGTCAAAATCCATCTTTATATATAAAAGCAAAAACCAAGAGAAATGACATGACACAATGTGGATTGAGAATTTTAAAATATTGGATTGTGGTTAACTTTGGTCATCCCACATTGATAGAATAATGAAATGTTAGAACATGAAGTTGATTATAAAAAGAGAAGAATGCCAACTTTTTTGACATGACCTATGATTTGTTTTAATCCATTTTGGATTAAAGAGTTTATTTTTAGTTACAAATTTCTTGATGTTGAATATATATTACATATTGTATTACAACTATCTTTATCTTTATATATATAAAAGTAAAAAACCAAGATAAATGACACGGTACAATGTGGATTGAGAATTCTAAAATATTGGATTGTGTTTAACTTTGGCTATCCTACATTGATAGAAAGATGAAATGTTGGAACATGAAGATGATTATAAAAGGAAAAGGATGCCAACTTTTTTTTACATGATTTATGATTTGTTTTAATCCATTTTGGATTAAAGAGTTGATTTTTAGTTACAATTTTGTTGGTGTTGATATATATTGTATTACAACTAATAAGATACACTTATTTCATTTAATTTGTTTATTTTTATATCTTTTTGTCTTTGTATACATAAAATGAAAAACAAGACAAAATGACATGTCATGATGTGGATTAAGAAATCTAATATATATATATATATATATATATATATATATATAAGTAAAATTACCCAAGAGAAATGACACGCCTCAAATAAGAATCATCAATATATATATATATATATTTATATAAAAGAAAGAACCATAGAGAATGATATGACATTGTGAGATTTGAGTAATGTAGATACCTATAAGAAACGAGGACATTTGGATTTGATATGAGATACGAGTATTCTCAAATACTACTATATTCTGGTGGTGTTTTACACATCTCACATTGATGAGTGAATATAAGATTGGAGAATGAAAATATATACCTGTAGAAGATTTTGATTTTGATAAATTAAAGGATTACTTGGCTAAATATTCTTTTTGGCCGACCCCTATTTTTGTTAAAAAAACCCATTTATATAAGCAAATAAATCGATAGACAAATGTATACAAATCATCATATTTCATCAATTTATACAATATTATCAATGTTGAACCTGATGTCTTTTTATTATCTCACAAGTCACAAGAAGATTTAAGTATTCTCAAATCTTGAATTGTGATGTTATTTGGTTATCCCACATTGATAGAAAGAAAATAAATTTGGAAGAATGGATGAGTATGTAAATGTTGAATGGGATGTCTTATTTGATTGTCCCACACCGACATAAAGACAATAGATTTGGAAGAAGATGTTAGTATATAAAAGTTGGATGAAATGTCTTATTTATTTATCCCACATCGGTAAAAAAAGATAGATTTGAAAGAAGGGGTTAGTATATAAAAGGTGCATGAGCTGTCTTATTTGGTTAATCTACATCAACGTAAAGATAATAAATTTGAAAGATGAGATAAACAAAAGAAAAGGCGGATAAGATGACTTACAAGTTTAAAAGTTTGTGGCAACCTATGTGGTTGTCTCATTTTAGTCGACCTCTTTCGCTAAAAATCAAAATTTATAAAATATTAATCTTTATGTGACTTTATTTATATAAAAAGAATAACCATAAATAATGAGATGACATTGTGAGATTTCAATATTCTAAAATATTGCATTGTGTTGTAGTTCAATTATCCCACCTTGATGCGAGGTGCAAGATTGGAGAATGAAGACGACTGTAAGAAACAAGGGTTGATTTTGATAATCAAAATTTTAGTTGGACAAATATGTTTTAGCTCACGATTGGAATCCCATAATAAATTAGCAAGAAGGTAGGATTTGGAAGAGAGGGTTGATATTGGCTGCCAACTTTCATTTTCCAAAAAAAAAATTATATATATATATATATATATATATACAAATTAACCACTCATTGACACACATTAATTATTTTATATTGTATTCAATTACCTGTTAACTGAGGAATTATGTTTTATATATCTTATCTCGGTACATATATTTCCTGAAATAATTATCGCCACAACTGATGATGTGGCCTAACCAAGTTTGAGTATTATTAAGCGTTAAATTATGGTTTGGTTAAATTATCCCACATTATTATGAAGATGATAAAATTTTAAAATAGATGATTATATATGAGTAGAAGTTGGCTTGAAAATTTTAAAAATAGGTTTGACTAAATATATTGGCCAACAATAATTTTTCAAAAAATCTATACATCTACTTTAGGCCTTAAGTTTAAAACTTAATGTCAACATGTTTGTTAGAGTGTTTTTATTATATGTCACCTTATATATAAACTCAAGAGCATTAAATGAACTTTTGGAACGAATCAAGTTGGATATCATATTAGCGCATTACAAGTTTGAGTCATTAAAATAATAAGCAACATTTTTTAAGTTCAAACTTCAAAATTATCAAACTCAAATTTGAGTCAGACGGTTATTCCTCAAAACTTTCGTAAGAACAATAATGATATGGGTGTATAACATGTTGTTTCATTCTAAATAACATAACAAAAAAGTTAATGTCAATACGTATCAAACTCTTCGTAACAATAAAAGGTTATCAATACGTGAAAATAAACCACTTATGTAAATATATTATTCATTTTAAATTGTATCTCATTAATTATTAAGCAAGAAATTATGTTCGATCTTAACTCGGTCAAGTACTTATTTAAAAAATTTATCGCTACCGTGCAACACACGGGGTTACCACTAGTTTAAAGAAAATAAAAAACCGAAACTAAAAAACTTAAAACCAAATAATCAGGTATTAAAAAGTTAAAATATTCATTAAAGTCAGTATTTCAGGACTTGAGGTTTGACCTCAATGCCATTTTACATCTCACACCATTTAAAAGATTCCTCAAACTCTGTCCATCTCTGCATCTTCATTTCCTCTTGCCAAACTTGATTCGGGATTTTCGGTTTTCTGAAAGTAATTCAACAAAATCCAATCATATTATACGATGAAACTATTAACTTAGATAATTAATTTTTTGGAATTATAAAATGTAAGAAAAAAAGTGCTATTTGTCAATGATGAGAAGCATTGTGGTTTAGTTTTTAAAGTATTTAACATGGGAAGAAATGTAAGTCCAATTAGGTGACCACAAGAAGCCAAGGGAGCATTGCATGGAAAGTGTTAGGAACTTTACGCAAGAAGATAAAATTTGTTATATTTCCATAAATGGTCCTCATACTTTTAACAAAATGTTCTTCCTCTTTTCTATTTTTAAAATACTTATTTTTTTGGACATTTTGTGCAAATTCATCATTTGCTTGATTGGTCAAATATTCTTCCTATTTTGTCTTTCAAGCAATGTTTTTAAAACCCAGGTCGACCCGGCCGGTTCAACCGGCTGAACCGGGAACCGCTCGAGAGACCGGGTCAACTATCACCGGGTTTTTGGGGATTTATGAACCGGATCGAACCGCCGGGTTTTTGAGAGAACCGGTTGAACCGGTATGATTGAACCGGCAAAAACCCGGATTGACTCGGTTAAAAAAATAATTTTTTTATATTTGTGTTTTTTATGTTTTTAGATTGATATAAAACTTGTTGTTATGTGTTTTTTTTAATGTTTTTATATATACATACATATATATATATATGTGTGTGTGTGTGTGTGTGTGTAAGAAAATGAAAAATACGTAAAAATTTTGAAACCGGTTGAACCGTGACCCGGTCACCACACCAGGTCAACCAAAAAATCGGTTTTTAAAACATTGCTTTCAAGTTAGGTAACCCCTATACATAAATAAAATTTCCATATTGTATGAAATCAATAATTCTAAAATCGTATGCTAACTCGTTTGACCAATGCATCATTTAAATGATTGGTAAGAGGAACACCAACCAACTACACTAGAAAATGTTTTTAACGTTAAACAATTTTCCACAACAAATGTTATAAAAAAAGATGTTTTAGTTAATGACAGTGTTTCTTCCTCAAAAATTAAGTTAAAAAAAAATCTAAAGTGATTAATTTGAGAACGAATATGAACCAGACCAGGGAACCAAAGGCGATGGAGATGAGAATACTATCATGTATGTGTTTGAATATTGAAGTGCTTGATGAAATGTAGTAAATTCCTGATTTCCGTTGCATATCGTTATTATTACATTTGTGTTGCACGTTATTATGTTTTATATTTAGTTTATTATTTAATGTATTCAACAATAGGTATGATTATGACGGACAAAGGTCGAAACTATCGAAACTAGTCAAGTATTGAAGATGTCAAGTGTATGGAGGCTTTAGTAAACATGGTAAACTCTAGCGGTTTTAAAACAAATAACGACTTTAATTCTAGATATTTACGTAATCTATATATTGAATTAAAAGAACCAATTCCTAATCTATATATTGAATTAAACCACACATTCGGTGGTTGGCAAGTTAGCTATGATATATAGAGTGGTGCGAATACTAATGAGTTTGGTTATGATAACTTGAAACATTGTGTGATTGTTGAACCCTCGGTTTGGGAGTTTTACCTAAAGGTATGTGCTAGTTTATTTTGTTACTGAAAACATTAATTGTTTTTTACATGTTAAATTTTGTTGATTTTCAATTAAATGTTATATCATAAGTTCATAAAAAGGCTGCTAAAACATGATTTATTCTCATTTCGAAGATTTACTTATTGGTTTTGAAAAGATCGATCTCAAAATAGTATAGCATAAGATTTTGTTGAGATGCAAAATGTAAGGCACAAAAACAACATTTGTATGATAATTTGAATGATCCGACAAAAGATAATGCACATACCACTACAAATTGTGAAAGTCAATAATGTACATGTAAGTAGTAGTACGAAGAGGAAAAGATGAAGTTATTTACCAAGAGGAATCAATAATGCAACTATCAAGGACAAAATCGCCAACTTTGGTACAAGCTAAAGTGGATCTACAAAACAAAACTACCATTATCCCTTCTAAAGTTTCGAAAATCCATTTGCTTTTTGAAATGGAAATGTTCAAAGCATTTCGGAAGATAATATGAGAGAGGGAGAGAATTGGACGCAATTTATGTTAAGACGATTGGTTATGAATGATGTGTTTAGACAATATTTTTGAGTTATTAGTAACATATGAATATATATATATATATACTAGAAGTGTACTCGCGCAATGCAGCGAGATACATCACGATTTTAATGTTTCATTTTATTTTTTTGTACATTTACAGTACGATTTTGGATGGTTTTGAGAAAATGATAATGTTTTTTTTATATAAATTTGTTTAATTTAGGCTTAATAATAATATATTTTTATATAAAAAATTAAGTATTTTGTTAGAATTCAATGATTATTTTATATATTTTAATGACATCTAGAAAAAATAACCAATTACATATTTAATAATATAATTAAAACAAATTTATAGTAATATAATATATTAAATGGTGATACATGGAAATGTTTGCATAAAAGGAATGTCCTGTACATATCAAATTAGTAGGTATTAGAAGCCTGCAGTAGTAATATGTATTTTGATACTTGTAAATTAAGAGATTTTTAAAATTTTGCATAAAATGATGGTACCTTGTGCCTAATAATTTGTATTTAAGAGTTTTTTATCCTTGCTTTATAATATAGTATAGAAATAATATATTAATTAAATGATGATACATGGAAAAATCTGCATAAAAGGAATGTCCTGTACATAACAAATTGGATGTTAGAAGCATGCAGTAGTAATATGTATGTTGTGCCTTGATACTTGTAAATTAAGAGATTTTTAAAATTTTGCATAAAATGATGGTACCTTGCGTCTAATAATTTGTATTTAAGAATTTTTTATCCGTGCTATATAATATAGTATATATATATATATATATTTGGTTTATAAGTAATGTTTGAAATATGTAAACACTATTTTTGCGTTTGTACAAACGAACTGGGTTGTTAGTAACATAATTTGATTTATGGTTATATTTGTGTGGCACATGTTTATGTTTAAATTTGATTTAATAAATCGTAATTTACATTCTTACACATTAAATTAATAACATTTATAATTTAATCAACAAATTACGAAAATATTATAAAAGTGTATGTTGGTTATTTATCATTATTTTTAATGTTAAATTCTACGAATCAAACAAACATATTTTAATTTCGTTGACAAATTTCATTCCAATTCTAATCAGTTGTTTGAATTTATATATAATTTCAAAAATCAGAATCTACCTCCTCATGACCTAATTAGATATCATTTTATGTGAGTTAGAGATATTTAAATTAGATTTACTCTAAAACATCAACTTTTTTATGTTAACTTCTTACATTTTTTTTTCCAACTTTTTCTATATATTATAGGGCTAATCATATGAGAACCTATAAAATTGTGAAAACTATGAGAACCGATACATGATGTATTATTTTACATAGTTTTTTTGATCTAAGTATAAGATTTAAAATGTTTATTAACATATATTTGTTTCATAATACATGTGTTTCACATATACTTATTTCACAATGTGAAACTTTTTTACGTGTTTGCGTTCACAGAAAGATGTAAAAAGAATTTATAGTATGAAACAAATATATGTTGATCAATACCTTAAATTCTAACTTTAACATTAAAGAAAAAAAAATATATGTAACAATTCTTTAAAATACAAATTCTTATTATTATCATAATATTTGAAGTTCTTATTTGATTATATCCGTGTATATATATATATATATATATATATATATATATATATATATATATAGAGAGAGAGAGAGAGAGAGAGAGAGAGAGAGAGAGAAACTTGAGATCATGTGAGACCAAACTATTTCCGTGAAACCACAAAAATAACACTAAACCTTCACAGCAAAGACTGTGAAGGTATTATAAAGTAAACCTTCCCAGTCTTTTTGTTGTGAAGGTTTGTTGTTTTTCGTTCCTTCACAATGAATCGTTGTGAAACTTTAGTGTTATTTTTTGGTCTCACCGGTCTCACGAAAACAGGTTGGTCTCATGTGAGGATCAAACGAGAACAACAACTGTTTAAAAGAACAGGAGAACTAACAAAATCATTAGTGATTTTACATTAACGTGCAAAAAAGTCACGCAAACCTGAAACCGTGGCCAAAGTCCTTTTTTGTGTGTTAATGTAAAATCACTAATGATTTTGTTAGTTCTCGTGTTCTTTTAAATATATATTGTTCTCGTTTGAATCCGTCTCTCTCTCTATATATATATATTTTGAGTTTTGAATTTTGAATTTTGATACGAAAAGTAAAACTAAGGATAGTTTTTGGTAACATCGTTAAAGTTGAAGGACTAAATGGAATCATCTTCTTTTAAGGCGTGGGGGATTTGAACCTTCTCAACACCTTCCTCCTTGTCTACTTTCTGGTGTATGTGTGTGTGTATGTAATATTTGTTTAACTTGTTTTCTCCTTCGTTAGCCAAATGCCATCGAAACTCTTTCATTTGTAAATACTTGTGAAACACTTCAGATTTTAGAGTTTGGTCGCTGTTTTTCTTCTCCAAAGCCAAAAATGGGTTCAGCCATAGATGAAGGTACTTTTCTAACCTCTTTAATGCGTCTGTGTTTGTGCTTGCTTTTTTGTTAATTCTGTGATCGATTATAATATGTTCGTCTGCGGATTTCTCAAGTTTTTCGTATCATTATCAAATTCAAGTTTGGAGTACTTGTGAGACGATGATCAACAAGATTAATGCATTTCGTGTTTCAAGAGACGGAAATTTTGCTGAAAATCGATTAAGTTTGGCTTAGGTTTGTGCTTGCTTTTTCCAGTTTTATGATCGACCAAAATCAGTTTATGTGTTTCTAGGGTTTCAGATCATATTGTTAACTTAAATTTATCAATTTGAACTTTGAAGTGCTTGTACTGTGAAGGTTGACTAGATTAATGCATTGTGTATTATAAAAGATGGAAATAATGCTCATAATTGATTAATGTCTTTAATTTGGTTTAGGTTTATGCTTATTTATTTTAATTCTGTGATCGATCAAAATCAGCTCGTCTGAAATTTCGAACTTCTTTGTATCGTACTTTTAGATTAGTTGTATCAAATTGAAGTTTGAAGTGCTTACCAGATAGAGTAACGAGATTAATGGATTTTGTGTGTTAAAAGATGAAAATTATGCCCCAAATTGGTGCTTTTAGATTTTATGTATTGGTGCTTTTGAAGTTTGAAGTCAATGTTCTTAGTTTGCTTTTAGATTTTATGTGTAGTTATTGTATTTGTGTAATCGGTGCTAATAACTCGGTAATTTTATGGTCTGTGTTCAATCAGAATCTGTTTATTTGCATACGAGCGTTTCATCATTAAAAAATTGCTGGCTGATTGATTGTACAATTCTGGTTGTTCATATTTGTGCATTTGTATCTGAAATTATGCTAAAAGCAGTAATTTCTGTTGCTGTGGCTCTAATTTCATCTCTCATGTTCTGTGAATCTCTACTGTTTTTAAATCGACAATTGTTATTCAATGGAATAGGTGATTTAGAGAAAGCGCTCATGACTCCATCAAAGCAGAATCAAAATTCTAACCCTCTCGGTGAGCCATCACCGTCACCGTCACCATCACCATCCCCATCTTCCATGTCTGCTCCGGCATTGGTACTTACAAATTCCGGGAAGCGGATTGATCAGGCTGGGAAGAAGAAGTACGTGAAGCAAGTGACAGGCAGGCATAATGACACTGAGCTGCACCTAGCAGCCCAACGAGGTGATCTGGAGGCTGTGCAGCAAATCCTTGACGACATCAATTCACAAATGGTGGGAACGTTAAGTGGAGCTGATTTTGATGCAGAGGTTGCCGAGATCCGGGCATCAGTGGTGAATGAAGTGAATGAGTTGGGTGAAACAGCACTATATACAGCTGCTGAAAGGGGTCATCTTGAGGTTGTGAAAGAGCTTTTGAAATACTCAGACAAGGAAACAATTTCGAGAAGAAGCCGGTTGGAGTTTGATTCTTTGCATATAGCTGCTAGTCAAGGACACCATGGTAATGATCTTTAAAATTGTTATAGGCTTTTGTCTTTTGTTAGCATATTTCACTAGGGGAAGGATCAAATGAGAACCATAAATATTTTGAGAACCATGAGAACCAATATATGCATTGATATACTATATAAATTTTAATGTGTATATGCACTATGTATACTTGCATATATAGTACATATGTAATGATGAATATACTAATTCACATATACATATCTTGATAGTGTATATGCACAATGTATATACTGGTTCTCAAAATATTTATGGCTCTCATTTGAACCTACCCCTATTTCACTGATGAACTAGATTTAAATTGTATCCTCTCTTGTTAAATATATATCTGCTGTGATGCCAACATCTTTGTGCTGACTCTTATTGCAGCTGTAGTCCAACTGCTACTTGACCATGATGTCTCACTATGCCAGACCAGATCACAAGGAAACGCAACCCCTCTTATTACTGCAGCTTCGAAAGGACACACTGCTGTTGTTCACGAGCTGTTGTTAAAGGATCCTAGCTTGTTAGATATTTCCAGATCAAATGGTAAAAACGCATTGCATTTAGCAGCAAGATCAGGGCATGTTGAGACTTTGAAGGCTTTGCTTGACAAAGATCCACGACTGGCCAAAAAGACAGATAAAAAGGGGCAAACTGCACTGCATATGGCTGTAAAAGGGGTTAGCACTGAAGTCGTTAAATTGCTGCTGGAGGCTTATGCAGCTATCGTAATGCTGCCAGACAAGTCCGGTTTTACTGCATTGCATGTAGCTACCAGAAAAAAGAGAGCAGAGGTACATTTCGATCATTCCGAATACCTTTTTCATCTTTGGTACTTTTGTCATATATTCTTAGCAGTGAGTCATTGACATTGCACCGATCATGCTCTAAAATGAATGCCAATGTAATTACATGTGTTATAGCCTCACATCGGCTAGACTTGGACCCTTTTTGCTTCAATATATGTTGGAACCCATCTCTCTCTTCAAAGGTTCTTTTGGAGAGTAATCTGATGGGGTTCCTCGTATTCTAAGAAAATGGTTATCCGTTTAACGTAGTGATGAGTTAGGCTTATGTTCTCATACTTGCATTCACCATGAATATAGCATTGTAAATGAGAATATTACCACCTATTTGCATGTTCTTGCAGATAGTAAACGAGCTGCTTAGTCTTCCTGATACAAATGTCAATGCACTAACCAGAGATCACAAAACCGCTCTTGACATAGCCGAAGGCCTTCCCCTATCCGAAGAATCCTCAGATATAAGAGCCTCCCTCGTTCGCCGTGGTGCAGTCCGAGCAAACGAACTGAACCAACCAAGAGATGAGTTAATCAGAAACACCGTGACTCAAATAAAAAACGACGTCCACATCCAGCTCTTGCAGACCAAAAGAACAAACAAAAACGTCCATGGAATCGCTAAAGAGCTCAGAAAACTCCACCGTGAAGGGATCAACAATGCCACCAATTCAGTAACCGTGGTGGCCGTGCTCTTCGCAACCGTTGCTTTTGCCGCCATATTCACGGTTCCCGGTGGCGACAACGATGACGGCATGGCGGTGGTGGTCAGCCGGACTTCTTTCAAAATCTTCTTCATTTTCAACGCAATTGCTCTTTTTACGTCTTTAGCCGTGGTGGTGGTTCAGATCACGTTGGTCAGAGGTGAAACGAAAGCCGAAAGAAAGGTGGTGGAGGTGATCAATAAGCTGATGTGGTTAGCTTCTGTGTGCACTTCGGTGGCGTTTATGGCGTCGTCTTATATAGTGGTTGGCCGAAAGTACGAATGGGCTGCGATTTTGATTACGGTGGTTGGTGGGGTTATAATGGTGGGGGTGCTGGGAACGATGACGTATTATGTGGTTAAGTCGAAGAAAACTCGATCAATGAGAAGGCGGAAGAAGATTGCAACGAGTGGCACAAACTCGTGGATGGCCTCCGAGTTTTCGAACTCGGACGTGGAAAGAATCTATGCCATTTGAGGTACAACATTAACGTTGTTTATAGTTAGATTTAGGAGTTATGTTGAAATTCTTGAAAGCAATTCAAGTACATTTTGGTGCCTTTGTTTTTGGACTAAAAACTCATATGGTATTTAATTCTTTTAATTTAATGGTTTCGTCTTACTGTTATGCTGACTGACTGAATAATAATATTCAATTGTGACTTGTTTCAGTAAGGTGCCGTTTGTTTTTTAAGAGGTCTAAAGTCTGAAGTCTTATTTTAATTATGATTAATAAGAGGTGGTGTGTAAAAAGGTATGAACGATTCAGACTTAAGAGTCATTAAGAGGTTTTAAAAAAAAAAAAACAACCCCTAAGTGTTTATCTTGTAAGTGTTTTATACGATCCTTTATTGTCGAGTTATAATCAGATGCTTGTAGACTTCATCTATTTGAAACCAACAAGGGAAAAGTTCATAAAAGCCCAACAAACTATTCCATTTTAAATGATTAAGTCCTTAAAGTAATTATTTGAATGAAAAATCCATTAAACTTTCTCATTTTGAATGATTAAGTCCCTGAACTATTTTTTTGAATGAAAAAACCATTAAACCTTTTCATTTTGAATGAAAAATCATTAAATTTTCTCATTTTGAATAATTAAGTCCCTGGACATTTTTTTCAATAAATTAAATCATCGAACTTCTAAAAATTTGTTACTTACATCATTTTAACCCAAAAAAACTAACTTATAACCGGTTATCTTTTGATTCTTCCTCTTTTGATAGATAAAAAATAGATCTAAAAATGGGAGATCGATGATAGGGGAAACAACGTGTTAGGCGATATGAAGAATGGACAACGTCCGGGCAACGGGGAGTGGCGAGACAGAGCGATACGATTGTTTGCGAGGGGTTTTAATGGCGTAGAGTTTGAGAACGGTAAAACTGATTTAGATTTGTTTTTACTATAAAATCTTCATAGTCAGTTCTAGGTACCTTTAAAAAAAAGTAACCAATTTTTAGAAGTTTGATGGTTTATTTATTCAAAAAAATGTTTAGGGACTTAATCATTCAAAATTAGAAAGTTTAATGGTTTTTTCATTCAAAAAAATAGTTGAGGGACTTAATCATTCAAAATGCAAAAGTTTAATGATTTTTTTATTCAAAAAAATAGTTTAGGGACTTAATCATTCAAAATATGATAGTTTATTGGGTTTTTTTGAATTTTTTTCAACCAACAATCATCCCTTTTTAAGTTTTATAGTTAATATAATTGTTTACATCTTTAAGTATAATTTTTTTTAAAGACCGATAAATTGGGTTTTTGGTTTTATATAGTTTCATGAATAAAATTGGTTTTGTTTTGATTTCATGATTGAAATTGGGTTTTCTGTATTTGGTTTTATGTCTGATTTCATAAATGAAATTAGTTTTTGTACTAGTAAAACCAAAACAACTGCAAAATCGAAACAAAAATATGTAAAAGACCGGATTACCCTTTTTCAATAATTAAAACTGAAAATAAAAAATAAATATTCAAATTGTTACAA
Organism: Arctium minus; assembly: GCA_954870635.1. NCBI lineage: Eukaryota > Viridiplantae > Streptophyta > Magnoliopsida > Asterales > Asteraceae > Arctium > Arctium minus. The sequence goes on from OX941082.1 coordinate 122,674,656, forward strand.
AAAAAATATCGCTCGTTCATTTCATCCGTAGGTCAAAGAAATCAATGGGTGAGATTGGTTTGTATAATTTTTACCAATGGTAATCTCAACCGTCCATCTACTTTAGTAAATATATGGTTTCGTAATTATCTCGATTATTTCTTAATAAAAAGTGTTGATCATAATTAATGAACTATAATCATCATTCATAAATATTCAAATCATAATAAATGAACATGTTCAACATTTTTATAAATATTTCAATTGATTAGTTTGTATGATTTACTATATCTAATTGATATATTTACTAAATCTAATTTAGGCGAAGGATCGTGTGAGAAGTTATGGTTAACGTGAGAAGCGTGAGAAATGAATCTGAATCGTTGATCACTTTTAATCCCATTTCCTCCCATGAATTGCATGTGAGAATTAATAAAAGAAATTCAATACAATACAAAACGATGTTTTGGATAAAATGAAGGAACGATGGTAAATAATTTTGCGTCTTTTTTTCCATCAGAACACCTTTTGTCACATTTGCATATGAGAGGGAGTCGTCCAACCAATCGATAGTATTGGAAAAACGATCATCAAAATTAGCTAAGGAGCTATTTGGCAATTATTGAATGGTTTTGTACAGAATGATTAAGTGATCAAAATGATTAAGAGACTTTTATGATATAATACAAAATGAAATATGGTTGTTTGTTAATAAGTGGCGGAATCACATTGAAGCCCCCTCCTGGGATTGTTAAAGAAAACTTTGATATAGGCATAAGCTGTATTGGGTAAATGGTGTTTACCCATTAGTAGACTGACTTGCATGCTCTTACATCCAGCAGCTCATGGATTCATAAGAATTTAAATAAAAACCCCACTTTTCTTTATCATTAATTCTTAAAGTTTACGAAAATCTTTTATCTTTCTTTAAAAATACACCGATAAAGCAAACAAATTTCTTTTGTATTTTCAAAGGTTTTTTTACTGTTTATTTGTTTCTCTACACGTATAAACACATCTATGTTTGTGTAATTATAGATATAGTTATGTAATTCAGTTCATACCTACGTTCCAACTCTTTTTAAATAACTATTATATTTGGGACGGAGGAGTATCTTTTAAAGGGGACTTTCGAGCCTTAAAATCATGAATTTTCTTGCACTATTTCTCAGCTCCCCCTCAACAAATTTTCTAGCTCCGCCCTTCTTGTTAATTGTTCAGAATAAAATTAGGGCGTTGAATGGTTAAGTGAGGACCAAGATACAAAATCATTCAGAGGGTTTTTGAACCATTAAGAGGCAAACATTTTTTTTTTGTCAAACAAGATTCACCTCTTAGTCATTCAGATGTTGTATCTTAATGGAACCATTAAGAGGTAAACAAACAACCCCTAAACTTATGTAAAATACTATAGCTAAACTTGTATTTAGTATAAATTATTAAAATTCAATTAACAAAATGACAAAATTTGATATTTTTAATAGTTTTTTAAAAATAAATATAATTTTTTTATTTAATGTATATTTTAATTTAAAATTTAAAAAAAATAATTAAAAAATTAAAAAAAATGTATATACAATTTAATTTTAGAGCGAATTACACTTTTATTCCCTGTAGTTTGCCTAGAGTGATTTGTCCCTCATAATGTTTATTAACTGATGGTGTTAACTTCAGGTACCTGAATGTTATGGAATTAAAAAATTTGATACCACAAGTATAGATAATTCGTTTTAAAGACCAAATCCAAATTTTAAACAAACCTAAGGACCCCAATGAACTTCACTCTTTATAGAATAGTCAAGTTATTATAAATATGACAATATTCAAACATACAATAGTCTTAACAACAAATAATCCACAGAATAACATCCAATAATCCATAGAATAACAAAAGGATGGTCATCAAAGTGGTGCTTAAGAACAAAGATGGCTTTTTTTTTTATAGTATCTTCTACAAACAATATATAAAAGAAAAACAAGTGGAAAGAGTAGCATTATCTAATCTTCAAAAGGGAAACACCATCATGTCATCTTGCTTTTACTATCATATAAATAAGTTTTAAGTCGTCATCTAGTGTTTATTACATCGATTTTTTATATTGTCTTCAATCAACAGTATATTAAAAAAATCAAAATTCTATCTGATCATGATTTTAATATGTTATATGATTATATTCTTTTAATTTACATATCCAAACAAAAAAATTATTAATCACATACTACAATCCGAAAAAAGAATTTGAAGGCTCTAGGAACGTACCCCAATCCCCAATAGGCAATAGACCACTTATTAGGACACTTCGTTTTCCAAGGCTTTTGGGGGAAATGTGTTGTCGAGGAGTATTGTTAAAGATAAAAAGACAGTATTTGAAAGGACCAATGCTAACTTTAAAGAAACCTTTATAAGTGATATACGAAGCTATGTGTAAAGTCACAAACAAGGTCTTTAGTAATACTTAAAACTTTCGTTTTTCATAGATCCAATAGTATTTTGAAACATCCTCTTAAGTGTTTTGTTACATTTCAAAATGTCTTACTAGACTACCACTTGCTATCTCGATAACATGTATAATAAAACGCTTTTTGATGTCATGACTCTCTCTTTTATGACTTTCTAAAATTGACCCAAAATGTAATTGGTTTTTTTCTACATACATGCATTAATGTTCGCTCATTGCCTCCGAGCATTCAAGTAATAACATCTGATAATGGACACCAAGTATTAATAGTTATTTTACCATTTATTTTTTAGTTTCAGAAACTTACATGCATGGACAATTGGACATATATATGATAATGGACACTGACCGCTAGTATTTATGAGATACCGAAAAGGAAAACCTGAAATGAGTTGGAAAAACAAGTCTTCTACAAATGTTTTAAATCATTCATATATAGAGCAAGTATAATTGATAAATGTTACGTATAGAAGTCAGATTTTACCCAATTAACAGTTAATTCCTCTAATCAACAAAAACTTTTGTGAAAGTCATCCCACATTTGAACATAAATTCTAAGCTTCTTATGGATTTTATATACTTGGTTGCTAGTAACTTCATACTATAATAAGAAATTATTAGAGATAATACATTTATAGAATCTATCCATTGGGAAAGATGAAAATTTTGCATATATCATACCCTTCTGATCCCTACTTTCGAATAAGATGTAAGTTTTAATTTGACTTAGAGGACCGTTTACTAAACGTTTACCCGGTAAGTGTTTACCAGATGAACATGGCAAGTGTCGAGAATCTTACCCAGTAAGAGTGATAATAAGGATAGAGAGTCTTACCCGGTAAGGGAGGATGACGACTCTTACGTAGTAAGTGTTTACCGGGTAAATTATTACATACGATACGGTTTTGATGGATTACAATCTTGCTCTCGATAATGTAAGTTAATTAGATAAGCATTTACAGGATAAGCGTTTAAGTAAATAACCCCTTAATATTACACTTACAAAGGCTCGTACTACTCGTGAATAGTCTCATCGATGGTGGAATTCTGGAAACAAAACGATTTGCTAAACATTTTTGTTAAGGGAAATTGACACAAATAGCCATATTACACCTCCTAGCCATTTCTCTACCAACTTTACGGATTTGGCCCTAGGTCCGCAATGGAAGACCTAAGTCTGATTGTGGATTTGCATTAATGTTTGATATGGAGATGACACGTGTCGGGATATTGGGGATTGCGGACCTGAGTGACCCGACCCATTGCGGACTTGCCGCAATCTGCGACTTTTAGCTGTCCTCCATTGCGGACCTAGGTCCTCCATTGCGGACCTAGGGTCAAATCCGTAAAGTTGATAGAGAAATGGCTAGGAGGTTAAAGGCTTAGAGGAATATGGCTATTTGGCCAATTTCCCTTTTGTTAATGGTATTCTTTCCGTTGTTTGAATAATTAAAAAAATATATCGAAATTCATTAAATAACAAGAAATCAAATGCATGTGACATTCCACCACCCCAATTAGTTCACATGACCATGAAAAGGTGGTTTCGCAATTACAAATATGCCAAAAATGAATAATAAAATAATAAAGATAGACAAACCAACATATCTTCTTTAAACACTATGAAAGACTAAAGATCATGGGGGCATCTTTCTAATAGCAAGCCATATTTAATTTTATTTTATTTTTAGGTATATAACTTTAATTCAAATCTTATCTACCATCTATGACCTATTGATGATGTAAGGGAAGAGGTTATGGATTTAATAAAAATCTCATTTAAGATTATATATCTAAATATCTCTATTCTTAAGTATATAACCTTAAATGAGATTTTAATTAAAGTCATGACTTTCTCTCCTATTACAGAAAAATTAATCTCATACTTATTATAGAGTCATGGATTTAATTAAATCTCATTTATGGTTATATACCTAAGTATACATTTTAAATAAATAAATGTTAACTATTAAATTTTATCAAATGTAAACCTTAAAGAATAAAAACCTTTTGTTTAGATAGGTAATAAATGCTTATTGTTTCAAAACAAGTTTTACAACAACGTTATTTTACGAACAAGAAAAACAGTTTAAGTTTAGAGTGAGAAATGCGTCGTAAATTTATAGATGCATGTAAACCTCATCCCTCAAGCAGAAGAACGTTACAAAAACTTTAGAGCATCTCCTGTATACTCTAATGCTTGTTTAATTTGCATAATTTGCGGGATATGATTGGATTTGGAGGGATTTGAAACTGAATTTTATTTTACTCCCATATTTTGTTTAAAAGATTTCATGGATACTAAATCCCTCATAGGATTTCGATATCACACCAGAATGGTTTGTATTTCACAAGATATCGTAGTATTTGTATATAATAATATTTTAAAATATATTAATGTTTTGTAACAATCAACTAAAAAAGATAATACAATCATTTTTATAATTATTTATAATTTATTTTTATAAATTATTTATAAAAATGGAATTCAATTCAATTTAAAATCCTACAAACCAAACACATGATTCCAAATCCCTCCAATTTCAAACTCTCTTATAAAATCCAAACCCTTCTGCAAAATCCAGATCGCTCAAAACCATTTTATTAAACCAAACATCCCTTGATAGATTCTCTGTTTTGGAGATTTAAATATAATTAAAATATTTCATAATTTTATCAAACCAATACATTATAAATAAATTATATAAAGTAACAATAATACAATATCATTGATAAAAGGAAAAAAAAAAATCATTTCTTTCTTCACGTCCAAGTTTAGGAAATAATCACTTTAAAAAAAAAAAATAGAAAATGTTGACGCAAAACATAAAACAAAATCTATATTTTGGAGATGCTCTTACATCAATAGAGATGGTGCAAAAAACTAATTATTATCATAATCATTAAAAACAAATGGGTTCTCTATTTTAATATTTACAATCAAATTATATGAGCATGGTAATATTTTGTAAACAAAAAATGACATTAGCTTCAAGCTTGATGTCATCCTGAACTATTTGACAAAGAGCCCATCAGGTTTTTCTTTTTTATATCATCTGATAACTTTGTAATCAAAATAATAAGCAAACATATGGTTAATCGTGTCACCAGTAGAAGTCAAGTCTGTGTACATTCTCGACCTCACCTCCATATGGGATATATTGGGTTTGATATAGATAATTAGATATACATGTCTCCTTGTAACACCTCACCCGCGGGCCACGGTGCTTATAGGCCCGACAGGTGAATTCAAACACCAATCACAGGTATGAAACAACCATTTACTTGATCATTCATTATCTTAAAAAATATATAATAACAGCAAGTAAAATAAAGGTACCATTACAAAGACAAAGATATAAAGTTGTACAAGTGGTGTTTAACACTTTAGAGGACAAGAAAAACATACCACCACCTATAACTTGATGGTTTTGTGCATTTTCTCCATATAAAAGGGATTTATGATAGTCACTACTGTAATTAGACCATAAAATTCTCGGAGGAAGTAAAAAAAGCCGACAAATTTAAAAACAGAAAGGCAAAGAAGGTGAACGAAGAGAGACCTCTATATACAGACCGCACGTTTGAGCATCAACGGGTTGGAGTAGAATTTGATACATTCTACAGGGATGTGACGGACTTATGGGCGATGTCATAAACAGATATAAGAATTTCCGTACCTATGAGTATAATAATCAGCCATTCCAGAAAATCTGATTTACGATTCTGAAGGATCTCTTGAAGAAATCGAATGTTGTGCTGCAACAACAATGTAAAAAAAGTGTCATCACCATGGCCAAATCATTCAATGAAAAGAAATTTGCATGAAGAAGCATCTTACCTCCACAAATTTCAACTTGAAATCCAAACTTGCAAATCTCTGAGTTAACTCGAACTCATCTCTTAGATACTCCCATATCTGTGCATATTTGGCATCCTTCCAGGCAATATCGGATCTATTCAAGCCAATACAGTTTTCCATCATCAAGTTATATCCATTTATTGATTTTACACAAATGAAATTAGAGGAAGTAAAAGATCACTACAGATTGTGAGCCTTCACTAGTATTTGGTAATTGTGTTCTCTTGAACACAATTATTTCCTAGAAACATGGAAGGTGAAATCATTGAAGTTCGGTTTTATATTGTTAGATGCGTAAACACTGTTAGTTTGTTTGTTCAATTATTAAATTCTGTTTCATAATCAATCTCACAGTTCTATTTACAATTCTGGCCAAATGAATTTAACATAGACAACACTACATATTAGTTTAAGATTGAAACCTGATATATTGTGGTTATATTTAATATCTTTCTTAAGAAAAAGAACAAGTCTAAATTTATAATAAGAGGCAGTAAACAGGCAGTCCTTGGCAGGGTTGATAACCGGTTGATTAGTCATCATTCCTCAAAAACATTCAAAATAGGCTAGGTTGATCTGTCGGATCGAACACGCCCTTTTCTCCTGTACAACTTTTTCTTTTTTATTGCCAGGAGGAGAATATTACAAGAACAAACACATATCATAAGAAAAGCAAGATGTTGAATCATAGTAAAATATGAGCATTTAACAATCCTAAATGAATAATATCTTTCTTTCAGCATCATAAAGACAAAACTCTAAAAAGAACATTAGATACTGGCCAATGTTTGCTTCTAATAAAAGAAAATACTTGCTAGTATTTACATTATTTTCCAATTTCTTTTCATAGAACTATTTCTGAAATTGAAGCATGTTTTTGCTGAAAGAGAATCACAAATAAATAAATAAATAAAACTATACTATCTCCGTTAGAAAACTTGTAATTTCGTACTTTTTCACATTCAACACACAAACATTTGACACCCTTTTGTAATATATGATTTTTTTTCCTTGAACAATTGAAAACCCTACAATGCTTTAAGTGACTCCTAACAATGCATGTCATATACTCCCTCTGTCCCAAAATAAGTGTCTACATTACTATTTTAGTTTGTCCCAAAATAAGTGTCCAATTTCAACAATAAATGTCTACTTTCTCACTCTACCCTTAATTATGTGATGGAGAAAAGTTCTCTTTCTATAATTAAGGATGAAATTGTCCTTTTGTTAATTAAAAAGTGTAATAATTACACAATTGTAACACTGTGTGCCTTTCTCATTGTGGACATTTATTTTGGGATGGAGGGAAAATGTTAAAAAAAAAATTAGATGGAAAAATAATTTCAATCAGCTTTTATTTTCTTTTACCATGGGGGTGAAATGTGTTTAGGGTGGGGTGGGTGTGGGAGAAAAACAGGGGGTTGGTATCATTAGACAACAGAACATCACTTTCCCACACTTGGAGCGTCAATTAAAGGTCACCTCTCGAAAAGTCCAAGCTTAAGTATCACATCAGCAAGATTTGAATTTGCCTTCCCTACCAACTGAAATAGTTTTTTCCTTTTCATCGTGAAGGTTCCAGTTTTTTCCATGCCGCGATTTATATCAGTGAATTCTGCAACCATCCCATCAACCTAAAACAAGAAGTATGAAAAACCGGACCAAACATTCATAAAACTAGGGGAAACTTACAATGTAGATAACCCATGAGTTCACCTACCTGGCGAACATAGTAATCGAGTGCTATACTCTGACCTAGAACACTGCCAATTGTACGAATCCCATCAATGTTCAAATACTGCAGCATTATGTAATCTAGCCCACCTTGCATCCATGTGTCCAAAGTTGGTTTCTCCCTAACCTCATACTCTGAGTTTAAACATAAAAGAGCTCAGAAACATATCAAGTAAATGAGATAACTAGAAAGCATGTATATTATTTCCTCAAGTAGCAGCAAAAAGAAATATCTACATAGAATCCAAGAAAACGAACTAGATATAAAAGATTGAATCAAAGCAAAACAATCCACAACTTCAAAATGTTCAGTCTACATATGTGCAATGCACCACAAATATCTGCCAAGCCATGTTACAGCCTTACATGTTCCTTCTTATCAGCATCATTATAATGCTATCAATCAAAAATAAAATATAGGAACATGTGAAGTTCATATTAACAAACCACACACCATAACCAACAACTCAAAATTCCTATTTATTAGATTCATATAAAGCAAGAAACTAGGGTAGTAGACTAGGGGTTGAGATCCATATGGGAGAAACGAAACTAGAGAGGTAGAGGGTAGGGATTAGGGTAAGTGAGTCAGTGGTTAAGTTTTACATTGTTCCTGTACTTGCCCTTTTTCATATTGCAGTTGCTTACTAATATACAACTCTTTTAAATTTTGGTTGTTCCAGCTTTTCTTTTTTAAGAGTGCTCTATTTCACACACTTTCTACAAGCCGAGGGTCTTCACAGAAACAACCACTGTCCTCTTTGAGATAGAGGTTAGGATGCGTACATCTTACCCTCCCTAGACTCCACCTTCGGGTGGGATTTATTGGATTTGTTTTAGTTGGTTTATATAAAGCAAGAAAATCCATTGTAAATGGATTATAGTAATATAATACCCCCTCAATGCAGACATCATTTAAAAAAAGCTTGAATGCTTAAAAGGATGCTGTAAATCATAATATATCTCAAAAATGCGTTGCTTATCACAGACTAGGTTTTTCCTTGCTGTCAAAGGGGAATGATAGATGTCCTGAAGCAGATTGTTTACAAGTGCAGCCTTCTACATACAAGCTCTTTTCGGTGGGGGCGTGTTTTCATGGATGGAGAGTAACTTTAGAAGCTTTCATGCAACTAACAAGCATTTCATTTCATGCAACTAATATGTAATTATTGGTATATATTTGTTCCACAAACAAATCTATATATATAAATGCTTCATACTTCAACATATTCAATCCAACTTGGTACTAGCAAGACTTATAACAATTGCAGGAGTAGGTTGACTTCCTTTCATTTTGATTATGGTAAGTGAAATTTCATGTCAACATAACAAAAGTATTGAAGTACGAAACTCGAATTGTCAAACTGCACCCAAAAGTACTAAACGTCAATTACTAAGTTCTGGAAAATTCAAAACTACTATTTTTGACCATGACAAGTAGTGTTGCCTAGTTGAAGACTGTAATGCCCGTAAATTTACGGCTTCCATTTGTTTATTTATGCCCATTTTGAGGTTGGAATTTTATATTATTATGAACTATGTTGGTGTTAAGCTTCATGTGGGCATTTAGATCGAAAAACAGAGGTAACCGGCTAACCGTGCAATTTTGGCCTCCCCACGACCTGGCACGCGACTTAGGGTCGCCGCCCAGGTCGGGTAGACCAGACATATAATATATTATTATATTGAGCTAAAAACGTTTCTATTTTTTTTTATTTTCCTATATCTTTTATATATTTTTACTATAAAAATATATTATGTTATTATATATAATTAATACTTTTGTATTTGTATTATTTTATTTTTACAAGTGTGTAACTATATATATACACACACACTCTGTTTTTGATGTATTATGCTGCCACGTACTAGTGTATATATGGAATTATGTTTGTTTTGTTAAGTGTTATGCATTTATGAATTTTTTTTGTTTTACTTTTTGGCGCTTATGCCTCACATACCCAAGGGGAAAATGCCTCGAGGCTCGTTTCCGTTCTTTAAAACCTTGCTTGTTGTCCTTCCTGCATTTACTATTTCCTATCATGCATATTGAGAAATTTCCAGGTGAATAATCTTATTTCCTGTGCATACGGTGTTGACTCTAACCTAATACAACCCTACAATAATAGTTGGCATCAAGAGGGCCAACCATTCAACCAATGCCTAAGGCCCTTATTCTAAATGTGACGCAAGCTTATAATTATGTTATGACTTGATAGATGGGCCAATATGCATAGACATAGTACCTCTAAGGGTTGGGTTCCGGTGAGAAGTGGAGTTATTGTGAGAAGGGATCTCCACCCTTGGATGCACATTAGAATGAGATGCACCGAGATGCATCGGATCAATTCCCTATTAAGGGCAATTCATGGGATGGGTTTGAGATTAGAAGTGGTCAATAGTCCAGATCTCTTCTTACCCTTCTCACCTTTAACTCTTCTTCTCATACAAATACAATCCTTCACCGTACCTCTAATAGGTTACATACACCACAATTATTCAACAGTTGCATTACAACCTACACAAATACAATAACATTAAAAATCCATTCACAAATCGTAACAAAAGCCTTGTTGCTATGTTATGCTAGGTGATCCTTGAGCCGGTGTTACATTGATTTGAGCATAACAGTTTATGTAAGACCTTTCCTAATTGAAAAGAAAGAGAAGATTACGTGGATGTGAATAAAAATTAAACAAAGGTAAGCATGATAAAACTCAACGAAACCTCACCATCCTTTCTCATCTCAGGGAGCAATCCTGACGCATGCTTTTCTACAATTTTGAGATACCCATCAATTTCATGATCACGGACATTAAACAAGACAATTGACCCATACTGAAAAACTACCATATAGCTGCAGTCACTCCCAGTTATGCTTGCACCCAAACCCTGAAAAGCATATATCATCAAAGAAATTTCAGGAGTATGAAACCTTCAACTATATGGATCATGTACAGGGATTTATAGAGATTATTCGGTTCCCGTGCAGTGAAAACAATAATAGTATGCAAGTGCTACATTATAACTCCACAAGACAGTTTGTTTGTGATTGGGAGTAGTTGACTCGCTCATATGCAAAAGAACCTGTATCACCTCTGTATATGAAGATGTATTTTTTTTTTGAAGTATATAATATTTATATACGGCAAATGAACTCAGGCACCCTCCACACCTTTCGTGCGGTTTGAACCCATGACCTCCTGGGAGATTGGCTCGACTGGTAACCTGGATACCACTAAGCCAAAGGCCCTTTTGTTACGAAGATGTATTTTTACAATCACCAAACTCCCTTGCCACAGTAGCAAAGTTGTTAAAGGCTCAAGGCGCACTTAGGCGCAAAGGGGTCTCGAGGCCTAGGCACGAGGCGCAAGCGTGAGACGCGGGCCTCAGAAATGTCGGGCGCATCTTATCAATAGACAATATACACACGGTTACACACAAGTCATATATGCAACAAGTTCCAATGTAGCAACCAACAATACATTGATGAGAAGGGTTTAAAGCGTGAGCCTTGAGGGAGAAGTTTTAAGGTCTAGCTATTTATAGAGAAGGAAGCTTGAAGACTAATGACCGGGTATGGTTTGACTTAGGTCATCTATTTAATAACTCTTTTTTAAGAAGTTAGGAGATGAGAACATGAGAAAACTTATTTAATATTAGGGTTTGACTAGGTATTTAGTAACTCTTTATGAGGCGCGCCTAGGCCCACAAGGCGCTTCAGCCAAGGAGCAGGGCCTTAGTGAGCCTCGTGAATACGCCTAGCCTCGACCTCAAAAAAGCCCAAGCCCTTGAGCCTTAGAGCTTAGGCGCGCTTTTAACAACTATGCACAGTAGATAGAAAGCGAAAGGCAAAATACGTGATGCAAAATGATGGCCAACATTAGTTGTTTCTCTCATGTTGCATTTAGATAATAATTAAAAATATGTTGTTCGTCAACCACATTTTAATAACGCTACAAGATATCACATAACATGTCTAACTGACAAATGAGCATGATTGTAAGGAATCATCCTAACTAACCAAGCAGCCTTTACCCTCTCAATTACTCCATCAAACCCAGTGGCAAGGTCAATAGTTACTTGGTATGTTGTTATTTCGAAGGAGTATGTTCAAGGTGATCATTGTAACTAATCATGAGTGCTCTCTTTGTCACTCCTTTGGCTTTGGCCCCCTTGAAGGAGGAGGAAGATGATGTAACATCAAAACTGAAATGGTGGTGTAACATACGCTATAAGCCTATGACTTCTATAGGTTGCTGACCAACAGAAAGAACCACGCTTTGATTCTACATTTGTCTGCGGTAAAGGCCATTGGCCTCTTGAATCAAACAAAAATAGGAGGGGCTCACATGGCACAGCCAGAATATGGGGCCAGAAATTGCAAGGAACAGGCTCCGAGGCAATGGCTGCTAACAGAATGGAAAACAAGATTCAAAAAAAAATCACAAGGATCTCAAACAGGAAGTGTGCAAATAGCAGAAGACCTTCAACTATAATAGCTATTTACCCCTTTGTTTTGACAAATAAGACAAGAAACCATATAAGGTTCCAGATTCAAGGGATGTACAAAATGTGAAGTTGGTAACTGTCCTTCAATTCTATTACAATTTTTTAGCACTAAAAGCTTGTGTGATACTTGTCCAGTGCTATTATACAAATACCTTTCCTAAAATAATTAATTTGAAACATATAACAAATGCCCCTGTAATTGTCTACTTACATGAACAGAACAGACTTACAATAAGCTCAGGCTTGGTGCTGCCAAACTTTAATACAATATAATTAGTCATGCGTGATGTAGGCTGGATGAAATTGGGTCTGTTCTGTTCCAATAGACTTCTCAAATCGACACTGCAACCAAATCAATCAGTCAATAGTCATCCAAGTTGAACACACTAATCAATAGTCAAGAAACATTTTTCTCGAAGAAGTACAATAGTATACTATAAGCCTGGTAAATGCTTATATACATGCTCTTGCAAATTATATATATATATATATATATGTCAAGGTAGGCGAAGGATCGTGTAAGAAGTTGAGTCAACGGTGAGAAGCGTGAGAAGTGGATCTGAACCCTTGATCTCTTTTAATCGCCCTCCATGAATTGCGGCTTGGAAGGGAATTGATCTCATCCTAATCTGCGTCCATTTATTTCTCATACAACGGTCGATAATCACTTCTCACCATTATAACTCAACTTCTCACCGGAACCCAACCCTGTCAAAGGTAAACCTAGAAGACTATGGGGAACGACTAACAAATATAATGCAATGCATTTGGATACACCTGTTGCTTCTACAATACAATTCCAGTATATCTTTTCACTTGTCAGAAAACCACGTTCAATTGCATTCAAATAAGCAGCTACTACATACCTAGTAGAGAAGAAATAAGCCCTAACAGGAATCGACGGTTTAACGTCCTCGTCACTCACAACGTCATCACCAGAATCTTCAACCTCAGCGCACAAAGAAGGCTCATCCCACTCCATCGTATCTGCCACCGACACCGATGGGGACGAGGAAGACGAAGACGAAAAAGAAGAAAAACATCTAGACACTATGGAGTTCGAACTAGATCCGAAGAATTCACGAGCCGTGGTTGCAATCGGAGAAGGAGTAGAAGAATGTGAGAATCGACGTAGAGTTAGGGTTAGGGTTAGGGAAGAGCGCAGCGACTCAAGAGGTAGTTGCTGCTGTGATGGCTGCGGTGGTGTGAAGAGAATGATAGGAGGGTTTGAGGAGAGTGTGATGAGGGTTCGGAGAGTTTGATTTCGAGAAGAAGAGAGGAATGGGGTGAAGAGCATGGTGGCGGTGGTGATTTTGGTGTGGTTGCGGAACAATCGATGGCGGTGGTGCCACCACATCATCACGGAGGCCGGATCACTACGCGGCCGTGTGTGTCCGTCGTGGTTTTTGCGGTCGCTTATTAGGTTTAATATTTCATTTTAGAAGTATATTTTAAGAGAAATATCATTCATTTTGGATCACATACAACACAACTATTTTTTTTTTCCCAAAAACCCACTACGGTTCTCTCAAAGAGGGGGTGTTCAAAAAAAAAACCATTCAACTGTTCAAATCGGTCGAACTAAGTTAAACTGAATCGTTTTTGTCGATTTGAACGATTTGACGGTTCGGTCTTGTTTGAAAAATAGCCAAACCGGGCGGTTTGAACCAATCCGATCGCCAAATACATATATATATATATATATATGTATATATATATATATATGTATATATATATATATTAGTATAATTTTGTCATAAACTCGTAATAGCTCAAACATAAAAGCATATTTTGAAATTCCTAAGTTGTGGACTTTGTTTGCATATTACTTTTTTTATTAGTGTTTTGTTGGGATATTTTGTTTATTTCTCTGGGACTTTGTTTAATTGTTTGTGGACTTTACTTACTTTAAATGGACTCAAGCCTTGGAGGCATAGAGTTTAGGATACTTTGTTTTGTTAAAATAGATATTTAATCTAAAACTCCAAAGTATATATGCTTTTTTTAATTTAAAATTTAAATCCCCATAAAAGGCACAAACCGCTTAAATCGGTCAGACCAAGCCGCCTAAACCGCGGTCCGGTTTGACCGGTCTGAGCACTTGATGTCAAACCGCTTGGTTTGAAAATTTAATAAATTGTCACTTGCGATTTGATTTGTGGTCTAAGGGGTTAAACCGCCCAAACCGGACCGCGAACACCCCTATCTCTAAGATAGGAGGTCCTCTCTGTTCAACCCAACAGCACAAGACCACCTCCTCTTCTTACTCCGGCTCACCCCGGTGCCTTTCATCTATGCTTTCTTCCTCATTCTTCGATGCCCTGACCTGATCCCCCCTCTTCCAGCTCACTCTGACCTTAGCAACTATGAATTCACCCGACGAATCCATAGAAGCTCTCACGACCCTCACCACAAAGCTCAAAGTTTCAACCGAAGCCTCCGTCGTTGACATCATCGAAGTAACCGGAGATATCCTTGCTAAAGACGACAAAGTCCTGGGCCTAGATAAGTTCTCGAAAACATCAATGGTGCACGTGTCTTTGAGAGAAAAGGATGCAACACATCTTTCCTGAAGAAACTCCTCTCTCGGATGTGGAAGTTTCACAACTTGTGGCAAGTGAGGTACCTCGACACTGACTCTACCAGCTTTTATTTCGGTTTCTCCTTTGCTTCCCCCTCGGACATAGACTGGGTCATGTCAAGGATGCCATGGTGCTTCACGGGAGGCTTCCTCGTTGGAGCACACTGGCCGGCCACTGGTGACTGGAAGGAGGCCAACCTTAACTCCATAACCCTCATAATAACTATTAGTCGCATTCCTCTCGAACTCTTCACGAAGAATAACTTGAAAAGTTGGGTTCACTTGGTCGACCCACACGTGGATTTCCATTAGAAAGGAACAAAAGAAGACCTTTTACCTACTGACACCTCAAACCCAAACTACACTTTGTCTCTTAAAGTACAAGAAGGGGACTCTCTCTCCTTACTCCATTCTCCTACCCACGGCACACACCATCTCCTAGAGGACCTACCCATCCCTTCCTTTAACATAGACAATCATGAATCTTTTGTTCCTTTCCCCATGTAAGACCATGTAAAGGTTCATCATCTTTTTACCCATGCAAACCATAACCCCCCAAAAATCAAAAACTCACATGTTAGCCATGACTGAAAACGGGTATTCATCAGAGATCGCACCAAGAACTCACCAGGAAAAAAACACTAGGTTGAAGAAACCCAAAGCTTCGTAATCGGTGCTCCAAAATATCACCATTCGGCAAAGTCGAGCATCACAGATCCAAACCCAGTCGAACTAGAGGTGGGCCTGCACAGACAAATGATCGTCATCAGCTGGAACTGTCGAGGCCTCGCCAACCCTTGGGCAGTTCCAGTGCTACGGGAGCTTATCTGAGCTTTCTGTCCCGATGTTCTTTTCCTTTTTGAAACATTTGTACCCCAAACTAGAATAGTTTCTTTAAAATGTTGTTTGGGTTTTGCGGTTAGCTGTATTGGCCATGGTGGAGGCCTTTGTGTTTTTTAGAATGAAAAAAAATCGATGTTCCCTTTTGTCGTACTCTCATAATCATATAGACATGGAAATTGTGGATACTAATCACGGACCTTCGAGGATTACCGGGTTTTACGGATACCCAGAACGATCACGACGGATAGAGTCTTGGAATCTCCTTCGCTCTCTAGCAGCTCAATCCAATCGGTTGTGGGTCGTTATCGGTGACTTTAATGATTTACTCTTTCAAAGCGAAAAACGGGGTCTCAATGAGCACCCAGAGTGGTGTATTCGCGGGTTTAGAGAGAGCCTCTTCGATTTTCACTTACATGATCTCCACATGCATGGCTTCCCTTTCACTTGGTGTAGACATAAAGGGAAGCCTAATGAAGTTTTTGAAAGACTAGATCGAGCGACCGGTACGAAAGAATGGATTAATCTTTTCCCGGACTATTGGGTGGAGAATTTATTCACCCCAATTTCGGACCACTCTCCCATCACTCTCCATACTGAGGTACGACATTCTACCTCTACTAATCGCATGTTTCGTTTTGAAAATAAATGGTTGCAGGAAGTTTCATTTAACCAAGTTTTCGATAATTGTTGGGATAAGCTTTGGAACAACGACTTTAACATCAAGCTTTCCTCCCTTGCGAAAACCCTTGGAAAGTGGGGGAGAAATTTAAACAAGACCTTCAACAAAGAGGTTACGGAAGCCTATGCAAAGTTTGAAAAACTTTGGAATTCTTCCATCACCGTCTCAAACGTAGCCTTTGAAGAAGAACGACAGTGTCTCCTATGCACTCTTTTGAAAAACGAAGAACATTGGTGACAACGTGCCAAAGTCTTTTGGCTTAATGAAGGGGATCAAAACACCAAGTTCTTCCATTCCCATGCTAATGGACGTTGAAAAACCAATCGAATTTTTAAGCTCAAAGACGATGATGGGTGTTAGGTTGACGATATAGACGGAATCCACAATCTTGTGAATAGGCATTTCTCTTGCCTTTTTTCTGCAAGTACAGGAAACCCGGAGCTGATAACCAACTTGATTAAAAACAAACTTTTTGAAAGTGACATCGCTCGCCTCGATACGCCTTTCTCCAAAGAATAATTTTGTGTGGCTCTCTTCCAAATGCACCCGGACAAATCCCCGGGACCAGATGGCTTTAACCCCCGTTTCTTCCGAAAATTATGGAATGTCATGGGGGAAAATATCTTTAAGAGGGGAAAGTGTGGCTCGACAATGGAAGCCTCCCACATGGCATTAATGACACCATCCTCACCCTCATTCCAAAGATCGAGAACCCTTCGCACCTTAAAGACTATAGACCCATTACGCTTTGCAACGTCATTATGATGATTATCACAAAAGTCTTGGCCAATCGCATCAAACCGCTCCTCTGACGCTCATTACGGACAACCAAACCGCCTTCATCAAGGACCGTTTGATCACGGATAATGTCATAATTGCTTTCGAAATGCTTCACTCCATGCACCGGAACACTCGAAAGAAAAATGGAGAGGTTGTGCTCAAAATTGATATTAGCAAAGCTTACGATCATTTAGATTGGATGTATTTGCGTATGATACTTACGACGTTTGGTTTTCCTACCCGATGGATTAAAATGTTAATGCTTAGCGTTGAGACAGTGAAATACTTCGTTCGGGTGAACAAAGATTTGATCGGCCCCATATCCCCTCATCAGGGGATTCGTCAAGGCGACCAATCACTTCCTATTTGTTTATCTTATGCATGGAAGGCCTCTCGACCTTCCTAACCCATGAAGAAAAAGTCGATCGCATCTACGGTTGTATGGCGGCAAAAGGTGCTCCCTCGATATCTCACCTATTTTTTTGCGGATGACGTTTTCTTTTTTTATAGGGCATCGATCGACGAAATCCGTCACTTAAATCACATATTGACGACTTATGAAGTGGCTTCGGGTCAAGCTATTAATTATACCAAATCCGGAATTATGGCA
Organism: Arctium minus; assembly: GCA_954870635.1. NCBI lineage: Eukaryota > Viridiplantae > Streptophyta > Magnoliopsida > Asterales > Asteraceae > Arctium > Arctium minus. Next base: position 122,692,695 of record OX941082.1, read on the forward strand.
AGCAACAACTTAGCCACCGATCTTGTTCATGGCTTCTCTTGCATTCTCGGTATTAACAAGCCCATTAACACAAGTCGTTATTTGGGTCTACCTTCTCTTGTGGGTAGTGGTGTACGCGAGTTGGGTTGGGCGATTTTTGATATTTTTACAACCCAACCCAATTATGGCGGTTTGAAAAATCCCAACCCAACCCATTCAAAAGTATAACCCAACTCAACCCTTGCGGGTTAGGGCGGGTTGGGTTGGTTGGCGTATTAGTAATATACATAAAGTTGACGAATAAAATACGATAAATAATACTAAAAATATACCCAACAAAGTTATTAATTATTACAATCATCCAAATATATATTAAAATCCTTAAGTCTTAGAATTAATCTTTAAAAGTTTGAATTATAGCATCCGATTCAAATCATCAATCAAGTACGACCCTTGTTAACTCTTTCTTCAATCTAATCCTCTCATTGCAAAACAGCTGATAAATATCTCTAGCATCAGTCACTCTACTAGGGACACCAAATTTAGGTTGCAACTATTTAACAAGTTTTCTAAATCCTTCACACTCTACAACACTAAAGGGTTGTTGATCCTTTACCACAAACCTAGCCACGACTTTTCGACATTTCTCTTTATTAAATGGCACCTCATTATCATTGATAGTGATTCCACAAATAACTTGTACCAATTCTACTACTATGATAAGCATAGTCTTTTCCACAATAATTAAACACATCTAGAGTCATTTTTTTGAAAAATGATCCCAAGCGTTCGAGGTTCTACCTTACCTTTTTTTTTAGACGTGTTTGGTTCATTATTGTCTTTGATTCTTGGAGACTTAGGGTATGAGTCTGACAAATAATATAATCCTATTACCTCAAATTACAACCTAAATTTGTAATAATGGCAAGTAGGGTCGATTCCACAGGAATTAGATGTTAATGGTGTCAAACTTCTACACTTTAAAATGAGAGGGGGGGGGGGTCTGGATTGAGATTTTTAAATCAAACATATAAACAATTAACGATGATAAATAATAAATATAAAGCTTCCATCAATGAGTTGTAATCCAATTAAAGTTCAGACTTGTGTATTATTGACTTCCCAAATACATTCTCTCGATCAATTCCAGACTGACATAAGTGTCGGTACGCATCGTACACTCTATTTATCCTTATGAATAGACTATCATGAGAAGCTCAATGACAAGTCCCTGATTGGTAAAACGAACTCTAGTTACAAATATAGAAGTTGAGCTACTAATTGCATTAATAGCGAGTTGAATTAATTGAAACGTATCAATAGACCTAGTTGAATTAATTTGGGAATTGACTTACTTGGAATAATTTTGGGCTTTAGGTTGTTAAATTGGACTAATATATGTATATATTTTTTAGGCTATAGATTAGACTAATATATGTATATATTTTTTGGGTTGTAAATATTATATTATATATAAATATAATTTTATGAAAATAATATATTTTAGCGGCGGGTTGGCGGGTTGCATTGGGTTGAGTTATGCTAACTCAATTCCAACCCTTCTAATTAGAGGTTTAGCGGGTTGGTGGTTTAGCGGGTTGTGTTTAACTAGGTTGTTAGCAGGTTGGGTTGGGCGGGTTTCGCGGTTTGACAATTTTTTGTATACCCCTACTTGTGGGTCGCTCAAAAAAGTGATTTTTTCGTTTTGTCTGTTACAGACTCTGGTAGAAACTGCATAACTGGGGAAAATGACTGATCTCCAACGCGGGAAGGGCCACCCTTATCAAGGCGGCAGTCCAAGCTGTCCCGGTTTATCACATGAATGTTTTCCTCTTTCCGGCTTCTACCATCAAGGACATCGAAAAAATGATTAACTCTTTCTGGTGGGATGGAAAATGTGATGGCTTTCGTTCTTTAAATTGGCTCTCATGGGATAAGCTACGTTTCCCTCAAAAGTAAGGAGGTCTGTGCTTCCATGACTTTACCGCTTTCAACATAGCAATGCTTGGAAAACAAGGTTGGTGAGTTGTCTCAAATCCATATTCTCTCGTTTGGGAAACTCCCCAAGTTTTATTTGGAGAAGCATTTGGCATTCGCAAATCGTTCTTCATGAAGGTCTCTGTTGGGAAGTGGGGGATGGTAGTTCCATCAAGGTGTGACCCATGGCTTAGAGACAATAGTAACTTCAAAATCAAGACTCCCGGGATCCTACTCTATCTAACTTTTGTGTTTGAGACCTTTGTGATCCTCGATCGCATTCGTGGAATATTGATTTAATCGATCATATGTTCTCCCAATGTGACCGAAATTGCATACTTAACCTCCCACCCCTAACTACCTCGAGCGCCGACAAGCTTGTCTGGCATTGGTCGCCTAATGGGTCTTATTCCGTAAAGTCGAGGTACAAAATCATCATGGAGCGGTTGGTGTCGTACTCCCATTTGGAGATCGACGCAGATTGGCAGCGGATTTGGAGTGCCAACATCCCTTTCAAAGTCATATATTTCACTTGGAGAGTTATACGAAACACCATTCCCACCCGTGATGCCCTTCAAAAAAGAGGACTGAAAATCTCTCCTCTTTGTCCGTTTTGTGATCGAAACATTGAGAACAGTTGGCACGTCTTTATTGGCTGCCCCACCGTGAACTCAGTTTGGAATGAAGCTTCTTTGGGTCATTACATTGACAGTATGATCGACAACTTCAATTCCTTTTTCGCTCTCATTTTCAGATTCCTTAAGGATTACCCTCGCCAAACGGACGACCGTTTTCTCACGATTTTATGGAGTGTTTGGCACTGTAGAAATGATATATTATGGAATGATGGTCCGAGGGAATCAGTGTCGGTTATCAAATGGGCTGACATCGTTTTTTCATAATGTCAAGTAACTAGGAGTCTTTGATCCTCGGATCAGCTGACTACTAGCCATTCGTGCTCCAACAAATAGCAGCCTCCGAAACGAGACTATCTGAAATGCAACATTGATGCAACCACCTTTGTGAACTCCAACTCGGCAGGTTTAGGCGCTATCATACGGGATAGTAGGGGTACTTTTATTACCGTCAAAGCGACGCCTATACCATTCGTTCCCCCGGTCCGTGAATGTGATACTTATGCGCTTAGAGATGCCATCTATTGGGTTATTAGTTGTGACTTCTCTAATGTGATATTCGAGACAGACGTTAAAGTCATGGTGGATGCAATTTATGATCCAAGTCTTAACAACTCAAAATTTAGGGACATTATTCGTGATATTTGTCGTCTTCTCGACAACCATGGTAACAGTTCGGTCCACTTACTTACTTGCGAGACACTCTCATTTTTTATCTTGTCCTAACATTTTCAATGTAACGCCACATTTTTAAACCCTTGTATTAACGACTTTTGTCATGATCATGATTTTAATGAAGCGATTAACCCCCGATCGGGTGATGGTCATGTCGAAGCCTTATCGCGTCTCAATCTTTCTTTTCAAAGAAAAGAAAAGAAGATAAAATGTAACATCCTGAATTTCCCAGGTAAGCTTTGCAAACCTCTAAGTAACCTTCCTTGGGGAGTGTTCGTAAATTTCTAGATGTGTAGGGATCACCTTTGTGAGTCTCAACCTCTTTTGGTTTCGCGCTTTATGATTTGGACAGTCGTGTCGTATGTGTTTATGTGCTTAAATTAATAACCTTTTTATGCCTGCATGAATGTATCAACCACATGATTAACTCTGAGCATCTACTCATATTTATATGCTAAGTTAGGACCGTGAACTTCGTTATTGAAAACTTATTTTCGACCTCGGGATTTACCGTCGTTGGTCATTAGAAAAACCGAAAGGGACTCGTGATGGGTCAAGGGAGTCGTGCGACTATGCCCGACGATAATGTCGTGGCATAGCCGTCGGGGTCACAATCGTGACAATCAAACAGCGGCAAGAGTCGATGGTGCGACTATGCCCGACGACATTGTCGTGGCATAGTCGCTTGTGTCATAGTCGTTGTGGTCTGCTTTCCTCAGCGAACAAACAGAAGGTGGGGTGAGGGCAACGACTATGCCCGACGCAATGTCGTGGCATAGTCGCAGGGTCAAGGTCGCTCACGAGGAGTTGGATCCAACAGCTTAAATCGATTTTTGGGTCTAAAAGGCTCATTTGTTTCCTTTTCAAAATCTCAGATCAAAATCCTCTCTCTATTGGCGATTTTTCCTTCATTCCTTCTATTCTCCCTCCTCATTAAAAGCTCTCCACCAAACCCTAACATTTATTGATTCTCCAAGAGCTGTTGGGTGCTAGTGTGAGTCCTTGGTGTCATAAAAGCTTCAAGACTTTTAAGATCTTTCCAATAATATACCAATATTTAGGGTTTTCTCCTTACAAATCCTAGTTGCGAGTTCCTATTCTTTGTATGCTTATAAATACACTTGTTGCTTGTAATAAACATACATCTATATATATATACACATTTAGGGGTTGTTTGTTTTTTATAAAAAACCAATTAATACCACTTAAATCTGAATCGGTCATATGTTTGTTATTTCAGATTGTTTGATTTTTTTTTCAAAACAAGAGCTGAAAAGCTCTTACCGTGCTCTAAAATCATAAGTGGTAACATAACCCCTTAATTCGCATAAACTCTCTTTCTCCCTGTCTCGCCTCCAGATTTCATCGCCTCCTGTCTTGTTTGTTGCTTTTGTTACTTTTGGGATAATTCTCAATTGAAAAAGAGAGAAGAAAGAAGAACATCGAAAACAAATCACAGAGATACCATTGAAGATCAGAACCTGATTATAAAAACCCAAATAATTCTTTGAAAAAAAAACAAAAGTATTCCGTCTTCTAGACTGTTCGTCCTCGCCCATACTCTTCTAAATTCCATCTTCAATCTCAAATCAAACCCTAATTTCTCCACCTTAATACAACCTCCCCTTTATTTTTGCAGACGACTTTGAGGTGGCAATGGCTGCAAAACTTTGAGAGAATGATAGCTTGTGAGTTCCTCTTATTTTCCCCCATGGTCTTTTCACGAAATCAAACAGTGGATGCAGGTAATTTAGGGTTCAATTTGCAGGATGTTGATGTGGGAAGATTGGTTTTGCAGAGAAATGGATGCAGGTGAAGATCAACTAAAAAGGAAGATATGTTCTTCAGCCAAATGTCGATTCAGCTCTATAATCAAGGAGAAGGGTGGGTACTTGGCTTAAAAACCTGCAAAATCACAATGATTTAGGTGGGTTTTTTTTCTTTTTCTTTTTCCTTCCTGATTCTGTTTGATAAGGATTTGAGATGCAGATTGATGGGAAGGTTGCTTTTGGTAAATGTCATAAATGGGTGTTTAAAGACCAATAAATGTAACACTCCGATTTCGAAAAACTATCGTTTCAAGTTAATACAAAAATCAGTAATTTTAAGGGAAAATTAAGATATAGGATTTTGGACTTGAATCCTGGATTTTATAGTCTTGTTGGATGAAGGATTCAATTACAAGTCCAACGGTTCTTTCCGGAGCAAAATCGGAGCTATAATGAAGAAGTTATGGCCAAAACAGTGAACGAGAATAAAACCGGACGAACAGTGCATCTCGCAACTTATGCCGCGACTTAGGACTTATGTCACGACTTAGAGGAAGCAAGCGACTTATGGTCGCGTGGTAAGTCGCGAAATCCCCTGGTCGAGCATAAAACCCGATTTTTAGCCCTAGAACTTCATTTCTTCATAACTTTTGCTCCACAACTCCGATTTGGGTGAGTGCAAGTTCCTTTGTGAAAACTATGTACATGCAAAAATGAGTATTTTGAAGTAAAATATGCTTTACTTAGTAATTGTCAATGTGTTGGGTATTTTGATAAGTTTTCATATTTGATAAACTTGAGTTGTTTTAATCTCTTAAAATGCCCATATTTGGGATTTTGATATCTTGACAAGTAATAGTGGGATTTATGCATTTTTGGTGATTTTGTACAAATAAAGTCTATTTTATGACTTATACCTCTTTAGTGATTTTGTACAAATAAAGTCTATTTTATGACTTATACCTCTTTAGTGATTTTGTACAAATGAAGCCTAATTCATGATATATGCATCTTTAGTGTACTTGATTTCGTAAACCCCTTTGGAAATGATATGTCCCAATCCGCGTAGATTTTTGGGTTAATCACATCTTTGAATGTGTGCCTGCATGAACGTTGTTTAGATACGTTGTATTATTTGGGGAAAAGTTAATTGTTGGTCAAATGGGTTTTGAGCATTTAAACTCAGTTTTGACTTAAAAGAGTATCGTGGACATTTGTCCCAGTTTTAATGGCTCTTTGAAGAGCCCAGATTCGATATACATCTTAATGCATCTTATTGCATATTCATGATGATTACAGGCTCGAGTGCTTTAGTCATTCATGTATAGTCATGTAATCTTAGAATGTGTTGCATTGTATCCATAGGCACGTAACTCAGTCTTATTTGATGGTCAAATGGGTGGTACGGGGTTGGACTCCGGGACTCATGTCTTATGACCTTGTCCTTTCAAGTGTACACTAGGAGGGCTAAGTCCGGTTGTGCTATTGTGACAATGGGTAGGTCATGATGGGTGTTTGGGGCCTCTGCCACGTTGGGGCAATGCCATGGTTGTATCTCCCTGCCGAACCTTTGGTGATATTCTTGATAATATTCGCTAAGGTCAGCTGCCTCTTTTGGTGTAGCTTAAAGGAAGTCGTAGGGACACTTGGACTTGTGTGTCGTGAAGTGTCATACGAATAACGTTGTATGAGTGGCATACTTTTGTGTTCCTCCACTCTCAACGGATGCGGGTATCCCCCGCTGTCGGCCCATAGTATTTTGGATTTCATTTTATTTTATGGTCGCGTGAGTATTAAGTTTCAGTTCCATACTTTCGATGACGTATCATACCTATATGTTTTGTTTTCCTTTATTTATGGGTCGAGTATTATACCCCGCCCAGGTTTTGGGTGTTCTGGGATATGAAGTGTCATTCACGTTTTTACAAATTGGGGGTCAAATTATAATCCCGTTTTGGGTGAGTTATGGGTTGCATCGTTTTATAAAGAATGTTTGTTTTGGAGCGTTATCTTTAAAGATGCATATTATGGGGAAAATGAGTCATTTCCATTTCTAAAGTAAACCATTTCAAAAGATCTAGATTTAAACTGAATTCCTTTCTTTAAAGATATATCCATTCATGTTAAAACTCTTGAGCTCACTAGGCATTAAGCCTAACCTTTTTATTTGTCGGCATGTGCATCAGGTTCCAGTTGGAGGTTTGGATTCTAGCAACACAAGTGTAAGTAGTGAGGTGAAGTCTTCCGCGGCTTGGAGATAGTAACTATTATTGGGTTTTAGTAACACCCACCCTTATTATAGATTGTATCTATAATAATACATGTGTATTAAGGTTAAATCTTAAATTGTGATTGTAGATGAAGCAATTATCGATGTATTTAGAAAATTGTAAATTAGTTGCTATTTTCAGTATTGAGGGTGTTACAAGTTGGTATCAGAGCTTAAGTTTGAGAGAATTAGGTATTGATTTTTGATGCCTAGACTCAAGCTAGCGTACTTTTGAATGATTGAAAGCGAAATTGCACCAATAAGCACTATAAGATTGGATGTTTTGAGGATATTGGAGTCACTAGGAGCGAGAATCACGTCAAGAGTAACAAGGATTATCATGTACAGTACGTTCATAATTTCACCTGACCAGTGTTATAGTGAACCTACGAGCTACATGTGTATACTTGGACTACTTTGATGTGATGACCGTTGGGGTAGTGAAGAAGTTCTAAGTGAGTAACTGTTATTAGAGGTTGATGACTTTAGTATTCGTCACTTGGAGTGACGGTAAGCCTGGTGATTGCATTAAGTTGACCGCTTCTGGTCGGATTGATTGGTTGGATTAGAACCATAGACTCTTGGAACCGATGTTATTTCGAGGAGAAATTGTGAGGTAAACCTATGAAATCCTTGATCTTCGCCTTAAGATGTTGAGCATCTGGATGACGATAGTGTAACTAAGAAATCGAGGAGCGTGGTTTCGAGGTGTTGAGTGTCGATCAAATCCATGCACGAAATGTATTTCTGAAATAAATTGCATCGATTATTTCTCATATTTCCAAAAATCACCATGTGAATCACATCACGAAATCTTGAAATGTTTAGCACACTCAAGTTTTTATATCATGATCTTAAACGTGCATAAAGTTATTTTATTACATATGGTTGCAAGCTTTGTTGAGACTTTGTTTATTCTCATTGCTGCCAAACGCTATTTTCGATTGTTGTGATGTTCGTATTTTGACGTTGCATAGAGTCTTGGACAAGTAACTACGACTTATGACCTTAACATTGGATCTCCTCCACATATGTTAAGGCCTCAGACAAAGAGCTGTCTTCCACTATTTTAGTGTTTGAGTTTTCTTGGGAATGATATTCCATGTGAGTTTTGTTAAGTTTTATGGAGTATTGTTTTACGACGTTCACGACGTTTGGGTGAACCTTGAAATGCACAGTCTAAGTTCTTTGCGTGCGTTGTTTTATGGGTTGTCGGGAAATTCATTTCATAAGAATTTTATTGGTGGATGTCACCCCATATGTTAATTTGGTAGTTTCAAGGTCGTGTGGGTTCATTTTGAGTTTTATGTAAATGTAGCTCGTTGTACACAACTTAGTGGGTGAGTTGAGTTAAACTTTTAGTGTGAGTAAACTTACGAAAAACCCAGAATGGGTTTGTGTTGAACTGAGACTTTGAGCATTATTTGGTTGTCGTTTTATCATTGTTGTATCACGCAATCCGTTATATTGATTTACTCGCATGCATGACATAATAGTCACTATTTTGGGCCATTGAACGTTTTTATCCGAACGACTAGAGTCGAAGTCGATTTAAATTATTTTATGTTTGACCAAATCGCAAGCACTTCTCGTTTTACTAAATTTGAGAAATAAATTGGTGCATGTGGGTCGTATAGGAGATTTGACTCCACGTCATTTTGTGGGCAAATGGGGAATTTTGGAACTTGATTACGTAAATTTCTCCTTCCGGAGCTTATACAGACATTTGTTGCACTCCGCTTTAGTGCGGGAAATTATTTTATGTACATAACATAAAGTGATGCATATTCGGACCATAGCGGTCCATTTAAAAAGGTTGTTGCGCATATTTTATTATTGTCGTTATTAGCGTAAGTAGTGATCAAATGATTTCGAAATATTTTCTTATCTGTGTGACTTTGTGATCACTTTGTACACCTACCGAGTAAAATGGTAGTGGATTTTATTCGCATGTTTAATTGTTATAAAGCTTATGAAGTTGGAAGTTTTATAAAATGTTAGATTGACATTGTAGCTTGAAAAACCCTTGAACTCATTAGAACCATAACTTTAAACCCTCTTTGTGAGAGGACTTGTTAATAAGGTCTAGAGGCGTCCTTAGGGATTTGAAGCGCCGGATAAGACGACCTGTGGTCAGTCTGAATTTTGGGATTTTGGTTCTTGGATTGGCTCGCACAGAAGTAATGGAGATGTTAGGCTTGTGCCTTCTCCTAGTTAATTAGGTGATGATCTCCTATTTCGATAAGTCTTTGGGTTAAAACCATGTGTGGTTGCTTATGTGTGTTTGGGTTTTGAATTTGTGGGTTAGTAGTACGTCAGCATGCTATGTGTCTATGGTTTATCACCCTAATGAGTATCTGTGAATAATGATAATGTTATGGTTGACTAGTAAGGACGTTCGATTTGGGCAATTATTTCCAAGAGTAGGTGTCAATTTTGTATCGATATTGCTAAATGGGAATGGAATATTTGTTAGTATATCCGCATTGCAGATAGTTGTGTTGAGGATAGGTGTTGACACTCGGTTTTGGGAAAATAATCGTTAGTATGCCGCAGTGCACATCTGTTGAACCTGGTGTTGCAAGTTAAGTGATACCTAGGAATCAATCATTGATAATCTTGTAATCAACGAAGTTTTCGCTGATTCAGCAATCGATGTTAGAATGCATTATGAGAGTTGTGTAAACGCAGATTTTGGGGTAACCCGCTATCTACAGATGTTGTGTTTGGGTGGTCAGCTTGAGGAATTGATTTATTGTTGTGCTGAATCGGATCAAACTTGTTGATAGGAAATTTCGTTGAGGAAAGGATGATAATGCCTTTATTGGTGTTGCTTATTGGGGATATTTAGTAAGGATATCATTATGGACCTTAAGTAGGAATCACTTATTGAAAAGGCCTTGATTTGTTGAGATTATAAGAATCATTTTGTAACAGCAGCGGATGATCAACTCATCAGTTATATATATGGATTCAGTCATTGCTCGGGTAAAGTCGTCATGGTTGTGGCTACATGGGTTTGAAAGGGGTATGATTAATCAATAGTTGGATCGTTTCTACAAAATTTGTTGTGTTCGTAAAAGGCCAGAAATGAGTGTAATGTGATTCAATGAAGAGTGAATAGAGGTGTGTATGGTCAAGTTCACTCTGGGGTTCCATTGGTGAGAGTGGTTAGCTTAGAGCCGTAAGCTATCTTGAGGGATATGTTCAATCTAAGGTTGGGAGACAACCGAAAATTTATTGATGGGGAAATGATTTCATAAGGACTCGATGCTCCTTCCGTCATCGGTAAAGTGCATTGAACCTTAGAAATTGAGTTTATGGCGGCTTGTTATGTGGAATTCGGTGACAACGTCAACCGGGATGTAACTGGGTTTGAATATGAGGTGAAGTTTCGTGATAGCATCCCTTTTGGATAGGGAATCAATTAATCTTTCCAAATACGATGTTGGGTGCTTGGGTGGTGCCAGATTTCAAGGACGAAATCTCTTTTAAGGTTGAGAGGATTGTAACACTCCGATTTTGAAAATGTATCGTTTCAAGTTAATACAGAAATCAGTAATTTTAAGGGAAAAATAAGATATAGTATTTTGGACTTGAATCCTAGATTTTATAGTCTTGTTGGATGAATGATTCAATTACAAGTCCAACGGTTCTTTCTGGAGCAAAATCGGAGCTATAACGAAGAAGTTATGGCCAAAACAGTGAACGAGAATAAAACCGGACGAACAGTGCATCTCGCGACTTATGCCGCGACTTAGGACTTATGTCGCGACTTAGAGGAAGCAAGCGACTTATGGTCGCGTGGTAAGTCGCGAAATCCCCTGGTCGAGCATAAAACCCGATTTTCAGCCCTAGAACTTCATTTCTTCATAACTTTTGCTCCACAACTCCGATTTGGGTGAGTGCAAGTTCCTTTGTGAAAACTATGTACATGCGAAAATGAGTATTTTGAAGTAAAATATGCTTTACTTAGTAATTGTCAATGTGTTGGGTATTTTGATAAGTTTTCATATTTGATAAACTTGAGTTGTTTTAATCTCTTAAAATGCCCATATTTGGGATTTTGATATCTTGACAAGTAATAGTGCGATATATGCATTTTAGGTGATTTTGTACAAATAAAGTCTATTTTATGACTTATACCTCTTTAGTGATTTTGTACAAATGAAGCCTAATTCATGATATATGCATCTTTAGTGTACTTGATTTCGTAAACCCCTTTGGAAATGATATGTCCCAATCCGCGTAGATTTTTGGGTTAATCACATCTTTGAATGTGTGCCTGCATGAACGTTGTTTAGATACGTTGTATTATTTGGGGAAAAGTTAATTGTTGGTCAAATGGGTTTTGAGCATTTAAACTCGGTTTTGACTTAAAAGAGTATCGTGGACATTTGTCCCAGTTTTAATGGCTCTTTGAAGAGCCCAGATTCGATATACATCTTAATGCATCTTATTGCATATTCATGATGATTACAGGCTCGAGTGCTTTAGTCATTCATGTATAGTCATGTAATCTTAGAATGTGTTGCATTGTATCCATAGGCACGTAACTCAGTCTTATTTGATGGTCAAATGGGTGGTACGGGGTTGGACTCTGGGACTCATGTCTTATGACCTTGTCCTTTCAAGTATACACCAGGAGGGCTGAGTCCGGTTGTGCTATTGTGACAATGGGTAGGTCATGATGGGCGTTTGGGTCCTCTGCCACGTTGGGGCAATGCCATGGTTGTATCTCCCTGCCGAACCTTTGGTGATATTCTTGATAATATTCGCTAAGGTCAACTGCCTCTTTTGGTGTAGCTTAAAGGAAGTCATAGGGACACTTGGACTTGTGTGTCGTGAAGTGTCATACGATTAACGTTGTATGAGTGGCATACTTTTGTGTTCCTCCACTCTCAACGGATGCGGGTATCCCCCGATGTCGGCCTGTAGTATTTTGGATATTTAATTATCCTTACTTAAATGTTTGGATTTCATTCCATTTTATGGTCGCGTGAGTATTAAGTTTCAGTTCCATACTTTCGATGATGTATCATACCTATATGGTTTGTTTTCCTTTATTTATGGGTCGAGTATTATACCCCGCCCAGGTTTTGGGTGTTCTGGGATATGAAGTGTCATTCACGTTTTTACAAATTGGGGGTCGAATTATAATCCCGTTTTGGGTGAGTTATGGGTTGCATCGTTTTATAAAGAATGTTTGTTTTGGAGCATTGTCTTTAAAGATGCATATTATGGGGAAAACGAGTTGTTTCCATTTCTAAAGTAAACCATTTCAAAAGATCTAGATTTAAACTGAATTCCTTTATTTAAAGATATATTCATTCATGTTAAAACTCTTGAGCTCACTAGGCGTTAAGCCTAACCTTTTTATTTGTCGACATGTGCATCAGGTTACAGTTGGGGGTTTGGATTCTAGCAACACATGTGTAAGTAGTGAGGTGAAGTCTTCCGCGACTTGGAGATAGTAACTATTATTGGGTTTTAGTAACACCCACCTTTATTATAGATTGTATGTATAGAATGATACATGTGTATTAAGGTTAAATCTTAAATTGTGATTGTAGATGAAACAATTATCGATGTATTTAGAAAATTGTAAATTAGTTGTTATTTTCAGTATTGAGGGTGTTACAATAAATCATGATCAAATTATTAGTGTTTTTATGTCATATTTTGTGGGTTATAATCCTTTATAATTTTTATAAATTCTTGGTTTTTCCAAATCCTCCTGAATGAAGCTTTTGATCGTATGTTTTTTTTTTCTTTAATAAACGGTGATGGGTGATTCAGATTTCAGATGTTACAAAAACAAACAGTTTTATTGATTCAAATTTCAGACTTCAGCACCATCTCTTATTAATCAGAAGTGATATAAGACTTTAGACTTCAGACCTCTTAAAAAACAAACACCACCTTATTGTTGGGTTTGACCTAACTTTTAAGATTTCATAGATTTGGTTATAAAGAACCTTTTAATCATTTCTTAACATGCTCATCTATCTGGTTGGAGGTATTTACCCGATAAATCTGACTTGAAATGGGTTGTGCTATTGTGATGAGTAGTATTCTAGAATGGGGAGTTTCATATGATGATTATATGGTTCAAAAGTTGAGATACGAAATATGTCTATGTGAGTTTGCTTATCTTATTCATATTATGTGATGCGACTGTTGGTCTCTATTTCCTTGTGCACGAGGATGTAGTTGGTCTGTTTATTGTGTGGCTTATTATTGGCCATGTTTTTGGGAAAGGGGACGGAAGGTAATGTTTAGTTCGGATAGACAATAATGTCCATAAGTCCTTGAGGTGTAACTCGACGGAGTAGGCAATGTTATGGTTTGAGGTTGTGATGTCTTGATGGCATGGGAACTAGGACCGGGACATGAGGTGTAATCCGATAACATCATGGGTGACTCCACTCTCGTGTACATGTCACCCAGATGGAAACGGGTCTCCCCTGTATTTCAAGAGTTATATCTTGTGTTTTTATGTTCAGGTTGGGAACTTCATTGCAAGTGGGAATAACACTATAACACAAAGGGATTTGGTAACACTATAACACAAAGGGATTTGGTAACACAAGTATTGTAGTATGATATTTTGTTTGCGTATTGTTCAATTCATTGATCTCACTAGGCTTCGTCCTAACACTTGTTTGGTTGTTGGTCATCTCACAGGTCCCCTAGCGGCGGAATCTAGGACGTCGGGTTGTCATCCGTGCACATAGGAGTCCCGAGGTGCCAGTCGTTTTGGGAAACTTGTGAAGAGGGATTTTGGTGGAATAGCGACACCCTCATTAATCTAGCTCGAAGTTTATTCTAGATTAAATAGGTTGTTGTAATATTTATTGTTCCTTCTTTTGCAACATTAGTGATGCAAACTAACCTAACCTATTATGGGTCTTAATTGTCATGAATTTGGGAATTACTCTTGTTTAGATATTTCTATTTACAGGGTATTTTGGACCTCCGTATTTTATATGTTATATTGCCAAATTTTCGAATTTTTATTTGGCCCTATTTTTAGGATGTTAAATAAAAATCAATATTTTACACTTTATCCTCATTCTCAAAGATAGTCATTTATACTACTTCATAAGAGCATCTCCAACAGATTCTCCAAAATATAGAACCAAAAGTCAAAACCTCAAATAAAAAAAAGTACATCCATCTCCAATAGATTCCCCATTTTGGAGAATACAACATTGATTATAATATTAAAATATTTTATTCATCTATTAAAATATTATTTCTCTCTCTAAATATCTACTTTCAAAAATTTCTATTGGTGCTCTCATTTAGTAATCATTTTTGGGGTTATCTCCATATTTGGAGAAAAACTCCTTCTCTCTCCTACTTTCTCCATTTTGGGGATAGTTTTGGGGAAACTGTTAGAGCAAAATTATAGCTCAAAATCCTCATTTCCTCCATTTTCTCCATTTTGGAGAAGCTGTTGGAGATGCTCTTAAGCATTTGACCCCAAAACTCTTAAAAACATATTTTGATGCACAAAGTACAAACATTTAATGCATATTTACTTAAATTTCAACTTTACAAAATGAAAAGCATGTTATACAACTTTTCAATGCTTTTACTTCCCTAGAATGACCCTTGGATTCTCAATGTGACTGATTATTTACAATATGACAACTTGTTCATGCTTCCCCTCAAGTTTCTCCTTCCCAAGACTCGTTGTCGTTCCCTGCAATGATACTTTCCCAAGCCCAAAGTGACGATTCACAAATCATCTCTTCGGACGACGAAGCTCTCATCCCAAAGTGACGATTCAAACTCCAATATGATATATGTTTCTCTCCATCTATCTCTCCAAATATGCTTCCTTCTGTTTTTGATTTCTCTAGGGTTTGCTTCTTTTTGATTTCTCTATCGATTTCTCTGGGCTTGCTTCTGTTTTATCACCAATGTTATGGGGTCCTTACTTTTTAATGTTTTTTTTGGTGTCATCTTGTTCTCATATTCATCATGATGTGTTTGTTGGAAGTTGTGGCGTAGATAACAAAGTATCGATGTGAGTATCTTACAACCATCTTGTGAGTAGTTGTTATTCCAACGATCATGTTGTTTGCAGTTTACAATCCCTGTCCATATTTTTTTTCCTTCATCATGAACACCATTTGGAATTGAAAGTCCCTGTATATTGAGTTTTGACAATATTTATTGTTTTTATTACAAGTATTCCTTGATTTTAAACACTTTGTTTATGGGGTTGGTGAGTTCGTCTAACATTGTGTTTCTTGATTTATTATGTTTGTTCTAACTTTATCGGTGCTTACTTTTGTTCTTGAAGGTTTTCTCAAAGCTGAGAAGCTAAGATTCTACTTCAAGAGGTTTCATGTCAAGCTGTAGAGTATTATGGAGGTCTATGTACTATTTGTTGTTTTTTATATTGTGCTCTCTTTGATATCATTCTTTTTAGTGTTTTGGTTTATTGATGCAAAAGACAAATACTTACATAAGGTTCTGGCCATACTTGGGTGGAAAAAAGAAAAAATTTCATAGTTTATCATCATTTTAACGAAATTATGACGTAATGAAAATACCCATGTTCTAATGCACTTTTTTCGTGGTTTTTGAAGTCTTCATTGTTGGCAGACTCTTATTTTTTGTTACCCTTTAAAAGTTTATTGACTAAGAATATTATCTCCCTGTTTTTTGACAAATGAGGGGGTAAAAACAGAGGAACTGAAGAGCATATTTTTTCAAATGCTCCTTTGGTTGTTATTTTCTCCTACTGTTTGGTAGCCTTCTCAATTTACCGATTTTAAATGATTATTTTTGTTTTTTGCAATATATAGAACACAACATCTTACGTGGAGGGAGATAGATACTATGGAGCAAAAGCACTAAAAACATTTTGCTCAGTGACCTTGGGGTTTATATAGACCTTGTTGTAGCTTTGCACAAGAAGT
Organism: Arctium minus; assembly: GCA_954870635.1. Lineage (NCBI taxonomy): Eukaryota > Viridiplantae > Streptophyta > Magnoliopsida > Asterales > Asteraceae > Arctium > Arctium minus. The sequence continues at coordinate 122,708,938 of OX941082.1, forward strand.
TTGAACCAGCTCAAGACTCTGAGGTGTGTTTCACTTGCCTCATATGTAGGGGTGCTCACGGGTTGGGTTGATCGGGTTGAAGACTTTTTAACAACTCAACCCAATATAGGCGGTTTGAAATTTTTACAACCCAACCCAACTCAATCAAAAGTACAACCCAACCCAACCCAAACCGTTCGGGTTGATCGAGTTGGTCGGGTTGTGTTTAAACAAGATGAAATCAAATTTAGAAATATAAACATAAAGGAAACATTTCTTTGAAATACAACCGAATGACCGATAACTCATGAGAGTATGTAAGTCCATAAAAAATATTACGATATTACATATAAAAATGTCTAAACCAAACGATAATATGTCAATCAACAACAATCGTTTTAGACGTCTTCAACCCCGATGTTTTCGCTTTCTTGGCCTTGAGGTTGGTCGTGTCATCATCAACCATTTGGTACAACTTATCCATACTTCTTAAATCTTAAATATATCACATTTAGTTAATTTTTAAGTTTGCACATATATATATATGTGTGTGTGTGTGTGTGTGTGTGTTTACATTTATTAAACATATATACAAAGAAGTTATAGAGATGAATAATAGATTGAAAATATATGTAAATGAAGAGGGTACGCAATAGTGTAATTGTCTGATTTACATATTAATAGAGACTTAATAATCATATTAAATCCACAAAATAAAAGGATCGGGTTCATCGGGTTGGGTTGGGTTCAAATAAAAGTAACCCGATATCAACCCAATACCTACAGTTTGAAGATTTTACAACTCGATTAGACATCGGGTTGCTTCGGTTTGAGTTATTTCGCGTTGGGTTGGGTTGATCGGGTTGATCGGGTTTTTGAGCACCTGGTAGCTAAATAACGTGCACTCAAAGCGTGGACACTGAGTTTCCCAGCGTGGACACAAGTATATATCAACACTGGGATCGCTACAAGTAATAAAATGGTACAAGTACCGAGTATCGTACCCACAGGGACTGGACTTACTGAGAATTGTTGACTTTCATGAACTTCTTGCACAAGTTTCGAGTTGAGAAAAATATTTGTTTGGTTGGTGAATTAATTCTAAAAATGTGAAATGAACTTTTTATAATTAAAGAATGGGTATGGGTGTAAGCATCCCTTGAGACAAATGTAGTAACAAAATGGTCGGGCACTTTGTAGTACAGAAAGTCTATAAAAAGCCCGATCTCTCGAAAGTGGATTTTTAAAGACCGGTCCTACAAAATGCTCGTAAAGTGTCCATCGTTACCAACTCTTAATCTTGCCGATTTAACTAAGTTGATAAAAATCAAGTTCTACCGGTACGGAGATTTATACCCAAATCTCTTTGTGATATAAATCTCCTCCGACGTTTGAACCTTAGTAAATCATACAAAACCCGTATCTCTACGTGGTTATCAAAGAATCTCTCAAATCTTTGTGCATCACTTAAGCCGTATTTCGAATCCGCCCCTCTCGAGGTCAAGATTTAATATTAACACATCAAAGTGATCGGCTTATCCGCGTTGAGTTTAAGTCCCGACTCAAGTGACCAAGCTTAAGAGTTAGTAATAATGGTCACACCCAAGTGTTGCCTACTAGTCTCAAGTTAGCTCACACCCACACCCAAGAGGTGCTTAGCTCATACTAATAATAGAAGACATAATAATATAAGAGAAATAAAAGTTAACTAATTGCATGAATATAAATAAAGTAAGAGCAAAGTAAGAAAATAAATTACGGAATTTAAAATGCTAAAATTAAAGACAAAGAAATTAAAGTACTAGAATTAAAGAGCAAGAAATTAAAATACTTAAAGTTAAACTTGCAATAAATTAAAAGATTAGGAAGTTTAATACATAAAAGTAAAGAACAAGAAATTAAAGACAATAATTTAAACTAAACTAATCTTCAAAACTAAGTTCTCTCTTTTTGGAGAGAAGAACTTAGAATGAAGAGAGAGTGATGGAATTGTTGTTGGTAGATTGATAGATGGATGATTGAACCCAAGGTCTCTCTTATATAGGAATGAGAAGGAGAATTCCCAATGGGATATTCCAAAGAATATTCCTTTTGTTCCCATGGATCTTCGGGTGTCCACCGCGGGCACTCACTGCCCTCCCCGACAGTTTTCCATATTTCTACACAAAAAATTACTTTTGATGTCATTATCATAACTTGCTTTAATTAAAGACCAAAAGAAGATAGAAATGAACAAAAGTGGGTATAAATGGGAAATAAGACACGGAAAAGAGTGATAAATAACACCCAGGAATGAGGGTTATCACATCCTCAAACTTGAACTGTTACTTGTCCTCAAGTAACCAAAAACTAGAAAAGAAAGTTTTACGAAGAAAGAAAACGATAAAGAAACAAAAAAGAAAAACCAAAAATTAAATTACCACCTACGGAGGGACTGTTGATCTTTCTCTAGCGGGAGCGATGTACATTCTTCCATTCTTGACCTTGGTTCTGATGAAATTAATCAGTAGGACTTGAGGGTTAGTGTTTGATAGGTACAAAATTTTACTAACTTCCTAAAACTTGAGTGATACTACAAAAGGATTTTACGTCTCTCTTTATTTTTCACTTTTGAGTATATATATATAAATATATATTATTTATATCGCATTTCCCAAGACTTTTGATTTTATCAAATGTTCTATGCCTGTGGGTTTGTGCTTGTCTCCCAATTTTTCGAAGACTTATTTTATCCCCCCACCCTTTATACTTTTTTTTAAATGATCAAGCAATTGTGATGATGATCATTGCGACCCCCCCTCCTCAAACTTGAGGCAATTGATGTTCTCATCGATGTTCAAAAGTTATAGAAATATATGGCTTGGTGAGGTGTCTAAGGGTAAGTGTATTGGTTCGAATGAAGGGACGACCTACGTCCTTTTAATCATATCAACAACCAAAGTCACGAATGTAGAAATGTACCTGAAAAGAATACGCTAGAGAAAACAACAAAATGATCAACATCCACGGATTAATATAAACGCCAAAAATTGCTTAAGCAACATACAAAAATGGCGCACAAAGTTAACAGTTCCCCAAATACCCAAAAGAGAGAACACAACAGATTAGTCAGAGCAAGTTTTGATAATAACCACAAAAGAATCACAGATGCCTCCACTACTGCTCACCAAGAGCAGTAGCCGTAGCAGTTGTGCCCTCCTTAGAGGGAGGTGCAGAAACTGGAACAACAACCGGTGGGAGAGGAGCGAGTACATCAGCAGGGAAACGTGGCAAAGTTGTTGTCACAGTGGGGTTGATGGAATGCAAGATCCGCTGGAATCCCGCATTCCACTCCTGTTGATATTTCCACATCCGGAGCTCCCGTTCATGGAATTCCATCTGTTGATCCTCCAGTCCTTGTAATTGAGCCAACACAGTTTCATTTTGTCCAGCGAGAATGGTCATCCAAACCTCGCCCCCATAAGCAGTGCTCGAAGGGGGTGCATAGGGAAAGCAGAAGATGCAGCAAGGGGAGTGGTTGTTGCAGTGGGCACGGCAGTACTGGGGACGTTGGCAGTGGGCACTGCAGCACCCGCAACATTGGCAATGGGCACTGCAGCACGAACAGTCCGTGCAGGTCTTGTTCTCTTCAATGCTCTTTGTCTCCTCTCTAGCATTTCCATGCTGATTAAGTTAGCAACCTGCAGTGTTTGGTCTGTATCGTAGCGAGGGACACCCGCCATTTTAATTAGCTTAGTGATGAGAGATGGAAAAATAAGACGAGAAACCGTTCTCAAAGCTGCATATACGAGTGCTGCATGGGCAACCAGACCCACGTTGATGGGTAGTTCCTTCATGATGCAGTAAAGCAGAAAACACTTCTCTCAGGACAGAGTGCCATCATGGGCACTTGGCATGATGTTATGCCACAGAAATTGAAACCACATAGATGCATTCTGATTGAGGTCCCCGGTAGTGATCACTAGCCGTTTATTATCCCGGGACCAACCTTTACCAGGTAAAGCTAACAAGGCTGCAATGTCCTCATCGGGTACACTTGTGATTTTAGCAACCATTTGATTGAAAGAGCAAATGAAGGGGGTTTGTAACCCCAGGGATCTGTTAATGCTTTCCCCTGACCAGTTCACGTCGCGACCACGAATTGTCACCACACTTTGCTTGCATACCCCGATGGTGGCAAAAAATTCCTTGACCCAAGTCAGATTAGCCTCAAAGGGAAGACCAATCAGACGTTCCCATTTGTGGGATCTCAAGGTGTGTTTCTTTTTAATTAGTAACCTTCATCTTCCCCAAGAAATTAAACCCCAACCTTTCAAAAACCAAGAAAAAAAACCTTTAATCTTCTTCATGGCTAGATCGAAAAAACTTACTCCCAACCCCAACTTGGTTCCATCTCGCCGGAGTCTGCGTTTGCACGCCACCGATACCACTGTCGAACCACCGCCATCGCCGCCGCCCGCCACCACTGTCGAACCACCGCCATCGCCGCCGCTTGCTACCCCTGTCATGCAGCCCACAGTCGTTCAGACGAAGGTATTTTCCGTCGGATCGTCAACAACCGGTGTTCAGAACATCGCCGATACCTCCATGGTAAGCACTGATGAATCCCAAGCTCAACCATCTTCCCCATATTTCTTTCTCCACAGTTATCTTGAGATCCATGAGGTTCTAACCAAAGTCACCCACTTTCCTACCCCCACTGTTTCTGTTACCGTACCACCGTCACCCTCCATCGCCGCTGCTACGCCGGCGACCACCGCAAGCCCTAAACCCATTTTCCTAAACATTCGAATCCCCACAGCTACGACCACCGTCTCTGAAAATCCCACCCCTGTCACCGAAAAATTGCCCAATATTCCCCCTAATCCATCCCTAAACCCTAGTGGCTCGCAAGTCCACCATTTCGATCTAAATAACGTGCACTCAAAGCGTGGACACTAAGTTTTCCAGCGTGGACACAAGTATATATCAACACTGGGATCGCTACAAGTAATAAAATGGTACAAGTACCGAGTATCGTACCCACAGGGACTGGACTTACTGAGAATTGCTGACTTTCATGAACTTCTTGCACAAGTTTCGAGTTGAGAAAAATATTTGTTTGGTTGGTGAATTAATTCTAAAAATGTGAAATGAACTTTTTATAATTAAAGAATGGGTATGGGTGTAAGCATCCCTTGAGACAAATGTAGTAACAAAATGGTCGGGCACTTTGTAGTACAGAAAGTCTATAAAAACCCCGATCTCTCGAAAGTGGATTTTTAAAGACCGGTCCTACAAAATGCTCGTAAAGTGTCCATCGTTACCAACTCTTAATCTTGTCGATTTAACTAAGTTGATAAAAATCAATTTCTACCGGTACAGAGATTTATACCCAAATCTCTTTGTGATATAAATCTCCTCCGACGTTTGAACCTTAGTAAATCATACAAAACTCGTATCTCTACGTGGTTATCAAAGAATCTCTCAAATCTTTGTGCATCACTTAAGCCGTATTTCGAATCCGCCCCTCTCGAGGTCAAGATTTAATATTAACACATCAAAGTGATCGGCTTATCCGCGTTGAGTTTAAGTCCCGACTCAAGTGACCAAACTTAAGAGTTAGTAATAATGGTCACACCCAAGTGTTGCCTACTAGTCTCAAGTTAGCTCACACCCACACCCAAGAGGTGCTTAACTCATACTAATAATAGAAGACATAATAATATAAGAGAAATAAAAGTTAACTAATTGCATGAATATAAATAAAGTAAGAGCAAAGTAAGAAAATAAATTACGGAATTTAAAATGCTAAAATTAAAGACAAAGAAATTAAAGTACTAGAATTAAAGAGCAAGAAATTAAAATACTTAAAGTTAAACTTGCAATAAATTAAAAGACTAGGAAGTTTAATACATAAAAGTAAAGAACAAGAAATTAAAGACAATAATTTAAACTAAACTAATCTTCAAAACTAAGTTCTCTCTTTTTGGAGAGAAGAACTTAGAATGAAGAGAGAGTGATGGAATTGTTGTTGGTAGATTGATAGATGGATGATTGAACCCAAGGTCTCTCTTATATAGGAATGAGAATGAGAATTCCCAATGGGATATTCCAAAGAATATTCCTTTTGTTCCCATGGATCTTCGGGTGTCCACCGCGGGCACTCACTGCCCTCCCCGACAGTTTTCCATATTTCTGCACAAAAAATTACTTTTGATGTCATTATCATAACTTGCTTTAATTAAAGACCAAAAGAAGATAAAAAGGAACAAAAGTGGGTATAAATGGGAAATAAGACACGGAAAAGAGTGATGAATAACACACAGGAATGAGGGTTATCAACACCCTACTCATATGTTTGAAACAAAGATAATATATGTTGGGAAAAAGGGCAACTTTGGAAAAAATGCTCGTAATTGTTATTAGACAATAACTTATTTGATCCTTTACTTACATCGTGACTAGCTATCTATGGATGGTAATGTTTTAAAGCCTAGGCTATTCGTAATCCCTGTATTCCAAATTATGAATACCCGCTTTCTTCAATAGATTATGATTTGCACAAAGCCAGGTCCATGTCTTAAATATGAAAATATGAAACCTCGAAGTCCAGGTGCAGGTTTATTAGAAGAGACGGTTTCCATGATTTATTGAAAGAAACTTAATCAGTGATTTATTAAAAGAGAAGAGGTTTCAATGACTTAAATATGAAACTTCTAGGTCCACCTTACTTTTGCAACACCCCCTCTAATAGGAAAATCGTACATTTGTTGAAATGCATTGAAGTGCTTGTGCAATTTGGTTGTGTTATGTTCATCTTATCTCTATTTTTATCTCAAGTTACATTTTTATCTAAAATAAATCGGGTTTATGAAATAACCCAACTCTTATTCATCACAAGTCATATCACCAACATTCAGGAACCTAACAACTTTAACTGAGGTTAATTAGTTCAGTTTATTAATCACTGTTCTTGCATGATCCATTATAGCTTCCATAATATTATTCTCTTTGTTTACGGGTTTCCTCTCAAATTTATTGTGATCCTTATTTGATTGCATACTTTATGGTTTGTGACCCTTTTTATTTCAAAACCACCAAGAAGACGAGGGTTAGAGTTAATGTTCTTCAATGGACAAAGAAGTTGTTGTCATAGGTTTGTTGTTGTCATAAAGATTAAGGCAGTTTGGTTGCTTAATGTTGAGTTATAACTACTACTTTGGATCTTTGTATTTTTTTTTCATCTTCTTCTTGGTGCTTCTATCATGCTATTTGAGATGCTACTCTTAATACAACACTAGAAGCATACTCGCACAATGCAGCGAGATACATCACGATTTTAATGTTTATTTTTATTTTTTGTTTTTTATTGATTTACAGTACGATTTTGGATGATTTTTATTGAGTGATAATGGTTTTTTTATATATAAATTTGTTTAATTTAGGCTTAACAATATAATGTTTTTTATATAAAAAAAATTAAGTAGTTTGTTAAAATTCATTAATTATCTTATATATTTTAAAATTTTTATATTTAAATTGAGATGTTTATCTTGTTTTGATTATGTTTATCAGAATTTAAATTTCATAATTTTAGGATTTGGGGATTAGAGATAAGGATTTTGGGGGATAAGAATGAAATTTATTAATTAGGGTTAAAAACATTTAAAAGTAGTACATATTGCTTCATTAATTATTTTTTAAAAGATTTTAAGTAGATTAACATTAAATAATAGTACATAATGCTTAATACATCACGATTTTAATGTTTATTTTTATTTTTTGTTTTTTATTGATTTACAGTACGATTTTGGATGATTTTTATTGAGTGATAATGGTTTTTTATATATAAATTTGTTTAATTTAGGCTTAACAATATAATGTTTTTTATATAAAAAAAATTAAGTAGTTTGTTAAAATTCATTAATTATCTTATATATTTTAAATTTTTTATATTTAAATTGAGATGTTTATCCTGTTTTGATTATGTTTATCATAATTCAAATTTCATAATTTTAGGGTTTGGGGATTAGAGATAAGGATTTTGGGGGATAAGGATGAAATATATTAATTAGGGTTAAAAACTTTACACGTAGTACATTAGGCTTTAGTAGTTATTTTTAAGAGATTTTAATTAGATAGCTTTAAATGATAGTACATAAAGCTTAGTGAGTTGTAATTAAGAGTTTTTTATGCCATCTTTATAATATAGTATAGATAATCGTCACCGGGCTTTGTCGATCAATGTTGGTGGTAATTTCTTAAGGAGGCAATCACTTTTGGATTTCCAGAAAGAGGTTTAATTATGTGAGGGGGATTGAAGTGGAATTTATTATTTTGATATATGTATATGTTATTTTGTTCAATTATTTCCAGAATATAGGGTATATCTGCAGAAGTATCTACAAAATGTTCATCCATATAAATATATTTGTGGTGCAAGTGCTAATAGTTGCATTTTCAAGCACACTCACTAACATCTTCATATGCATTGTTTTCTCATGATTGGAGAGGCACTAATAGAGAAAACAAATATTTATCCTGCTGAAGTAGGGATATAATTGTTGGAACAAGGCTCCAAAAGAACAATCCAAATGCATGATGGTTGTAATATCTCGTAAATTATATGAAAATATTATTCAAATATATGTTTTGATTCAAATTTGAAAACTTTATAATACTAGAGGGACTAAATATGTCAATAAGCAAAAGTTTAAAATTAGGGATAATCATCCCTTACATGGTTGGCGGCCATAGGATTACTAACCAAATTAGGATTTCAAAAAAAAAACAAAAAAAAAGAGAGAGGAGGATTTGGGTTCCAATTTGATAATTGCCGATGGAAGCTTTGTGAAGATTTTTTTTAGGAAGTTAGGTTGAATCAGTTGAAGTTCCAAGTAATAATTTTTTTAGGTTTTAAGTCAGATTCATGTTAAATATTTTGATCGTGATTTGAAGGACTTTGTATTCGTTGAAGGCATATAAAGGATATCATAAGTTAAGGTACGGATTCTTCATATTCTCTTCTTCATGTTTATTTTCATCCGTTTGTTACGGTTCCTAATTCAAAGTGTTTATTTGATTCGTAAATTACATGGACGGTTCCTTTAATTTTCTTTCGAGTTATTCCGTTCGATTTGGTTATTAACGTATTCTTACTTCCATCAAAGTTATTTGCGTCTTCTGTTCGATTACTTGATTGTTTGATCATGCCTATTCATGGGTTAGTTTTGGTTTGGTTTTACATATGAAAAATAGAGATTTGCATCAAACTCTATTTATAATCTACTGAATTTTATTCTGAAAATTTCACATTATTTGTAAAAATCATAATAAATCGCTCGGTTATCGGATTAATGCATACGATAAGGTTTTGAAAACATGGAGATGTCTATTACAAGTCATTGTCACACGAGCAAATTGTGATTTTAATGCTAAGGTGTCTAAAATATGGGTTTTCCGAAATTGGTCTTGTTTTAGACGAGAACAACGCAACTGTTTTAAAAAATTCGTGAAAAACTTATTTTAAATCCAATTAAGTTCATTCTTGATTCTTTGGAATCACAAGACATTTATTTAAAACTTATATTTATATATAGTTTTCTAAAACTTATTGAAATTATGATAAAATGTTGGATTTGTAAACGTGTAAAAAGCTGAAATTAGTACGACATGATTTCGAAAAGTTGTGAGTGTGAAATTCCTAGTCTATGTTCAGATTTGATTCTCCGTACGTTTTTGGTTGCAACTTTTTTGTAAAGGTTCGTACATGAAGTTACGTCATGGTTTACTAAACGCATTCCATTTAAATTCTTTTTCTATTTGTAAGTCTTTTAGTTTTAAAGTGTTCGAAAAATAAAGTTTTTATGTGGAGCGGTCAATATTATTGTACGTTTAAATACATTTTTATTCGTTTTGTAATTAGTATGATTTGATATTCATTTAGTGTGATCACATGTGTTGTGACATACTTTTGAAGTTTATACGTTAAGGTGTACCGAGCTACTAACCACCTATAGGGGTACCATAGGCACGTCATTGTGGCACCAATGGCGTGACACCATCCGTGGCGGTGTGATCAGTTCACGACGTCTCCTTTCGATTTATTTTTGTGCTCTGGTGAGAGCTGGCCATGGTGTGATGGGTGATTTTGTTCAGGAGGCGTATGGGTCGGCCCTAACATATGTTATTTGTTGTAGGGTGAGTGTCGGTGTAGTGTCCAACACCATATCTCACATTAGTACGTGAGGATCTGCAGTCTAGCGTACGGGCCTGTGTGGCCATATGCAAGTGTATGCGTTTTTCGAGCTCGATATACAATCTCAGTTATGATATTGACTTAAGTTTCTCCGATTTGTTTGGTACTAGTGATCAATTTTTATTCTAATTTGACGATTTGATTTTTGACAAGATTTAATATTGTGATATATTTATTTTATTATAACTTTTGATTAACAATTAAAGTGAGTTATTTGGTCTGAGTTCTTTTGGTTTTGTTTTATTTGTTTTGGAGTATTTCGGTCTGTTGTTGAAGTTAGATGTGGAATGAATTATACTCAACACAACTTTCATGAACACTCAAAAATTCGATTCTTGTGTCCAAAATTCAGATTTTTTTATTATATTCAGTATTGGGTTCGATTATTCGTTGTTATCTATTGTATCTGTGCACTGAGCGTTTGGCTCAGCCGCATTTCTTTCTTCGCGGCAGGTATCCGAAGGGAATCTAAAGAGTTTAAGGGATTCAGAGCTTCACCCTATATAAGAGGTTTGTTGATAAGAAGTTTTTGGTTTTATTAACGTTTTGATGCAAGTATTGGAAGAAAGAAAGTGTATCGTTCGAGACAATTATTATTTTTGATGGTGCTTAAGGTTTAATAATACTCTGTATGTTTTTGTTAACAGTTTGTGTTAGGTTCAGACGTAACCTCCTTTTCCATCTCGGGAAGGGGGTGTTACAATGGTTGTTTTCTATGTTGGCTTTCTTGGTATCCTAAAGACTTAAAAAGAGTGTATTTCTCAATAGTGTATACCTCCTTCTAATGATCCACCCATTGGTTGATGTAGTTGCATTTATTAATTCTAAATTTTATTTAATGGATGAGTTCCTTTTTTCCTTTTTTATTATATTTGACAAGTTAAAGTTCATTTTCTTTTAGGCTCTTTGATGTATGTACATGTGATTTAATGTTCTTTATCCATATCTGATCAATGTCTTCAAACAACTTTGGCTTCCAATTATTTTAAGGGGTTGATGCATTAACACTAGTTTGGATGCAGAGGGAACTTCTTGTAGTCTCATTCGGATGTTAATCCACTTGTAGACTTTGTTGAGCTTCCAAATTCCTGGTGTATTTACTGCAACATCTTAAGAGGAGTTTCTAGGGACCTCTAGAGATGTTAAGTTATATCAAATACTTATAATTTCTCTCACACGAAACTAAGCTACATCAAAGTTTTTGATCTAAGCTTTGTTTGGTATTATCAACAAAACCTTAACATTTTGGGCTTTGATTTTGAAGGCTTCTATTTGCAAGTAAATGGTCTTGTGGTTTTTCTATGACGTTTTATGTTTTTAATGGAGTTAGGATAGCTTCTATGGGACATGAAATTACGACTGTAGTAAAGTCTTGTGCTATTTCAGTTATGACTTGGTTTCCATTTATATGTTCTTTTACGTTTTTCCCTTGCCAATCAAGCAAGTAATACTTCATTACTGATTTCAAATTAGATCAAGTTTGATGGTGCAATGAAAGTCCATCTATAAGTTGGTCTCTCATTCCCCAAAATACTAAAGAAATCGTCATTGAGATATCCTAATTTTATTTTTCCTAGAAATGAGTTATAAATTGTTTTAGTGAAACAATTGTATTAGTTCTTTGTCACGGGTTTATAATTTTTTTACATCCCGCAGTAATGCACGGGTACATAACTAGTTATCTCAAATACTAAGAGCGTGTATAATGATATTTATGACTTTATAACAACATTTTTTCATATTTTTATTTTTATTTTTGTTTTTTTTAAATTCAATATTTAAGTTTTTTTTTATTATTGTTTATGGAACTAGAAATAGAATTTAAACACTTTGTAGACTTTATTGGACTTTTTAAGAATTTTTACAAAGTCTTCCATGTTGATCGATGTTTGATGCTTTATACCGTTATTAATTGTTAACGAGACAATAATATATCAAGGTCTATACTTGTATTGAGATATGTTTATATGAATCTTGAGGTTGTATACATTTAAAACAAAAATATATTTTAGTTTAGTTTAATTATGGTTTTTTTATAAAAAATAATAATAATAAATTTATGCATGTGATGTGGATCTAAAACTTTATTCTAAATCGATAATAAAATTTATCATCAACAAATAAAATTTGAAATTAATGTGTAAAAAATCACAATTGTTTGGATAAATTTGAAATATATATATATATATATATATATATATATATATAGGGTCAGGTTGACGTGAGACCAAGCTGTTTTCGTGAGACCGCGTGAGACCAAGTCTTAAAACATGAAACTTCACACCGAAACACTGTGAAGGTAAAAAACATTTGAACCTTCATAATGTAATCACACTATGAAGATAAAAAAATCTAAACTAAGTTAAAAGAATCAAACCTTCACAGATAAAAGACTGTGAAAGTATATCCGAACCTTCACAGATAAAAGACTGTGAAGGTATAAAAAAATGAACATTCACATCGAAAAACACTGTGAACGTAACATTTACGGTGTTTTCCCTATGAAAAGTTCGATTTTTTTTACATTCACAGTTTTTTGGTGTGAAGTTTCATACTTTAAAGTTTAGTCTCACCGGTCTCACGGAAACTGTTTGGTCTCACACGAACTTAAGTATATACTAGAAGTGTACTCGCGCAATGCCGCTAGATACATCACGATTTTATGTTTCATTTTATTTTCTATTTTTTGTCGATTTACATTACGATTTTGGTTGGTTGTGAGAGAGCGATAATGATTTTTTTATATAAATTTGTTTAATTTAGACTTAATAATATAATGTAATTTATTTTGGTTTAATAATATATTTTTTTTATAAAATATTCTGTTAGATTTTTTTAGTTATATTTTATATTTTTATATTTAAAATTTGATTTTTATTCTATATTTAATTATGCTAAGAGTTATTTTAGGGGAGTTAAAGTGGGAAATGATTTTAAGAGAGTTAAAATGGTTAGAGATAATGATTGAAAATTAATAAATAGCATTAGATGTAGTACATACAGCTTTAATGGTTGTTTTTTAAGTAATTAACATTAAATAGCGGTACATTAAACTTTAAGACTTGTTTTTAAGAGTTTTTTATGTCATCTTTATAATATAGTATATATATATATATATATATGTCAAATTAAAAATTAGAATTTTTTTATCTGTTTCAAAGTTTTATTAGATTTACAATATTTTTAAATTAAAAATAAAGATATTAATTTTTTACGGATATAATTTTGAATAAAGATAATGATAGAGTGTATTTTAAATTTTAAAATATATATATATATATATATATATATATATATATATTTTATTTTAGTTTTGCTTATGTAATTTTGGAAATAGATAACAATGTAATATTTGTAGATATTGATGATTTTAGGTTTTAGTTATTTGTTTGTTTACGGAGTTCAAATTTTTTGATTATATATCGTCATTTCTTTTGTTAATCAAACTATTAGTTTTAACTTTGTTGATCGGGGTATTTTTGTCTTTTTCATATAATCGTACCACATTCATTAAATATCTCACTTAATTATTCCATTACTTAATTATCATGTTCTTTCAATATCTTATTTCTTAACTTAACTATCACAATCTTTAATTATCATATTTATTAAATATTAAAAAATATCACTTAAAGTTCTTTTGCTTAACTTATGAACTTGTTTAAACTCCCCCAATTATATCATTCATTTCACCTATAAAGGTAACAACCAAAGTTCATATATGAAACAAAATTCATTATTTCACCTATGAACTTTGAGAACTTTCTAACAAAAATAATAAAATCATTGTTTTTATCTATGAAAAAAAACCATTTCGATTTTCGCCTATGAACTTTAAATAAAAAACATTGTTTCACTATAAACTTTCTGGTTCTATCTATGAACTTTGATTATTTGGTTTTACATATGAACTATAAACAAAACTCATTGTTTTATTTTCTGGTTTTAGCTTTAAACAAAAATCATTTAAATATTATTATTGACTAGAAACGTACTCGCGCAATGCAGCGAGATACATCACGATTTTAATGTTTCTTTTTTCTCGATTTACAGCACGATTTTGGATGATTTTGAGAAAGTGATAATGTTTTTATAAATTTGTTTAATTTAGGCTTAATAATATAATGTTTTTTATATAAAAAAATTAAGTATTTTGTTAGAATTCAATTATTATCCTATATATTTTAATGACATCTAGAAAAAAATAACCAATTACATATTTAATAATATAATTAAAACAAAATTATAGTAATATAATATATTAACTAGAAGCGTACTCGCGCAATGCAGCGAGATACATCACGATTTTAATGTTTCATTTTATTTTTTGTTTTTTTGTCAATTTACAGTACGATTTTGGATGGTTTTGAGAAAGTGATAATGTTCTTTTTATAAATTTGTTTAATTTAGGCTAAATAATATAATGTTTTTATATAAAAAAATTAAGTATTTTTGTTAATACTTCAATGATTATCTTATATATTTTAATGACATCTAGAAAAAATAACCAATTATATATTTAATAATATAATTAAAACAAATTTATAGTAATATAATGGGAAAATTGCATCAAAATGGAACCAAGTTTGTCCTGATTCCTATTTTGGGAAACCAACTTTCAAAAGTATCATTTAAGGGTCTAAAACAAAGTTTACATTTATTTAAGGGTCTCGTTGACCTTTTAATTTTTTAAATGATGATTTGGCTCAAATAATTTGCCAAGTAAGATGATATGTCATGATTAAATTTACAAAAATAAATTTAAAATGATGACATGTCATCAATAATTATGTCATGACACATCAACTTTTTTTATTTAAAATTTATTCCCTGTTTTTGGCTTTCCGATAGTTTGTATTTTTTTAGTAAACTTTTAGGTCTGACAAAATTACATCACCGGTCAACCACCTTTCAGTCTTTCACCACCATAGACCACCACCCGCCACCGTCAAATATTAAAGAATTGAGTAGATAGAAACATTGTTCTTCAAATGTACTTTTTGCCTCAAACCCAGATTGGATTTACCCAAAAAAAAAAAAAATGAATGATAGAATGTTGTTCTCCAAATGCCCAGATAGCAGAAAATGCAAACCAAAGCTCTAAAGATTGGGTTAAACAATCGCAGAAACCATTACTAGACTACCTTACCCCACCGCCAACAACCATGTTTTGAGATTTGCTCTTCGTAGAGCATGCTTAAAATCATTACCTACTCCTTACCCCACCGCCAACAACCATTACTAGACTACCTTGGCTATGATCCACCTATTAAAGATTGGGATGAGAGTAAAAAAAAAGGAAGTTTTGTGTGCCTCAAATGGTGTTCCTTCTCTCCCTCTCTCTCTCATTTAAAACTAATTCTAGATAACCAGGCAATGATAAATTACAGGAGGCTTTTATGGTATTTCTTCTGAAAGTAAAAACATTTAGTCAGAAAAACAATCACCAGATCTGGGTTTGGTTTCTTCATCAGTGTAAATGCCTCATATGTGTTGAATTACTTCATATGGGTTCATCCCGTGTTCTTTCTATTTCTTGACGAAAATGGGTGTCGAAGATGGAGGGAGGGAATGAGGTGGGTGTTGCTGGAGAAGATGATCGGAGTTAGTTAGAGGTTGTCGGAGAAGATGACCGGAGTTAGTTAGAGTTGCCGGAGAAGATGACCGGAGTTAGCCGGGGATCGGTTGTGACGACGATAGGGAATGAAGTAGATGCGCTGAGTTTTATGGTCTTGTTTTTTATTATTAAACATTTTTTAAACTTCTACTAATTACATTTTAACTTGTACAATAAATACTTTATTACATAAATAAGTAAATGACATGGCACCCAAATATCCATGTAATTTGCCACATCATATTCTGGTAACCGGTTACCTGTTAAACCGGTCAATTGGACCCTTAAATAAATGTAAACTTTGTATTATACCCTTAAATGATACTTTTGAAAATTGGTTCCCCAAAATAGGAATCAGGGCAAACTTGGTTCCATTTTGGTGCAATTTTCCCTAATATAATATATTAATTAATAATGATACATGGAAAGGTCTGCATAAAAGGAAGACCCTGCACATATCAAATTGGTGGGTGTTAGAAGTCTGTAGTAGTAATATGTATCTTGTGCTTTCATACTTGTAAATTAAGAGATTTTTAAAATCTTGCATAAAATGATGGTACCTTGTGCCTAATAATTTGTATTTAAAAGTTTTTTATTCCTGCTTTATAATATAACTAGAAGTGTACTCGCGCAATGCAGCTAGATACATCACGATTTTAATGTTTCATTTTATTTTCTGTTTTTTGTCGATTTACATTACGATTTTGGATGGTTGTGAGAGAGTGATAATGATTTTTTTATATAAATTTGTTTAATTTAGACTTAATAATATAATGTAATTTATTTTGGTTTAATAATATAAATTTTTTTATAAAATATTCTGTAAGATTTTTTAATTATATTTTAGATTTTTTATATCTAAAATATGCTGAGAGTTATTTTAGGGGAGTTAAAGTGGGAAATGATTTTAGGGGAGTTAAAATGGTTAGAGATAATGATTGAAAATTAATGAATAACATTAAATGTAGTACACACAGCTTTTATGACTGTTTTTTAAGTAATTAACATTAAATAGCGGTACATTAAGCTTTAAGACTTGTTTTTAAGAGTTTTTTTATGTCATCTTTATAATATAATATAGATATAGATTAAAACAAATTTATAGTAATATAATATATTAATTAATAGTGATACATGGAAATGTCTGCATAAAAGGAAGACCCTGCACATACCAAATTGGTGGGTGTTAGAAGTCTGAAGTAGTAATATGTATCTTGTGCTTTGATACTTGTAAATTAAGATATTTTTAAAATCTTGCATAAAATGATAGTACATTGTGCCTAGTAATTTGTATTTAAGAGTTTTTATCCGTACTTAGTATAGATTATATTTCAAAAATAAAAATATGATTATATTTTAAAAAATAAAAAATCATTTAAGTATTATTATTGATTGTTTCCAAAATAAAAAATGAATATCTTCCAAAAATAAAAAATAAAATTTTCCAAAAAAAACCTTTCATTTAATACCATTTAATTTATTTTATTTTTCTATCAGATTATAATATTTCATTTAATCACAATCGTTCATAAAAAAAATGAAAGACTCAGATGTAACACCTCAAATCTTCTACAAACGACCGGGAAAAACGACCGGGAAAACGGTCAGGAAAACGGTTGGTGAACGGTTGGTGAATGGCCGGGAAAACGGTTGGTGAATGACCGAGAAAACGGTCGAAACGGCCGGGAAGACGGTCGGTGAACGGCCGGGAAAACGGTCGAGGAACGACCGAGAAAATGGTCAAGGAGCGGTCGGCGATTGTGCCCGCGATTGTGACAAATGTCACTATAGCATGGCACTATCGCACAAAAAAAGGAAGCCTCGGTACATATGGGCATGTCACAATTGCGTTCGGGGTCCAGAGAGTTAAATGCCTGATTTTTTTAGGTTTTCTTCATTTGCTCATATCTCCCTCATTTTAGCTCCAAATTTGGTGATTCTTTTTGCTATGGCTTTGTTTTTAAGAGGTATTCAAGGATATATTATGAGTGTTGAAGTTTATTGGACGATTTAAGAGTATTTTTTGGTGGTAAGCTTTTCATCTCTCTCGATTTTAAGTTAGGGTTTGATGTGTTATTCATTTTGTCTTGTCTTCTTTCCATTTTGTCTTAGGTTTTGGATCTTTGGAGGTAAATGAAACACTTGAAAAGTGTTGGATTTGAAAGTTATGAGGTGTTGCTTATGGATTCAAGTTTTCACCAAGAAAACTTAAGTTTGGGGTTAAAACCTAGATTTAGCCTAAATATACCAAGGAGAGTTCAAGTTGATTTGTGAAAACGTTGTACATGCCAAAAATGTCCATTTTGAAGTATTTATGTGTTTTTACTTGATAAATATCAAATGTGGGTTTATGTGACGAGTTTTGTAACACCCGTATTTTTGGTAAGTAAAGGTCACTTGGACTGTTATGCATCTTGTAAACGGTGGGTTTTACGTTGGAAAAACATTACTTGATGTCCCTAAAAGTATCGAGGGCCTTGGCGTTGAAAGGATCGAGTTTTGGGGCTCGGAACAGGCCCGACGACTATGTCAAGCGATTGTGACAGTGTCACTGTCGCCTAACAATGTCGCAGGTGGAGGAGTGCCCACTGGATAGACCATGCGACTATGCCCTGCGATTTTGACACTGTCATTGTCGCATGGGCAATGTCGCCTGCGGGGACTGAAGGATTGTTTAAGTCCGAAATTTCACCCATTCTCCTCATTTCTCACTTCTATCCCTTCCCACTATCTCCCAAATCATTTCCTCCATCTCCCACACGAACCCTAGCCGATTTTCCTCTCTATATTATATTAATGTTTTCAACCCTTGATGCAAGATTGAGTTCTCACCTCCAACACTAGAGATTTTTGGGGTTTTCTAGGTTTTTCACCAAAACCTAAGTGGTAAGCTTATTCTCTCCATTTCTAAACTTTATTAAGAGATATAAATGCTTCATGGATGATATCCTAGTATTCTATTCCTTCAATTTCGATTTGTAAGATTTTGAAAGATTTGGGTCAAAATTAGGGTTTTGACCAAAATGGATATTTTAATGTAATGTGTTAGGGGATCGATTCTAAATGGTTGAATGTGATTATTTATGGATGGAATTTGTGTATCTAGGTTTATGGAGGTTTTGACCTTGAAGATTCGAGTTTCCTCAAAGGAGCTCAAGGTGGGGTAAAATCTTGATTTAGCCTAAATCAAGCGAAGTGAGTTCAAGTTGATTTGTGAAAATGGTGTGCATGCCAAAATGTTTATTTTAAAGTGTTTGTATTTTACATTAAAATGTTAACTGCTGATAAGTTTGGTTATTTGGAAGTGTTTAACTTTGTAAACTTATAAAACACCCATCTTGGGGATTTTTGAGTATGTTGTTAAATGCATCGAAATGAAAATGATTTGATGACTTATTTACCTAAATGGAAAGTGTAACACCCTAAAAACCAGAGTGAATTTGAAACGCGGAAACAGGACAATTAAACAACACACTTGGTATAAACCTCCCAAAAAGGGGAAATGTACTTAACCTTTACAAATCTGAATACGAATATTGAACTCAACAACAAACTAATCTAAACATAACCTATCTAGATTACATCGGTTGTTAATCCATTATCACCAAAAGAATGGGACTTAAACAATTGCCCAACATCAATACTAGTCATCTCAAAATCCCCGAGACCAAGCTCGTCACTCAAGCCCTTAGCAACCCATCGCTAACGGGAACCTGTTATACACATCATTTGAGAAAAAGTGTTAGGCTTAAAGCCTAGTAAGAACATACAGTTTATAAATTTCAAGAGATAAACAATTGTATCATAAGGAAATCTTTTCAATAAGGTTTAGTTTTCAAATGAAACCTTTGCCACAACCGGTCCTTTTCAATGTAAACTCATCATACGATGACAAAGATAACCAGTTTTACTAAGGATTGTAGCGTAACACAAAGTAGGTCACAATCCGAGTTATGAGTCGAAGCACTTGGAATCCTTAGCCACGAACTAAAAAGGTCCGTACTACGATATGAGGGAGGGCCCTCGAGGAAACCAAGTCAAACTCGTTCACTAAGACTGCCATATGACCCTTAACTAGTAACCGATCTCACATAATCGTACCAAATTGCCCCCGAGGATCATATGCATCCATAGCTACAAATAAGGGAAAATATGATCCATGGCTAGTAACCGGTCTTGCATAACCGTACCAAATGGCCCTCGAGGATCATATACATCCATTTTTACAAAGAGGGGAAAAGACATCCCAAATATAAGTCGACTCAATACCTAGGGATCCACTAGTAATGGTACAAACTCGTCATAACAACATATGTGACCAACCATAGATAGTCATATGGTATAAAATAACATTTATAAACAAAATGCATTTTCAACTTTAACTTCTGGTAAGAATGAAAATCATCAAAAATGAACTTTAAACATTCTTTCAAGTAACCCACATAAATGTGCAAGTAAAACATCCTTTTACTTCAAATAAGATGAAACCCATCATTTTAATTGAAAATGATCAGGAACCCTAAAATCTCCCAAAACTCAAGTTATATCAAAATGTAGTAAACTTAGATCTGAAACCATGGAGATATATAGAAGTTCAAAATGTAAGTTTTGACATGTATAAAGTTTAGAAAAAGGTAGTAGGAACTCACCCAATAGGTTTATACGAAAACCCGAAAACCATATATCGACCCCCTTTAGAGGACGAAGATTTCTACACCGAAACCCCGAGCAATGCACTTAATACTAGCGATTAACGGAAGCTCGAAGATCCAAAGAAAACAAACCAATCTTAGAGAGAGAGAGAGAGAGAGAGAGATAAGAGAGTGTTTGAGATTTGAGATTGAAAACCAAATGACATATTTGAATCTGAAAACCCTTAAGTCGGTCAGGGAACTACGCGGGTTATGCCGCGACTTCAACTCGCGGCATAACTCGCCCGTGTCCAGAAAACCCTAGACATCCAATGGGTTTCGCGGGTTGTGTCGCGACCTCAAGTCGCGGTGCAACTCGCGTAGCTCCATAAAACCCAAACAAACAGAGGGTTACGCGGGTTGTGCCGCGACCTCAAGTCGCGGTGCAACTCGCGTGGTTCACTGTGGTTAGTCCAAAACCACCAAAATCCAAACTCAAACATCAAACCAAACGCGGTGCTAACGACAACGCTTAAACACAAGAGTAACAAGATTACAAAACGGAAATCCGGGGTGTTACAATCCTCCCCAACTTGGGAATGATTTCGTCCCCGAAATCCAACTACTCGAAAACACGAGGATATCTTCGCTTCATATCCTCCTTAGCTTCCCACGTCACGTTGGCTCCCCGATGATGCTTCTACTGCACCTTGACCATAGTGACCTCTTTGTGACGCAACTTCTTAGACTTTTTCTCTAAGATAGCGTCAGGTTCTTCTACACAACGGTTACCCTCGTCCACTCTTAACTCTGAGAGGGGAATGACGCTTTCTTCCTCCGCCAAACACTTCCGAAGGTAACAAATATGGAACGTGTTGTGGATTCTGCTCAACTCCGATGGCAGTTCCAATTGGTAGGCTTGCAAACCTACCCGTTTAAGCACTTTGAAAGGTCCAAGGAAACGGGGACTCAACTTCCCACGTGTTCCGAACCTGATAATGCCCTTCCATGGCGATACCTTAAGCAACACACGGTCTCCCTCTTGGAACTCCATCGGCCGCCTTTTCTTATCGGCATAGCTCTTCTGACGATCCTGAGCTGCTTTCAACCTTTCACGAATGCATTTGACCTTATCGGTCGTCTCTTGCACGATTTCAGGTCCGGCGAATTGCTTCTCTCCCGCTTCAAGCCAACACACGGGAGTTCGGCACTTCCGCTCGTACAATGCCTCAAAAGGTGCCATCCCAATACTCGAGTGGTAGCTATTGTTGTAAGCAAACTCCACCAAAGGTAGGTGAGAGTCCCAACTACCCCCGAAATCGATGACACAAGACCTCAACATGTCTTCCAACGTTTGGATCGTTCTCTCGCTTTGCTCGTCGGTTTGTGGATGGTAAGTCGTACTCAACGTAACTCGCGTACCAAGCTCTTTCTGAAACCCATCCCAAAAGTTCGAAGTGAACCGACTGTCGCGATCCGACATGATCGACAAGGGTATTCCATTCCTCGAGACCACTTCATCGATGTAAAGTTTTGCTAACTTGTCCATCGGTAAAGTCTCGCGCATGGCTAAGAAGTGAGAGCTCTTAGTCAATCTATCGACTATTACCCAAATGGTATCGTGACCTCGAAGAGTTTTAGGCAACTTCGTCACGAAGTCCATGGTAATGTGTTCCCACTTCCACTCGGGAATCTCTAAGGACTGAAGACTCTCATACGGACGTTGATGTTCGGCCTTAACTTGCGAGCACGTCACACAACGCTCCACATAACGCGCCACATCAAGCTCCATTACTGGCCACCAATAATGCAACTTCAAGTCCCTGTACATCTTCTTACTTCCCGGATGAATGGAATACTTGGACTTGTGAGCATCCTCAAGCAATAGATCACGGTTACCCCCAACTTTGGGCACCCATACACGACCGCTAAACAGTTTCACCCCACGGCTATCTTCCGTTAAGAGCAAACACTGTTTCGACATGACTTCCTCCTTGAGATTTTCTTCCAACAAAGCTTCAACCTGCGATGTCTTGATCTTCTCAACAAGACTAGACACTAACTCGATTCTCGAGAGTGTAGCCCGAATACTTCCGCTATAGTCCTTCCGAATTAATGCATCGGCTACAACGTTAGCCTTACCGGGATGGTAAAACAATTCACAATCGTAATCCTTGAGCAACTCGAGCCACCGCCTTTGCCTCATGTTCAACTCCTTTTGATCAAAGACGTATTTCAAACTCTTATGATCCGTGTAGAGCGTACATTTCGTTCCATAAAGTTAATGTCGCCAAAGCTTCAAGGCGAACACCACCACTGCTAACTCCAAATCGTGGGTAGGATAGTTCTTCTCGTGTATCTTAAGTTGCCTCAAGGCGTAAGCGATTACCTTGCCTCTTTGCATCAACACACATCCTAATCCCATCTTCGAAGCGTCGCTATAGACCACGAAGTCTTCTGACCCTTCCGGCAACGACAAGATTGGAGCTTCACACAACTTCTTTTGTAGAATTCGGAACGCCTTCTCTTGCGTTTCGGTCCAATCAAATTTTACATTCTTCCGAGTTAAAACTGTCAAGGAAGAAGCGATCTTCGAAAAGTCTTGAATGAATCTCCGGTAGTACCTCGCCAGACCCAAGAAACTTCGGATCTCTGACGGACTCTTGGGAGGTTCCCAATTCATCACAGCTTCAATCTTGGAGGGATCCACTTTCACTCCATCTCGAGTGACAACGTGACCTAAGAATTGCACTTCTTCAAGCCAAAAGTCACATTTGGAAAACTTGGCGTACAATCTTTTTTTTCTCAACACATCAAGAACTTCGTGTAGATGTTGCTCGTGCTCTAACTCGCTCTTAGTGTACATGAGTATATCATCAATGAATACAATGACCAACTTGTCGAGGAAAGGTAGGCACACCCTATTCATCAAATCCATAAATACCGCTGGTGCATTCGTTAGGCCAAAAGGCATTACAAGAAACTTATAGTGGCCGTAACGCGTTCTGAAAGCTGTCTTCGGAATGTCTTCTTTTCTTACCTTCACTTGGTGGTAACCCGAACGTAAGTCGATCTTGGAAAAACACCCCGTTCCTTGGAGTTGATCGAACAAGTCGTCAATCCTGGGAAGCGGATACTTGTTCTTCACTGTAGCTTTGTTCAACTCACGATAATCGATGCACATTCTCATTGTGCCATCCTTCTTCTTGACGAACAAGACCGGAGCTCCCCACGGCGACGAGCTCACTCTTACGAATCCCTTCTCCAAAAGCTCTTGGAGTTAGGCCATCATCTCTTGCATCTCCGCTGGCGCTAACCGATAAGGGGCTCTAGCAACAGGAGCCGCTCCCGGTACGAGATCAATCCGAAACTCTACTTGGCGATCGGGTGGTAACCCGAGCAAGTCGTCCGGAAAGACGTCTGGAAACTCGCGCATAATCTTCATATCTTCGAGCTTTAACTTCTCTAGCTTGGCTTCGATCACGTAGGCTAGGAAAGACGAGCATCCTTTCACCAAACACTTACGTGCTTTAGTCATGGTGATTATTGCCACATCTCCCTTCCTCTTCTCACCATAAATCACAACAACTTCGCCACTGGGATTGGGAAGTCGAATTAATTTCTTGGAACACACGAACTCGGCATGATTGTTCGCTAACCAATCCATGCCGACCACAACATCGAAACCCCCGATCAACATCGGCAACAAATCGATTGGGAAATCTCTCCCTTCGATTCCTAGAGTACACTTCTTCAGAACATAGCGGATCAGAACTTGACTACCATCTGCTATTTCAACTACTAACGCATCCTCTAGACTAGTAGTGGGCATAGAAATCTTTGGACGGAACAACTCAGATATAAAAGAGAAACTGGCACCCTTATCGAATAAAACACGAGCAGGTACTGAGTTTATAAGAAATGTACCCGATACCACATCAGTTGATGCCTTAGCCTCATCGGCCGTCATCTGAAACGCTCGGCCCGGAACCCTAGATGGATTCTCTTTCTTCACTGGCGCGCTACCCGACATGAGTTTCGGGCAATCTCTCCTCATGTGCCCCGGTGCCTTGCACTCGAAACAGACATTCCCTCTGATTGGGAAATCCTTGGCGAGGTGATCAGCTTTCCCACATTTGAAACAAGTTTGGGAAGTGGTGTTACAGTTACCGTGGTGCTTGGTTCTGCACTTCTGGCACCACCTAGCTTCTTGATAACTGCTGAAGTTTCGGTTTCCGACAAAAGGTCGGGTTCTCTTGGGAGGTACTGAACTTCTCTCCCATCTCGTCTTCTCAACAACTGCCACAGCCTTCCCCGGTTTACCTCTCGCGTAAACCTCTTCCATAAACTGTGCCTCTTCGATAGTCTCCCGAAGGTTAGAAGCCTTCGAGTTTCGGACCATAGTCATCATGTCCGACGGTAGACCCTTCAGATAGGCCTTAATCTTCTCCTTCTCAGTTGAGGCCACATGCCCCACTAACCCCAGGTTTTCCATGAATTGAAGGGTATACTCTCTCACCGACAAATTCCCTTTCTCCAGCGCTCGAAACTCTGCCTCGATCCGATCCACAACCCTCTCATTGCAGTATTCTTCCAAAAGCTTTACCTTGAATTCGCCCCAAGTCAGTTGGGCCAAAACAATAAGAGAGAGGGTGGACTGGATAACATTCCACCATGTCAGCGCCGTATCCCTGAGCAGTTGAGTACCGAATCTCACCCTTTGGTCATCCCCACACTCGGATGAACCGAAATCCTGATCGACCGCTCGGATCCATTTAACACATGCAACTGGGTCTTCGGAACCAGAGAACTCTGGTGGTCCGCAACCCAGAAAAGATTTGTACGAACAACTCTTCCCACCTCTCAGAGCACCAACAACCCTGTGCTCTTCAGTTCTGACTCCGCTCCCAGAGCCCCCAGGGCCAGTCAACACATTCTCTTCCACTGCCCCATGCCTCCTGAGGCTCGTGTACCGGTCCTCCAACATCTTCTGAAAAACTTCTTGCTGCTTCTCCATGGCCGACGTCACCATCTGCATGACGCTGGCCATCATATCAGCTTGAGGGTTTGCCACTTGAATAACGGGGATGGTGGATGCCAAATCTACTCTTAGCCCCAGCTCTACTTCCCCAGTAAATATCGGTGGCATGCCCGGAGGAACGACTGCTGACACTCTAACCATAGGGTTCAGCTCACGCGAACTGACATCGCGAAGATCTCCGCCGCCTGACGGACGACCACGTGTGTTCACCATACCTAAGTAATGGTTGCCACACAAGCACGAAAAGAATAAGAGACAGATCAATAGAACAAATACGAAAGAACGAATACCACATTACCAATTGTCATAGTAATGGTACATTAAGCACAATCACGTATAAATATTCTCATAATAACATTAGCTAGGTGAAATTATGAACATACAATACATAAAGGTTCTTAATACCATCGCTACAACGTTCGATAACTATAATTTCCATCGACTCTAAGACCAACCAATCTTAGAAATTCTACCCAAGCTCACGAATCAATGTTTAACATACTCAGTCTAAGTCTAGACATCTTACATTCATGCCTAGATCACTTAAACTAGAGCTCTGATACCAACTTGTAACACCCTAAAAACCAGAGTGAATTTGAAACGCGGAAACAGGACAATTAAACAACACACTTGGTATAAACCTCCCAAAAAGGGGAAATGTACTTAACCTTTACAAATCTGAATACGAATATTGAACTCAACAACAAACTAATCTAAACATAACCTATCTAGATTACATCGGTTGTTAATCCAATATCACCAAAAGAATGGGACTTAAACAATTGCCCAACATCAATACTAGTCATCTCAAAATCCCCGAGACCAAGCTCGTCACTCAAGCCCTTAGCAACCCATCGCTAACGGGAACCTGTTATACACATCATTTGAGAAAAAGTGTTAGGCTTAAAGCCTAGTGAGAACATACAGTTTATAAATTTCAAGAGATAAACAATTGTATCATAAGGAAATCTTTTCAATAAGGTTTAGTTTTCAAATGAAACCTTTGCCACAACCGGTCCTTTTCAATGTAAACTCATCATACGATGACAAAGATAACCAGTTTTACTAAGGATTGTAGCGTAACACAAAGTAGGTCACAATCCGAGTTATGAGTCGAAGCACTTGGAATCCTTAGCCACGAACTAAAAAGGTCCGTACTACGATATGAGGGAGGACCCTCGAGGAAACCAAGTCAAATTCGTTCACTAGGACTGCCATATGACCCTTAGCTAGTAACCGATCTCACATAATCGTACCAAATTTCCCCCGAGGATCATATGCATCCATAGCTACAAATAAGGGAAAATATGATCCATGGCTAGTAACCGGTCTTGCATAACCGTACCAAATGGCCCTCGAGGATCATATACATCCATTTTTACAAAGAGGGGAAAAGACATCCCAAATATAAGTCGACTCAATACCCAGGGATCCACTAGTAATGATACAGACTCGTCATAACAACATATGTGACCAACCATAGATAGTCATATGGTATAAAATAACATTTATAAACAAAATGCATTTTCAACTTTAACTTCTGGTAAGAATGAAAATCATCAAAAATGAACTTTAAACATTCTTTCAAGTAACCCACATAAATGTGCAAGTAAAACATCCTTTTACTTCAAATAAGATGAAACCCATCATTTTAATCGAAAATGATCAGGAACCCTAAAATCTCCCAAAACTCAAGTTATATCAAAATGTAGTAAACTTAGATCTGAAACCATGGAGATATATAGAAGTTCAAAATGTAAGTTTTGACATGTATAAAGTTTAGAAAAAGGTAGTAGAAACTCACCCAATAGGTTTATACGAAAACCCGAAAAACCATATATCGACCCCCTTTAGAAGACGAAGCTTTCTACACCGAAACCCCGAGCAATACACTTAATACTAGCGATTAACGGAAGCTCGAAGATCCAAAGAAAACAAACCAATCTTAGAGAGATAGAGAGAGAGAGAGAGAGAGAGAGATAAAAGAGAGTGTTTGAGATTTGAGATTGAAAACCAAATGACATATTTGAATCTGAAAACCCTTAAGTCGGCCAGGGAACTACGCGGGTTATGCCGCGACTTCAACTCGCGGCATAAATCACCAGTGTCCAGAAAACCCTAGACATCCAGTGGGTTTCGCGGGTTGTGCCGCGACCTCAAGTCGCGGTGCAACTCGCGTGGTTCACTGTGGTTAGTCCAAAACCATCAAAATCCAAACTCGAACGTCAAACCAAACGCGGTGCTAACGACAACGCTTAAACACAAAAGTAACAAGATTACAAAACGGAAATCCGGGGTGTTATAGAAAGTATTGGGTAAGAATGCATTTTTATGATTGTTGCTATTACGTGCATTTTGTATCGTGAAATGTTTTAAAAATACCACCGTGTGAGTCATGGGCGCTTGGTCATTCCCAACCTTGCAAATGTTTCTGAACTTATGAACCTTTGGTTTTGGGAAAAGATGTAACTCAAGTATTTTATTGAGTAAACCGGTGATATTGGTATTTAAATGATTTATCGTATGGGTGTAAATGTTTTGAGTAATTGTCATTTAAATGTGTGTCATGGGACGTTTTGGAAAGAGTAAATGAGATTATAAATTTGTTTGGAAAATGATTTATGTTGGAGTTTATTCATATAGTTGAAGTATGTGTTTGCATAAATGTGGTCGTTGCATTTTATTACATTTTGTGGATTTTAGCATATGGTCGTTTGGTTGGTTGAGCTTAAGGCTCAGTTTTCGGATTTGTCGGGTATTGGGGACTTTTGTCCGGTTTTAATAACTTAAGGTGGAGCTTTGGGTGTGAGTTGCATTTATTGCACTTTATTTTGGAGAATACATGTTTTGAGTGTGTGTGTCATTCATTTGGAGTCATGTATTTTAGACTGTAATGCATTGGATCCATAGGCATGTAAGTCGATCGTGTTTAATGGTGAGGACTCTTGGGATTCTCACTTCGGGAAATAATGCCGTGTTGGCATTGGTGCTGTCCCGGTTGTTTGGCGAAGAGGAACATTTATAGGTTGTACTTCGATGGAGCAGGCAATACAGTCACGACTGGAGGTGTAGCTCGATAGAGCAGGCAATACAGTCACGATCCGAGGTGTAGTTCGACAACATGGTTATGTGGTTTAACTTTGTGTTCCGCTATGTACAATGGAATCGGGTCTCCCCCGTCACCGGAAGGTGTTATTTGGGTATTAAAGGGTATTAATTTATTATCCATATTTTCGGTGACATGTTGTATATATGGGTTTGTTTACTCAAGATCTATGGGTTGTGTATTATGTCCTATCCACGTTTGGGGTGTTTCGTGAAGTAAATTATATTTCAAATTATTAAATTGGGAGTTTGCTTACTATTCACGTTTTGGGTGAGTTTGGGATAAAATGGTTTTATGAAAGAAGGTTCAAGTTGGGTCCCTTGTTTTAAAGGTGTATTTGGAAAATGTTGTCGTTTGATATTTAAAGTAAATCTTTTGTTTGTCTACGATTTAAATTGCATTCTTTCCCTTTAACAAATATATTTATTCCATGTTGTAAACTCTTGAACTCACTAGGCGTTAGCCTAACCTTTTTATTTGTCAGCATGTGCATCAGGTTCCGGATGGGGGAAATGGTTTTAGCGTTTTTGGTGATGTGTCGAGTGCTAAGAGTATGTGCAAGAATGCGTGGCTTGATGAAGTCTTCCGCACTAGTGTTGAGAATAGCAGCTTGTATTTGGGTTTAGTAACACCCGACCTTGAGTTAGTCTCTATGTAAGATTTCATTTGTTATGTTGATGGAAAATTTTAGAACCGTATTTTAAGTATGGACTTGTCGCATGAGGTTTTATCCATTCCTTGAGACATATTTATAAATTTTAAATTAATTTCTCTTTCGAATTGAGGGTGTTACAAGTTTCGTCTATTTTCGATATGCGATTCTATAAATCTTGTGAAAACCCCATATGTGGGGATTTTTGGAATAGTTTGATAAATAAATCATGTTGATATGTTTCCTTGATGATTTAATATATAAATGGAGGTCATTTGATGTAGATATCCTTTTAGTGTATTTGATCTTATAAACCATTTGGAAAATGAATATTATTGTGTTATGAGGCATTTTGGAAATATAAGGGTATGATTCCATTTGGAAAATGGTTTGTCTCAACCAATGATGAGTTTTGGGTTAATTTGGTTAAATGTGTTTTATTATTTACACTGGCTTTTATTGTACAATAAAGTAAATTGTTGAGCTTTTGGCTCGGCTTTGACTAAGATGAGCCTTGAGGACATTTGTCCGGTTTTAATAGCCCGTTGTGGAGTTTTTTTAGTATGATTGCATTTATTCGTATCATTAGAGAATTACATGCTTTGAGTGCTTTGGTCATTCAATTGGAGTCATACAATGTTATAGACTGTAATGTAATGGATCCATAGACATATGAGTTGGTCTTTATTATTTTAAAAATGGCGGTTATTTCCATGTTGGGACCATGATTAGTCATGGGGTCATCGAGGGCCTTATGGTGTGGGCTCTTGGAGTCAAACACCTGCCATTGACCCTATGATATAACATCTGAGTCAGTTTTTACGGGATAACTATTTTCCGTTTGTAACTAGTTGAGACATTAGGCCCTCGGAAGGCAACTTGGTACGGTTATGTGGGACCGGATACTAGCCATGGACCGTAAATGTAATCCTAGTGAATTAGTATGACTAGGATCATTGGGTGCCCTCCCCCACATCTGAGTAGGAGTCGTGATGAGAGACCATCCATTGACCCGAATGATGAAGATCCATTGAGATGGAAGATTGGACCAATCACAAGGTCAAAAGCCAAGATGTTCATTGACGCTCTTAACGGTTTGATTAAATCTTGTGGAAATCAATCTCTTCCTTCTTCGCAAGATAGCCATAAAAGTTTTCTAAATTTGCTCCAAGTCGAAGACCAAGATTAGCCTTAATCTTGGTAACTCAAATTGGGATTGTTTCATCTATTTTTTCTCAAAGTCTAAGAAATTCGGCCAAGTCCACACAAGGCCCATGTTTTAGCCATAAATCACTCATTTCAAGTCCAAATGGACTCAAATAAAAGCCCATTTAAAGAGTAGTCTTTTTCCTACAATTTAAGAAGGATCCAAGCCCAAAAAGAAGGTCTATGCCACGTCCATGAATTTTCCCAATAAAAGATCTAAGTTCAATTAACTAATTTGAAGGCATTTTGAAGGTTCTTGTCTTTATGAAATCATTTACTTAGAAGATATTTGAAGGTTGCTTCATTTAAAATCTTTTAAGGAGTTACAAGTGAGATAATAAGTATTTCTTATATGATAGCTTATCTTGATAGGGTAAGTTTCTTATCTAGATAAGTATTAGTGCTTATATTTTCATCTATAAATAGAGACTCAAAGTAATCTTTTGAGGACACCTTTGATTTGAATGAAATTGTGAGTTTTAAACTCTTTTTGTTCTTTCTGAACTTTATAACTTATCAAGTCTTCTTGCTCGTGGCGTTCAATACTTATCAATCAACTTGGTGGGTTGATTGTGGCGTATCCAGTGTTCAAAAAGGTGCGTCATGGCGCGATATGGCGCAAGACGCGTCTCCGCCATTACGAAATGACCCATAACGTT
The DNA here is from genome assembly GCA_954870635.1 of Arctium minus. Taxonomy (NCBI): domain Eukaryota; kingdom Viridiplantae; phylum Streptophyta; class Magnoliopsida; order Asterales; family Asteraceae; genus Arctium; species Arctium minus. The sequence continues at coordinate 122,740,069 of OX941082.1, forward strand.
TCTGTAAGGCGTGGCTCACGTTATGGCGCCTTAAGGCGCGCAATGGCACGCCGCGACGCGCGTTTTTTCTAATACGTGATTTTTTTTTCAAAAAAATATATTTTTTTAATTTTTTAATTTTTTTATCTTTTGTGTTTTTACATTTTTAACTTTAAATTTAACACTTTTATAGATTTATCCAACCACATCACTCACAGTTTCACGAAGTCATAAACGTTATGGACTCGCGATTAAAACGAAGTTGGAAAATTGTTTTTCTAAGTTCTATTTTAAATATTCAATCTAAAACTAATTTTGTACTAGTAATTTATATGATTTTATTCTTCCAATATGAATGTACATTCTTTAATATCATTATTTGATTAGAATAATGCAACACCCTAAATTTTAGAGGAAAGAAAAATTCGAAAAATTGACAATATGACGGCTGTAAAAAGAGTAAACCTGAATAAACAATGACCTGATAAATCAAACCCAAAGTATCATCCCATAAACGGGGAAATATGGTTGTGGCCTTTACAAACTAAATCAAATGAAGAATAATATTCAACAACCTAATAATCTAACTTAGACAAGAAAGATTAAGTTCGGGTGTTGCTATTCTTCCAAAATGTGTATCCACTATCACCGTTGTATTGGTCAATATATCTTCCAAAAAGACCGCTCTCAACCCCAAGGTCGTCCACTCAATCCCGGCGTACCCAACAGCTAGGTTGACCTGTTATACATGCCATTTTAAGAAAAAGTGTTAGGCTAAAGCCTAGTGAGATCAAACATTTGTATTTAGAGGTAATCAACAATAAGCGTAAGTAAAATTTAATTTGTAACAATGAAGATAATATTCTTTACCATAAACAGATACCTCTTGGGTTAACAGGGGAGACACGCTTATTAACACAAGTGATGGAACACAAGAGTAAGACACTTGACGAGTTAGAAAAGCCAATACACATAGAAAGTACACGCAAGGGATGTTAGGCTCGGTGGCTTTAAACGTACACCCACAGAAAGTCAACTTCAACCACATAGGGTCCTTACGTTGAAATCCTCATCCAATATCGTAATACTTAACACATAGGACTTATAACCCAATCTGATGCCTAAACGTGCCTCGACGTGAGAAACTAATGTCCCAACGTCGGTCAAAATGCAACAACAAATATGGGGTCATGACTCCCAAATGAAACCAAATATGCCACATTAAGCTAACAAGCTAATCGGTGATTCAACATTTAAATATATCAACCAAGACATTGACAAGTGAAAGTTTTCACATAATTACTCACATAATTTTACCAAGAGGTTCCAAGTTGTCATTTGAATCATATTTCCATATTCTAAGTCAAATACTTCAAGTTCTCTTTCATTCAGTTCATTTTAATATTTCAAAATCCTAATCTTGGATCCCAAGTATTTAAACCAAGGTTATAGTAACACAGTTCCCATGTACAAACTTATCAGCAGTTCAACATAAAAAGTTCATCAACCCAAAAATTATATGTTTACCATAAGACCCTAAAACTCCAAAAGTTAGGTTTAGATACAAAAGTTCATCCAAGACAACAAACAAAGATGAAGATGTTTAGATGCTGAAAACCCACATTTTAGCATGTATAAGGTTTTTATATAAGATGATGAACTCACCTTATAGGGTTGTATTTAGAAACCCTATAATACCAAGAACTTTAAGGGATGGGGAGGATCTTTGAGGAGACTTCAACTAGCACCACAACTACTTATAGCACCTAGAAAAATGTCATCAATTGATCAAGATGGATGTGGTTGGGAAGCATTGAATGAAAGAGGTGGAACAAGAGAAAACTTACCAGCTTCTTGAGAGGAAATCGACCCTATCAAAACCCTAAAATCAGAATAAATGCCAAAATCCCGAAAATGAGGGTTTTATACCCCTGTCACCCGTCGACGACTATGACCTGGCGACATTGCCCTGGTCATAGTCGTTGGGCAATGTCGCCACCCAACACCACTTTTCTGTTTGATTAGCACGCTGATCCCTCCTTCAGCGACTTTGAGACACACAACTATGCCTCGTGACATAGTCACCGGGCATAGTCGCCCCAAGTCCTCCGGGCGCGACTTCGACCCGATTCTTCGACGAGGAACATACGATAAGACCCATATATCAAAACTAAACAACCATGCAACAACGCAAGATTATTAAACGCTCTAACGAACACCGAAATAGTGGAATTTACCCGAAATTACGGGTGTTACAAATAATATATATATAACATATATGTATATATATAATTTTGAATATGACATACAAATTTTCCACCTTATGTCACGCCTTGAAAAACGCCGCGTCCTCGCCATGGTGTGTAAGGCTTAAGGCTTGACCTCGCCGCTACACCACGCCTCACGCCATTTTGAACCTTGGGCGTATCTTATACCAAGGTTCTTGTCTCTTTATAGACAACGGGTCGCAGTTTCACCAATACTATCTCGGCAACCAATAGACGGTCCGGAAAATCATATCATTTGGTATCAGAGCTGGCGCTATTGGTTTGCATATCATTTCTTTTCTACCTTTCCTTCTTGTTAATTTCTTTTAGTTGAGATACAAGAATCACGTATTGGTAGCGGGTCTTGTAACTTGTCACAAGTTGACATGGTTCCTACTAGTGACTATTGAATTCTCCGCTTCTACCTTTCTTTTCTTCTGTTTCATTGGTATATAGATACTAGCAAAAAAAAGCGGTCGAACAAAAAAAAAAGAAAAAAAAACTATTTCGGCAAAAAAAAGCATAAAAAAAGAAACAATAGAAAGAAAAAGAACACACAAAAAAGTTTGAGTTCCATATCTTCTTGTTACATCGTGATCATTTGATAATATCATAGTTTTAATTGTTTGGTAGGTTTGAATTCCTCAAGTCCACAAGCCAAGCTTGATAATTGTTTTTTTAGTTCTTTTAGAACTTTAAGAGATTTAAAGAGTGGTAAAAGGTTGTGTGGTGAGATTAATATGAGGGTTGAGTGAATCATTTCTTGAGAGAAACAAGTGAGGGAGTTTCGAGAGGAACTAACCTTAATTTTTGCAGAATTTTAAGATGGGGGATGATCTACCCTTTCCGAATCTTCAAATTCAAGCCATAATGCATGAGATGCGGCAGATGATGGCAAATGAATTCAAACAAGATCATGAAAGAATGGATCGGATAGAGGCACACACACGAAGACCACCATCTCGTGAAGGTTCTATTGTGAATGAGGAATAAAGAAGCAACAAATGGGATAGGGAATCTAAAAGGAGATCAACTAGGAGGAGGTGACGTATAGACAATAATTTGAGTTCCATAAAGATGAAAGTCCCTTCTTTTCAAGGAAAGTCAGATCCAGAAGCATACCTTGATTGGGAGACAAAAATGGATTTCATCTTTGATTGTCATGAATACTCCAACCAAAAGAAGGTAAAACTTGTTGTCATTGAGTTTTCTAATTATGCACTAACATGGTGGGATCAACTTGTGATTAGCAAGCGAAGAAATGGAGAAGAGGCCTATTGAGAGTTGGGAAGAAATGAAGATGGTCATGAGGAGAAGTTTTATTCCTAGTCACTACTTTCATGACCTTCACAACAAGCTCAAAAATCTCAAACAAGGGAATAAGTGTGTTGAAGATTACTTCAAATAGATGGAGGTTACCATGATCAGGGCCAACATTGAGGAGAATCGAGAAGCTACAATGGCCAGGTTCTTACATGGTTTAAATTTTGAAATATGTGATCGTGTTGAAATGTACCATTATGTTGAGATTGAGGACATGGTTCATATGGTTGTTAAAATTGAGAAACAACTTAGGAGAGGGGGAGGATCACGAAATAGTGCTTGGAAGACAAGTTCTTAAAAGAAAATTGAAAACACTTCTTCTTCTTCTTCTTCTAATCCCAAATATGGTTCTAAAGATACAAACTCTTCAAAAGAAAAAAAATGATCCTTCAACTCCTAAGAATCGTGACATAAAGTGTTTTAAGTGTCAAGGCAGGGGTCATATGGCAATTCAATGTCCAAACAAGCTTGCAATGGTGATTTGAGAAAATAGGAAATTGAGACAGATAAATCAGATTTCACAAACTCACCAGATAGTTCGAATGATGATGAAGAGTTGGAGGTCCAAGGAGAATTGTTGGTTGCTAGAAGAGCCTTAAGCGCCCATTCTAAGGAAGATGATGATGCACAAAGGGAGAAAATCTCACACTCGGTGCTACGTTCAAGGTAAGGTATGTAGTGTTATAATTGACCGGGGGGTTGTACTAATGTGGTGAGTTCAACTATGGTTGAAAAGCTTGGTCTACCTACGACGAAGCATCAAAATCCATAGAAACTCCAATGGCTTAATGATAGCGGTGAGGTACGAGTTTCAAAACAGGTCTTGGTTTCATTTCGCATAGGTAAATATGAAGATGAAGTCTTATGTGATGTTGTACCTATGCAAGCAAGTCATATGTTGCTTAGGAGGCCATGGCAATATGATTGACATGTAAAGCATGACGACTTTACCAACAATTACACTTTCGTATACAAAGCCAAACCCATAACTCTTGTACCCATGTCACCTAGTCAAATATTTGAAGATCAAGTTAAACTTCAAAAGGATTAAAAAAAAAGGCAAAAAAAATAATGAACAAGGCTCAAAAGAAAAAGGAAAAGATAAAAAACACCCGTGGAAAAAAAAAAGAGTCAATATTGTGCGTTGGCAAAAAAAAAGTGAGATAAAAGAAGCTTTAAATTCTAAAATGCTTTTTGTGCGTCTTTTGTTCAAAGAATATCAACTAGCCACTAACAACTTGGTTGATACCATTCGAGCAATGTTATGTCTGTCTTGCAGAAATTTGAAGACTTATTTCCGGAAGAAGTTCCCGACGGGTTGCCACCAATCCGTGGAATTGAACACCAAATTGAATTTGTACCTGGAGCGTCCATCCCAAACAAACCAGCCTATAGAACAAGTCTGGAAGAAACCAAGGAGTTGGAAAGACAAGTTGAAGAGTTACTTGCAAAAGGATTGGTTCGAGAAAGCATGAGTCCTTATACCGTTCCAGTCTTGTTAGTACCAAAGAAGGACGGTTCATGGAGGATGTGTGTGGATTGTCGCGCCATCAATAATATCACGGTGAAGTATTGTCATCAAATTCCTTGGTTAGATGATATGCTTGATAAACTGTATGGTGAAAAATTGTTTCCGAAAATTGATTTGAAAATTGGTTATCACCAAATTTGTATGAGAGAGGGTGATGAGTGGAAAACCACTTTTAAAACAAAACATGGTTTATATGAATGGTTAGTGATGCCTTTTGGTTTAACTAACGCTCCTAGTACTTTCATGAGATTAATGAACCATGTTTTGAGATATTTCATTGGAAAGTTTGTGGTTGTTTACTTTGATGATATTTTGATTTACTCCAAGAGTTTGGACAATCATCTTGAACATCTAACTTCTGTTTTGAGTATGCTTAGAAAGGAAAAACTCTTTGCAAACTTGAAGAGTGCACCTTTTGTGCGAATCATGTTGTTTCCCTTGGATACATGGTAAACTCACAAGGAGTTTATGTCGATGAATAAAAGGTAAAGGCCATCCAAGATTGGCCAACTCCAAAGAGTGTAAGTGAAGTGCGAAGTTTTCATGGTTTTGCAAGTGTTTATCGTAGATTTGTTAAAAACTTTAGCACTTTCGCATCACTACTCACAGAAGACATTAAAAAGAATGTCGGTTTTAAATGGGGCAAAGAACAAGAGCAAGCTTTTGAACAACTTAAGTTTCATTTAACCCATGCTCCTTTGTTATCCTTTGCCCAACTTTGATAAAACCTTTGAAATTGAGTGTGATGCATCAGGCGTTGGAATTGGTGCAGTTTTGATGCAAGAAAGTAAACCATTGGCATATTTTAGTGAGAAGTTGAATGGGGAGACTTTGAACTACCCCACTTATGACAAAGAACTGTATGCATTGGTTCGTGCACTAAAAACATGGCAACACTATTTGTGGGCCAAAGAATTTGTAATACATTCTGATCACGAGTCCTTGAAGTTCTTAAAGGGGAAACACAATTTGAACAAAAGACATGCTAGATGGATTGAGTTTCTTGAGACATTTACTTATGTCATTCGATACAACAAAGGTAAGGAGAATGTTGTGGCTGATGCACTTTCACGAAGATACTCTTTACTCTCTTCTCTTGACTATAAAATTCTTGGATTTGAACAAATCAAAGAATTGTACCACAATGATGTCGATTTTGGGCATATTTTTCAGGTATGGGAAAAATGTTATTTTGAAAAGTTTTTCATACATGATGGGTTTTTGTTTAAAGAATCAAAGCTTTGCATCCCTAACTCTTCTTTACGAGAGCTTTTGGTTAGGGAAGCACATGGTGGAGGCTTTATGGGTCATTTTGGCGTGGCAAAAACTTTGTCAAACTTGGAAGAACACTTTTATTGGCCAAAAATGAAGGTTGATGTAGGAAAAATATGTGAAAATTGTATTGTTTGCAAACAGGCAAAGTCAAAAGTTCAACCCCATGGGTTATATACTCCTTTGCCAATACCAAGTGAACCGTGGGTTGATTTGTAACACCCGTAATTTCCTAAAGAAACGATTAACGACCGACCAAGGAAAACAGTCAGTGGTCGGTCGAGAGAAACAGTCGGGGAACGGTTTAACATAAGACGTGAGGAGGCACAATAGGGACCCGCGCGGCTTGACCCGCGGCTTCAAGCTGCGGATAAGCCCACGCAACTCACTATTGTTCGTGGCTTAGAGACACGCGCGACTTGGCCCGCGACTTGAGGTCATGGCCAAGGCCGCGGGAAAGGTATGATCGATTTAAAACCCAAATTTTAGGGTTTTCTCTCATTAGCCTCCATCCCCATTTCTCTCCTCTCCATTGATGCGATTTTTGAGAGCTCTTATCTCAGATTTTGAGCATACATGGTGGGTTTATCACAAAGAAGTATAAAGGTTCGGTATTTGGAAGCTTGGGTTGAAGAGTTGGATGGGTTCCTTGAATAGCTTTGGGTGGAAAGTCTCAATATCTAAAGTGGTAAGTTTCTTTGAATATTCCAAGCTTTAGAATAAGGATCTTCGTAGATCTAAATGTTTTCTTTGTTAATGGTTTATTCTAGACTTGAAGGAATGGGTTGTTTGGAAACCCTAGTTTGTTGTTGGTGATGACTTGGAAATGGTGGAATCTACACTTTTGGAGGCAAATGGTTGAGTTTGGAACCTAGGTTTAACTTAACCTAGCAAGGTGAGTTCAAGTTGCTTTGTGAAAACTATGTATATGCCAAAATGAGTATTTTGAAGTAAAAATATGTTTTACTTGGTAATTGTAAATGTGTTAAGTATTTTGATAAGTTTTCATATTTATTAAACTTGGGTTATTTGAATTTCATGAAAATCCATATTTGGGACTTGAATATTTGATAAGTAAATAGTATGACTTATGCATTTGGTAATTTTGCACAAATGAAGTATATTTTATGATTTATGCATTCTTGGTGATTTTGTACACATGAAGTCTAATCTATGATTTATGCATTTTTTGTGTATTTGATTTCATAAATCATTTGGAAAATGATTGTCTCTGTGTTATGAGACATTTTGGAAAACATAAGGGTATGAACCCATTTGGAAAACTCTTTGTCCCAATCCGTAACGAGTTTTGGGTTAATCACATCTTTGAGGCTCTATGTAGAGCCCATGTACGATTTACACCTTAATGCATCTTATTGCATAATTATGATAATTACATGCTCGAGTGCGTTGGTCATTCATGTGTAGTCATGTAATGTTAGACTGTGTTGCATTGGATCCATAGGCCCGTAAGTCAGTCTTTATTTGATGGTCAAATGGGTATAACGGGGTTGGACTCCGGAACCTATGTTTTATGACCTTAACCTCTCAAGTGTACACTAGGAAGGCTGAGTCCAGTTGTGTTATCATGATGATGGGCGTTTTAGACCTCCGCCATTCGGGGTAATGCCATGGTTGTAGTCCTCGAATGTTGTCAGACCTTTGGTGGTATTTATGATAATATTCGCTAAGGTCAGCTGTCTCTTTGAGTGTAGCTTGAAGGAAGTCGTAGGGGTACTTGGGCTTGCATGTCGTGAAGTGTCATACGATTAAAGTTGTATGAGTGACATACTTTTGTGTTCCTCCACTCTCAATGGATACGGGTATCCCCCGTCATTGGCTAACAGTATTTTGGATATTTAATTGTCCATGCCTTAACATTTGGATTTTATCCCATTTTTATGGTTGCGTGAGTATTTAATCTTAGTTCCATGTTTTCGATGGCGTTTTAATTATATAGATTGTTTTCCATGATTTATGAGTTGAGTATTATGCCCCACCCGTGTTTTGGGTGTTTCGGGATATATAGTCTGTAACACCCTAAAAATAGGGATAACAAAATTTCCAGAAAATGGAAATATGGTATATAAATTTGCCAAAACAATTGAGTCTCCCAAAAAGAAATGGGGAAATAATATTCACCTGTTTAAAGTACAAGTTACAAATTCTAATAATGGGAAAATAACAACCTAATAATCTAATTTCATTCGAAATAAGATTACAATTCGGGTGTCATCCAAATTTCCCCAAAATGACGTCTTCTAAAAGAAATGGTGTCCCAAAAGTTTTCCCCAAGCTCACTCTAAGCCGGCTAGACCTTCTTATCACCGGCACCGCTAGGACCTGAGATACACATCGACACCAAACAAGTGTTAGGCCAAAAAGCCTAGTGAGTTGTACAAGCAATAATATTTCAATCAATAGCATAATACTTATCAACAGTTAACAAAGAATTTCTCATTTGTGGAGTCAATGGGGGAGACACATAGCACCAATCAAGTTCCACCCAAATAGTCGATATACCTTGATGCCAACTACCATGAGTGACATCCGAAAGGCCCGACACACCCGAGGACTACAACCATGGCATTACCCCGAATGGCGGAGGTCTAGGTACATACCTTAACGGTGGCACCCAAGACTATATCCTCCTAGTGTCTACTAACTTGGTTCGTCCAACATTATCATTAGTAGGTCTCAAGGCACATAATGCACATGAATCAATTACAGCACCAACCATGGGTACAATGTTAGACCATACGACTCAAACATTGCATATAGTTTATAACAAGACTAGCATGAATGTATTATTACCAATGTAGTCAATATCCCACCTCATGGGGATTTGAGTGAATAATCACCCCAATATCATGGTACATAAACTTCATCAAACAATAACAAGCAACTATTGTCATGCACCAATCAAATAATCCATTTTCCCAAGATTAGGTCAAGCCACCCATATGGACCATTGATCAAAGTTAACCCATACAAGTATATTTCCCACCTATTTAAGGTCAAAGAGTCCCAATACCAATTTAGGGTAACCCACCCACATAGATTATGAGGACTTAGACTTACACATAATAAAACCCATAAGAAACCAAGTTTTATGAATAAATAGCTCAATAAAGATGAATGACAATAATAAATAGCAAGATAGGATGTGTATCTAGTTTTAACAAAGTTTAAGAACTCATAATCTAGGTTTTGGCCAAAAACCTAGAAAATAGCAAACCCTAGTTGGTGGTTGAGGAAGATTTGGCTCCAAGGATAGTGGATCTTGATGAAAGCACTTTAATAAATGGTCTTGAATGTGATTAGATGACCAATAAATGGTCTCACCAACCAAAAACCTAGAAATAAGTGAGGAGGGTGTGGTGTTGCCCAAAAATCATGCTGAAAACGAGTGGAGATGAAAAATGGATCAAAAATCGGGCAAAGAGGGGTTTTGGGGACCTGCAGGTGGCACCGCGGTTTTGGTCACGGCTAGGAGGTCGCGCCATAAGTCGCGCGTGCGTTCCAATGGCTTGAATTCCAGTGAGTTACGTGGCTTGGTCGCGGCTTAGAACCCGCGCAACTCTCTGTTTCAAGGTGCTATTCATGGCTTGAAAGATAAGAGATTACTCACACAACTACGCACAGATATATGCATATATATATATATGCAACTTCTAAGCGAAAATACAGGCGTTATACAGTCTTATCCGCATTTTTACAATTGGGAGTCCGTTTTCTATTCACGTTTGAGTGAGTTTTGGGCGGCAGCATTTTATAAAAAATGTTTTGTATTAGGACGTTTGTTCTTAAAAATGTATGTTATTGGAAAACGCGTCTTTTCATATTTGAGATAAATCATTTTTAAAGATTATGATTCAAATTACATTCTTTCCTTTTAACGGTATATTTATCCATGTTGAAAACTCTTGAACTCACTAGGCGTTAGCCTAACCCTTTTTATTTGTCGGCATGTGCATCAGGTCCCGACTGGGTATGGTACTAGCGACTCTGTGAAGAGATGAGGAATAGACTTATGCTTGAGGATGAGTAGTCTGGTGAAACCCCTCCCCCGTTATCTTGGGTTATAGCAATTTGTATTTGGGTGTAGTAACACCCGACCTGTGATTAGTCTATGTGTAAGACTTTATTTGTCTTGTTGATGATTAAATCTAGAACAATATTTCAAGAACAGACTTGTCGTAAGATACTTTATCTTGATTTGAGGCATTATTGAAAATTTTAAATTAGTTGCTCCTTTCTGATTTGAGGGTGTTACATGATCTTTTAATGGATTTCGTGTTGGGTTTGCCAAAAACCAAAGGCGGTAAAGACTCCATTTTTGTGGTTGTTGACAGGTTCTCATTGCATGCAACCGAACTAAAGATGCATCACATATTTCTGATTTGTTTTTCAAAGAAATAGTGAGGTTGCCTGGGATGCAAGTGTGAATGTAAAATCCCTAACAATCAAGCATTTCTCATCAAGAATCAACAATTAAGAACTAGAGAGAGAAAGTAGAGAGATAAAATAGATCTTGAATTCATATATCTCACATATCTGAATGATTTTACAATGAGGCTCTTACAAAATCACAAGGCAAACTCCTATTTATACCCACATCTAAAACACAAAGACTTAAACACAAAGGAAACTAAACATCTTTGACTTTTCATGACTTTGACATTGTTGACTTTACAACATTGACTTTCCTATTAAATCTTGGATACAATATTTTGACCTAACAATCTCCCCCTTTGTATTCATGATTTAATAAAAATTTGACACTAGTCTTCAGCTCTTGATTCTTCAGCTTTTGTCTCTGACACTTTGAACTTTGAAGCTTTAACAGTCTTCCGTCTTTCAGCCTTTGAAGAATCTTGAAAAGTCTTTTTCACTTTGTATCTTTGAAAGTCAACATGTCTTGAACACAAAACAGAATACTTGAAACTCCTTTGAAACTTCAACTTTGAAACAACTTTGAATTCTTTATCTTTGAACTTTGATACAACTTTGAAGAATCTCTGATCTTGTATCTTCATCTCTTGTGATCTCTGGACTGTCTTTGGAAAAATAAACTTTCTCAATCATCTGTCTGAATTGACTTTAAATCATCTCAGAATGATTTCTTTTCATCTGACTTGAACTTTATTGAACTTTTTCACTTTGAACTATCTTCATGACTTTGAAATTGATTTGAAAAATTCTCCCCCTTTTTGATGATTGTGAGCATCATGATCATCAAAACTTCATCAATTTCAGCACTTGCTTTGATTTCCCCCTTTGTAATGTCCAACAATCTCCCCTTCATAATGATTTGACAGTCTCCGCCCTTTGATCTGAGTATCCGTCAATTCATGAAATGTATATATCCGAATCTTTTCAAATTCAGACATAATGAACAGTGTAACCCTGATTCAACAGATGAAACAGTTAATATGCCTGTAAGTAGCACGAAGCCACTTTGTACAACGAATGTACATTGGAAATGAGCTTTTGTGATGTTCACTCCCCCAGGGCTTCCATTCAATCATCGAAAAACCATGAAGGAATTTTCTATGAATGTTAAGACAAGAAAACGTATTTCTTGTGTGCTCGTGTAAGTGTAGAAATGATTGAAGCTACTTAGCTTGATCAGGCTCAAATTATGTAAACTGTTGAGACAGCAACATATATTACACGACTCAATGTGCATGAAAGAGGTGCGACGGTGGGGCAACTTTCCTTCTTTTTCAATATCTAAATCTTCCGAGTGAAGATCAGATAGCAGATGTATTGTGTCCCCAATGAAAATGAAACATTTCTTTTTCGGGAAAGAAATGAGTGGTTGGTGGGGTAATTGCAAGAGTTGGCATGGACTCACTACCTGTTTCAATGATGGTCACCAAAGAATGTGAACCAATCAGAAGATGTGGCTGCCCGGCTTAGAAAGTGGTTGGTGCAGAGTTTTGATATTCTTTTAACTCTGTTCTCACACCCTCTTTCTTTTTATTTTTCCGCTCAGCACAATGAGAAAAACTCAACCGAATGAGTTATCTCCCCCACTCTTTGATTTTGACCCCTCACCCCTCAATCACTCTAGGATAACTTCCCGGGTAGGAATCACTGGTTTACGTGAATCCATGGAAGTTCTGTTTAAGCTCACACACGAATCCCATGTAAATCCTAGAAATAACGATTGCTCAACAGTTTAACTGAAAAGTTAAGCACAAAATGTATGAAAACATTGTCAAAATGTATGCTCATGAGATTTGAGCAATTGAACTTTGAAGATTTCTCAAAACAAAGATATTGAATGAATGAAATGAAACCAAGAGAATTGTTTTGAGAATCTGACAATGTATCAATCAGATCAAATAAAATGGTTAGGGTATCAAAGAACTGGATATTTTGTTTATATGAACAAATATAAACAATTTAGCAATAAAAGCACAAGATTAAAAAGATGATTGATGCTCAACAACATGGAATTTCAAACGAGGGTATTACTAGGGGTGTTCAAAAAAACCGTTGGACCGCTCAAACCGGTCGAACCAAGTCAAACCAGATCGTTTTTGGCGGGTTGAGTGGTCTGGCGGTCCGGTCTGGTTTGGAAAATTGTCAAACCGGGTGGTCCGGTCCGGTCTGCGGTCTGGAGATTTTTTTGGGCGGTTTGGACCAAACCGACCGCCAAATATATAAATATATATTTTTTATTTTTTTATATATACCTTTATTATAAAGAATAGATGATATAAAATCCAAATGTCCAAGTATATACAAAAAGGCCCAAGGTATTTTAAAATATTGAAATCTTTATGGATTGTGGAATACAAAGAACGGAAAAATGAAGAAGTGAAGCCGTTGATTTTATTTGAACTTTGCATATTACTTTTTTTTAGTGTTTTGTTTTCGGATATTTAGTTAACTTTTGTGGACTTTGTTCTTTATTTCAAATGGACTCAAGCCAACGAGCATTTAAAGTTCAAAGTTTTATATGTTTTTATGTTTAAACTTAAAAGTCCACTAAAAGGCCCAAACCGCCTAAACCGGTCGACCAAACCGCCTAAACCGCGGTCCGACTTGACCGGTCTGGGCACTTGATGTCAAACCGTTCGGTTTGAAAAATCAATAAACCGCCACTTGGTTTGGTTTGTGGTCTGAAGGGTTAAACCGCCCAAACCGGACCGCGAACACCCCTAGGTATTACCATCGAAAAATTGTTTCGTTATGAGACATGGTAATAACAAATTCAAATGAAGTACTAAACCGGTGTGCGTGAATACTTGACAGTATATGGACAAGATAAGACGCAAGTATTGATTTTTGGAAACACACGGTCAGTTAAACATTAAAGCTCAAAATTGAAAAACATTTAAAATCGCACTTCTAAATTCATAAAATCTTTTGAGAATAGATAAGTAGTTTGAACATTTCAGAAAACGTTTTTCATGCTTGAAAGTTATTCTTCTTTCAAACAATCAGAGATCTAGATCAGAAGATATTTACCTTTTCGGCTCCCCCTCAAATCATGATAAAATGATTTAGGTCTTTTAAGCTCCCCCTGGATATTTGCAAAATATCCAAGTTTGAACATTGAAGAACGAGTCCTGATCTGTCATGTGATCAGAAGCCATCACCTTTACTCCCCCTTAAATTATGCATTTGAAATATGTCAGTTAAAACACAAGATAGAGATCAATACAACTCCCTTTTGAATTGTAGACCTTCATATCGTAAGTATATTATCAATGAAAAAGCACAGGATAGAGATCAATATAACTCCCTTGTGAATTGTAGACCGTCATATCTTATCAGATGCAAAGTATTACCGGAGTAAGGTCTTTTGATCACTGAAGTATGAGTACTAAACTGTTGTGTTTAGAAGTCAAACTCCGTTGAAGTACGGGTTCTAAGCTGATGTACTTAGAAGCCATAGTTCTCTTACTCCCCCTTGACTTGAGGTGCCTGTAACACATAATCAGTTTTCGGCTTTGGTACCCACTGGTATTTGGGTCCATTAATGTTAGTTGCAGTTCTTGTGGGGGTAATAGAATAAGAACCATACCAGAAATGATCACTAGTCTTGTGAATAGGATCATGTGTACGGCAATAAGAACAATAGTATTGCTTACTTGACAACCTGATTAATTGATCTCTCGAGTAGATATGATCAGGTTTACCTTTACGCGCATTGTTCTTCTTGGCGTTGTGTGTATGTACACATGATTTCTTTCCTTTCAGCTCATCTTTCATGTCATCTTCAACTGGTTTCTTCTTCCAGACCAGTTCCTCTTCTTTGTATCTCCTTCTTCTTTGATGTGTACCTGAACCATCTATTAAGTCAGATTTTATAATAATCATTGTATTTATAGGCTTGGTCTAATACTGTGTTTAGGTTGTGTATACTGTGTAGTATTGGCCAGGGTATTTAAGTCCCTTGTGGGATTGTGTCTTGTAAGGAACCTCACGCATATCTCAATACAATTACTCTCTTGCGCTTTAAACTCTCTCTCTACTTTCTCTCTCTACGATTTAGTTGATTTTGGGTTTATCAATTGGTATCAGAGCTGTTCTAAATCTGAGAGAATTGAGAGAAACGTTTTTCATTTTCTGAATTTGTGATTTAATCAGGAAATTTGATCGATTTTCTTGATTTTTTTCAAGAAAATCTCATTTTTTTGATTTTTCATCAAATTCGGATTGGTTTTTGATTGAATTTCTTTGTAAATTGGTTTGCTGGATTCGATTTTGATAGTGGAACTCTTTTGATTCACATTGATTTGCAAGAAATTCACATTTTGATCTTCAATTTTGTGATTTTTCAAGTTTCTGGAAAGCTGTTTTTCTTACTGTTCAAATCATGAATTCTTGATTTTGTGGTTTTTGATCGATTTGTTTGTTTATAAGTTGTTAAAAACAGTTTTCGAACTCTTCTGTGCATAAAAATTTCATCAGATTCGGTTCTGTAATCGAATTTAGAAGGATTCTGAGTGTTTTCATCGTCTTTGCGCCAGATCCGAGTTTTGTGCGAGTTCATAAGGTTTGCGCGAGTTCATCAGGGTTTTTGCGCCAGTTCATTCTCAGATTACCAAAGTTTTCGCCAAGTTCAGGATTTCAGTTCATTGTGCAAAAGTGAAAGTGTGCTTCATCTTAAGCCCACACAAATCAAAGTTTGCGTTTCAGACTTTTTGCGCAAAGTATAATTTGCGCCAACAATATCTCACGCAAAGACAGATTTTCGTTATCTTCTATTCGCGCAAAAGAACAGTTTGTGCTATATTCATCTAACGTAAAACTCACTTTTGCGTTATCTTCTGCTCAAGTTTATAAAGGTTCTCGCTAGCTCATCAAACGCAAAGTCAAAGTTTTCGTCACTATCAGCTCACGCAAATCAGTTTTGCGTCATTGTCTAGAGCAAATAATATTTTGCGCCATCTCAGTCTCACGCAAAGAAAGGTTCTCGCCACCAAAGGTTCACGCAAGTCAGTTTTGCGCCACTTACTTGTCAAGCAAAGAAAGTTCTAGTCAACATCATCTCACGCAAAGTCTATTTTGCGTCATCAGTACATCACGCAAACTCAAGTTTGCGCCATCAACGCTTAGCGCATATCTAAGTTTGCGCCATCTTCATCAAGCGCAAAAGAAACTTTGCACTAGTCTCTATCCACGCAAAACTTCAGTTTGCGCCAGCCTCTGTTTCATACTTAGCATTTTTCTGAAGTTTTCTCTATGGATTCTGAAAAGTTTGTGTTTCAAGCTCAGTTCTACAAGAGTGATATCATGATGTCATTAGGCACAGAAACTCGTCCTCCTATTCTGGTTGATGAGAATGAGTTCACTCAGTGGCAAGATCGGTTTTTGAATTTCATCGATCGTCAAAAGAACGGAGATGACATGATGAAGATTTTATCTGAAGGATATTTTGTAAAACCCAATCTGGCTTCTGGATTATCAAAGCCTACAGTCGAGTACACACCCGATGAGTTGGTGCAATATAAAGTTGATCGTGATGTAAAAGCTAATCTGATGCTAGCATTGCCAAATTCTATCTACAACATGATTGATTGCTTCAAAAACAATCCTAAACAAATGTGGGCACAGCTAGAGAAGATTATGCTTGGGTGTTCAGTTGCAACACAACTTCGGCATACACGTTACATGAACAACTTTGAAGAATTCAAATCCAAAGATGGGGAGTCACTGAAAAATGTTTATGACAGAATATGTGCAGTGATAAATGATTTGAGGAAGATAAAAGTGGAAAAGACTGAGCTGGAGACTAATCTGAAGTTTCTCAATGCTTTGCAACCAGAATGGAATAAATCTTGCCATCGCTTGAGGAATGATGTCAGAATATCTACCATGCAAATCCAAGAGATGTATGAAATATTGCTGACAGATGAGTGCATAGTCACAGAGAAGAAAGCCAAACTTGACAAGAAGAATAAGAAGACAGTGGACACAGTTGCACTTCTCACAAGCAAACTGTCTGAACAAGCATTATCCGAGAATGCTTATGATGGTGCAACTGATGATGATGGCGAGGCACTTCAGAAAGCTATGATTCTTCTCTCTCAACACTATCAAAAGAAGTTCCAACCTCGTTCAGGTTTCAACAATCTTCACTTCACTTCTGGGTCTAAGAATGTCCAAGTGCCCGAGGCTAAGAAACATGTTGCATGTTTCAACTGTGGAAAGTCGGGTCATATCGCTAAGGAGTGTCGAGTGAAGAAAGTTCGGGATTCGGCATACTATCGGAAGAAATTGGAACTGGCCGAAAAGAGAGAGAATGGAACTGCTTTGCTAGCTGAAGAAGAATTTTGGCTAGATCACTCCGATGATGAAGCTGATAATATCGAGACTGCTCAAATGTGCTTCATCGGACATGATTAGAGTGATGAAGATTCCACTACTGATGAAGATGAGGTACTTTATGAGTTTGATTACACTTTCATTTCTTCACAGATGAATATCATTATAATTGATTTACATGATTTACGCTCGAAGTTATTATCTGAAAAACAATTAAATTCAGAAAAGTCAAATTTGATTGATAAATTACAAATTTCTTTGAAAGATGAAAAATCTATTTTGGCTCATACAAAAGACATCTTTCAAAAGAAATTAGATGATTTAGAAAAATCAAATATGACTTATCTTGATTCTTTGACTGAAATGACCAAATTAAAAGATAATTTTTCGAATAAAATAAATGAGTTGGAAAAAAAATTATATCGAAGGAATCAATCTGAACAAACTATTTATTTGAACAAACCGCGGAGTTATGAGTCTATAAAAGAAAATTGGGGACTTGGTTTTGAAAATCCTCATTGTTTAAACAATGCGATAGAAAAATCCCCTACTTTATATAAATACGATTATCTAACTCTTGCTAAATATGCTCCTCAATTTAAAATTGATTGGATGAATGAAAATCAAGTGTTAGAAATCGAAAATGAGAAAAGGATGAATAACAAGAAAAAGGAAATTTCTTTTGTATACACGAGCGAAAATGCCAAATATTTTCCCGAAAAATCAAAGAAGAACCGAAAAGGTTTAAATGACATATCTCCCATCAAGTCTTCAGTGTCTGATGATTATGTTGATATATATGCCTCTAAATCTAATAAGGAAAATATATCTCCAATTTTTTATGATTCTAAGAGATATACTCCTCCATTATTATTAGAAGGCAAAATCATTGACCTTGAAGATAAAATGGAAGATCAAAATATTCAAAGTGTAATTGAAATAGATGTTATTTTTTCTTTTATGACTTCAAGTCTTGAAGAAAAATTAATTTCTCAAAAACAAGATTCTGTTTCTGGTTTTTCTTCTGATTTTAAAGAAAACGAAAAGGAATTTCTAAAAGCTGAAAACTTTTCTCAAAATATTTCTGACTCCGAGGCAAGTTCAGATTTATTAACTGATCAGTTGGGTTTCATAGGTAAAATTGTTTCTTCTAATTCAAATCTTAAATCGAAAATTCTTGATGAATCTTTTACGCTAAATGATGATTATTATAAACCAAAGCGTAAAAGAATAAGGTCAAAGAAGTCAAAGAAACAAGCTAAAGTCATTTCTGACAGTTCTAATTCTTCTGATTCAAAATTTTCAGATAGGACTTTGAGCACACCTACAAAGCAGATATGGAGGGTCAAGCGGACATCGGATGAATCTGCGACTAGTGAGGATCAAAATGTAGACAAACTTTGTAGAAATGATTCATTTGCTTCTTGTAATAAAATTTTCAAATATTCAATAAAGCAAATGATTCACATTTCAAAAGTTGTCTTCTATTCCTCCTCTGGTTCAAGTTCAGATGATCATGCTTCGTCCTCTACTGATGATTCTGTTAATTCTTTTGATTATTTTTCTCGTGCTTTCAATGTCAAAACTAACAAATATTTCCCCATAAGAACTGTAACTAACAAACATGGACCCAAATATAAGTGGGTTCCAAAACCAAAGATTGATTCTGAGTTGCAGGCACCTAAAGTCAAGGGGGAGTACGAGAAAATTTGGCTTCTAAGTACATCAACTTAGAACCCGTACTTCAATGGACTTCGACTTCTAAACATGTCAGTTTAAGAATCGTTCTTCAATGCATTAAGCTTTTGGTCAAATGAGAAACTTGCATTTGTGTAGGGGGAGTCAAAGAGCTTAACAGGTGAAATTTTTCGGATTTCAAGTCAGCTTTGCGCCAACAGTTGGTAGCGCAAAACTCAACTTTGCGCCACCGTCAGCTAGCGCAAAACTAAGTTTGCGCCACCAACAGTTAGCGCAAACCTCTCCTCTTTCTCCTTTATTCTGATTTTGCAGATCTTAAGTTGTCTCGTCTCCAACATTTGCATGACCAAGTTGATCCAGATCATCAAGGTCATGAGGGGGAGAAGTTAAGGAGAAGATAAAGAGACAAAGAGTTCAAACATTTTTCTGTTGATCAAGATTCGCCCAAGATTCTATTCTCTCAGCTACTAATTCTTTTTCTATTCCAGCTCCGATCACCACAGTTCATTCAAGTACATTTGAAAAAGGTGTGTCGTCTAGAGCACAAGCTGATGAACCGATTGTTCTTTCAAGCTTATTTCAAACAGGTCCAGTCTTGTCAAAGCAGCAAAGGCAACATAGATTGAAAGATGCTGAGAAGAAATTTTTTTAAGTCAAGAAGCTTCTTCGTTAAGTCGCTTAGATGATCCGAGTTGATTTAGAAGATAAATATTGAAAACCACAGCGCCAATGATTACTAAGGGGGAGATTGTTAAGTCATATTTTATAGTAATCATTGTATTTATAGGCTTGGTCTAATACTGTGTTTAGGTTGTGTATACTGTGTAGTATTGGCCAGGGTATTTAAGTCCCTTGTGGCTTTGTGTCTTGTAAGGAACCTCACACATATCTCAATACAATTACTATCTTGCACTTTAAACTCTCTCTCTACTTTCTCTCTCTACGATTTAGTTGATTTTGGGTTTATCACCATCTATATTTCTATCATAGAAAAAGTTAGTACTACGAATCTGATCAGAAAATTTAACTGACCTTTGTGAAGAAACAGTTTTCTGATTTGAACTTGATGCTGTCTTTTCAAGCTCTTTAATCTTTGAAGCAAAATTGTCTCTTTCTTTGATGAGAAGGTCAATCTTCGTCTCACATTCAGACTTCGTTTTCTTCTCTTTCAGCATACTTTCAAATAGTTCAGATAGCTTCTCAGTAAGCTTTTTAATCTCAGCCTCAAACATATTTCTTTCTTCTTCAAATCCCTTCTCAGCATCTTTTCTCTGACTAGATATTTCTTTAAAGATCCCAACACTCTTTTGTTCAATTGCCTTCTTCTCTTTGGCAAACTTTTCTCTTTCCAAAATAATAACCTTCTCAAAATCAGAGACTTGCTGAGAAAGCTTTATACACTTAAGCTCTACTGTCTTCTTTTCTTCAACACTCTTCCTTGAAAAGTCTGAGAACTTCTTTGCAAATGATTTCTTTTTAGTCTCAAAATCATATTTGTCTTTTGAAAGCTTTTGCTCCAAATCAGATATTCTCTTTTGAAGATCAGCATTTGCACTTTCCAAATCCTTAACTTTCTGCTCATTGCTCTCAACAGAGACTGTTTGTTGAATTTTAGCTTCCAAATCAGAAATCTTTTCTTTGAGCTCAGAGTTATCAGCTTCCAATTTTCTTGCCTTTAACAAAATCTTTGGCCCTGTCATCAGCCATTCAAGAAAATCCCATATCTCCTTTCCTGTTGCCTTGTATACATCTTTTCCTGTCAACTTGTAGATATTTAGTTGACCAGAAATATCATGAAGAATACTATGAAACAAAAAAATTCGAGCTAAATTATCAGCCCTCTTTCTTTTCTCCTGTTCCTCAGTACAATCTTTTGTTGGAGTTTGACGTTTCATCTCTCCTTCAGACAATGATAATCTGATATAGCAACTCAGCTCATGTTTATCTACAAAATTGAAAAAATCAACTTTCCACTGCTCGTATCTTCCTCTGAGTAATATTGGTGAACTCATCCTGTTTCAAGAAGAATTTAACAAAATGATCGTTAGTTGAAATGAAAGTACAGTATTTCCTCTCTCAGAAAATATTGAATGAGAAATCAGCTTGATAAGAATGATCGTTCCCAAACAATTCAGAAAATTTGACTGAAAGTCAAACTTAGATCTCAAAAATAATCTCAGAAAAATTCAATCTCTGGAACTCTTCAAATCACTGAAACTTGCAGATCAAATTAATTCAAAACCTGCAAATCAGAAAGTCAAAAATCAGATCAATTGAAATCTGGCGCAAAATAGAAACTTGAATAACACTTGTTTTGCGCTAACAGTTGGTGGCGCAAGAAAGAGTTTTGCGTGAGCTGTTCGTGGCGCAAAAAAGAATTTTTCGCTAAATGTGTATGGCGCAAAGTATTAATGAGAACAAATCTCAAAACACATGAGATCTTCTGTGATGCAAATCAAATTGATTTAGAAAGCACAAATCTCATTACACTAAATATGCAAAACATATTGGACATGGTCTGCGAATTATGTTTCACTTGCAGACTTAAACTTGCATATCACTTGAACTAATCTTCCCAATCATGTATGCTGAAACTTGCAGAAGCTAGCAATTGAAACTATCACAAGCTTAAAATCAAAACTCGCATATCAAATGGGTTTGTAGCAATAGAACTCGCATATGCAGACTGTGTGATGTCTCAAAACTTGTAGGCTGCAAAAAAAAATTGAAATTTGCAAGCATTTGAGATTAAACTCGCAGATCTCATCAATTAGAACTCCAATTGAAAATAAAAAAAACTGCAGATGAATTGGACTTGTAATCGCAGATTTCAACTGTTTGAATCTGCAAATCAATTGGAAACAAAATTCACAGATCAGTTGGAATTGAATTCAGAGAACAATTGAACATGAAATCGCAATTTAAGTGAAATTAAAACGCAGGTTGAATTAATTTTGAAATACGCAGACTTCTTCAATTTGAATTCGATAGTCATATTAATTTTGTGCATCACCGACCCATTAAACTCTCTTCCAATCAAATTCGTACTTCACCTTTGTCTTGCGCGAGAACCATATGGCGCAATTTCAGTTTTGCGTGATTCACTTTTAGCGCAAAATACTAAACTTGATTGGTGCAAATTGTATAGTGACGATGGCGCAAAGCTCAAATACAATCTGCTTTGCTCGAATAAGAGATGGCGCAAAACATGATTTTCATGATGAACTGATAGTGTGTACAGTGTGCGACCGATGTGTGTATAGTGTGTGACCGGTGTGTGTGAAGTATGTGACCGGTTTGTGTGTAGTATGTGTGACCGGTGTTCTTCCTTCGACTGGGGTCTGAAATGCGCAAATCAACTGGCGCAAACCAGATGCAGAGGACGTAGAGTAATGTTTTGCGCTAGTCTCTTATGGCGCAAAAATCAAAACAAATTCCAAAGAATTCACACCACCGTCTTGTAACTTGAACCTGCAAATTAATTCCTGATGCTTGATAAATTTGGTCCAATGTTCTGCGTCATTTGTGGAACTTGCAGGTAAAAAAAAATCAATTTCAATTTTGAAATTTCAACATTTAGAACTCGTAATGCCCTGTTTGCGTGTTCTTGATGAAGTTCACAGAATTGATCCACATCAATTCAAATCTGCAAAATTGAATCTTGAAATTGTATCAACACAATCGAAAATCAATACTAAACATAAATCCAATATCAATCCACACTTGCTAAAATCGACAATTTCAGTGCATGATCAAGATTCACAGTGATCGACATTTTTCAAACAATATCAGAAATATTTCAAAAATCAAACATATTTTGAGATTGATTCAGAAAACTTTGTGAATAT
Organism: Arctium minus; assembly: GCA_954870635.1. NCBI lineage: Eukaryota > Viridiplantae > Streptophyta > Magnoliopsida > Asterales > Asteraceae > Arctium > Arctium minus. The sequence goes on from OX941082.1 coordinate 122,762,778, forward strand.
TTTGTGTTTCTAAACTTAAATCGATCACAACTTGATCATTTTTACAATCAAAGAACAACAAACAAAAACGAATTTGATTCAATCAGAAAGAACCAAAAGAAAACAGTCGTGTTCTTGAAATTTTCAAGAAAATTCAACTTTTGATTCAAAATTCCAGAATTTCAATCCAATTCTCTTTTGCAAATCTCTTCTGAAATTGTTTGGTATGCTCTGATACCAATTGTGAATGTAAAATCCCTAACAATCAAGCATTTCTCATCAAGAATCAACAATTAAGAACTAGAGAGAGAAAGTAGATCTTGAATTCATATAACTCACGTATCTGAATGATTTTACAATGAGGCTCTTACAAAATCACAAGGCAAACTCCTATTTATACCCACATCTAAAACACAAAGACTTAAACACAAAGGAAACTAAACATCTTTGACTTTTCATGACTTTGACATTGTTGACTTTACAACATTGACTTTCCTATTAAATCTTGGATACAATATTTTGACCTAACAACAAGAACCATTGTCTCAGATTGAGACACCAAATTTTTGAGTTACTTTCGGAAAACTTTGTGGGGGAAATTGGGAACAAAACTCTTGTTTTCAACAACTTGCCATCCTCAAACTGATAGGCAAACAGAAGTTGTGAATCACACTCTTGGTACTTTGTTGTGTTCCATAATTGGAAGAAATGTCAAAACTTGGGAACAATGTTTACCTCATGTTGAGTTTGCATATAATCGTCATGTTCATTCCGCTACCAAGTTTTCACCTTTTGAATTTGTGTACGGTTTTAAGCCATTAACTCCAATGGATTTAACTCCTTTACCTGTGAGTGAACAAGTAAATTTATATGGCAAGATGAATGTTGAATTTGTTAAACAACTCCATGAGAAGGATAAAAGCAACATAGAAGAGCGCACCAAGAAATATGAACAACAAGCGAACAAGGGCAAAAGAAAGGTCACATTTGAACCTGGAGATTGGGTGTGGCCTCATTTGAGAAAAGAAAAATTCCCAGCTAAATGGAAATCAAAACTGATGCCAAGGGGAGATGGGCCATTCCAAATCATGCAAAAAATTAATGACAATGCTTACAAACTTGACTTACCTGTTAAGTATAATGTGCATGATTGTAACACCCATACTTTCCGATAAGTAAAGATCACCCGGACATTTTTGGAACGTGTAAAACGGCGGGACTTTTGTTGGGAAATCATTATTTAAAGTTCCTTAGAGTATCGAGGGTGTTGGCGTTGAAAAATTCGGATTTTTGGGGTTCGGGGGCACCCGGGGGACTATGCCAGAGGGCACAATAGCTTGGCACTATCTCCAATACAATTGGTCTCACGGTACATTCCTGGCGATTGTGCCAGCGATAGTGCCACTGGCACAATCGCTTGGCACTATAGCCAAGGGGTACCAGCAGGTTAAAAGTTGCGATTTCAACCATTTCTCTCACTTTCTCATTTCTAATCTCTTCCTTTTCTCTCCCAAACCGATCCCTCACCCTTTCCCACGAACCCTAACTCATTTTTGAGTGTTTTGTCATAAAACCAAGTGTTCCTTCATCTTCTAGCAAGGTTTGGAAGCTAGAACTAAGATCCCTCCATCTTCACCTTTTTCACCCAAGTTTTCTAGGGTTTTATCCAACTTTCCATCATTTTGAAGATTTGGAGTTTGTGGCTTGTGTTGGTGTCCTAGAAGTGTTTGATTGATGGATTCAAGTTGTGGTTGAGGTAATCATCTATTCTCTTCATTTATGGAAATTAGGGTTTTGACCTAAGTTGAGATCTTTATGTATAATGTTTGGGGAATAATTCTAAATGGTTAAATATGGATATTTATGGTTGGACCCTTGTGGATCTAGGTTTTTGGAAGATGTGGCTTGTGGATTCAAGATTCTTCAAGGAAGCTCAAAGTGGGGTAAAATCTAGATTTAGCCTAAATCTAGCAAAGTGAGTTCAAGTTGTTTTGTGAAAACTATGTACATGCCAAAATGCGTATTTTGAAGTAAAAATGTGTTTTACTTGGTAATTGTTAAAGTGTGAGTATTTTAATCTCATGAAATGCTCATATTTGGGTTTTGAATATTTCATCAAGTGAATAGCATGATTTATGTATTCTTGGGGATTTTGTACAAGTAAAGTCTATTTTATGATTTAGTGCATCTTCGACGATTTTTGGTACATGTGAAGTCTAATTTATGACTTACGACATTTGAAGTATTTGAGTTCTTAAACCACTTGGAAAATGATATGTCCCAATTCGGGTCGAGTTTTGGGTTAATCACCTCTTTGAGGTATGCGTCTGCATAAACGCTATTTAAATGTGTTTTATTATTTGGGAATCATTATTTGTTGGACAAACGGTATTTAAAGCATTTTAGCTCGGTTTTGACTTAAAAGAGTCTCGAGGACATTTGTCCAGTTTTAGTGGCTCAATGTAGAGTCCCATCTATGATTTACATCTTAATGCATCTTATTGCATATTAATGATATTTACATGCGAGTGTGTTGGTCATTCATGTGTAGTCATGTAATATTAGACTGTGTTGCATTGGATCTATAGGCATATAAGTCAGTCTGTTGTGGATGGTTAATTGGGTATTTCGGGGTTGGACTCCGATACCCATGTTTTACGACCGGAACTTTACAAGTAGGCACTAGGAGGGTTGAGTCTGGAGGTGCTACCTGGGAGGTAGGCACTAGGACCTCCGCTGCTTGAAGTAATGCCTGAGAGGTAGTCTTTAAGTGCGTCGGGCCTTCGGGGTAGAGTTCTGTTAAGTCAGATTTTATAGTAATCATTGTATTTATAGGCTTGGTCTAATACTGTGTTTAGAGTGCTTTTATATCTGGTATTGGCCAAGGGTATTTAAGTCCCTTGTGGCTTTGTGTTGTGTAAGAAATTCACACATACTTTCAATATAGAGTTTACATTTGGCGCTTCTATCTCTCTCTCTACTTTCTCTCTCTAGATTTAGAGTGATCCTGGATTATCAATTGGTATCAGAGCCTAATCTGAATCTGAGAGAATTGAGAGAATCGAAATTTGATTCTGAATTTGTGTTTGATTCAGGAAATTTGATCGATTTTCTTGATTTTTTCAAGAAAATCTCATTTTTTGATTTTTCATCAAATTCGGACTATTTTTTGAACGAATTATCTTGTATTTTGATTCGTTGGATCCGGTTTTCTTAGTAGAATATTTTTGATTCACATCTTTTTGCAAGAAAATCAGTTTTTGAACATCAATTTTGAGATTTTTCAAGGTTCTGGAAAAGTTCGTTGAACGTACTGTTTGGTTCTTGATTTCACGATTTTGCGAAATTCGATCGAATTAAGTGTTTCAAAGTGGTTAGAAATCAGTTTTCAAACATATCTGTGTGAGAAAATTTCATTAAATTCGGTTCTGTAATCAAATTTAGAAGAATTCTGAGTTTTTCATCGTCTTTGCGCCAGATCCATACTTTGCGCTAGTTCATCAAAGTTTGCGCGAGTTCATCAAACTTTACGCCAATTCTTCAGGGGTTCTAATTCATTTTTTCGCCAAGACCAGATTATCGTCACAAGTTTTTCGCGAAAAGTTCAGTTTTCGCGAACTGTGCATCGCACAAATCTTTATTTGCGCCATCTACGTCTCACGCAAATCAGTTTTGCATCTTCTCAGTCTCGGATTTAGATTTAGATTTAGATTTAGTTTTGCGTCTTCTAAGTTTTGCAAATCTAGATTTAGAGTGATCCTGGATTATCAAGTTCTTTGTAACGGTCACCAAGGTCAACTGTCTCTTTGGGTGAAACTTATCAAGAAGTCGTAGGGACACTTGGGCGTTTTATGTCGTGAGGTGTCATGCGATTAACGTTGTAAGGGTGACATACTTTTGTGTTTCTCCACCCTCAACGGATACGGGTATCCCCCGTTTTCGGCCCGCAATATTTTGGATATTTTAATTGTGCATGCTTTAATATTTGGATTTCATCCCATTTTATGGTCGCGTGAGTATTGCTTCTCAGTCACATATTTTCAATGTCATACTATATTACATGGGTTGTTTTCTCATGATTTTTATGAGTTGAGTATTATGCCCCACCCGTGTTTTGGGTATTTCGGATTATAAAGCTTTACCCGCGTATTAATATTGGGAGTCCGTTTTCTATTCACGTTTGAGTGAGTTTTGAGCGGCATCATTTTATAAAGAATGTTTCGTATTGGGACATTCGTCCTTAAAACATATGTTATTGGAAAACGAGTCGTTTTCATAATTACGATAAATCATTTTGAAAGATCATGATTTAAACTGCATTCTTCCCTTTAACGAAATATTTATTCATGTTGAAAACTCTTGAACTCACTAGGCGTTAGCCTAACCTTTTTATTTGTCGGCATGTGCATCAGGTTCCTGTTGGGGTTTGGTTCTAGCAGCAATGAAGAGTTGAGCCTTAGCTTTGTGCAAGTGTAAATAGTTGGTGAAGTCTTCCGTAGTTTGGAGATAGCGTATATTATTGGGTTTTAGTAGCACCCGTCCTTGTTATAGATTGTATGTAGAGGTTAAATTATGTGTGTTGAGGTTAAGTATTAATTGTGTTTGTAGAAGAATCAATTATCGATGTATTTAGAAAATTTTAAATTAGTTGCTATTTCCAGAATTGAGGGTGTTATAATGATGTCTTTAACGTTTCTGATTCAGCCCTTTTAATGCAGGTGATGATTTGAGGACAAATCACATTCAAGAGAGGGGGAATGATGAGAGTCCATCCATTGACCTGAATGATGAAGATCCGTTGGGATGTAAGATTAGACCAATCACAAGGTCGAAAGCCAAGATGTTAAATGACGCTCTTAACGGTTTGATTAAATCTTGTGGAAATCAATCTCTTCCTTCTTCTTCTTAACAGTTTGATTAAAATAAGGAATTTTTCTTTGAAATACGATTCATCATTCAAAATAATATACGAGTTCATCAAATATTTAGGTATTACATATAACTTTCCAATAATGTCCTCTTATGAGTTTCATTGCTCGTTATTGTCGAGTTATTTTTTGGTAACTTATACAATAATGTCCTCTTAAGTTTCTTATCTAGATAAGTAGTTGTACTTATATTTTCATCTATAAATAGAGACTCAATGTAATCTTTTGAGGACACATTTGATTTGAATGAAATTGTGAGTTTTAAACTCTTTTTGTTCTTTGTGAACTTTAGAACTTATCAAGCATTCTTGCTTGTTGCGTTCAATACTTATCAATCAACTTGGTGGGTTAATTGTGGCGTATCTTATACCAAGGTTCTTGTCTCTTTATACACAACGGGTCGCGGTTTCACCAATACTATCTCGGCAACCAATAGACGGTCGGGAAAATCACATCAAGTCGGCAAGCTCGTGGCCTTGATCCTAGTATGCTGAGCTCAATAACATGGAAAGTGGCCTACTTTTGTGTTCCGCCACTAACCATGCAAATCGGGTATCCTCCGTCATCGAAAGGTGTTGTTTTAGGTATTTAGTTTTAACCTTGTTTTTCGGTGATGTGTTGAGTATGGGGTGTTCTCCATAAGTTATAATTTTGGGGCCTGAGTCTTACTCATATTTCTGCAGTTTGGATAATAAAGTTCTCTTCGAATTTCAATATTCGAGCATTTACCATTATTCACGTTTTGAGTGAGTTTTGGGTTGCACCACTTCATGAAAGAATGTTTTGCATTGAGGCGTTCATCTTTAAAAATGCGTGTTATTGGAAAACAGGTCGTTCTCATATTTAAAGTAAATCATTTTGAAAAATTATGATTTAAGTTGCATTCTTTCTTTTTAACGATATAATTACTTACGTTGAAAACTCTTGAACTCACTAGGCGTTAGCTTAACATTTTTATTTGTCGGTATGTGCATCTGATTCCGGTTGGGGGTATGGTACTAGCGACTATGTGAAGAGATGAATGCTAAGTTATATGCACAAGAGATAGTAGCTTGGGTGAAATCTTCCGCGCCTTGGGAATAGAAACATGGAATTGGGTTTAGTAACACCGACCTCGATGTAGTCTTTGTATAAGACTTGGGTTTATAATTGTGGGGGTTAATTATAGAATTTAATTTGAGGTATATCGAGTTTTGATTTGTAGGAAGATTTTTTGTCCTTTACTTGATGTAATATCGAAAATTTTAATTAGTTGCTCTTTCCAAATTTGAGGGTGTTACATCAGATCGGTTAACAAAGTTAATATTATTACTTGGTTAACAAATGAATGTGCCTCTTTTTCTACATATACATATACATATACATATACATATACATATACATATACATATACATATACATATACATATACATATACACACACATACATATATAGGGGGTGGTTCAAATAAAAAGAATAAATTCCAGGAAAAGGTAAGGAGGAAAAGGTTAAGTGAATTTCATATGTGAATCCATTGAAAAAATCAGAAAAAATATATTTGAAAATTCATATGTGAACCAACATTACAAATTATTCATAGGGTCCTATTGTCAGTTTTATATAACCCAAAAAGAAATCACAAATTGAATATCATGCAAGTATACATGATACTCTATTATCGTCTTTAAACAAGTAATAATGGTGAAAGTACCAAGTAGCGATCCACATATACAATAAATAAATAACTTAAACAAGTCAAACTTAAAATGAGAATTCATATGGTGTGTTCAATGAAAATGTTTGTGAGTGAGTTAACAACTATCGAAGTGTTTAAAGAAGTTAAAAGACAGCAATAGTACTGTAACACCCGTAATTTCCTAATGTCGGGCGACGATCGGCCAAGGAAACGATCATCGGACGGCCAAGAGAAACGGTCGGAGAACGGTTTAACACAAGATGCAAGGAGGAACGATCAGTGACACGCGCGGTTTGGCCTGCGGCCTCAAGCCACAACCAAAGCCGCGTAAGTCATTGGGGTTGTGCATTCGGAGGACACGCGCGGCATGGCCCGCGACTTGAGGTCGCGACCAAGGCCGCGAGAGTAGTCTGGACGATTTAAAACCCCATTTTTAGGGTCTTCTCTCATTTCATCTTCCCCTCTCCTTTTCTCTCCTCTTCAGTTCGTTTTGGGAGCCAGGGTTTCGTATTTGGGAGCAACTATGGTGGATTGGTCCAAACAAAACTCAAGGGTTCGGTATTTGGAAGCTCGGGTTGAAGGTTTGATGGGTTGTTTGGATGGCTTTGGGTGGAAAGCCTCAACATCCAATATGGTAAGTTTCCTTGAGTAATCTAAGCTTTTTGGTATAAGGATATTTATAGATCTGAAGGTTTACTTGTTGATGTTTATGCTAGACTTGAAGAAATGGGTTGTTTGGGAACCTTAGCTTTTGTTGGTAATCGCTTGGAAATGGTGGATCTACTCTATTGAAGGCTAATGGTTGGATTTGGAACCTAGGTTTAACCTAACCTAGCAAGGTGAGTTCAAGTTGCTTTGTGAAAACTATGTACATGCCAAAATGGGTATTTTGAAGTAAAAATATGTTTTACTTGGTCATTGTCAATGTGTTGGGTATTTTGATAAGTTTCCATATTTGATAAACGTGAGCTGTTTTAATCTCATAAAATGCCCATATTTAAGATTTTGATATCTTGATAAGTAATAGTGTGATTTATGCATTTTTGGTGAATTTTGTACAAATGAAGTCTAATTCATGATATACGCATTTTGGTGTATTTGAGTTCATAAACCATTTGGAAAATCTTTGGTCCCAATACGTGATGAGTTTTGGGTAAATCACATCTTTGAAGTATGTGTATGCATAAACGTCGTCTAGATGCGTTTTATTATTTGGAGAAACGTTATTTGTTGGTCAAATGGGTTTTGATCATTTTAGCTCGGTTTTGACTTAAAAGAGTCTCGTGGACATTTGTCCAAGTTTTAATGGCTCTTTGAAGAGCCCATGTTCAATATACATCTTAATGCATCTTATTGCATATTAATGATATTTACATGCGAGTGTGTTGGTCATTCATGTGTAGTCATGTAATATTAGACTGTGTTGCATTGGATCTATAGGCATATAAGTCAGTCTGTTGTGGATGGTTAATTGGGTATTTCGGGGTTGGACTCCGATACCCATGTTTTACGACCGGAACTTTACAAGTAGGCACTAGGAGGGTTGAGTCTGGAGGTGCTACCTGGGAGGTAGGCACTAGGACCTCCGCCGCTTGAAGTAATGTCTGAGAGGTAGTCTTTAAGTGTATCGGGCCTTCGGGGTGGAGTTCTTTGTAACGGTCACCAAGGTCAACTGTCTCTTTGGGTGAAACTTGTCAAGAAGTCGTAGGGACACTTGGGCATTTTATGTCGTGAGGTGTCATGCGATTAACGTTGTAAGGGTGACATAATTTTGTGTTCCTCCACCCTCAACGGATACAGGTCTCCCTTGTTGTCAGCCAGCAGTATTTTGGACATTTTAATTGTCCATGCTTTAATGTTTGGATTTCATCCCATTTTATGGTCGCATGAGTATTAAGTTTCAATTCCATGCTTTCGATGACGTATCATATCTATATGGATTGTCTTCCGTTATTTAAGGGACGAGTATTATGCCCCATCCGGGTTTTGGGTGTTTTGGGATATGAAGTGGCATTCACGTTTTTACAAATTGGGTGTCGAATTATAATCCCGTTTTGGGTGAGTTATGGGCTGCATCGTTTTATAAAGAATGTTTGTTTTGGAGTGTTGTCTTTAAAGATGCATATTATGGGGAAAACGAGTCGTTTCCATTTCTAAAGTATACCATTTCGAAAGATCTAGATTTGAACCGAATTCCTTTCTTTTAAAGATATATGCATTAATGTTAAAACTCTTGAGCTCACTAGGCGTTAAGCCTAACCTTTTTATTTGTCGGAATGTGCATCAGGTTCCAGTTGGGGGTTGGATTCTAGCAGCTCTATGAAGAGTTGAGCCTTAGCTTTACACAAGTGTAAGTAGTTGGTGAAGTCTTCCGCGGGTTGGAGATAGTAACTGTTATTGGGTTTTAGTAGCACCCGTCCTTATTGTAGACTGTATGTATAAAATGAATATGTATGTTGAGGTTAAATCTTAAATTGTGATTGTAGATGAAGCAATTATCGATGTATTTAGAAAATTTTAAATTAGCTGCTATTTTCATAATTGAGGGTGTTACAAGTACAATATATGGTTAGAGTTTCGACTTAAACAACTCTCTTTCGAGATTCAGACTAGGCACTCTTTGGCAGTATCCTCATGTATCTATGATGAACACAAATCCAAGCATGACACATATCTTACCTTTATTCTTATATAGAGTCATCAATTTTTGCATCATGCTACAACATTTCTATAACCCTCTAAACCTTAATATTTACATTGGTTCCATTGAACTTTAACTCATTTGGTCAAAATAACATATTGTCAACTTGTCAAAGATTTCCCAAATGAAACATTAAAGTTTGAGTGACTGGTGGAATAGATAGCTATTGCGAAAGCATTTGTCCACTAGCACATTAACTTATTATTCCAACCTTCAATCACACCCAAGCTATGGTATTTAGTCCATTATCGTTTGAAATGAAATACAAAACATAAATGTAAATAAAAAATATAAATTCATTTAAAGTAAATGACATAAATAGTAAAGTGTTATGAGTAGGGGTTTAAACGAGTTGAGCTTTTAATGAGCTACTCGAGCTCGAGTCGATCACGAACACAACATAAAGCTCGTTTGACTTTACGAGTCGAGTTTCATAACACCAATGTTCGACTTGACTCATTCAAAAGCTCGATTAAACTTTACAAGTCGAGTCAAGCCATTCGAGCATGCACTTTTTCGAGCCAAATATATTTATATGTTTACAAATTATATAATTAAGATATAAAATTATCGAGCTAGAATAAATAACGAGTTAAACGATCTAATGTTCGAGCTCATAAACAAGCATCAAGCTCGAGCTCAAACATTGAAAAATATTCGACCTCGAAGCCAATATTGAAAAAGTTAATCGAGACTGCGTCAATCCCGAGCCCAATATTAGTTTTTCAAGCCGAGATCGAATAACCTGCTACTCAACTCAACTCGTTTACACCCTGAGTTGTGAGAATGTAAGATTGGTATAACAAGATGCAGGACAGAAAAGTACCAAAAGATTCACACTAACTTCGATTTAATTCTTCAAAGAGAACAAGTGTTGAACTACAAAGCTCGGTGAGCTTTTCATTAGAAATGAAATATGGAATACTCCCCTATTTATACAAAGAATGATAGCACTCACTACAAAGTAAGTACTAGAGACGAAAGACACAATATCCAAAGGTTAACATGCAAGTAAAGTCAACTTAATATTAAAATCAAAAGTAATCCTATGGACATATCTTCAAATCCATCTTTTTACCAACCCCAACTGCAAGCTCTATCTACTTTTTCTCCTTTCACCTTTTGCAGCAGGAATGAATATGTAACACCCTAGAAATTGGAAAGAGCAACTAATTTAAAATTTTCAATAATGCCTCAAAGAAAGATAAAATATATTCCAACAAGTCCTTTCTAGATTTAACCATCAACAAAATGTATATAGTCTTACATAAAGACTAATAAGAAGGTTGGGTGCTACTAAACCCAAATACATGTTGCTATTCCCAAGATAATTGCGGAAGACTTCACCAAGCTACTCACCCTCGTGCATATAACTAGTACATATCTCTTCACAGGGTCGCTAGTATCCTTCCCCAACCGGGACCTGATGCACATGCCGACAAATAAAAAGGTTAGGCTAACGTGACAGGATCTTAATTCTTAACAAGAACACACACTCAAAAAATAATATTAAAGAAGCTGCGGAATAGCACTTTAATATTCTTAAAACAATGCAACAGTAAATCAATGATCACAACTTGTAAACTTGTATTGAATGATTGAAGTTACAAGATTAAACACACAACCTCAATATTGATGAACAGACTCACCAATACGAATTCTACTTCTCTAAAATCAGGGTTCTAACCTTGAGTTTGATTCTCTCTTAATAAGCTAATAACTCAGAATAATTGTTCTCACTAAAGTTACAGAACTATTCTAAACAAATCTATACATATATTGAAGATAAAAGATAATTACAAAATAATAAAAGATCTTCAATATAAACTTCTATCTTTATCTCTAAACTTCCATGAATATCTTCAGTCCATCCAGCTGTCATCCTTCCATGCGAAGTCTTCATCTTATAAGCAGCATTAATCTTCAACAGCATTAATACTCTGAGCAGTATTAACTCCAGCAGTACTAACTATGCTCAGCAGTATTAATCTCTTCAAGCAGTACTAACTTTGAACTAGCAGTACTAATCTTGTTCAGCGGTATTAATCTTCAACTGGCAGTATTTACCTCAGAAGTAGTAACCAGAAGTAGTAACCATGTTCTTCTAGCAGCATTAACTGTACTTAGCATTTCTTCAGTTCCCAACAATCTCCCCCTAACTTGACTTTTAGGTTGAGAAGTCAAGTTCTTCAGATGTCTTCTTAGATGCTCCCAAAACTTCATCATGGCTTATATTCCAGTATTTGCATCCAACCCCAAACTCTGATTGATTGTTCTTTGGATCAAATACTTAGCCATCTCTGAATCTGGAACACATCCTAGCTTCTTCTTCAGCATTGCATGAAGCTTCAGTCTGCTATGGTTGTACACTCTATCCACTAGGAAGTACTCTGTGTGATTTCTATCCAAAGTCACAGCATATACTCCACTAGTTTCATATAAAGTCCAATTGGTGACTGTTTGAAAAACATTCCTTATGATCTCCTTCACTTCATCAGGTTTGAACATCATACACAGATACTCCATTACCAGTTTAGTAATTGAAATCCCTGGAGCTTTCAACTGATCTGCATACAACTTCATCCCTATATCAAACATTTCTTCAATATCTGACCTTGAGCATGCTCTAACAATCTTTGCCCAAGTACTGTAAACTTCATACTTTTCATCTTTCCTCTTCAGCCTTATGTACTCCTTTCTATCTACCTCCAGTACATCCCAGTGAATGACTTCAGGAGGTTTAACTCCTACAGGTTCAGCTGAAATTGGTTCAGGCACTTTTTCCATCACTACCATGTACATATTTACATCCTCAGAGCTTGGAGGCTCTTTCTTTTCTGATGACTTAGGTGCCTCTGCTTCTTCAGCAACCTTCTCTGCCTCTGTTTCATTTATTCTAGGCTTCTTTGTTGACCTTCTCCTTGCCATCATCTTTGTCCTTTTTAAAATCCTTAGACTTTCACCAATAGTGGCTTCCTTCTTTGGAGTCTCTTGCTCATCTGGAAAAGGTTTTTCTATGAAATCATTGCTTTCTTTCATTCTCTTTTCCATCTCCACTCTTGCAGTTTCATTCCCTTGAAGCTTGAGCATTTCTGAATCATACAACTCTTTAATCTGTTCAAATGGCATTGTTGAGAACATCTCCTTTCTGACTCCTACAGCACATTTGAGAAATGCGATCATCTTGTTTCTCTCTTGGTTACCTAGGAATGTCTTTGAGGGTTGTCTCTTCTTTGCAGACTTCTTGATCATCATAGATTTCTTAAGAGTTGTAGCTTTCTTCTGAGCCATTTCAGTTGCTAAGCTTTGTTGATAAGCTTTATTCAGTTCTGCAGCTAAGGCCTTTGCCATCTCCCTATCTTTGTCTACTTGAACCCTCTCTTCTTGCTCAAGATCGGCTTGCATCTTCCTGGCCAAAGCTTCATCTGATTCAACCAACTTTTGCTTTTTGATAGGTTGATCAGATTCCACTAGCTTAGCTTTTCCTTTGTCTTTGCTCATCACCTTCTCAATGCTTGATTTCTTTGCAGCCTCACTTCTTTCTTTTATGACAACTCCTTTGGTCTTTGAGATGACCTTGGGAGTATCATTCTTGGCTTTGATTAGTGTTTCTGCAATCTCAAGCTCTGTTAGTGTTTCTGCAATCTCAAGCTCTGTTAGTACTTCTTTCACTGTTTCTGCTGCTTGTTTAATTTCAGCAGTATTAACCATTTCTGCTGCTTTACTTGAACTGGCGGTATCAATGGTTTCTGCTGCTGGCTCTATTTCTGCTGCTTGCTCATGCTCCCCCTCAACATCATGTTTTTCCCCATCCATCTCCCCCTTATTTGTGGTGTCTTCCATGTTGAACTCCCCCTTTTTGGGAGCATCATCCCCTGATTTCCTTCTCCTTAGCACAAATTGTCTCTTCTTCTTTTGCAGAATCAATTTCCTCACCATCTGCTTCAAGTTGACAATCTGTTCTTGTTGTGACAGAACTATCATTTTAAGCTCTTCTATATCTTTACCCTGTTTGATTACATCCATGTTGATGTTTCCCATGGTTTCCATCAATTCAAAATAGTTATACCTGTCCTCACCTTCTCTAGAAGTGTTACCCTCTTCTGAAGGATCATTGGATATTTTTGTAGTGGAAGTCTTCTGCCTAGCAGAAGCACTATCCACCCCCTTGGTTTCTTGGCACCTGGGACCTTTGGATGATTGCTCACCCAAAGTTGCCATGGGGAAGGTCTTATGTATGTTACCACTGACCTCCTCTGTGCTAGCAGGAGTAGTGGCAGCCTTAGCACCCATATGCTCAACCTTCACCTCAGTGAGCACCTCCTTGGGGTTGGGAGACACCCCTTTGGTTTCCCTGTTGATATTCTCTAAGGGAGAATTCTCCCTTAGAGGGCTTAAAGGCTCAGTGGTTGAAGGTACAAGAAGGGAAGGAGCCTTCTTTACCTGTTTCCTTGTATAAGTTTGGGTGATTGGAGAAGTGGACTTATGAAGTAGGGACTGTGGGATAGATATAGAGTGGGAAGGTTGGGATTGGCTAGCAGTGGGATGGTCTGATGAGGGCCTTGACCCTGCTGCCATACCTTCTTCAGTGTGGGACACCACCATCATTGTAGAGAACAATGGGGTGTCAACTCCTTCCGAGTCCAGAGGGGATCTTTTCATGTTTGAAAAGACCTTACCTTTGGGGATTTTTGGTACATATACCTCATAAAAATGAGGTATATCCGTCAATTCATGGGTTATTACTTCTTGTACAAACCTGGGGTACATATAAAAACTCTTTTTACTTCCCAGGTTTGAGACAAGATCATTAAAAAGCATTTGAGATAAATTGTATTTTCTGGCAGTGGCCAAGCACACCAAAGCATAAGCAATGGTGCTACTGAACTCACTCCATCCAGTAGTCTTTTTAGAGATACAATGCATTAAGGTATGAACAAGAAAACGCCATTGGGTATAAAACTTAGCCTTTGAGAATTTAAAACCACCCAACTGGCCTCCATACCCCATTCTTGACAAAGTTGAGAATAATTCCTCATTAGGAATAGAGGTTATACCTGCAGCATCGTCTAGACGTAGACAGATGCGTATCACCTCTTCAGTAACTGTTAAGGGTTTTTCACACACCCTTGTCTTGATCATTTGCACACCATTCTCAGTAACAATGGTGGCATTAGCCCAAAATTGCCTTTGATGCTCTATGTAAATAGTTGGCGATACAGTGAGAGCATGGGCAATGTGGCTTGACTTGAGAAAATCCACAATTTGGTGGAATCCATCGGCTTGTTTCGGCTTCTGTAGCATCGCAATCTCGTTGTGCTCGTCAATGAAAGTCATGGATGCCATTGAACTTGAGTATGCTAGACTGAAACACTTGTTCTTTGAGAGAAAAAGAAGGATTAGAGAGCAGATGAACAGTACACAAAGAGTCGTTATGATCTTTTAGGCGGGCAAAGGGTATTTATAGTATACGGGACATAAGCAGTATTAACCTAGAGCAGTATTAACTAATAGCAGTATTAACTACCTAGCAGTATTAACTAATCTAGCAGTATTAACGGAGAGCAGTATTAACTAACTAGCAGTATTAACTGAGAGCAGTATTAACCACTAGCAGTATTAACTAACTAGCAATATTAACTGAGAGCAGTATTAACCACTAGCAGTATTAACTAACTAGCAGTATTAACTGAGAGCAGTATTAACCACTAGCAGTATTAACTAACTAGCAGTATTAACTGAGAGCAGTATTAACCACTAGCAATATTAACTGTGCACTGGCAGTATTAAAAATGCACTGGCAGTATTAAAAATGCACTGGCATTATTAACCATACTTACTCTTTTTGAAGCTTATGAAGGTCTGATCAAGGCAATAACTTCCTGTGAAAGATGATTAGCAACCCACAAATAACCAAAGTAGCAGGTATAGAAACACCTTTTAAAACATGAGCTCATTCAGAGTTAATCATGCCCACACTTGAGACCAAGAAAGTGAATCTACCCACATCAAAAGCTTTAGTGAATAGATCTGCAAACTGATTGTCAGTATGGACTTTAGCAACTTGAATGAGTTTCTTTTCATTGCAATCTCTGATAAAGTGATACCTGATCTCAATGTGCTTTGTTTTGGAGTGCTTGACTGGATTGTTAACAATGCTTATAGCACTGCTATTGTCAATAAAGATTGGAGTGTGAAGAAATGTTACCCCATAGTCCAGCATCTGATTTTGAATCCATAGAACCTGAGAGCAGCAACTTGCAGTAGCAATATACTCAGCTTCTGTTGTTGATAAGGACACTGTGGTTTGTTTCTTACACTGCCAAGATACTAGTCTTGCACCCAAAAGTTGACATCCCCCTGAAGTAGACTTTCTGTCCATGTTGGCACCACCCAAGTCACTATCTGAATAAGCAATCAAGTCAAATGAAGATTCATATGGATACCAAAGACCTAATCTAGGTTGCCCTCTTAAGTATCTGAAAATCCTCTTCACAGCTTGAAGATGTGATTGTTTAGGCTTGACTTGGAATCTGGCACATACACACACTGGAAACATGATGTTTGGTCTTGAGGCCGTGAGATACATGAGAGATCCAATCATTGATCTATATAGATGGACATCAACATCCTCCCCCTCAAGATCAGCAGTGATCTGTTTGTGAGTTTCCATTGGTGTGCTTGCTGGCTTTGAGTCTTTTAAACCATATTTCTTCAGGATGTCTTGCACATACTTTGATTGACTAATGAAGATTCCATCTGACTGCTGTTTCACCTGAAGCCCAAGGAAGAAGGTAAGTTCACCCATTGAACTCATTTTAAAGCTCTTGTGCATCAACTCTTCAAAGTCTCTACACATCTGATCTTTTGTGGATCCAAAGATGATATCATCCACATAGATCTGAACTAGTAGGATGTCCTTCTTACTTCTTTTAATGAAAAGGGTCTTGTCTATGATGCCCCTTTCAAACCCATTCTCCAAGAGATAGGTAGACAGAGTGTCATACCATGCTCTTGGGGCTTGATGTAGACCATAGAGTGCTTTCTTCAGCTTGTATACTCTGTCAGGATATGAAGGATTTTCAAAACCAGGAGGTTGACAGACATATACTTCTTCATCAATTATGTCATATAGAAATGCACTCTTTACATCCATTTGATAGACCTTGAACTTCATGTATGAGGCATAGGCTAAGAATAGCCTAATTGCCTCTACCCTTGCCACTGGGGCAAACACTTCATCATAATCTATGCCCTCTTATTGAGTGTACCCTTGTGCCACAAGCCTTGCTTTGTTCCTGATCACAATACCTCTCTCATCCTTTTTGTTCCTGAAAATCCACTTGGTACCTATAGCTCTATGACCTTTTGGAAGGTCCACCAAGTCCCAAACATCCTGTAGCTTGAATTGAAGTAACTCTTCTTGCATGGCTTCTATCCAACTTGAATCTTTCATTGCATCATAGGCCTTCTTAGGCTCAATCTGCGATAGAAAGCAGGAGAGTAATGTGTGTTGTTGATCCTGCAACTCTTGAAGTCTGCTTTGATTCCTTGTAATAATAGGAGAAGAGATGTCTCCTATTACCAGCTTTGGAGGATGATTCTTTTGTGTTCTAGTCTGAAAACTAGGTTCTTCATGGATTCCTTCCTCTAGATTGGAATCATTTAAGTCAGTAGAGGGGATCACCTCAGCTACTTCTAGCTCTTTATGCACTGAAGATTCCTCTTCTCTTCTTTCTTCTTCACTCTGAATTGGCTCAGTTAGAGGTTCTTTTTCACAGAATTCAACAGGTTCTTTTATAGGCATAGGAAAGATCACAGACTGTGGTCTATTGTCTTGAATTTGTGTAGCCCTTGATCCTCCACTTCTTGAACCTGCATAATCATCACTACTGAAACCAAAAGAGTTAGTTAGTGAATCAATGTCAAACAGCCACTGAGGACCAGACCCAATAGGATTTGGTGTGTTCTCATTGCATTTGACATTGTCACTTTCCTCAATTATTCTAGAAGAAGTATTAAACACTCTGTAGGCCTTACTCTGAGATGAGTAACCAACAAGAAATCCATCATCTGCCTTGCTATCAAACTTTCCTAACTGAGATTTGGTATTGAGAATTGTACAAGGACACCCAAATGGTTTAAAAAATCCAATAAAGGGTTTTCTTTTATTTAAGAGCTCATAAGGTGTCTTGTTTTTAGGCTTGACTACTAGTACTCTGTTTTGGACATAGCAAGCAGTATTAACTGCTTCTGCTCAGAAAGTTATTGGAAGTTTAGAATCAGCTAACAGAGATCTAGCAGCCTCAATTAGTGTCATATTCCTTCTCTCAGCAACTCCATTTTGTTGTGGAGTCCTAGGAGCACTGTATTGCCTCTCAATTCCTTTTTCCTCACAAAAGGTGTTTAGGTTATGATTTTTAAATTCAGTACCATTGTCTGACCTAATGATTTTGACTTTTTGATTAGTTTGGTTTTCAATTCTTATAATAAAGGATTTGATCAGTCCACTTGTCTCATCCTTAGTCCTTAGAAAATATACCCAAGTAAATCTAGAGTAATCATCAACAATAACTAGGCAGTATGATTTCTTCCCTATGCTCATAACATTTGTAGGGCCAAACAGATCCATATGCAATAAATGAAGAGAGGAAGAAATAGTGTTCACTTCTTTGGGCTTATGAGAAGTTTTGTGTTGTGTGCCTTTAAGACAAGCAACATAATGATCATCACATGAATAGACTTTAGAAGGCAAACCTCTTACAAGGTTGTTTTTAACAAGTTTATTTATTGTTTTAAAATTCATGTGACACATCCTTCTGTGCCAAAGTGATGATTCATCCAGAGAAGCTTTTGAAGCAAGACAATTTATGGATGAATCAGATGAAACACTTTCCATATCTAAACAATATACATTGTCCTTTCTAGGGGTTCTTAGTAGTATCATCTTTTCATCAACTACCTTGAATCCAGGAGCAAGGATAATACATTCAGACTCTGTAAATAATATACTATGTTGTTTGTCACAAACCTGTGATACACTTAACAGGTTGTATCTTAATTGTTCAACATAGAATACATCCTCAAAGGTCATTTTACCTTTGGTCACATCACCTTTACCACTGATTTTACCTCCATCTGGAGTATTCCCAAAAGCAACATGCCCACCATCAATCTTCTTGAAGTTCTTGAGGTAAGACATGTTCCCTGTCATGTGCCTAGAGCAACCACTATCAACATGCCAGATGCTCTTCCCTTTGAGCTGTTGGTTGCCCTGGACATTAGATTAGACAATTAGTATTGATTGGGGACCCAAGCCAAAGTGGTCTTGGGTCTCCCTTTCTCATCAAAATACTTGCATTCCTTTTTAATAAGGTTTTTAAAATCAGGACACTTGTTATTGGAGTACTTTGTCAAGATTATTGGTCTAGCAACACTAATACTAGAAGCAGTACTATCTTTAGAGGTACTAACAAAATTAGCAGCACTAACAAGTTTGACAGTATTAACCTTGTTGGCAGCACTAACAGAGTTAGCAGTAGTAACATTTGCAGAAGTACTAACAATGTCAGCAGCACTAACATTGCTAGCAACAGTATTGCTTCTAGCAGTACTATTTGCAGTAGCAGCACTAACAGTTTTAGTACTTTTAGGAATCCACATCTTGACATTGTCTTCCATATTCTGTTTCTTCATGTGGCTTTTAGATTTAACAGTTTTCTTTGCCACATGGTTCTTTTCTTTCTTCCTATAACCAAAGGGTTTTTGAGTAGGTCTCTGAAAATTCATCCTTTGGTTCATGGGATTGAAATAGCAATATTTGGCAATGTGATTAAGCTTTCCACAAATAAAACAGGGTTTTGGTCTATTGATTTTACTCAGATCAACCCTTTGTTTTTGTGCCCATTGATTATTCCAGTTCCTTTGATTACCCCTCTTTTTATCATGTTTTTGGGGCTCAGATTTACTGCAATTACACTGTTTGCAAGGGACAGAGTTCACAACAGTGGTCTGCTTATAGTGAATCTCCTTGTTCTTACCCTCAGTCTTCTCTACCTTATTTGACTTGACCCAATGCTTTCCACATCCTTCATTGGTAATTATGTGGTTTTCTATAGGAATCTCACCACTCACAGTGTTGTCCTTACTTTTGACAGTTTCTTTCTCAGTTTTATCCTTAACAACTACTTCATCTAAGGGATCAATCTCAGTGGCTCCCTCAGGCAGGTCCTTCCTAACCTTTGAATCTAACAAGTCTGAACTAGGAGGGATGTAGTTGTTGTTGTAGGGTGGTGGTGTGGTATTGTACCCTATTCCTCTTCTCAGTTTATCAAGAATCTGAGTTTGTAGTAAAGAATCCATTGCTTTAGAAGCATTGGAAAACTTTTCTACATCTAGCTTGACTTTAGCTAGATCTCCTCTTAACTTTACACTCTCCTCTTTAGATTTGGTCAGTTGAAGTTATAGGTCATTCTTCTCCCACTTCCAGTAGTTTGTGTCATAGGAATGTTGAAGCTCATTGGCTTGAAAACTCTTAACCTGCTCTTCAAACCTCTCAACAATCCTAACATAGTCTTTTATGTCCTTTTCTAATCTCTTCAGGTCATCACTCATTTTCTGGTTGTGATCCCTGTACCTTTTAACAGTGTTAATGCAATTTTGAGTACAAAGATTAGAAGTTACCTCTGTTGGGAGATCAGACACCTCTGCCATTAAAGCTTGGTTTTGGACAGCCTCTTCTGCTTGATCACTCCAATCAAACCCCATACCTTGTTGAGAGACTAGGGCTTGAGCAGAGTTTCTGTCATTATTGAAGTTTCCAGACTGTGCTTGTTGATGGTGGTTGTTGTGAGACACTCCACTTCTGCATTCCCTAGCAAAGTGTCCCTTTTGATGGCATTTATAGCATTCCACCTTAGACTTGTCAAAACCTGCTCCATCTTCTCTTCTTTGGGAGAAGTTGTTCCTCCCAGTTCTCTTGATGAACTTCTTAACTCTCATAGAGAGCATGGCCATCTGCCATTTAATGTCCATCTCTTCAAGTCGTCTGGATGGAGTTGTTCCAAGTCATCATTAATTAGAGAAGAGTTTCCATGACTGGACAGGAAGGCTTCAAACACAGTTTCAGTGCCTTTCTCTTGATTTGCTTCATTGGCAGCACTAACTGATTCAGGGTTAGAGGTAGAATCACTTGATGCTGATAGGAGTGCAGCATTGTGAACATATCCAGAAGGCTTCTTATTAGCCTCTACCTCAGATTCAAAAACTCTTAGATCATTGTATAGATCATCAAGTTCCTTTTCTTCCAGTTGATCATTCTGTCTGAAAGAGACAGTATACATGGTCCATTCATCACCCAGGGACCTTAGGAACTTCCTGTTTAGATCATCTTGATCAATTTGTACTCCAACTGTAGCTAGTTCACCAATAAGCTTGTTGAACCTGTCAAAAGTTTGAGTCATGGACTCATTCTTGGTTGACATAAAGTTCTCATACTGTTGCTTCAGTATGGCCTTCTGATTTCTCTTGGTACTTTTGGTACCATAGAATCTCTTCTCTAGAGCATTCCAGAGCATCTGTGCATCAGTGCAATTGCAGAACTGATGTTGATATTCATTGGGAATAGCCAAGAGCAAAGTGCTTAAGGCTTTCATCTCTGTCTGTCTAATCTTTCTCTCTGCATCAGTTTTTGGAGGTGTCCTCTTTCCATCTGCACCAATCTTTCCTGCTTCAGAAGGACCATTCTCAATCATGTCCCACATAGAATAGTCAGTGAGGAGTATGTACTGCTTGATTCTGATCTTCCACATGTCGAATTCATTGGGTCTGAGCATTGGAACCTTTGAGACCAAGGTACTGTTTGATTCAGCAATGTTTTCCATGATGAATAAGATTTCTGAGAATACGGGCTCTGATACCACTTGACAGGATCTTAATTCTTAACAAGAACACACACTCAGAAAATAATATTAAAGAAGCTGCGGAATAGCACTTTAATATTCTTAAAACAATGCAACAGTAAATCAATGATCACAACTTGTAAACTTGTATTGAATGATTGAAGTTACAAGATTAAACACACAACCTCAATATTGATGAACAGACTCACCAATACGAATTCTACTTCTCTAGAATCAGGGTTCTAACCTTGAGGTTGATTCTCTCTTAATAAGCTAATAACTCAGAATAATTGTTCTCACAAAAGTTACAGAACTATTCTAAACAAATCTATACATATATTGAAGATAAAAGATAATTACAAAATAATAAAAGATCTTCAATATAAACTTCTATCTTTATCTCTAAACTTCCATGAATATCTTCAGTCCATCCAGCTGTCATCCTTCCATGCGAAGTCTTCATCTTATAAGCAGCATTAATCTTCAACAGCATTAATACTCTGAGCAGTATTAACTCCAGCAGTACTAACTATGCTCAGCAGTATTAATCTCTTCAAGCAGTACTAACTTTGAACTAGCAGTACTAATCTTGTTCAGCAATATTAATCTTCAACTGGCAGTATTTACCTCAGAAGTAGTAACCAGAAGTAGTAACCATGTTCTTCTAGCAGCATTAACTGTACTTAGCATTTCTTCAGTTCCCAACATAACGCCTAATGAGTTCAAGAGTTTTCATCATAAATATATAAATCGTTAAACTGGAAGAATGTAATGTAAATCACGATTTTTAAAATGTTATACATTAAATATGAAAGCCACTCGTCTTCCAAAACCCACAAATTTTGTGATGAAAACCCCAATATGAAATATTCCTTCAAAATATAAACTCAGACCCAAAACTCACTCAAAACGTGAATAATGATTAAATTCCCAAATAATGAAAAAGTGGACTAAAAATTTATTATCTAAGACATCTGAAAACACGAATAGGATATAATACTTAAACCACAATTCATGGGTAACAATCCATATATAAAACATCACCAAAATCATGGATAATATTCAACACCCCAAAATAACAAATATAAACAACAAACAACATCAGAAGCGTCAAATCATAGATAATCTTTGTCTCTAAATAATATATCTAAATCTACCATTCAGTGACGGGGGAGACCCTATTCCATTGAATGTGACGGAACACAAAAGTAGGTCACATATCTATGTTATATGAGCGACACTTAAGAATTAAACACTCGTTAACATCAACCTTTCCGGGTCTATAGTTAACGAGTCAACAAGCTCAACACCTCTATGTTTATTGCTTGGATAGTCATCAAGTTCAACCCTTCTAGGTCTGTACCTTGGAATTTTCGTGCACTCATCAAGTTCAACCCCTCTAGGTTTATACCTTGGAATTTTCAAACATACCAGTTAAGCTCGTTCACAAGAAATTGCAATTATTGGTTAATGGACGATGCCCGACACAAAGAGACCGCATCTTACTCCCATAAGACCCCATGCCTATTTCAAGTTACAATACGGGGATATTTATCCCACTCAAACTGACTCTTATGCTTATGGATCCAATGCATTATAGTCTAAAACATTACATGACTCCAAATGAATGACAAACGCACTCAAAACATCTAAATCTCAATTAAGATGTAATACTGCAAATCATAACCCAAGGCTCTACATCAAGCTTATCAAAATCAGACAAATGTCTCCAAGACCCAACAGAGTCAAAAACCAGGCCATAAGCTCAACCAATCAATTGATCATTTGTAAAAGTCATAAAATACAAATAAAACGTAAATGACCCACGTTTATGCAAAAAACATGCTCCACAGACATGGATAACTCAAACAAAACATCATGAGTTGGGATGAATCGTTTTCCAAATAAAACTAGACCACTTAAAATTCCAAAATGTTTTATAACTTAATAATATACCTTTTTCACACGGTTTATAAAACCAAATACACTACAAAATACATTTTCAGCAAACAAACATATAAATACGATTTCCTTATCAAAATGTCCCAAAAACCCAAATGTGGCATTTTATAATATTTATAAAATCAGTTGTATCCAAAATGTAAATTGTAACACCCGGATTTTTCGGTAAGTCAATTCCTTCATTCTCTCTCCCATGTTCTCTTTTCTTTTGGTATGAATCCCCGGTAAGGTTTACCTTCATCTTTGGGTTCTAGTCTTGTGTGTGTCGAAGCTTGAAAAGCAGATTTCGGAGTCCAAGGAGGTGTTCGGCAACAGTGCCACGCTAGAGTGACATTGTCACAATCGTTGTGACATAGTCGCGGGGGATGTTGGGACTCGCGGTACAATCAGCGCGATTGTGCCCGCGATTGTGACAAGTGTCACTATCGCATGGAACTATCGCTGTAAATGTACCGAAAGGTCTTTGTAGCGGGCGATAGTGCCCCGCGATTGTGACGAATATCACTCTCACGGGGCAAGGTCGCGATCGGGGTGTTTGGGTATAAATCGACCCAACCGGCTTATTTCTCATTTATTGCAATTCTAGAGCTTTTTTGTGCGATTTCTTGGTGCCCTAGGTAAGTTTCTTCATATTTCATCATTTATTTCTAATAAATGGAAACCCTAAGATCATTTATGGTGATTGTCTAGGTGGTTATAAACTCTCATTGTGAAGATTTCTCCTCCTCAAGTGCTAGTGTCATATCCTCTACATCTAGAGTTTTGCTAGGGTTTAGATTAAACCCCATCGTGAGTTCATACTTCTTTTTCTTAAACTTTATACATGTCAAAACATTATATTTTAAGCTCCTACTTATCTCCTTTGATTTTAGTTCATGTTTATAAGATTTTGACCTAACTTGTATTTTGGGAGATTTTAGGGTTTTTACCACTTTCAACAAAAATAAAGGGTTCCATCATATATGGTGTAAGATATGTTTTTACTTGCATATTTATGTGGGTTACTTGAAAGAATATACATGTTCTCATTTTTATGATTCTCATTCTTATGATTGGGTTGAATTTGATAAAATGAATCTTTGGGAGAAAATACATGGATTGTTGTTGTTATGGTCTATAACCACATTAAAATGGTTTAACACTTGAACGGTGTACTTGGTAAATAAAACCTATTTGGAAATGAGAAAATGGCCACATTATGGCTCTTGTTTGAGTTTAACTTTCTTATCAGCAATTGAACAAAGATATGCATTTTAGGAAACGATTGATACTAATAACTATATGTTTAATTATAGTTAATCACAAATGTAATTGTGATGAGTCTAGACTATTACTAATGGATCCATAGGTATTGAATCGACTTTCGTTTGGGGTATCTTTCCCCATATGTAGCTAGTTGAGACATTGGGTCCTCGGAGGCAATTTGGTACGATTATGTGGGACCGGTAACTAGCCATGGGCTGTAAATGTAATCCTATTGAATAAGTATGACTTGGATCCTCGGGTTGCCCTCCCCCACATCTGAGTACGAATCGGCGTTGTTCGTGGCCATGGTTCCAAGTATTGAGCTCACAACTCGAAGAGTGACCTACTTTTGTGTTCCACCACGATCCTTGGAAAATTGGGTCTCCCCCGTCATCACAAAATGTATTTTGGACCGCAAGGTTACTATGTGAATATCAAATCATTTACAAATGCTTTTGGTGAAAAAGATTTCTTACGAATGCATTTAAATTACTTTCTTAAATTGTCACATAAATTGTATGTTCTCACTAGGCTTTAAGCCTAACACTTTTTCTCTAATGACATGTATAACAGGTTCCAATAGTGGTGGGTTACCGAAGGTTTGAGTGGCGAGCGTGGACTCGAGGCATTTTTGAGATGATAGATATTGGAGTCTTGGCGTTTAAAACAATTTATTCATTTTTGGAAATTGGGTTGACAACCTATGTAATCTATATATGGGTTAGATTAGTTTGTTGTCTATTTCCATATTTCATACTCAGGTTTTGTAAACACTTATACTTTTACCCCTTTTCGGTGGTTTACTCCAAATACATATGTCATATGGACGGATTTTCAATTTTTAAAATTACCTTTAAATTTTAGGGTGTTACATAAATTTCATCAATTAAACAACATATTTGATAACACCAAATAAAACATTTTAATACTTCAAAACGGATATTTTTGGCATGTACAACGTTTTCACAAATCAACTTGAACTCACCTTGCTAGATTTAGGCTAAATCTGGATTTTTCCCCAACTTGAGCTCCTTTGAAGAAACTTGGATCCTCAAGCCAAAACTTCCAAAACCTAGATCCATAAGTTTCCAACCATAAATACACACATCCAAGTGTTTAGATTCATTCCTCAAACATCTTATATCAAAATCTCCATTTTAGCCAAAAACCCTAATTTGATCTAACTTTTCTCAAAATCTTTCAAACCGAAATTGGAGAAATAAAACACTAGGTTGTCATCAATAGAGCATTTATAACTCATAAAGAAGTTTGGAAATGGAAGGGATGAACTTACCACTTAAGTTTTGGTGGAAACCTATAAATCCTAGCCACAATCTTGGGGAAATGAATGGAGATGAACTCTTGATCCTAGCTTCCAATCCTTAACTTGATGATGGACTATAATACCCAAGGATTTGAGCCAAAGATGCCCCAAAACATCAAAGGATGATGTTAGGTTGTTCTTGAGAGGTTTTGAGAGAGTTTGGGGCTAATTGGGTGGAGAAGGAATGAACCAAAAACAGAAAATCGCGACTTTAACAGGTCTGGTACACTTGGCTACATTGCCAGGAGACAATGACATGTCATTGTCGCATGGCATAGTCGTTAAGGATGTACCGTGAGCTAACTCTTGTCTACGACTATGCCAGGCGCGACTATATATGACATTGTCATAGTCGCCGGGCACTGTAGTTGGACCTTTACATGCCCCCAAACCTGACTTTTTCAACGCCAACACTACCGATAATCTAAAGGTCTCAAGGCAATGATTTCCCAACATAAATCCCACCATTTACAAGTTACAAAAACGTCCGGGTGGCCTTTACTTACCGAAAATTAGGGGTGGCAAAAAGTGACCCAACCCGCCAACCCAACCCAATAGTAGCAGGTTGGGTTGAGAATTTCAACCCATTTAAGTTAAATGGGTCAACCCGCCTAACCCATTTATTAATTGGGTCTGGGTTGGGTTGAAATTTTCAACATGTTTTCAACCTGATTTCGACCCATTTACAACCTGATTTCGTCCCATTTACAACCTGTTACTAACCCATTTACAACCTATTACTAACCCATTTATAACCTTTTTATAACCCATTTATAATATTTACCTAATATTTTTTTTAGTTATTAATAAATATAATATAAATATATATAATATAATTTCAATTTTAAAAAACAAATTGAAATAACATGTAACCCTAATAGGAAATACAAGGCGCCGCTACCTTTCTTCCTAATTTCCTCTCGTCTGAAAGTCTCCTCCCTCTCCTCTCCCTTAACGGCGACTCGCCAACTCCTCATACGCATAACGCATCCATGACCACGAGACCACGACGAGTCGAAGAGTTCCAGAAAACTTCAGTTCACGAGTTCAGTTCACGAGTTCAGTTCCACGAGTTCAGTTCACGAGTTCAGTTCCACGAGACCACGACAAGTTCACGAGTTCAGTTCCAAAAAACTTCACTTCCAGAGTTCCAGAATCCATATTCCAGACTTCCACTGTTCCAGACAAGTTCACGACTTCAGTTCCACTTCAGTTCACGACTTCACGGTAAACTTCTACAATCTGTCCATTTTTATTTACAATATGTCTAGAATTGAAGTTTATAACTCGTTTTCTGGAACTGAAACATTATAACTTGTATTTATAACTTGTATTTCTGGAACTGGAAAACTTGTTTATAACTCATCTTATGGATTCTGGAGCAGAAAACTGAAGTTCTAGACTTCCATAATGTTTTCTGGATTCTGGTCTACAATCTTAATTTATAATATGTCCATTTATCGATTAAATCTTAATTTATAATGTCCATTCTGTAATACAATATGTCCATTTATTGATTAAATCTTAATTTATAATGTCCATTTATAATTTTATATACATGTCTACAATCTATAAGACTATAACAGTGAACATTGAATAATTTGATCAATGAGTAAGTTTCTAATCTGTCCATTTATGTTTCTACTTATAATGTTACTATTTTTATTCGATATATAATCTGTCCATTTATAATGTTCCTTTTTTTCCATTTCAGTGAGTAACACAGTTGAAAATTTGGAAGGAGGTGATCTACAATCTCCTCCACCTCCATCAAAGAACAACGAGAAGAAACTGATCAACCAATTAAAGCCGAACAAAGGGGTGTGGATGTCAAGCGTCACAAAAAACTTACATCTGAGGTTTGGAGTAACTTTGAGTTTATGGACCCTGATGAAAATGGTGAGTTATATTGTAAATGTAAACAATGTGGTCAAGTTTATAATGCTGAAACTAGGATGGGTACGGGGAATTTGAAACGCCATCTTAAAAATTGCAAAAAAAGTCGATTTAAGGATGTTGGGCAGATGGTGTTGGAATATTGTAGTGGCGGTTCAGGTTCTTTAACTAGTAGGCTCCCAGATTTCGACCCTAATGTTTTTCGTGAGCTATTAGCTAGTGCGGTTGTGAAACATGAATTGCCATTTCAATTTGTTGAATATGATGGAATTAGGAAATGTTTCAGTTATTTACATCCTGAGGTGAAAGTTGTTTCAAGGAATACTGTAAAAATGATATTATGAAGATGTATAGGATGGAAAATTTGAAAATAAGAGATACTTTAAGTTGTATTCCTGGTAGGATTTGCTTGACCTCTGATTGATGGACATCAATAACCACTGATGGATATATGGCCTTGACCGCCCATTTCATTGACAATTCTTGGAACTTGCAAAAAGTGATTCTAAATTTTAGTTTCTTGGCTCCACCTCACACTGGTCTTGCTTTAAGTGATCACGTATTTAGTCTTTTGAAGGATTGGGGGATTCAAAAGAAAGTGTTTTCAATTACTCTAGATAATGCTTCTTCTAATGGTGCAATTGACTTTTTGAAGTATGAACTTGATTTGGTTTTGTAACACCCGCTTTTTCGTAAGACAAGCTCCGTCCTTCGTTGGTTATCTCTCTGCCTTCCGTCTATCTTTTGAGTGGAAAAGGTTGTACTTTCGAACCTTAAGTCGACCCATGCGAGAATCTCGAGTTTCAACCTTTTCGGGGCTCGGTACGTGTGGCGCGATTGTGACTCGCGATAGTGACATGTGTCACTATCGCGTGGCACAATCGCCGGAGGTGTACCACCCGCGGTACATTTCCCGCGAGAGTGCCCTCGCGATAGTGACATTGTCACTATCGCGTGGCATAATCGCCCGCGGCCACTGGTTCCCTAAATGCCCGAATTTCTCACCATTTCTCTCATTTTTCACTTCTATCTTCTTCCCTTTTCTCTCCCAAACTCCAAAACCGAACCCTAACCCATTTTGGGGGTTTTTTCCTCCCCAAACCACATGTTTACTCACCATCTAACTAGTTGGAATCTTGAACCACAAAACCTCCATTTTCATCTTCCCCATCAAGTCCATCGGTTGGGAGCTCGGGTTGAAGAGTTGGATTGGGTGTTCTCGGAAAGTCTCGTCATCTTTAATGGTAAGCTTTCTTGAAATAATGTTAAATGCTCCATTGGTGGTTTCTTAGAGTTGGGTATCTCAAATCTCGGATTTGATGGTTTTTGGGAAACTAGGGTTTTGGTCTTGTTGAGGAATTTAGTATATAAAGGTTGGGGAAATGTTTCTATATGATTATGTATGGATATTTATGGTTTGGATTTGTATGGATCTAGGTTTTGGAAGTTTTCGGCTTGAGGATTCAAGCGGCCTTCAAAAAAGCTCGTTGGGTGAAATCTAGATTTAGCCTAAATCTAGCAAGGTGAGTTCAAGTTGATTTGTGAAAACGGTGTACATGCCAAAATGTTTATTTTAAAGTGTTTTGCGTCTTACATGAAAATTGTTAACTGCTGATAAGTTTGATTATTTGAAAGTGTTTAACTTCATAAACTTATATAGCACACATCTCCGGGATTTTGGATACTATGATAAGTAAATCATATATTTTGGTATCTTAAGGTTTTATTTTATGGAAATAGATTTTGAGAATAAATGTATTTCATTTTGTGTTTTGGAGAAATGCATGGTTTGTGTTATGGGACGTTTTGAGAGGTAAATGTTATAAACTCACTTGGAAAATGATTTGTCCCAATCTAAACTACGTTGGAATTAATTATATGTTTTGGAGTATGGGTTTACATAAGTACGGGTTGTTTATGTTTGATTCCAATTTATGATTTTCAACGTTGAGTCTTTGGATTTGTTTTAGCTTATGGCTCGGCTTGGATTTTGTTGGGTTTCGAGGACACTTGTCCGCTTTTAATAGCTCAATGTTGAGCGTTTGGCTATGATTTGTATTTACTGCATCTTAGTTGAGAATTACATGTTTTGGATGCATTAGTTCATTCACTTTGAGTCATGTAATGGTTTAGTTAGTGCAATGGATCCATAGGCACGGTGTTCCTATGTCCCCGCTTTAGGCATTGGTTCACCATTTGGCACGGAATAGGCATCGGGTCACCATGGTAAGTAAGGTGTGGACCTATACGGTCGGGCAGCGTCCCATGGGCAGTAAGGTGTAATTCCCTTGTGCTAGAGTTCCCCGTTTTGGAACTCTCAAGAATAGACCTAGAGGGGTTGACTTGTTGTTTTCGAGTGATAGACTCAGAGGAGTTGAGCTCGGTGGATTTTTATTTGTGTAACCCACATGTTTTGATTTCTTATATGATTATGTGACCTGCTTTTGTGTTTCGTCACGTACAATGTAATCGGGTATTTTCCCGTCACCAGTAGGTGAGGTTTTGGTTATGGAGTTTTATAATCCATGTTTTCGGAGACGTTTGAATGTGGGTATTTATCTACGTTTTAAGGTTTTGGTTTTTGAAACTCATTCGAGTTATTGGGATGTTTTGGAAGTTGGGGTTATCTACGTTTTCCGTGTTTGATCATTATAATGTCAATTATGTTTTACGTGCGCTTTGGGTTTTGGCTTTATTTCAGAAGACGTTTGTTTTATGATTTTTAATCACGAAAAGGGTGAATGATGGAAAGGAGATTGTTTTTAAGATTTAATGCATTTCATTTTGGTTGCTTTCAAATCAAATGTATTGCATTTTGGAAATCATGATTTTTAAATAATGTTCTTAAAGTCTTTGCTTTATATATCTCTAAGGAAAACTCTTGAGCTCACTAGGCGTTAATCCTAACCTTTTATTTGTCGGCATGTGCATCAGGTTTCAAAGTTGGGAGTTGGTTCTAACAACCCTATGAAGAGTAGAGCCTTAGCTAGATCCGAAAGTAAGTATTCGGTGAAGTCTTCCGCATTATGGAGATAGTGACTATGCATGGGTATAAGTAGCACCCGTCATTTATAGTCCGTATGTATAAGATGGTATATGTGTATTGTAGTTGAATCCAAATTTGTGGTTGTAGATGATTCAATTATTGACGTGTTTAGAATTTTTAAATAAGTTTCTATTTTCAGAATTCAGGGTGTTACAGGTTTGTCAAGGTGCATATTTTCATGTTAGATGTTGTGCACACATTATGAACCTAATTGTGCAGGATGGGTTGAAAGAGGTTGATAATGCTATTATAAAGGTTAGAGATAGTGTCAAGTACTTTTGAGGTTCTCAAACTAAGAGGCAAAGATTTTTAAGTAGTGTTGCACATGTAGAGCTACAATCTTCAAGGGGTTTGCAACAAGATGTTCCTACTCGATGGAACTCGACTTACATTATGTTGGAGTCGGTTTTGTACTATAAAAAAGCTTTTATTCATTTGCAAAAAACTGATGCTAATTATTTGCATTGTCCTATAAATGAGGAGTGGGGAAGAATTGAAAGAACTTTCAAGTTCTTGAAGGTCTTCTACGAGGTAACTTGTGCTTTTTCTGGGTCTAAGTATACTACTACCAATCTGTATTTTGCTAATGTTTTGACGGTTAGAGTGTTGTTACACAAAGAAAAAGACAATCATGATATGTTTATGTAAAAAATGGCTACTCGGATGTATGTGAAATTTGAGAAATGTTGGGCTGATTTTAGCACAGTTATGGCGTTTGCGGCTGTTTTGGATCCACGATATAAATTTCAGCTTGTTGAGTGGGTTTATGAGAAAGCTTATGGGGAGGGGTACAAATCCAATTTGGCAATAATAAAGGAGAAATTGTTTTCATTGTTTAAAGAGTATGTGGATGAGTCAAACTTGAATAAATCCAAAGTTGGTCAACCTAAGAATGGCTCGTTGGACTCTCAAGAAGAATATCAAGATGTGCTAGATGTAGCTTCTGCTTCACTTTTGATGGTATGTTATATATTTACTGTTTTTTATACATATTCTATTTATCTTCTAATTGTTTGTTGTCTATCAGGACTTTGATGATTTTTCAACCAAGGTGACTTCTCAAGTCGTTAAATCTGAGCTTGAATGTTATTTAGAGGAGAAGCTCACGCCTCGCGTGAAGAATATAAACATTATGGACTATTGGAGAACTCATGAGATTCGGTATCCAACTCTTGCTCGGATGGCTAGGGACATCTTAGCTATCCCAATATCAACCGTGGCATCTGAATCTGCTTTTAGCATTGGCGGTAGGGTTCTTGATGCTTATAGAAGTTCGTTGAAGTCTTCTACGGTTGAGGCTATTATTTGTCTAAGAGATTGGGTTTATGGAGAAGGTTTGTTCTAACTTATTATTTGTATATTTCGTATTATCATATAAAACTATTTATTTGGTATAACTAAGTTGTTGGTTAATTTATTTATTTCTATAGCACAAATGGAATCACAACTTGAGGCGTTATGTGGAGCAATCATGACGAAGAAGATGGAAGATCGAGAGGAAAGTAATACCGAGAATGAAGTTGGAGTCGATGAAAGTGCAAGTCGAGTTACTTAGAAACTATTTTGGAACTATGATTTATTTAACTTTGTGGTTGTGGGAAACTTTGAACAATTTATTTTACTTTTTGGTTGTATTTTATTAAATTTCGAACAATTTGTTCGACTTTGTCGTGGAATGAAGTAGTTTAAGCATTTTTATTTCATTTAGAATTTTAAATTTAAATGGGTCAACTCAGGTTCAACCCATTTATTTAACAGTTTGGGTTGAGATAGTCATAAACAGGTCAACCCGCTACCAACCCACCAACCCAACAGGTTGGGTTGGGTTGAAAATCTCAACCCATTTAATTAAACAGGTTGGGTTGGGTTGAGATTTTCAACCCAATTAATAAATGGGTTGAACCCAAACCCAACCCAACCTGACCTATTTACACCCCTACCGAAAATTATGGGTGTTACAGAATATAACCATCGAAAGTCAACCAAAAAGATTATGATGTATTCTCATCATCTGGTGCTCCTTGTTGTGACAACCATGTTGCAACAACCAAAATATTACTAGCTTTACCAAATTAAGCTCAAGACCAATTATTCTTACTTAGGGTTGTTCGGTTCTTTTTCTATTAAGACCTGTATGGATAAATATGTCAATATTGATAAAGTTATATATGTGATAACATATACGTTGTTCGGCTGTTATGCTCAATAAACAATTTGAATGCCAAAAATGACCATTTTACCACTGGTATATATTTTTGTTGGATAAAACAACTGTTTGATAAAATGTTGAATAAATGGCTTTTATTTATAAATAATATCAATTTAAACATTTAACTAAAAACAACTTGATAAAAAACAGTTTCTAATCAGAACCCACTTTAATCAGATCCCCTTTGGGGTCACAATTCTTCTCCTTCACGCTTTCTTGCAATCTCTTAAAAACAGGTTTCTCTCCCCCGATTTAATGAGTTATGAGTTGATCGAAGCAGTGACAGTTTCCAAGTCAAAGTCAATGTCTTCCTTCGGAGAATTTACATTAAAGGGTACTATGTTTCTGGGTAAAAACTTGAGAATTTCATAAGAAAAAAAAGTCCATATCATAAATGCACTTTAAAAAACCTTCATGACAAGTATGCTACTGGGAACATAACCAAATGAATCCCCAAATCACTTGAAACAAATGTTTAAATGAATCCAGATGGAGATCGACAGATGGGGGGAAAACTAATTTCAGTTGATCCAAATCGAGATCGGTGAGAGAAACTCATAACTAACAACACCAAATCCATATCGAGGGATGGATATTGAGAGATGGAAAGAATATAGATGGAATGAGTGTATTTTGGTGATGCCTACAACAGATGGATTGAGAGAGATATAGAGGAGTCGTGAGCGTCTTTTCTTTAGGGGGAAGCAGATATGTTCTCAAGGGCCAAGGGTATCAAAGGAAAAATGATACATTAGTGTATATGACACCCTTTAACTAGTTGAGTTATTCAGCTGCAATCGAACAACTATTTATGGTTATGCGAATAAGCCATATCCATTATACAACCCATTAAGCTCCTACCGGACAACCCTTTAGCTTCAGACTCAATAAAATGATAAAATAAGGATAAAATACTCAATTTTTATGATTGGGAAAATAAAATAATGGCATATATTAAAATAAAGAGTGAGCAAAATGTGATAAATTATGCACTTATCAGATTCACATATGTATTTTCAACTGAATTTTTTAATAATCCATATATGAACCTTCCCTTCTTACTTTCTCATGATATTTAGCTTTCTTATTTAAATACCCCACTACACAGATATGTATATATAGAGGGAGGATCATGCGAGAACTTGATCAATTTCTGATAAGACGAGAAGTTCCACTATCACACATGATTACATTTGATACCAGCACTTAATCATATATGATTAAACACGTCCAAATGGGATGCAGATGCCTTGGTGAAGGCGAACAAATGTCGCAGGGAAAGTCACTCGCTATATGTCGATTAACACAACATGTGTTCAATCCTATATGATTATGTGTTTGTATCACATGTAATCATGTATGATCTTGGAACTTCTAGCCTTCTCGCAAATTGACTGCCTTCTCGTTTGAACATGACTATATATATATATATAGGGTTGGGTTCCACTGAGAGTGAAAGTTATGGTGAGAATGGTAAGAAGGGATTTGGACCCTTGGATTAATCCAAACTGATATCAACACTAATTTGATGCACCAAGATGCACTAGATCAATTATCTTCTAAAACGCAATTCATAGGTTGTTTTGAGATTAAAAGTGATCAATGGTCCAAATCACTTTTTACGCTTCTCGCCTTAACATTTTTTCTCACACGATCCTTCGTGTATATATATATATATATAAATATATATATATATAGAGAGAGAGAGAGAGAGTCAGGTTCAAATGAGAACGGTACCTATTTAAAAGAACACGAGAATGACAAATCACATACAAAATCATAAGTGATCTTACATTAGCGGGGACGTCGTGCAAAATCACGGTACGCGTGCGACTTTTGCCGCGACCTAAATCACTTGTAAAATCACTTATGATTTTGTATGTGATTTGCCGTTCTCGTGTTCTTTTAAATAGGTACCGTTCTTGTTTGATCCTCCCCCTCTCTCTCTCTATATATATATATATATTGAGGACCAATCTAAATCACTAACCAATGGTTATTATTAATGAGGGTCTTTTTGCAATATTACCCAAAAATAACCATCATTTTTAAAATAAATTGAAGCTTTAGGGGCGATTTGGGGATTTGATGATTAAAATTATCATCAATATTTAATATTCCAAGAATCACGTCCATAACAACCCAATTATATTCCAAAAATCAAGCAATAAATGTGTAATGTAATCCTAATTTAAGAATATGGTTACCTTTTCAATAGAAAACCTTAGACCTGTAAATCAATCAACAATGACTGATACGCCTGCATATTTGGTTACTGTTGTGAATAATATGCATATTTGATTAGATTTGGTTATTCATGTTGTGAACACTATGTACACTTATTTAGATATTGGTTATTCATGTTGTGAATGTACATTTGATTATATTTATTTATTCATTCATGTTGTCAACAATCGGTACACTTGACTAGATTTGGTTATACATGTTATGAACAAAATGTACATTTGATTAGATGTGGTTATTCATGTCGTGAACAACCTTGAATCTCAAAGTTGGATTGCTTCAATATGAGGAGGTTTAACTCGGTAATCAAGTTCGTATATCTCTAATCTCAATACCAAATCGTGCAAAGTTGGATTGGTCATTCATGTTGTGGACAACATTCAATCTTAAAGTCAGATTGCATCTTGAATATCGACATCAACTCCAGGTTGACTGTGAAACACACGACCATCAAAACAGAAGTAGCACAATCATCTATGGCCTTCAATTACTTTTAAAAAAATAGATCCAATGTGGAAATGAGCCAACAGATACATCTCTTCCAACCATTACCTTTGTCTTCGATTTGTTAAACCCACCATCGATGGCAAGGTATAAACACACACATACATATATGGATTTAAATGCCTAAAATGATGGTTGCAGAATTTGTAGAGTGATTGCAGAAGAAATTAAAATTGTTGCCTTCATGACGACCAATTTAGATTCATAAAGTGACGAGGGGAGGAATGATGTTTTTCAGCATTGTAATCCGCCAGAATGGAAGCTCTAATATGTAATAACCAAGTTTTATGTCAAATAAAGGAGATTAAGGGAATTTGTGAAAAACCTTAAAACGTGGGGGGTTGTTTTGTAAACACCCATAATAAGGGATTTAGTATCCCAAAAATCCTAGCCGCTAAATTTATTCTCATTTTGGAAAGGCTGGGAAATTAGAAGCTTCCTCTGCGTGTTCTCCTTGTGTGGAAGAGACTTTGAGTTTGGGGAAAATCTTGCATCAAATTCCTTTAAGGTAAGTCTCTAATTCTTCCATTTGTTATTTGTTGGATTAGATGTGTTATGTTAGATTGTTTGAATGTGTTTTCTTGTGAAAATCTTTGGTGTTCTTCATCTGAGAAATTATTGGGTTCTTGCCTGGGTATTGATTATGTTGAAGTGTGGTTTAAACCCAGTATTCCTGGTGTTGAATCGGCACAAAGGAGGGGGCGGAAGGAGTAGAGGAAATCAGGACCTGATTCTGATTGGGGAATCAATCTCGCCCTGATTTAGTCGCCGCTGTGAGGAGCCTAGTGGCTTCACAGTGATCGTGTGAGAGAAGGGCCTGGAAAGGTCGACCATCGATGCAAGTCGGGACTCCCTCATCCGGGTGAACCCGAGAGACCCCTACATGGGTGATCCCGGAAGAGCCTCCACCGGGCGGACCTGGGAGACCCCTACCCAGGCGATCCTGGGAAAAGCCTTCTACCGAGTGAGCCGGGATACATCAACCCGGGAAACTCCCAACTGGGCGACCCGAGAAGTCTCAATCGGGCAACCCCGGGTAACTCCAACCGGGCGACCCCGGGGATTTGGCAACCGGGAGCCGTGAGTTTTGGGTCGGGTTAGCCTAAGTCATTTTGGACCGAGAGATTGCGTATTGAAGAAGTCAATTTTCTTAGATTCGTTGCGAGGTAAGAAAGTTTTTGCTTTAAGGGTAAACGAGAGACTTACTGCCTTATATTACTTTATGCAGTATGAATTGTTTTTGACCTAAATAGTAAGCGTGAGGAATTAAGCATGGGACAGAGGTGGGTTTTTCTAACCCAATCCTTACTGATGATTACGCGATATTATATATATATATATGCGAGATTTTAATAAATGCGATTTATGTTGTATCATTTAATGCGAGTATGTTTTTATCGTTCTTGATATGTGGAAATGTATGCATACATTGTTGATAGTGAGTTATGGCCTAAGTCGAGGGGTGTGTCCCACCTGTGCTCATACCGGGGGGGTGTCATGTATATGTCATTGGGGGTGTGTCCCAAAATAAGGCAGTATGAGCCAGACACAATGTTACCTTGGGGTGACGGTAGTGTGTGCCAGATGCTTGACTTATGAGTAAGAAGCTTTTGTTTAAAAACTGAATTGGTTATATGTTTTATAAACCTTTTATAAAATTGTTTGTGTTAGATCACAGTCTCATTGGATTCAAGATCATCCAATCTGAAAATCCAATCTGAAGCTAATGCCGGAAAGTCGACTCTCGATATTAAGTCTAATGTTACTTTGTAATAAATGTCGAAGTTAATTAATGTTTATTATAATTTAGTATTTAGTTTTAATTAGATTCAATATCTAGTTATTAGATATTAGTTAGTTTTAGATATTAGTTAGTTAATATCTAAATTAGATATTTGTTTTAATATCTATGTTTAGATATTATTGCAAAGTGTGTTTGAGAAGCTAACATTCAGAAATCAGAAAACACACACAACACACACAAAAAGGTGTAAACGAGAGAGAGCTTCAAACAGATCAATACCGAACCTTGTAATCGTTGAATGTTATATCAAACAGGTTGGTAATCGTTTATTTGATTTATCTGGTAAAGATCCTTGTTCAAATCAGGGACACACAATTGGTATCAGAGCTTAACCAGATCAAAATCAATTTTTCAAACTCGACACTTGTTCTTCACTTTCAAAATCATTTTTGAGTTTTAGGGTGTTTTAGGTGTTGAAATCGATCAGGCAGTGATCGATAGGTGTTTTAGAAAGATTTGGTGGTGATTAATTTCAGTTTATCACATCAATCGAGTCCCAATTTTGTGAAAATTGTGTCTGAGTTCACGTTCTAAAAACAGCACTGTTCCATCGATCAATTTTTCAAAAAGTGATGTTTATTGCGATCGAGTGTTTGTAATCTGTTATAGAACTATTAGTGGTCATTTTATTACAATTTGGGACTACTAATCGGTGCCAAATAGGTTGATTTATCGAAATCAGATCGATTTTTCGAACACAGGGACGAACTCGCGCATACACAGGGACGAACTCGCGCAAACCAGAATTTTGCGCCAACCTCAAGTCGCGAGAATTCGAGTTTTGCGCCAACCACTAATCGCGAGAACTTAAGTTTTGCGCCAACCTCGTGTAGCACAAGTTGAGTTTTGCGCTAGACACTACTCCCGCAGAGTTCTGTTTCGCGCCACCCTCAGCTCGCGCAAACCATCCTTTTGCGTCACTGCCTTTAGCGCATTTCTGGGTTTTGCGCCAATCACTGTTCTATACTTAGAATATTTTTTCTGAGAATTTTTCAAAACTGTAATAGGGTCTTTAATTGTCATAATTTTTTTCTCTAGGGGCGCTGCCCCCATACACCCGCAAGGGCGTTGCCCCTTGACCCCACCCGCTAACCGGGTAGCGGGACCCCCGTGCTAAGTCTGCCTAAGGGGACAAAATTTCTTGTGTGATCAAATTTTATCTGGACTAACGATCAAATCCAAGTTCTTATTGCACATTTAATCAATCAGGATGTTCAGAGAAATTCTAGCTATCAGAACTGACTCAAAGCCACCAGTACTCTTCAGGGGAGACTTTGATCAGTGGAAAAGTCGGTTCATAGATTTCATTGAAAGACATGAAATGAAGGATTTTATTAGAAAATCTCTGAGGGAAGGAAAACTGACAGTTCCAACGAAACCTTCTACTCATGTGAAGGAGAATGGAGAAATAGTACCAGTTCAGCTTCAATTAAGACTTGATGAATACACTGATGAGCAGAAAAAGAGACATGAAGCTGACCAATTAGCCCGATCTTTCCTACTGAATGGAATGACTGAAGAGATTTCAAAAGAGATTTTTTCTCATATTAGATCGCAAAAGGGCTACAGGAAAGCTGATATGGGAACATATTGAGAAGTGTATGACAGGATCAATAATGTCATCAAAAGTTAAGGCTTTGGAAGCTGAGAACTCTGAACTTAAAAGAAAGATTTCTACTCTTGAAACTCAAATACAGAAGTTAGATCTTGTTGAGAGCAATGAGAAGAAGTCCAAAGATTTGGAGAGTACAATTGTTGAGCTTGAAAAGAAAATATCTGAGTTTGAGAAGAAGTTCTCAGATCTTTCCAAGAAGAGTGTTGAAGAGAAGAAGGTGGTTGAGCTTAAATGTTTAAAGCTTTCTCAACAAGTTGGTAACTTTGAGAAAGTAATCATTTTAGAAAGAGATCAGTTTGCCAAAGAGAATAAGGCATTTGATCAGAAGAATATAGGATACTTAAAAGAAATATCAGATAGAAGAAAGGGTGCTAAGAAGGAATTTGAGGAAGAAAGAAGCACCTTTGAAGCTGCAATTAGGAAGCTTAATGCAAAGCTATCTGAATTGTCTAAATTTGCACAGAAAGAGAAGAAAAAGAAGTCTGAGCTTGAGACGAAGATTGACCTTATTGTCAAAGAAAGAGACAGTTATTCTTCAAAGGTAAAAGAGCTTCAAGATATTATTTCAAAGATGGTGGTGGTGACTGAGCGAACGACTCCAGATTCAAAAATCCACTCACCTAAAAATAGTTCAGTTGGTTCTAACAAACCAGCCGCAAGCTCACATCAGAAAACTGCTCTTTTCAGAAGGTCAGTTAAATCTTCTAATCAGATTCATTCTACTAATCTTTTCTATGACAGGAATAGAGATAGTTCAGGTACACATCAAAGAAGGAGAAGAAGCTTCCATGAAGAAGAACTGGTCTGGAAGAAGACACCAATTAAAGAAGAGTTGAAATGTAAAAGCTCATGTGTACATACGCCTAATGCCAAGAAGAACAATGCGTTGAAAGGTAAACCTGATTTTGTCTACACGAGAGATAAATTAATCAGTTTGTCAGGTAAGAAATTCTATTGTTCTTATTGTCGTACACATGATCCTGTTCATAA
The DNA here is from genome assembly GCA_954870635.1 of Arctium minus. Classification (NCBI taxonomy): domain Eukaryota; kingdom Viridiplantae; phylum Streptophyta; class Magnoliopsida; order Asterales; family Asteraceae; genus Arctium; species Arctium minus. The sequence goes on from OX941082.1 coordinate 122,802,801, forward strand.
GACGAGTGATCATTACTGGTATGGTTCTTACTCAGTTACCCCCCACAAGAACTGCAACTAACACTCATGGACCCAAATACCAGTGGGTACCAAAGAAGGATAATGATTCTGTGTTGCAGGCACCTACTGTCAAGGGGAGTAGGAGAGAAAGAGGTTCTTGAATACAACAGTTCAAGACCCGCACTTCAGTGATCAAAAGACCTTACTCCTGTGCTGAATGAAATTGTACTCCGATACTCCAATGAGGAAATCAACCATCAAGGGGGAGTACATACTTTTCTGAAATTTTAAATGCATATCTTTTTCAATGATAAGTTTCAAATGCATAATTTCAGGGGGAGTATGGATATGACTTCTGATTATTTCTGATCAGAACTCGTACTTTCATAGTTTTACTGCTTTTTGTCTTTTCAATTTAAGTGAATAAATTTGCTTTGACTTAACATAAGACTTTTGCAGAATTTTTTGAGAGATGCTTATAAGATCATATGTTTATGACTTTAAGATTAGCTTCATGAGATATAAGATCGCACGTAAAGGTACAATCCTTTATCTTAATCTCATAAATGGTTGAAAGAATGATAACTTTCAATCATTTGAAAACAATGTTATTAAATGTTCAAAACACTTCCCAATTCTCAACACGAATTCATGAATTGGAAGTGTGACTTTAAATGTTTTCAAGATCAACTTTGTGCTTTAACTGAAATAGTTAAACCATTTTGAGCATCATATACATCATAGGAAAACATCGGATTTCATTGTGCTAGGACTTAACACAACTTCTATGGAATCACGTTAACCAGTGATTTCTACCCACGAAGTTAATCCATAGTGATTGAGTGTGAGAATTCGAAAAGATTGAGTGATGAGTTATACATGAAACAAAGTGTTTGGTTAGAGTAATCTAAATGTTTAAAAGAAAGAGCGTGTGAGAACAGAGTTAAAAGAATATCAGAACTCTACACCAACTTTTTCTGAGTCGGGCAGCCACAATTCTAATGTTTCACAATTCTTTGGTGAACATTATTGAAACAAGCAACTAGCCCATGCCAACTCTTGATTAACCTCAACAACTACTCATTTTCTTCTTAACAATAAAGTGTTTCACATTTTCAAAGGGGAAGCAGCACATTTGCTATCTGATTTTCATTTGGAAAATCTGGATATTGAAAAGAAGGAAGTCTACCCCACCTTCGCACTTCAATCATGCACACTGAGTCTTTATTTAACTTACTGTTGTCTCAGTGGTTTACACAAATATTGAGCCTATAAGCAATCATCAAGTGCTTAATTCTTTCTATCACAAGCACGAACACACAAGGAATTTGTTTCTTTGTTATAACGTTTATAGAAATTACCTTTGTGGTGTTTCGATGATTGAATGGAAGCCCTGGAGGAGTCAACATCAAACAGCTCCTTTCCAATGTGTATTTGTTACACACAGTGACTTAGTGTTACTGACAGGCATGTTAACTGATTCATTAGTTGATTCAGGTGTTACACGACTATTTTGTCTAGATTTGAAAAGATCTGGATGAATATCTTTTGAATTGACGGATCAGAGGCTCCAAATGATTTACATTTCTTACTCAAAGTTTTGATGAAATCGTTGCACTTTTCATCAGAAAGGGGAAGAATCTAAAGCTTGAAGAAATGTCCATTACATTACAAGACATTAAAGAAGATAAAAGCTAACCAAGAAATACGAGATCAAAGTATTCTGAAGACATGTTGATTTCAGATAAATTTTCTTTGAAGATACTTTGCTAAAGCATTCTGAGTTAGAGAAAGAGATTGCATCTTCTGAGCTGAAAAAAAAGACTGAATTGCTAAATCTTTTTAGTAATGATCTTGATCCAAAGGGGGAGATTGTTATATCACAGTCTCATTGGATTCAAGATCATCAAATCTGAAGATCCAATCTGAAGCTAATGCCGGAAAGTCGACTCTCGATATTAAGTCTAATGTTACTTTGTAATAAAGGTCAAAGTTAATTAATGTTTATTATAATTTAGTATTTAGTTTTAATTAGATTCAATATCTAGTTATTAGATATTAGTTAGTTTTAGATATTAGTTAGTTAATATCTAAATTAGATATTTGTTTTAATATCTATGTTTAGATATTATTGCAAAGTGTGTTTGAGAAGCTAACATTCAAAAATCAGAAAACACACACAACACACACAAAAAGGTGTAAACGAGAGAGAGCTTCAAACAGATCAATACCGAACCTTGTAATCGTTGAATGTTATATTAAACAGGTTGGTAATCGTTTATTTGATTTATCTGGTAAAGATCCTTGTTCAAATCAGGGACACACAGTTTGGCATAGAACTGTTTTAGAGGGAATTCACTAGACCTTCCGGTCTAACCCTCGCTCTTTCAAAACTAAAAACCTTTTCAGGCAGGCGTGAAGTAGAAGGTTCGGGTAAGGGAAAGGAGAATATGTGAGCTGGAGTTGGATTTAGAAGACTTCCATTCTAGTTATTTCTTTGTATTCTCAGTTGTGTACTAGGTTTGCCTTACTGCAAATCTTAGGGGGCGTTTGGTTTGCTGGATTCCGCCGGAATCTGATGGAATTGGAATGGTCAATTCCATTGACCAAATTTCATCCTGCTGTTTGGTTACCAATGGAATGGAATTGAATTCCATGAATTCCTTTAATCATGGATTTGGTCATTCCTTCTTAAAATGGATGGAATTGAATTCCATCAGATTTTCTCAAAATGACACAAATACCCTCCTTAGCTTTTCTAAAAACCCTAGTCGCTTCAAAAAACCCTCTCTCTCTCCTCTCTCTCTTCTCCTCTCTCTCTCTCTTCTCCTCTCTCTCCTCTCTCTCTCTCCTTTCTCTCTCCCCTCTCTCTCTCTCTCATATCTCTCCTCTCTCTCTCTTCTCCTCTCTCTCCCTCTCTCCTCTCTCTCTCCCCTCTCTCTCCTCTCTCCTCTCTCTCTCGGCATTAAAAAAAAGGTATTTTTGTCATTTTTCAGAATTCCATTCCAATTCCTTTGTAAACCAAACAAACATATTCCAATTCATTTGACTGATTACATTCCATTCCTGTCAACCAAACACTTGGTCAAACCTGATAACATTCCATTCCAATTCCTTCCAGATTCCAATTCCTTAGACAGATTCCATTTTTCAGAAATCATTCTGCGAACCAAACGCCCCCTTAGATTTTAATGTTGTTTTGGGGGCCATTTTGGCGTGAATTTATATTAATGTTGCTATGCTTTATTTCTGTAAGTTTGGGATGTTACATAATACTTGAAATACATTCAAGGAATGGAGGATTTCTTCATGGTTGTTCAAAACCGTAGATGATAATAATTCTTGAGTAAAAACAAGAGGCTTGTATATGGAAGTTATGATAATTAATTAAAATAATTGATTTGTAGTTAATTATCATAGTTATTGCTTAGTTGTCATGTAATTTTAAAATTACCAACATGCTATATTATTACTAGTTATTTATTAAATAAAATGATTGGTTTGAATTGGTTATCACGGTTATCACAATATTTAAAGTACTCATATAATATGACTCTATAACATAGGGAATGGTTTAAACGAGAACATCTTCATTTTATGAGAACGCGAGAACACCCTTTAATATAGTCAATCATGTGTGGTACTATATTTTATCATATATGATATACATGTGATATTATATCAAAGACGTGAATGACAAGTAGTGTCTTCTCACATGCATTATCACATGTGATAAAGGTGTTCTTGATGTGATACTATAATCCATTGATGTGATACCAAATAGAGACACAAACGAATTTTGGCGCGACCTAAGTGGCAAGGTACATCGTCTGCACACAAAAAGGTTCCCTCGCATGTATTAGCACATGTGATAAGATCGCGTTTTTGCAAAATAGAGGTGTTCTCGTTTGAACCTCCACCCTACAATATATATATACATATATATAGGCCGATAATCAAATGAAAACCAAAAATATGTTACAAACCCTTGAGAACCGATATAAAAATATTTTTTACATGATTTTTTTCATCAAAACCTATGATTTAAGATATTGTTTCATATATGTTTTTGTTCACCTTGTGAAAAGATTACACGTGAAAAATAAAATTTGATTCACCTGGTGAAATGAAAAATACAAGTAAAAAATATTCATGTGATGAAACAAATACGTGTAAAACTATCATATTATGAAACAAATATATGGGAAGAAATATATTAAATTCAAGCATTTGGTGAAAATATATCATGTGAAAAAACATTTTTATATTAGTTCTCACATGTTTGTAACATATTTGTGGTTTTCATTTGATTTAGCCCCTATATATATATATATTCGTCCTAAATAAATGTTCATATTTATATTTATGTTTGTCCCAACATAAACGTCCAATTTCAAAAATAAATAACTAAATTTTCAAATATACTCTTAGTTAATGCACTAATATTTAAGAGTTGTGAAAAGAGATAAATTAAATAAGGTAGAATTGTCATTTAGTTCATTAAAAAGTGTAATAAATATGAATGTCTAAAAATATGTGTCGTTTCAATTGTGGACAATTATTTTGGGACAGATGGATTATATATTTATAAAGTATGTGGACCTTCTTTTGAGAACTATCTAATTCTTGAGATCTCTGAGCATCAGTGCGTTATGTGCTACTTTATAATATTTTTTTTATCTATAGATAAAATTTAATATAGTGATTAACATATATTTATATTACAATTTATTGGTTTCACATGTACCCAGTTCACAATTTGAAACTTTTTGGCATGTTTGTGAAACATAAAATACACATAAAAAAGTTTCACATTATGAACCAAATACAAAGAAAACAAACACATTTTGAAACAGATATATGTTAATCAATGCATTAAATAATATACTTAGGGGTGTATACTTGGGGCTTAATGACAAAACGGCTTATTCGCGCAGACGTCTGGAGTGTTTACTTGGGGCTTAATGGCTTATTCGCCCAGACATTTCCGGCTTATTCGTGCAGTGAGGAAAGGGGTGTTGTCCCCATTAAGCCACAATCTTGACAATTCTACCCTTCACTAAAAAAATAAACAACATATCGATATAACCACGTCCTAACCTAATCGCTTTATCCCTTTCATCGCCTCCATCCATCGAGCCCTCCCACTTTCATCGCCTCCATCACACACCGGCGACCACCGACCATCGCCTCCATCACCGGCGACCTTCCAGGTATGTTAAACCTCCATCATTTCTTTGTCACTCACTGAAATCGATTAATCACTCACTAAAATCGGCCATCGATTAATCACTCAGTGAAATCGACCATCGATTAATTGACCATCATTTCTTTGTCACTGAAACCGACCATCGCCTCCAGTTGGTACTACCACTTGAAATCGGCCATCGCCTCCCGTTGGTACTACCATCGATTAATCACTCAATCGAACAGTACCCTCCCACGTTGTACGATCGATTAATCTATGTTTATAATCTATGTATTTGTTGATTATTGTTTATAATCTATGTATCTGTTGATTATTGTTTATAATCTATGTATCTGCTGAGTCTTGAAACAGCCACCAATTTGGTTTTTTGATTATTGTTTATAATATATGTATATGTTGATTCTTGAAACAACCACCAATTTGGTTTTTTTATTATTGTTTATAATCTATGTATCTGTTGAGTCTTGAAATCGATGTATCTATGTATCTGTTGATTATTGTTTATAATTTATGTATCTGTTGAGTCTTGAAACAGCCACCAATTTGGTTTTTTGATTATTGTTTATAATCTATGTATCTGTTGATTCTTGAAACAGCCACCAATTTGGTTTTTTGATTATTGTTTATAATCTATGTATCTGTTGAGCCTTGAAATCGATGTATCTATGTATCTTTGTTCACATAATCTATGTATCTGTTGGTTTTTTTTATTATTGTTTATATTTATGTATCTGTGTTCACATAATCCATGTATTTGTTTTTTTTTATTGTTTATAATCTATGTATCTGTTGGTGTGTATCTATGTATATGTGTTCACAATTTTGGTGTGTATTTATGTATCTATGTTCACAATTTATGTTTTGATTTTTGGATTATATCAATGAATTTATGAATATATGGCTTAAAAATTAAACAGCAATTTATAAAACAACTTATAATTCATATTCAGGGGTAAATTGGTCATTTATGTTATTCAGATAAAAAAGTAAACAACAACATCAATTTATCCAGACAGACACATTTATCCATACATGACTTAATGGAATGTAATATCCGAATCCAAAATTTATTTAATTTTGGAGTTGGGGGAAAAGTTGACATTTACCCAAAGTTCAAGGGGGTCAAATATAACTTGGGTTATATAAATATAAATCAACTTTAGATATTTTCTAAATATCTCATTTCCTGATATTTTTGAGATCTGAGAGAGAGAGAAGGAATGTGTGTCCCTGAATCTAGTTTCTAATCACAAACAATCAAACAATATGAATCAATTACCTGTTTGATTTACTTCAAGAAATCACAAGATTACACTTTCTCTCTCTAGAACACTCTTTCTCTCTCTACAGATTTTTCTCTCTAAAAATACAACTGAATAATACGCTCCACTTCTATTGACTACTAATTACAAAGGAAAGGAAACTATTTATACCTACAACTAAAACAACAAGGAAATAAAACTAATACAAATGTTGACTTTGACTTTTATTACAAAGACTTTGACTTTCACTTGAGAGTTGACTTTCTTCAGCTTTGACTTCTTAAACCTTGACTTTTGTCTTCTTGATCTTGTATCCAACATATTTATGCTCTAACAATCTTCCCCTTTGGATTCAAGATCACTGTTTAAAGATCTAGCAATTCAGTCTTCACTTTAAGCTCTGTCAGTACAATCTCCCCTTTTTCTTTGACGGTATTCTTTCCAAAACTTTCTTCAAACGATTAACAATCTCCCCAAAACTTTCACAATAATACTTTCAGACTTTGGAAATAAATTATCTTCAGAATCAGCTCAAATTGCTTTAGCAAATAATCTTCAAAGAAAATTTCCTCAAATCTTCAGAAATTCTTTGATCTTCTTCAAATCTGCAAATCTTTACTTTGAACTTTTCTGACTTGGACAATTCTGAAAATCATCTCTCAAAACTTTATCATTTTTTGATACCATCTCCCCCTTTTTGATGATTTGAGCATCTATATCATCAAAACTTTTCTCCCAAGAAATCTCATTGACCAATCTGATCTGTCAAACTGAGCCTCTGATTCTGTGATCCATAACCAAGTATTCATCTAGATCTTTGCAAATCCAGACAAAATAAGAACATGTAAATCCTGAATCAACAAATGAATCAGTTAATATGCCTGTCAGTAACACGAAGTCACTGTGTGTAACGAATACACAATATAAAGGAGCTTTTTGATGTTCACTCCCCCAGGGCTTCCATCCAATCATCGAAATACCACAAAAGACAATTTCTATGAATGTTATGACAAAGAAATGAATTCTTTGTGTGTTCGTGCACGTGTAGAAAGAATTAAGCACGATGATTGCTTTAAATAGGGCTTAACATTGTGTAAACCACTGAGACAACAGTAGATAAACACAAACTCAATGTGCATGATTGAAGTGCGAAGGTGGGGCAGACTTCCTTCTTTTTCAATATCCAGATTTTCCAAATGAAAACCAGATAGCATATGTGTTGCGTCCCCTTAAAAATGTGAAACATTTTCTTTTTGAGAAGAAAATGAGTAGCTGGTGGGGTTTAGTCAAGAGTTGGCATGGGCTAGTTGCATGTTTCAATAACGTTCACCAAAGAGTTGTGAAACGCTAGTAATATGGCTGCCCGGCTCAGAAAGTATTTGGTGCAGAGTTTGATATTCTTTTACTCTGTTCTCACACCCTCTTTCTTTTTATCATTAAGCTTACTACTAACCAAACTCTCCTTTACATTTTACCTCATCACACCCACACTCATTTCATTTAGACTCCTCACACTCAATTTCTTTGGATTAACTTATTGGGTAGAAATCACTGGTTAACGTGATTTCATAGAAGTTTCAATTAAGTCCTAGCACAAAGAACCCATATAATCCTAGAAAGCATGTGTTGCTCAAATTGTTTAACTATAGCAGTTAAAGCTCATATACAAATGTCAGATGTTGATATGCTCATAATATAATCATGAAGATATGAGCATTTTTAAACATTGAAGTATTTTCAAACAAGTAGATAGAATAAATGAATATGAATGCAAAAGACTTGTTTGAAAATCTGACATTGTATGAAAATGATCAGAAATGAATGATATAACAAACAAAGCTTAAGGTCAAGAATAATGGATATTGTCTATACGAAACAAAATATAGACATTCTTGAAATGATGTTTCGAAATGAAATATCGCTCAAAATTCTTTAAAGTACAAGCGGAGTGTCTTACCATCGAAAAATTGTTTCAATTTAGAGACATGGTAAGAACAATTTGATCAAAAATTAAACCGATGTGTGTGAATACTTGAAAGTATGTAGAAAAGACAATACGCAAGTATTTATCTTTGGAAACACACGGTTTATTTATCAATTAAGCACAAAAATAAAACGAAAACATTTAAAATCACACTTCCAATTCATGAAAACTGTTAAAGAATCGGGAAGTGGTTTGAACATTTCAGAACATGTTTTCTATATCTGAAAGTTGTCCTTCTTTCAGATAAATTTGAGATTAAGATAAGAAATTTACCTTTTCGCGCAATCTTAAATCTCATGAAGTCAAGCTGAAGTCATTAAGATATGATCTTGTCAACTTCTCTCATCCTGCAAAAATCTCAAAGTCTAGTCAAAGCAACTTTATTCACAAATTTATTCAAATGTAAAAGACATAAAGCAGTAAAACGATTAATGTACGAGTTCTGATCTGAAATAATCAGAAATCATAGTCTTACTCCTTTTGGTATGACATATAAGCTCCCCCTAAAATAATGCATTACAAAAATTTTGTCAATTAAGAAAAATGCAGAAATTAGATATGCTCCCCCTCAAAAGAATAATGATTCATCTTTAATCTTCTCTTACTCCCCCTGAGAACATGAGCAAACAATTAAAGTGCAGATATCGTTCAGACATAAAGATAAAGAAAATAATGAAAAATAACAATACATAACTTTTTTAGGTAACAACCGATTATGTCTTAAGATTTAACATACCAAGCTTAGAGACAAGAAAATTAAATCTCTTTTCATCTAAGGGTTTGGTAAATAAATCTGCAAGTTGATAATCTGTTTTTACAAAATAAAGTTCAATTGTTCCTTTTTCTACATTATCTTTAATAAAATGATACCTGACATCAATGTGTTTGGTTTTCGTATGCTGGACAGGATTAGCAGATATCGCGATTGCACTCTTCGAGTCACAATATATTGGAATTTTATCAAACTTGAATCCATAGTCTCGCAGCTGTGTTCGCATCCACAGAACTTGAGAGCAGCAACTGGCAACAGCTACATACTCTGCTTCAGCAGTCGATGTGGAAACGCATAATTGTTTCTTTGATGCCCAGCTAACAAGCTTGTCTCCAAGAAACTGAATGTGACCTGAAGTGCTCTTTCTGTCCAACATGCAACCTGCATGATCTGTATCTGAATAGGCAGTCAGTTGAAAACCAATATCCTTAGGATACCACAGACCAAGATCTGCAGTCTCCTTCAGATATCTAAAAATCCTTTTGACAGCAGCCAAATGGGATTCTTTAGGAGCATCCTGATATCTAGAACATAAGCATGTTGAAAACATAATATTTGGTCTACTAGATGTAAGATACATTAACGATCCTATCATACCTCTATAAGTTCTAACATCAACACTTTTACCCGAAGGATCAGTGCTAATTTTAGTGCCTGGTGCCATCGGGGTTCCAATTGGTTTACAATTTTCCATATTGAACTTCCGAAGAATATCCAAAATGTACTTAGATTGGTTAATGAAAATCCCCGTTGAAAATTGTTTAACTTGTAAGCCGAGAAAGAAATTCATCTCTCCCATCATACTCATTTGAAAATGTGACACCATGAGGTTAGAAAAGTTTTTGCAATATTTAGGATTAGTAGAGCCAAATATTATATCATCAACATATATTTGAATAAGGATGATATCGGCTTTTTCCTTTTTGATGAATAAAGTGGTATCAACCTTACCTTTAGAAAAACCGAACTTGACCAAGAATTTAGATAGAACATCATACCATGCTTGAGGGGCTTGTTTTAAACCATACAGGGCTTTGTCCAAGATGTAGACATGATCTGGCTTATCTGGATTGACGAACCCTTCTGGTTGAGACACGTATACTTCCTCCTTAAGAATACCATTCAGAAAGGCTGTTTTCACATCCATCTGATAGACTGTGAAATTCTTATGAGCTGCGTAGGCTAGAAACATGCGGATTGCTTCTATACGCGCTACTTGAGCATACATCTCATCGTAGTCTATGCCTTCCTCTTGCCGGTAACCTTTGGCAACAAGTCTAGCTTTGTTCCTTATGACGATACCATCTTCATCCTTCTTATTTTTGAATACCCATTTAGTGCCAATCACGGATTTACCTTCCGGTTTTGGAACTAATCTCCAAACCTTCAGGGCTTTAAACTGATTTAATTCTTCTTGCATGGCAGATACCCAATCCGAATCAGCTAAAGCCTCTGATACTCGCGTGGGCTCTATCTTGCTGAGGAATGAGTCATGCATACATTGATTAAGAGTCGTTGACCTAGTTTGTACAGGCTTGTTGAGATCTCCAATTACTTGATGTAATGGATGCTCTTTGGTCCAGCGATGCTCATGAGGGAGTGGAGTAGATGAAGATTGATCATGATCATCATCTAAAAATCCACTATCAGGCTCTTCAGTTTGAATAATAGGAGGGGGGTTTGCAGTTGAAGTTTCGGGTGCAGAAGCATCAGTTGGAACAACAGACTCTGGCTGTTGAGTAGACAATGTATTACACCCAACTGAAACAGTTACTTCTGGCTCAACAGTTACTTGTACATCTTCAACTGTAGGAGTAGATGTTGGAATATGAGTTTCTGACTGAACGGGGGATACAAGTTCAGTTAACACTTCTGAAGTGACTGGATGATTGCAACTTGTGTCTTCAGACCTGTCAGTCACAGCAGATTTAGGTACATTAGATCCTAGAAACTCATCATAAAAGAATTCAAATAACAAATCTAAATCAGATAAATGTGAAATTAAAGTAGAAGCGTTATTCGAATTATTCGCTGTAGAAACAGGTTCTGGACTGATCTGCCCAGAAGCTAATACTCCAGTGATAACGGGTTCTGAACTGAATTGTTCAGAAGCCATTTCTTCATCAAATGTAACATTAACGCTCTCTACAACTGTCTTTGACTTCTTCAGATAAACACGATATGCTGCAGATGTTGAAGAATAACCAATGAAGATACCCTCATCCGCCTTAGCACTGAATTTATTCAGACTCTCTTTGTCGTTAAGCACGAAACATTTACACCCAAATATGTGAAAATACTTGATTGTTGGTGTTCTGTTGTTGATAAGCTCATATGGAGTCTTTTGAAAATGGCGGTGTATCATGGATCGATTTTGAGTATGACATGCAGTTGACACAGCTTATTCCCACAGAAACAGAGGTAAGTCCGATTGGCTAAGCATAGTACGAGCGGCCTCGACTAGCGTTCGATTTCGCCTTTCGACTACTCCATTTTGTTCAGGTGTACGTGCAACAGAGTATTGATGTGATATCCCGACTGATTCGAGATATTCTTCAACGATTTTATTTTTGAACTCTGTGCCGTTATCCGTTCGAAGAAACTTGACTTGTCTTTGCATATTCACCTGGGTCGTCTTTAAGAAAGTAATGAGAATTTCGGGCGTCTCATCTTTTGATCGAAGAAATTTGACCCACGTGTATCTTGAATAATCGTCCACAATAACCAACACGTATTTCTTTCCTCCTAAGCTTTGTGTTCTCATCGGACCGCAGAGATCCATATGTAACAACTCTAGTGGAGAACTGGTGCTTGGTTCAGGCTTCGGTTTATGTGCGGCTCTCTTCATCTTACCCTTTTCACATGCAGCACACAAATGTTCTTTCTCATATCTCAACTCAGGAAGTCCTTTTACCAACTTTTCTTTGACCAACTTATTGATATAACGAAAATTCAGATGTGATAGTCGTTTATGCCAAAGCCAACTTTGTTGCATCGAAGCTTTTGATAATAAGCAAACGTGACTGTCATTCTGAACCTTTGAAAGATTGATGGTGTAGAGATTTGTCTTTCGCTTGCCTGCTAAGAGTTCTGTGCCGTCTTCAGAATGAACCGAACATCTCTTAGCTTTGAAGTTGACCTCTAACCCTTTGTCGCAGAATTTACCGATGCTAAACAAGTTGTGACCTAAGCCTTCGACATAACTCACCTTCTTAATCGTTATGTTGTCTTGAATGATGTCACCATATCCTAAGATTGGTGAAAGTTGATCGTTTCCAAATCTGACATTTCCACTGAATTTCTCTGTATAATTAAACAATAAAGCTTTTTGCCCAGTCATATGCTTGGAACATCCACTGTCCAAGTACCACATATGCCGGGTCTGCAAGAGAAATCAGGAAACAATAAATTTAGGTACCCATTTAAAAACGGGTCCTAACAGATTAGCACGAGATTTTGGTATCCATTTGAATATGGATCCTCTTTTTCTTTGAAAACTTTTAAAAACATTTGATCTTGAAGAATACACATGATAAGATCCAAACCAATCAGAAGAATTATGAGAATAAGCAAAATCATTTCTCCAATAATGATAAGATTTAGTAGTAATATGAGATAATTGAATTAATTGCTTTATTGAATATCGCTTGTAAAAAGTTACAAGGTTTTGTTTAGATGAAGCAAGTTGATCAACTACATCATTATCACTACTCACTGATCTATTACAAGAGTTATCAGAAACTTATTCAGCTATCTCATCATCCTTTCTTTTTGGTCGCCATTCGGTTCTCGCTTTCGACCTTTTCTTCCTTATATCTGAAACAAAAGATTTAGATTTATTAGGAAAATCAGATTTCTGAGATTGAGTTTTCTTTTGTGTACCAGTGTATTTCTGTTTCTGTAATTGTTGTTTCTTATGTTTCTTACCTTGAGCATTGTAATTAGCAGTTACAGAAAGTGATTCACCAACCTTAGCTGATGATTCACTAATATTAAAACCACTTGGTAACACTTTTTCATTTAAAAGACAAGTTGAATGATCAGGAAGAAGAGCATTGAAGTCAAACATATCAATTTCTTCTATGCACCCATCATCAGAATTAAGAAAGTCATTTGCAGACTCAAATAAGTCATCAAAATTATCAGACGAAGTTTGAGATGCCTCAGTAACTTTAGAACACTTTGTAGATGTAGATTGAAAAACCATGTTCTTTAATACAGTAGAAAATACACTTTGTTGAATATCAACCAAAAGTTTTTCATCAGATAAAACACTTTCCAACTCAACTATTTTGCTTTCAAGAATGAATGAAGGAACATAAACCTTTGCAATTGCAGGTTTTGCCTTCATCTCAGAAACAGAATAACTAGCAAAATAATCGTTTGAAAAAACTTTTGGTGTTTCTGAAAGATAACTATCATTTAACTTTGCATAGTTAAATGGTAGTTGCATTTTCGTCACATTCTTTCTATTTTCAGTTTCTTTGGCCTCAACTTCTTCCGGTAATTTGGTAACAAATTTGGGTTTTAAATGAGTATGTTTACCAGCACAAGCAAGAAAATCAAAATTATAAAGTGCTAGTTGTTTTCTGATGGCTTTCTTAAGGTAATGAGGCTTTTCAAAACCAAGGCCCCATTTTTCCTTAACATCAGCCTCATCGTTAGGTGCATTAAGAAAGATTGTTTGATCTGTTTGGCCTCTAGCGTAAAGTTTGGCTTCCAGACCATTTACCTTCTTATTCAAAAGCTTGTTCTCAACCTGCAGTTTATGAACAGCTAGTGCAGATTCTTTCTTCTCAAACTCATACTTAGAAATTTTAACTTCAAAATCAGAAATCTTCTTTTCAAAACAATCTACTTGAAGTTTAGAATCAGAAGCAGACTTACGTAAAGAATCAATCAGATCTTTGTTCCCAATAACAGACTTATTGAGTTCAAAGATCTTATTGTTTCTTTTAGCAACTCTGTCTTTTTCTTTCTTCAGTTTTACTTGAAGATCATTAAGCTCAACCATCATAGCTTCCATTTTGGTTATAAAATCTTTTTCAGTTAAGTTTAATACCTCATCAGCTGTCTCGTCATCTGACTCATCATACTTCACTTCTTTTCCCATTAGACAGAGATGATCAACTTCTTCTTTCTCTTCTTCTTCACCATCTGAATGATCCAACCAAAATTCGTCCTTAGCCATTAAAGTTATGCCCGCTTCTTGCTGTTTGGCCAATAACAGCTTGTTCTGATAATACTGAGAGTTGCGAACTTTTGGCTTCCGACAGTCTTTAGCAAAATGTCTCATCTTGCCACAGTTGTAGCATTTGATTGAATCATTTGCTGGATTTTCAGCAACGGTGTAATCATTCACGAATTTCTTCTTTTCTTCCGGCTTTCTTTCTATATACCGGTTCTCTTCATATCTCTTTCCTTCCACTCTTTCTCGGTGCACATGATTCTTGGAGCTTGATGAAGAATATCTTTGAGAATTTGATCCCGGCTTCTTGTAAAATTTCTTTTGGAATGCACGGGTCAGTAACATCATAGCCTGTTTGAGACTTTCTCCATCATCACCCTCTGATTCAGATTCAGATTCAGAACTTGTAATCACTTTCTTCTTTTTCTTATTTTCTGTCTTTTCTTTCTTTTCTTTCTTCTTCTCTCCAGCTACCAAAGCAATAGGATCTGGAACATTTTCTACCTTCTTCTTCTCCGCTCTTTTCTCTTCAACTTCTTCTTCATTTTGCCTCAACGTTTCATAGACCTCATGTAACGGTATTTCCTTTAAATCCTTCATTTGCTTCATCCTACGAGTATGCTTCTTCCATTCTGGTTGTAGGATGCTTAGAAACTTGACATTATTCTCAAGCTGCTTCTTTTTCACTTTGTTCTTTGTCAATTCATTTAGAAGCAATGTAAACCGTTCATACATATCTTCCAAGTTTTCATTCTCTTTGGCTTTAAATTCCTCATAACAGTTAATACAGTTAGCCACTTTCATCTGATTCCCGATCTTTGATCCCATCATCATCTTTTGCAATTGATCCCACATCTTCTTAGCATCATCCTTGTAGCTATCACTCTTGATGTAAATCTCATTAGGAATGCTTTGAAGTAAAAGAGATCTTGCTTGCTTGTCTGCTTTATACCGACTTTTCTGTTCTTCAGAATACTGTGATAAATCCACTTTAACTGGTTTTGTCTTTTGTTCTCTTTCCTTAGTACCATCTTCACTATCAGATGATTCATCATCAGGTATTTGAACTGTTATTGGTACCATAGGTCCTTCTGTGATTGACAGCATAATATTTTCCCCATTTGCATGTTTGTCTATAAAATCCAGAAATATGTCTTTCCACTGTTCGTACTCTCCTTTGAATAGAACAGGAGGCTTGACATCAGTGCCAATGGAAAGTGCATCTTTGGAAGTCATCTTGATAAAACTTGTTTAAAAAAATATTTGCAATAAGAAACTAGAACTGATCGTTAGTCCAAAATATGAAATCACAAAAATACAAGAAATCTTGAATTAGAAATTCAGGAATTTTGATCACAATCAGAATTTTGTCCCCCTCCGCAGACTTAGCACGGTTAGCGAGTGGGGTCAAGGGGCAACGCCCTTGCGGGGTCGAGGGGCAGCGCCCCTAGAGAAAAAAAATTCACTATTAAAAGCCATATTACTGTTTTGAAAATTTCTCAGAAAATATTCTAAGTATAGAAACTCGCAAGTCACTATTAAAATATGAAACTCGCAGACGCTGAAACTCGCAAACAACTGTTTTCTGAGAAACTCGCAGGCTAAGGCTTGCACGTTTGTGAAACTCGCACGCTAAAGCTTGCGTGTTCTGATAAACTCGCTAGTCGCTGAAACTCGCAAGAGAATGTTCTTGAAGAAACTCGCTAACGCCTAAACACGCATGTCACTATTCACTGAGAAACACGCAGACTGAGACGTACGCGTTTGAGAAACTCGCTAGTCACTACTAGCGCGTTTTGATAAAACTCGCAGATCAACCAAACTCGCAGAACACTGTTCCTGCTCAAACTCGCACCCTTCGATTAGCGCGTTTGTAGAACTCGCTAATCACTATGTGCGCGTTCTGGTCCTTAGAAAATTTTCCAACTTTTCCAAACACGCAGACTTCGATCAACGAGTTTCTAAAACTCGCATATAATCCTCTGCGCGTTTTGACCAAAAATGGAATCCTTCAGCTTGCGCGTTTCTCAGATCTAGCGCGTTCTTCAGATTACTTGCGTGTTCTTCAGAAAGTCGACCAAAACTTCACTTTTTCATCGAAATTCGATCCAAACCTTGTCCAATTGACTTAAAACTATGCAGGGATGATCGATTACAATACTAGAACTAATTACAATACACGAATTACAAAAACAAACATTTTGATGCGATTTATAGTGCTTAAGAACTCGTGACTCAAAACTCAACAAAAATCACAAATTAACAATCAATTACAGTGCAATTTGCAAATTGAACTTTACAGACTCAATCGAATTCACTCAACATACAATTCCTAATTGATTACAATACGAAATTCGCACTAGAATTCAGAATTTGATTCTTCGGCTCAAGAACATAGTGTCGAACATTTTCTTGATTTGATTTCAACTTTTGGTTCTGCTCTGATACCAATTGTGTGTCCCTGAATCTAGTTTCTAATCACAAACAATCAAACAATATGATTCAATTACCTGTTTGATTTACTTCAAGAAATCACAAGATTACACTTTCTCTCTCTAGAACACTCTTTCTCTCTCTACAGATTTTTCTCTCTAAAAATACAACTGAATAATACGCTCCACTTCTGTTGACTACTAATTACAAAGGAAAGGAAACTATTTATACCTATAACTAAAACAACAAGGAAACAAAACTAATACAAATGTTGACTTTGACTTTTATTACAAAGACTTTGACTTTCACTTGAGAGTTGACTTTTTTCAGCTTTGACTTCTTAAACCTTGACTTTTGTCTTCTTGATCTTGTATCCAACATATTTATGCTCTAACAAGGAAGCAGGGTAAAGAAGTGATCGGTCGTTTCGTTCAAATCAAGGTACGATTCTAGCTTAAAGCTTTGATCTGAGTGTTATCTGTCGTATACAATCTCGTTGTTAAGGTTTTTAACCGTTCCATTTTGAGTTTTGAGTGTTTCGGTTTGGATCTGGGTTCTGTATCTCTGGCGTGTTCTTGGTGAACATTCGACCTGTATATAGCATTCGACCTGTATATAGCATTCGACCTGTATATAGCATTCGACCGGTATGCATTCGACCGGACTGCATTCGACCGGTATGCATTCGACCGGTGTTGCATTCGACCGGTGTGTATTCGTCGATGTTAGCTTCTGTTATCAGAGTTATCTAGGTTTCGACTTATCGATTTTATCGGTGTTATCGTAGGTAGCGATCGTTAGAAACCGGGCCTTTAAACAGGAAGAATTTTGAGGTGAGTCTTTTAAAATAAATCCGTCTATATTATAACAGCTATGTGATGAATGTATTTGTTGAACTATGGAGGATCACGATTTTGGTATGGTATATAGTTGTCGGATAATGTTTTCTAAATTCCATCACTTACAACTTTCTTTACAAGAATCAAGATTTATTGAATTGAACCATTGTTCATATGAATTACTTATATGCTTGATTTAATGTCAGTATGATATAAAATGACATGCTCTGGCTTTGAGTCTTAGTGCAATGGATCCATAGGCACGGTGTTCCTATGTCCCCGTTTTGGGCATTTGGTTCACGTTTTGGCACGGAATAGGCATCGGGTTGCCATGATAAGTAAGGTGTGGGCCTATACGGTAGGGCAGCGTCTCATGGTGCAGTAAGGTGTAATTTCATTATGTGCTTGAGTTCCCCTGTTTTGGAACTCTCAAGAATAGATCCAGAGGGGTTGACTTGATGTTTTGAGCAATAGATCTAGAGGGGTTGAGCTCGTTATGTGATTTGGTGTTATTTGTACCATGTTTAATCACTAATGGTTTATTTGGTTCCTTGACTTAGCTCATGGCCATACTCACCGCGTGACATCGATTTGGGTTTAGTACTCCCTTTTATTTGGCTTGTTCTCACTAGGCTTTAGCCTAACACTTGCTCTTGATTGTCGTGTTGGCAGGTCATCTTAACAGTGGGGCACGCCGGGACTGAGGGAACGACCCTGGGGTCGTGAGTGGTCTTTTTGAGGATATCTAGTGACCATCGTACAGTGATTTTTGAAGATACACATTTTGGAAGGATAGCGACACCCGACCCTAATCTAGTTGATAAATTGTAGATTAGTAGGTTGTCGCCTTATGCTTCATTTATTGACCGTGTTTGTGTCTAACCTATACTCCGTTTGGGATGGTTTCGTATGTTGGAATTGTAATACCTTATTCCGCAAGTTTAGTCTATTGCAGAATTTCGAATTTTTATTTCCGCTAATTTTAGGGTGTTACAAGTTGGTATCAGAGCATTGGTTTAAGTGAACTAGGTATGGCTGACAGATGTCTAGACTTAAGCCGAGACTATTAATCTATGACTCGTGAGATGGGGTGGACCTTCTAAGATAGGATGGTCTTAGTGTCAACGGAAACTTGCACAAATTGAAAGTTGTAATGATGGTAATAAGAACTCTTACGTATTATGTGTTCATAATTTCACTTAGATAACGTTATTATGAAAATGTTTTACATGGGTATACTTAAATTACTGTTGTTATAATAATTGATAAGTGTAGTAGTACGTTCTTTCTAAATTCCGTACCTACACGTGTGTTATTTTATTCTGGTGCTAGCTACTCGTTTGTATCCGATTTGTTCTGTCAAAGGCTTGCTATGTCTAAGAGTATGCTAGAGAATGCTATTGTTGTAGAAATAGCAAATGGAGGTCAAATACTAATCCATAATATCGTTAGAGATTGCATCTTAGAGCTTGAAGGAAAGAAATTTCCCATTAACTTATTACCTATGCAAATTGGCGGGTTCGATGTGGTTGTGGGTATGGATTGGTTATCAAAGAACCAAGTCGAAATTGTATGTTCTAAGAAATTGATTCGATTACCCATGGCAAACGGAGAGGCGACATTAGTCTACGGCGAAAGAAGGAAAGGCGATGTGGCGATTATTTCAGTGATCAAAGCTAGGAAGTGTTTGGCGAAAAGATGTTCATCTTTTCTGGCTTATGCTATCGACACCAAACTTGAACAACGGAAACTAGAAGATGTTAGGGTGGTGCGCGAGTTTCCCGATGTGTTTCCGGAAGACTTGCTCGGTTTGCCACCCGATCGTGTAGTGGACTTCCGTATTGATCTCATTCCTGGAGCGGCTCCAATTGCTCGAGCTCCTTATCGTTTGGCTCCTACCGAAATGCAAGAAATGATGGCTTAACTCCAAGACCTTCTTGAGAAAGGTTTCATTAGACCGAGCTCGTCACCTTGTGGAGCTCCGGTCCTGTTCGTCAAAAAGAAGGACGGTGCAATGAGAATGTGTATAGACTACAGAGAACTGAACAAAGTGACGGTGAAGAACAAGTATCCGCTTCCCATAATCGACGATCTGTTCGATCAACTTCAGGGAGCAGGTTGTTTCTCAAAGATCGACCTTCGATCAGGGTATCACCAAGTGAAGGTAGAAAAGAGCGACATCCCAAAGACGACATTTAGAACACGCTATGGACACCACGAGTTTCTGGTGATGCCATTCGGCCTAACCAATGCACCGACAATATTTATGGACTTGATGAACCGTGTGTGCCGACTGTTCCTTGACAATTCGGTAATCGTGTTCATCGACGACATCCTAGTTTACTCCAAGAATGAAGAAGAGCATGAGCAACATCTCCGTGAAGTGTTGGATGTGTTAAGGCGAGAAAGACTTTACGCGAAGTTTTCAAAGTGCGACTTTTGGCTCCCAGAGGTACAGTTTTTGGGGCATGTGGTTTCAAAAGAAGGAGTAAAAGTGGATCCCGCAAAGATTGAGGCGATGACGAATTGGGAACCTCCCAAGAGTCCGTCTGAAATCCGAAGTTTCCTAGGCTTGGTAGGGTACTACCAGAGATTCATACAAGACTTCTTGAAGATAGCCTCGTCACTGACGGCCTTGACCCGAAAGAATGTGAAATTTGTGTGGACTGAGAGGCAAGAAGAGGCGTTCCGCACCTTACAAAAGAAGCTTTGCGAAGCTCCTATCCTATTCTTACCCGACAGGACGGAAGATTTTGTGGTGTACAGCGATGCGTCAAAGATGGGTTTGGGTTGTGTCCTGATGCAAAGAGGGAAGGTGATCGCTTACGCATCAAGACAACTAAAAGTGCACGAAGTCAACTACCCTACTCATGACTTGGAATTGGCAGCGGTGGTGTTTGCACTGAAATTGTGGTGACACTACCTTTACGGTACGAAATGCACTATTTACATCGATCACAAGAGTTTGAAGCATATATTTGATCAGAAAGAGCTAAACATGAGGCAGCGGAGATGGTTGGAGTTGTTGAAGGATTATGACTGCGAGTTGCTCTACCATCCAGGTAAGGCAAACGTTGTTGCCGACGCCTTGAGTCGGAAAGTTTGCGGAGGAAATTCTCGTGCTACCTTTGCACGAATTGAAATAACTTCAACACTCATTGACATAATCAAGGAATCGCAAGTCGAAGCCTTGCTAGAATAAAATCTCAAAGGAGAAGTCATGGCAAAACAACACCTTTTGTTGACTGAAGATAGTCGAGGGGTGAAACTTTTCAATGGGCGAATTTGGGTGCCTAAGATTAGGGGTATTAGAGAACTTCTTCTCGAGGATGCCCACAAGTCAAAATACTCTATTCACCCGGGAAGCACGAAAATGTATCGAGATTTGAAATTGCATTATTGGTGGCCAATCTGAAGCTTGATGTGGCGCACTATGTGGAGCAGTGTGTAACTTGCTTACAAGTGAAGGCTGAACACCAAAGACCTTACGGAAGTTTGCAATCCTTGGAAATTCCGGAATGGAAATGGGAACACATCACGATGGATTTCGTGACGAAACTGCCAAGGACCTTGAAAGGTCACGACGCCATTTGGGTCATAGTAGACCGCTTGACCAAAAGCGCTCATTTCTTGGTCATGCGGGAGACCTTACCAATGGATAAATTGGCGAAGTTGTACATCGATGAAGTAATATCCCGACACGGTGTGCCACTATCTATCGTCTCTAATCGGGATAGTCGGTTCACATCGCATTTTTGGGACGGTTTACAAAAGGAATTGGGTACACGTGTGAAGTTGAGCACGACCTACCATCTCAAACTGACGGCCAAAGCGAGAGGACAATACAGACTCTGGAAGACATGTTGAGATCGTTTGTGATCGATTTTGGGGGTAGTTGGGATACGCACCTGCCTTTGGTAGAGTTCGCATACAACAATAGCTACCACTCAAGTATTGGAATGACACCATTTGAGGCTTTATATGGACGCAAGTGTCGAACTTCCGTGTGTTGGCTCGAAGCGGGGGAGAAACAATTTACCGGACCCGAAATCGTACAAGTGACTACCGACAAGGTCAACCAGATTCGAGAAAGGTTAAAAGCAGCTCAAGATCGTCAGAGGATGTATGCAAATAAGCGGAGGAAACCGATAGTGTTTCAAGTGGGAGACAAAGTTATGTTAAAAGTCTCGCCCTGGAAAGGGGTAGTCCGCTTCGGAAAGAAAGGAAAGTTGAGACCGAGATTCGTTGGACCATTCAAAATTGTAGCACGTGTTGGTGAAGTGTCCTACAAGCTTGACCTACCCGAGGACTTGCGTGGGATCCATCCCACCTTTCATGTGTCAAATTTGAAAAAGTGCTTGGCAGAAGCAGATGTGGTGATCTCTTTAGACGACATCCAAGTGGATGAGAAATTGAACTATGTTGAGGAACTGATAGCCATTTCAGATCTCAAGGTAAAAAAGTTAAGGAACAAGGAGATTCGACTGATGAAAGTTCAGTGGAAGTTTCATAAGGGACAGGAGTCGACGTGGGAAGTAGAGGCTGATATGAGATCTCAGTATCCCCATCTTTTCGACAATGGAATTCCGGGGACGGAATTCTCTTGAGGGGGGGATATTGTAATATCCGGATCCAAAATTTATTTAATTTTGGAGTTGGGGGAAAAGTTGACCTTTACACATTTTGGAAGGATAGCGACACCCGACCCTAATCTAGTTGATAAATTGTAGATTAGTAGGTTGTCGCCTTATGCTTCATTTATTGACCGTGTTTGTGTCTAACCTATACTCCGTTTGGGATGGTTTCGTATGTTGGAATTGTAATACCTTATTCCGCAAGTTTAGTCTATTGCAGAATTTCGAATTTTTATTTCCGCTAATTTTAGGGTGTTACATGGAAGATTTGGTAAAACAACCCCTTAGACGGAAAAAATCATGTAAAACAAAACCTTAGAACATTTCTAACATATTTTCTATAATTTATCTAAAATAGATAATCAAAAGTCAAAATCTTTAAAATAATTTACATTCAACTCCAACAGATTCTCTATTTTAGAGCTTTCGTCATTAATTATATTACTTAAATATTCTATAATTTTATGATCCTAATACAATTTAAAAAAAACTTTTATATAACATAATATTAATTCAATATCATTAGTAGAATGAATAAAAACTCATCTTTTTCGTTTAGTGAAAGTTGTAGAGAACTTTTTATATTTGGAGGTTTCTCTATATTTTTCTATTTTAGAGAACAAGATAGAAAATCTATTGGAGCCATAAAGAGAACAAAAGCTTTATTTTGAATATTTTAGAGAATATGTTGAAGACACTCTTAAGATAGAAGTTCTCATAGATCTTACAATTTTTGGAGTTCTCAAATGATTAGACCTAGGGATGCTCAAAAAACCGACCAACCCGGAAAAAATCAACCCGAGGTAATCCGACATATAATCGATACAAAATTAGGACAACCCGAAGCTAACCCGACCAACCCGATAAATGTTTTAGCGACTTCTCTAAAATTATTTATATTTTCCTTTAATATGTATAAGTTGTCAAAAACAACTCGACAATAACGAGCAATGAAATCATAAGAGGACATTATTGGAAACTTATATGTGATACTTAAATATTTGATTAACTCGTATATATTTTTTTGAATGATAGATCGTATTTCAAAGAAAAATTTTCTTATTTTTATGTTTTCAATATTGCTTTTACTTTATTTAAACACAACTCGGCCAAACCGATCAACCCGAACGGGTTGGATTGGGTTGCCCTTTTGTTTGGGTTGGGTTAGGTTGAAAATTCTCAAACCGCCAACATTAAGTGGAGTTGTTGAATCGCCTTCAATCCGATCAACCTAATCCGTGAGCACCCTAATTAGACCCCTATAAGTAATATAATATTTTTATATATACTCAATATTTATAAAATAATATATAATATATATTATATATACATTTATATCAAATATAATATATATAATTTTAAATTATATAATATATTATTATATATTGTGTATATATATTAATATAAATTCAAATACAATATACTATTATATATTTATATTTATTTATATAAATTATAATACATATATATACATATATTATTTTTTATAATAAAATTAGTTAAACAATATTTTAGGGATAATCCAATCATTTTAACAATTTTTTCATGTTTTGTCCTAGTCCTATCATACGCAAGACAAACAATTAGATGTTGTTTATTTTTTAAGAGGTATGAAGTTTGAAGTCTTATTTTATTTCTTATTGATAAGAGATGGTAGTGAAGTCTGAAAGTAGAATCAATAAAACTGTTTGTTTTTATACATTGATAAATGTCTAAATATGTAAGCAAAATCAAAATTAATGATTTATTAAAAAATATTAGTTACCAACAAATAGAAAAAAGTAAATACTAATTTAAACTTATCAAAAATTAAAATTTATCTTTTTTTAAAATTAAAATAAATGTTGCTTGGTCACTTGGAGCAAAATAAACTAATAAAAGGGTTTGCAGGTAACTCCTTACCTCGTCGTTACCACCAGATTTGCTTGATTTTATTCCCATATAAACGTACTTGGGGAAACCACACGGTGAACAAACATGGAAGTGGCATGATCAATTAATTTAATCAGATATAAACAGTTAGAAATATCTTATCTGTTATTAAATCAGATATAAGTGGTTATTAAGAGTTTTTTTTACAAAAAAACAAACACCAACTTAGCCTTGTTATGTCATTTATGGTTTTGTCCAGTCCTGCAGTCTATTTCAGTTAATGTACCATCTAGCATGTGCACCAAACGTTAATGAACTATATTTTTTTTGTTAGTAATCACATCTCAACAATGTGGTCAAAATTTAAAGCTCGATCAAATCATTCTAAAATGCGCTTGTTCTTGATAAGTTGCTAATCAGAGGGAAACACAAGCCTTCTAACAAAGTGGACCAAACATAATCTCTTATATTTTCCTTTAAACTAATATTTTAAGTAGTTTTCTTTTCGATAAACAAAAGTACAAAACCAACCGAGTATTAAAAAAAAAACTAGCATGTTTTCCTTTAAAAAACACTCATGTCATGAGTACATGTCAAACAAAAACAATATCAAATATCATCATTTTATTTTTTAAATAACTTGCTAAGTGACAATTTAAATGTCAAAAAATGGTAACAAACAATATTAGTAGCCCATGTTTCTAAATCACATATTTACAAACATTATTAGTATGCCAAGTTAGCCTTAAGTGGTTAAATCAATAAGTGATGATGTGAAAAAGTTACCCACTTAAGAAATTTTAAAAGCTCATGGCTAAATCTTAAACCAGTAAGTGTTAAAAGCTGCTTATAAGTGGGTCATAATTTTTTTCCCCGCAAGAAATTACCCACTTAGGGGAAGCCATTTAAGGAGTAGTAGAGCTCAAATAAAGTAAATAAATAAAATATATACATAACAAAAACAAGTCTACTTAGTAGAAAAAAAAAGGGCCATGGCCTCCTAAGGCCCTCGAATCCCTTCACCAATGTTGTTAACAACGTAAAATAACTAAACAAGATGAAAGCCAATTATTTCACTATGATATGGCCTATAGTTTTTTCGTCAGGACTACATGTTATACGATCATAATGCTTTCAACGAAGATTTGATCATAAACCATATTTCCATTAAAGGTTCATGTGAGTTGGGTTAGCCATGGATCGATTCACAAAATTTAATTTACGCAAAACATTGCTATACTTATTGGTTTCTAACCTAATCCAAATGTTAACTAGATAGCTTAGAAATGAAACATCACAATCAATTTATACATCTTGATATAGACTCTATATGAAAAACACAAGGACTACTAGGCTTTAAGATTCTATTACATTAAATGCAATAAATACGATAACTACTAATTACTATGTCAGGGTTGTCGGCTTTTATTCAAACCTAACATCAAGAAAGTCCCATGAAAACCGATGCCATAGAAAGGACATCTTTTACGTCGTCCCAATCCAAAGACCTACAATACTCAAAGGGTGTTTAGTTAGGGGTAACAACGATGAAGAATAAAAATATAAAACACTAATGACGTCAAATTTAGTAGAATAAAATAAACCACTACCAGATATAAATCTAAAATTTATTTTCGTTTATTTACACTTTCATTTATAGAAACAAACTAACCTTAACTGATAATAAGACTTAAGCCTTTGGGATTTTTTTTCAAAAATCATCGGTTTGATTCATGTGATACCATTAGGGATTTTCCTTACTGTTCTTCAAATCTATAGAGTTAGGGGGTGTTTACTTGTGGCTTAATGAGTTTAATGATGGAAATGGCTTATTCGCGCAGACGTTTAGGGATGTTTACTTGTGGCTTAGTGGCTTATATATTCGTGCAGACAAGAGGGGCTTATTTGTTAAGTGGGGAAGGGGGTGTTGTCCCCATTAAAACACAATCTTGACATTTATACCCTTAAAAAAACCATCAGACATATACCATTATACCCTAATCGCCTCCATAACCACACCTCCCTCCCACTTACAGCCTCCACGTCGATAACAAGTTGTTGAGATTCTCGTTGTCGCTGGACACCATTTTCCGGAACCGGATCTCCAACCACGAGTCCATGATGACAGATCGGACGAATGAGATGTGAACACTTAGGCCACGGTGCTTGCTGGAGCATTATAGGTACATGAAGATACCGTAGGATAAGGAGGCCCACTGAGGGTTTTTCTGTGAGTAATCGACGCAGGTTTTGTTGCCTAGCTGCGATTGTAGGTCCCGGAGACGCCGTGATGCCGCCATATCGGAGATCTGGACGAATTTGGTGGAGGAATTGGGATCTGATTGAGATTTGGTGCAGATTTTGGTGTCTGATTTATGAGTATGAAATGTTTTGTTTTGCTTAAATGGATTTCACAGTTGGAACTTGGAAGTCACAATCCCATAATCTTCCCCAAATCCTTAAAAAAATAATTGTTTTAAATTATTGTAATTTATGATATACAAAGAATTAAACTTTAATAAGGTTCACAGTTATTGCGTCAGATGAATGATGATGATGGAGCTACTGGGGTTTTCTTCAATTTTGCCATCTATTGTTGCCATAGGTTGTTTTATTAAAAATTTTGTAACAATTTATCAAATAATGCATAATTCATACTGAGGGGTAAATTGGTCATTTCTGTCATTTAGACCGTTGATTCAGAAAAAAAAGTAAACAACAGTAACAATTTATTTGGACAGACAAATTTATCCAGACAGTCAAATATATCCATACACCCACAGTTTTTTTTTAAAAAGTCATAATTCCTTCAAACCGGATTATTTTGTGACATTTGTTAATCCGAAAGTGGCATAACACCAACTTTGGAATGTGGTTGAAGACAAAAAAAATGTACCTTCGCCCTCATGGTAAGACTTAGGTGGTCCATCATCCACCAAATCAAATCCCTATGGGAAAGGTAAAGACCCACAAAAGGACAAAAGGACAGTATAAAATGAAGATAAAATAGACTTGTTGGCTAAAAAAATAAAAAATAAATAAACAAAATTAAACCCCAATCTTCATAAAAAAAACCCTCTCAATCCTGTGGCTTTCATTTCTTTATGCCGTACTCTTGAGTTTGGGTCTTCGCTTCTCTCCTGGTTCCCCTTGCCAATCTCTTTGTTACTTTTTTCGAGATCCTTCATTGAATCAATCACTGTAAGTCTCTCCAATCACTTCTTGTTAAGGTGTTTCAATTTCCAAACCCTAACTAAGTATTTGCATTTTAATGTGAAGCATTTCATCGTCATTTATGTATGTTTTAGTGTGTAGCGTATGTACGGTGTTCAAATGGAGGGATTTTGTATGTTTTGGTGTATTTAGGGGTTTACAATGCGAGACGGTGTTAGTTACGTGAAATGCATTTGCAATTTTGTGGATTTGGTGTGTAATGAGAGGGTTTATTGCGTCATATACTCGTATTTATGGAAATTAGGGTTTCTTGGCGAATGTATGTGTGCGTGGTTTGTGAGAAGGTGAATAATGTTGATTTTTTGTGTATTGATGTGCGTTTCAGAGGAATCATGAACAATGAAGAAGAGAAAAGATGTCCTCTGTGTGCAGAAGAGATGGATTGGACTGATCAACAATTAAATCCCTGCAAATGTGGTTACGAGGTTTGGATTTTCAGTCGTGGAGCGTTTCTTGGCTTGTTTATAATTGTGCAGTTTTATTTTATTTTATATATACTGGTTGTGCTACTTTGTTAGAATACTTAATGTGGAATGTTAGTTAGAAGGACACTCACTCTATACTCTATGCTGATACCATCATCCATCATATGTTGATATTTAGTTGTAGTAGTGTTTTCCCCTGATATTCATACCTTGACACATTTAGGGGTTGCTTGTTTTTTTTAAAAACCTCTTAATAACTCTTAAGTCTGAATCGTTCAGACCTTTTTACACACCACCTCTTATTAATCATAACTAAAATAAGACTTCAGACTTTAGACCTCTTAAAAAACAAACGACACCTTAGTTGATGTCCATCTATGATTGTTGAGGGCCACGGGTCCTCAGAGTTTGTAGATACTTGTATTCTAATAGTACATGCTTTATATAATAGATTTCCGTAACACATTTAGGTTCTATCTTTCGATTAAATTTCTAATGGTGATAGTCCTGTCAAAGTTTCCCCTAGTTTTTCTTAAGATGCAGCAATAAATCAAGGTCTGGTATTTATATTTGAAGACTAATATCATACTATATACAGTAAGAAATGAATCAATAGCATCAGGTCCAACTTGCAGTGTTTGAGTTTGCTAGGGCATTGTGTCACCACGAGAATTTGGCAAACATTGTCAAGGGGGTTATAAGAAAACACTTTTTGCGATGAGAGTAACACCTTCATTTCCAATCAAATTATGCGAAGGCAATAAACTTTAGCATCTTAGGCTAGGCTGATTATAGATACCTGAAGCTGGAAAGGCGGTCATTGTTCTTAGTATGGTTACGTAGGTAGACAAGATGGAAAATAGTAATTCTTCGAGTAATGATGCCATTAATGCTGCATACTTTCGGTGTATTAATTCCCAGTTATGGTAACTTGCTTTGGACAATAGATCCCTTTCGAATTTCATATTTGTAGAACCCATTAGCAGTAATGCCCAACACAAGTCCATTCCTAAACTGAATCCTATATCCTCTCTTAGAGAGGTTTTATAGTATTGACCTGACGCTGGTGGTGTTTGAATGGTCGGTCTGGCCTGATTAATTTAAAACTCACAATAAACTTTCTTCTGTAAATATTTTCCTATTTATTTGATTAATGAAGCCTGCTGAGGTTATTTTAAGATTTGCTAGATATTTATACAACATACTGTTTGATAGTACTTCTGTGGTTTAGTAGCACATGGGCATCAAAATTGTAGTAAGTGGTTATTTTGATCCTACCAATGCAGGTATGTGTTTGGTGTTGGCATCACATAATGGACATGGCTGAGAAGGATGCAACAGAAGGGCGCTGTCCTGCATGTCGGACACCTTATGATAAGGATAGGATTGTAGGGTTGGAAGCAAATTTTCAAAGGTCACATTATGGTCCGATGTCTGTATATTTTATCTTTAAATTTGATGTGGAGATTTATAATGCGTGCTTCTTGCACATAGGGTGGCTGCCAATAGTGCAAATCGAAAACAAAAACTGCCAAAGGCAAAGCCAAAAGCAAATGAAGGAAGGAAGGACCTTAGCAATGTTCGAGTAATTCAGCGAAAAATGGCATATATCATTGGACTGCCTCTTGATCTTGCGGATGAAGAAGTGTGCACCTCTCAATCTTTTCTTTTTATGTTTATGTGCTGTTCCTTTTTTGAGCATATTGTTCTGTTTTCATAACTATGGAGGTTCTTTATTCTCTTCTAAACTTTATGTATCATTGTTAATAAGTTACTTCTTCTGGTGCAGTTATTGCAGCGAAGAGATTATTTTGGCCAATATGGAAAAGTTACAAAGGTTTCCCTTTCTCGAACAGCGGGTGGTGCTGTTCAGCAGTTCATCAACGACACTTGCAGTGTGTATGTTTTACGGTCTTAAACTTGCATATTTGAGTTGCTCTTATACTTCTTCTAGTGCTAAACATCCATGCTCATTGGTGGGCGAGTTTATAGAGGATAAGAAAGAGTGCTGGAAGCTTTGTTCTGCTGTTTAAAGATGTTCTATGAATCTGATATTTTTTCTAGTCACATGCAGTTTCTATTAATGTCCTTTCAGTCACATCGAGTCAGCAGGCTTCTACTTGTTTATTTAATATTGCCCATATTGTACTTCTTTTGTTTCTTTATTTAACCTACCGTTCAGTCACCCACTAGATATTTGGCACAGCAAGGGTATGTTGCTGTGACCTGTGAGTAACCCATCTCCATGATACAAGGATAGATGATAGGGTCAAATAAATGGAAATGAGAAATGAAGGAATATGGGCTAAACAAATGGATGCTTCCATTTCAAATTTCATTCTTATTCTGTGGAGGCTTCCGTTTCAGTAATGGAAAAGAGAAAAGGTTGATCCTGATGCCCAAGGCTCCTTGTTTTTGGGAGAGTTGGGGAGGGAAGTCTTTGTATGCGGTCTTTCTTTTGCATGTTTGCAAAGAGGCTATTTGCCTTTCTCACATTTGTGTTTCCCCTTTTGCTGTTTATCATGATTCCTGATTGTTTTGGCTTAAAAAGTAGTTCTATTACAACATAATGATGTGGTCCCTAATGCAGGTTGCCACTTGCCACTAGTGTACTGATTATGTTGTTTGGTTAAGGATATTGTCTTATTTAAAGGTTAAACAACCATATGGTATTATGTTAACAAGTACACTGTTAGGTTGGATTTGTATGATCCCTTTCTTCTCTCCACTATGCATGATCTCTATATGTTCGTTAGAAGATGGCTAGCCACTCAATCATGATTTTTCCGCTTCTATGTTATTAGATATATTACTTACTCCAAAGAGGAGGAAGCAGTGAGGTGCATTCAGTCTGTGCATGGTTATGTCTTGGATGGCAGGCTTTTAAGGTAAGCACATCACTTTCTAGCCCTTTCTCACTTGTATTTATGTGCAATTGTGATTAGGCATTTATATTCTTGATTACCATTTCAAATTCAATTTTTGCAGAGCGTCATTTGGGACTGCAAAGTATTGTCATGCATGGTTGAGGAATATGGTATATATGAGATGATGAGTGCATCAACTTACTATTTTAATTTGATTTCCTTTTGGCAATTTTCGGTTCAGAATATAAATAGAAGTTAATATGAGATTTCTTTTTGATGGCCAGCCTTGCAACAATCCCGCATGTTTATATTTGCATACTGTTGGTGCTGAAGAAGACAGTTTTGGCAAAGATGAAGTAGCTGCAGTTCATACTAGGTATTACATGCAGAAGTTAAATTTCCTTTTCATTTTCTCTCTTTATAGTTTATAGAGTAAACTACAATTTTCGTCCCTATGGTTTACCACTTTCTTTGAAAGTGGTCCCTGTGCTTCAAAAACTGCAATTATCGGCCCATGGTTTGCATTTTGCTTTGAAAATCGTCCCTCGTCGCTAACTCCTTTAAAATCGTCCGTTAAGTCAAGGGTATTTTTGTCTTTTTCCTTTTATAGGGACTAGTCACACAATTAATTTTAAGTTACAAGGACCAAACTGTAATTTACTTAAATTTAAATTTATATTTTATTTATTTATTTCTTTATATATATATATATTATGTATATTCACCACCTCCGGCCAAACCTTCACCACCTCCGACCAACCTCTTCGTCGACTCCCGGCAACCACCCTAACCCTCTCTGTCCCCATCCCGTGAACCACCTCCATCATCATTCGCTCCTTCCCCTGTGAACTATCTATCGTCCCTCACCAAGACATCACCGACGACCACATCTGACATCACCATCCCCGGTGAAGGTGTTGTAATGGAGACCGGGGAAGGGGAGGTTTGGAGATCGGTGACCACATCTGACATCTCTCTTTCTCTCAATCTCTCTCTCTATCTCGATTGGCAATTGTTTCTATATATCTCGATTGGCAACTGTTTCTATATACAAGGGGGTGGGGTCCCTGTATTCATTGAATCTCTGGAAGATAGAGAGAGAGAAAAAAATCGAGATAAGAGAAAGAACTCGCCGGAGGCTCGTCGTAGAAGACGACCTCGCCGGAGGCTTGCCGGAGAAGACCTCGTCTGCGTATGTATATATTTGCATATATATTCCAAAACACAGTCGATCGATTCCTTTGTTAAAATTTTGAGGTGTGGGTCTTGGTCTTGGTCGCCGGAGATTGTCGGAGAGTGTTGCAGGTGGTTTATCTTCTTCCCCAACAGTGTGGAGGGACGAGATGGAGGTGGGTCACCGATGTAGAGACGAGATGTAGGTGGTTCCCGATGGAAGGGTATTGAGCTGTACTACAGGGAGGGTTGGGGTGGTTGCCGAAGAGGAGTTGGTCGGAGGTGGTGATATGGTCGCCGGAAGGAAAGGGACAGGTTGGTCGAAGGTGGTGATACAGGTTGCGTGCGTCTGTATATACGATACATATATATATATATATGTATGTATATGGGAATGAGATGGGAAGTGACGATGGTCGGCGTTGCAGGGTTGGGGTGGTCGCCGATGGGAAGGGACGATGGAGCTGAACATCACGGTGGTCCAGATATATATATATATATATATATATATATATATATATGTATCGTCCCTGTATGTATATATATCTTACATATACATATATATATTAATATAAATTATTTTATTACATGATGGTCCCTAATGTTTTATGGTTTAAACCAAAATAAGAAAAAACAAAGAAAAATTGCAAAAAGAGAGGAAAAAACATGGTTGGACGAAAATACCCCTGACCCTAACGGACGATTTTAACGGAGTTAGCGACGAGGGACGATTTTCAAAGCAAAATGCAAACCATGGGCCGATAATTGCAGTTTTTGAAGCACAGGGACCACTTTCAAAGAAAGTGGTAAACCATAGGGACGAAAATTGTAGTTTACTCTAGTTTATATTTGGTGTGTCGTATCTGTTAAATTTTCTGGGATAGTGTGACTGAATTTAAATATTGTTATATTGCTGTGCCAATTGTATGGAAGACTGGCAAAATTTAGCTAGTTTTAACTAAAAATTGAGATTCTTTAAAAGATTTGCTATTTAAGTTTCTCATGTGGTTCTTGTGAATTTTTAGTTATTCTTTCTTGCTTTTGCTCCAATTTTCTGTTGTTTTCTATTGCTAGTTCCAACATTTTTATTCAATTAACATGTCTTGCGCTAACTTCAATGATGTTTCTTTTGCCTCAATCTTCTATATCAGGAATAGGGTTCAAGAAATAGTTGGTGCCACCCAGTATTTGCATAGACGCTCGGGAAGCATGTTGCCACCACCTGTAGTTGAGCAATTAAATAACCACAGTGCTGCTGCTGAGGAGCCTGTGTGTAACAATGGCCTGAAAGTAAGAGATTTACTGTTACCTCTTGTCTTATTTATCTTTCACCATTTGTAGCAGTCTGAAACATGAGTTAATGATTAGGACCGCAGAAATCAGTTATGCTCTTATACATATATGGGCTGACTTTCTTCTGATTGTTAGTCATGTTTCTCTTATCATTTGTAATACCATACCTAATATATTGTTTGGGATTTTCTGTCATTATAATTATTCATGATAATATTGTTCAGGATGTAGCATATGCAGCGGTAGCTTCAGGTGATCACTTGTCTTGTTCTAAGGAGAAGGATGGGTCTATCAGGTCGTCCAAACAAATGGCAACTTTTGTAGATATTGTTGGGCGCTCATGTAATTCAGGTTCCAATAAAGATGTGAATTCAGATGAAGAAGAGCGGATGTTAAATTTATTCTCTGATAGTAACCATGTTGAGACCGAATGCTCGGATTCGACGCTATTGAAATCGTCAACTTCTAGCCAATTTGATAATGCAGCATCAAGGAGCAAATTATATGGCGAGCCTTTCAGGGAAGCTTCAAAACTGTTTTCAGTAGGACGATCTGATTCAAATCTTGATGACACAAGCATCACTAAAGAACAATCTGGTCTGATAATGGATTCTGGAAGACAAGTACTGCATTTTCCATTTAACACTACAACAGAAGATTCACCAACTTTTGATGACCAAAGATCAAAGGACTCTGTTAGATCAAGTCATAAGGCTTCTTTCCTTCCTTCTCATCCTGCCAAGACAACTAAGAACTGTAGTGATAATTCTTGGTGGCAAACTGACTATCATAATGAGATTAGTGCAGACCCTGTACATAGTTATGCAGATCAAGATGATTTTATACCGTCCCCGTATATAAGTTCAGCATTGAATGATGGATACAATGAGAAGAAGTTCCAAAGTTCAGCTAAATCGGATAGGATATACAGGTGCTCTAACTCGTTTTCTAATGAAGAAATTGTAGAGCACTTGAGACGGCTTGATCATGATACCCTGGTGAATAATGATGAAAATTCTGCTGCTGTGGAAAGTAGTATAATATCCGATATTTTGGCCATGGATTTAGATGGGTCTGATAGTTCAGCTTTCCCTCAAACAGTAGCTGAATTGTTTGAAGCAAGAGATGGGCGACACGGTTCTTCCCGAAATTTTCATAATAATGATCAATCGAGATTCTCATTTGCTAACAAGCATGGAATTTCTGGTCAACATAATGACTTGGGCTCTCCTTCTTGCAATGTTGGTCAAGAGTTGAATTTTTCTGTTCTTCAGGATTCTTGTGAGAACAAGGACCATCTATACAAGTCCCAACATCACGGTATGTCTCTCTCTCGCGTATGCATACACACATTTTGCTCTAGAAGCTTTACTCAAGTGTATAGTTTTCAGGGTTTTTGTTTCCGTTTTCTTACTAGATTATTGGCGTTTATCCTGATACGTATTTCTTTTATTTCTTGTGCGTGATAGTTTGCTAGAACTGACCATCTTGTCCATGCTCACATAACATCAATAGCTTGGTTAACAAGCTGCTGTGTTTTTATGACATCTGGTTTTCCAGATATCATTACTCCATGAATCATTTATCTTCATAACTGCATGTGAATTACTCCATGTTATGGTATACAAGTTTTGCTACTTCCACAACCCCACTTGATTGCCTCAGGTATCATCTATGTCTGGGGTTCTACCAATTTAGTCTAGATATAGGATTTTGGTGCTTTCTTTTTATTATCTTAATAAATCTCCTTATTAATTATATTTTTTCAAACAATAG
The DNA here is from genome assembly GCA_954870635.1 of Arctium minus. Taxonomy (NCBI): domain Eukaryota; kingdom Viridiplantae; phylum Streptophyta; class Magnoliopsida; order Asterales; family Asteraceae; genus Arctium; species Arctium minus. The sequence continues at coordinate 122,837,762 of OX941082.1, forward strand.
CATCTAGGGCTCAGAACTTGACGCCACCAGGATTTTCCATGACCAGCAAACCCCCTCCTGGGTTTTCTGCCGCTTGCTTGAGAACTGAACAGGCCATTGCTGCCAGCTCTGGTAAGCAATCTCTTTGCATCTGGTGTCTCTTTCTGTATATTTACTTGTTATATATGTTATTTATGCTCCGTTTGTCTGCAAACTATTACAGCACTTTGATTTTGGGATGTCCCATCCGACAACCCTTTTTGGGTGATTCAAGCTAGGGGCTAACATGAAAAACCAGCAAACCATCCTAAATCCTACCGAAACCAATGCTTTGAATACTTGAGTGGTTCGTTTTTGGTCGGTTTCTTTGTGGATAAAGATGGGATTTGGCTTTTATAAATCAAACCAATTGCCATAGTTGTGTGTGTGTATATATAAATACACATTATATTGATTACTTCTAATATTTTCTTAAAACATGGGAGGTGCAAATCCCACAAAAATGAAGACTTCAGAGGAGGTAGGTAAAAAGTTCAATTTCAAACACTAGAAAGGCACAAAGCACACGTCCTTAAGTCAAAACCTGCTATCTCAGTACCCTAGTTTCATGGTCCGAGTTGTTCGAGTGCAGGGAGACCACATAGGCACAATGTAATGCTAATGCAAGGTGTAGAGGTTCACCAAGAAAGCATTATCCATGTAATACTCTTAGGGTGTGTTTAGTTTGATGGAATGATTTTAAGGGATTTAGAATTCGTGGAAGGATTTGGAATTGGAGGGATTTGGATTTGGAATGATTTGGAACCTTTTAGAGTAATATATTATTCTCTATGCTATACTTACTAGGTCTCTCTTATATGCTGTAGAAGTTTCATGAAACATTGTAGGAAACTAGAACATGTTAGGAAGACCTACGAGTTTCATGGTTGTTGGAATGGTGAGCACCTCATTTCTGAGTGTGAAACATAAAACAATAAACTATTAATTGAGTGTTCCTTTCTTGTTCTTTTGAGTGTCTTCCATGCTATTTAGTGTTCCCTTTAAGGCTTTTTTGGCACAACTGAACATAAAACATTGTTGCTAAGGTTGCATGAAGCTCGAGAAAAACAAGCCCGTTACATTAGGCCAACTCCCCTGCCTCCCAATCCCAAAACGCTCAGAAGTTAGAAACCCTAGGTGATATTCTTGATTCTTTAGCGATCACTTTTTGTTGCTGGCTTGCTGCTTCAGAGTATGAGGTCCAAAGTCTCAAACCATCCAGACACGTAAAGAAAAAGATCGAAAACCACCTTCGTTTTATCAGTGGGTGATCTTGTTTTCCAAAGACACTTCACGATGGATCTGTCCTGATAAACCAGCAATTGGAATGGATTCTTTTACTGGCACTAGATAATGATATAAAGCGGAGAGGCTTTGTGGAAATAAAACCAGTGTCGTCAACAGCATATTTAGCTAGCACTAATTGAATATATATTCTTATTTCATAAAAAGAGAATATAGTTTATAAAATCATGTGAAAAGTTTTCAGATATCAGATGTTCTCATAGATTAGATGACCCTAACTGAGACTGTTTTGTTCTTCCATGTTTCTTCAGGAAGATATGTCAGGACTGGATATCATTATCGTTCACCATCACTGGGGAATCTAAGCAACAGTAGCGATGATCTTATCGATCCTGCTACAATGGTTGGCGGAGGCAAATCGTCAACAAATGGGCTGACCAACCCATGGACTTCATCCTTTTCATCTCGATGCTCTAGCTCGTTTGATGAGGACACAAAACACTGGCCTTTCATGCAACAACAATCTGCAGCTGCCACCGCCATACATCGTGAGCCTCAATTTTCTCAAGCCTCAATGCAGCAACAACACCAATTTGCTTCTCATGATGATTTTGGTAGCGGTCTGACTTCTGGGCTAGTGGATCTGCACCACCAGAGTTACGATCCGTCTTTATTCACCCAACAGCCAAAGTTTGGAAACGGGTATCATCATCAGCATAACCAGTTGCAGTTGCAGGAGGGTCAGCAACATGGTCCTAGAAGTGAGGTAGAAAGAGGATTTGGGTTTGACAATTTGTTGCCTGGTTATGGTGACTATATGTTCCAAATGCCCACTTCGGGCGATGTATACACCCGGGTGTTTGGAATGTAAAAAAATCCCACCTCTCTCAACTTCTCTTCTGGTTTGATGAAATGAAATGAACAGGTTACTCTCAGTTCTGTCGTCGTGTGTGTATTAAAAGAGCAAAGTTTGGTTGTGCCAATCTCATGAAACTTGCAACTAATTTTTGTTTCAGGATGTCTCTTGTTAATTGCAATATGTGTAGTCAGTCAGGAGGTTAAGATCACATGAAAACCTAAACATAATTCTCCACCTTTTCGAATATTGACAAATAATGTGCATGTACCCATCTTGCTTAGGGTAACTTTGAGTTTGAATTCATAGAGGATGTGGGTTTTCTGGTACTCTTAAGAAAGAAGAAAAGGGCCTTATTTTGAACATCTTTTTTGAGGTTTGCATGTTACTAATACATCCAATTGGGATGAATTGGCAAAAGAGATGAGATGGTAAGAAGTTGTTTATACACACAAGACAAAAGCAGAGAAATGAATGAATTCTGTGACATAGTAGTATTTATTGTTATCATATGCGAGTGAGACATAGTTTAACCAATTTGATTAATGAAGTAGTGGGAAGTAGGCGTAGGCATCAGGATGGAAGCATCGTGATGATAAGCCAGCTTGTTATTTGATGAAGAAGAGAATCCTGATGATGCTGCTGCAGTAGAAGACGAAACAGAAACTGGAAGAGGCACACCATGTATTTGCACCTGCCATGCTGGAACAACACTTGCACCTTCCTTTCCTTTTGCTATTTCCTGACAATATATATATAGGTACACAGCTTCCTTGTTAAATTAGTTCTTCATCATCATCATCATCATCATCATCATCATCATCATCATATCCTCCTTATAAAATATTGGGATTTAAAGACACCCCTTTGAAACTGGATTCCATTACTGAAAGTTTTAGGAGTAGTTTGGTTTGATAGGAATGATTTTGAGGGATTTAGATTTCGTCGATAGATTGGATTCAAAGGGATTTGGAATTTAAATCTTTGCATGTTTGGTTTGTAGGATTTGGTATGGAATGAATTCCATTTTTTATAAATATAAATAATTTATAGAAACAAATTATATATAATCATAAAAAAAATAAATAACCTTTTTATTAATTTATTATTATAAAACAAAAAATTTCAACATACTTTAGAACATTATTACACACATATCCTACGATCTCTTGCGAAATACCAACAACCCAAATGGGATTTCTAGAAATCCTGGGATTTCACGCAATGCTTCAAACAAAATATGAGATTGGAATGAAATTAAATTCCAAAAAGAGACCTTAGAATTGAAATCCCACAAACATTGGATTTAGAAATCCCATGAAGGTAATTGGTATTTCACGGGATTTCATAAGATTAATTTGTACTTATGTTTTAAAATATGTTCAAAAATTCATTTTGTAGTAATCCATTAATAAAAGGTAATTAATATTTATAATTTGTTTTTATAGATGATCTATAAATAATGTAATTCAGTTACATTCCAAAACCTACAAACCAAACATTTCAAATCCTTTTATAAAATCCAAATCCCTCAAAAACATTCCACCAAACCAAAAGTCCCTGAATTCTCTACTATGGTAATTGGAATTCAGGTAAAACAAGAACCAGTTTTCAAACAAATCAATCTCTCTTATTTTGCTAGATTGCTCAAGGATGATGATGATTGGTTGTTTTTATATTACCATATCCATGTTAATATGAATCATATAGTTCAAATGAAAGATTTGACAGATCATATATAATTGGGAACAAACAAGCCATAGTGAATAATTAATTATTACCTCATAATTTGGTATGAAACCAGAATACATGCTAGGAGTAGGCCATACGGGATAGTGCTTGGATACTCCCGTGTGTCCACCCACACCCATACAAGCGGGAACACGAGTCTGAACCTGCAAATGGGGATGAAAAGTCATCACTTGCATTTCAATCATGTGAACAACACTTTTTCCAACATAAATCAGCTACAACTTGTATAAAAAAACATATGATTTCCTTAAATAGTATTGGAGGCTACCTTATGCCACACAAACTAGTCGAGAAAATCACAAAATCTAAACTCTAATATAGATGATAAAAGGAGTAACCATAACTACAAAATTCCTAAGTGATATTATTTCCACCATTTCACATACCTTCAGCCTTTTCTCAGAAGGTAATTCACAGGTTGTAAAGCACATATCCATGTTCTGAACATTGTGATTCCCCTTTGGACTGTCTGTAGTGGGAGAAACCCAGAGGTTGAGATCAAGATTGTGACCACTTGCTGCAAACAATGAAATTTTTACAAGTTACGGAATGCAGAAATCAACGGATTGTTTTATGTTCAACTCCAGAAAGAAGCAAATAGAAAGGAAGAACAGAGAACTTATAAGCAATGAGTACCTTGATCCATGGCTTCCAAACTTACATCTGATCCATAGATGCTTGGGTCAAAGTTGGTGACAGCTTCCCTGCCATTGCATTTTATGGCAGCTTTGTCATAAGCCCTGTATTCAGAAAACACAAATTGCAAATGTTGTTGGATAATTCCCTGAGACGTCTTAACACATCAAGTTTTCAAGGATTATGTAATCATAAAATTGCAAGAACCTTGCAGCTTCTACTTCGTTGTCGAATAATCCAAGGTAAACATACCTGCAAACCAAGCATTGTAATCTTGTAGATAAAAAGGGGTCCTAACCGCATTTAGGATGAAAATATATTTTAAGAACCTAATGAGAAAATATACCACCACTTCAAGTGTTGTATTTCATCTACCGAACATCAAGATCACAAAATAGTTTCGGGAATGGTCCTTACTTTTTCCCAAGAAGCTGACCCATGCGAGCCTCCCATCTGCCACATTTATGAAGGGTTACTCCGCGGTATTTTGAACTTCCTCGTGAGAATCCAGTGCTCTGCCTACGCAGTATATGGATGAATTCTTCTTTAGACAAGGTTTTTGCCTGTTGCATCAATTTGGAGAAGTTAACCTCACAGTAGTCACGAAAGTTTCGGGCCGATCAGACAGAAAGAATCTAATGAAATTCTCACCACCTGTGCCATATCTTCCTCATATTCGTTTATATGAAAATTGATATCAGCATCAATTCCCCGGAACTTGATAGCAGCCCGGTCGTAGGCTCTAAATTATAATTATTCAATCCAGTCAAAACCACATTAACAAATAGTACTTGTAATGACAAGAAAAAGGAAACTCTAACCTAGCTGCAGCAAGGGCAGTGTCAAACCCACCTATAAATATATATTGTTGTTAATACATGTAAGTGTAGGTAAGAACAATATAAGGAATGTCAAGCAGGCTGCTTACCTAAATAGACTTGTTTCCCACAATCCCTGAACAGAGGAAAAACAAAAGATCCAATTGATTATTATCAAATGGGACAACTGTAGACAGTCAGAACATTTCCAAATTTACAATTATAACGAACTCCACACAAAATTTATCGATCTAAATTCCTTTTCCATCTGGCAATCGGGTACAAATGAATGATTGCATATGTGGTGCTTCTTAACATTGTTTGTATTTTGATTGTCCAGCGTTCCAATTATATGGTCTTGTAAATAGCGAAAGTAATAATAACTTCACTTGGCAATTAAAACTTCCCAAATTAGAAAGAGAGTGAATCATACCAGATATGTGATTCCCATCGACCAGTCCGACGATAAAACGTCACACCACGATACTGTGAACTTCGAGACCTTGGTCCCCTCCGGCTTTTCTTCGCCTGCTGCGGTGGCGGCGACGACACTTGCAGGTTTTGTGGCGCCTGCGCAGGTTCCGGAACCATCAGATTCAACCAGTGAGATCCAAGCAAAGACGTCGCCATCGGCGATGATGTTATTGATCGAGAACCTAACTCCTCGTCCTCCAACTCCAATTCACAGTTAACCGGAAAAAACTGCCTCGTAATCAAACCTCCAGACGTTCCATTAGAAATCTCTTTCACGTATCCTGATCGATCGACGATACCGAAATGATAAGAGCGCTTCTCGATATTTCTATAAGCAGTATACGATACTGCGTCTTCGTCATCAGCGTCGACAGCATTGGCGACCGGAGGATCGTCGTCGGCGTTTAAAACGTCCGATGAAACTGAAGTACCGGAATGAATCTCCGATTGACGATCTTCCAAAACGTTCTGCTTAGTCTCAAAATCAACTCGATCGCGATTATAACCAGAATCATCAAAAGATACTACTACATCAGTATTAAGATCCAACATCTTCAATACACCAATATTCGTATATATAGATTGCCAAAATGAACTATATATAGTACAGCTTGATTCTACAATCAAACCAATCACTTTTTCAGCATTTTCTGATTCATTAGAGCTAGTTTTCGATCGTATCAACACTCAAACACACAGAGTAGAAAGGTGTAACTGTGTGAGAGAGAAACAGTTGAGATCTGAGACATATCAGATATTTCGGAGGCAGGGGAAATCCAACAAACTTTTTACACAGACAAACACATATCAGTGTGTGTAACGAGCACAGAGGAGAAAATGGAAAGTCAAAGAGAGATGGTTGGTTTTAGAAGGAGAAATAATGATGACTGTGATATGTATAAAACGACATCGTTTCAGTTTTCATTAAAAAAAAAAAACGTTAATTTGGATATTTGTGACTTCTATTTTTGGATTTGTTGCAACTTGCATTATTTATTTATTATTTTAACTTAAAACAAATGTAATAAATTTTGGACATTTTTCTTTAAAGTTTCATTAAATATCTAATTTAATGCCAGGATGATATTGGTTTGGTTATTAGACTCTATTGTTATCAGCATATGTATATGAATTTAGTGATTGCAAGTTTGTGTCTCACTTTCAACATATGTGTATATATATTTTTTTTCCCTTTAAACACACGATACCTAAAAAATTATACTTATATTTGTATTGATAAGATATTTCAGACGTTTAACTAACAATTAAAATTTTTAATTATAATTAAAAGTAGAACAAGAACGATGTAGGTTATTTTTCTCAATCTTATTATAAAAAAACTAGATTTGCAAAAGTAATTAGTTAGTTTTAAATGAAATTAAGCTTCATATCCAACATTTTATAATGATTTTAGATGAATTGATCTATATAAGTAATGGGAAATAGGAATGCCTAATAACCATTTATTTGTATAATATGTACGTGTAAATAAAAGATGTTTCATAGTTTATGTGCATATGTGTATACCGGACAAATTACTTTTACACATATGTACATACCATTCATTTGTACGGTATGAATGTTCATTAGTTTTTCATTTTTTTATTTTCCCCCGAACTTGACTATATATATATATATAGTTAGGTTTCGGTGAGAAGTTGAGTTAACGTGAGAAGTGGTTATCAACCATTGAATGGACATTAGGATGAGATGCACCAAAATAAGATTCTCCGGATAATTTCCGTATCAAACGCGATTCATAGATGAGCTTGAGATTAAAAATGATCACGGGTTCATATCCAATTCTCACGTTTACTCAACTTCTCACATGATCCTTCGCATATATATATATATATATATATATATATAGAGAGAGAGAGAGAGAGAGAGAGAGAGAGAGAGGAAGGATCATGCGAGAATGCGAGAAGTGTTTAATCATATATGATATCACGGCCTATGGGTGTACTTAATCATATATGATTAAACGTCTATGTATTGCCAATATAACATGTGTTTAATCATATGTGTAATAAACTTGTGTATCATATATGATTAAACACTTCTCGCTTTCTCGCAAAATGTTTAGCTTCTCGTTTGAACCTGCCCCTATATATATATATATATATATATATATAGGGAGAGATTCATTTAAGAAATGCTAAATGTATGAGTAATAAAGAAAATGATCCTAGCCCTTTATCTGATCAACATTTGCGGCTTTGACCGTGAAGCACCGGGTAATTCCTTGTGTGGTCTGTAGAAGATAGAGGGGTAGTTTCGTAAAATACACGGGACGAGTTCATATGTGAACCTATGTGATTTATATATGAACTATACGTTCATATGTGAATCAGTTAATTAGCTCATATGTGAATAAGTTAATTAGTTCATATATGAATCAGTTAAAAAAGTTCATATGTGAATTGCACTGATTCATATATAAATCACAAAGGTTCATATATGAATCAGTTAAAAGAGTTTATATGTGAATTGCACTGGTTCACATATGAACAATTATACAGGTTCATATATGAACTCGTCCCGTGTATTTATAAAAAATACGAAATTGTTCTTCTATTTTTGGAATAGTCGCAACTTTTGACCAGTCAAAGACGCAATATTTGACCAGTCAAACCCGATCTTGACCATATGAAAGGGTAAGATTACTTCTCTATTTCTCATAAATTTACCATTTATCAAATAAACCTAAGACTATGTATATATATGTATATATAATAGAAGAACAAAAATTATTGAAGTGTACCCTTGGGAGATATGATTGATCATGTCGATTCCCAAATAAAAGGGATATATATGTGCGGTAGAAAACGCAAACATTAAAAAAAAAAAAAAATCAACATGTCCACTTGACCCTCATGCACCTTAAAATATAAACACCAATTGAAAGGGTTTTTTATGATTCTAAAGGTTTTCTATTGGTTTGTTTTTAAACGGATGTGATAAATTATGTTGTTATTAATCAATACATACAACAACTTTTTCAATTTATATTCATGGTTTTTCCAACCAACAACAATATTACAAGATATAATTGGTTATTTTTTAATTTGATTTACAATTTTTTTTTAAATTTCTATTGAGGAGCATTAAATTGCTTATCAACTCAAAAAATTGTATTGATAACAGTCAAATTGTTGTAGGATAAATGTGTTATCGTCTAAAGAATATGACGATAAAGATAAAGATAAAGATAGAGATAGAGATAAGTATATCAGAGTTAGATTAGAACTGAAATATCTCGTGGTATCTCATCCCTATTTAAAGGACTTTTGATTAATGAGAATTACAGATTCATTCTCTTCGTATATTGTTGTTCTATTCTGCTTTTTCTTTAACAGAAATTTAATTCTTGTGATTTAATAACAATAATTTATTTTTATTAAACGTTTAAAATGTATTTTAACAGGTGAAACAAGTGAAACTTACAAAAATATTACATTTTTTTCCGGTTAAAGAATATGAATTTGCAAATATGAACATGTTTTTTTTTTTTTGACTTTTTATCCAATAAGAGACCGCCTCGTAGAATGAAAAATATTCCCAAAAAGGTAGGCGGACAAGAAGCTAGCATCTTTCCTTTTTAATCACACATTCAACCGTCACGTTTCTTAGGGAAATTGACCGAAATGGGCCAAACCGGGAGAGGGATTGGCCTCTTAGCCATCCCTCTCCCTGACTTGCAAAAATGTCCAAAGGGACGCACCATGAGTCCAAAGGGACGCACCATGAGTCCTAGGGCGCACCATGAGTCCAAGGGCGCACCATGAGCCCCTACACATAGTCTTAATGAAAACAAGTAATTTCTCCTAGGGGCTCATGGTGCGCCCTAGGGCTCATGGTGCGTCCCTTTGGACTCATGGTGCGTCCCTTTGGACATTTTTGCAAATCAGGGAGAGGGATGGCTAAGAGGTCAATCCTTCTCCCGGTTTGGCCCATTTCGGTCAATTTCCCCGTTTCTTAACGTTGGAGGTTGGACCGGAACTGAACCCGGTTTGGTTTAGATCTGGTTTTCTATTTTTACACACCCAAACCGGCCTATTGTGGTTTTTGTTTTTCTTTTAAAGTTAGAACCCAACCATCAATTAATACTATTTTTTTTCTTTCATAAGGTTTTTGTTACATAGGAATATACCTGTTATGAGAAATTGATCAAAATAGTTAATATTTTAACTTTAATTTATTTTATAGCTACTTTTTAATGCAATTTTTTAAAATAGCCGGATTTCGTAAATACTCTTTTATAATTAGAAAAAAGAAAACATGGTTTACGATAATTTATGGAAATTATTTAATTACATTTTATACTTTTATAATTAGTACTTTAATTTTATTTTAATTTTTTTATTTTTCATTTTACACCCTTATCATATCATATATAACGAATATTAACTAAAATACATAACAAAAATATACTGACTTTTTATTTTTACAAATTACATCATTATGATCGCCTCGTCAATACCTTCAAAATAAACACACTATTGACATAATTGAGTGTTTTTGGATTTCATCATATTTTTAAATATCATAAATACGCATGAATTGAATAATATTTAATACTTATATATTCTATCGTTATAGTTATTTACTTAATTTATTATTATAAGAGTAGAAAGTGTAAGTAATTCATAAGTATTTATAATATTTAATGATACATTATTAAATTCAAAAATATTCAATATTGATAAAGATATTGACGAAACGATTATTATGATACAATTTGTAAAAAAGGCGTACTTTTTAATGTATTATAGTTAATATACGATGTATGTTAATATAATAAGGGTTTAAAATAAAAAAATAAGGGATATAACGTAAATTAAATAATTAATTGGAGTGGTATAAAGCGAAATATTTTCAAAATCTTTATACAATTGCATAAAGCACATATGCTTTTATTTGAAAAAGTGGTTTACACAAATGTTTTAGGCATTTGTGTAAAATCCGGCCAATTTGAGAATTGATTTAAAAAAGATGGCTATAAAGTGATTTGATGTGAGAAGATTGACAATTTTGGTAAATTTCCCCATGATGAAGTTATTGGATGTAATAACCTAAATCCATAATTGTAAAGTTTTGGAGGTTTAGGGGTAATGTGGTAAAGACTCTCATTCTGCTAGGACTAGAGTGCGATTAGGGGCTGAAGAGGGTAAAACCCTCTAAACCCTTCTCATTTCATTCCATACATATTGGTGGCTAGAGAGAGAGGTTGGAGAGAAAGTTCTACACTCTTCATTTTGAACTTGGTGGATGAAGCAAATTTCTATGGCTAGACTTCATATCTTTCAAGGTAATCATCTTCATCTATTCTCATCAATGGTTTTGGGTGGAATTTATGGTTGAAGTATGGAGGGGTTTTCATTCTTGTTATGATTTTGGGATAAAACTCTAAGGAGTTATTTCTTGATTGCAATGAGTCTTCAACAAAAACCCACCATTGATGGTGCTTATCTTCAAGAGTTCTTCATTTTATTGATTTTTGAGAAAAAGGGGTCCTTAAATGGATGGATTTCTATGGTTAGATTGTTGTTATGATGTTTGGTTATTGATTGAAAAGGGTTAGGGCAACGATTCCTTTGATTTAGGGGCTTAAAATCGATTTGGGAAGGTTTGGGATTGAAAGGGTGTGAGGGATTTTGGCTGAAGAGCCGTGCAGGTTTGGAGCTGAATTCCAGCAACTTGCGCGGGTAAGGCCACGACCTGAAGTCGTAGGCCATGCCGAGCAAGGGGTTGTTTGGTCCCGGTTCATTTGTGCTTCGTTTCTCGTTCAGGGCTAGGGTCGAAACATCGATTAAGGGGCTGTCTTGAGGTTTATTATAGATGGTTTTGGGAAGTAATTAGGTGGTTTAACACCTGTTGCATGTTGTGGAATTTAGGTGTTCGGTGTGGGCACTTGTAGCTTCAAGTGTGAGGTTAAGCGTGGACGATAAGTGAGTCTTTCCTACTTAAACTGTTTTGCAAGCAAGCTTGAATGTGCACGGTAATATTTGAATTGGTCAATTTACGATTGCTCATATTATGATTTGATCATGTATTGACATTCAAAGTGTGCATTGATTAGGGTGGGGAATGTGATGGCTTGGAATGGGGGTGTGACCCATTGAAATACATGAATTCGTTTCATATGATTTGTCTGAGGGCAGACGTGAGTTCGAACACGTTGTCACAAGCTTGCGTGACTTTATATGTGTGCCATCCACATGTGTTTGTGTGTTCATGAAGGGTTTCCTTAAAAGTGTGGAATGTTATAAATGTGTAATACCCCAAAAATTGAGATAAACAAAAACTTTCATAAAATGGAAATGTGGTATGTATTTTCATATAATGAGCCTCCCAAAAACGAGGAAAGTAATAAACACCTGTTTAATTACAACTTTGTAATTTAACGGAAATAAACGACAACATACTAATCTAATTTCTAAATAGAAACAAGATTACAAAAATGATGTCATCTCTATTCCAACAATAGTCTTCACAAATTGGTGTCCCAAAATGCATTCCCCAAGCTCACACTATCCCGTCTAAACCTTCTTAGAGACGGCACCACTAGAACCTGAGATACACATCGACACCAAACAACTTAACAAGTGTTAGGCCAAAAAGCCTAATGAGTTTGAACATTTAAATATAAAGAATGCATAAGGTACAAATAACATTTTACCAATAAGCAGTTCAATAATTGGAGTCGATGGGGGAGACCCATAACACCAATCAAGTTCCACCTAAAGAGTCAAGATACCTTAGTGTCAACTACCATGAGTAACACCGAAAGGCCTGACACATTCGAGGGTTACAACTAATGCATTGCCCTGAATGACGGAGGTCTAGGCACAAACCCACACAGTGGCACCCAAGACTATGTCCTTCTAGTGTCTACTTGACTTGGTTCATCTATTATTCCAGATTTGGCCAAAAGGCACATTAGTTCACATGAAGTGTATCCAATACCAACATAGGCAACTTGTGGGTTAAATACCACATATATCATGAATGAATTTCATATAACGTTCCAATATGCTCACACTAGTCATTTAGGCACATATCACCACATAAAATATGTCCGAGCTATGATACCATGATTTATATACTCATTTACACAATAATTTAACCCAAGATCATCCATAAACAAATATGCGCATTGGGGAATTGATTCTCCAAATTAGACCAAACCCTAAAATATGATTATTTTTGTAACAAAACCATCTACCAATATGTTCCATATACACAACTCATAAGACCTCCAAAACACCAAGTAGAACTTTTCCATCCCCACAAATCACAAGCTCTTCAAATGTATAAAAATGACCACTTTAGCAAATGTAATAAGTAAGGATGATGATAAGAAAGAAAATAATGACATGTATCGAGTCTTTTCAAATATTTAGAAAACTCACAATCTAGGTTTTTGAGCAAAACCTAGAAAAGTAGCAAAAACCCTAGAAAAGTTGATGGAGATTAGATGAATGCTTGAGTCTTGGGTTTCTTGGCTTGAAATCTTCACAATAAATGTTCCCAAAAGAATCCTTGATGACCAAAGAGTGTTCTCAACAAACCCTAGGCTTGCATTTATGGAGATGGAGGTTTTGGAGGATAAATATCTGTAACAACCCAAACTTTGCAGAATAAAGTATAACAACTTTTATATAAATCAATGCCAAAACGACCCCAAGACGACAATAAAATTCAAGGTTTGCAGAAAGGCAACCTAGTACACAACTGAGAATACGAGAAAACAAAATAACTAGAATGAAGGTCCTCTAAAGCCAGCTCTAGCTCTCGCCTTCTCCTTACCCTTATCCGCCTTTCCTACTTCACGTCTGCCTGAAAATGGTTTTTAGTTTTGAAATAGCGAGGTTTAGACCGAAGGTCTAGTGAGTCCCATCTAACAACAGTTTAAGCTATAACAACATCAGAAAGATTTATAATAAAATAAACCAATTCAGTTTGATAACACATTCACACTTTCAACAAACGTTCTGGCTCAAACTACCACCACCCGAAGGTGACAGTGTGTCTGGCTCACACTGCCTTATTTGGGACACACCCCCAATGGCATAAACGGAACACATCCCCCGGTATGAGCATAGGTGGGACACCCCCTCCCCCCGACTTAGGCCATAACACACTACAACAATGTATGCATACATTTTCACCAAATCAATAATAATAAAACAATTCTCGCATTTAAACAAATTTCGCATGCAATAAATATAACATCAACATCATTAAAGGTTTTAGTTAGAAAACTCACCTGGCTTTCCCACGAAATAGCTCAACTCACGCCTTAACCTTAAGGACGATCACCTATCAAAACAAGAAGGCGGGCGGTAAGAGATCGAACTCTAAACAAACACCCGACGACCCAAGACAAAGACTGAGTTTGGTCACTACCCTCTCCTATAATTCGACTCCCGGTCCTTCACTCACCCACCCAACCCCCGGGTTGTTACCCCCTGCCGAATCCCGGCCCAAGCCGACTCCCGGCCCATGCCGAATCCCGGCTCCCTGCCGCCTCCCGACTCCTGCAGACTCCCGACTCGATACTCACTCGACTCCCGGATAAAAACCTTTACCGGGACCTGGCCTCCCCGGGTTCCCCCCCGGGATCGCCCAGCCTCCCCGGGTTCTCCCGATAATAACACTTCACCCGGGACCCCGTCTCCCAGGGCGCCTTTCCCGGGTGCGACAACGACGACACGAAGGCTGGGTTTTTTACCAGTCGAGGGTTTGTAGGGAACAAAGGGATTACTCCTTCTCTAAACGATTCCCAAAACCCCCTTATCCCAAAACTAAATCAATTATTTGATTCCCTTCCATTTCTAAACCGAAATCATCCCTTAATCGATCCATAGATAGGTTTAGAAGATGAACATTCAACCCATAAACATAAACTTGCTAAACCACAAATTAACCAAGAAATTAATGAATAACGATGGGAAGATTTTGTTACCTTCAAGAAGAGATGAGAAAACCCTCTTCAAATCTATTCTTTTTCTTCCAATTTCTTTTAGCTTGATTTCACCCACACACTTCCTGGTTTCTTCTTAGCCGCCTCCAACAAGAATGGGGAAGGAAATGAGAGAATTAGGGTAAAAACCCCATTTTCTCCTTTATTTGCAACTTGGTCCCTCATCCTTTGGCTTGAACCAAAACTCCACCCAAACTCTCATATTAAAGAATTTGGGCACGGTTTTTACATTATTGCCCTCTCAAAAGAATTCTGTCGTAGAATTCTATCGGCAACAATTTGGGTACTGAGACCTCGTAACCAGTTCCAACTCCCAAGTTGCCTCTATGATACCATTACACCTTCATAGGGCGGATATCCTTTTATCCTTAACTTCCTAACTTTATGGTCAATGACTTCCTTAGACCCCATGAAACGGTTAACTTCTAATTTGCTTGCATACCTTGTAAAGGTATTGTTGCCCCAACTTCCAACAAATGCTCTCAAAGAGAGGTGTGAAACACAATACGACTTTTCCAAATTCCCATCGAACACTTCTCGATCATACACTATCTCTCCAACTTTTTTTTTCGTAATTTCAACGGACCCCAAAACGTAGCCCAACACTAGATTTCTCTCGAACGCACTACTTCATTCTACAGGAACAACTTCCACATCAAGCTGCGCCCTCTCAACTTGAGATTCACAAGGCTCACGTTCTTTCAATCATATCAACTTAACTTCACTCAACTGACCAAAACATTCTGACCCACAACCAAAGTCGTACCCTCTGAACAAACCAACTGTAACATCCCAGATCAATCCGTACCAGCTATCGTCTGTTTTGTCCACACACCTGGACTCATGGTTAAAACACGTCTCCTTAAGGTTTTCGCGAACAACTTTACTTCCTTAGAAGAACGAACTCTACCGGAGATAGCGCCACAACGACAAGTATCCCTAACTAAGATAATAATCCCTCGATTCGTCAACAATGTCAACCTTAGGCATCACCATGAACCCACAAATTTGAATTTCTTCATCAAGTACCCTGACATAGCAAAATATCTTCCCTAAACACTACTTACGCCTAGTGCCAAAAGAACACTTTCTTTCCCGAACGCATTGGTCACACTCAGCGGTGTCGCACAACTCATACGCATTATACATACGTCACCCCAAACGTTATCGCCCCAAATTCTTACATAATGAAAAGAAAACTTCCACAATTCATCACTTTCATAATCCACCAGCTCCAACTGGCCGAATTATAATGACACACATTTCAATTTCTCATCGCATCCAAGAATCTCTCGAACGTATTTGCAATGAATCCAAGTTCCATCCGTTCAAACATGGAGTGACTACGATTACACCAACTATTTCAATTAGCTTAACACTGGGCGACATGCCCACTTGGAATCTTTTCCACACAACACCAAGTCTGACACTATGGTCTTTCATTCTAAGCTCTACATCCAACCACCCTTTTCCCACTTTCTCCCCGGAAACATCCAACATATTACCAAAGATCGGCTCGCTAACAGATGTAAGCTTTAGACCAATCATCCGACTTAGATTTCTCAACACCAAAACCAAATCATACACCCTAATCTCCTTCTCGCACCCTCACCAGGGTTCATAAACTCACTAACGGAAAATCTGAAAACATAACTCCACATTTCTGTTGCAGTTGCCAAACTTCTTACTCCCAGATTACCCACTTTTCCGACGATTCCAAATGTGCCGAAACACAATTACATTACTATGTTTAGCCAAACGGTTACCCCCAATTCTCACGCGAGATAATCAACCAAGCTCTTCCAAAACAGGGTTGCCCTATCCTTAGCATTCCTTTACACTCAAAGAATACCTCAGCATCCCCGCGGATTTTCCTGTCTACTACAAAACATCATGAACTAGACAGTTCGACCTTTCCATCTATGTTTTACTGGAATAAGATGAATTCGCCCAATCAACTCATCACGACTCAAGAACCCAAGGGAAAAATCTATTAGGTTGCCACTAACTATCACTCAAACACATTATTCTTGAATTAACAATACCACTATAGCAACCAACACTCAAAACTCTCGATAACATACTTGTCACTTTTGAATAGCTCACCAGGAATCTCCGAGCAAGGATTCCCACCTGCGCTCAACCCATAACAACAACACAAGTCCATTACTCAACCTCAAAGGAATTCCTTACCACAATAAAGACTTGCACAACTATATCGACATAGACTGACACTAATCTAATCATACAACCACCATCTTACATCATCACACTACAACCCAAAAAATCCACAATCACTTTGCACACAACAGATATTGCCTTCTCCATGTCAACTATAAAATAAGGTTACCTCACGAGCTTGTCTTTCTCGAATCTGAACGAACCACAAAGTCAAGATCATCCAACTCAACCAAACAAGTTTTCGTTCCTTGGTAGCGCATCGCGTTCTACAAGAAACCTGATCAGATAGTCCATAAGATAAGACTCACAACTTCGCAGACCGTTGTACTCAAAGCCCACCCACTTCCGTGTGCTAAGTACTCCACTCCTAAGCAATTCATTAGAACCTAAAGGAAACATCTATCCAACCGACAACCTTCCACCTTCATAATGCCCACCCAAGGTGGTACGACGTCATGTCAGGTACTCTTTCCCCTGAATGATCTTATCCACCCTTGAGCAACTCGGCAAAAACCACACTAAAATTACTTCTTCCTACGCACCATAACTAATTTGGAGCTCCGCAGTCCTCAGAGATGAAGGCACTAGACTTGATGCCAAATCCAATTACTAGGCCGTCTCAAACTTTGACTCAATGTCGACGCCATTTCTTCAGAATGCCTCAAATTTTACTTATTACCATGCTACTTTTAGAAGTATCTAGGCAACTTCGGATTTCCACTCACCGACAACCACCTCTCAAGTTACCGAACCAAAGCGTAAGCTACCATAAAACGAACCTTCCTAACGTCAAAGATCGAGACTTCCGTCCTTCACTTCCGTTATTCACCTCTTCTTCCCTAATGGGAACACCAAAGTCAAGATTCGATCATTAATGGTTCGAGTGCCACACTTCCACTCTCAAAACCTTTCCTCATCCTTAGTTGTAACATTTCTCATGACCCAGAGAGTTCACAACCTTCATGCATGACGACACAATAATTTAAAACTTTTGGACATGTTTGAAAATTTAGCAAGTACCACAGTACGATGCAAACTTGAGTATATGTGACACAACACCAGCAAAATTTGTTTAGCCAAGCACAACGATCTCGAGGATCGTTCACCCCCAACTCCACAACACCAACAAATAAGCCTTACACCACCAAAATCAATGTTGGCGCAATTGAAAAATATTTTCAATGACCTTTACCCTTGCGATTTATAAAAAGAAACAACAAAATTGCTTATGTTGAGAGAGTCAGACGACTTTCACTCTAATTGGTATGACAACACCTGTCCGTACCAACTTCACTTATAAAATCATGCAATTAAACGTTGTCACAATTTCCACAACTAAAGTTAACTCTTCTATAAAAGAAGTGAAATAATTTTTCAATCACTAATTTCAAAATTTTGACACAACGCAAATAAACTTGTCTTTTCCATCCAAACACACGTTTGTACGTATCAACTCATTTCCAAACACATGCGTCTTCACCTTGACCCGAATAAACTTACCAACAATAACGCATATCCATCATATCCCTACTCTATGTCATCAATCCACCCTGTTATCACCTCTCAACCATCCTTGCCACTCTTTAAATAACTACAAATTCAAAAGGCTCATTCCTATTTTTCGATTCTTGGGTTGAAACTCTTCGGATCCCCAATGACCGACCTAACAACTACCATAACGAAGACTCACTTGAAGCGAATAACTCACTTCCAAATGGTTATTCTTCCCTTTTTGGACCCAAGAAGTTCTTCCTCAAATCAAGTTATCTGTATCCCGAACAATGCTCACCCTAAATTGTGTTAACCTTAATACCATAAATGAGCTCACACAACACACTAACATCGACGCTATCATTTCAATGATAGATCTCACTACTCATACTACCCCCATCGATCATCTTAACAATAGTAATCGAGCGTACCCATGCACCTGTAAATTCATAATGGCATTGGCCATATGCAATTATGAATTTACCTTACATGAGAGTCCTCACTACCGTTGTCCCAACTCTCGATGATCAAACTCTTCCTTAAAGACTTCCTATATCTTAGTTGTTCCCCCTACTCCACATTTTAAGTTTAGGCCCATCCGGTCACCTAAATCCCTCAAACTATGGCTCTGATACCAATTGTAACAACCCAAACTTTGCAGAATAAAGTATAAAAACTTTTATATAAATCAACGCCAAAACGGCCCCAAGACAACAATAAAAATTCAAGGTTTGCAGAAAGAACCTAGTACACAACTGAGAATACAAGAAAACAAAATAACTAGAATGAAGGTCCTCTAAAGCCAACTCTAGTTCTCGCCTTCTCCTTACCCTTATCCGCCTTTCCTACTTCACGCCTGCCTGAAAAGGGTTTTTAGTTTTGAAATAGTGAGGGTTAGACCGAAGGTCTAGTGATTCCCCTCTAACAACAGTTTAAGCTATAGCAACATCGAAAAGATTTATAATAAAATAAACCAATTCATTTTGATAACACATTCACACTTTCAACAAACGTTCTGGCTCACACTACCGCCACCTGAAGGTGACAGTGTGTCTGGCTCACACTGCCTTATTTGGGACACACCCCCAATGGCATAAACGGGACACCCCCCCCGGTATGAGCATAGGCGGGACACACCCCTCGACTTAGGCTATAACACACAAGCAACAATGTATGCATACATTTCCACCAAATCAATAATAATAAAACATTTCACGCATTTAAACAAATTTCGCATGCAATAAATATAACATCAACATCATTAAAGGTTTTAGTTAGAAAACTCACCTAGCTTTCCCACGAAATAACTCAACTCACGCCTTAACCTTAAGGACGATCACCTATCAAAACAAGAAGGCGAGCGGTAAGAGATCGAACTCTAAACAAACACCCGATGACCCACGACAAAGATTGAGTTTTGTCACTACCCTCTCCTATAATTCGACTCCCGATCCTTCACTCACCCACCCGACCCCCAGGTTGTTACTCCCTGCCGACTCCCGGCCTAAGTTGACTCCCGACCCATGCAGACTCCCGGCTCCCTGCCGCCACCCAACTCCTGCCGACTCCCGGTTCGACACACACCTGACTCCCGGGTAAAAACCTTTCCATGGACCTGGCCTCCCCGAGTTCCCCCCGGGATCACCCAACCTCCCCGGGTTCTCCCGATAATAACACTTCACCCGGGACCCCATCTCCCGGGGCGCCTTTCCCGGGTGTGACAACGACGACATGAAGACTGGGTTTTTACCAGTCGAGGGTTTTTAGGGAACAAAGGGATTTGTCCTTCTTTAAACGATTCCCAAAACTCCCTTATCCCAAAACTAAATCAATTATTTGATTCCCTTCCATTTCTAAACCCAAATCATCTCTTAATCGACCCATAGATAGGCTTAGAAGATGAACATTCAACCTATAAACATAAACTTGCTAAACCACAAATAACCAAGAAATTAATGAATAACGATGGGAAGAATTTGTTACCTTTAAGAAGAGATGACAAAACCCTCTTCAAGTCTATTCTTTTTCTTCCAACTTCTTCTAGCTTGATTTCACCCACACACTTCCTGGTTTCTTCTTAGCCGCCTCCAACAAGAATGGGGAAGGAAATGAGTGAATTAGGGTAAAAACCCCATCTTCTCCTTTATTTGCAACTTGGTCCCTCAACCTTTGGCTTGAACCAAAACTTCACCCAAACTCTCATCTTAAAGAATTTGGGTCTGGTTATTACAAAATCGACTTTAGTGTCCTAAAAAAGGGGTAGGAGAAAGGAATAAATGAGCTGAGATCATGAGAAGGGGTTTTATACCCGTGTGCACATGCGGGCGATTGTGCCCGACGACTATGCCCAATGGAACTATCGCCGATACTCTTGACGACTCACCCCTACTCTCGGTACAAGGTGGGCGATTGTGACACGTGAAAGTGCCCAATGACACAATCGCTGTCACTCTCGCATGGAAAGTACTTGGTGATTTATAGAGCAAGCATCAAAGAGTTATCATGTTTTTCAAGTACGACTCGTGTATGCATGTAGTACTCAAAAAACATGATAGAACATTGATGTTTGTTCAATAAATCACCAAATTTTCCAACATATAGATCTAAAAAATATAAACAACTTAAGTTAATCTCCATCAAAGAAATAAGTGAAAAAATGAAGAACTCACAAATATGTTACTATATATGCATACACGATGAGTCTTCCCTAACAAACAAAAGTTAACGTGTTTGGGTCAAGTGGTAAAATATGCATGATGAAGGCATAGTAATGTTAATAGGGGCAAACCTATGAAGGCCCCAACGCTGTACATCTACTCAATCGATTATCGGGAGTTGATTTTTTTTTTGTATAAAAAATGCACCCGCTAAATTTTGAGTGGTATTCCGGGATATTAGAAAATACAAGGGACATCAACCAAAAACCGAACAAGTCTTTCGAAATCAAACAAAAAAACTTCAGAAAATTCTTTGGAATCAACCAAAAAACTTAAAGAATCCCTTGAACAGGTAAAATTCGGCTTAGAACGTAGCGGGTGACTTTGCGGGCCTTTGATCCACGCTCGGTCAAAATCCTGGATCGCCCACTGAAAGTTATGCTGTGAAAGTACAAGTTTAGGTTCTAAATAGTAATTCAATAAAAGAAGGGGACTAAACCACAAGGCTTGTGGTGTAGCGGTAATCACCTGGGGAGTTCATAGCGCTCAACCCGGGTTCGATTCCTTGCATTCACAACTTTGTGGTCACTGAGTATAATCTCAGGGCTGCATGCTTTAGCAATCGGTTGCATTGCCAAGGGATTAGTCTGGGCCAAAGGCCCAGGACACCCTTTCAAAAAAGAAGAAGAAGGGGACTAGTTATGATATTGAGTAAGTCAATATTAGAAGAAACATAGAATAAATGAGGCTAGGAAATCAGATTAGAACTCGTTAGGGTTTAAACTCTTGTATGATGGCATTTATCAGGAAAATTAGAAAAAAGAAAATTAAGCTTCAAAACAACAAGGTTAAAAGCAAACAAAGAAGCCTTTACGTTTTTATGTGGTTGGCACATGAGGACCACTTGACGGATAAAATTACGTTCGTTAAATCTAGAAACTCCAAAAAATATATGGTCTGTTGGCAAGAACTCCACATGGTCACCTCTCCCTCTTTCTCGAGTGAGCTAAGACCAACCATCAATCCTCCATCTCCTTTCTTTATGTTTCTTTCTTGGACTATCAAACATAAGTATTAGAATGTTTATCAATTCGTTCTTTCTTTCTTAAAGATCTTGTTAAAACAGAAATATTCCAGTTTTTCTATTTGGCTTCATCATAACAAAAACACTAATATTTTTCATTTTTGAATGTATTTAAACCACCCACAGATCAACCTAACAATGTAGTGGAGGGACCAAAAAAAGGATAAATATTGGTAAAACAAAGATTTTAAAAGTCAATATTTAGGGCAAATTATAACAAAATAAAATAAATTTATTTCTATTTATATGTGGAAACCAATTTTTAAAACATTTATTTTACAAAATAAGTTTTCAAAACTTATTATGGTGACTAAATTTATGTTCTTCATGATATGAATGGAAACAAAATTAGTTTCAACGTAGTTTTTGAAAATTGGTTTCCAAATATTTGAAATTTTCTCAGTTTTTTTTTTCAAATGAAAATTTTTAAAGTATTTTTTAAAAATATATAAAGTTTTGATTGTTTGTATTTTACAATAAAAGATTTAGTTATTTTTAATACAATTTAATCAAATACTTAAATAGAGATAAATAAAGTTTTAATATAAATGGTAAACCAATTAGTTTTTGCCTTCTCCACAAAAAATAAATGATAACCAAAAGAAATCTTTTGGTCTTTAATTTTTTTGTTTTTATGTGCAATTTTTTTGTTTTTTTAATGGTTTTCTACTCTGAAAAAATGATTTTCTTTATCGTGGGGAAAATTAGAAGACAAGAATTACACCAAATCCATCAATGTCATCTCCACCAAACACATTATAATCATTAAAATGAACAAATATAGGCCATTCAAGGCTTATCCAGTGGAGTCACATGTGAAATACCTAAAACCAATCACATTTATTGTTGTGGTGTCCCCTTTTTTGGTAAGTTATCAATGTCAATATTTTATTTTATTTATCTTTAATATTAATTTAACTTGATTTTAATAAAAATAAGTAATACATAATTACAATTTTCATTTAACATATTTTAAGTGACTTGTTACTTGGTTTATTAGGAAATTTTCTTTTATTATATACTCCATAAGATGTATACTCAAATATAAGATTTAAAGAAATTTTGCAAGTTGATAGAACTTGTTTGAACAAAATTACAATGTTTTTATTTTCATGTCTATAAAAAGCTTGTAACATTTTCATTATTGAATAAACTCAAAACTGTATAAATGCAGAGCAACTGGATTTGACTTAACTACTATAAAATTCGTCTGTAGACATCATGACTGGTAAAGAAGCCTTTTGATTCTAAAACCATTTATCATAATTAGTAATATTCGCATCGCATTTATACTACTATGTATTACTTTTACACTTCATGCATGCATTTTGTTGCCATGAACATATAACTAGGGGTGAGCAGGACCCGAGATACCCAAGATATCCGAACCGACCCGAACCGAAAAAGCATGAAATATCCAAAATTCGAAACCCGATTATCCGAGAGCCTCCGATCCGAATACTTTTACGGGTAAAGTGGGGTCGGGTTGGGTACCCAAAACCCAAACCGGAGCCACCCAAATATCCTAAAAATATTTAAAAAATCAGTTTTTTAATACTAAATACCTAATAATAAATTAATAACACCTTAATTCCTAAATCGAAATATCAGTTCTCTCTCGTCTTCTCAACCCTCTCTCTCGTATCTGAGTTCTCGACCCTAAATCCATCGCCATCGGTGACTCTCGACAACTAAGCTTCGACTCCGGCGACGACTCTCGACTACCTTATGCCTTCAGACTCCGGCGACCAGACTCATCGACATTGACCATTCGACTAAAGTTGTCTGTTTTCTTGTTCTTGAATTCTAACATCGACTTTCTTTGCCAATGTTAGTTGTTTCAATGCTAATGTAAATTTTAAGGCAAACCTACCGTATGTTTGTAACTCTGTAATCTGTATCACATTCACTAAAATTTAATAACATTAAGGCAAACCTACTGTTTGTGACTTTGTGTACTTGTTAGACAATGTTAGATTGTTAGTTGTTTCATTGTTTGTTAAACTTAGATAGTTGGATTGGATTGTCACCTCTGTTTGTTTGGACACTAAGTCGTTACACTTTACACATTACATTACAGTGTTGACATTATTGAATATGTCTCAATCTCAAGCTGAGAATAGTGCACATGTACCCCCTGAACCAAAGAAGCCTAAAGCTACAGAAACAAGATCTCAGGTATGGGATCATTTTGAAAAAAATTAAGCCCGAAAGGTAATTTGATCAAAGGGATGTGCAAATACTGTGGGAAAACATATGCGGCCGACCCGAAAAAGCATGGCACGTCCTCATTAAAGAATCTCTCGATTGCATGCCTTAAGAACCCACAAGCCAAAGAAACTAGACAACCCATGTTGGCATTTGGTAGGGGTGAAAGCAATGAAAGTGTTTTAACCAATTGGGTGTTTGTAACACCCGTAATTTCCTAAAGAACGGTTAGTGGTAGACCGAGGGAAACGGTCGGGGAGCGGTTTAACACGAAGCGCGATAAGGCACCACAATCGACACGCGCGGCTTGGCTTGCGATCTCAAGACGCGGCTAGGCCCGCGTAAGTCGCTGGGATCCATGGCTCAGGAACACGCGCAGCTTGGACCGCGACATGAGGTCGCGGCCAAGGCCGCAGGAACAGTCTTATCGATTTAAATCCCATTCTTTAGGGTGTTCTCTCATTTTCACCCCCTATCCATTTTTCTTCTTCTTGGAGCAATTTTGGGAGCTGCAATGTCAGTTTTGGGAGCACCTTGGAGTGAATCCACCCTAAAGAGATCTAGATTTGTGTTTTGGAAGCTTGAGTTTGGAAAGTAGGAAGATCTCATGGAAGTGAGTTGGTTGAGAGGTTAAAGATGTGAATGTGGTAAGTTTCTTGTATATTTCAAGTTCTTATATGAGGATCCTTGTAGATCTAAAGAGTTTTTACTTATTGGTGGTTTATTCTAGACTTGAAGAAATGGGTTATTTGGAAACCCTAGCCTATTGTTGGTGATGACTTGAAAACGGTGGAATCTACACTATTGGAGGCTAATGGTTGGATTTGGAATCTAGATTTAGCCTAAATCTACCAAGGTGAGTTCAAGTTGATTTGTGAAAACGGTGTACATGCCAAAATGTCTATTTTAAAGTGTTTATATGTTTTACATGAAATTATTAACTGTTGAGTTATTTGGCGAATCTTGATTATTTGAAGTGTTTGATTTTATATTTGTAAAACACCCACGTTAGGGGTTTTGAGCATTTTGATAACTAAATTATACACATTGGTATTTTAAAGATTTATTTCATGAAGTAGAGTTTGGGTATAAATACATTTTATTGTGTATCTTAGATAAGTGTTTGATTTTGTGTCATGGGACGTTTTTGAAGGAATAAATGATGGAAACTCACTTGGAAAATGATTTGTCCTAAACTAAACTACGTTGGAGTTATTTATATATTTTGGAGTATGGGTTTACATAAAGTCGGGTTGTTTACGTTTGATTTCATTTCATGATTTTCAACGACGGGTCTTTGGATTTGGTGAGCTTATGCCTCGGTTTGGATTTTGTTGGGCCTTGGGGACATTTGTCCGATTTTAATAGCTCAATGTAGAGCGTTTGGTCATGATTTGCATTTACTGCATCTTATTTGAGAATTATATGTTTTGAATGCGTTAGTTCATTCGTTTTGAGTCATGTAATGTTTTAGTTAGTGCAATGGATCAATAGGCACAATGTTCTTTTGTCCCGTTTTGGACAATTTCACCACTTTGGCACGGAATAGGCATCGGGTCACCATGGTAAGTAAGGTGTGGACCTATATGGTCGGGCAACGTCCCATGGGTAGTAAGGTGTAATTCCCTTGTGCTAGAGTTCCCGTTTTGGAACTCTCAAGAATAGACCTAGAGGGGTTGACTTGATGTTTTCGAGCAATAGACTTAGAGGAATTGAGCTTGGTATGTTTTATGGGTATAACCCATATGTTTTGGTTTCCTGCATAGTTATGTGACCTACTTTTGTGTTTCATCACATACTATGTAATCGGGTCTCCCTCGTCACCGAAAGGTGTTGTTTTGGTTATGGAGTTTTATAATCCATGTTTTCGATGATGTTTTGGGTATGGATTGTTATCCATGTATTTGGGTTTTGCATGCTAAACTTTATCCATGTTTTGGAATATTTTGGATGAGAGGGTTTATCCACGTTTTTAGTATTTGATTATTAAAGTGTCAGTTATGTATTACGCAATTTTGGGTTGGATTTATATTCGAAGAAACGTTTTGTTTTGTGATTTTAATCACGATGAGGGTGAATGCTGAAAAAGAGATTGTTTCCGGATTTAACGTACTTCATTTGGAAATCACGATTTAATTAACGTTCTTAATGTTATTGTTTTTATATTTATCTAATGATAACTCTTGAGCTCACTAGGCGTTAAGCCTAACCTTTTTATTTGTCGGCATGTGCATCAGGTTCCAATTGGGGTTTGGTTCTAGCGGTGCTATGAAGAGATGAGCACTAGATTTGCACGCGGGTGAGTAGTTTGGTGAAGTCTTCCACAGTTGGAGATAGTAACTGTTATTGGGATTTAGTAACATCTGTACCTATTATAGATCATGTATAAGGATTGAAATGTGTTTATTGAAGTTAAAACTTAATTTGTCGTTGTAGATGATTCAATTATCGATGTATTTAGAAAATTTTAAATTAGTTGATATTTCTAGATTTGAGGGTGTTACAGTGTTTAATCAAGAGAATGTTAGGAAAACAATGGCTAGGATGATCATCATGGATGAACTACCTTTCAAATTTGTAGAGGGTAGGGGGTTTAGACAATGGATGCAAGAAGCTTGTCCTATGTTTAAAATACCGTCTAGATGGACGATTAATAGGGACATATTTTCCATCTATTTAGAAGAGCGGAATAGCCTTAAAAAGTTTTTTAAGGAACACTCCCAACGTGTTAGCTTGACCACCAATACTTGGACATCCGTGCAACGGATCAATTATATGTGCATAACTGCACATTATATTGATGCCCAATGGAAGTTGAACAAAAAGATAATATCTTTTGTGCCAATCCAATTTGTAACACCCCGATTTCGAAAGATATCGTTTCAAGTTAATACAGAAATCGGTAATGTTAAGGGAAAAATAAGATATAAGATTTTGGACTTGAATCCTAGATTTTATGGTCTTGATGGATGAATGATTCAATTACGAGTCCAATGGTTCTTTTCGGAGCAAAATCGGAGCTATAACGAAGAAGTTACGGCCAAAACAGTGAACGGGTGGAAAACCGGGCGGACAGTGCATTACGCGACTTGTGCCGCGGCTTAGAGTCAACCGCACGACTTATGGGAAAGCGGGCGACTTATGCCGCGACTTAAAGTCTCGGCATAACCCGTGACATGCACTGTCGAGATAAAACTCGATTTTCAGCCATCAAGCCTCATTCCTCACAACCCAAACCCTAAAGGGGCGTTTGGTTCGCAAAATGTTTTTGGATGGAATGGAATCTGTCAAAGGAATTTGACTTTGAAGGAATTAGAATGGAATATTATCAGGTTTGACCACCTGTTTGGTTGACAGAATTGGAATGGACTCTGTTAAATGAATTGGAATTTTTCTGTTTGGTTCACAGATTGTAGCTTTAGAATTGGAATGGAATTTTGGTAAATGACCAAAATACCCTTTTTGTTTATTTTAATTTTTTTCAACCAAAAATACTTTAATGAAATAGTCATTAAATAGTTTAATTTTTAACTAAAATTGCTTTGATTATTTTAGCACACGAATGATGAGGAGAGAGAGAGGGATATAGAGAGAGATAGAGAGGAGAAAGAGAGGAGGGAGAGATGAGAGGAGAGAGAGAGGAGTGAGAGAGGAGTGAGAGAGGAGAGGAGAGAAAGAGAGGGAGAGGAGAGAGAGATGATAGATTGAGAGAGAGAGAGGGTAGAGAGAGAGGAGAGAGAGAGGGAGAGTAGAGAGAGAGAGGGAAAGGATAGAAAGAGAGAGGAGAGAGAGGGAGAGAGGAGAGGAGAGAGAGAGAGAGGAGAGAGAGAGAGTGGTGGTGGCCAGTGTTGGTATCCGGATGTGGTGGTGGCTGGTGGTGGTCGGTGGTGGTCGATGGTGGCGGGAGGTGGTGGCCGGTGTTGGTAGTCGGAGGTGGTGGTGGCTGGTGGTGGTCAATGGTGGCCAGAGATGGTGGTGGTGGTGGCCGGAGGTGGTGGCTGGTGTTGGTAGCCGGAGGTGGTGGTGGCTGGCGGTGGTCGGTGGTGGTCAATGGTGGCCGGAGGTGGTGGTGGCCGGAGGTGGCCGAAGGTGGTGGCCCATGTTGGTAGCCGGAGGTGGTGGTGGTAGTGGTCGGAGGTGGTCGATGGTGGCCGGAGGTGGTGGTCAATGGTGGTCGGTGGCGGTGGCCGGAGGTGGTGGCCGATGGTGGTGGCCGGAGGTGGTGGTGCATATTAGGATGAGAGGCAATTTTGTCCAAAAAAAATATGACATTCCATTCCAATGAAATACCACCTCCCCCCCAAGGAATGTTGAATTCCTTCATTTGTGGAATTCATTGGAATTCAACATTCCAATTCCTTAAAAAGAATGAACCAAACGATGTAATGGAATCTGGTCAACGGAATTCAACATTCCAATTCCATCAGATTCCATCATAGTTTGCGAACCAAACGCCCCCTTCTCCCCTTTTCTCTCCCAAACCGACCCCAAACCCCAAAATCGAACCCTAACCCATTTTGAGGGGTTTTCCTCCTTAAACCACATGATTCTTCATCATCTAGCTAGTTGAGATCGTGAACCACCTTCATCTTCATCTTCTTTACCAAGTTCATGAGTATTTCATCTAACCCTTTTTACCATTTGAAGATTGGAAGCTTATGATTCGTTTTGGTGATCTACAAGTGTTTTGGTTGGTGATTCAAGCTTTTGGTTGAGGTAATCTTTTCCTTCTTCAAGTATGGGAAATTAGGGTTTTTGGGGTATAAGATGAAATGTTCATGTAAATACTTGGGGAGCAATTCTAAGGGTTGAATATGATTATTTATGATCGGAAATGTATGGATCTAGGTCTTGGAAGCTTGAGTTGAAGAGTTGGAATGGATGTCTTCGGAAAGCTTTGGGTGGGTTCTATGCTTTTGGAGGCCAATAGTTGGGGATTGAAACCTAGGTTTAACTAAACCTAACAAGGAGAGTTCAAGTTTATTTGTGAAAACGTTGTACCTGCCAAAATGTTTATTTTAAAGCATTTATGTGTTTTACATGAAATTATCAACTGTTGAGTTATTTGGTAACTTTTGATTATTAGAATTGTTTAGCTTATTACACCTCGTAAAACACCACATTTGGGATTTTGGGGATATTTTGGTAAATGTGTCACAAAGGAATGTGATTTGGTGATTTATTGCATAAATAGATATTTGGTCAAAAATGCACTTTTAAGTGTTTTTCGGGTTTTATGCATCATTCATGAAATGAGATATTTTGAAAAGTACGAAGGTGTGAGTCCTTTGGTTTTGGGTTGATCCCAACTTTGGGAACACTTTAGAAAATGATAATCATTTTTGGGTTTTGGGCCGAAGGCCAATTATGATTTGAGAAACAAAGTTTTGGGAAATATGTATTTTGGTTTATGTAACCACATTGGCTCTCGTATTTTAGCCAAACGTTCATTATGCCTTTTGGGGCTTGGTTTACACTTAAATGAGTCTTTGGAACATTTGTTCAGCTTTGGTAGCTCGTTAAGGAGCCTTGGACGTATGGTGTACTTAGTTGCATCTTATTTGAGAGTTACATGTTTTGAACGCGTTAGTTCATTCTTTTGAGTCATGTAACGTTTTAAACTGCATTGCATTGGATCCATAGGCATATGAGTCAGTCGGTTGGTTAGTTGGGGACTGGACATTATTTATGGCTAGCGGGATCTCGAGGTACAGATCGTGGGTGGTTGAAATCGATAACCGTGTAACCTTTATTAAAGGGCTTGAGGTAGAGATCGTGGGTGGTTGAACTCGATGCCCGTTTGTCGTCCAGTTTGGTTACTCATCGTGGAATTTAGTGTCCGCGTTTGAATTCTAGTGAGTGGTCCCGAAGTCATGTTGTTGTTATGTAAGCTTGCGGTGGTGCTCTGCAGAGCCGTATACGGAGCTAAGTCTTGCGGTGGTGCCCAGTGTGAGCCGGATACGGAGACTTGTGGCTTTGGTTGTGACACTCATTAGAGGTCGAGTAGACACTAGAGTCATTTGGGTATCTTGCAGTGGTAGCTCGGTTGGGAGCCGTATACGGGGATCCATGGCTCTATGTGAAACTCGAGAACATTGATAAGTGGCCTAACTTTGTGTGTCCGCCACATTCGATGGAATTCGGGTATCCCCCGTCACCGAAAGGTGTTGTTTTTGGGTATTGAGTGTTATTATCCAAGTTTTCGGTGGCGTCTTGTGTAAATGGATTTTATCCTTGATTTATGGGTTGAGTATTATGTCCCACCTGTGTTTTGGGTGTTTTGGGATACAAAGTTTTAACCGCATTTTCATAAATGGAGAGTTCAATTTCTATTCACGTTTTGAGTAAGTGTTGGGTTGCATTACTTCATGAAATAACGTTTGGCATTGAGTCGTCCGTTTATAAATTGCATAGTATTGGAAACGGGTCGTTCTCATATTTAAGGTAATATATTTTAAAAGATCCTGATTTAAGTTGCATTATTTCCGTTTAATGGTTTTTATAATCATGATGAAAACTCTTGAACTCACTAGGTGATATCCCTCAATTTTTAGAGTTATTTGCCACTCTTTTTAACCCATTTTATAACCTTTTTCGTACCCATTTGAGCTTTTCTCATTTCTTTGGTCTAAAATGTTCCAAGATTTTCTAAATAACTAATGAGATCAAAAACATCGATTTTTCGTGAAAATTTCGTACGCCACTGTGGCCACAGTGTCGCCACTGTGGCGAGTACTGCACCTGCGATTTTCTGCAGATTTTTGAAGCCATTTTGGTGCAAGTTGGAGGCAGGCCTGTTGAAGTCAAGGCTGACCCTTACATGCAAGAAGACTCAAGAAGAAGACAAGCATAATAGGGCCAAATGGAGGAAGAGGACATGCATGAGAGGTCTCTTTCACCCTCTCTTGTCCCTTTCTCCCCAACTCATCTTCTCCACTATAAATACAAAGGGTGTTTAGCTTTGAGGATCCATCAACCATCCATTGATTCATCTTCCATCATATTGTTAGTAGTAGAAGTTTTTCATTGTATCTCTAGTTCTAGTAGTAACTTTCCTTAGCTTTCTTTACTTTCTGTTCACCACTGTGGTGACATTGTGGCCACAGTGGTACATTTACGTTTATTGAAATTTAAGTTTATGCACTGCTTCTTCTTATTTATTATGTCTTTTAATATTATGAGTAACTAAACCCCCCTTTGGGTGCGGGTGTAAGCCAACCCGAGAGGTTAAAATGTAACACTTGGGTGTTACCGCATTCGGCTAACTTCTCGGTTTGGTCATCCAAGTTGAAGCTTCATCTCAACGCAGACAAGCCGATCACTTGTGTGTGTTAATATTAGATCTTAGACCTCGAGAGGGGCGGATCCGAATACGGCTTGGGTGATGCAAGGAGGTTTGAGAGAATCTTTAATAATCGCATAGAGATATGATTTTTGCATAATCAAACTAAGGTCCAGATGTCGGTCGAGTTGGTGTGTCATAGAGATATGCGCATCTCTCCATACTGGCGTAGCTAAGATCTTCGAGATCTACTTAGTAAGATTGGTAAACCGAAAGTTAGCAAGTGTGGTAATTTTATAATAAAACCGTTATCGCAACCGAAACGACGTCGCTTCGAGAGGAGGAAATCGTGTGGGGTCCATTGCGACCGGTTTTGTTAACCAATTAAGTTATTAAATTACTCTCGGGGAAAACTTACACCCGTACCCGCTTTTTATTATCTCGTTCGTTTAATATTTAATATTTTGCTAAAAATCAACCCATCAATTTTATAAATTTAACTTTGCACCGGAAGTTCGTGGAAATCTTTGATTCTTAGTCAAGTCCAATCCTTGTGGATACGATATTTGGTCCTTACCATTATATTACTTGAGAAGCGAACGCAATACGTGGTGTATACTTGCGCCATTATTGTGCCACATTTTACACGTGTGCATTTTTGCCATCACTAGGCGTTAGCCTAACCCTTTTTATTTGTCGGCATGTGCAACAGGTTCCGGTTGGGAATTAGTGCTAGTGACACTGTGAAGCGATGAGGGCTAGTTGTGTGTTCGAAGAGGTGTTTAGCTTGATGAAGTCTTCCGCATTTATATTTGGAGAC
This sequence comes from Arctium minus, assembly GCA_954870635.1. Lineage (NCBI taxonomy): Eukaryota > Viridiplantae > Streptophyta > Magnoliopsida > Asterales > Asteraceae > Arctium > Arctium minus. Next base: position 122,870,273 of record OX941082.1, read on the forward strand.
AGCGATTGTTATTGGGTTATAGTAACACTCGACTTTAGTTAGTCTTTATGTAAGACTTTAAATTTTGTTGATGATTCAATTTAGAAATTGTATTTCAATTATGGAATATTAGTATAAGATTTTATTACCCTTTAAGGTATTTTTGAAAGTTTTTATTTAGTTGCACTTTTCAAAATTTGAGGGTGTTACAAGTTGGTATCAGATCTTAAGTTTGAGAGAATTAGGTATTGATTTTGAATGCCTAGACTCAAACTAGCGTAATTTTAAGTAATTGAATGTGAGATTGCACAATTACACTTTAAGATTGGATGATTAGAGGTGAGTGGAGTCACTAGGAACGGGAATCATGCCGAAAATGGCAAGGATGATCATGTACCGTACTTCATAATAGCACCTGACCAGTGTTATGGTGAACCTACGAGTTACGTGTGTATGCTTGAACTGCCTTGGTATGATAACCGTTGGGGTAGTGAATCAATTTCTATATGGGTAGCCATTAGAAGGAGCTGATGATTTTAGTATTCGTTACTTGGAGTAACGGTAAGCATGGTGATTGCATTAAGTGGACAGTTCCGAGTCGGATTGATTGGTTGGGTTAGAACCATAGACTTTTGGAACCAATGATATTCGAGGAGAAATTATGAGGTGAACCTATGAAATCTTTGACCTTCGCTTTAAGATGTTGAGCATCTGGATGACGATAGTGTAACTGAGAAATCGAGGAGCGTGGTTTCAAAGTGTTGAGTGCCGATCAAATTCATGCATGAAATGTATTTCTGGAATAAATTACATTAACTATTTCTCATGTTTCTAAATCGTCAGGTGGGTTAAATTGCAAATCTTGAAGCAATGTTTTAGTAATGTATTAGCACACACAAGGTTTTGAGCCACAATTTCGTGCATATACAAGATTGTTTTATGACATGAGGTTTCAAAACTTTGTTGAAGATTTTCTTTATTCATATTGTTGTCCAACGTTATTTCAATTGAATTGGTAGATAAGTAGTTTGGTACTTTGGTTTTTGGTATGATTATTCCGTTGTTTGTTTCAAACTTTCATTGAATTAGTAGATAAGTAGTTTGGTACTTCGGTAATTTAGACTTTGATAACTTGGTATTTTAGATGTAGTTTTGCACATGGTATTTTAGATGTAATTTTGGACTTCGTATTTTAGATGTAATTTTGGACTTTGGTATTTTTATGTTTAATATGTTACATGTAATTTAATTTTAAACTTTGGATCATAGTTGTTTGTATTTTGTAATGTAAAATAGTTGTTTGTAATGTAAATTAGTTGTTTGTATGTAAAAAGTAGTTGTTTGTTTAGGTTTTAACAGGCCCAAAAAAAGAAACCCAAATCAGGCCCAGACCCGACCCACCCGAACCCGAACCACCCCGAACCCGACCCACCCGAACTGTATTCGGTCGGGTTTCGGGGGATCTCTTCCCACCCGAATATCCGATCGGGTTTCGGTCTAGGTCACCCGACCCAACCGATATCACCCCTACATATAACAAATTTGATAGTAATTACGTAAATAATATTTTTAGGATGTAATTTGGTTTCTTTCATGTATATATGGTAGGTTTCCTTTATTAGCTCTTTTACCTGTTATATATTTTTGGTGAATCAAGTGGAGAGGCCAAGGGATTACTACATTTTACGTGGTATCAGAGCGAATGTCTACCATTCTAGAGTCCCGCATCGACTATACTTTGAGCACTTGTCCTTGATGTATATTGAAACCTTTATGGCACGTTTGGTTTGCGGGATTGAAATGGATTTGGAGAGATTTGGATTTCAAATCCATTCCAATCCTGCATTTGGTTTGCAGAAAAGGATTTCGTTGACCGGATTTCAAATCCGTTGACCATTTTAAAATCCTTCATATGATGGATTTGGAAATCCTTGGCATTGGGCCTAGATTTGAAATCCAAATCCGATGGATTCTAAAACGTGATCCATACTTCAAATTGTATCGATCCAAATTCGACGTTTACCAATAAAAATAAATTCTTTATAAAACAAACAAATAATATAAAAAAAAAACTCAATCCAAATCCAAATCCTACAAACCAAACATATGAAGGGATTTCAAATCCTCCCAAATCCAAATCCCTCATTGAAATCCAATCCATTCCATTCCAATTCCGTAAATCAAACGCACCATTATTCTTTTTTCAAATGACCTTTTTTGGAGAGTAATACAATAAGTTTGCACATATTCTTTTTTGATGAATCTTTCTCTATCCTTTTGAAAATGACAATGTGACAAATCAAAATATACTACAACAGTGTCTAATTTCCTTTCAATCAATTGATGGACGTTGTCTACATTCAGACCTTGTGTGAGGCAAGAATCATCCACGTCATATTTCCATAATAGGACAATTTCTCGAAAGGTAGCTAAGGACATGTTTGAAAGATGACATTTACCCATAAAAACAGTACACATTTAGATTTTCTTCATTACACGTGTTTATGAGAATTATCACACTTTTTTTGCAATACGAAAATTGCATAGATCGTTCGTATGAATTTATCAGATCCCTAAACAAAAAACTAAATTTTTGATAAAAATATTATTAATTTAAATTCAAAGCAAAACGTATATCAATAAAATCATGTAGAATAAAACAATACAAAAGACATACATTTTTTAAAATGTGTAATTATTGTATTTTTTTAATTAACAAAGTTATAATTTTACTCTTAATTATATGAAAAAAAAACTTTTCTCCATCTCATAATTAAAAATTAAAGGTAAAATAAAAAAATAAACATTTATTTTGAGACAAAATAAAATAGTATTGTTAACACTTAGGGGACGTTAGGTTCACAGAATGGAATTTGATGGAATTGGAATCCATTGAATGAATTTGACTTTGAAGGAATTTGAATGAAATTTGACCATGCATTTGGTTGGTAGGAATTCAATTCCTTCTCGTAAGCCAAAGAATGATGAGTTCCTTAACTTGTGGAATTCAATGGAATTGGAAGGATTCCATCACATTCATTCCGTGAACCAAACATGAGATTGTAATTTGGTCAATAGAATTGGCCATTCCAATTCCTTCAAATTTCCTTTCAATTCCATGAACCAAACACCCCCTTAGGATTTTGAAAGAATCGGAATAGATAATTTTTTTTGACCAAATTTCAAATCCTATGTTTGGTTCATATAATGAAATTGATTGAATCATTTGAATTCCACAAATTAAGAAAATCATCATTTATTGGCTTAAATGAGAGAATTAAATTTCATCTAATTTCTATCAACAAAATATGTGGTCAAATTTCATCAAACTTCATTTTAATTATTTCAAAAGTCAAATCTCTGTAATAAATTCTAATTCCATTTTACGAACCAACACACCTTTTAATTTAAGATTAAGATGGAGGAATATATATATATATATATATATATATATATTATTTGATAAATTAGTAAAACAAGGCATACAAATCATTTTTTTCCCGACATTCAAAAGGGTAAAACAGGAGGTTGGAGGGCCCGGAGAATAAAAAATAATAAAAAAAATTAGAGAGTACGAGGTTCTTATGGTCTGTATTGTGGGCGACGTGGTCGCTTCTGCACCTTTTATCTCCTAATTAAATAATAAAAAATGTTTCAACTTCATAAATTCACCATTGATTCCGATATTTAATTTACAAAAATGCCCTTCTCACTCCAGAGCCCATGAGGCCCAAACATGAACAAATCTAATGGCTTGGTGACACATGACATGCACGTGACCTTACATTAACGTCTTTGCTTAGAAAAAAACGAAAAAAAAGGGGTCCAAAACTACACCTTCATTAACATTTAAGAGCATCTCCAACAACTTCTTCAAAATGAAAAAAATAAAAATTTTGAACAACTTTTTGCTTCAACAGTTTCTAAAAAATGAAGAAAATAGAAGAGAGGGTGTCATTTTCTCCAAATGTTTAGATATAAATAATATTTTATTAAATATATAGAACATTTTAATATTATAATAAATGATTTATCTCTAAAATACGAAAGTTATTGGAGATGAATGTAATTTTTTTTGGAGATTTGAACTTTTGATTCTCCATTTTGGAGAAATTTTAGGGAAACTGTTACACATGCTCTAAGTGGGAGGTATTTAGACCGCCAATAATATTTGTACTTATTGTATTTGACTTTAACTTCTAAAATAACTAATAATGTTACAAAAATTATTAAATGAGCAATATATTTGGAAAACTTGAAAATTTTCTTTCCAGTTTTTATTAGGGTAAATTGCATGAAAAGGTAACGTATTTTGCCTTAATTCCTATTTTGGGTAACGTCCTTTCATAGCATCCGTTTTGGTATCTAAGATGTGAAGTTTCAAACGTTTAAGTATTTGAGTAACCAATTTAAACACTAACCGGTTACCATGTTGATATGGGCTGACATCCAACTCAATATTATTTGCTCACATGGCTAGCGACGTGGAATTTTAATCTAATATTAGTTTTAAATTTATCCTTAGTCTTGATATTTCTATTTTATATAATTTACAAATAGTTATAATATATAAATTCTAATAAAATAAATAAATATAAAACTAATATTTGATTAAAATTCGATGTCGCTAGCCATGTCAGCAAATAATATTGAGTTGGATGACACATCACTCGTAACATCAACATGGTAACCGGTTAATGCTTAAATTGGTTACTCAAGTACTTAAATGTTTGAAACTTCACATCTTAGGTATCAAAACGGATGTTTTGAAAGTATGTTACCTAAAATAGGAATTAAGGTAAAGTACGTTACCTTTTCATATAATTTGCCTTTTTCTTATTGACGATGGCTTTCTAAAACTAAAATAAAATGAAACAGTTGAAAATATTATAGTTCTCCTTATGCAAAATAGTGTTTTCGAAAGCTACATGAAAGTGATATCTGTTATATATGTTGACTTTTTTTTCATCTGAGACCCATGTAACGCTTAGAAAACAATTATGAACCACACAAGCAACTACATCAACACAAATGCATAGAAATGTGTTGACATCCTGCCTACCATGAGGAAGAATGGCAGACCATCTTATACCACCATTATGTTCTAGAAAACTAGCAACTCATTTGATTATGTATTAACACACACATATATATATATATATACATACAGGTGTGAGTTTCGGTGAGAACAACTCAGAACTGTTGATCTCTTTTGATCCGACGAACCTCAATGAACACATTTTTGTAAAGAAGGGGAACTTTCGTTTTTGTTTTTTTCAAGGGAGACGGGACCTTCATCCACAAACCTTTACCTACATTGATTTACCTTCAAATGTCTACTTTTATCAACACTGTTGAAACTTTAACAAATTCATGGATATGAAAATGATTGAAAGTAGGTGAAGATGACCGAAGGTGAAGGGAAAAGTGGATGAAGGTTTGGTCTCCTTTACAGCCATGCCACTGAAGTTCCATTTATTTTTTTGAACCATAAGATAAAAAACTCATTCAGAGACTTTTGTCACCATTTTCACCAAACTCAATTCTTGTGGCATCATCCCGACTCCATATACATATACATGTACATGTACATGTACATGTACATATACATGTACATGTACATGTACATATACATATACATATACATATACATATACATATACATATACATAATACAAGTCAAATACAAATTTGCCTAATGTTACAAACTTACAAACCCACTATTAACCACTCACAACCCTTCCTTATTTTCGGTTTTTTTAATATTTTTTAATTAATTATCAAAACCGTGGCATGTAGGGACAATTATGTCATACTAATCATTATAGTTTATGTTAATTTTGTGGAATAAATTGTAACTGATAATGATATCCCCCTGGTTTTCCTTCCAAATATAACTTCCATTTTCAAAACACCTAATGCACATATGTATTTAATCATAAATCCAAATGTTAGTCCACCTAATGCACAAGTGTATTGCAGGTTTCATATATGCCAATTCATTACATTCCAAATCACATATGCACAATTGTTCATCACATGATCTCCCAATTAACTAATCACCAATTTGCCATCCCACATATGCAATTTCATAAACATATTCACCTAGTTATGAAACATATATGCCAAGTTAAAAAGCTTTTAATGATGGGTTTGTAAGGTGTGCAACATTTCAAGGGTTTGTATCGGATTGCCCCTCTACATATACATATACATCATGTAATAGTTGCTTGCTATTCTCAGTGAAGCAATAATGCAGATGAAGTAATAGTAAGGTCAGAATCATAGTAGAAATCAAACAATCAAGGCATTCATACACCAAGATAATATTAGGGGAAGATCACATGCAGACATGTATGCATATCATGAAGTAACAATTCTTATATAAGATCAATTATAGATTTACAGTTAAATCTAGAACTCACCTTGTCTATATCACCTTTAGCTGTTCATATTTGTGCTACCAATAATCACCACAAGAACAAGATCCACCATGGAAATGATGGAAACGATTCGTGTCTCGTAAAACGATCTCTCTCTCGACCAATTGGGAAACAAACTTGAAAGCCGAATGACAATCTCCACAGACCCTGATGTTCTTCTTGATCCTGATCGTGGACCCTTTTGGCGTTTTCAGAAGCGCAAACGCCAAAGCGAGCTTTTCACTGTGATACTGTAACTTGGCTTCTCTTTCTTGTTGGTCGACAAACAAGAGAACATGGCTCGTATCTGGGACGTACCCAATCTCCTTGATTCTTTCACTAATCTCCCCCCACATCTTATGTATCTCATCTTTCCGAGGGTGAGATTCGTCATTTGCCACAAACATGTGCACAGAGTTCTCGATCTCCACCCAACTGCAAGCGGGTTCTTTTTTTACGCCAATTTCTTTCATGAATTTTCGGACTTTTGAAGCCTCATTCCACTTACCAGCAGAAGCGTAGATATTATATAGCAATATGTGCGGTCCTGAATCATAAGGATCAAGTTCAAACACCCGTTCAGCAGCATATGCACCCAACTCCATTTTCTTGTGCATCCTACAAGCACCAAGTAAAGCTCCCCATATGGCTGCAGTGGGTTCAATTGGGAGTTCTCTGATGAAACTTTGAGCACGATCAAATTGACCTGCTCTGCCAAGTAAATCAACCATCGTTACATAATGAGAAACTTCTGGTTCGATCTTGGATTTCTTCATCATTATAAAGTAATGTTGTCCTTTTTCCAAGAGTCCACCATGGCTACAAGCAGTGAGGATACATAAGAAAGTTACTGCATTCGGTTGTATACCAGTTTTCATCATTTTTTCAAATTGTTCGAGGGTTTTTACGCCAAGTCCATGTTGTGCGTACGCAGTTAGCATAGAATTCCACGAAACCACATCTGGCTTAGCTAATCTATCAAAAACTTTAATAGCATCATCAAAGCTACCTGATTTAGCATACATATCAAGGAGGGTGTTGCCAATAAACGCAATAAGTTTAAGACCGGATTTGAGCATGTGGGCATGAATCCACTTCCCTTGCTCAAGTGATCCAGTGCTTGCACATGAACTAAAAATACTTGAATATGTGAAATGGGTTGGTTTATAATCATATCTTTGCATCTTCTGAAAAAGTCGGAGGGCTTTATCTCCTTCATTCTTTCTGGCAAAAGCTGCAATCAGAGAATTCCAAGAAACCTCATTTTTGTGTTCTAATCCATCAAACACAAAATGAGCTTCCTTCATTCTTTCAAACCTGCAATACATGTCCACAAGTGCACTGCCCACATACACATTGGAATCATATCCATACTTCAAACAATACCCATGAATCTGCTCACCTTCCTTTTCATCAGTTCTAGCTCCAGCAGCCTTCAAAAGACTTGAAAAAGTGAAGTGATTTGGCTTCAATCCAAGCCTAAGCATTTGAGGAAACAAAACAAGTGCTTCTGCTGGTTTATCATTCTGAGAATACCCAGTAATCAGAGCAGTCCAAGTCACCATATCTTTCACGGGCATTTTATCAAACACCTCTCGTGCATCATCCAAACGATCACATTTTGCATACATATTTAGAACCGTATTTTGAATTACGATATAATGCTTAAACTTTGAATTCATGAAATGGGTATGCACCATCTTGCCTTCCTTAATCTTTCCCAATTGGGTAAGCCTGTTAAGCAATTGACTGTACAATTTAGCGTCTGGTTCCAATAACCCTTCATCAATTAGCTCTAATACACGTAACGAACCATTTGGGGATTTTCTTAAGAGGTCTTTTTCTTGGATTATGTGTGAAGCCGGATCAAACACTTCTTCCGACAATGATGATGAAAGAACAGACGATGAGGCAAATGGAGTTGCTGTAGATGTTGCAAGAAAACGGAGAAAGATAGGGATTCCCATAAGTGATCGAACTGAAGAGATGAATCCTCCATTGATAAGGATTAGTTTTTCTGTGAAGGGAACAACAAAATTATTCATGTAATATACTGGGAATATAGAGACAGTTGAGTCTCGAAAGCAATATATATGTGCCAAAAATTTGCTATGCTTAAGATAAAAGTCATATTTAGAGTAAACTACCATTTTCGTCTTTGTGGTTTGTTGTTTATTACCATTTTGGTCCGTGACTTTAAAAGTTGTTTTTTAGTCATTATGGTTTGCAATTCATTTTTCTTTTCATCCCTGAAAGGCTGAAACTAATATTCTCAGAGACTAAAAGCGAAAGGAGTTGCAAACTACAATGACCAAAAAAACAAATTTTAAAGATCAGGAACAAAAATAGTTAGAAACTACAAACAACAGGGACGAAAATAGTAGTTTACTCTTATATTTAAAAACATTTTGAGTAAGTTAGAAAGAAAAAAAAAGTTAACAAGTCTAACAACAATAGTTGAAATTTTAGACAAACATAGGATAAATTAAAATTTTGGATTTTGATTTTAGCGGATTTTGGAATTTTGCGGGTTTTATAAACGAGGATAATTGAGAAGTGAAAACTAAAACCTTAAAGGTCATTTACCAAACACTTAACATATAAACGCTTACCGCAAGAGTCACTACTCTCATTTAGCTTATGGGGGTAACATCCCAACCATCAAAAAAGATTGATGGTAAACGTTTATAACCCGGTAAACATTTACTAGGTAAGAGTCATCACTCTCACTTATCGGGTAAGATTCTCGATCTTTATTATATTCACTTGGTAAGGTAATTGAACCAATAAACGCTTACTAAGGTAAGTGTTTAGTAAACGACTCCTTATAGTCTTTGACATGCTTTTGTAATTGGGTCATAAAAGTTATACAACTATTTAATATATGTGTATTGTGGCGGTTGATTCGGCCCAAACCACTCAAACAACGTTCAACCTGCAAACCTGATTGGACCGAACGATTTGACTATTTTTCAAACCTGATCGGATGGCGAACCTCACAAACCACTAGAAACGATTGGTTGTAACTTGATTCGGAGGTATAAATAGTTCAATAGTCTTTTTGAACACCTACTTTATACGCATTGTTTATCCCTTCATTTATGAAATGGGCCAAGATCCACAATTGGGTTGGTGATACTGAATTTCTGATATAGGTTGGCTTGGGCTTTGGGCTTTTCGGTCTAAGAGGAATCACGACCACCACATTCCCTTAAAACCTGATAGTGAGCCTGTGAGTGTAATGGATTTCGAAATTAAATCTATATGTTTTATTTTGTTTTGATTATTTTTATTTCGGATGGTATGTTAATATTTCCATGTTAACGTATGTTATACATGTTAACTAGAGATGTACAAATGATCGGTTAATTGATTTTGACCGGTAAGGAGTGATGACAGGTTCAAAAAGGCCCGACCCATATAAGGGGAATCTCGTTTTGGTCTTAAAGTTTGAACCCGAGACCGGTATTTAACTGGTTAAAATCTTTCCAGATAAAGCCCACAAAATGATCCTTAAAATCAGTTCGATTAAGGATCGGGCAAAGCCCAGAAATGCATGGTCAAAGCCCAAAAAAAGGTCAAGACCCATTGCTTTTACCCAATTATTTATTATGACTAAAAAATTAAAACAATATTATAACAACAATTTTTTTTGGTCATCAATAGTGCAGTGACTAGTCTTTTTGTAACCGGTTAGGACCGCTGCTAGTTCAGATTTGATCCTCAAGTTTTGGGCCTTTTGGCCAAGGACTAGATACATGACCATGTCTTTTTTTGTTCCAGTATTTTTTTTTGGCTAAAAATGATTAGTTTTTTTAGACGGCTAAGGCCCTATATTTGTTTCACCTCTAATGTTAACTTATGTTGAGATCCGACTTTTTACGGTCATACCATTAGAGTTCCATTTGGTTATGAATCTTAAATAACGCCCATCATTTGAAAAAAATCACCGAAGGGCTTAGAAAACGTTCTTACAATTCTCAGGAAAGATAAAAGTTCTCATACAATCCCGACTCTTTCATATTCAAAAGCAATTAAGAACTCCCCATTCTATCCATTAGATCAAGAAGTAGATGGCCAAGATCTAAATAATTTTTTGTAGACAGTGTAAAAATTAAAAATAAAATAAAATACTCTGGAACCATAAAGAGGGAATATTTGGAAGAGAACAAATAATATCAAATCTGTTTTTTTTAAATTGCCTATTTTTAGAAATATTTAAAAAAGTTATTTTAAAATTATTTTTTTTAAATTGCCTATTTTAAATTATATTTATATTATATTATAAAATATTTAAAAAAAATTAAAAGACTTTAACTTTTTTATGATACAATTTATAAAATATAAAATATAAGTTATTTATGCATACAATTTTTTTCAATATTTAACTTTCGATTTGCAATCAAATTTTATATTATGTTGCATTCTACAAGTACATTTTTGATTTACTAATATTGTGCAGTCCATTTTCTTATCCTCATTCACGTAGCATTGGAGGAAACCCTAAAAAACCCGTTCAAAAATATATTTTTATTCTTAGCCTCCACCTTTATTCTTATGCGAACATGTTTAGATTGCCATTGGCAACAATGTCAAAGCTCACAATGATTTATGGGGCTCCTTTTAAGTGCTGGAGGATGCCCATAAATCAGGAATACTTGCTCTTTAGCATCTATATCAAAACACCTGATTGGGTGTCAGAGGACGTCAAATCGTCAACAATACTTGCTCGTTAAAACCGTCAACTCAACCATTGAGTCGGGCGGTGAAGAACACATGAATGCTTTTGGGATGAAGCATTGACGAGGGTGGCCAGGGTCGTCCCTAGGGGAGGGCGGGCCGGGCACACGCCTAGGGCCCAAAGGAAATAGGGGCCCAAAACTTTCAATTATATGCTATATAGTAATAGTTAAAAAAATTTGTAAATAAAAAAAGACAAAAAAATTTTAGTATATTGCTTATTATTTCTTTAATTTTTTTTATCTAGTACTAATATCTATAAACTATTTTTATCTAGAAACCTTGATATATACTTCATTACTTATTTTCTACATACTCTTTTGATTATTGCATATGCATGAATTTTATTTTTGTGTCAAAATATAATAGATTTCTTGTTATTAACTAAGAAAACTCATACCTTTTAAAAACAATTACCAACTATACGAAATGACCCAACTTATATCTATATTTAGGATTTCAAAGCTATCTTCTTCTTTCTTTCATACATTATTGACTCTTTGTTACCTAATATTGAGTGTATGAATCTTAAGTACTCTCTTATGTCTAAAACAAGAATAAGATCTCTAACTATAACCAACATGGACTTTTGATTCTAAGATTGATAGGTCTTAAAAAGTTTGTTTCAATTCTAAATGTTTAAAATGGCGATGAAAACATTAACATCAGGTATGTGGAAACTCAACCGATTTATGTTGATTTACTTAAGTGTTACTCCGAATGGTCAAGATAGTGACCTCGAATGATTTCAATTTATATATTAAAGGTATATCATAAGACACCTTTGATGGTGGAACGAATTGACGATGCTATGTAAAATTGATGGTAGATAATATTAATTTAGAAATAATTATTGATTGATCATGCCCTAGGAATATCGGGAAAAAACGGTTTTATATAAATTAGTATTTCTTGAATTCAATGTTATCTTTGATGATATAAACAATATATTAAAAAAAATTGTAGGTATCGAGGACCCATTTTTACATCTCGTCCAAAGCCTATAAAATGTCAGAAACGGACCTGAGGGTAGCACTCCATGGACCATCAATAAGTGCAACCATCAACCAACCTCAATATAGAAACTAATTTATCAATCTCACTTTGCCTCATCCAAGTTTCATGAGGTTCAAAAAATTCGCATCAATATTGATTTAAAAAAATATATTTATTTGATAAAGTCAAGTCAATTATTCAAACTATATTAAATTATCTTGTAACGCTTAAAATTAGAATATGAGTTTGATGATGTTGATGTTTGTTCAAAGTTTAACGCGATAAAATAAAAACAACAAATCTATGTAAGACATACTATAACATTTGCAAATGTTTTGATATGATCATCAAGGTCACCTCTCGAGTAGGCATGATAATTGTACCCGATCTATTGGGGAACCCGGGTTTACCCGCCCCGATCGGGGCCGGAAATTTCCCATAAAACCGGGTACCGGGGCTGGGGCTCCCCGATTGTCTAAAACCGGGGCCGGGGCCAAGTAATGCATTCCCCGACCGCCCCGTCCCTGTATATATTTAATATATATGATTTTCTAATATTTTTGTTAATTTACATAATACTAATCCTTTTTTAATTTTTTTTATATGCTTTTCTTAATTTTTGTCGACAAGTGTGATTTAATTTTTTTTTTCAACTTCATTCACTTAATACAATCATGATTTACAAATTTATTTAAAAAAAACTCGATTTAATTCTTAAATGTAACTGGACAGGGGATGGGTCGGGGATAGGCCCAAGAAAAAACGTGGATTGGCATTCCATTCCTTGTACCCGCTGGGGCCCGGGGTTAGATACATAAACCGGGGCCGGGGATTGCATTCCTCACCCCATCCTCACCCCGTTGCCATCCCTACTCTCGAGACTGACTTGTCTGACAAGATGCCCACTTTTTCTACATTATGAGTAAGGACACTCAAATTTTCGATCAACCCAACCTGAAAAAACATAACAAAACTCAAACAGAGGTAACCTGATACAAAATTGATACAAATTTTGCCTAAACCGCATCTATTAGGTTGCCCAAAGTAACCCGACCAACCTGATAACCCGACCAAAACTTGTACGTTTTTATTTTATTTTATGGTTTTAGACTTTTAGCGTCTATTCTTTCTCTCCATTCTCAAGTTTTATTATCTTAGTCATAATTTAGATTTGTCCACGAGACCACACCGATTGAAATCATACGAATCTAATCTTCAAGTGATGTATTAAAGTTTTTATAAACACAATCACTTAATTAAATTGTAAAATAATGTATTAAAGTTTTAACTTGATCAACCCAACTCAACCTGCACGGTTTGGGTTGGGTTGAGTTGGGTTACACTTTTGATTGGGTTGGGTTGAGATATTTCAAATCGCAAACATTAGGTCGGGTTGTTCAAATGCCTTCAACTCGGCCAACCCAACCCGTGAACACCCCTATTATTGAGGTCACCTCTCGTGACATTGGCCTACAAGATATTAGGGATTGTTTGTTTGTTTATATATATATATATATATATATATATATATATATATATATATATATATATAGGGAGAGATTCATTTGAGAAATGCTAAATATATGAGAAATAGAGAAGTAATCCTAGTATTTCATTCGGTCAATATTGGCTTTGACCAGTCAAATATTGCGTGTTTGACTGGTCAACAATTACTGCTTTGATTGTTCAAAAGTTGCGTCTATTCCAAAAATAGAATGACAGTTTCGTAATTTTTACAAATACACGGGACAAGTTCATATATGAAACTGTATGATTCACATCACAGTGTAATTCACATATGAACTCTTTTAACTGATTCATATATAAACATTTGTGATTCATATATGAACCAATTAACTGATTCACATATGAACTAATTAAATGTAGGTTCATATGTAAATCAGTTGAACTAATTAACAGATTCATATATGAACCTTTGTGATTCACATATGAACTAATTAACTGATTCATAAATGAACTGAATCACAAAGATTCATATATGAATCAGTTAAAAGAGTTTATATGTGAATTACACTGGTTCATATATGAACATATAATTCATATGTGAATCATACAGGTTCATTTATGAACTCGTCCCGCGTATTTTACGAAACTACCCCTCTATCTTCTACAGACCACACAAGGAATTATCCGGTGCTTCACGGTCAAAGCCGCAAATGATGACCAGATAAAGGGCTAGGATCATTTATTTATTTCTCATATTTTTAGCATTTCTCAAATGAACCTAATCATATATATATATATATATATATATATAGGCCATTTCAAATACAAACTGTGCATATGTTGCACCCCTTACAAACCAATCCTATCCATCCATTGTGTCATCCAATGGTCTAGATTAAAATGGGTGTGAATTGTAAATTTGTGAAACTAGCTTACCAAATGTGGAAAATAGAAATGCACGAAAAGGGCAAAATAGGGAGAATGCATCGTATTTCAAAATTGGTAATCTGATTCTCTCCTAGATTTTTCGCTTCCTTTCCCTTCCCCACGACAGCTGTGCAATCCGATATTCCTGTGATCATGAAGAAATCTCTTACCCTAGTTGATGCAATCGTGACCTCCGTTTGAGAAAACATCACTGATTCATCGGGAAAAAATGGCGGAAAATGTCGAAAATCAAAGAATTCGAGGTGTGTTTTCCTTAATTGGTGCATATAAGTTGCTCTCTTAAGTCGAATGAATGATATTATGTTTGTAGTTAGGAAACCAAGCGAAAGAATCATGCTTAAGACACATTTCTCTCGACTCGTTAACACCAAAGAAAATCCAGTTTGCTTAGATGCAGAGGGTAACGATGTTGAACTAGAGAAGTTGAAAAGTGAAGCAGCAAGAAAGAGAACAATGCATATATGAAATCTGCTCATGCATATGTGAAAGTTTGTAATATGTTTTTGGATATGTATGTGAGTTAAGGCATATATGCATTTGGAATTTGTTTTTGGATGTGGGAAAATGCATAAAGGAAGTTGCTTACAATATATGACATTAATATTACAGTTTTATAAAGTCAAAGCATATATACATGTAACACCCTCAAATATGGGAATAACAACTAATTTAAAATTTTCTAAATACATCGATAATTGATTCATCTACAACAACAACTTTAAGGTTTAACTTCAATAGACACATTTCGATCTTTATACACGGTCTATAATAGGCACGAATGTTACTAAAAC
This sequence comes from Arctium minus, assembly GCA_954870635.1. Classification (NCBI taxonomy): domain Eukaryota; kingdom Viridiplantae; phylum Streptophyta; class Magnoliopsida; order Asterales; family Asteraceae; genus Arctium; species Arctium minus. The sequence goes on from OX941082.1 coordinate 122,885,616, forward strand.
CCAATAAAAATCACTATCTCCAAAATGCGGAAGACTTCACCAAACTACTTACTCTCGTGTAAAACTAGGGCTAATCTCTTCATAGTATTGCTAGAACCATTCCCCAACTGGAACCTGATGCACATGCCGAAAAATAAAAAGGTTAGGCTTAACGCCTAGTGAGCTCAAGAGTTTTCATTATAGATATGTAAAACAATAAACTTTAAAAGTGTTATTTAAAACGTGATTTCCCAAAATAAAATACATTAAGACTAAAAGCAATCTCTTTTCCAACATTAATCATTTTCATTATTAAAACCACGATATAAACGTTCCTTCGAATATAAATCCAAAACCCAAAACTCACACAAAACATAACTTATACTTTAACAACCAAATACTGAAAACGTGGATAAACTCTATCATCCAAAACATCCAAAAACATGGATAAGATTCAATATTCAAAACCTTAGAACATGGATAACAACCCATACTCAAAACGTCAACGAAAACATGGATTATAAAACTCCAAACCCAAAACAACACCTTTCGATGACAAAGGAGACCCGATTACATTGCACGTGACAAAACACAAAAGTAGGTCACATAACTATGTAGAAAACCAAAACGTATGGATTATACTCATAAGACATATCGAGTTCAACCCCTCTAGATCTTTTGCCCGTGGAGACTCAAATTTAACCCCCTGGATCTATACTTTGAGATATCCAAATCCACACAAAACATACAAGCACATTTGGAATTACACCTTACTGCCCGCCCGACCATATAGGTCCACAACTTACTTACCATGGTGACCCGATGCCTATTCTGTGACAAAGTGGTGAACTTGTCCAAAACGGGACATTAAGAACACCGTGCCTATGGATCCATTGCACTAGCTAAAAAAAATTACATGACTCCAACCGAATGAACTAACGCATTCAAAACATGTAATTCTCAAATAAGATGCAGTAAATGCAAATCATAACCAAACGCTCTACATTGAACTATCAAAACCCGGACAATTGTCCCCAAGACTCAACGAGGTCCAAACCGAGCCATAGGCTCAACAATCGAAAGACCAATTGTAAGAAAATCATAAAATGAAATCAAACGGAAACAACCCGCATTTATGCAACCCATGCTCCAAAATATATAAATAACTTCAACGTAGTTTGGATTGGGACAAAACATTTCTCAAGTGAATTTATACTATTTATTCTTTCAAAAATGTCCCATAACACAAAATCAAGTCAAAACACACAATATAAGTACTTTGATACTCAAAAATCTACCTTTATAAAACAATTCATTAAAATACCAATGTTTATGATTCATTTATCTAAATGCCCAAAATCCCAAATATGGTGTTTTACAAGTTTATAAAATTAAACACTTCAAATAATCAAGACTTGTCCAATAACTCAGCAATTAATAATTTCTTGTAAAACATATAACCACTTTAAAATAGACATTTTGGCATGTACACCGATTTCACAAATCAACTTGAACTCACCTTGCTAGATTTTGGCTAAATCTAGATTTTTCCCCAACTTGAGCTCCTATGAAGAAACTTGGATCCCCAAGCGAAAACTTCCAAAAAACTAGATCCACAAGTTTCCAACCATAATACACATATCCAAGTGTTTAGAATCATTCCCCGAAAATCTTATATCCAAATCTCCATTTTGGCCAAAAACCCTAATTTGACCTAACTTTTCTTAAAATCTTCCATACTGAAATTGGAGAAATAAAACACTAGGTTGACATCAATAGAGCATTTATAACTCATAAATAAGTTTGGAAGTGGAAGGGATGAACTTACCATTTAGGTTTTAGTAAAAACCTAGAAAACCCCAAAATTCTTGAAGATTGAGGTGATGATGATGAACTCGTAATCTTTGCTTCCAATATACCACCAAACACTCTTATATATTCCCAAAAATAACAATATAACCTTGAAAATCTCTCAAAAATGAAACCATAGCAACTTGAATCGCCAAAAACGGAGTTGAAATGAGAGAGTTATGAAGAAATGAAGAATGGGGCTGAAAATCGCGAATTTATGCACTCTGATACCTCTAGGCGATTATGCCATGCTATAGTGACAATGTCACAATCGCGGGCACAATAGCGGAGGTTGTACCGAAAGTTTTTGGACTTCGGCGATTGTGACATGATATAGTAACAATGTCACAATCGCGGGCACTATAGCCAAACATGTACCGAACATTGTTTTGGCCATAACTTCTTCATTTTAGCTCCGATTTTGCTCCGGAAAGAACCGTTGGACTCGTAATTGAATTCCTCATCTAGAAATACTATAAAATCTATAATTTAATCCCCCAAATATAATTTCCTCTATTTCTCTCAAAAGATCGATTTCTACACTTACTTGAAATAGTACTAACCCAAAAATTACGGGTGTTACACCATTGTCATAAATATATGGAACATTCGTTGGGACGACCAACCACTTGGTAATCGCAGTTGCTATTGTGACATATGTCACAACTGCATGGCACTATATCCAGAACTACCACACTTTCAGTACCATTGGTGCTATTATGACAGATGTCACAACCTTATGTCACTATAGCCGAGACGACCATACTCTCTGTACTATTGGTGCTATTTTGACAAGTGTCACAATCACATGACACTATAGCCGATACGACCATACTCTCAGTACTGTTGGTGCTATTGTGACAAATGTCATAACCACATGGCACTATAGTTGTACTCCATATGTGGTTCTTCCTTTACCGATTCACCCAGTTCAAAACTATTCTTCAATTGGGATAAAAATTCAAGGTGTTAAAATCCTCCCAACCTAAAAAGAGATTTCGTCCTTGAAATCTAGTTCATACATAAAACATTTTAATACCACACAATACTTAGCATCAGTCCGATAAAAACCTTTACCATATCAAGAAAATCTTAACCATCGATACTTACTTACCAACATCTAATTTCCTTAAAGTTTTACCACTGAGAGGCTAACACTTCTTATGATCCAATGGGAGCACCTCCAACATTCCAAAGATTCATTGACCTCAAAAGAACAAGTTGACGCCTAAAACCAAAATGGTAATGCCGAAAACGTGGATATACCACCAAATATTTCATTCAAGATGCATTGTCGTATTAAAGTTGACACCTAATCATGGAAATAAAAACTCCAAATCATACAGCTTTACGATCACACCATAACATTATCATTATTCACCAATACCCATTAAGTTGGTACACCACCGACACATACAATGTTGGCGCACAATTAACCCACCAATTGAAACCCAACCATACGGAAACAACCGCACGAGGCTTTAACCCGAAGATTTTTCTAAAAGGGGAAATACCGTCACTTACACCACTGAGATAATAGCTCAATCCACTACACAATTATACATACATAAACAGATTCTCTGAGGTCAACTTCCCAAATTCAAATCTGTCTCCAAATCGGATCATTTGCCATTTCGATTCCAATGACTCATTTAGTCCCCAAATACAACTCCTTTCACAACAGGGGTTTAAATCTACAGCTCTAATGAGTTCACAGTTTTTCAACGATGGGACCCAACAAATATGCCAATTGAAATTTTGTAAGACTTTCAAACGGAAGATTTTATAACAATTAATCGTACGTGTAAAAATTCACTACCGTTTACTCGATAGTTGTGCAAATTAGTCATAAACGCCACACATACAAAACTATTTCGAAAAGCATTCGATCATTACCCACACTAATAATGACAATAACAAAAGAGGCGCAACAACTTTTCAAATGGACCCCTATGGTCCTAACATGCATCAAGCTATGTCGTCTACGTAAAATAATTTCCTGCACTAAACAATGTGCAACAAAAGTTTGTACAAATTTCAAAGGAGGAACTTCCCAATTTCAAGATCCAAAATTATCTCTTTTAACCATAAAATGACATGAAATAAAATTTCCAACAAGACCCACATACATCAGTTTATTTCCCAAATTTAGTAAAACGATAAGTGCATGCGATTTGGTCAAACATAAAATAATATAAATTGATTTCAAACTGTTAAGTCGTATGAATAAAATGTTCTTTGTCCCGGAATAGTGGCTACAATGACATGTATATCGATAACCCATTTAATGCGTTGCGGGAAACTATAACAATAAAATCAACAACCAAAAAATGTTCAAAGCAAAAGGTCAACACAAACCATCATAAATCCTTCATATGCTTACTCACACCAACATTATAAATCAATTCAAATACTAAATAGAATACAATGAAATACACTTGTATAAAACCCAAAAGAGAAATCACACGATATCGACACTTCCAAAATAACATATGGGATAACATCCGCCAACAAAACTCTCAAGACGTCTCTTACGGTTGCGAAAAGACATGTGCAAAACTCGCATGAGACAAAAATATTATAATAACCGGGCTAAGAATTAATGAATTTATAAGTTTGGGTGTGGGTTGGTCAAGACTCAGAAGTGTAAGGGAGTAAGTTGTAACATTGGGAAGAATAAGAGTTTAGCCCTAATGATTCTAATTGGTTATTTTTGGCGGACGGGCAAAGGAAAGAAGGGACGAAGGCGATTATGTGATCGAAGAAGGGAAGGAGACGACTCTGGTGTGATTTCAAGTTTTTCTGAATTCATCCTTTAAGGTAATATTTCTCCTAAATTTTCCTCTCTGTAGACATTGTTATAGCAGGTTGTTTGGGGTTAGGATTTTTAAAGAATTTGTTGTTGTTGAGTTGGGGATTGGATTAGATGTTCATCTGATTAATGGATTATGGGTCGAGATTGTTATAAATTCTGGTTTAAAGTTGAATGGTGGTATTTGTATTGATCTGTAATGAATCTGCAGTGTTGCGGTCGACTATGGAACACCGGTCGTGTACCGAGAAGCGACCTCGGTCGAGAAGTAACCTCGGTCGAGATTTGTATTCGGTCGCAAAAGGGGTAAACCCTGGTCTGTGGCTCCGGTCACTTGGAATCCGGTCGAAGAAGTGTTGGCACCGGTCGACTCCCAAGCTTCGGTCGACTACGGTTTTATTTTGACACCGGTCGAGACTCCGGTCTCTTGGGCACCGGTCGAGAAAAGGGGGGGGGGGGGAAACCCCTGTCAAACCTTTGTAAACTCCGGTTGTTTGCTCCGGTCATGGAGTGGAAGGGAAGACCGGTGAGGCACCGGTCGCTGGAAATCATTCCGGTCCTCAAGGGGGTGTAGTGGGCCGTAGCCCAAATTCTTTATTTGTGGGCCAATTAAGTTAATTTAATTTAAGATAGGTTAGTTTAATTATTTTTAGAATTTGGCCTTAATTTCGGGATTGATCCATTTTCAGTTTGGTTCATTAGGATGCTTCAGTTTTGTTGGAGTTGAAATGTTGGTTATTCGGGTTCTCTAAATTATTAGGAGACCGTTGAGAGTTTGGGTTTAGGATTCACTTTGTTAAATTAAGGAGTGTGGAGAATTCACCAAGCAATGTATTGTTTTTTTAGGTTTCAGTTCGGATAAAGGTAGACGTAAAGCTTAAAGCAAGGGACGACATGTGAGTTTTTCTGAACTAAACTTTTGGTAACGAAAGTATGTGAAGTTTAATTTTAAACGTTGAGTTATTTACGATGGCATGATTTTATTAAATTGTTTCAGTGTGTTATAAATTGTGGAAATTTAAATGTATGCATACATTCTATGTGGAGGCTTTGACCTAAGTCGGGGAGTGTGGCCCGCCTACTCGTGCCGGGGAATGTGGATCGTTTATGTCGTTGGGGGTGTGTCCCAACATTAAGGCAGCGTGAGTTAGACACATCGTCTTTGACGGTCGTGTGGTCAGTAGCGTGTTTATTTCTGTGTGTTTATAAATCTGTTAGTTTAATTCTGGAAAGCTATTTTGTTGCTTAATTCTGTTGAGGGGGACTCACTAGACCTTCGGTCTAACCCTTGCTCTTTCAAAACTAAAAATCTTTTTCAGGCAATCGGGTATTAAAGAAAGCAGATAAGGGCAGAAAAAGGGAAGATGAAGCGGGAAGAGTAGAAGGTTGTCATCTTAGACATTATTTATTATCATCTCAGTTGTGTAGGTTGACTTTAAGAACCTTGAATTGTAAGCTTGGGGCCGTTTTGGCTGAAAATATTTTATTTATATTATTAAGGTTTCAGTTGCTAATTAGTCGTTTTTGGTTGGGTTTTTACAGTTGGTATCAGAGCCATAGTTTAAGGGATTTAGGTAACCGGATGGGCCTAAACTTAAACTGTGGGGTAGATTGATACAACTGAGATATAGGAAGCCTTTAAGAAAGACCTTGATCTTTGTGAGGCGTGATAACAATAGTGAGTACCCTCATGTAAGGTAAATTCAGAATCGCATCTAGCCAATGCCATTATGAATTTACAGGTACATGGGCATACTCAATTGCTATTGTTGAGTGTGGTTCAGGGTAGAGAGTTCTATCCATAGACTGATAGAGTTAGTCTAGCGTGTGGTGGAAGTACGTCTTTGGTAGTAAAGTTAATACCGTTTAGGATGCATATCGTGCGGGATGTAGATATTTCGTTGAGAAAGGACCTCCTGAGTCCATAAGGAGGAGAATAATGTTAGGAGGTGGACTTTTGCTCTAAGGGAGTCTTCGGTCTGGTAGAGTGGTTTGTTATTTAATGAGAAGCAGTAGTGTATTAATCCAAGAGTCGAAGGATAGAAATGAGGCTTCTAAAGCTGTAGTTAATTGAAGGGTGGTTGAGGGACGATATCAGGGTTGATGGATAATATGTAGTGAGGATCAATAGAATCAAGTTATGGTTGGTAAGTTGTTTGAGGGTGTAAGTGAGGAGGTGAGTTTGACGAAATTGTGGTTGCGATGGTAATTGGTACCTGGACCTTCAAGGATGTTGGGAAGCGTTGGTGCTGGAAGTAGTGGCAAATGTGAGTCTTGTGAGGGGTTGGTTTGAAGTAGAAAGTCTGAGATGAGCTGTGAGTGCAAGCAAATGACCTTGTTAGAGTAAATAGCCTTCAATGTCATTGAGTTCCATGCATTGTGTGTCAAACAAATTGCTGGAGTTTTTCATATCATTCATAGCAGACGTTTTGGCGAATGTGTGCCTTACGAGGTATTTGCTTTGAAAACGTGTCGACGCGTGCAAATGTGTGTTTGGATTAAAAAAGACAAGTTTATGGCGTTGAGTGATAAATTCGATTTTGGTGTGGGTGAATTATTGTATGTCTTTTGCAAATGAGTTAACTTTTGTTATGAAAACCAAAACAACATTTGATTGTGTGATTTTATAAGTGAGTGTGGTACAGACTTGTGTTATATCAACAAGGGTGAGAGTCGTTTAGCACACTCAGTGTAAACAATTTTGTAAAATTTTATAATCATGTGCGTGAAGTTCATCGGAAATATTTTCAAATGTGCCAACCCCGACATTGGGGTGTAGTGAAGGGAAATTGTCGTGGAGTTGAGGTTGAATGATTCCTGAAATTGTTGTGCATGGCTAAGTCAGTGTTGTGTCGTATGCATGTAAGTTGTTTTCCGATGTAAGTATTTTCCAAGTTTTCAAACGTATCTAGAGATTAAATATTTGTGTGTCATGCATGAAGGCTATGAACTCTCTAGGTCGAGGAGGAGGGTTGAAATTAAGAATGATGAAAGTTTTGAGAGTGGAAGTGTGTCACTCGGTCAGAGGGTGGTAATTACTTGTTATTGGTATTAATCTAAGTGAGGGTGGTGATTATCGGAGGTGGTTATTGGAAGTATTGGCCTGTGATGTTACGGATAATGGTACTATAATGGTTTACCGTTGGCCCCATGATTTGTGATGTGGATGTCGGTAAACGGTTGTGTCAGGAGTGGAGTTTGAAGTCGTAAAGATATTTTGGCAATTAGCTGCTGTTGGATCAAATAATTGTATTCAAGATTAAAGGGTCTAAACTGTATTTATTTGATAGTTAAAGTTCAGGGTTTAAATTGTAATAGATTGATAGTTTATTAGCTATTGGGCCCAAGCCCATTAAGCATTAGGAAGCCCATATGGCCTAAGTATTTAAAGTTTTAATTGTTTAGTTTTTAGGGTTAACCTTTCATTATACAATTATCATATTTGAGAGGCAATCCTATTTTCTCTGTATTCAAGGGTATCAAGAACACACAAGGGTTTCATTGTTTATTCAAGGGATTGGTATGTTACTCTGATTTATATATCTCTTGATTATTATTGTGTTGCTTGATTACCTGATTGATTATTTACCAACTATATTAAACTGGGATAACAAGTGGTATCAGAGCCAAAAGAATCAAGATTTGAATGTTTATCGATTTATTGATTATTGGTTATTCACTGTGTTCATCGACTGTTTATATGTGAAAAATCGAGTTCATGAATTTATGAGTTTTTTAGCATAAAATTGATATGGTTATATGTGATTTATGCATCTGAATGATATCTCATTGCTTAATTGAGTTTTAATTCATTAATCAATTATTTTTTTTGTGGATCCTGTTGAATCTGGGTTCGACAAACTTCATACTGGTCGACCCCTGGGTTCTTCAAATTGATAATCAAAAAGTTGTTTTTGATCATTAATTCATGTTTGGGTTTGCTTGATATATGTTTCTGGGCACAAAGACATAGATTTTGCATTCAATTTTTGTGTGTTGAGTGTTTTCTGGGCTGCAATCATCGTTCTGGGTCGAACAACATCATACCGGTCGAGACCATAAGAACATATCGGTCCTTACACTTTCCCGGTCGACAACATTGTATCGGTCGATTCTTTCCGGTCTTGCTCAATACCGGTCTTAGTATCCTACCGGTCGAACACATAGCATCGGTCATTATTCTATCGGTCGAACACCATTTAGGTCGAACAACCTTTCGGTCTTATCTCTTTACCGGTTATAACATCTTACCGGTCGAACATAGAGTATCGGTCGAAGAATCACTATACCGATCGAACACTATATCGGTCATATCACTATACCGGTCGAAAGGAATATAGGTCCTGTAGGTTCCGGTCTTAGTCTTTTACCTATCGAACAAGTTCCCGGTCGAAACTCTTACCGGTTGAAGCAACTTCTCGGTCGAAACCATTTCCGGTCGACTACCCTATACCGGTCGATTGCCCCATACCGGTCATAAGACCAGTCTGGTTAACACTTTATCGGTCGAAACAAGTTACCGGTCCAAGCATCATCCCGGTCGAACAGAACACCGGTCGAAGGGTTCTAAATGTTAAAAATTTTTCTCTAGGGGCGCTGCCCCCGTGCTAAGTCTGCGAAGGGGGACAAAGTTCTGTTCGAGATCAAAATTTTCTTTGATTATTTTTGAAGCTTTATACTGTTTGAGAGGACTGCATTTAATTATTTTTGGAATTTTTTTTCTGAAAATTTTTGAGTGTGGTTTTTATTTTGATTCTAACGATCTCATCTAGTTGGTTGTCTTGGTACAGAAAAGTCTGTTTACTAACCGTACAACTAAGATGTCCAATCAGTTTCTCTTAATAGGTTCCCAAGTCAAACCTCCTGTCCTCATGGCTAACGAGTATCAGCAATGGAAGCAATCATTGAAGGTCCACAAACTCCAATAATCACAGTAAAGGGTCAACCTGCTACAGATTCCTCTCTAGAAATCCCTGACAGAGAGATTCCTAAACCTTATCAGTTCTTCAATGAAAAACAGAAAGAACAGTATAAGACAGAAGAAAAGGCTCTAATCTATCTGACAATGGCAATTCCAAACGACATCTACAATCGTGTCGACAGTCAAAGCACTGCTAAAGGCATCTGGGATGAACTAGCAAGGCAGTTTGAAGGAAGTGAAGCCTCCATACAAGCTAAGCAGAATCTATGCATAAATGCATACGAGGGATTTCATGCAAAAGAAGGAGAGTTGCTATTAGATACCTACAACAGATATAACATCATCCTCAATGACTTGCGGAGGAACAATATCTCTAAATCTGGTTCTGAGATAAATTACATGTTAGAGCATAAATCTGTTGGATACAAGATCAAGAATACTGAAGATCAAAGTTGAAGAAAGTCAAAGTTGAAGAAAGTCAAATCTCATTAAAGTCAAAGTCTTTTGTAATAAAAGTCAATGTATTTGTACTTTGTATTTTAATTTCCTTTGTATTAGTTGTAGGTATAAATACCTTGTCTTGTATTTTTCTGGTTGTAGAAGTTGTCATTTTTTTTCAGAAAATACGTATCTGAGAAAGAGAGAGTTTTTGTAGAGAGAGAGAGTTCTAGAGAGAGAAAGTTAGTAATCTTGGATTTGAATTGAAATCAAACAGGTAATTGATTTGTTAAATCTTGTTTGTTTGATTAATCTTGAATAGGAACTAGAATCTGGAACAAACAATTGGTATCAGAGCAGATCCAAATCGAGAAAAATCAAGAAATGCGTATGTTCGTACTGTTCATCGAAGTCCAGATTGATTTTCAGTTTTAGTGAGTTTTTGGAGTTGTAATTGATTAGGTTTTGTTAGGAAAGTGTAATCGATCGAGTCTGTATAGGTGTTATCAAGAATTGCACTGTCATTCATTCGAATTTTTGAATTTTGTGTGGTTTTTGTTTTCACGAGTTCTTGACACTGTTATTGATTCAAATTTTGTAATTCTTGTGTATTTGATCGAAAATTAGTGATAGTATTGTGTTCGAGTTGTTTAAAAGATCAAATTGTCGAAGTTTAGAGTTAGAATTCAAGGTGTAAATGAGTTGTTGGTGTGATTTAGTTCGATTTTAGAGGTGTGCGGGTGTTCTTCAGTTGTGCGTTTGATTCATCGAAGTGTGCGGGTCATTCAAAATATGCGGGTATATTCATCAAGACAAGCAGAGTGAGATATGCGGGTGTAACTTGACACGCACAATGTGTCTTGCGTTTCCTTCTTGAACCACAAAAGTAGTGGTGTGCGTTTGCCGTTTGAACCGCATAGTTAAGGTGTGCGTGTGCCTCTTGACACACATAGTTAAGGTGTGCGTGTGCCTCTTGACACGCATAGTGAGGTGTGCGTTCATTATGTGACACGCATAGTGGGATGTGCGTTTCATATGGGACACGGATAATTGTTGAATGCGTTTCCTGAGTGACACGCAAAGTAGAGGTTTGCGTTCCCTGTGTGAAGCACAAAGTGTGAAAGTCTTAGAATTTTTTTTAGAGAAATTTTCAAAACTGTAATATGGTCCTTAATAGTTCTTTTTGTGATTAAGTTTGCCTAGGGGGACATAGTTCTTTTTGTGATTAAAATTTCTGATTTTATATTTCATAGTTTTATGTATTTTCTTGATTGTTTCATTTGGACTAACGATCAATTTCTAGTTTCTTATTGATATATTTTTCAAACAGGATTAAACAAGATGACATCCAAAGATGCACTTTCAATTGGCACCGATGTAAAGCCTCCTGTTCTATTTAAAGGAGAGTACGAGCAATGGAAGGATAGATTTCTGGATTTCGTGGATCGGCATTCAAATGGAGAGAATATTCTTCTGTCTATCACCGAAGGTCCTATGGCACCAATAACAGTTCAAATACCTGATGTTGACTCCTCTGATAGTGAAGATGGAACTGAGGAAAGAGATCAAAAGATGAAAACAGTGGCAGTGGATATCTCTCAGTATTCTGAAGAACAGAAAAGCCGATACAAAGCAGATAAACAAGCAAGATCCTTACTTCTTCAGAGTATTCCGAATGAGATCTACATCAAGATTGATAGTTACAAGGGAAATGCTAAGAAGATGTGGGATCAATTGCAAAAGATGATGATGGGATCCAAGATCGGGAATCAGATGAAAGTGGCTAACTGCATCAACAGTTATGAGGAATTCAAAGCCAAAGAGAATGAAAGCTTAGAAGATACTTATGAACGGTTTGTCTTGCTTCTGAATGAGTTGTCCAAGAATAAGGTGAAAAAGAAGCAACTTGAGAACAATGTCAAATTTCTGAGCATCCTACAACCAGAGTGGAAGAAGCATACACGTAGGATGAAACAGATGAAGGATCTGAATGACATACCGTTACATGAGGTATATGAGACTCTGAGGCAGAATGAAGAAGAAGTGGAAGAGAAAAGAGCTGAAAAGAAGAAGGCAGAAAAAGCTCCCGATCCGATTGCATTGGTAGCTGGAGAGAAAAAGAAAGAAAAGAAAGAGAAGAAGAAAAAGAAGAAAGTGATTACCAGTTCTGAGTCTGAATCTGAATCAGATGGTGATGATGGAGAAAGCCTCAAACAGGCTAAGTTGTTATTGACCCGTGCATTCCAGAAAAAGTTTTACAAGAAACCGGGATCTAACTCACAGCGGTACTCTTCATCAAGTTCCAAGAATCATGAACACCGAGAAAAGGTGGAAGGAAGGAGATATGAAGAGAACAGATATGTTGAGAAGAAACCTGATGACAGGAAGAAGTATGTGAATGACTACACTGTTGCTGAAAAGCTAGCAAATGATTCAGTCAAATGTTACAACTGTGGCAAGATGGGTCATTTTGCAAAAGATTCTAGAAAGCCAAAAGTTCGTAACTCTCAGTACTATCAGAACAAGTTGCTATTGGCAAAACAACAAGAAGCGGGAGTAGCTTTAATGGATGAGGACGAATTTTGGCTCGATCATTCCGAAGGTGAAGATGAAGAGAAAGAAGAAACAGCTCATCTTTGTCTCATGGGAAAAGAAGTCAAGTATGATGAATCAGATGACGAGACAGCTGATAAGGTATTAAACTTAACTGAAAAAGATTTTGTAACCAAAATGGAAGCTATGATGGTTGAGCTTAATGATCTTCAAGTAAAACTGAAGAAAGAAAAAGACAGTTGCTAAAAGAAACAATAAGATATTTGAACTCAATAAGTCGGTTATTGGGAATAAAGATCTGATTGATTCATTTACGCAAGTCTGCTTCTGATTCTAAATCTCAAGTAGATTGTTTTGAAAAGAAGATTTCTGATTTTGAAGTTAAAGTTTCTAAATATGAGTTTGAGAAGAAAGAATCTGCACTAATTGTTCATAAACTGCAGGTTGAAAACAAGCTTTTGAATAAGAAGGTAAATGGTCTGGAAGCCAAACTTTACGCAAGAGGCCAAAAAGATCAAACCATTTTTCTTAATGCACCTGATGAAGAGGCTGATGTTAAGAAAAAATGGGGACTTGGTTTTAAAAACCCCCATTACTTAAAGAAAGCCATCAGAAAACAACCAGCATTATATAATTTTGATTTTCTGGCATGTGCTGGTAAACATACTCATTTAAAACCCAAATTTGTTACCAAATTACCGGAAGAAGTTGAGGCCAAAGAAACTGAAAATAGAAAGAATGTTAAGAAAATGCAACTACCATTTAACTATGCAAAGTTAAATGATAGTTATCTTTCAGAAACACCAAAAGTTCTTTCAAACGATTATTTTGCTAGTTATTCTGTTTCTGAGATGAAGGCAAAACCAGCAATTGCAAAGGTTTATGTTCCTCCACTCATTCTTGAAAGCAAAATAGTTGAGTTGGAAAATGTTTTATCTGATGAAAAACTTTTGGTTGATATTCAACAAACTGTATTTTCTACTGTATTAAAGAACACGATTTTTCAATCTACATCTACAAAGTGTTCTAAAGTTTCAAAGGCACCTCAAACTTCAACTGATAACTTTGATGACTTATTTGAGTCTGCAAATGATTTTCTTAATTCTGATGGTGGGTGCATAGAAGAAATTGATATGTTTGACTTCAATGCTTCTCTTCCTGATCATTCTACTTGTCTTATAAATGAAAAGGTGTTACCAAGTGTTCTTAAAACTGCTAAATCATCAACTAAAGTTGGTGAATCGATTTCTATAACTGCTGATTATTATTCTCAAGGTAAGAAACATAAGAAACAGCGATTACAGAAACAGAAATACACTGGTACACAAAAGAAAACTCAGTCTCAGAAATTTGCTTTTCCTAATAAATCTACATATTGTGTTTCAGATATAAGCACGAAAAGGTTGAAAGCTCGAACTGAATGGCGACCAAAAAGGAAGGGTGATGAGAAAGCTGAATCAGTTTCTGATAATTCTTGTAATAGATCAGTTGGTAGTGATACTGATGTAGTTGATCAATTTGCTTCAAATAAACAAAACCTTGTAACTTCTTACAAGCGATATTCAATAAAGCAATTGATTCAATTATCTCCTATTTCTACTACATCTTATCATTATCGGAGAAATGATTTTGCTTACTCTCATAATTCTTCTGATTGGTTCAGATCTTATCATGTGTATTCTTCAAGATCAAATATTCTTAAAGGTTTTCAAAAGAACAGAGGGTCCATTTTCAAATGGATACCAAAATCTTGTGCTAATCTGTTAGGACCCATTTTTAAATGGGTACCTAAAGTTATTGTCTCCTGATTTCTCTTGCAGACGCGACATATGTGGTACTTGGACAGTAGATGTTCCAAGCATATGACTGGGCAAAAAGCTTTATTGTCTAACTATACAGAGAAATTCAGTGGAAATGTCAGATTTGGAAACGATCAGCTTTCACCAATCTTAGGATATGGTGACATCATTCAAGACAACATAACGATAAGTAAGGTGAGTTATGTCGAAGGCTTGGGGCACAACTTATTCAGCATTGCTCAATTCTGCGATAAAGGGTTAGAGGTAAACTTCAAGTCTAAGAGTTGCTCAGTTCGTACTGAAGACGACACAGAACTCTTAGGTGGACATCGAAAGACAAACCTCTATACCATCAATCTTTCCAAAGTACAGATTGACAATCAAGTATGTTTGATGACAAAAGCTTCAACGCAACAAAGTTGGCTCTGGCACAGACGTTTATCTCATTTGAACTTTCGTTATATCAACAAGTTGGTTCGTGGGAAATTGGTCAAAGGACTTCCTGAGCTGAAATATGAACGAGAACACTTATGCGCAGCATGTGAAAAGGGTAAGATGAAGAGAGCCGCACATAAACCAAAGCCTGAACCAAGCACTAGGTCTCCGTTAGAATTGTTACATATGGATTTGTGTGGTCCAATGAGAACTCAGAGTTTGGGTGGAAAGAAATACGTGTTGGTCATTGTGGACGATTACTCAAGATACACGTGGGTCAAATTTCTTCGATCAAAAGATGAGACGCCGGAAGTTCTCATTACTTTCTTAAAGACGACCCAGGTGAAAATGCAGCGACAAGTCAAGTTTCTTCGAACGGACAACGACACAGAGTTCAAAAACAAGATAGTTGAAGAATATCTCGAATCGGTCGGGATATCACATCAGTACTCTGCTGCTCGTACGCCTGAACAAAATGGAGTAGTCGAAAGGCGAAATCGGACGCTAGTTGAGGTCGCTCGGACTATGCTTAGCCAATCAGACTTACCTCTATTCTTGTGGGCAGAAGCTGTGTCGACTGCATGTCATACTCAAAATCAGTCTATGATACATCGACGTTTTCAGAAGACTCCATATGAGTTGATCAACAACAGAACACCACCTATCAAATATTTTCACATATTTGGGTGTAAATGTTTTGTGCTTAACGACAAAGAGAGTCTGAATAAATTCAGTGCTAAGGCGGACGAGGGTATCTTCATTGGTTATTCTTCAACATCGGCAACATATCGTGTTTATCTGAAGAAGTCAAAGACAGTTGTTGAGAGTGTTAATGTCACATTCGATGAAGAAATGGCTTCTGATCAAATCAGTTCAGAACCCGTTATCACTGGAGTATTAGCTTCTGGGCAGATCAGTCCAGAACCTGCTTCTACAGCCAATAATTCGAATAATGCTTCTACATTTATTTCACATTTAACTGATTTAGATTTGTTATTTGAATTTTTTTTATGATGAGTTTCTAGGATCTAATGTATCTAAATCTGCTGTGACTGACAGGTCTGAAAACATAAGTTGCAATCATCCAGTCACTTCAGAAGTCATAACTGAACAAGAATTCCCTGTTCAGTCAGAAACTCACATTCCTATAATTACTCCTACATTTGAAGATATACAAGAAACTGCTGAGCCAGAAGTAAATGTTTCAGTTGGGTGTCATACATTGTCTACTCAATAGCCACAGTCTGTTGTTCCAACTGATGCTTCTGCACCTGAAACTTCAACTGCAAAACGTCCTCCTGTTATTCAAACTGAAGATTCTGATAGTGGATTTCTAGATGATGATCATGTTCAATCAGTATCTACTCCACTCCCTCATGAGCATCGCTGGACCAAAGAGCATCCTTTACATCAAGTAATTGGAGATCTCAACAAGCCTGTACAAACGAGGTCAGCGACTCTTAATCAATGTATGCATGATTCATTTCTCAGTAAGATTGAGCCAACGCGAGTATCAGAGGATCTTGCTGATTCGGACTGGGTATCTGCTATGCAAGAAGAGATCAATCAGTTTGAAGCCCTAAAGGTTTGGATATTAGTTCCAAAACCAGAAGGTAAAACCGTGATAGGAACTAAATGGGTATTCAAGAATAAGAAGGATGAGGATGGTATCGTCATAAGAAACAAAGCTAGACTTGTTGCCAAAGGTTACCGGCAAGAGGAAGGCATAGATTATGATGAGACGTATGCTCCAGTAGCGCGTATAGAAGCAATCCGCATGTTTCTAGCCTACGCAGCTCATAAGAATTTCACAGTCTTTCAGATGGATGTGAAAACAGCCTTTCTGAATGGCATTCTTAAAAAGGAAGTGTACGTGTCTCAACCAGAAGGGTTCGTCAATCCAGATAAGCCAGATCATGTCTACATCTTGGACAAAGCCCTTTATGGATTAAAACAAGCCCCTCGAGCATGGTATGACGTCTTATCCAAATTCTTGGTCAAGTCTGGTTTTTCTAAAGGTAAGGTTGATACTACTTTATTCATCAAGAAAGAAAAAGCTGATATTATTCTTATTCAAATATATGTTGATGATATAATATTTGGTTCTACTAATCCAAAATTTTGTAAAAACTTTTCTAACCTCATGGTGTCACGTTTTCAAATGAGTATGATGGGAGAGATGAATTTCTTTCTCGGACTACAAGTTAAACAATTTTCTACGGGGATTTTCATTAACCAATCTAAGTACATTTTAGATATTCTTCGGAAGTACAAAATGGAAAATTGTAAACCAATTGGAACCCCGATGGCACCAGGTACTAAAATTAGCACTGATCATTCGGGTAAAAGTGTTGATGTTAGGACTTATAGAGGTATGATAGGATCATTAATGTATCTTACATCCAGTAGACCAGATATTATGTTTTCAACATGTTTATGTTCTAGATATCAGGCTGCTCCTAAAGAATCTCATTTGGCTGCTGTCAAACGGATTTTTAGATATCTGAAGGGGACTGCAGACCTTGGTCTGTGGTATCCTAAGGATACTGGGTTTCAACTGACTGCCTATTCAGATGCAGATCATGCAGGTTGCATGTTGGACAGAAAGAGTACTTCAGGTCATGTTCAATTTCTTGGAGACAAGCTCGTTAGCTGGGCATCAAAGAAACAATTATGCGTTTCCACATCGACTGCTGAAGTAGAGTACGTAGCTGCTCTCAAGTCTTGTGGATGCGAACACAGCTGCGAGACTATGGATTCAAGTTTGATAAAATTCCAATTTATTGTGACTCGAAGAGTGCAATCGCGATATCTGCTAATCCTGTCCAGCATACGAAAACCAAACACATTGACGTCAGGTATCATTTTATAAAAGATAATGTAGAAAAAGGAACAATTGAACTTTATTTTGTAAAACAGATTATCAACTTGCAGATTTTTTTACCAAACCCTTAGATGAAAAGAGATTTAATTTTCTTGTCTCTAAGCTTGGTATGTTAAATCTTAAGACGTAATCGGTTGTTACCTACTAAAGTTACGAATTGTTATTTTTCATCATTTTTCTTTATTTTTATTTCTGAAGGATATCTGCACTTTAATTGTTTGCTCATGATCTCAGCGGGAGTAAGAGAAGATTTTAGATGATCTACATTCATTTGAGGGGGAGCATAATTGATTTCTGCATTTTACTTAACTGACAAAATTTTTGTAATGCATGATTTTAGGGGGAGCTTATCAAAAGGAGTAAGACTATGATTTCTGATTGCTTAAGATCAGAACTCGTTCTTTAATCGTTTTACTGTTTTATGTTCTTTTATTGTTCGAATAAATTTTGTGAATAAAATTTTGACTAGACTTTGAGACTTATGCAGGATGAGAGAGGATGACACGATCATATCATTTTTGACTTCAGCTGACTTTATGAGTATTAAGATTGAGCGAAAAGGTAAATTTCTTGTCTTAATCTCAAGTGTATCTGAAAGAAGGACAACTTTCAGATATAGAAAACATGTTCTTAAATGTTCAAACCACTTCTCGAATTTTAAACATATTTTATAATTTGGAAGTGTGATTTTAAATGTTTTCATTTTATTTTTGTGCTTCATTGATAAACAAACCGTGTGTTATTCAAAGATTAATACTTGTGTATTGTCTTTTCATATACTTTCAAGTATTCACACACACTGGTTTGATTTCTTGTTCAAATAGTTCTTACCATGTCTCATATTAAAACATAATTTTTTCGATGGTAAGACATTCCGCTTGTACTTCAAAGAATTTTGAGCGTCATTTCATTTCAAAACGTCATTTCAAGAATGTCTATATCTTGGTTCATATAGACAATATCTATTATTCTTGACCTTAAGCTTTGATTGATATATCATTTCATTTCTGATCATTTTCATACAATGTCAGATTTTCAAACAAGTTTTTTGCATTCATGTTCATTCATTCAATATACTTGTTTGAAAATACTTCAATGTCTAAAAATGCTCAAATTTTTCATGATTATATTTTTTGAGCATACATTCGTTTGACATTTGTATATGAGTTTTAACTGTTATAGTTAAATCATCTGAGCAACATTATGCTTTTATAGGAAATATGGGTTCTTTGTGCTAGGAATTATCTGAACTTCTATGGAATCATGTTAACCAGTGATTTCTACCCAAGAAGTTAATCCATAGAGATTGAGTGTGAGGAGTCAAAAAGAAATGAGTGTGGGTTGTGTGATGAGGTAAAATGGAAAAGAGAGTTTGGTTAGTAGTGTGCTTAATGATTAAAAGAAAGAGGGTGTGAGATCAGAGTAAAAGAATATCAAACTCTGCACCAACTACTTTTTGAGTCGGGCAGCCACATTACTAATGTTTCACATTTATTCGTGAACGTTATTGAAACAGGCAACTAGCCCATGCCAACTCTTGAATAAACCCCACAAGCTACTCATTTTCTTCTCAAAAAGAAAATGTTTCAGATTTTAAAGGGGACGCAACACATAATCTATCTGATTTTCATTTGAAAAATCTGGATATTGAAAAAGTAGGAAGTCTGCCCCACCTTCGCACTTCAATCATGCACACTGAGTCTGTGTTTATCTACTGTTGTCTCAGTGGTTTACACAACTTTGAGCCTTATTGAAAAGCAATCATCATGCTTAATTCTTTCTACACATGCACGAACACACAAAGAATTTGTTTCTTTGTCATAACATTCATAGAAATTGCCTTTGTGGTATTTCGATGATTGGATGGAAGCCTTGGGGGAGTGAACATCAAAAAGCTCCTTTATATTGTGTATTCGTTACACACAGTGACTTCGTGTTACTGACAGGCATTTTAACTGATTCATTTGTTGATTCAGGAGTTACATGTTCTTATTTTGTCTGGATTTGTAAAGATCTAGATAAATACTTGGTTATGGATCACAGAATCAGAGGCTCAGTTTGACATATCAGATTGGTCAAAGACATTTCTTGGAGAAAGTTTTGATGATATCGATGCTCAAATCATCAAAAAGGGGGAGATGGTATCAAGAAATATTAAAGTTTTGAAGTTTGTGGGAGATGATATCAAGATCTGATAAAGATTTGTGAGTTGATTTTCTGAAATGTTCAAGTCAGAAAGTTCGAAGGAAAGATTTAAAGAAGATCAAAGAATTTCTGAAGATTTGAGGAATTTTTCTTTGAAGATTTTCTGCTAAAGCAATTCGAGCTGATTCTGAAGATAATTTCTTTCCAAAGACTGAAAGTTTTCTGTGAAAGTTTTGAAGAGATTGTTCATTGATTGAAGACAATTTTGGAAAGAATACAGTTAAAGAAAAAGGGGAGATTGTATTGACAGAGCTTAAAGTGAAGACTGAATTGCTAGATTTTTTAACAGTGATCTTGAATCCAAAGGGGGAGATTGTTAGAGCATAAATCTGTTGGATACAAGATCAAGAATACTGAAGATCAAAGTTGAAGAAAGTCAAAGTTGAAGAAAGTCAAATATCATTAAAGTCAAAGTCTTTTGTAATAAAAGTCAATGTATTTGTACTTTGTATTTTAATTTCCTTTGTATTAGTTGTAGGTATAAATACCTTGTCTTGTACTTTTCTGGTTGTAGAAGTTGTCATTTTTTTTTCAGAAAATACGTATCTGAGAAAGAGAGAGTTTTTGTAGAGAGAGAGAGAGTTCTAGAGAGAGAAAGTTAGTAATCTTGGATTTGAATTGAAATCAAACAGGTAATTGATTTGTTAAATCTTGTTTGTTTGATTAATCTTGAATAGGAACTAGAATCTGGAACAAACATTACAAGTTCATCAAGAATCTGAATCCAGAATGGAAGAACTTTGCTATCAACCTCCAGATGTCCAAGAATATGGCTCGAGAAAATGTCACTGATATCTTCTCTACTCTTGCTCAACATGAGGATGAGGTGAGATCAATTAATAATGAGTCTAATCATCTGAAGGATTCTGTGGCTCTCATAGCCGACAAAGGTTCTGTATCCTCTGCAAGGTCGAATAAAAAGGTGTCTAAAGCTCTAGTTACCGAAGTTACTGACTCTGACTCTGATTCGAGCGATGAAGAACTGGAAGTTGATTCAGATCCTGATATTCAAAAGTTCTCCGATGACTTGGCTCTCATTACGCGACGATTCAAGAAGAGCTTTGGCAAGAAAATATTCTACTCAAAGACAAAGTATGATGGATACAAGAAAGAGAAGTCTGAGATGCGATACAAGCCGAGGCATGGAAAGAGAGAGGAAGGACGAGAAGACAGGAAGGAAGATAGAAGAGAAGGAAAGAGAGAGGAGAAGCGAGAAGAACGAAAGGATGAACCAGGAAGATGCTACAACTGTGGCAAATTTGGGCATTTCTCGAGGGACTGCAAGTTCAAGAAGGTAAAGAAATCAGAGTACTACGCAAGAAAGTCACTTATTACCAAGAAAGTTGAATAAGGAAAAGTGCTAATGGCTGAAGAAGAGAACTGGCAGTATCAAAGTTCTGATGACGAGGAGCAAGCTCACTTCACCCAAGTCTCTTATATGGCAAAGCTGGAAGGTGACGATGAAAACTCTGACACACAATCCGAAGATGCAAACTCTGAGGTAAGTGATAATTCTGAGCTTATTGAATCTTTAATGGCCCAAATACATGGTATGAAAGATGAATTTCCTTTACTGAAAGGCAAACTTAGCTCTGCACATCAATCTGCATTAAGCTTTCATGATGAAAATGCTATTTTAAAAGTTGTTGTGGAAGAAAAAGAAAAGGAAAAAGACGATTTAAAAGCTGAAAAAGCGTCTTTAAAAGAAAAAATATCTGGTTTAGAAACAGATCTTGTGAATCTTAATGCTGAAAAGGGTGAGTTTCAAATAAAATTTTAAGTTTGTTATAAAGAAAGAAATGAAGCTTACACCAAAATCAAGCAACTGGAGGACATTAATATGAAACGAGGTCAGACTGAGCAAACATTAAATCTGTTGACCAATAAACTCCAAGACGAAAGGTTTTATAAACTAAAACCAGGTTTGGGTGTGCTAACTAATGAAATTTTGAAAAAGGCACCGGAGCATCTATATAATTTTGATAAATTCGGCTTCGCAATTAGACCCATTCCTGACATTCGTGCAACTTTTGTTGAAACAAGTACTCCTAAACCTTCTAAAGAGACCAAAGGTCGAGAAGAAATGGGAAAGAACAAGTCTGGTGACACTGATTCTCAAAATCTTTTTAAATCAGTTGGTTTTACATATGGTGATTTGAATAAAATCTATGAGACTCGAAAGATCGAGTTTACTGAATTTGAATCACTATTTACCACACCTTCCAAAGAATCAGTAAGCACCAACACAGTTCCACCTGAGACTGCATGCAAATATGATGAGTATGAATCGGATGTTGATCCATCTACTATACCATCAGTCTCAAATCCCACTGCTTCTAAACCTTTACTTGTTGAAGAGGTTGAAGAAGAAACTGCTATCACGAATGAATCTTGTGTTCAAAATGATAAAACGGAGTTTATTGAGTCCATGACAGAAGAATTATTTTCTGAAATGATGAATGCTTCAGACTCTGATCCTGTTTCTATTCCAAAGGAGTCAAATTCTGTGAATGATAATACATCTGAATTGATGAAGCAAATTGATATGTTGCAACAGTCTCTTGATGAGGTTGAAGATGAAAACTTTGATCTCAAACATAAACTTGAAAAGTCTTTAAAAGTAAATCAAGAGCTTTGCACTGAGATCAATGATTTGAAAATTACTTTGTTTAAAAATGCTTCAAATGATAAACAAATGTTCAATGATCCAAGCTGGAAGGTAAGAACCAATCCAGAATTTGATGCTCTTACAAAACCTTCAGTTGTTTACTCTGATTGTCCTGAATATCCACCGAGTATTTTTGAAAAGGGTGAGACTTCAAAGAGCACTAGAAAAGAACCACCTTCTAAGTTAGAGACTAACAAGGTTCCTGTTTTTGTTTCAGATATAAAAGGAAACGGAGTTGGGAGGAGTAAGAAGAATAAAGACAATAGTTTGAATAAGAATGATAGGCTATCTAGTGAACCTTTTATTCCAAATAGTTGTACTTCTGACAGTGTTATTTTGAAAAGTAATTCTTTTGATAAACATGGATGTAAGGTTTGTTCTGATAAATCTAAGTTTATGAATTTTTCTCGAAAGAATCTATATTGCAAACACTGTTGGGATAACTCATTCACATACTACTCCCCTTCAAAGTCCAAACAGAATAAGAGAAAAGCTAAACTGAGCTTTAAGTTTAATTCTAATTCTAATTCTAATTCTAATTCTTCTACACAACCCAAAGTGTATCGAGCTAAGGTTGCCAATCTTACTTCTAAAAAGCACTTTCAGGAATCAAATGTTAAGATGGTTTGGAAATGGGTTCCAAAGCCGCGTTATGAATGGAGAGTGAAAGTCAAACCAGATGATATTTCTGAGTTGCTTGATGCTAACCGCGAAGTACCCATCCTGATATGGGTGCCTAAGCAAAACTAATTGTCTCTTTTGCAGGCCTGTCGATTATGGGTAATAGATTCCGGATGTTCATGCCACATGACAGGATTCAAGCACCTCTTGCATAACTATGTGGAGGAGCCTGCCGGAACAGTTAGATTTGCCAATTCTGAAGCCGAAGGCCACGTCAGAGGATATGGAATGCTCGATAACGGTGTTGTGAAGATTCAAAAAGTGCTATATGTTGAAGGACTTGATCACAACCTGTTCAGTACCAGTCACTTCTGTGACATGAAATATCAAGTCCGCTTCACAACCACTCATTGCTATCTAGAGGATCCCGATGGTTACGAAGACTTCAAAGCTGAGCGCCATGGAAATCTATACTATGTAGATTTTCCTACACTGTCTGCCACACGTCCAGTATGCCTACTAGCCAAATCTTCCAAAGCACAATCGTGGACGTGGCATCGACGCTTGTCTCATTAAAATTTCAGATCTATAGCGAAGCTACAGAGACAAGGTCTGGTCAAAGGTCTACCAGAAATAAGGTTCGAAAAAGACTCACTATGTCCCTCATGTGAGTTGGGCAAAATAAAGCAAAGATCCTTCAAGTCCAAAGCTGAATCATCGACCTCATCTGCACTGGAACTTCTTCATATGGACCTTTGTGGTCCAATGCGCACAACATCTATCAACGGAAAGAAATATGTGTTGGTAATGATAGATGACTACTCAAGGTATACATGGCTCGAGTTTCTTCGCAACAAGTTAGATGCGCCAGAGTTGATTATCGCTTTCATCAAGCGCATTCAAGTACGTCTTCAACTGCCAGTCAGAACCATTCACAGTGATAATGGCACGGAGTTCAAGAATGACACCCTGAAGAGTTATCTTACTTTCGTGGGTATTTCACACAATTTCTCTGCAGCCTACACTCCACAGCAAAACGACATTGTTGAACGGAAGAACCGTAATCTGGTTGAAGCAGCTCGTACTATGCTTGCTTACTCAAATCTATCCATGTACCTTTGGGCCGAGGCAGTCGCTACAACATGTTTTACTCAAAACCGTACCATTGTGGTCAAGCGATTTAATAAAACAACATATGAGTTAATCAACAATCGTACACCTAATATCAAATTTCTTCGTGTCTTTGGTTGCAGGTGCTACATTCTTAAAGAGCATCAAGGATTATCAAAATTTGATAAGAAAGCGGATGAAGGATATCTCGTTGGATACTCTCTGACATCCAAAGCTTATCGAATTTACATTATTCGAACTAAGACGGTTGTTGAGAGCATGAATGTCTCCTTTGATGAGAATTCTACAAGGACTTCTGGACACAACAGTTCAGAACTCGTACTTAAGGACAAAGCTTCTATTCAATCCCGAATAGAACCAGCTTCTCAAGGATCCACTTCTTCAAACTCTAACTCTACTTCATCTGAGTTAGATTTATTGTTTATTGATGCCTTTGATGATATATGTGCAAATTTTGAAAAAGGCATATCAACATCAATAACAAGTGGTACAGGCTTGGAGGTCCCTACTATATCTGAAGACATGTCTGGACCTTCCGAAGAAGTCACTGACACTTCATCTCCATCAGGTACGAGTACAAACTTAGTTTCTGACTCTACTAATGCTGAATCTGTCTCTACAGATAGTTCTTCTGGAAACGAAGTCCCGAGCACTTCAACTGTTAGTCCAGAAGCTTCAGTATCAGAAACACCAGTACAAGATGTCCCGAGTACATCTATGGAGCAACCTGCCGTACAAGATGACAACGATGCGTCAAATACGCAACAAACAGTTGAAGCCTTACCAAGCACACATCGTTGGACTAAGGATCATCCCCTGGAAAACGTGATAGGTGACGTACAATCTGGTGTCACAACACGGTCAGCAACAACTAACTTCTGCATGTTTTCAAGCCTCCTTAGTTCCTTAGAGCCAAAGAAAGCGGCTGAAGCTCTACGTGATCCATTCTGGATTTCTGCTATGCAAGATGAGCTTCTACAATTCGAAAGGAACAAGGTATGGCGCTTGATCCCACTACCTAAAGGTAAATCTGTTATAGGAACAAAGTGGGTTTTCAGAAATAAGAAAGACGAAGCCGGAGTAGTAGTGAGAAACAAAGCTCGTTTGGTCGCAAAAGGGTACTGTCAACAAGAGGGCATTGACTATGACGAAACATTTGCCCCGATTGCAAGGATCGAAGCCATCAGAATCTTTCTAGCATATGTCGCGCACAAAAACTTTACTGTCTATCAAATGGACGTAAAGTCGGCTTTTCTGAACGGCGTTTTGCATGAGGAGGTTTACGTGGCTCAACCTGAAGGTTTCGTTGATCCTCATCACCCTGATCATGTCTACGTCCTAGACAAAGCGCTGTATGGTCTTAAACAAGCACCACGAGCCTGGTATGAAACTCTCACTAAATTTCTACTTGCTTCTGGTTTCAAGAAAGGTACAGTTGATACTACCTTATTTCTGAAAAGGCAAGGTGACGACTTGATTCTTATTCAGATTTATGTTGACGACATAATATTTGGGTCGGCAAATCCGAAATTTTGTAAGAACTTTTCAAAGATAATGGAAACAAAGTTTGAAATGTCGATGATGGGTGAATTGAATTTCTTTCTTGGTTTACAAGTAAAGCAATTACCCGACGGCATATTTATTAATCAAGCTAAATATATAAAAGATATTTTGAAAAAGTTCAATATGTCAGACAGTTCAGTCATGAAACACCAATGGCTACTGGTACACTCTTGGACGCGGATCCCTCCGGGAAACCTGTTGATCAAAAGGTGTATCGCAACATGATTGGTTCTTTACTTTATCTGACTGCCAGTTGCCCGGATATAATGTTTGCCACATGTTTTTGTGCGAGATATCAGTCTAATCCTAAAGAGTCGCACTTATCTGCTGTTAAGCGAATCCTTAGATATCTCAAAGGTTCTCCTAATCTAGGCCTTTGGTATCCAAAGGATTCTCGTTTTGAACTAACTGCCTTTACAGATGCTGATCATGCAGGATGTAAGCTAGACCGGAAAAGCACCTTTGGGTCATGTCAATTCATAGGTGACAAACTTGTAAGTTGGACTTCAAAGAAACAAAATTGTGTTTCAACATCCACTGCCGAGGCTGAGTATGTAGCTGTTGCTAGCTGCTGTTCTCAAGTCCTCTGGATGACGACACAATTAAGGGACTTTGGCTACAACTACAAGCGTGTTCCTATTTATTGTGATTCCAAGAGTGCCATATCTATAACTGCTAACCCGGTACAACATTCGAAGACCAAGCATATCGATGTACGATATCACTTCATTAAGGATCATGTAGAAAAAGGTAATATTGAAATGCACTTTGTTCAAACTGACTTCCAGTTAGCTGATCTTTTCACCAAGCCATTGGATGAAAAGCGATTTCAATTTCTCATTAGCAAACTTGGTATGTTGAACATGTCTTAGACCTTACTCATGATTCTAGGGGGAGTATTCTACGTTTTTATCTTGTGTGTTATTTTTAAACTGTTGCTAACGAGAGAGGAATCATTTTCATAAATGATTGCCCTTATTTCTTTTATTTATTCAGGTTTGTTCAAGTGACAATGGTTTCTAATCACATCAGATTAGAACCCGCACTTCAGTGCTTTATTTATTTATTTTCTGCCTTATCTTAAAAAAAATTTAATTATTTACATTAAGTTAAGGGGGAGAATATCTGTGATATTAACAGATTTTTGGATACTTAAATGCTTATCTGACCGTGTGTTCTTAAAGATAAATACTTGCGTTTTATCTTGTCAATATACTTTGTCAAGTATTCATACACATAACGGTTCAGAACATTCTATTTGACTTTGTTATTACCATGTATCAAAAGTTAAATCTTTCTATGGTAATACTCACGTTCTTTGTATTCACTGTTGATTGAATCAAATGTCTTTTCATGTGCTTTCATTGAAAATATGTTTATATATTGTTCATATAAACAATATTCGTTTTTTATTCTCCAAAATCTTATTCTTCATGATAAAATGATATGAGCTTAATTGTCAAACTCTTTTAGTTTGAGGGGGAGAATTGCATCGTCAAACATAACTGTTTTGACTTCTCCAAAATTTTTATTCTTCATGTAACAAGTGGTATTTGTGCTTAGATGTACAAAAAGCCTGTTGAACAACATGTTCTTTTAGGAAAATACATGGGATTCAGTGTGAGTACTTAACAAAACTTCCATGGATTCACGATAACCAGTGTTTCCTACCCAGGAAGTATTCCCTGAGTGATTGAGGGGAGAAGGGTCAAAAGAATTGAGTGATGGTGTGTGAAGAGGTAAAATGGAAAAGAGAGATTGGTTAGAAGTGCGCATTAAAAGAAATAGGGTGAGAGATCAGAGTAAAAGAATATTAAACTCTGCACCAAACCACTTTCTGAGTCGGGCAACTAGCCCATGCCATCTCTTGCATTAACCCCACCAGCTACTCATTCTTTTCTCAAAAAGAGAATGTTTCACATTTTCTGGGGAAGCAGCACATACACTATTGGTTCTTCATTTGGAAGATACTAATATTGAAAAAGAAGGAAAGTTGCCCCACCTTCGAACCCTTTCTCATGCATATTGAGTCTTTGTATAATTTGTTGCTGTCTCAACAAGTTTACATATTTTGAGCCTATATTGAAAAGCAATCATCTATGCTTAATTCTTTAATACACATGCACGAGCACACAGAAATTTGTTTTATGTCAGAACGTTCATAGATAACCATGTGTTATTCGATGATTGAATGGAAGACCTGGGGAGCCAACATCAAAACCAACTCCTTATATAGTAACTTTGTGTTACTCAGTAACTTTGTGTTACTGACAGGCATTCTAACTGAGTCATTTGTTGATTCAGGGTTACAACTCTTAAACTGTTTGAATTTGCAAAGATTTAAACGGTTACAATTGACTATTTTTATCTGAAAAGATTGAAATAATCACTCTTTCCATCTGGGAAGACTGCTCTTATTTCCAGGGCTCGATACATGAAGACAGTTCTAAATTGAAGTCTATAAAGACAAAGGGGGAGATTTTTCCATAAAGGGGAAGATTGTTTTGAAAAGTTTTGATGATGATGATTCTCACCACTCATCAAAAAGGGGGAGAAGATACAAAAAGGGAGAATACTCAAGGAGGGAGAATATAATCTGAAGACTGCTGAAGATTATCAAAGTTTTGAAGTGTTGAAGTTTTGAAGCTATCAACGTCATATCTGAAGAAAAGTGAAGACCCGAAGGCAATTGCAATTTTTTTTTAATCTTGAATCCAAAGGGGGAGATTGTTGGATCAAATAATTGTATTCAAGATTAAATGGTCTAAACTGTATTTATTTGATAGTTAAAGTTCAGGGTTTAAATTGTAATAAATTGATAGTTTATTAGCTATTGGGCCCAAGCCCATTAAGCATTAGGAAGCCCATATGGCCTAAGTATTTAAAGTTTTAATTGTTTAGTTTTTAGGGTTAACCTTTCATTATACAATTATCATATTTGAGAGGCAATCCTATTTTCTTTGTATTCAAAGGTATCAAGAACACACAAGGGTTTCATTGTTTATTCAAGGCATTGGTATGTTACTCTGATTTATATATCTCTTGATTATTATTGTGTTGCTTGATTACTTGATTGATTATTTACCAACTAGATTAAACTGGGATAACAGTTGCTGCAGTGGAAGATGTAGGTTTCATTGGGGATCTTTGTTGGTTGGAGGCATAGTGGAAGTATCCCAATGCCGACTGATGTTGTGGAAGTCAGAAACCATTATTGTGGTTAATAACGGAACGCTGAAAACGAAGTAGTGGTTATGACTGGTTTTGAGGAGATTTGTGAGGAAGCGATGAGTTATTCGGACAAGAAGTGTACCTAATGTGATGTCGGACAACCTTGTGTGGATCCTACAAAATGGAAGATCGCTAGTTCGGTCAGGTGGTTCTTTACCGATGAGGTTTCGTCGGTTATGTGGGAGTGAAGTTTATATAAAGCACGACTGGGAGGGGTTGCGCTTTGAGCATTTAAGTCTTCGGGGTAGTGCGTTTAATCTTTCAGGCTACTGGAGTTTGATTTCAGCAGGTCGCAATGAGCCGACAAAGAGCGATATCTTGTTGAGGGGTTTGAGGCCGTGAAATGCCTTGAAGTCCGATTTCAGTATTATGACCAGTGAGAAGAGAACGGAAATTGTAGGTGTGCCCAGTGGTCGTAGAGACTTGCATTTGTTCTGGGATGAAGTAGTAGAGTGATGGTTGTAACCATGGGCTAGTGATGTCTTAATGACATATTTGGGGTTGCAAAGCATTAAAGCGGTAAGGAGCTTCCTTGAGGATATGTAGGAGGCGGGCGTTATCGTTGTAGGATACACGTCTTCGCCCGAGGATCTAGGGGGAATGAATTGTAAGTGGTAAGATTGTGGTTGGGATGCTAAGTTGAAATTAATTATGTCAAATGTTGGTTGGCGGTTATCTAAGAAAGGAGCTGTATGTTCTGGTTTACGGCAAGTTTTGGGCAGGATTATCTTATATCCCTAGAAGGAATGTTCAAAGTGTTGAACTGCTTAATTCAGAGGGTGGTGCAGTAGATAGGAAATCCGTGAGCTTGTTGAATCATTATTTGAGAATGAAGGGATTCTAGCAGTTTGGGCAACCTTGTTGGACGAGCGAGATTTGTGCGGCACTTTCGAATAGTGGGTAGTGTTTTAGAAGAGTTGGGTTGATTATCGCACGTGAGAATTGTGAATAGTCGGTTGATCAAGCAGGTATTGTTAATTTGTTTCGATACGTTTGGGAATCAAGGAATAAAGTATGCAATGTTGGGTGAGCGGTGTTTCTTGTGACGAGAAGAAAATGAAGAGATCATGTCGGAAAGGTGGGAAATCTGAGAGTAAGAAGTCTGGTAAGTAACACAGAATATGGTGGTATGATCCGGCTGCTAGCCAGTTTATAAATCCTTAGCGAGGGTATGAGAAGGAGATCATGGAGTTCGGTGTGGTGTGAGTGTGATTAATTAAAATCGTGCATCGGGACAGAAGTTCACACCACTAAGTAGTGAGTCGACCGCTAGAAGTGGGTTTGAAGTCTTTAAGGAGGAAGGTAGAGATGGTGGAATATAATGCTCGGAGTGAAGAACCATAATGTCAGTTTTGGTAATGTATGGAAAGGGAATTTCAAGTGCGTCAGTTGTTCAGTGCTAAACTATTTGGAATAGTTTGTATGATCTTGGCTACCTTGTGTTGAGTGGGTGAAGCTGATTTTTAGCACGCTTTTGGTTGAGTGATTGTGGATGTAATGAGAAAAGGAGGTATGCACCGTATTTTTTGGCTAGTTGCTACCGATGGATTACGAGGGTGTTGAATTGTGGAAGTTTCTGCCAGTAGATGAGGAGTTGAAGAGATGACGTTGGGGCAATGTATTTTCAACGTGAAAGAATTTGGATAATGCCAAGGAGTTGAGATCAATGTGGGTCAATAAGAGAAGGTGCTTCTGCGTTGGACTTATGTTGTACTAAGAGGGGTTGCTTGTAATGACAAGTTGCATGATGAAGAAACTCGTGACTGTGAGATGGTAGTGATATCTACAGTTGACGATGTGTTATGTTGGTGAGTGGGGTGAATATGTAATCGGTGATGCATAAGGTCTTAGGATTGACTCCGGTAAATTTTGGTAGATTTATCGGTTATGGAAGTTGTTGTAATCGAGGGGTAAATCTGATGTTTACGTGCGACTATGTATTGATCAGAATTGCTTGAGTAATCGAATGGTTCTATTTTGGTTAGATAGAGACTTTGAGTCAGTAGTCCCAAGCGGTGACAAACGTAAAGTTATTATCTGAAGAGTGTTTGTGAAAGAAGATGTGGTGGAGCCTTTGGGCGTTATTCGGGTAGATGAGAACTATGTTGTGTTGAGGAACCTGTGATCATTTCAGATCGTTAAGTGAATAAATCTGAGGAACAAGGAAATTCAATGGTGAAAGTTCAGTGGCAATTCCATAAGGGTCAAGAAGTGACTTGGGAGTCAAAGTCGGATATGGGGAGCCAATATCCCAGTTTGTTCGACGAAGGAATTCCGGGGACGAAATTCTTTTGAGGGGAGAATATTGTAATAACCGGGCTAAGAATTAATGAATTTATAAGTTTGGGTATGGGTTGGTCAAGACTCGGAAGTGTAAGGGAGTAAGTTGTAACATTGGGAAGAATAAGAGTTTAGCCCTAATGATTCTAATTTGTTATTTTTGGCGGCCGGGCAAAGGAAAGAAGGGACGAAGGCGATTATGCGATCGAAGAAGGGAAGGAGACGACTCTGGTGTGATTTCAAGTTTTTCTGAATTCATCCTTTAAGGTAATATTTCTCCTAAATTTTCCTCTCTGTAGATATTGTTATAGCAGGTTGTTTGGGGTTAGGATTTTTAAAGAATTTGTTGTTGTTGAGTTGGGGATTGGATTAGATGTTCATCTGATTAATGGATTATGGGTCGAGATTGTTATAAATTATGGTTTAAAGTTGGATGGTGGTATTTGTATTGATCTGTAATGAATCTGTAGTGTTGCGGTCGACTATGGAACACCGGTCGTGTACCGAGAAGCGACCTCGGTCGAGAAGTAACCTCAGTCGAGATTTGTATTCGGTCGCAAAAGGGGTAAACCCTGGTCTGTGGCTCCGGTCACTTGGAATCCGGTCGAAGAAGTGTTGGCACCGGTCGACTCCCAAGCTTCGGTCGACTACGGTTTTATTTTGACACCGGTCGAGACTCCGGTCTCTTGGGCACCGGTCGAGAAAAGGGGGGGGGGAAACCCCTGTCAAACCTTTGTAAACTCCGGTTGTTTGCTCCGGTCATGGAGTGGAAGGGAAGACCGGTGAGGCACCGGTCGCTGGAAATCATTCCGGTCCTCAAGGGGGTGTAGTGGGCCGTAGCCCAAATTCTTTATTTGTGGGCCAATTAAGTTAATTTAATTTAAGATAGGTTAGTTTAATTATTTTTAGAATTTGGCCTTAATTTCGGGATTGATCCATTTTCAGTTTGGTTCATTAGGATGCTTCAGTTTTGTTGGAGTTGAAATGTTGGTTATTCGGGTTCTCTAAATTATTAGGAGACCGTTGAGAGTTTGGGTTTAGGATTCACTTTGTTAAATTAAGGAGTGTGGAGAATTCACCAAGCAATGTATTGTTTTTTTAGGTTTCAGTTCGGATAAAGGTAGACGTAAAGCTTAAAGCAAGGGACGACATGTGAGTTTTTCTGAACTAAACTTTTGGTAACGAAAGTATGTGAAGTTTAATTTTAAACGTTGAGTTATTTACGATGGCATGATTTTATTAAATTGTTTCAGTGTGTTATAAATTGTGGAAATTTAAATGTACGCATACATTCTATGGGGAGGCTTTGACCTAAGTCGGGAAGTGTGGCCCGTCTACTCGTGCCGGGGAGTGTGGCCCGTTTATGTCGTTGGGGGTGTGTCCCAACATTAAGGCAGCGCGAGTTAGACACATCGTCTTTGACGGTCGCGTGGTCAGTAGCGTGTTTATTTTTGTGTGTTTATAAATCTGTTAGTTTAATTCTGGAAAGCTATTTTGTTGCTTAATTCTGTTGAGGGGGACTCACTAGACTTTCGGTCTAACCCTCGCTCTTTCAAAACTAAAAATCTTTTTCAGGCAACCGGGTATTAAAGAAAGCAGATAAGGGCAGAAAAAGGGAAGATGAAGCGGGAAGAGTAGAAGGTTGTCATCTTAGACATTCTTTATTATCATCTCAGTTGTGTAGGTTGACTTTAAGAACCTTGAATTGTAAGGTTGGGGCCGTTTTGGTTGAAATTTTTTTATTTATATTATTAAGGTTTCAGTTGCTAATTAGTCGTTTTTGGTTGGGTTTGTACAAATATTAAACAAAAACTCATAAGTTAACGTACACAATCATTCAAGTATACGCGTTTCAAGGTTCATCAACACAACGCAAAATGTTGTAAAATAGAACTCCATAAGACCCAACAAAATTTCCCATAAAACTCAATGAAACCCAACGACTCTCCAAAAATCAAATGGTGCCAAAATCTTTGTTCCCAAAATTTTTCCCTTTTATCGCATTGTAATATAAGGTGACACTTTTCAACAAAACCCGCATGAGACGTAACGCTCAATAAAACTCATAAGTTTACATGCATCAAATCAAGGCCTACGCATTTCAAAGTTCACTCGTGTGTAGCAAAGCGTCATAAAAAAATACTTCATAAAACTCAATAAAACTCACACGAAATAAAGTTTACAATAAAACTCGAACACCAAAACATGGGAATAACTTCTCCCTCTAAAACCTTAACATACGTGGAGGAGATCCAATGTCAAGGTCATAAATCGCAGTTAATTGCTCGAGACTCTAAACAAGGTTAAATCGTAAATATCACAATATCCGAAAATAACGTTAGACAAGAAACGAGGATGAAGAGATCTTCAATAAAAATTTGAAACCACGTGCAATAAAACCAATTTCATGTATGTTTAAACTCACAGTTTAAAATCTGGTGCGTGCTAAACATTTTTCCAAGATTTCGTGATCTAACTCACTTTATAATTTCAGAACATGAGAAACAATTGATGCAAACTTATTTTAGAAATAAATTTTGTGCATAAATTTGGTCGGCACTCAACATCTCGAAATCACGCTCCTCAATTTCCCGGTCATACTATTGTCATCCAAATGTTCAAACATCTTAAGGCAATCATCGAATATTTCATCGATTCACCTTACAATTTCTCCTCGAATAATGTCGATTCTCTAAGTCTATGGTTCTGCACCAACCAATAACCCCGACCCAAAATGGTCAACTCAATGTATTTACCATGCTTATCCATCACTCCCAATGACAATGCTATAAACATCAACTTTTCTATCGGGTACTCGCTTAGAAACTTATTCACTACCCCAACGGTCATCACACCAAGGCAGCTCAAGCATACGCATGTAACATGTAAGTTCACCATAACACTGGCCAGGTGCAATTATGAACGTACCATACATTATCATCATTGCTACCCGTGACAAGTTTCCCGTTTCTAGCGACTCTACCAACCTCAAAATATACTATCTTAAAGTTCCTAATGGTGCAATTTCACTTTCAGTCACTTAAAAGTACGCTAGTTTGAGTCTAGGCATCCAAAATAAACACCTAATTCTCTCAAACTTAAGCTCTGATACCAACTTGTAACACCCTCAAATATGGGAATAACAACTAATTTAAAATTTTCTAAATACATCGATAATTGATCCATCTACAACAACAATTTTAAGGTTTAACTTCAATAGACACATTTCAATCTTTATACACGGTCTATAATAGGGACGGATGTTACTAAAACCCAATAAAAATCACTATCTTCAAAATGCGGAAGACTTCACCAAACTACTTACCCTCGTGTAAAACTAGGGCTTATCTCTTCATAGTATTTCTAGAACCATTCCCCAACTGGAACCTGATGCACATGCCGAAAAATAAAAAGGTTAGGCTTAACGCCTAGTGAGCTCAAGAGTTTTCATTATAGATATGTAAAACAATAAACTTTAAAAGTGTTATTTAAAACGTGATTTCCCAAAATAAAATACATTAAGACTAAAAGCAATCTCTTTTCCAACATTAATCATTTTCATTATTAAAACCACGATATAAACGTTCATTCAAATATAAATCCAAAACCCAAAACTCACACAAAACATAACTTATACTTTAACAACCAAATACTGAAAACGTGGATAAACTCTATCATCCAAAACATCCAAAAACATGGATAAGATTCAATATTCAAAACCTTAGAACATGGATAACAACCCATACTCAAAACGTCAACGAAAACATGGATTATAAAACTCCAAACCCAAAACAACACCTTTCGATGACAAAGGAGACCCGATTACATTGCACGTGACAAAACACAAAAGTAGGTCACATAACTATGTAGAAAACCAAAACGTATGGATTATACTCATAAGACATATCGAGTTCAACCCCTCTAGATCTTTTGCCCGTGAAGACTCAAATTTAACCCCCTGGATCTATACTTTGAGATATCCAAATCCACACAAAACATACAAGCACATTTGGAATTACATCTTACTGCCCGCCCGACCATATAGGTCCACAACTTACTTACCATGGTGACCCGATGCCTATTCTGTGACAAAGTGGTGAACTTGTCCAAAACGGGACATTAAGAACACCGTGCCTATGGATCCATTGCACTAGCTAAAAAAAATTACATGACTCCAACCGAATGAACTAACGCATTCAAAACATGTAATTCTCAAATAAGATGCAGCAAATGCAAATCATAACCAAACGCTCTACATTGAGCTATCAAAACCCGGACAATTGTCCCCAAGACACAATGAGTTCCAAACCGAGCCATAGGCTCAACAATCGAAAGACCAATTGTAAGAAAATCATAAAATGAAATCAAACGTAAATAACCCACATTTGTAACCCATGCTCCAAAATATATAAATAACTCCAACGTAGTTTGGATTGAGACAAAACATTTCTCAAGTGAGTTTATACTATTTACTCTTTCAAAAATGTCACATAACACAAAATCAAGTCAAAACACACAATAAAAGTACTTTGATACTAAAAAATCTACCTTTATAAAACAATTCATTAAAATACCAATGTTTATGATTCATTTATCAAAATGCCCAAAATTCCAAATATGGTGTTTTACAAGTTTATAAAATTAAACACTTCAAAAGAGGAAAAAAATATATACGATCCTACCATTCTCATTATCTTGTGTTGGAAGATACAAAGAATATGTTTTTACTGGAATATGAATCCTGCAGTCATAGGGGTGTTCAAAAAACCCGAAAAACCGAGCCGAACCGTTTGATTTGAAACCGAAAAACCCGTAAACCGGGAAAAGCGAAAACTGAAAAACCGGGTATTCAGGGGTTAGTTTCGGTTTTAAATTATAGGTATCCGTGGGTAACCGATCCGAACCAATATATATAGTACAGTTAATAATATTATATTTAATATTAACTATTTAATTTTTAAATAGTAATCGACCAAATAGTGGATATTTTTGAAAAACGAACCTATTTTAATTTATTTTTCTTGGATTATTTTTTATGTATTCGTTATGTAATTGGTTTGAAGTTTCTATTTTGGTATTATTTTTATATTGCAAATAATATTTTCTTATAAATTTGGGTAACCGTGAACCGAACCGCGAGTAACCGACTAACTTCGGTTCTGTTTGGTTCGGTTTCAGTTCAGGTAACCAGGTATCCGCATCATGCGATTCGGTTCACAATTTTCCTACTAACCGAGTCGAAGCAAACCGTAAACACCCCTACCTGCAGATGAATGATTATTCAAACGCATGAAGTATAAATGCAAAACAAAAAAGAAGCAATATTTTAGGAAATATTTTTGAATGATTATCAGTTTCCTAATTATCCAAGTTTAATAACATATTACTCAAATAAATGAATGTTTATAATATTACCTTTCTACCCCCGATTATTATTTAATTATAAAAAAATAGAAAATAAATATGTTGAAATCAAGAGTGGAGATTGGTTTGTAAGGGATGCAACAAATATAAGGAGTGTATTTGATTTGCCATATATATATATAGAGAGAGAGAGAGAGAAAAAAAAAAAGTTCGAACGAGAACGCTAACTATTTAAGAAAACAAGAAAACAACAAAAAACAATAGACTATGTACAAAATAATATGTGATTTTACACTAACTCGAAAAAATCGAACGCTAGGTCGCGCACATAGTCACGTGAATCATATATGATTTTGTATGTACTCGGTTTCTCGTGTTTTCTTAAATAGATGTTATTCCTGTAATATATATATATATATATACATATATATATAGGGGCCTAATCAAATGTAAACTAAGTATTTTGTGGTAACTATGAGATCCAATATGAGCCACACATTTAGAATAATTAATATTAATTTTAAATAAATAGAAAATGATATTTTAGTAAATTTGTTTAATTCCTAAAATATAACCTAATTCCTAAATTTTCTTATTTCCTTTTACAAAAGGGTATCACAGTGTGCTATCACGTATTTTTTATGTTTACAAAAGGGTATCATAGTGTACTATCATGTATTTTCGATCTTTACAAAGTGTATCACAATGTGCATCACTTATTTTCGATGTTTTTTTTCGATCTTTACAAAGTGTATCATGGTGTGCTATCACGTATTTTTGATGTTTTTTCGATGTTTACAAAAGGGTATAATAGTGTGCTATCATGTATTTTCGAACTTTACACAGTGTATCACAGTGTGCATCATGTATTTTCGATGTTTATAAAGTGTATCACAGTGGGCATCATGTATTCGCCGGAATAATATTTGTTGGATAGAGGAGAGAGAAGAGAGAGGAGATCAAAAATACCTAAAATTCCTTTAATTAAAATTCTTAATTAAAATTACCAAAATTATTGATTTCCTAATTTATCTTCTGATTTGTGGTTAAGATTGGATCTCACGGTTACCACATATAAATGAGTTCTCCCTTGAATGGCCCCCTATATATATATATGTGTATATGTATATGGAGAGGTTCAAATGAGAAATGCTAAGTGTGTGAGAAATAGATAAATGATCTTAGTCCTTCATCTTTTCAACATTTGCAGCTTTAACTGTGAAACAACGGATAATTCCTCGCATTGTTTGCAGAAAATAGAGGGGTAGGT
This sequence comes from Arctium minus, assembly GCA_954870635.1. Classification (NCBI taxonomy): domain Eukaryota; kingdom Viridiplantae; phylum Streptophyta; class Magnoliopsida; order Asterales; family Asteraceae; genus Arctium; species Arctium minus. The sequence goes on from OX941082.1 coordinate 122,923,621, forward strand.
TTGTAACTTTTACAAATAGACGACAAACAAGTTCACATATGAACTATACGTTCATATGTGAAACAGTTAATCAGTTCATATGAGAATCACTTAATTAGTTCATATATGAACCAATTAATTAATTCATATGAGAATCACTTAATTAATTCATATGTGAATCACAAAGGTTCATATGTGAATCTGTTAAATTAGTTCAACTGATTCATATATGAACCTACAACTAATTAGTTCATATGTGAATCACAAAGGTTCATATGTGAATCTGTTAATTAGTTCAACTGATTCACATATGAACCTACAGTTTATTAGTTCATATATGAATAAAAAAAGTTCATATGTTAATCAGTTAAAAAAAAGTGCATATGAGAATTACACGGGTTCACATATGAACATATAGTTCATATGTGAATTACACATGTTCACATATGAACTCGTCCCTCGTATTTGTAAAAGTAACTGTCCTTCTATTTTTGGAATAGCCGCAATTTTTGACCAATCAAAGCCGTAATTCTTGACTAGTCAAAGCTAAAAAATTTTGACCAGTCAAATCCAATCTTGATTGTATGAATGACTAGGATTACTTCTATATTCTCACATACAAGCATTTCTCATTTGAACCTATGCCTATATATACACACACACACACACACACAGAGAAAGGGAGAAAGAGAGAGGTAGGTTCATACGAGAACAATATATATTTAAGAAAACATGAAAACAACCGAGTACATTCAAAATCATATATGATTTACGCGAATTTGCTCGCGATTTTAGGTCGCGACTAGAGTCGTTCGTGTCTGTTTTTTTTCGGGTTAATGTAAAATCACATATGATTTGTAGATGATTTACTGTTTTCTTAAATAGTTAGCGTTCTCATTTGAACCTTCCTCTCTCTCTCTCTCTATATATATATATATATATATATGTGTATATATATATATGTACAGGCGAAGGATCATGTGAGAAGTTGAGTTAACATGAGAAGCGTGAGAAATGGATCTGAACCCTTGATCACTTTTAATCTCAAGTCACATGAAAATCGTGCTTGATATGGGGATTGATCTGATACATCGTATCTTGGTGCATCTCATCCTAATGTGCATCTAACAGTTGATAACCTCTTATCACGTAACTCAACTTCTAACCGGAACCCAACCTTATACACACACACACTGTAACACCCTCAAATTTGGAAAGAGCAGTTAAATTAAAATTTCAAAATTTCATCAAATAAAAGATAAATCTCAAAACAGAATTCTATATTTAACTTCAACAATTATAAACTTCAGCCTCATACAAGGACTAAACTAAAGATGGGTGTTACTTAACCCAAAGATAAGCTGCAAATCCCATAATATATGCGGAAGGCTTCACCAAACTACACACTCCTCGAGTATACAACTAGCACTCTTCAATTCACAGTGTCACTAGAACTATTCCCAGCCGGAACCTGATGCACATGACGACAAATAAAAAGGTTAGACTAACGCCTAGTGAGTTCAAGAGTTTTCATCATGATTATAAAAATCGTTAAACGGAAATAATGCAACATAATCATGATCTTCCAAAATTATTTATTTTAAATATGAAAACGAACCATTTTTCCAATAACACGCATTTTTAAATATGGATGTCTCAATGCAAAACATGCTTTCATGAAGTGGTGCAACCCAAAACATCAGTCAAACGTGAATAATAATCAAGGTTCTAAATGGCGTGAGGCGTGGCGTGGCGGCGAGGGCAAGCCTCAAGCCTTAGGAGCCACGGCGAAGCCATGACGTGACTTATGGCGTCAAATTTTTAATTCATATATAATATTATACATAAAAACGTATGTTTTGTAGTGTTACTCAATGAGTCAATAGTAATAAGCAAGTTAAATTAGGTTAAATATTAAAAAAACTTGGAAATAAAACATTAAGAATGTAAAGAAAAATCAAATATCTCATTACGATAACTGCGTATTAGGTCATGGCGTGCTATGGGCTTAACGTGGCGTGACACACAAGCCTTGGTGCCATGGCGCGCCATGGCGGCTGTACGGCGAGTTTTTTAGAACATTGATAATAATAAATGCCTAAATATTGAAATTTGAATAAAACTTTATAAACCAAACGACCGAAATAAGAGTAAACTCAAGCCCTAAAAATATAACATATGGGGAATACCCCAAACTCATAACGTCACCGAAAAACAAGGATAAAACTTAAATACCCAAGACAACACCTTTCGGTGATGGGGGAGACCCAACTTCCATGGCTAGTGGCGGAACATAAAAGTAGGCCACATTCCAAGTTATTGAGCTCACCATACTAGGATCAAGGCCACGAACACGCCGGCTCGTACTAAGATGTGGGGGAGGGAACCCAATGATTCATAGTCATACTCATTCACTAGGATTACATTTACGACCCAGGGCTAGTATCTGGTCCCACATAACCGTACTAAGTTGCCATCCTAGGATCCAATGTCTCAACTAGCTATAAGTGAGAAATGACTATCCCATAAAAACAGACTCAGAAATTACATCACGAGGTCAATAGCACAATGAGGCCCTCGATGATCCTATAACTAATCTTGGTCCCAACATGAAATAATAACCCCTTTTTAAAAATATTAAATACCGACTCATATGTCTATGGATCCATTACATTACAGTCTATAACAATACATGACTCCAATTGAATGACCAACACACTCAAAACATGTAATTCTCAAATGATGCGCAATAACTGTCATCTTACTCAAAACTCCACAGTAGGCTATTAAAACCGGAAGAATGTCCCCAAAACTCACTTTAGTCAAAACCTAGCCGAAGCTCCCCAATTTACTTTATCGTACAATAAAAGTCAGTGCAAACAATAAAATACATTTAACCAACGATTATGCAAACACAACGACCAAAAGTATGATTAACTCAAATGTTATCATTGGTTGAGACAAACCATTTTCCAAAATGAACTCATACCCTTATATTTCCAAAATGTCTCATAACTTATTAATATGCATTTTCCAAATGGTTTATATGATCAATTACTAGAAAATGATATTTACGTCAAAGGACCTCCATATATGTATAAAATCATCAAGGAAACCTTTCAACATGATTTATATATCAAATAACCCAAAAATCTCACATATGGGATTTTCACAAGACTTATAGAATCACGTACTCAAAATAGACGGACTCGCCACATAAATCCACATTTGATATTTATCAAGTAAAAACACATAGATACTTCAAAATGGACATTTTTGGCATGTACATAGTTTTCACAAATCAACTTGAACTCACCTTCCTAGATTTAGGCTAAAACTAGGCTTTTACCCCCAAAACTTGAATCTCCTTTGATGAAGGCTTGAAATCTCCAAGAAATCTCCCTAGATATTAGATCCAACATATCTACAAGGTTTCCTTCACCACACAAGTCATCAAAATCACACACAAGTTGAAGGATGAAAGGGAAAAGGATAAAACCATCAAACCCTAGCTTAACATTGAGAGATATGAGGAACTTACCACCACAAATTACTCTTGGATCTTCCATTATCCTTTTCTAATCTTAAAAACGAGTTCATAGCAACAAAAATCACTTAAATCGGAGTTGGGATGAAAAAGTTATGAAGACATGAAGTTTTGGGGCTAAAAATCGAGTTTTATGCTCGACAGGGCTTCACGTGGGTTTCCACGCGGCTAAACCCGCGCCAAAACCCGCCCGCTTGCCCTAAAGCCGCACGGGTAACCCAATGTCGCATCGAGCACTGCTCGCCCGATTTTCTTCATTTTTCTTGTCCGATCACTGTTTTGGTCATAACTTCTTCGTTTTAGCTCCGATTTTGCTCCGGAAAGAACCGTTGGACACGTAACTGAATCCTTCATCCAACAAGAATATAAAATATAGGATTCAAGTCCAAAATCCTATTTCTTCTTTTTCCCTTAAAATACCTATTTGTATTAACTTGAAGTTATATCACCCAAAAAATCGGGGTGTTACACACACACACACACATATACTATATTATAAAGCACGGATAATAAACTCTTGAATACAAATTATTAGGCACAAGGTACCATCATTTTATGCAAGATTTTAAAAATCTCTTAATTTATAAGTATCAAAGCACAAGATACATATTAGTACTGTAGACTTCTAACACCCACCAATTTGGTATGTGCAAGACCTTCCTTTTATGCAGACATTTCCATGTATCACTATTAATTAATATATTATATTACTATAATTTTGTTTTAATTATATTATTAAATATGTAATTGATTATTTTTTCTAGATGTCATTAAAATATATAAGATAATCATTGAATTCTAACAAAATACTTAATTTTTTTATATAAAAAACATTATATTATTAAGCCTAAATTAAACAAATTATAAAAAAATCATTATCACTTTCTCAAAACCATCCAAAATCGTACTGTAAATCGACGAAAAAATAAAATGAAACATTAAAATCGTGATGCATCTCGCTGCATTGCACGAGTACGCTTCTATTGAATAATTATGCGAGAATGATATCTATTTAAAAGAATAAGAGAATAATTATAGGACAATCATTTCATTATATATACCTTAAATAATTAATTCTAAAAATAAATAAATAAGAATATAAATGTAATTTAGTTATATAAAAATTATTTTTGTTATTTATTTAAGATTCTACTTTTACCATATTTGTGAATTTAATATGATTTAATTTTTTATTTAATATTTTTTTATATTTAATTCATTTAAAATATGCATATTTTATTTTCATTTAAAGAATTCATTTTTTTAATTTAAAGCAATATTTAAAAAATTACAATTTTCATTAAAATCACATGCACAATGAATTAATATTGTTTTTCAAAATGTTTTTCTAATCATATGTGATTTAAAATTTGAAAAACAATAAATCAAATTAAACATTGAAAAAGAAAATTAATGAAAACAGAATCATATGTGATGTGTAGCAACACACGTTAAAAATGTATAAGATCACATGTATTTCAAAACGTAATTCATAATTTTTCATCAAAATCACATGTGATTCACAATGAATTAACTTTTTTCAAAATGTTTTCCTAATCATATGTGATTTAAAATTAGAAAAACAATGATTGAAATTAAACATTGAAAACATAATCATATGTGATGTGTAGTAAAACACATTTAAAATGTATAAGATCACATTTACTTCAAAACGTAATTCATAATTTACACATATGATACATTGACGAAAATTAGCGAGTCTTTTTAAGGAAAAAATGTCAATTAATTGTGGATATCACATGTGATTTTTGATGAAAATTGTAAAAAAAATCCTAGATAAACTAATTCAATAAAAATAAATATTTAAGATGAAAAACTAAATCACTATATTTTAATGTTGTAAAAAATAATAAGTAAATAAATAAAAAATTAATCATGCTTAAATCACGAAAATTATAAAAAAAATCATGAATAAATACCTTAATTAAATTTATCACATAATCTATATAGAAATAAATGAGTTTCCATATATAATATGTATACAACAAATAACACATATGTTGTAAGACCCTAAAAATTGGGAAAATTTAAAACTTAAAATTTCGGCAATATGACGTCTAAAATATGAGGGTTTATAAGACCTGTAAATACGAATGACTAAAACCCAATAAAGTTGGGATAGTTACATCAATAAAGTAGCGGAAGAATAAGACATAATACACGACAACCTATTTAATCTAGAACATTAAATTAACTAGATTAAGGGTGGGTGTCGCTATGACTCCAAAACGCTTTTCTCTCAACGATTCCTAAATAGCCCAGTCCTCCAAGGATCCTAAGTGCGCGTCCGGCGAGTCAAGGTGCCCTATGCACACCACTAGTAGGACCTGTGAGCCATTAAACACCAAACAAGTGTTAGACCAAAATCTGGAGATATTGCAAGAATTTAACAGTTTATAATGCAAACAATTACAATGTAATTAATTGTTACCGAAGTACCCGAAGGTTGGACCAATGTCAACATTCAATTCGTAAAAGATGTTCCAAGTCTGTATAAATACACAAGAGACATCTCTTGAAAGACGGGGGAGACCCGTTTCTATCTTGGGTGACGAGAATACGTGAATGGGGTCACCCTTGATGTTATTGGATTTCACCTCATATCCCGGTTCTAGTTCTCATGCCATAAAAGACATCACAATCCTCAAACCATTTATGCCTCTATTGCCTACTCTGTCGAGTTACACCTCAAGGACTTACGGACATGGGTGCCTATCCAATCTAGACAAGTTGCACCTCAAGGACTTACGTCCCCTATTGCCTACTCGCTAGTGACCAATCAGTCAACAATTATAGCCACGTATATATATGCCATCTAAATCTTCGTGCACAAGGAGATAGATATCTACTTCACAATTAGATCATGACCAAGTAAGGATGGTATTTCTCATGCATAACATATTCCTTTCCAAAACATAATAATGCATATTTCATGCTCATTTTTATACCTCATAGTTCATTTGACAACAAAGCCACCATCAAAACAATGTAATGACCCTAGCTATGAATATAATCATTTGTAACCCCAATCTCATATTTATAAGGATGGTCTTTTACTAATATATAACTCATTTTGCAACTTTATATGCACAAAGGAATCCTCATGACATTTAATGACTTCAACAAGGACAAAAATCCCTGTACAAGGTAAATACACAAAACCCTAATTTTAGTTTAACATTAAATTCTCCAACATCTTCACATAAGCAAGTAATAACGCAAATATAGTATAATAAGGGTTAAGGGACTCACCAAATAGGCTTGTGATGTGAAAACCCTAAATTAGTAAACCCTAGAAGTAGAGATGATGATTTGAAGCATCCCCAAAGATGATAGATATGTCCTTTGAACCCTAGAATCCTATTGATGGACATTAATGTTACTATGGTGTGGTTGGGAACTCATTAAATGAGGGGACAAAGAAAGGAGAGTTGGAGACTTAGGGCCTGTTTGTTTTTCTTTTAAAACATCTGAATTTGTCTGAAGTCTAAATCGGTCAGATATTACCAGATTAAGACTGTTTGATTTTTTTTAAAACAAGAGCTGAAAAGCTTTGACCGTGCTCTGATTTTATAAGTGGTAAAGAAAGCCCTTAAAACCTCTCTTTTTACATCGTGTAATCGACGCCTCCCTCCGGATCTCGTCGATCGATCTCAAGCCCACTGCCCAGATCGATCTCTCAAGCCCACTGCGAAATCGATCTCAGATGACACCCAAAAGCCAAATCGATCGAGCTCTCAAGCCAAATCGATCAATCTCTCAAGCCCACTGCCTAATCGATCTCAGATGACACCCAAAAGCCAATTCAATCGAGCTCTCAAGCCAAATCGATCGATCTCTCAAGCCAAATTGATCGGTCTCTCAAGCCCTACTGCAAAATCAATCTCAAAGGACACCCAAAAGCCAAATCGATCGATCTCTCAAGCTCTACTGCCAAATGGATCTCTGGGTTTTTTGGGTTTTTTCGACTAAAAGGGTTATCTGACCTTCTGTTACCCTTCTGTGGACTCTCGATCGATATTGAAGAAGCTGCTCCTGAACGGTATGATCATCATACTTCTCGATCTCCATATTTTGATTCTGGTTCTTGATTTCTTCTTCTCTGTAACAATTTGATCATTCTTCTCGATGCTTTGGTACCTCTAAGAAAAAATTTTCCTGCAAGAAATTTTCAATGTCAAGCATTGAAGTTGTTGCAAGTAGTTTTAGAGCCCTCCCATCCTCGTTAAATCAACAGTATACATCATGTAAACACCAAGCTGCTGAAAGAAGTCTGTTTCTATCCTAGTTTTTTTTCTTCGTAAATGGTAATAGCAAAGTAGTATTATTAGCAAATAAGTACTTATACCATGTATTGAGATAGAAAAATGAACAAATAGACAATTTACAAAACAAACAGGATTGTTGTTATTGTTGATTCAGATTCAGATTTCAGACATTACAAAAACAAACAGTCTTACTGATTCAGATTTCAGACTTCAGCACCACCTCTTATTAATCAGAAGGGAAATAAGACTTCAGACTTCAGACCTCTTAAAAAACAAACGTCGCCTTACCTTGAAGATGATAGAAAAGCGTCTAAGCAAAAGATCCCAAGAATGCCAAATAAGACCTCAAAAATCGGATAAAAAGGGAATTAACCCGCTGGCCGCCGGCGACCTTGCCATGCAAGAGTGCCATGGGCATTCTCGTCGGACACTCTCACCCGAAATGTACCGCAAGTCCCTGCCAGCCCGCGATTGTGACACCTGCGAGTACGCCTTGGCACTATCGCCGGGCATACTCGCCCCATATGTACCGAAGGTGGTGGTTCCCTTGCGACAATGCCCTAGCGACAGTGCCACTGGTTTTCGTCTCTTTGTCTAACGGTCGTTAGCTTTTCTCGTTAAGTCCAATTAAATGAGAGGTATTTTAATCATTTTCACTATTTTCATTATATTAAAATAGAAAAAAAAACATATTTTAAGATTTAAATGGTAAAAAAATGTGGTGGTTATTCTTTTTCTTTTCGTTTTTTGTTTTACAAATATAATATAGTTTTCAACTTTAATATAAAATTAGGAAAATAATGAACATGATTAGCTAAAATACTTCCATTTAAGTGGATTTAACGGATAAAATTTACCAATTGTTAAACAAAGGAACCAAAACTGTTGAAGATTGAAAATGTGAGAGTTCATATCCAAGATTTTAATATTTGAGAACGATACCCATTGAAAATTATAAACATTAGAGATGAAATTTGAACTTTACTCTTTGTTTTTTATGCAAAAGTTCATGATTGATTTTTCAATAAATAATATTCTTATAAAAACACATACACGAATACATGCAAAATTGTACATAACAATTTCCATTGTATTTGGACTTTCATAATTAGTAGAAAAAAAGGTTGATTATTCTTATTTATTGTATCACTTCTTTTACAAAATATAATAAAGCAATAGAGTATAGACCATTGATTATTTAAAAAAATCAATTATTCAAATAATAAAGATGATTAAAAGTTGTTCAAACGCTTAAATAAATATCGATTTATTAAATATAAATTTGTTTGGGTAACCGTAAGTTTTCAAGTCAATTAACGTGCACTGACAGATACCCTAGACAATCATGAATACCTTAAAGTCATTGTAGATGAACCCTTATGGCGATAAAGACTTTAACAACATCTAGTTTTGAACTTAAGGTAAATAAAAATTTTCATTACATTTCTTATAGTTTAACCAATATGTCTGTTAGAAGATGAATATGGTTGAAGGAGACGATGAATATGCTGAAAGTTTGAAACCTCGATATATTGATTGAGAGAAAACGTACAATATGAAAAGTAAAATAATGAAAAGTAATCTAACCTAGACTACAAGATACAACATATTTATACGTAGACTAAATGGGCTTGGGCCCTATACTGACATGGGCCTGGGTCCTTTATATACATTAACATCCCCCCTCAAACTCAATCGGGAGAAGAATGAGCCAGATGGAGTTTGGAAACTAGATCACGAAACCGTCCTGGTAAATGAGCTTTAGTGAAAATATCAGTCGGTTGATCAAGAGTCGAAATAGGAAGAAGCTAAATAGTCTTACGAGTCACATGTTGACGAACAAAGTGACAGTCAATTTCAATATGCTTCGTTCGCTCGTGGAAGACATCATTGTGAGCAATCTGAATGGCACTGTTGTTGTCACACCACAATGGAGTTGGAGACTGTTGAGGAGCCCCCATGTCAGAGAGTAGCCAGCGTAACCACACAAGTTCTTGAGCCGTGTCAGCTAGTGCTCGATACTCAGCTTCAGTACTGGACCGAGTTGTGAGAGATTGTTTCTTGCTTCGCCAGGATATAAGAGAGTCGCCAAGAAAGAAACAGTAGCCGGTAGTGGAGCGACGATCAGTCATGTCACTGTCCCAATCAGCATCAGAAAAACCTCGCAAAGTCAACGATGAGGTGGATGGAAAATGAAGACCATGAAACATGGTCCCTTTTAAATATCGAAGAATGCGCAAGACAGCAACGTAGTGATCAGAACAGGGTGCGGACATGAACTGACTGACAGTATGAACATCATAGGCAATACCAGGTCAGGTCACTGTCAGATAGACAAGTGACCCCACTAACTGGCGATATAAAGTAGAATCACGCAGATGAGGTCCAACATTTGGAGCCAAATGAAGGTTGTGCTCAAGAGGAGTGGATGTTGTTTTGTTGTCAGTAATCCCAACTTTTGACAAAAGATCTGAGGTGTATTTGGCTTGACACAGATAAATTCCCGATGGATCGGAGAGCACCTCAAGACCAAGAAAATAGTGTAAAGAACCAAGATCCTTCATCTCAAAATAGGAACTGAGAGATGACTTCAGATTGGCTATGCTTGTAGAGTCACTGCCAGTAATAATCATATCATCCACATACAGGAGAAGTAAGATTGTGCCAGCCTCAGTGATCCGAGTAAACAGTCCTGAATCATAGTTGTTGGGTGAGAAGCCCAGAGAGGTGACTGTGGAACTGAATTTCTCAAACCAAGCTCGTGGAGCTTGCTTGAGGCCATAAAGAGTCTTCCGAAGACGACAAACATGACCTTGTGGAAGTCGAACGCCTGGAGGAGGTGTCATGTAGACTTTCTCAGATAAGTCACCGTTCAAGAAGGCATTCTTAACATCCATCTGAAAGAGAGGCCATTGTTTGGTAGCTGCGATGGCTAAGAGACTGCGAACAGAGGTGACTTGAGCAACAGGTGCAAATGTCTCCTCATAATCAATACTGTACTCTTGATTGAAGCCCTTGGCCACAAGACGAGCTTTGTACCGATTAATAGAGCCATCACATTTAGTTTTGATTTTGAACACCCATTTGGAGCTAATGGGTGACTTGCCTGATGGAAGAGGGACAGATTCCCATGTCTGAGCTTTGTCAAGTGCCTGAAGTTCCTCATCCATAGCTTTCTGCCAATCAGGGTTAGAGGAGGCTTCCTTGTAGGAAGTAGGTTCGTGATTTGACAGCAGAGTAGCATAAACATGATAATCACGAAGATGAGAAGGAACTTGTCTTACCCAATCTGATCGTCTAACATTATGAGATTGAAAAGTTCCAGGAGCCAAAGACTGAGTAGGCACCTCAGATGTTGGTTGTGCGGATGGAGCAGATGATTGATGTTGATCAGGAAAACTAGGAGAGGCAGGCTGTGTGAGGGCAGGAGACTCTGAAGGAGAGGCAGACTCATAAGGAGTTGGAACAACAGGTGGAGGTGATATGATGTCAGATTGGAGTGAGTCCAATGAGACGGAAGCATTAGTGAAAAACGGAGTGGTGATGTTAGGAGACTCATGAAACTTGGATATAGAAGAGAAAGGAACATGTTCCCAGAAAGTAACATGACGAGATATACGAAGACGCTGGGAGATAGGATCCCAGCAGCGATAACCCTTGTGCTCAATACCATATCCAAGGAAGCAGCACAGTCTGGAGCGAGGTTCAAGTTTGGTATGTTCATGAGATTGTAGTTGAACAAAACAAGCACTACCCCAAACTTTTAGAAGTTCATAGGCAGGAGTGACCTCATAAAGAGCCTCATAAGGAGACTTATTATTAAGGATGGGAGTAGGGTGACGATTGATAGTATAAGCTGCAGTGAAAGCAGCTTCACCCCAAAAACGTTCTGGACATTTGGCAGAGATGAGAAGAGTGCGAACCGTATCAAGAATATGACAGTGTTTGCGTTCGGCACGACCATTTTGAGGAGATGTGTCGGGACAGGAGTACTGAGAGAGAGTCCCCTGAGATTGAAGAAAGGAGAGAAGAGATGACTCTTTGTATTCCATAGCATTGTCAACTCTAAGAATCTTTATAGATTTTGAGAATTGAGTGTGAATCATCCGGGCAAACATAATATAAATTTTGGGTAGTTCCGAACGATGTTTCATGAGATATATCCATGTGAAACGTGTATGGTCATCAATAAAAATAACAAAATATCGAGCACCCCCCACGGATGGATGAGGTGTTGGTCCCCATACATCAGAATGAATAAGATCAAAAGAAGAAGTAGAACTAAACTCATTCATTTCAAAAGGTAAAGCATGATGTTTGCCAAGTTTGCATGATAAACAAGAAATATTATCAGTTGATACACAATTTCCTAACACTCCTAAATGAGTTAAGGATTTTATTATGGCTAGAGATAAGTGACCTAGCCGAGCATGCCACAACTCAAAAGAGGAAGTGCTGGAAACTGAGGAAACAAGACTTGAAGAGGGTAATGGAAGGCGAAGGTAGACCACTTCAATCATCCGTCCTACTTTACGGCCGAGTCCAAGGATCTGCTTGGTCTTTGGATCCTGTACAACACAACCAGAAGAATGAAATAAAATGATCAAATTTGATTCAAGAAGCTGCGCAATCAAAACTAAGCTCAGAGATAGTTTCGGAACATTTAGAACATCCGGTAATTGTATATGAGGAGTGGAAACGTTTCCACTAAAGGATACCGGTAGGCCAGTGTTGTCAGCAGTTCTTACTGACGTAAATTTATGAGGTGGTTTCTTAGACACGAAACCATCAGGGCAAGGTGTCATATGATTGCAACACCCGGAGTCAAAAAGCTATACGTTACCTGTTGCAGCTGAGTGTGGAGAATTCATACCCATAGCACCAGACATGATCTGCTCCATGAGTTCCTGATTGCAACACATCAGTTCCATTAGGTCAGGTGAGGAGGATGAAGAAACCTCGGTATCAGCAATAGTAGACCCAGCAACAGCGTGAGTCCGGTTCTGAGAACCAGTGTGCTTTGAGTTCTTCGGGCATTCAGATTCATAATGACGCGGATGAGTGATGCTACACCTACGACACTTACGGATAGGACAATCAAGAAGAAGATGAGCAGTAGAATGGCAAAATGCACACTCAGATGTGTTCGTCTTTCCCACAGATTTGGAATGATTGATGTTGGTCCATTTGCCTTTGGACTTGGGATGAGACGTGTAGAGAGCGCTATCAGTAGCAGACATCGGTGAGCGCATGTGAAGACGGGTTTCCTCACTTATCAATTCTGATATTGCTTCTTCAAGAGTAGGTAAAGGCTGCCTATGAAGAAGAGAAGCACGAACATTCTCAAATTTATCAGTCAGACCCATCAGAATAGTGATCAAATGTAGCTGGTTGAAGTAGGCGGTGAATTGTTGAGCTGTTTCATCAAAAATCTGTGGTGCTCCAAGACTTATATGATCTATGAGAGACTGCATTTCAGAGATATAAGAGTTTATGGATTGATCAGGAAGCTGACGTTTGCTCTGAAAAGTGGTCCACAGTTGATACTGATGAGACAGGCCTGATGACGTGTACCGCTTGGCAAGGAAATCCCAGAGACTTTTGGCGGTAAGATAACCAAGAAACTGTTGGTTGATCTCAGGAGTAGTGGAGGCATTAATGAAGCCCAGAATACGAGCATTATTGATGTCCCACTCATTCATGCATTTTGCAAAGTCAACAGCGTTCTCAGCTGTTTCTTGAACTGGAACTTTGGATGCACCAGTAACATAGGTGTGAAGGCCATAGGATTTTAGCAAAATTGTCATATGGTGAAGCCAAATAATGTAGTTGCTACCATTGAAAACAACTGAGATGGGATTTAAGTGACTGAAATTGGTAGCCATGAATTGAGTAACAGATACTGAGAAACAGTATTAATGACCGATATTAACGACCGGTAGAGTTTCGACCGGTAGGGTGTTCGACCGGTAGGGTGTTCGACCGGTAGGATGATGTTCGACCGGGATGTGGACCGGTATTAATGACCAGTATTAACAACCGATAGGGTTCAACCGAAAGGTGTTCGACCGGTGGATGTTCGACCGATAGAGTTCGACCGAGAGGTGTTCGACCGACAGGCGTTCGACCGATAGGGTTCGACCGGGAGGTGTTCGACCGATAGGCGTTCGATCGGGGTGTTCGACCGATAGGCGTTCGACCGGCTAGGGTTTCAGAAAACAAACCAGCGGCGGCTTCAAACAGATCGATCGATCTGATCTTGAAGAAACAAATCGATTCAAAGCAAAGAAATCGATTCAAAGGCGATGACTCACAAAGAACCAGCGGCGGCGACAAGAGACGGCAAGAGGCAGAAGCGGCGACAAGAGTCGATTATGGTTCGGATGGACAGTGATGACGATGAACAGTAAAACGATGAACAGTAAAAAAAATCGAAGAATAAACCTACAGCTCTGATACCATGTTAGAAGATGAATATGGTTGAAGGAGACGATGAATATGCTGAAGGTTTGAAACCTCGATATATTAATTGAGAGAAAACGTACAATATGAAAAGTAAAATAATGAAAAGTAATCTAACCTAGACTACAAGATACAACATATTTATACGTAGACTAAATGGGCTTGGACCCTATACTGGACATGGGCCTGGGCCCTCTATATACATTAACAATGTCAAAAACCAAAAGTTATAAAAATATAATTGGAAATGGGTGGACAAGAAGAAATCAAGTAGAGAGTGGAGATCAAATATCGTTAAACACCATGCTCAAAAAGTTAACGATTTTTTGTTTTTTTTTTTTTTTTTTTTATTCCACACCTGAATAGACAAATCATTAGAGTTTGTGTGGAAACTACAAGGCAAGTCACCTAAATCACCTTCCATCCTTTTTAAATTCAAGTTATTTTATGGAACATGTCTTTGTGGAACATGTCTGCCAAGTCACCTAAATCACCTTCCATCCTTTTTAAATTCAAGTTATTTTATGGAACATGTCTGCCAAGTCACCTAAATCACCTTCCATCCTTTTTAAATTCAAGTTATTTTATGTACACGAGTATCATATAAAAAAAAAAGCGGATATATATTTTACATGAATTTTCCGAATTAGTTGACTTAAAAAGCAAATATCATTTTTGTCCAAGTTATAGTAATTTTAGAATTAAATTTAATATACCTTTTATAAAAAAGATTTAAAATTAATATAATGATCATCAAATATGATTTTTATATTTTATATGTACGATCTTTTTTGAAGAGTTTCTCAATTACAGTAATGGTATTGATAAAAAAATCCAGATAAAAATCAAATGATTAAAAATAATAATTTACTTAATTATTAAGTAATTGTCATCAAAATATAAAATTTTGTGGAAGTGAATGGTTTTTTGTTATTATATTTAATTTATGTTATTATTTATTGTGCTTGTACAAGTAAAGAGATTTTTGTTTTTGCAAAAAATAAATAAATTATAAAAATATAAGTACAAAATCCATTTTCATTTGTTAAAAATTTATTATTTAACTTCGGTTTTAACTTAATAACTGACTACACTATTAATTTATCATATACTTTTGCTTTTTTTTCTAATAAAAAATTTCCATATTTTTATCATCAATTCCGATTTAAAATTCATATTATAATAAACCGTGAATAATAAACCATCCAGGACACATAATTTTGATTTTTTTTTTGTTTTTTTAAATACATTAGAAGAGTACTAGTGCAATGCAGCGAGATACATTTTAATCGTTCATTTTATTTTTTTGTCTATTTACAGTACGATTTTGGATGATTTTGAGAAATTGATAATGTTTTTTTTTATAAATTTATTTAATTTAGGCTTAATAATATAATGTTTTTTATATAAAAAAAAATTAAGTATTTTGTTAATTAGAATTCAATGATTATCTTATATATTTTAATTTCATTTAGAAAAAATAACCAATTACATATTTAATAATATAATTAAAACAAAATTATAGTAATATAATATATTAATTAATAGTGATACATGGAAAGGTCTGCATAAAAGGAAGGTCTTGCACATACCAAATTGGTAGGTGTTAGAAGCTTGCAGTAGTAATATGTATCTTGTGCTTTGATACTTGTAAGTTAAGAGATTTTTAAAATCTTGCATAAAGTAATGGTACCTTGTGTCTAATAATTTGTATTTAAGAGTTTTTTATCCGTACTTTATAATATAACTAGTGTTGGGCCCGGGCATTGCACGGGAGGATAAATTTTTTGTTGGAATATTGAACCGAGTTAAAATGAAACGTAATTTCTCTGTTAACAGTTAATGAAATACAATGTGAAAAACGAATGTATTTTCATAAGTGGTTAACTTGCATATATTCTTAATCGTTTGTTGTTATGAGTTTGTGCAATAATATTGGTAATAGTTTTGTATTATATTATTTAAAACTCAAACGACATGTCTCACAACATATCACTATTATTGAAATATTATAAATATGAACATACGTTTTTTACAGATTTTGCAATTTTTTTGAAACCTCCTCGACAATCACTTTGAACGTATAAATATGTAGAGTAATTAACAACATTCAACCCACATCAAATATGACAAAGAAAAATAAATGATTTATATCTTTTGTAACCGGCAACTCAACTGGTATAGTTCAAATTCACTCAGTACCACTTGAAAATTTATCTGACTATTGACTTCAAGACCTCATAGTATTAGTCGATAAAAATAAAGATATGTATATATATCTTATTCCCTACTTCGAAAGATATGATTGTGGGTTTTGAAAAATATAAACAAATCCTCAGTAAATAAAATAAAATATAAAAAAGTAGTTTTTCAAAGAAACAAAAATATAGTGGAATAACTTTTGTTCAGTTGCAGGTTCCGTCATTGACACCCGACCGTTCGTCTTCTTCTTATACTCGGATGATAAATAGAGAAACTATATATATTTATAGTGAATGTAGAGAATATTTTAAAATCTTTTATTTTCATTTTCGATTTTACATTTAAATGTAAATATATTAAAAATATGGAAGAATATTTTTATATCTACATCGTTTCTATTTTATTTTCTTTGCACTTGGTTAATTTGGAAAGTATTGAGGAATATTTTTATTTTAAAGAATACGATAATTTATTAGTGTATCTCGTTATTTTTTTATTTTTAATTCATATCAACCTTCTTTTTTCTTCTTTTAATGATCGTGAAAAAAAATACGTGTAGATTTTATATTAGCAAAAAAAATATGTGTAGATTTTATATTATGTTAATATAAAATACGTGTAGATTTTATAAAATAAAATAGATTTTATATTAGCAAAAAAAATACGGAAGAAAAAATAGTTTATATTACATCTCATTATGGAAAAAGATTTTATAAAATAAAATATGGAAAAATCATTATGAGATGTAATATAAAAAATACGGAATAAAAAAGATTTTATATTACATCTCATTAATATAGATTTAAATGTAAAATCTACATTTAAAATAAATTATGCTAATATAAAATATATTTTATAAAATCCTCCACAAAAAAACAAATATTTATATTAATAAATGAGTATCTATTCCACAAATAGATGATTATGTGAGATACTGTGTTTGAAAATGTTGTAACAAAGCATTAAAAAATTGTAAATTAAGTAATTGACTTTAATTAATTATAGCTTGTGTCTAATAAGTTTTATTTAAGAGTTTTTTATCCCTGCTTTATAATATAGTATAGATAGATATAGATAACCTATTTTAAGTTGTTTAAAGAACGTTATTAAATTGTAGTTGTAATTTTATTCATTCAATAACAGTAAATGAATAATCACAATCTCCTCTTAGATGATACTTGACATACTTAGTAATGAGATTTAGGAGAATATAACATATTTTTCCAGTATTAAATCAGATGTTGTTTGTTTTTTTGATTTTGTTAAATAAAATACATTGTTATATATTCACTTTTAAAAGTAAAGATATTATTAGACCATTATCAAAGAATTATATCAAAGTATTGAATTCATCGTTCAAATTCATTTGCATCAAATCCAAACCCTGCCATTATTCTCATTCTTCATATCTTCTTGCAATCATAAAGTGTTTTCATTCTTTATATCTTTTTCTCCAAAAAAGGTTATTACATTATCATCTAAAAAAACAAAATATCGATATGATACTGATTTCCAGATCATCATGGGAGAGGTTCATCGTATCTTCTTCTAGTCAAGAAAGGGCACAAAATCAAATAATAAGACAAAGAAATGATGGACCCACATAAGAAAGCAATCCGTATAAACAATCCCCACCTTACTTACGGCAAAAGAACAAAACGTATTTTATGTGTTCACACTACATTGAACCCAATGTCAACAGACGCTTTTTAGCATGTTAAATGTGTGATTTTGAACAGGGTCCCCAAAATTTTGGGTCCCAATTTTACGTTGTTTGGTGTGTTTAATCAACGAATGTAAAACTACAACCCACCTTAGTGCCTCAATAATTTCTATTATAAAACAAAAATAATATGCCGTATCATCGCCTCGGTAATTTGTATATATGTATATTTGTTATCTCACCTTTACATTGTAATCGAAAGGTTCAAGTGTAACAGGAGCTCCAAAGAGATTGGAACGTCACTGAATGTCAAACATGCCCATATTTTTTGAATCTAAATCTATATTTATTTATAGATACACGTTGTTATAGTATCACGATTAAGAATCCCAAGGCTACATCACATCCAACGACTTTTTAAATATGTCAACTTAATTTTTCGTCATATCTAAATCCAAAATAACTTGCAATAATGTTGATGAGTTACATGATAATTTCTTATAACAAGATTATGACTTTGGAAGATATAAGTACCAAGTGTTTGGTGTGGCCATTTATGGGCCCAATTATTTTTAAGAAACCTAATTAAGAGTTGAAAATCTCTTTCTTAATTTCTCTCCTACTTTCTTTCTCTCTCTCTATATATATAGAGGACGGAACGTTCAAACGAGAACACTAACTATTTATAAAAACAAGAAAAAGGCAAAAAACAGCCGACCGTGTACAAAATCATATGTGATTTTGCAATACCCGAAAAATTCGGACGCGGGCGATGTCAATCGCGACTCACAGGTCGCGCGCATAGTCGCGTGAATCATATATGATTTTGTATGTACTCGGTTGTTTTCGTGTTTTCTTAAATATATATTGTTTTCGTTTGAACCCAACTCTCTCTCTCTCTAAGTTTTTGATATTTGAGAACGATATCCAATTATCCATTGAAAATTATACACATTAGAGATGAAAATTAAACTTTACTCTTTGTTTTTTTATGCAAAAGTTCATGATTGATTTTTCAATAAATCATTTTCTTATAAAAACACATACACGAATGCATGCAAAATTATACATAACAATTTCTATTATATTTTATAACAACCCAAACATTTCTATACAAGCATAATATCAATAACAAAATTTTACGTCAAAATGGCCCCAAGTCAACAATAAATCTGAAGGTTTGCGGAAAGGCAATCTATTACACAACTGAGATTACGAAGATAGACAAACTAAATGACAGTCTTCTAGCCAACTCCAGCTTACACCTTCTCGTTGCCCTTATCTGCTCTTCCTATCCCACGCCTGCCTGAAAAGGGTTTTTAATTTTGAAAGAGCGAGAGTTAGACCAACGGTCTAGTGAGTCCCCTCTAACAACAGTTTTAACTCAACAAACATTCAAGAATTTATCATAAAATAAACCATTTTTAGCTTCAAAGAAAACATTTAAACTTTCAACAAACTTCTCAGCTCACACTACCACCACCCTAAGTGACAGCCTGTCTGTGGCTCACACTGCCTTATTGGGACACCCCCCCAATGGCCAATGGCATAAACGGAACACCCCCCCCCCCCCGCATGAGCACAGGCGGGACACTCCCCCAACTTTGAGCTTAATTAACACACTTGTGACCATGTATGTAATATCCGGATCCAAAATTTCGATAATTTTGATAGTTGGGTGAAAAGTTAAGCGAGACCCAAAGTTCAAGGGGGTTAAATGAAACTTGGGTTATATATATATGTTTTAACCCTAAGATATTTCTCACTTTTCATTCCTGATATTTTGTGGAACGACTGAAGGAGACGAGAGCAGGGAGAAGGGGAGACTAGGTCTCGAAGGATCGTTTGGTTCTCTTCAAATCAAGGTATGATTCTAGTCTAATACTCCATTCTGCAGTAAGTTAGTCGGTAAATGATCTCGTTGTCAAGCTTTTAGCCGTTGCATTCGAGATTTGAGAGTTATTTTGGTTCTGTTCGAGTTTTGAATCGCCCTGGGCGAGTTTTTTTGAATATCGACCGGACCAGGGAGGGGCGCTGACCGGTGTCGACCGGTGTGGTCTCGACCGGGGTGGTCTCGACTGGGGTGGCACAGTGTGTCGTTTTTGAAATGTTTAGAGAGGGAGAGAGTGTTATTTGCGAGTTAGCTTACCGTTTTTATTTCGGTATCGTCGTAGGTGGTGTTAATCGTTAGAAAGCGGGCTTTAAGCGAGAAGGATCTGAGGTGAGTCTTTCAAACTAAATCCGTTTACGATTACGAAAGTTATTTGATAAATGTGAGTTTCTGAACTGCACACCTTTATTATCAAAAGTTTGTGAAGGTTTATTGAAAAGTTTGATTTAATTATGTTGGCATGTTCATGCTATGTTTATATAAACTCGTTTTATATATTGTTGATGATTAGATGTATGCATACATTTAATTCGGAAGTTTTGACCTAAGTCGGGGAGTGTGGCCTGCCTGATCGTACCGGGGAGTGTGGCCCGTTTATGCCTTTAGGGTGTGTCCCCAAAATAAGGCAGTACGAGACAGACATACCGTCTTTGACGGCAGTGTTGGTCAGTAGTGTGAGTTAAACTCGCGAGGCGTAAAGTGTGGTAAATGTTTGGTCAGTAGAGTGAATTATGCTCGTGAGGCGTAAGGCTTGTTTAAATGTTTTAAATAATATTTGAACTGTTGCAGTAGCGCTTGGAGGGGACTCACTAGACCATCGGTCTAACCCTCGCTCTTTCAAAACTATAACCCCTTTTCAGGTTATCGCAAGGTAGCAGGTGCCGGTAAGGGTAAGGAGAAGATGTGAGCTATTTCCAGGAGCTAGAAGACTCCTTGTAGTAGTTTCCTTATAGACTAAGTTGTGTAATAGGTTGTATTTGCAAACCTTGTTTGAATTGTAGGCTTGGGGCCATCGTTTTTGGTATGGATAATTACATTTTGATGTAATTAAAGTTCAGGTTGTTACTGTTGGTATCAGAACCATAGTTTAAGGGATTTAGGTGACCGGATGGTCCTAAACTTAAACTGTGAAATAGAGGGACACAACTGAGATGTAGGAAGCCTTTAAGGAGTCATCGGTCATCGAGAATTGGGACGACAATAGTGAGGACTCTCATGTAAGGTAAATTCAGAATTGCATCTGGCCAATGCCATTATGAATCTACAGGTGCATGAGTATACTCGAGTACTATTGTTGGGTTAGTCGGTGGGTGTAGTTTTGGGTAGTGAGTTCTATAATTGAACGATAGCGTTGGTCTGGCGTGTTGTGCGAGCACGTTCATGGGTTTAAGGTTAATACCTTCTGGGATGAGTATTGTGTGGGATGTAGATGTTTCGTCTGGAGGAAGAACTTCTTGGGTCTGAAAAGGGAAGACTGGCGATTGGAGGTGAGATGGTCACTCCAAGGGAGTCGTCGGTTTGGTAGTTTGTGATGTCGATCAATGGACATCAGGAGAGTTCACCCCAAGAATCGAATAATAGATTTGAGCCTTTTGAATCAGTAGTTAACTGAAAGTGGGCGAGGGTGGCTGAGAGACGGTATTCGTGTTGACTAATAAATGGAATGAAGACAGAATGGAAATGAGCTATTGATGGTAAGCCTAGTTGGACCAAAGTAAGGACGCAGGAATTGCGAATCAATGGTCGCGTTGGTTACTGGTAGTGGAACGTACCAGAATATTGGGAATCGTTGGTGCTGAAGATGGATGCAATTGTGAGACACCTGACTGGTTGGTCGGGAGTAAGGGTCGGTGGTAAATTGGTGTGAGTGTAAGCAGTCGACCTTACGAGAGCGAATAACCTTCAATGAAGTGGGAGTATCATGCATGGTGTTTTCGAATAAGTTGCTTGAGTCTTTTATGTCAGGTCTATTGGTGTGTTTGCACCTTTGAGTCATTTGTTTTAAAAATGAGTTAACGTGTGTAAACGTGTGTGGGTTTTAGAAAAAGGGCAAGTTTATTGCACGGTGCGCTAAATTTTGAACTTAGTAATTTGGAAGTTATTGCATTTCTTTTATAAAAGGAGTTATCTTTTGTGGAAAATATAACATCTTTTGAGCGTGTGATGTTATAAGGAAGACTGGTATGGACTTAGTCATGCCAGCAAGGGCGGAAGTCGACTAACTCACTCAGCATAAGTAATTTTGTTAGAACTTCTTGAAATCGCTTGAGTAAAGTTTCATTGAAAATATTTTCAAATGTGTCAAATGATTTCAAACTATTATGTTGTCATGCATGAAGGCTATGAACTCGTTAGGTCGTAAGGAAGCATTGAAGTTAAGGATGAGGAAAGGGGTGGAGCATGAGAGTGTGACGTTCGGGCCATTGTCGGTCGATTCATGATCCTGCTATTCCTTCTAGGGAAATGCGGAGAGTGACAGAAGCCTTAGCCCTTGAGTGCTAGGAATGATTCGTTTTGTGGTAGCATGCACTCCTAACCTGAGATGGTGTAGTCGACGAGTGGTGTTGTTTAGGTTGGAATTCGAAGTCGTTAAGGTACGCCTTTTAGCAGCGTGTTGTTACGTAACGTTGTGGTTTTTGGATGAAAAGTTATTGACATCGAGTCGGAGTTTTGAGTTGATCTGGTAATCAGATTCTATCAAGTGAGACATGTGCCTTCAACATGCGAAATCGGTGGGACACCGAGATAATTATGATGTGTTGGAAGGAGTAGGTTCCTTTGGGAATCCTTGTTAGTCGAAAACATTGTTGAAGTATCACTATGTCAACTGTGATGTTGAAGTCAGCGACAATTTGTTGAGGCCATTGCTGGGACGCTGAAAATGGGGAATTGGCTACGGTCATGTTTTTCTGAGTTTCTTAAGGAAACTAGAGGTCGTTCGGGAACGGTGTGTATTTGGAATGGTATAGGACCACCTCGAGGGGACTTTTAAAAATGGGAGATTGTTAGTTGGACAGGTAAATTCCCATGAGGTTCTGATGGTTCGTGTGGGAGTAAGGTATAGGGAGCAATTGGGGTGGTTGCACTTCGAGCAAGTTAACCCGTGAGAGAGTACGCTTAATCTTACCCAAAATTCTCCTAACACCTCTATTCCCAATCGATCAATAATCAAACTGATGATAAATAAAACCCAAAAACCCCAATCCATACCAACATCAGATTAAAGCCTCGTTCCCATTATTCAAACTTAAAATCAACAAATTATAATCCCCCATGATCCAAAATACATCAAAGAAGGAAAACTTACCTTGAAGAAGATCAAAATATGCTTTAATCTAGATGAGTCGTCCTCTTCCTTGCCCCTTTCCAAAATCGCCCTAAGCCTCCCTCTACTAACAATTAGCCGCCAAATACCCTGACTAATGAGCCTCTAGGGTTAAAATCCCTTCTTTTCCAACTTTTTACTTTAGACCCCCAAACTTTGTCCTTATTAAACTTTCACCCAACTTCTTAAGTCTTTTACTTCTAGCCCGTTTATTACATATTTGGACTTTCATAATTAGTAAAAAGAACCTCATTATTCTTATTTATTGTATCACTTCTTTTACAAAATATAATAAAGCAATGGAATATATATAGACCATTGATTATTTAAAAAAATCAATTATTCAAATAGTAAAGATGATTAAAAGTTGTTCATACGCTTAAATAATATCGATTTACTAAATAAAAATTTGTTTGTGTAACCGTAGGTTTTCAAGTCAGTTAACGTGCACTGACAGATACCCTAGACAATCACGAATACTCTGAAGTCATTGCAGATGAACCCTTATGGCCATAAAGACTTTAACAACGTCTGGCTTCGAACTTAAGGTAAATAAAATTTTTCATTACATTTCTTATAGTTTAACCAATACGCCATAAAACAAAAGTTATAAAAATATAACTAGAAATGGGTGGACAAGAAGAAATCAAGTTGAGAGTGGAGATAAAATATCATAACAGCGAATCCATCCTTAAACACCATGCTCAGAAAGTTAAAGATTTTTTGTTTTTATTTATTTATTTAATTTTTTGCTTTCACACCCGAATAGACAAATTGCCGAGTTTGTGTGGAAACTCCAAGGCATTTGCTCCACAATCTTTGAGAGTGTGCTTGTCAGATCACCTTCCATGCTTCTAACTTTAAGTTTTATACAAAAACAGACATTTTATATGAACTTTATAAAGGATAATCCTAAAAATAAGCAAAATTGGAGTTGATCAATCACAAAATGATCAAAATCTTCTAAATTAGCACAAACTAAACACCTATTTCACAAAAATCATGAGCAAAAAACACCATTTTATGAAATGTACTTTTTGACATGTTACACTCTTTGTGGACCCAATTTGCCAAAACCATGTACAAAACTCAAAATTTCAAAAAAGGATTTTGCTATTGTTTTTTTGGAAGCAGGTCCAAAAATAATGTTAAACATATGTTGTTTGAAAAAAAAAAGGTTTTGTTCTTATTTTATCTAAAATAGATGGTTATTTAGTGCAAATTTAATCATTTTATTAAAGCAGTCCAAGCAAATTTGGTCATTTTGAAACGTGGCATCGTCCAATCGCACAACCATAATAAAGAAGATTTTTTATATCTTCTTCTAGTCAAGAAATGATGGACCCACATAAGAAAGAAAACAATCCAAGTAAATAAATCCTACGACAAAAGAACAAAAATATTTAATTTATATGTGTTCACACTACATTGTCCAACACATGCTCTTATTTTTGAAATCGAAAATCCATAGCATTTATAGATACAAGTCGTTATAATGTCATAATTATGAATTCCAACGCTATATCATATTCAACGACCCTTTGAACATGCCAACTCTTTTAATTTCCAGAGCTGAAAAAACTAGATCCAGAACAATTTGCAATGATATCGATAAATTACAAATCACTATAGCACAATAGTTCCAGACGACAAGATTACAGATATGGAAGATATAAGTACCATAAACAAATGTGTTTGATGTGTCCAATCATGGGCCCGATTATTTTCAAGAAACCTTAATTAGTCAAGATTCGAATATATCTATATCTATATCTATATCTATATCTATATCTATATATATATATCTTTCTCTCTCCATATCTCTTCTATATATACATACATGTATGATACCCCCTTTAGCTACAATAATTATTCATTCCTGAAGTAGAAAATAGAGATCAAAGGGAAGAGTGCAAAGAAGAAGGGAAAACCCATGATTCCACCAAGGAGGGGTAAAATCAAAAAGATGATATTTGAGAAAATTCTCAACATGACACTTGGTCTTAGTCGAGATTGGGTTGCAAGAAAGAAAGAAGTCCTTTCGTACCTCGAAGGTTGGATTCTTGATCCTCCAACTAAGAAATAAAGGTAAGTAAACCAGGTCTTGTTTGTTGAAATCATGTAACTTATTATATTTTTTGTTGTATGTGAAAAAATTCGAGAATATGATCATGAATTTCATTGAAAAATCACTACTTATATCTTCCTGATTTCCCTTTTGCAGCGTGGATCCATTATGACAAGTTGCTGGTGCAAATTAAATGATGACTTCATCCCCACGGATTGATGAGATATACCTACGTGATGTATGTGCTTTAGAGAGAAGCTTAAAATATAACATGATGTGTATCTATAAAAAGGGTAAAATAGTAATTTTAGTTTTGTTTATGATTCAATAGACACGTTTTGCTTGTTTAAAATAGTTGGAAATTGTTATCAATCTTACAAGTCATAAGCTATAGAATCATATGTTATCTCCATCTCAATTATAGATATATTTGTCAACATTGTCAAACAATTTAAAAATGTTCTATTTACATCATTTTCTTTATATTGTAAATATTAATTAGCGTTTGGGTGTAGGGACCTTGAGGGCAATTATGTCATTTTAAATTGGTCAAAGAACCAAATAATTCGTCCTTAGGTTGATGGTGACATATTGGCATCAACATCAACAACCACCCCCACAAGATTGTTATTCACTTGGTTCGGTCGAATTAAGACCCAAAATCTTACTGAATCAATAAACTTGGGATTGACACATTCTTAGACAAAAGCAACATAGTAGTTCGAATCAATTGAACCGGACAAACCATTCGAAACCAATTTTATAGTTTAGACTAACTTTTTCTTATTGTTTAAACATAGTCTGGGGCACCCTTTAAAAAAAACTTCTTGTTATTGTTTGTATAAGAACATTATTCCAAATTCCAATTGCTTGTATATGTTGTATGTATACATGATTCCATTCCAAATCCTACCGACCAAAGACGTTATTAAACCTGATTAAATATCATTCAAAATTCCTTCAAATTTCAATTACTTTGATAGATTTTATTTCTTCAAAAAACATTCTGCAAACCACACACCACATAACTATTAGTTTTCAAGTCATGGTTCCTCTAATTTAACGAACATTAATGATTGCATACTTGCTTCAGTGAAAAAAACTGGAAACATTTACAAGGAGAAAGCAACCACTTTCACGACATCAGGAGGAAGAGCGGAGGTGGAAAGGAAAGACATGAAAAAACTAGGGGTGTTCGCGATCCGGTTTGAATGGTTTAACCCCTCAAACCACAAACCATACCACTATAGCGGTTTAGAAAATTTCCAAACCGAGCGGTTTGGCAACAAGTGACCAAACCGGTCAAACCGGACCATAAAAAGGCGGTATGGTCTGACCGGTTTAGGAGGTTTAAGCTTATTATTGACTTTAAACTAAAAAAAACATGATATCTATATCTAAAATGAAATTTCTATCGATATAGCACTACTAAAAAAATAGCATGGCGAATTATAAAAAAATGTCTATCTCTAAAATTAAAAAAAGACAATGAGAAAATGACAGAAGGTTAAACAAATCCACCAACAATAGTTGGAATTTTGGACTAACATTGAGCAAAACGAATGACGATTTGGAATTTTGAATTTGATTTTTGACGGATTTCGGAATTTTGTCAATTTATAAATGAAAACTAAAAAACATAATGTCTTTGACGATTTTTTTTATCTGGGACATAAAAGTAAAACTTACAACATGAAAAATAAATACAATTCATACATGTGTATTGTTGGCGGTCGGTTCGGTCTATACCGCTCAAAGAAATGTTCAAACCACAGACAAGACCGGACCGCCAGACCGCTCAAACCGCCAAAAATGGTCCGGTTTGACTTGGTTCGACCAATTTGAGCGGTCCAACGGTTTTTTTGAACACCCCTAGAAAAAACGAGTGATTTGTCTATTTGCCACGTTGGTATTTTAAAAACTCATCCCCCGCAACAAGTTAGACACATATATATTATATAATTATATAACACAAATAAAATGATTAAACATAAATAGTCAGTTATGACCCTCAAAACCTTAAACCAAATTGCATACCTAAGCTTCATTGAGATTTTTAGGTATATAACCTTAAATGAGATTTTAATTAAATCCATGACCCTTTCATGAGTGCTTCATTAGTCCTCAAACCACCAAACCGAGTAATGAAGGACCAAACTGATCAAATTGTTTTGGTTTAACCGGTTTCTACTAACCATTAGTGGATATACTATTTCTTTGATGGTAATTAAACCATCTTAAACCATAAACCCTAAATTCTAAATCAATGATAGAGGAAAAACACAATATTATTGATTTTTTAACAATTATACAAACTGAAATATATATAAAAGTTATTTATGTAACACTCTGAATTTCAAGTTTAAGGGGAAACTACAAGAAAACACTGCCCCACGCGGATGACCGCGCGGGTTAGGTCGTGTCGTAAGCCGCGCAGAGCACTGTTCGCGTGAACATCCAGTGGGCGGCGCGAGTGGGCGGCGCGAGTGGGCGGCGCGAGTGGGCGCGCGGGTCAACCCGCGCCACAACCCGCGTGTGCGCCCTGACGAGTTAAAAAGGGGATTTTCAGCCATTTGCATTTATTTCCATCATCTACTTCCTCTTCAAAACTCTCTCCTCATTCATTTCTCCCCAAAATCGATCAAAGGAGCCTACCAATCATCATCCACTACATTTATTGCAAGAATCAAGCTTCCTCAATCAAATATTTCAACCAAGGATCTCAAGTATCAAGATCATCTTCTTCCTCCATCCATTTCAAAGGTTCATCTCAAGTTTCTAGGGTTCATCTCAAGTTTCTAGGGTTTTGTTATAAAACCTAGATTGTGAGGTTTTTTTAACCATTTTCAACTGAGGTACATGTCTTGTATGCTATATGTTATTTCTTCATGTTCATGAATATATCTGATCACCTGATAGGTTTGACCTAACTGCTATATTTATGATTATTGGGGATTTTTGACTAATGTGCATTACATGGACCATGATGGGTTTATTGTTAGTATTATTTTGTCAAGATTGTGTAACATCATGGGTTCTATGAAGATTATTGTTGAACCTACATGTATTAATGTTTTTGACTTAATATGGGATTGGAATCATGCGTAGTCTTATACATGTATCATGTGGATATGGAAGGTGTATAGAGATGGTTATTATATATATAGAGAGGTGGTTTCAATTGGAAACCATATTATATTGGAAACTTTGGAAACCGTCAATTTCATTGGTTAAATTAATGAAATTGGTTCATAAAGTTGTTTAATATGATCAAGTTGTTTCATATAATTCTTTTATTAATGAAATTGTTTCATATATTTGTGTTTTTTATGTAGTTTCATCTATTTTTTCTCATTCTGATGAAATTGTTTCATGTATTTTCGCATTCTGATGAAACTTTTTCATTTTTACATAAAAAACACAAATATATGCAACAATTTCATCAATAAAAGAATTATATGAAACAATTTCATTAAATTAAACAATTTCATGAAACAATGTCATTAACTTAACCAATGAAATCGAGGGTTTCCACGGTTTTCAAAATTAGAGTGGTTTCCATTTGATCGCTCCCCTATATAGATATATATATATATATATTGGAGGAACCGTGAGTATGTGCTAGGAGGATGTAGTCTTAGGTGCCACCGTGACGGTATGCACCTAGACCTCCGCCATTTGGAGTAATGCCTGAGAGGTAGTCTTCAAGTGTGTTGGGCCTTTGGGATGTTGTTCATACGAGCGAAAGTCAAGGTACATTGACTTAAGGTAAAACTCATTGGTGTGATGGGTCTCCCCCATTGATTCCCATATGGCCCATGTTGACTAAAACGTTCTATAAATGTTCATATATGTGCTATAAATGTTATGTCATGCTTTTGTACCACTCACTAGGCTCATTTGGCCTAACACTTGTTTGGGTTTGACGTGTATCTCAGGTTTTAGCGACGCGACCGCCAAGAAGGTCTAGTTGGCATAGATGCGAGCTTGGGGACATTTTTGGGACGCCAATTATAGAAAGCTTATTTTTGGATTGGATCACTACTTGTATTAATCTTGTTCCTAGGCATGATTTAGATTAAATGGTTGTTTTCCCTCACATCGTTATTCATTACAAACTTGTAATCTTAACAGGCGTTTATTGTCTCCCTTTTTGGGAGGAGCTCATTTTTTGGCATATTATGTTACCATGTTTCCCTTTTATGGAAATTTTTGTTTATCCCAATTTTTGGGGTGTTACAAGTTGGTATCAGAGCTCTAGTTTAAGTGAACTAGGTGTCGACTCTAGCATACCTAGACTTAAGCTGGTTGAGCACATAGTATCACTGTCCATACGGGTAGAGCATTTCTAGGTGGGGGAGAGTATTAGGATTACGGAATTGCACTGATTGAAATTTATAATAATGACAACGAGAATTCTTATGTAAAATACGTTCACAATCTCACTTGGCCAATGTTTTTCTGAATTTATGATTACATAAGCATATTTGAAATTGTTATTATGATGAATAATCGTTGTAGTAGTACGTATTGAACCCGTTATCTTCTAAAGAATTAACCGGTGTGATTTTTGTCATATATGACAGAGCATCATGGTAAACACTCAAAACATGCTCCAAAACCTGTGAGAGGGACAAATTGAAGACGAATCTACCGCCGATCAACCTCCCATGGTTGAAGCTACTGAAAGGCCACCCATGACCAATGTCTTGGGTGGAGGACCCGAGCACGTACCGAGGGTAAATCTCAAATCCGCTCAACCAATTGTGGAGGAGGTGACCATGGAAACAAGGATAAGAGACAACATGATGCAAGCCATGAATTCGGCCATGGCACAACAAAAAGAATTCTTCTTGAAACTTTTGGAAGATCGTGATGTCAGTCACCGAAGAACCAAGGCAATGGCGGAGCATGCTGTGAATGGGTCGGGTGGCGGAACGGCCGTCGTTGGGACTAAGGAGCATGTAATTAGGACCGAAAAGAAGAAGGACGGGGGTTGCTCCTTCAAGACTTTCCTATGCAGTCGGGCTCCAGAATTCTCCGGGACGACTGACCTGCTTGCATGCATGGGTGGATTCAGGATGTTGAGATGGCGTTTGAGTCGAGCGAGTACGCGGACTCTCAAAGGGTCAAATTTGCATCCCAATTACTCAGAGGGGATGCACTGAGTTGGTGGAATGTTTCCAGAAGGGCCTTTACACCGGAGGTTCTAGCCCAAATCACTTGGCCAATATTCAAGAAAAAGATTATGGAGAAGTATTTCAACGAGAGGGCATTGGATAAGATGGAAGACGATTTTCGAAAAAGAAGGGCATCTTATCGGTCGCTGATTACGCCAAGCAATTCATGGATAAGTTGAGCCTGGTAGAGCACTTGGCAGCAGATGAGGGGGCGAAAATAAAGGCGTTCGTGAAGGGTTTGCCGGCAGATATGAAGACAGACGTGAGGAACGCTCACAAGAGCACCTTACAAGAGGTGACTGAGGCATCGCAGCTGGTAGAGGACGATATGATACAAGACAAGGAATAGAAGAAACAACAAGGAGAAAAGAGAAAGTGGGAAGGGCCGACCGGGCCCGTGCGACCATCCAAACCCTTTGACGGGGGGAGGAATATGGAGTCGAGACGCGACACACTGTGGTGCTCTAAGTGCAAGAGTAAACATTTCGGGCCTTGCAGTCAGAGATCTCTCCCCAACCCTATCGAATGTTTCAATTGTGGTCGGAAAGTCCACTGGAGTAAGGATTGCCCCTCCCGGTCGACGGTTTGTTATGAATGTCGGGATCCGGGACATATCAAGAGGAATTGCCCGAAACTAGCAAGGAATCACCAAGGAGTTCCAAGTGTGGTAATACCGAAGAAGGAAATCCAACCGAAGGAGCCGAGTCGGGCCTTCCAAATGACGGCAGATGAGGCGAGGGAGACAGCGGATGTGGTGTCGGGTACGTTTCTAGTGAACTCTCTACCTACCCGTGTTCTATTCGATTCGGGTGCGAACCGATCATTTGCGTCTACTTCATTTTGCAAAAATTTCACTACTCTCTCTAGTTTGTTGACTGATGCTCTAGTAGTAGAAGTAGCCAACGGGGAACATTTGTTGGTTTGGGAATGCTACTATGGATGTATCTTAGAGTTAGATGGAGAGTCGTTCGTTATAGACTTGTTATCGGCGGATATCGGGGGGTTTGACGTGATTTTTGGGATGGATTGGCTATCCAAGAATGATGCCGGTATCTTTTGCTACAAGAAAATGATTAGAGTACATTTGTCGAAGGGTGGCGAAGTGATAGTCTACAGAGAGAAGAACCGAAAAACCAACATGATTATCTCGGCACTAAAGGCACGCAAGAGCCTAGCCAAGGGGTGTGTTTCATACTTAGCCTACGTGATCGACGCGAAGTTAGAAAAGAAGAAGGTAGAAGATGTGGATGTGGTGCGCGAATATCCGGATGTCTTTCCGAAGGATCTACCCGGACTACCGCCGGAACGAAAAGTGGAGTTCCACATCAACCTCACTCCGGGAGCCGCTCCGATCGCTCGTGCTCCTTACCGACTGGTCCCGACGGAAATGCAAGAGATGATGACGCAACTTCAAGAACTTCTCGAGAAAGTATTCATACGACCGAGTTCGTCGCCTTGGGGAGCTCCGGTTTTATTTGTGAAGAAGAAGGACGGGTCTATGCGGATGTGCATCGACTACCGTGAACTCAACAAGGTCACCGTGAAGAATAAGTATCCTCTTCCCCGGATCGATGACCTTTTCAATCAACTTCAAGGAGCGGGATGTTTCTCCAAGATAGATCTGCGATCATGTTACCATCAAGTACGGGTGAAGGAGAGTGATATTCCAAAGACGGCGTTTCGGACGAGATACGACCACTATGAACTTCTAGTCAAGCCTTTCGGATTGACTAATGCCCCAACCATTTTTATGGATTTGATGAACCGAGTATGCCGACCTCTATTAGACAAGTCGGTCATAGTCTTTATCGACAATATTCTTATCTACTCTCGGGACGAAGTGGAGCATCGACAACACTTGCGAGAAATCTTGGAGATTCTTCGGAAGGAGAATCTATTTGCGAAGTTTTCAAAATGTGAGTTTTGGCTCCAAGAAGTCCAATTCTTGGGCCATGTTGTATCCAAGGACGGGGTGAAGGTGGATCCGACGAAGATAGAGGCGATGATGAATTGGGAGCCACCAACGAGCCCGAAGGATCCGAAGATTTTGTAGTTTATAGTGACACCTCTAAGCTTGGACTCAGGTGCGTTTTGATGCAAAGAGGAAAGGTAATCGTGTACGCATCGCGGCAACTCAAGGACCACAAGAAGAATTACCCTACGTATGACTTGGAGTTAGCGGCGGTGGTGTTCGCTCTGAAGCTATGGCGACACTACCTCTATGGGACGAAATGTACTTTATTCACCGACCACAAAAGTTTGAAATACATCTTTGACTAAAAGGACCTCAATATGCAGCAACGACGGTGGTTAGAGCTTTTGAAGGATTACGACTGTGAGTCGCTTTACCACCCCGGTAAAGCCAATGTGGTGGCGGACGCTTTGAGCCGGAAGAATTACGGAAGCGAAGTTAAGGTAACTTTAACTAGAATCGACGTAATCTCGAGCTTGGTGGATGACATCAAGCGAAGCCAAGCGGAGGCACTTCGAGAGGTGAACCTCAAAAATGAGATCATGGTGAAGCAACGGGAAACATTAACGGAGGATAGTCGTGGTCTTAAGCTTTTCCAAGGGAGGGTGCCGAAGATTGGAGGGATCCATGAGTTGCTATTGGCGGAGGCTCACAAGTCAAAGTACTCCATACATTCCGGTAGCACCAAAATGTATAGGGATTTGAAACTTCATTATTGGTGGTCGGTAATGAAGCTCGACGTGGCCAATTACGTGGAAAGATGAGTCACTTGTCTTCAAGTCAAAGCGGAGCATCAAAGACCTTATGGGAGCATGCAACCATTGACCATTCCAGAATGGAAATGGGAGCACCTCACAATGGACTTCGTCACCAAACTACCGAAGACCTTGAAGGGGCACGACACTATTTGGGTAGTGTTGGATCATAAATTGTATTGAAGATTAAAGTTAAAGTTAAGGGTTTAAATTGCAATTATGTTAAAGTTAATTAGAGAGTTTAATTTGTAATAAGTTAATAGTTTTAATATTAGTTGGGCCCAAGCCCATTAGGCCTATTAGGCTTAGATATAAATAGTTTTGGTTAATTAGTAGTCGTACATTTTCTCTGTAATCCTACATTCAAGGTATCAAGAACACACAAGGTTTTCATTGAATATTCAAGGGATTGTTATGTTATTCTAATCTTTATATCTCTTGATCTATATTGTGTTTGTGTGTTAATTATCAACTAGATTAAACTGGGATAACAAGTGGTATTAGAGCCAAAAGAATCAAGTGTTTAGGATTAAATTTGTGTTTATCGATTATACTGTGTTCTAACTGTGTGAAGGTCGAATGCATGAATTAATGTGTTTTTATGCTTGAAATTGATATGATTAGATGCGTTTTGTGTAATTGAATATCATTTGAGTACTTAATTGCATTTGAATCTATCAAATTGATTGGTTTTTTTGATGATTTTTGGATCTGGGTTCGACATATCTGGGTTGAACTTTCGACCACTGTGTTGTCAAAATTGAAGCATAAAAGTTGGTTTTTATTCATTGATCTTGATTGTGATTCGATCGATATATGTTTATAGACTCAAAAAGTTTGATATTTGCATTCAATTTCTGTGTTCGTTGATTTTCTGGGTTCATTATCGTCGATCTAGGTTGGAACTAAGAACGTCCCAGTTGATATTCAAATCGACAGACTATCGGTCAACCTAAATACACCATATCGGTCGAATACTTTGTATCGGTCGAGACACCCCGTCACACTATCCTGGTCGCCCGGTACACACACAGTCCACATCGGTCACTATCCCGGTTGACAGTCTATTGGTCGAACGCTTTATCGGTCAAAGACCAATACCGGTCGCAAGGAATACCGATCTAAACTCATTCCCGATCGAATACCCACTACCGGTCCATATCGATTCCGGTCTCAGTCGCTTACCGGTCACATACATTTTATCGGTCCATACACTTTATCGGTCCATATACTATTCGGTCGACACCTTACCGGTCCTCTCACAAGACCTTTACCGGTCAAAGCATTATCGGTCGAATCTACCGGTCGGACAAGTTCCCGGTCCAAGCAAGACCCCGGTCGACCATCTTTGCGCCAGTTACTGTTCACTTTTCGTCAGAATTTCAGTTTGATTATGCAGTATTATTTGAAGTTTTATACTGTTTGCGAGTACTGCATTTAATTATTTTTGGAAATTTATTTTTCTGAAGATTTTTAAGTGTAGCTTTTATCTATTACTTGATTCTAAAGATCTCATCTAGTTGACTCTCTTGGTACAGAAAAGTTTGCTTACTAACCATACAGCTAAGATGTCGAATCAGCTTCTCTCAATGGGCTCTCAGTCCAAACCTCCCGTCCTCATGGCTGATGAATATCAGCAATGGAATAAGAGAATGATCCAGTTTCTGAATCACAAAAATAGAGACTATATGGAATCAATCATCAATGGTCCAGTAAATCCGATGATCAGAGTACAGGGTCAAACTGAAACTGAAACATCTCCAGAAATTCCTGATAGATTCGTCCCTAAACCTTATCAGTACTTTACTGAAAAGCAGAAAGAACAGTACAAGACAGATGAAGAGGCTCTTATTTATCTGACCATGGCAATTCCGAATGACATCTACAACCGAGTAGACAGTCGGAACTCTGCAAAAGAAGTCTGGGATGAACTATCAAGACAGTTTGAAGGAAGTGAAGTCTCCATCCAAGCTAAGCAGAATCTATGCATAAATGCATACGAGGGATTTCACGCAAAAGAAGGTGAGACGTTGCTAGAGACCTACAACAGATACAACATCATTCTCAATGACTTGCGAAGGAACAATATCTCTAAATCGGCTTCAGAGATAAATTACAAGTTCATCAAGAACCTGAATCCTGAATGGAAGAACTTTGCCATTAACCTTCAGATGTCAAAGAACATGGCTCAGAAAAACGTCACTGATATCTTCTCTACTCTTTCTCAGCATGAGGATGAGGTGAGAACGATTAATAATGAGTCCAATAATCTGAAGGAGTCTGTGGCTCTCATTGCTGGCAAAGGAAAGAGTTCAGTTTCGATATCCTCTGCAAGGTCAAAGAGAAAGATGTCTAAAGCTCTGGTTACTGAGGTTACTGAGTCCGAATCTGATACAAGTGATGAAGAACTGGAGATTGATTCTGATCCAGATATTTAGAAGTTTTCTGAGGACTTAGCTCTAATCACTCGACGATTCAAGAAGAGCTTTGGCAAGAAGAAATTCTACTCAAAGACAAAGTATGACGGATACAAGAAAGAGAAGTCTGAGATGCGATACAAGTCAAGGCATGGAAGGAGAGAGGAAGGCCGAGAAGACAGGAAGGAAGATAGAAGAGAAGGAAAGAGAGAGGAAAAGCGTGAAGAAAGAAAGGATGAACCAGGAAGATGCTACAACTGCGGAAAATTTGGGCACTTCTCAAGAGACCACAAGTTCAAGAAGGTAAAGAACTCAGAGTATTATGCAAGGAAGTCACTCATTGCCAAGAAAGCTGAAGAAGGAAAAGTGCTGATGGCTGAAAAAGAAAACTGGTTGTTCCAAAGTTCTGATGACGAGGAGCAGGCACACTTCACCCAAGTATCTTATATGGCAAAGCTGGATGGTGACGATGAAGATTCTGAGGCACAACCCGAAGATGCAAACTCTGAGGTAAGTGATAATTCTGAACTTATTGAATCTTTAATGGCCCAAATACATAGTATGAAAGATGAATTTGCTTTACTGAAAGGGAAACTTAGCTCTGCACAACAATTTGTCTTAAGTTTTCGTGATGAAAATGTTTTGTTAAAAGTTGTTGTGGAAGAAAAAAAAAAGAAAATGATGGTTTAAAAGCTGAAAAAGATTCTTTAAAAAGAAAAATATCTGGTTTAGAAAAGGATCTTGTGAATCTTAATGCTGAAAATGGTGAGTTTAAAATCAAATTTGAAGTTTGTCATCAAGAAAGAAATGAAGCTTTCACCAAAATCAAGAAATTGGAGGATATGAATATGAAACGAGGTCAGACTGAGCAGACATTAAATCTGTTGACCAATAAACTCCAAGACGAGAGGTTTTATAAACTTAAAATAGGTTTGGGTGTGCCAACTAATGATGTTTTGAAAAAGGCACCGGAGCATTTATATAACTTTGATAAATTTGGCTCCGTAATCAGACCCATTCCTAACATCCGTGCAACCTTTGTTGAAGCAAGTACTTCTAAACCTTTTACAGAGACCAAAGGTCGAGAAGAAATAGGGAAGGACAAGTCTTGTGAAACTGATTCTCAAAATACTTTTAAAACAGTTGGTTTTAAATACAGTGATTTGAACAAAAGATATGAAACTCGAAAGATCGAATTAACTGAGTTTGATTCAATGTTTACCACATCTTCAAAAGAATCAGTCAGCAATGACACAGTTCCACCTGAGACTGCATGCAAATATGATGAGTATGAATCGGATGTTGATCCATCTACTATACCATCAGTCTCAAATCCCATTGCTTCTAAACCTTTACTTGTTGAAGAGGTTGAAGAAGAAACTGTCATCACGAATGACTCTTGTGTTAAAAATGATAAAACGGAGTTTATTGAGTCCATGACCGAAGAAAAGTTTTCTGACATGATGAATGCTTGTGACTTTGATCCTGTTTCTATTTTAAAGGAGTCAAATTCTGTGAATGATCATACATCTGAGTTAATGAAGCAAATTGATATGTTGCAACAGTCTCTTGATGAGGTTGAAGATGAAAACTTTGATCTTAAGTTTAAACTTGAAAATTCTTTGAAAGAAAATCAAGAGCTTTGCACAGAGATCAATGATTTGAAAATTACTTTGTTTAAAAATGCTTCAAATGATAAACAGATGTTCAATGATCCAAGCTGGAAGGTGAGAACTAATCCAGAATTTGATGCTCCTGCAAAACCTTCAGTTGTTTACTCTGATTGTTCTGAATATCCA
The DNA here is from genome assembly GCA_954870635.1 of Arctium minus. Taxonomy (NCBI): domain Eukaryota; kingdom Viridiplantae; phylum Streptophyta; class Magnoliopsida; order Asterales; family Asteraceae; genus Arctium; species Arctium minus. The sequence goes on from OX941082.1 coordinate 122,961,170, forward strand.
CCAAGTATTTTTAAGAAGGGTGAGACTTCAAGTAGCTCTAGAAAAGAACCACCCTCTAAGATAGAGACTAACAAGGTTCCTGTTTCTGTTTTAGATATAAAAGGAAATGGAGTTGGGAGGAGTAAGAAGAATAAAGATAATAGTTTGAATAAGAATGATAGGTTATCTAGTGAAACTTTTACTTCAAATAGTTGTACTTCAGACAGTGTTATTTTGAAAAGTAATTCTTTTGATGAACATGAATGTAAGATTTGTTCCGATAAATCTAAGTTTATGAATTTTGCTCGAAAGAATCTATATTGCAAACACTGCTGGGATAACTCATTCAGATACTACTCCCCTCCTAAGTCCAAAAAGAGTAAAATAAAAGTTAAACTGAACCTTAATTCCAATTCTAATTCTTCCACACAACCCAAAGTGTTTCGAGCTAAGGTTGCCAATCCTAAATCTAAGAAGCATTTTCAGGAATTAAATGTTAAGATGGTTTGGAAATGGGTTCTGAAACCCCGGTATGAATGGCATGTGAAAGTTAAACCTGCTGATATTCCTGAATTGCGTGAAGCTAACCGCGAAGGACCCATCTTGATATGGGTACCTAAGCAAAACTAATTGTCTCTTTTGCAGGCCTGTCGGCTGTGGGTGATAGATTCCTGATGCTCACGCCACATGACAGGATTCAAGCACCTCTTGCATAACTATGTGGAGGAGCCTGTCGGAGCAGTTAGATTTGCCAATTCTGAAGCCGAAGGACACGTCAGAGGATATGGAATGCTCGATAATGGAGTTGTGAAGATTCAAAGAGTGATATATGTTGAAGGACTTGATCATAATCTGTTTAGCACCATTCACTTCTGTGACATGAAATATCAAGTCCGCTTCACAACAACTCATTGCTATCTTGAGGATCCCGATGGTTACGAAGTCTTCAAAGCTGAGCGCCATGGAAATCTATACTATGTAGATTTTCCTATATTGTCTGCCACACATCCAGTATGTCTACTAGCCAAAGCTTCTAAAGCACAATCGTGGTCGTGGCATCGCCGCTTGTCTCATCAGAATTTCCGATCTATAGCGAAGCTACAGAGACAAGGTCTGGTCAAAGGTCTACCAGAAATGAGGTTTGAGAAAGACTCACTGTGTTCTGCATGTGAGTTGGGCAAAATGAAGCGAAGCTCCTTCAAGTCCAAAGTTGAATCATCGACCTCATCTGCACTGGAACTTCTTCATATGGACCTTTGCGGCCCAATGCGAACAGCATCTATCAACGGCAAGAAGTATATTTTAGTAATGATATATGACTATTCAAGGTATACATGACTCGAGTTTCTTCGCAACAAGTCAGATGCGCCAGAGTTGATTTTCGCTTTTATCAAGCGCATCCAAGTACGTCTTCAATTGCCAGTTCGAACGATTCACAGTGATAACGGCACGGAGTTCAAGAATGCCACCTTGAAGAGCTATCTTATCTCTGTAGGAATTTCACATAACTTCTCCGCAGCCTACACTCCACAGCAAAACAGCATTGTTGAACGGAAGAATCGCACTCTTGTTCAAGCAGCTCGTACTATGCTTGCTTATTCAGATCTACCTATGTACCTCTGGACCGAGGCAGTCGCGACAGCATGCTTTACACAGAATCGTACCATTGTGGTCAAACGGTTTAACAAAACAGCATATGAGTTAATCAACAATCGTAAGCCTAACATCAAATTCCTTCGTGTTTTTGGTTGCAGGTGTTACATTCTTCGAGAGCGTCACGGATTATCAAAATTTGATAAGAAAGCGAATGAAGGATATCTCGTTGGATACTCTCTGACATCCAAAGCTTATCGAATTTACATTATTCGAACTAAGACGGTTGTTGAGAGCATGAATGTCTCCTTTGATGAGAATTCTACAACGACTTCTGGACACAACAGTTCAGAACTCGGTCGTAAGGACAAAGATTCTATTCAATCCAGAATAGAACCAGCTTCTAAAGGATCCACTTCTTCTAACTCTAACTCTACTTCATCTGAGTTAGATTTATTGTTTATTGATGCCTTTGATGATATTTGTGCAGATTTTGATAAAGACATATCTACATCAATAACAAGCTCGGAGGTCCCTACCATTTCTGAAGACATGTCTGGACCTTTCGAAGAAGTCACTGAGACTTCATCTCCATCAGGTACAACTAAACCATTAGTTTCTGACTCTACTAATGCTGAATCTGTCTCTACAGATAGTTCTTCTGGAAATGAAGTCACGAGTACTTCAACTGCTAGTCCAGAAGCTTCAGTATCAAAAACACCAGTACAAGATGTCCCGGGTACATCTATGGAGCAACCTGCCGTGCATGATGACAACGATGCGTCAAATACGCAACAAACAGTTGAATCCTTACCAAGCACACATCGTTGGACTAAGGATCATCCCCTGCATAACGTGATAGGTGACGTACAATCTGGTGTCACAACAAGATCTGCATCAGCAAATTTCTGCATGTTTTCAAGCTTCCTTAGTTCCTTAGAACCAAAGAAAGCGTCTGAAGCTCTACGTGATCCCTTCTGGATTTCTGCTATGCAAGACGAGCTTCTACAATTCGAAAGGAACAAGGTATGGCGCTTGATCCCACTACCTAAAGGTAAATCTGTTATTGGAACTAAGTGGGTTTTTAGAAACAAGAAAGACGAAGCTGGAGTAGTTGTGAGAAACAAAGCTCGTTTGGTCGCAAAAGGGTACTGTCAACAGGAGGGTATTGACTATGACGAAACATTCGCCCCTGTTGCAAGGATCGAAGCCATCAGAATCTTCCTAGCATATGCAGCGCACAAGAACTTTACAGTCTATCAAATGGACGTAAAGTCAGCTTTCCTGAACGGCGTTCTGCATGAGGAGGTCTATGTGGCACAACCTGAAGGTTTCGTTGATCCTCATCACCCTGATCATGTCTATGTGTTAGACAAAGCGCTTTATGGTCTTAAACAAGCACCGCGAGCCTGGTATGAAACTCTCACTAAATTTTTCTTAGCTTCTGGTTTCAAGAAAGGTACGGTAGATACTACCTTATTTCTTAAAAGGCAAGGTGAGGACTTGATTCTCATTCAGATTTATGTTGACGACATAATATTTGGGTCGACAAATCAGAAATTTTGCAAGAACTTTTCGAAGATAATGGAAACAAAGTTTGAAATGTCGATAATGGGTGAATTGAATTTCTTTCTTGGTTTACAAGTAAAGCAATTACCCGAAGGCATATTTATTAATCAAGCTAAATACATAAAAGATGTTTTGAAAAAGTTCAATATGTCAGATTGTTCTGTCATGAAAACACCAATGGCTACTGGTACACTCTTAGACGCAGATCCCTCCGGGAAACCTGTTGATCAAAAGGTGTATCGTAGCATGATTGGTTCCTTACTTTATCTGACTGCCAGTCGCCCAGATATAATGTTTGCCACATGTTTTTGTGCGAGGTATCAGTCTAATCCTAAAGAGTCGCACTATAATGTTGTTAAGCGAATCCTTAGATATCTCAAAGGCACTCCTAATCTAGGCCTTTGGTATCCAAAGGATTCTCGTTTTGATCTAACCGCCTTTACAGATGCTGATCATGCAGGATGTAAGCTAGACCGGAAGAGCACATCTGGATCATGTCAATTTATAGGTGACAAACTTGTGAGTTGGACCTCAAAGAAACAAAACTGTGTTTCAACATCCACTACCGAGGCTGAATATGTAGCTGCTGCTAGCTGCTGTTCTCAAGTCCTCTGGATGAAGACACAGTTAAGGGACTTTGGATACAACTACAAGCGTGTTCCTATTTATTGTGATTCCAAGAGCGCAATCGCCATAACTGCTAACCCGGTACAGCATTCGAAAACCAAGCATATAGATGTACGATATCACTTCATTAAGGATCATGTCGAAAAAGGTGACATTGAAATGCACTTTGTTCAAACCGACTTCCAGTTAGTTGATCTTTTCACCAAGCCGTTGGATGAAAATAGGTTCCAATTTCTAATCAGCAAACTCGGTATGTTGAACATGTCTTCTTAGACCTTACTCATGATTCTAGGGGGAGTATTCCAAGTTTCAATCTTGTGTTTTCTAAAATTTTCAACTACTGCTAACAATCGAGGAATCATTTTCACAAATGATTACCATGATTTCTTATATATGCAGGTATGTTCAAGTGACAATGGCTTCTAATCACATCGGATTAGAACCCACACTTCAGTGCTTTATTATTCTGTTTTATGTTTAAAAAAAAAATCTTCAGTTGAGGGGGAGCTTAATAAAAAAAGAGCTTAATCGTCTATGAAGACATGAAATGTTTTCTCTTAAGCTTCTTCAAACATCTATGCGCTTATTTGACAACCTCTTTTAGTTTGAGGGGGAGAATTGCGTCGTCAAACACAACTGTTTTGACTTCTCCGAAATTTTTATTCTTCATGTAACTTTGTGCTTATTTGTGCTTTCATGTACAATAGCCTGTTGAACAGCACGTACTTTTAGGAAAATACCTGGGATTCAGTGTGAGAACTTAACAGAACTTCCATGGATTCACGATAACCAGTGTTTCCTATCCAGGAAGTATTCCCTGAGTGATTGAGGGGAGAGGGGTCAAAAGAATTGAGTGATGGTGTGTGAAGAGGTAAAATGGAAAAGAGAGATTGGTTAGAAGTGAGAATTAAAAGAAAGAGGGTGAGAGAACAGAGTAAAAGAATATCAGACTCTGCACCAAACCACTTTCTGAGCCGGGCAGCCACATAATCTGATTGGTTCACATTCTTTGGTGACCATCATTGAAAAAGGCACCTAGCCCATGCCATCTCTTGCATACAACCCCACCAGCTACTCATTCTTTTCTCAAAAAGAGAATGTTTCACATTTTCTGGGGAAGCAACACATACGCTATTGGTTCTTCATTTGGAAGTTACTAATATTGAAAAAGAAGGAAAGTTGCCCCACCTTCGAATCCTTTCTCATGCACATTGAGTCTTTGTATAATTTGTTGATGTCTCGACAAGTTTACATACTTTGAGCCTATATGAAAAGGCAATCATCGGTGCTTAATTCTTTCATACACATGCACAAGCACACAGAAATTTGTTTTCTGTCAGAACGTTCATAGATAACCATGTGTTATTCGATGATTGAATGGAAGACCTGGGGAGCCAAAATCAAAACCATCTCTTTATATAGTAACTTCGTGTTACTCAGTAACTTTGTGTTACTGACAGACATTTTAACTGAGTCATTTGTTGATTCAGGGTTACACCTATTAAACTATTTGAATTTGAAAAGATTCAAATGGTTACTACTTTTTATCTGCATAGATTGAAATAATCACTCTTTCCAAGACTGCTCTTATTTCACACAGGGCTCGTTACATGAAGACAGTGCTAAATTGATGATGATGATTCTCACCACTCATCAAAAAGGGGGAGATTATACAAAGGGAGAGAATAATCAGTTTTGAAGTAAACACTGCTGAAGATTTCAAGGATTTCAAAGAAATCAAAGTGTCTCTGAACTTATTTGATCTATTAAAAGCCTGACTGAAGATGATCGTCAGAAGGACACTTGAAGTAAGAGAAAGATGAAGACTGAAAGCTACAAGTTTTTGAAACGTTATATCAGATACAGTTTTCAAATGTCATATCTGAAGTTTTCAAGAGAAAAGTGAAGACCCGTGAAGACCCGAAGACTATTGCCAAATTTTTTTAATCTTGAATCCAAAGGGGGAGATTGTTGGATCATAAATTGTATTCAAGATTAAAGTTAAAGTTAAGGGTTTAAACTGCAATTATGTTAAAGTTAATTAGAGGGTTTATTTTGTAATAAGTTAATAGTTTTAATATTAGTTGGGCCCAAGCCCATTAGGCCTATTAGGCTTAGATATAAATAGTTTTGGTTAATTAGTTTTTAGGATTAACTCTGATAATTTTCTAAATAGTAGCCGTACGTTTTCTCTGTAATCCTACATTCAAGGTATCAAGAACACACAAGGTTTTCATTGAATATTCAAGGGATTGGTATTTATTCTAATCTTTATATCTCTTGATCTGTATTGTGTTTGTGTGTTAATTATCAACTAGATTAAACTGGGATAACAGGTTAGGTCGCGCATTAAGCCACGCGGAGCACTGTCCGTGTGAGCATCCAGTGGGCGGCGCGGATGACCGTGCGGGTCAACCCGCGCCACAACCTGCGTGCGCGCCCTGACGAGTTAAAAACGGGATTTTCAGCCATTTACATTTATTTCCATCATCTACTTCCTCTTCAAAACTCTCTACTCATTCATTTCTCCCCAAAATCGATCAAAGGAGCCTACCAATCATCATCCACTACATTTATTGCAATCATCATCCACTACATTTATTGCAAGAATCAAGCTTTCTCAATCAAAGGTTTCAACCAAGGATCTCAAGTATCAAGATCATCTTCTTCCTCCATCCATTTCTAGGGTTCATCTCAAGTTTCTAGGGTTTTGCTATAAAACCTAGATTGTGAGTTTTTTTTAACCATTTTCAACTGAGATACATGTCTTGTATGCTATATGTTATTTCTTCATGTTCATGAATATATCTGATCACCTGATAAGTTTGACCTAACTGCTATATTTGTGATTAATGGGGATTTTTGACTAATGTGCATTACATGGACCATGATGGGTTTATTGTTAGTATTATTTTATCAAGATTGTGTAACATCATGGGTTCTATGAAGATTATTGTTGAACCTACATGTATTAATGTTTTGGACTTAATATGGGATTGGAATCGTGCGTAGTCTTATACATGTATCATGTGGATATGGAAGGTGTATAGAGATGGTTATATATATATATATATATATATATATATATATATATATTGGAGGAATCGTGAGTATGTGCTAGGAGGATGTAGTCTTAGGTGCCACCGTGACGGTATGCACCTAGACCTCCGCCATTTGGAGTAATGCCTGAGAGGTAGTCTTCAAGTGTGATGGGCCTTTAGGATGTTGTTCATACGAGCGAACGTCAAGGTACATTGAATTGAGGTAAAACTCATTGGTGTGATTGAGTCTCGTATGGCCCATGTTGACTAAAACGTTCTATAAATGTTCATATATGTGCTATAAATGTTATGCCATGCTTTTGTACCACTCACTAGGCTCGTTTGGCCTAACACTTGTTTGGGTTTGACGTGTATCTCAGGTTTTAGCAACGCGACCACCAAGAAGGTCTAGTTGGCATAGATGCGAGCTTGGGGACATTTTTGGGACGCCAATTATAGAAAGCTTATTTTTGGATTGGATCACAACTTGTATTAATCTTGTTCCTAGGCAGCATTTAGATTAAAGGGTTGTTTTCCCTCACATCGTTATTCATTACAAACTTGTAATCTTAACAGGCGTTTATTGTCTCCCTTTTTGGGAGGAGCTCATGCTTTGACATATTATGTTACCATGTTTCCCTTTTATGGAAATTTTTGTTTATCCCAATTTTTGGGGTGTTACAAGTTATTGAATTCATCGTTCAAATTTTTGTTTATCCCATTATCAAAGTATTATATCAAATTATTGACTTCATCGTTCAAATTCATTTGTATGTTTTCATTGCATTTTTGTTCATATACGATTATTTGTGTTAATATGATAATGGTGTAAAATTAAAAATGAAAAAATAAGGGATATAAAATGAATTAAATAAGTAATTGTAAGGGTGGTAAATGCAATATTATAAGGGTGATAAGTGTTATTGTACAAAAGTTTAGGGTGATAAGTGTTATTGTATAAAAGTTTGTACAATAACCGTATTAGTTTTTTTATATAGTAGTAGAGATATATAGATCAAATGGAAACCACTCTAATTTTGCAAACCGTGTAAACCATCGATTTCATTGATTAAGTTAATGAAATTGGTTCATGAAATTGTTTAATTTAATGAAATTATATTATATAATTATTTTGTTGGTGAAATTGTTTCATATATTTGTGTTTTTTATGTAAAAATGAAATTGTTTCATATATTTTCTCATTCTGATGAAATTGTTTCATGCATTTTCTCAATCTGATGAAACCTTTTCATTTTCACATAAAAAACACAAATATATGTAACAATTTTATCAAAAAAAATTATATAAAACAATTTATCAAGTTTTACAAATATATATATATATATATATGCTCGGGCAATGCGGCGGGTGTAAACGTTTATTTTTATCTTCCAAATTTATTTAAAAAGTTAAATAAATGGCAAAAGGGGCCGTTAAAGATAGACGTAAATTCCAATACTTTTATGTTTATAGTATAATCAAATCAAGGATAACAAATATAACTTCGCTATACGGAATTCGCTAGTTGGTAATTTATGTGAACTATTTCAATAATTTGTTATGTTAAGACTGAAATTTCTAGTGCGTTGAAAGTTGTATAACGCATTTAAAAGTGGGTAAATTGTAATATGTTGAAAGTTATTGTAAATGGGCCATTAGGCCTTAATACGCATCATATATAATGTTTTGTTTATTTAGAATTAGGTTTAGAAGAATTCATTGTTATTATTCTAGTCGTAAGGTTTACATTCCCGTATCAGATATTCTCAATGTAAACCTAAACCTTTATTGAGTATTAATCATATGACTAAAAGTTGTGGCTCAATCATTACGTGTTATTGATTATTATTGTTGATTGCATTGTATCTGAGATCTACAATTAGTATCAGAGCAAAGAGACATGAATTTTGATCCAAAAAAGGTTTGTCTAAAACCCTTTAAATCGCTATTATTGTTCATGTTTGGTCGTATCGATATATGTTAAACATCTACCTGGGTTTATTTGTGCTTAATTGATTTTTTTTTTGCTATAATCGATTTTCTGAGTTAAGGTAGTTATCTGCATATCGGTCGATTTTTTCGTATTGGTCGATTTTTTCTGGGTTGAAACTGTTCCGAGAAGTCGATTTTCTGTAAAAGGTTGAGTTCGGTCGATTTCTGGGTTCATCAAGTTTGAGTTCGGTCGTTTGGTATATTGATTTTCTGTTTAATCAAGTTTCTGAGTTCATCAAATTTCTTGATTTTCGGTCGAAATTTCTGGGTTGAGTTGATTGAGTTCGGTCGATATATGTGCTTATCTGCAAATTTGTGTGATTTTAGAATCGATTGCGTTTGATTAATCTGTTTATTTAAACTGTTTAACGTAATCTGAGTATCTGTTATCGTTGTTTTATCGAAAAACGTATCCTTGACCGGGGTGTTACCTTGACCGGGTTGGTGTCGACCGGTGTCCCATCTCCCGGACTCTTGTTGACCGGGGTGTCCCTTCGACCGGATCATTGCCCTCGACCGGGGCCTTGCTCGACCGGGGCCTTGCTCGACCGGGGCCTTGCCGACCGGTCCTTGCTCGACCGGGTCCTTGCCTGCGACCGGGTCCTTGCCTCCGACCGGGTCCTTGCATCGACCGGGTCCTTGCGTCTCTCGGGTCCAAGTTGTGTGGAAAAAAAATCGGATCAAATACTTGGTCTCACGATCATATCAGTGCAATTTGATTTTTTTTTCATTTTTAGTCCCTCTAGTTTTAAGTTTCAGTTAGTGTCACCTTTGGTCCCTGCACTTTAAAGTTTTATCTCTTATCAAGTTTAACCCCTAGACTTCAAGTTTTTTCAGGTAACAATGTCTCATCCAACTTATTCTGAGCTAAAAGAGAAAGTTTCTTGTTTAGAAGCTAGAGTTGAAAGACTACTTGACAAATATGATAATCAAAGCATAGAAATTAGACCTGGCAAAAACTGACACGACACGCTAACCCGACACGAACTCGACACGAAATAAACGGGTTTGGGTAATACATTTCAACCCGTTTAAGTAAACGGGTTGACACGACACGACACGAAAATTAAACGGGTAAGGTCAGGGTCAAAAATTTCAACTCGAAAATGACCCGAATAACTCGTTTATATATATATATAAGTTTTTCTTTTAATGCTTTAGATTTTTAGTGTTTTAGATTTGATTATAATTTTGAACTATAAATTTTGGATTATAATGCTTTCATTTGAATTTTGTATTTGTATTTTTTTTGTGAATTTTCGATTTTTTATTTTAATTTTATAAATGTTAAACGGGTTAAACAGGTTAAGCGGGTCGTGGCGGATTAGGCGGGCCGGGTTAGGGTTGAGATTTTCTGACCCGTTTATTAAACGGGTCGGGTTAGGGTTAGACACTTTCAATCCGTTTAACTTTGAACCCGACACGACACGACACGTTTGCCAGGTCTAATAGAAATTGCTGGCAACATGTGCATAATTTCAAATCTAAAGGAAGAATGTGAGAGTTTTTCAAAAGAATCAAAAGAGTTAAAGACCAAAGTAGATGATCTTACTTACAAGCTTCGTATGTCAGAAAATGAGAAAATTGACATTGTGACTAAAAGGGTGGCTTATAAAAATGAAAATCAAAGGTTATCTACCCAGTTAAAGGATCTCGAACTGAAACTTTACAAAATTGGTCAATCTAAGCAAACGATGCATCTGAATGCACCCAAAGAATTCAAATATTCAGAGACGGGTCTCGGTTACGATAACCCACATTATCTGAAAAAGGCCTTGACCAAAGTTCCCACGTTATATGCGTTCGAATTTTTTGGAATAGACAAAACCTACCCAGAGTACAAAATCAATTGGACCAAACCACTTGTTGATGAGGATTCGGAACAGGAAACTTTGAGAAGGAAAAACACTACCACGATGCAACTTCCTTTTGTTTATGACTCATTGAATGCGTCATACAACACCGAAAAACCCAGTTTTCTGTCAAATGACTATTTTCGAAGCTATTCTCAAGATGAACTTGATTCAAAAACTGTTGAAACTGAGGAGGAACCAATGGACCACAAAATCTATGTTCCACCTCTGATTTTAGAAAAGAAAATTGTTCAGCTAGAAAAGTCATTTGCACAGGAGAGGATCATTTTTCAAAAGGAAAAACAAGAGTTATTATCCAAAATTGAGTGTCTCAATTCCGATAAAAAGGAAACTGGGTCGAGGGAGGAAAAGGAATATCTTCAGACAGAGATAAATAAGCTTAATTCACAATTGGTTGCTTTGGCAGCAGATCTGATGAAAGAGCGACTTCACAAAGCTGGGCTTCAAGATAAGCCTGAAATTCTCCAAGTTGAGAAAATTAATCTGCCAGAAAATTCCTACCCACCCTCAGACACTTCTTCCTGTAAAGCCTTTTTGGGTGACTCGTCACCAAATTCTTCAAACAAAGGAAAAGAGCCTCAATCTTTCGAAACGGATCATCATTCTGATTTTCAAAATGCTTCCACTAATGATCCGCATAAAGGAACAAATCCTTCCGGTTTCCTAAATCTTTCAAGTGGTAAGGCTTCTTCTGATGAGGTTTGAATTCAAAGATTGCAGCTGATCAGAAAAGATTTTATTGGTTCTTCTATCCCGTATCATGTGGTGTCTGCTACAAGTTTGTTCCTCCTACGAGCTGATTGAAACAAGTTCTTAAGTTGAAAGCATATTCAACTTGCGGTTCAAAGACAGATTCTTTGTTATTAAACTGAAAATGTACTGTGGAATGTCACGTAACTTGCACATTATCTTTCTTGTGTGTTGATCCGACATGTTGAGTTTCTATAGTTGAAAGTTGCTTGATAGTGTGTTCAGTCGAGGCTATTATACATTGAATCTGGTTACAAGGTTGAAACTATGAAGATCAAGAGCTTTTTTCAAGGGGGAGTTTTTGAAAGACATGAAGACATGCAACACCAAAGTTCTTCAAAATTATTGTAATTGGGCCTCAAAGCCCATTAGGCTTTCAAGTCCATATATATATATATATATATATATATATATATATATATATATGTTATTCTAAACCTAGTTTTAGGTTAAAAAAGAAGAAGAATTCATTCATATAAAGCTAGTCGTAAGGTTTACATTCACTGATAAGAAATTCTCTCTGTAAACCTAAACCTTTATTGATTATCAATCATATGACTAGCAGTTGTGGTTTATACATTGTTCTTCATTGATTACTATTGTTGTTGATTGCACTGTATATGGGATCTACAATTGGTATCAGAGCAGAAACGAATAGATTTTCATTCGATACGATCAAAAGGTTTGTCTAAAACCCATCTCTTTATCGATTTGAGTTTATACGGCGCATCTATGTTCAACGAAATCAAAGGTTTGGATTTGTGTTATTTAGTTGTTATCGATTTTGGTTTATACAATGCTTATCAGTTTATCGAAATTAAAGGTTTGATTTTGTGCTTTTAGCTATTTTTTTAATCAAATTGTTGGGAGTGGATGAAATTGAGATTGCAGTCAAAGCTTAAATTTGTGTTTTTGCAAAAGTGTTTTTCAATTGTGTTTGGCTGCTAAGTTTCTTAGTGGGTCGATAGTTGTTTTGAACACGGCGGCTGTGGTTTTCTTTTGATTATTTAGAAGTTTTGCAAGCGTATTCAAAGTTGTAATCGGCGGAAACACATAGTAAATCGGTGGTTGTGATGTTATCTTCAACTCGATTTTCTGGGTTAAGCATTTAATTCGGTAGTTTTTCTGAGTTATATCTGCTATATTCAATTTTTCTTGGTTCGGTCGATTATTCTAGGTTATTTGAAGTAGTTTCTGTGTTTTGTTCGACTTTCTGAGTTAATTTGAGTTCAGTCGAGTATAGATCTAATATATGTTCTTATCTGCCTATTGATTTTCTGGGTTAAGGGTAACATATGCTTAATCGATTTCTGGGTTCAAGTTTGTGAGTTCGGTCTATCATATTGATTTTCTGGTATATTGATTTTCTGCTATATCTGATTAAAGTTATATGGTTATCGAGTTTTTGGTTGACGTCGACCGGGTTGTTGCTGACCGGATCCATCTCCCAGGTTCTAGTCGACCGGACTTGTGATACTCCCGGGTCCGTCCGGTGTTGACCCCGATCGATTAAACTCCCGGGGTGAAATCTCCCGGTCCCCGGGGTCTTGAACTGGGTAAACATTTTGATTGTTAGTCAACTATTGTGGCTTACATGCATGCACATACATAGGCTATCCATACAGGGCCGTGCATTAGGGTGTTCGAAAGTATTCTACCGTACAGGGCCTCCGATCGTCGTGGGCCCCCAAATAATTTTTAATTTTTTACCTGTAATAATATTGCTATATAAATTAATTAATACAAATATATAAGCAAAGTTGGTCCTGGCTAAGTGGCAATGATGGTATCAAAGTGTAAGAGGCTGTCCTTTCAGGTCCCATGTTCGAGTCCCTAGATTTATTTTTCCCTTAAATTAGGTTTTTTTAGTAGAATTTTTTTTTCTTGGAACTAGTTATATATATATATATATATATATATATATATTTTAAGGATAACTTAAATACATAAACATTTTCACTTGTTTTCCCTAGTTTTTATTAATTGAATAATTAAATTATATAATTTTTTTAGTAAATTCTTTTTATAATTTACTTTTCATGTTAAAATTCTAAAACTATTAATTTTTATTTTTATTCTTTAATTTTGTTTTCATTGATCTTCATTGAATTTTGTTTTTTTGAAAGTTCTAGTTTTAAGGCTTTAGACCATCTTTAATCTTGAATGTGTGTGTTAAAATAGAAGAAGAAAATAGAAAAAGTAGAGGTTATTTTAGCCGAAATATATTTTTTTAATTGTTACAAAAAAAAGGTTAAATGTGTTATGATTTTAATAACATAACTAATGCCGAAATTATTAACATAATAACAGTAAAAATTAAAATTTAGTATCGAAAAGAAGAAAAGATAAACAATTTGTTCAAAGTCAACGATGAGTTACTCGTCGATTTATTATCAAATAAATGTTGACATGTAGTAAAAATAATTTAATAAATAATTTAAATAAAAAAAAACTAAAAACTCATCTAGTTTTTCGCACAGGCCTCCAAAATATCAGGAACGACCCTGTATCCATACATCGCATGCATATGGCAACATGAGTTACATTTTTTGCCATCTCCTTTAACTATCACTCGTAGCCACACATCGCATACATATATATATATATACACATCGCACACATATATATATCTCGTTTCCATCGCTAAAGCCCGGAGTCAAGCTAAACCCGGTGTCTAGCTCCCGGTGTCAAGCGCCCGGTACCCGCCCGGTCCCTTGCGGCTCCCGGTGTCCGGCAAACCAGCCCTGTGTATCACACGACAAGAATCAAATTTTGAAATTTTCGATCGGTTTTTTCGAAAATATTTCGGTTGATTCGGTAGTGATCGTGGACAAACTTTTTCGTGTTTAAATCATTAAGGGGTGTTTACAAAGCTTAAACGATCGTTTTTTATTGTAAAATTTTCACCCATATCAAGTTCTTAAGTTCTCGTTCGGTTTCCGAAAAAAAATCCGGTTGCTCCGTTCGAGAGTTTGAGAGATTTTTTCGAATTCTAATCAGTTGAGGGAGCTTAAGGAAACATAAACGATCATTTTTGGTCGAAAAATTTGAACCCATACTGAGTTTTTAGGTTGTCAATCATTTTACGAAAAGCTTTCGGTTGGTTCGTTTGTGATCGTGGGTTAACCGGTTGAGTTTCAATCTGTTAAGGACTGATCAGGGAGCTTTAACGATCGTTTTGCATTAATTATTTCTAACCGTTTTCGAGTTTTGCAGGTGCGTCTCATTGGAGAAGACGATGAATAGTAATTTCTTTAAGTTTCCGTTAAGTGACGGTTAATTCATTACTTTTTGGTCCTTTCTCCATTAGTCCCGTTAGTTTGTTAGTTTAGTTAAGTTTTAGTTCAATTTTAGTCCATTTTCGTTAGAATCTAGTTAAGTCCATTAGAAGTTTTAACTTTCTATCACTTTTAGTCCTTGCAGTTTTAAGTTTCAGTTTGCATCACTTTTAGCCCCCGTACTTCAAAGTTTCGGTCGTCTGTCATTTGCGACCCTTAAACTTTCAAAGTTTCACTCGTTGTCACTTTTGGTCCTTGCACTTTAGAGCCTCATCTCTTGTCAAGTTCTGTCCCTGGACTTTAAGATTTCCATGTAAGAATGAATTATCAACAAATTTCTCGGTTACAGGACGACAATGACCGGCTCAAGCGCAGGATTAAAGAACTTGAAAACATCATAGATTATAGTTCAAATTACTCTATGTTTTATGCCCGAATAAGTTCTTTTAACCAAGCGATTTTAGATCTTGAAAGAGAA
Organism: Arctium minus; assembly: GCA_954870635.1. Taxonomy (NCBI): domain Eukaryota; kingdom Viridiplantae; phylum Streptophyta; class Magnoliopsida; order Asterales; family Asteraceae; genus Arctium; species Arctium minus. The sequence continues at coordinate 122,976,351 of OX941082.1, forward strand.
GTTGATATAAAGAAAAATGATCTACATGAAAATTCAAAGAAAATATCTGAACTTGAACGAAAAGTTGCAGATTTTGAAGTCAAAGAAGAGAAGAACCTGGCACTTGAAGAAAGAGGAAACATGTTGGAGAGTGAAAATCACGACCTGAAGAAACGACTTGTTGTTTTTCAACAAAAAAAAGTCGATTTCTCAAATAAAAGGAAGAATCTTGAAAGAAAGATTCTCGAGCTTTCAAAGAAAGTTTTCGATGGAAGAAAAGTTTTTGAGGCTCAAAATGCGAAACTTTCAAAACAGATTTCTGATTTTGAAAACGTTTTGATAATTGAGAGAGATTCTTTTGAGAAAGAGCGGAAAATTTTTGAAAGTGAAAAGGAAATGTTTGAAAAGAAGAATGTTGCGGTTTTTAAAGAGATATCTGATAAACGCAACAGTATAGAAAAGGATTTTGAAACTGAAAGAAAGATTTTCGAAACTGAGATTCATAAGCTTTCAAAGAAATTATCTGGATTAGCAACAGAGATTTTGAAAGATCAGAAGGTAAAATCTGATTTACAAAAACAAATTGACTTGATTCTAGAAGAAAGAAATGTTTTATCCGCAAAAGTCAAGAAACTTGAAGAAATAAATCTTAAAGCCGATTTATCTGAACAAGTCAGTCCCAATACTGTTGTTCAGTCTCCTTATTCTTCAAGTTCACCTTCTACAACTAACTCTTCACAGAAATCTGTCAAATCAAATGAATTTTCAAAAGATCGGATTCGCCCTTCAAATCTTTTCTATAATTCTCTTGTTGATGATTCAAATAATCAAGTGTTTCGAAAAGTCAAGATGGTTTGGAGAAAGAAACCAACTACAGAAAGTAGTGATGGAAACAAGTCTCATGATTCTCCTGTAGTTGATGCAAAGTCATCTATTTCCAAGACTGATTCACCTACTTATGTTTATTCTATAGGAAAGTTGATCAGTCTAAACCGAGCAAAGATCTGTTGCACTCACTGTGGAAATAGTGACTTTGTGGATCCAAGGTACGTTAATAGTTGGTATGGTAGTTATAGCATCCCCAATCCTCAGTTTAGTAGCTTCAAAGCCAAGGCAACTAACCATCAAGGATCCATCACAGCATGGATACCAAAACCAAAATCTTCTTAATATGTTTTACAGGAATGTCATGTGTGATTTAATTCAGATTATTCATGTCACATGACTACAATCAAGGGTTATGCCACTTTTGAGGGGGAGTACCATGTTTGTTTAAATTTTCATATCGACTTCTGAACACTTCAGTTCAGGACTCGTTCTTAAATGCTTTTGACTTATGATTCTCTCAAATCAGAAATTTTACTTCAATGTTTAATCTTGGTGAGTTAAAGGAGTGTTAGGGATCATAAAGTCTCTATGGTCCATCCAGAACCGGAAGGACCTACCCAAGAAACACATCCAATTCATAGATATCAGTGAGGGGTCTAGATTGATAGATGAGTTCGGAGTGATTAAAAAAAAGGTGAGGATGTGACAGGACATAAAAGAATTATTGGTCCTTACCAAACCGAGTCAGTTATCCGGGTTACCACATAATCTATTCATTCTCGTTCTTTGGAGATGGATATTGAAACAGACATGGACCCAGTGTCGATAAATCGTGTCACCCTACCCAGCCACTCAAGTATCTCTCAAAAGATACATGTTTCATATATGCACGGAGATTTAACACATAATCTATCTAATCCTCACTCGGAGGTCTTAGATATTGAAAAAGGAAGACATCAGCTCCGGTCTCCGAACTTCATATTCATCTCACTGTGTCTATTGATTTCTAACCTGCGTCCCAGGTTGAATCAATCTTTGAGCCTAATAGATATGATTTATACTTCTTTCACACACGCACGAATCTTTGTGATTCCCCTTGCATATCTTTGTGATATTGCCAGAACAGTTTGAGAAGTAATTTTTTAATATTTTACTTCAGTGATAACTGGAAGTCCGATCAGAGATACATCGATGCCAACTCTGAAAATAGGCCACACAATTATTTTAATTGTTGTGATAACAGTTACTATTGTGTTTCTGTGTTAGCTGTTACCCTTGGTTACTGAATCGTTTTATCTAATATTTTGCTACTCATCCGATTAGTCTTTAACGTTACATGATGCTCAGGATTCTCCTAATCACCATGAGGGGGAGAACGACACACATTTCAAAGACACAGATCATCATGTTGAGGGGGAGTTAGCAAAATCTGAGGGGGAGTAACAGAATTTCTTAAATCTGAGGTTTGAATTCAAAGATTGCAGCTGAGCAGAAAAGATTTTATTGGTTCTTCTATCCCGTATCATGTGGTGTCTGCTACAAATTTGTTCCTTCTACGAGCTGATTGAAACAAGTTCTTAAGCTGAAAGTTTATTCAACTCGAGGTTCAGAGACAGATTCTTTGTTTTAAATTGAAGATGCACTGTGGAATGTCACGATTATCTTTCTTGTGTGCTGATCCGATGTGTTGAGTTTCTACAGTTGAAAGCTGCTTGATAGTGCATTCAGTCGAGGCTATTGTACATTGAATTTGGTTACAAAGTTGAAACTATGAAGACCAAGAGCTTTATTCAAGGGGGAGTTTGGAAAGACATGAAGACATGCAACACCAACATTCTTCAAAGATTCAAGAGGGAAAGAAGATCAAGGCCTGAAGATTTCAAGTTGAAAATGTCTTATTCAACTTTAGGGGAAGATTGTTAGGACTGAAAGTCCTAGTGCGTTGAAAGTTGTATAACGCATTTATAAGGGGGTAAATTATAATATGTTGAAAGTTATTGTAAATGGGCCTAAAGCCCATTAGGCCTTAATACGCATCATATATAATGTTTTGTTTATTTAGAATTAGGTTTAGAAGAATTCATTGTTATTATTCTAGTCGTAAGGTTTACATTCCCGTATCAGATATTCTCTCTGTAAACCTAAACCTTTATTGAGTATTAATCATATGACTAGAAGTTGTGACTCAATCATTGTGTGTTATTGATTATTATTGCTGATTGCATTGTATCTGGGATCTACATGTTATGTGTGTTACAATGTAACTTTTTCAAAATAAAATGAATTGATGAAACGTGTTTTTAATATATTTTAGTTGGTTTACGTATTTTTAATATTCTGAAGGTGAAAATAAAATAAAGTGTAAGGATATAAAACAATCTTATTTGTAGATATTCATGATATTTAATTGTACGGTTAAATTAAAAAAAATATTCAATATTGGGCTCGTTTTGAAGATATTGACGAGATGATTATAATGGTATAATTTGTAGAAAAAGGAACGTATTTTTTCATTGCATTTGTGTTCACATACGATTATTTGTGTTAATATGATAATGGTGTAAAATGAAAAAATAAGGGATATAAAATGAATTAAATAAGTAATTGTAAGGGTGGTAAATATAACATTGTACAAGAAACACTTTGTACAAACAATATAGAAATGGAAACCACTCTAATTTTGCAAACCATGTAACCCATCGATTTCATTGATTAAGTTAATGAAATTGGTTCATGAAATTGTTTAGTTTGTTATATAATTCTTTTGTTGATGATATTGTTTCATATATTTGTGTTTTTTATGTAAAAATGAAATTGTTTCATGTATTTTTTCATTCTGATAAAATTGTTTCATGCATTTTCTCAATCTGATGAAACTTTTTCATTTTCACATAAAAAACACAAATATATGTAACAACTTTATCAAAAAAAATTATATAAAACAATTTATCAAGTTTTACAAGGAAAAAAAATATATATATATATATATATATATAGTTATAGTTATATGCCCGGGCAATGCGGCGGGTGTAAAAGTTTATTTTTATCTTCCAAATTAATTTAAAAAGTTAAATAAATGGCAAAAGAAGCCGTTGAAGATAGACGTAAATTCCAATAATTTTATGTTTATAGTATAATCAAATCAAGGATAACAAATATAACTTCGCTATACGGAATTCGCTAGTTAGTAATTTATGTGAACTATTTCAATAATTTGTTATGTGTGTTACAATGTAACTTTTTCAAAATAAAATGAATTGATGAAACGTATTTTTAATATATTTTAGTTGGTTTACATATTTTTAATATGCTAAAGGTGAAAATAAAATAAAGTGTAAGGATAAAACAATCTTATTTGTAGATATTCATGATATTTAATTGTACGGTTAAATTAAAAAATATTCAATGTTGGACCCGTTTTGAAGATATTGACGAGACGATTATAATGGTATAATTTGTAGAAAAATGAACGTATTTTTTCATTGCATTTTTGTTTATACGATTATTTGTGTTAATATGATAATGGTGTAAAATGAAAAAATAAGGGATATAAAATGAATTAAATAAGTAATTGTAAGGGTGGTAAATGTAACATTATAAGGGTGATAAGTATTATTGTACAAAAGTTTAGGGTGATAAGTGTTATTGTACAAAAGTTTGTACAATAACCGTATTAGTTTTTTATATAGTAGTAGAGATATATTTTTCTCTATATATATAGAGAGAGGAGAAGGTTCAAAAGAGAACGCTAACTATTTATAAAAACAAGAAAAACACAAAAAAAGAGCAGATCGTGTACAAAATCATATGTGATTTTGCAATACCCGAAAAATTCAGACACGGACGATGTCAACCGCGACTCACAGGCCACGCACATAGTCGCGTGAATCATATATGATTTTGTATGTAGTCGACTGTTTTCGTGTTTTTTTTTAAATAGATATTGTTCTCGTTTGAACCCACCTTTCTCTCTCTCTCTCTAAGTTTTTGATATTTGAGAAAAATATCCAATTATCCATTGGAAATTATAAACATTAGAGAAGAAAATTAAACTTTACTCTTTGTTTTTTATGCAAAAGTTCATGATTGATTTTTCAATAAATCATATTCTTATAAAAACACATACACGAATGCATGCAAAATTATACATAAGAATTTCCATAATTAGTAAAAAAAACTCATTATTCTTATTTATTGTATCACTTCTTTTACAAAATATAATAAAGCAATAGAGTATAAACCATTGATTATTTAAAAAAATTAATTATTCAAATAATAAAGATGATTAAAACTTGTTCATAGACTTAAATAAATATCGATTTACTAAATAAAAATTTGTTTGGGTAACCGTAGGTGTTCAAGTCAGTTAACGTGCACTGACATATACCCTAGACAATCACGAATACTCTGAAGTCATTGCAGATGAACCCTTATGGCCATAAAGACTTTAACAACGTCTAGCTTCGAACTTAAGGTAAATAAAATTTTTCATTACATTTCTTATAGTTTAACCAATACGCCAAAAACCAAAAGTTATAAAAATATAACTAGAAATGGGTGGACAAGAAGAAATCTAGTTGAGAGTGGAGATAAAATATCGTAACAGAGAATCCATCCTTAAACACCATGCTCAGAAAGTTAAAGATTTTTTGTTTTTATTTATTTATTTAATTTTTTGCTTTCGCCACCCGAATAGACAAATTGCCGGAGTTTGTGTGGAAACTCCAAGGCACTGGCTCCACAATCTTTGAGAGCGTGTTTGTCAGATCACCTTCCATGCTTCTAACTTTAAGTTTTATACAAAAACAGACATTTTATATGAACTTTATAAAGGATAATCCTAAAAATAAGCAAAATTGGAGTTGATCAATCACAAAATGATCAAAATCTTCTAAATTAGCACAAACTAAACACCTATGTCACAAAATATCATGAGCAAAAAACACCATTTTATGAAATGTACTTTGAGGACCCAATTTGCCAAAACCATGTACAAAACTTAAAATTTCAAAAAAGATTTTGCTATTGGTTTTTTGGAAGCAGGTCCAAAAATAATGCTAAACATATGTTGTTTGAAAAAAAAAGGTTTTGTTCGTATTTTATCTAAAATAGATGGTTACTTAGTGCAAATTTAATTATTTTATTAAAGCAATCCAAGCAAATTTGGTCATTTTGAAGCGTAGCATTGTACGATCGCACAACCATAATAAAGAAGATTATTGATATTTTCTTCTAGTCAAGAAATGATGGACCCACATAAGAAAGAAAACAATCCAAGTAAATAAATCCTACGACAAAAGAACAAAAAATATTTAATTTATATGTGTTCACACTACATTGTCCAACACATGCTCTTATTTTTGAAATCGAAAATCCATAGTATTTATAGATACAAGTCGTTATAATGTCACAATTATGAATTCCAACGCTATATCATATTCAACGACCCTTTGAACATGCCAACTCTTTTAATTTCCAGAGCTGAAAAAACTAGATCCAGAACAATTTGCAATGATATCGATAAATTACAAATCACTATAGCACATTAGTTCCAGACGACAAGATTACAGATGTGGAAGATATAAGTACCATAAACAAGTGTGTTTGATGTGTCCAATCATGGGCCCGGTTATTTTCAAGAAACCTTAATTAGTCAAGATTCGAATATATATATATATATATATATATATATATATATATATATATATATCTTTCTCTCAGCATATCTCTTCTATATATACATACATGCATGATACACCTTTTAGCTACAGTCATTATTCATTCTTGAAGTAGAAAATGGAGATCAAAGGGAAGAGTGCAAAGAAGAAGGAAAAAACCATGATTCCACCAAGGAGGGGTAAAATAAAAAAGATGATATTTGAGAAAATTCTCAACATGACACTTGGTCTTAGTCGAGTTCGGGTTGCAAGAAAGAAAGAAGTCTTTCCGTACCTCGAAGGTTGGATTATTGATCCTCCAACTAAGAAATAAAGGTAAGTAAACCAAATCTTGTTTGTTGAAATCATCTAACTGTTTATATTTTTGTTGTATGTAAAAAGATTCGAGAATGTGATTATAAATTTCATTGAAAAATCACAACTTATATCTTCCTGGTTTCTTTTTTGCAGCGTGGATCCATTATGACAAGTTGCTGGTGCAAATTAAATGATGACTTCATCCCCGTGGATTGATGACATAGATGAGATATACCTACGTTATGTATGTGCTGTAGAGAGAAGCTTAAAATATAAGATGATGTGTATCAATAAAATGGGTAAAATAGTCATTTGTTTTGTATGATTCAATAGACACGATTTTACTTGTTTAAAATAGTTGAAAATTGTTATCAATCTTACAAGTTGTAAGCTATAGAATTATATGTTATGTCCATCTCAGTGATATGATAGATATATTTGTCAACATTGTCAAACAATTTTAAAATTTTCTATTTACATCCTTTTCTTTATATTGTAAATATTAATTAGTGTTTGGAATAGTTGGGTGTTGGGACCTTGAAGGCAATTATGTCATTTTAAATTGGTCAAAGAACCAAATTATGTGTCCTTAGGTTGATGGTGACATATTGGCATCCACATCAACATCAACCACCACCCCACAAGATTGTTTGCGGCTTGGGTCGGTCGAATTAAGACCCAAAATCTTACTAAACCAATAATCTCGGATTGACACATTCTTAGACAAAAGCAACAATGTAATTCGAATCAATCAAACCGGCAAAACCATTCGAAACCAGTTTTATAGTTTGGACTAACTTTTTGTTACTGTGTCTAAAAACCTCCTTCCAATTTCTAATTGCTTGTATATGTTGTATGTATACATTCAATTCCAATTCCTACCAACCAAAAATGTTAAATCTGATTAAATATCATTCCAATTTCTTCAAATTTCAATTACTTTGATAGATTTTATTTCTTCAAAAAACATTCTGCAAACCACACACCACATAACTATTAGTTTTCAAGTCATGGTTCCTCTAATTTAACGAACATTAATGGTTGCTTACTTGCTTCAGTGAAAAAAATTGGAAACATTGACAAGGAGAAAGCAACCACTTTCACGACATCAGGAGGAAGAGCGGAGGTGGAAAGGAAGGATTTGAAAAAACGAGTGATTTGTCTATTTGCCACGTTGGTATTTTAATAACTCATCCCTCTCAACAAGTTAGACTAGCTATACAAACACAAATACATATATATTATATAATTATATAACACAAATAAAATGATTAAACATAAATAGTCAGTTATGACCCTCAAAACCTTAAACCAAATTGCATACCTCGGCTTCATTAGTCCTCAAACCACCAAACAGAGTAATGAAGGACCAAACTGATCAAATTGTTTTGGTTTAACCGGTTTCTACTAACCATGAGTGGATATACTATTTCTTTGATGGTAATTAAACCATAAACCCTAAACTCAAAATCAATGATAAATAAAGAGGAAAAACACAATATTATTGATATTTTAAGAATTATACAGACTGAAATATATAAAAGTTATTTATATTATAAGAAAGAAGTGTTTCATATATAGACCATAGTTTCATTTATTGACAAGAGTGATTTATCATTGTTGGGTCCACTCTAAAAAAAATACAAATATTTCTCATTTCAGGTTCGGTAACGAATGTACTGTTTTTATGAAAGGTTTTTGATCTTATTTATTTCTCAGTTAGTTACCGAATTACTTGACATTAGCAAATTTGATTTTAGTTCTAAGGTGCTCTTTGATTCCATGGGATTTCAAGGGAATTAGAATGGTCAATTCCTTTTAATAAAAGAGTTGGTGTTTAATGAAAACTATTGAATATTTTTAAGAACTTCTTTTTCTCATTGTCATAGTAACAAAATAAAGGATGATGACGAGTAGAAAATACAGCGTTTTTCACTTTGTTATTTTAAGATTTTGTTAACGATATTTGTATGTTAATCATATGTTATTTGAACTTTGTCCAACCATCCTACATAAAGTTACATTAACTTTGTACCGAGAGTGATTGCAAATTCCATTAGGGCATCTCCAACCGACCGACATTTTTCTGGTGAGTGTAACAACCCAAACTTTAATTACATCAAAAAAAATAATATTTCAACTGGAAACGGCCCCAAGCCTACAATCAAAAGAATAGGGTTGCCACTACAAACTATTACACAACTGAGTCAAAAATGAAACTATTACAAGGAGTCTTCTAGCTCCAAGAAATATCTCACATCTTCTCCTTACCCTTATCGGTACTTGCTATATTGCGATAACCTGAAACAGGATTAAAATTTTGAAAGAGCGAGGGTTAGACCGATGGTCTAGTGAGTCCCATCCAAGCACTACTACAACAGTTCAAATATTATTTAAAACATTTAAACAAAGTCTTACGCTTCACGAGCGTAACTCACTCTACTAACAAAACCTTTTCCATTGTTTTACGCTTCGTGAGCGTAACTCACACTATTGACCAACACTGTCGTCAGAGACGGTATGTCTGTCTCGTACTGCCTTATTTTGGAGACACACCCCAATAGCATAAATGGGCCACACTCCCCGGTACGATCAGGCGGGTCACACTTCCCGACTTAGATCAAATCTCACGAATTAAATGTATGTATACATCTAATCATCAACAATATATAAAACGAGTTTATATAAACATAGCATAAACATGCCAACATAATTAAATCAACCTTTTCAATAAACCTTCACATTTATCAAATAACTTTCGTAATTGTAAAGGATTTCGTTTGAAAAACTCACCTCAGATCCTTCTCGCTTAAAGTCTGCTTTCTAACGATTCACTACCTACGACAACACCGATAAATCGGTAAGCCAAAACATAGATAACTCACTTACTCACTGACTAGAACATAAAATACTACACACTGTGCCACCCCGGTCAAGACCTCCCCGGTCGAGACCACCCCGGTCAAAACCACCCCGAGCGACACACCCCGGGCAACACACCGGTCGACACAGGTCTCCTCCACACCGGTCGACATCGGTCGGCCCACACCGGTCGACACCGGTCGGCCCACACCGGTCAATATTCAAACTTAACCAGGCGATTCCATAACTTCGCATAAAATACCCAAATCCTTAAATCGATCAAAGGCACGGTTACAAACTCAATAAAGAGATCATTTACCAACTAAAACTCTTAGATAGAAGTATTAGGCTAGAATCATACCTTTATTTGCAAAGAAACCGTACGATTCTTCAAAACCTATTTCTCCCTTCTCCTGGTCTCGTTCTCCTTCAGTCTCTCACAAAACAAATCAGGAATTAGTCCAGATAAACTTTTAGGGTTAAGATATATATATAACCCAAGTTACATTTAACCCCCTTGAACTTTGGGTCTTACTTAACTTTTCACCCAACTCCCAAAATTATTAAAATTTTCGTACCCAGATATTACAATATCCCCCCTCAATAGAATTCCGTCCCCGGAATTCCATTGTTGAACAAATGGGGATACTGAGATCTCATGTCTGCCTCCACTTCCCATGTTGACTCTTGTCCTTTGTGAAATTTCCACTGGACTTTCACCAACCGGAACTCCTTGTTCCTTAGCTTCTTCACTTTGTGATCCAAAACTGCTACGGGTTCTTCAATATAACTTAATTTCTCATCCACTTGAATGTCCTCTAATGGAACTACTACATCTGCTTCTGCCAAGCACTTTTTCAAGTTTGACACATGAAATGTGGGGTGAATCCCACGCAAGTTCTCTGGTAGCTCAAGCTTGTAAGCCACTTCACCAACACGCGCCGTGATGGTAAATGGTCCAACAAACCTTGGTCTCAATTTTCCTTTCTTTCCGAAGCGGACTACCCCTTTCCAGGGCGAGACTTTCAACATTACTTTGTCTCCTACCTGAAACTCTATCGGTTTCCTCCACTTATCGGCATACATCTTCTGACGATCTTGAGCTACCTTTAACCTTTCTCGGATCTGGTTGACCTTATCGGCTGTCACCTGCACGATTTCCGGTCCCGCTAGCTGTCTTTCACCCACCTCATTCCAACATAAAGGTGTTCTACATTTACGTCTATACAATGCTTCGAACGGAGCCGCTCGAATGCTAGCATGGTAACTATTGTTGTAAGAAAATTCAATCAACGACAAATGAATTTCCCACGAACCCTTGAAATCAATGACACATGCTCGCAGCATGTCCTCTAACGTATGGATGGTCCTCTCACTCTGACCATCCGTTTGTGGGTGATAAGTCGTACTCAACTTGAGTTGCGTGCCTAACTCTCTTTGTAGACTTCTCCAAAAAGCTGACGTAAACCGACTATCACGATCTGAAACTATCGACGTAGGCACCCCATGCCTAGATACTATTTCGTCTATATACAACTTAGCCAACTTTTCCATTGAATGCGTTTCCTTAATCGGCAGGAATTGAGCTGATTTCGTAAGTCGATCCACTATCACCCAAATCGCGTCATTACCTTTAGGTGATCGTGGAAGTCCGGTAACAAAGTCCATCGCGATCTCATCCCACTTCCAAACTGGTATTTCCAACGGTTGCAACCTGCCGTAAGGTCTCTGATGCTCTGCCTTTACCTTCAAACACGTCAAACAACGTTCAACGAAATAAGCGATATCTTTCTTTAAACCCGACCACCAATAACTCTGCTTTAAATCTCGGTACATTTTACTGGTTCCCGGATGAATGGAATAACGAGATTTATGCGCTTTATTTAACACTTTCTCCCGAAGACCACCCAGTTTCGGAACCCACACACGTCCTCCAAAACATTTTATCCCGTGGCTATCGACAGATAATATACTCACATTTCCGATTATTCTTTCGGTCTTCAAATTCTCTTCCAAAAGCGCTCCCCTTTGAAAACTCTTAACTTCTTCTAAAAAGTTAGACGTGGCCTCAACTCGAAATGCCACTACACTTGTTGATGCGTCATACTCTTTTCGACTCAAGGCATCGGCCACCACATTTTCTTTACCAGGATGGTAAAGAATCTCACAATCGTAATCACTTAACAATTCCATCCATCTTCGTTGCCTCATATTCAACTCTTTCTGATTAAATAGATGCTGAAGGCTCTTATGATCGGTATAGATTTGACACTTAACCCTATACAAATAATGCATCCAAATCTTCAACGCGAAAACCACCGCTGCCAATTCTAGGTCGTGCGTCGGATAATTCTTCTCATGCTCCTTCAACTGACGAGATGCGTATGCAATCACCTTTCCATCTTGCATCAACACGCACCCTAGTCCCAATTTAGAAGCATCAATGTAGATTACGAACTTATCTGAACCGCTGGGTAAGGTCAGTATAGGTGCACTGCTCAAACTCTCTTTCAACTTACTGAACGCACCTTCCTGAGCTTCCATCCACACAAACTTGGCGTTCTTCCTTGTCAAAGCCGTTAACGGCGTGGCTATTCTTGAGAAGTCTTGAATAAACTTTCGATAGTAACCCGCCAAACCGAGGAAACTCCTCACTTCTGACGGTGACTTCGGTACTTCCCAATCCTTGATCGCTTTGATCTTTGTTGGATCAACCTTGATCCCTTCTTCCGACACTACGTGTCCTAGGAATTGCACTTCTCTTAGCCAAAACTCACATTTCGAGAATTTGGCGTACAATTTTTCCTGCTTGAGTAACTCTAACACAGATCGAAGGTGTGACTCATGGTCGCTCATGGACTGTGAATAAATTAGTATGTCATCGATAAAGACAATGACACACTTGTCCAAAAGTGGACCGCACACCCTATTCATTAGGTCCATGAACACTGTCGGCGCGTTAGTCAGTCCAAATGGCATGACTAAGAACTCAAAGTGTCCATACCTTGAGCGAAAAGCAGTCTTGGGTACATCCTCCTCCCTCACCTTCAGCTGATGGTAGCCCGAACGCAGATCTATCTTCGAGAAGTAACTTACTCCTTGAAGCTGATCGAAAAGATCATCAATCCTAGGAAGCGGATACTTATTCTTAACTGTTACCTTATTAAGTTCTCGGTAATCTATATACATCCTTAAAGACCTGTCCTTCTTCTTAACAAATAACACATGCGCTCCCCACGGTGATGAGCTGGGACGAATAAAATCTTTATCCAACAGTTCTTGCAGTTGAGTCATCAACTCCTTCATCTCGGTTGGAGCCAAACGATAAGGTGCTCTTGCAATGGGTGCCGCTCCAGGCATTAGGTCAATTCGGAATTCCACATGACGGTCTGGGGTAAAGTGGTTAATTCCTCTGGAAACACTTCCGGGTAGTCGCTCACCACAGGAATTGATCCTAACCCCTTATTTTCTTCCTTAGAGTCTATTACATAGGCCAGGAATCCTACACACCCCTTCACTAAACACCGCCTAGCCTTGATCATTGAGATCAAGCATGACTTCATATCCCGACGATCACCATAAACAACTACCTCTTCTTGGTCTAGCAAGGCTATACGAATTAGCATCTTATTACAAACAATGTTGGCATCATTAGACGCCAACCAATCCATCCCCACAATGACGTCAAACTCTCCCATACCCATCGGGTATAAACGCAAAGGAAAGGAATGACCATCAATGTCTATACTACACCCCTCAAAAACCTCTCCCACCAAGACTCGACTATCATCGGCTATTTCTACTTCAAACCCATGCCTAAGCTTTATGGGCTTCACATGCAACTTATGCATGAAATTTGGGGACACAAACGAACGGTTTGCGCCAGAATCAAACAACACCTTAGCACAAATTGAATCTATAGGGAAAGTACCTGTTACCACATCCGGTGCTTTTGTTGCTTCCTCTGTCGTCATATTAAAAACTCTGGCCCTCGCCCTGGCTGGCTCTACTTTCTTCTCACCTCCCTTATAATTGTACCCTCCGACTGTTCCCTTTTTCAATTGTGGACAATTAGTCCTGATATGATCAGGGGATCCACACTGGTAGCAAGACCTTGACCCACGACAGTCCCGAGCCATATGCCCAATCTTTCCACATTTGTAGCAGCCTTCTTGTTCAATTAAATACTCCCCTTTATGCATACGATTACACTTGCTGCACGGTTTACTCACAAACTTATTAACAACTTGTTGATCGGATTTGGCTGATTTGAACGTTTTGGAGTCACGGACAGTTCCATCCTATTTTCTCTTGTCTCCACTTCTTTCGGTAGACTGACGACTCTTTTCCTTCTCCCTCATCTCAGTTGCGTTCACTGCTGCCTGGAACGTAGTTGGTTCCTTGTTCGAGACGAATTCTCGAATATTGCTTCTCAACCCAAAGATGAAACGTTCTACTCGCCTTCCCTCATCAGGCACGTAAACTTCTACAAACCGGGACTTCTCTATGAACTTTGTAGTATACTCACGTACTGACATATCTTTTTGCTCCAGACTCAGAAATTCTTCTTCTAACTTTTTGACTGCCGCCAGAGGGCAAAACTGCGCTTTAAACCTTTTCACAAACTCACTCCAAGATATTTCTTTGGTTACCGCCGAACTTTGTCCTCCTGTTTCAACATCCCACCACATTACAACTTCATCTTTCAACATCGACAATGCATAAACTACTTTGTCCTCCTCAAAACACTTACTGGTGTCAAAAGCCAACTCCATCCCCTTTACCCATCTCAGCGCTAACACTGGGTCGCATTCTTCTTTGTAGGTAGGAGGTTTGCAGGCAGCAAACTCCTTGAAAATACATCCTCTTCCAATTACCGCTTTAGCAGTCACAACGGGTTTTGACTGAGAATGGCTCCCCAACACAGTTACTGGCGAGTCCGCTACCTCAGTCACCACCCTTTCTTCACTCTTTTCTTTACTTACCGAGACCTCATTAGTTCGTTGAGCTAATAAAACATTCAGTGTTTCCTGTAGTTTTCCTATTTCCGTCGTAAAGGTTTCTTGGGTAACAAAACCTTGAGTTCGACCTCCACCATGGTTTCTTACTTGCTTTCGACCCCTCGCCGAAACTGAACTCTCCTGAGGAGAGGTTTCTTGTTCTGATCTCACCTCTACACTTCTAGCTTGACGAACAACACGAGTCACCTTTCCCCCTCGAGTTCCCACAGAGGGATCCCTTACCTGAGTGGTCGCCTTTCGAGTCGTATTCCCTTTACCTTTAGGTCGACCACGACCCTTTCCCTGATTAGCAATCGGGTTAACAGCAGTCGTTCGCTCCTCGGCAACGACTTCATTAACTGGCTCGATCTCAGGAATCGACGCAGACCTACTTCTTGTTACTCGCTCAGACATGATTCTGATAAGAAGAAACATACGACATTCAATCTAACACGCTACACAATACGGTAATTTAAGCACGAGCATGTACTTGTAAATTCACAATTACACTGGTCAGATGAAATTCCAAATTTACCTTACATGCTAGTCCTTATTACCCTAACTCTGACTTCCTACAGTCTTCCTATTTCTCAGTTGTGCTTCTACTCTCTCAGTTTAAGTCTAGGCCCATCTGGTCACCTAGATCCCTTAAACTAATGCTCTGATACCAACTGTAACAACCCAAACTTTAATTACATCAAAAAAAAAAATATTTCAACTAGAAACGGCCCCAAGCCTACAATCAAAAGAATAGGGTTGCCACTATAAACTATTACACAACTGAATAAAAAATGAAACTATTACAAGGAGTCTTCTAGCTCCAAGAAATATCTCACATCTTCTCCTTACCCTTATCGGTACTTGCTATATTGCGATAACCTGAAACAGGATTAAAATTTTGAAAGAGCGAGGGTTAGACCGATGGTCTAGTGAGTCCCCTCCAAGCACTACTACAACAGTTCAAATATTATTTAAAACATTTAAACAAAGTCTTACGCTTCACGAGCGTAACTCACTCTACTAACAAAACCTTTTCCATTGTTTTACGCTTCGCGAGCGTAACTCACACTATTGATCAACACTGCCGTCAAAGACGGTATGTCTGTCTCGTACTGCCTTATTTTGGAGACACACCCCAATGGCATAAACGGGCCACACTCCCCGGTACGATCAGGCGGGTCACACTTCCCGACTTAGGTCAAATCTGACGAATTAAATGTATGCATACATCTAATCATCAACAATATATAAAACGATTTTATATAAACATAGCATAAACATGCCAACATAATTAAATCAACCTTTTCAATAAACCTTCACATTTATCAAATAACTTTCGTAATTGTAAAGGATTTAGTTTGAAAGACTCACCTCAGATCCTTCTCGCTTAAAGTCTGCTTTCTAACGATTTACTACCTACGACAACACCGATAAATCGGTAAGCCAAAACATAGATAACTCACTTACTCACTGACTAGAACATAAAATACTACACAATGTGCCACCCCGGTCGAGACCACCCTGGTCAAAACCACCCCGGGCGACACACCGGTCGACACGGGTCTCCTCCACACCAGTTGACACCGGTCAATATTCAAACTTAACCAGGCGATTCCATAACTTCGCATAAAATACCCAGATCCTTAAATCGATCAAAGGCACGGTTACAAACTCAATAAAGAGATCATTTACCAACTAAAACTCTTAGATGGAAGTATTAGGCTAGAATCATACCTTTATTTGCAAAGAAACCGTACGATTCTTCAAAACCTATTTCTCCCTTCTCCTTCAGTCTCTCACAAAACAAATCAGGAATGAGTCCTGATAAACTTTTAGGGTTAAGATATATATATATATATATATATATATATATATATATATATATATATATATATATATAACCCAAGTTACATTTAACCCCTTGAACTTTGGGTCTCACTTAACTTTTCACCCAACTCCCAAAATTATTAAAATTTTCGTACCCAGATATTACAGTGAGAGTCCTCCAACCGGCCAACATCCACGCCGATAAACTTGGGTTTATGAATACTCGACAAATATACCGGATCACTTTACACATCGCCAAACTATATATTTAACTTGTTTTTTTAAATTGAAGTGTAAACCATGTTTTCATCCCTATGGTTTGTTAAAAGTTGCAATTTTGTATTTTTGAATCTACGATTCATTGTTGTTTTCGTCCATGTAATATACAAATCATTCATGTTTTCGTCCCTTATACTTAACAACAAACCATCGACGGAGTTAGGGGCCGTTTACTAAACGCTAACCCGGTAAGCATTTGCCGGGCCGTTTACCTTACCGGATGAACATGACAAGGGTCAATAATCTTACCCGGTAAGAGCGATGATAAGGTTGGAGAGTCTTACCCGGTAAGTGAGGGTGACGGCTCTTACCTGGTAAGCGCTTACCAGGTGAATTGTTGCATACAATACCATTTTAATGGACTATAATCTTACCTGGTAAAGTAAGTTAAGAGTGTTGAATTCTACAAGTAAGTGTTTTTTTTAGGAAGGGTGTCCTAGGTTATGCCTAGACTAATCCCTTGGCAAATTATGACCGTAAGACATCAACCCTGATTAAATCTCAGTGGCCACAATTGTTGTGTACGTCTGGATTCAAACCCTGGGCAAATGGGATATTCCACCACATCCCCCAGGGCCTTAACCAGTACGCCACTATCCTTGTGGTTTACAGGTAAGTGATTACCGGGTAAGCGTTTGGGTAAACGGCCCCTTAGACTAAAGGAGGAAAGCTGCAATGACATGCGCGCAAGCCATATGAATGAAAACCGTAATTTCAAAAGCACATAAAACAAAGTTGCAGATTTTAACAAATTACATGGACGGAAAACGTAGTTTGCACTATATTTGAAGACGTTTTACATATTTATTTTGTTTTATAGTTAATTTTGTGTTTTTGAATTGTTTTTATTGTTAAATATGAAAAATATGATTTGTGATTTTTTAGCATGGTTGGAGTTGAAAAGGTTTTTGCGTTGACTGATTCACCATTTTTGTTTTTCTTCTGTGTTGTGGTAGGAGATTCAGATAGCCTTAGGAACACTACGTTTACTGAATACATCGATTTGGATATACAAAGTCTTAATGTTTTTAAAATACTAGTTGTGCATCCATCATCCTCGAAATGTTAAAGTTTAACATAAACTGAGAATTAGAAATTAATATAATTCTTCGTTAAAAAATAAAATTCAGAACTTATATTTAAACAAAATAGAAATTACAATAATTTGTCATATACACCCATTAATGGTTATACACGTTACAAAATAGAAGGTTGGATTCTTGATCCTCCAACTAAGAAATAAAGGTAAGTAAACCAAATCTTGTTTGTTGAAATCATCTAACTGTTTATATTTTTTGTTGTATGTGAAAAGATTCGAGAATGTGATTATAAATTTCATTAAAAATCACAACTTATATCTTCCTGGTTTCTTTTTTGCAGCGTGGATCCATTATGACAAGTTGTTGGTGCAAATTAAATGATGACTTCATCCCCGTGGACTGATGACATAGATGAGATATACCTACGTTATGTATGTGCTGTAGAGAGAAGCTTAAAATATAAGATGATGTGTATCAATAAAATGGGTAAAATAGTCATTTGTTTTGTATGATTCAATAGACACGTTTTACTTGTTTAAAATAGTCGAAAATTGTTATCAATTATGTCCATCTCAGTGATATGATAGATATATTTGTCAACATTGTCAAACAATTTTAAACTTTTCTATTTACATCCTTTTCTTTATATTGTAAATATTAATTAGCGTTTGGAATAGTTGGGTGTAGGGACCTTGAAGGCAAATATATCATTTTAAATTGGTCAAAGAACCAAATTATGTGTCCTTAGGTTGATGGTGACATATTGGCATCCACATCAACATCAACCACCACCCCACAAGATTGTTTGCGGCTTGGTTCGGTCGAATTAAGACCCAAAATCTTACTGAACCAATAATCTCGGATTGACATATTCTTAGACAAAAGCAACATAGTAATTCGAATCAATCAAACCGGCAAAACCATTCGAAACCAGTTTTGTAGTTTGGACTAACTTTTTGTTACGTTTGTCTAAAAACCTGATTCCAATTTCTAATTGCTTGTATATGTTGTATGTATACATTCAATTCCAATTCCTACCAACCAAAAATGTTAAACCTGATTAAATATCATTCCAATTTCTTCAAATTTCAATTACTTTGATAGATTTTATTTCTTCAAAAAAACATTATGCAAACCACATACCACATAACCATTAGTTTTCAAGTCATGGTTCCTCTAATTTAACGAACATTAACGGTTGCTTACTTGCTTCAGTGAAAAAAAAATTGAAACATTGACAAGGAGAAAGCAACCACTTTCACGACATCAGGAGGAAGAGCGGAGGTGGAAAAGAAAGATATGAAAAAACGAGTGATTTGTCTATTTGCCATGTTGGTATTTTAATAACTCATCCCTCTCAACAAGTTAGACTAGCTATACAAACACAAATACATAAATATTATATAATTATATAACACAAATAAAATGATTAAACATAAATAGTCAGTTGTGACCCTCAAAACCTTAAACCAAATTGCATACCTCAACTTCATTAGTCCTCAAACCACCAAAAACCAGAGTAATGAAGGACCAAACTGATCAAATTGTTTTGGTTTAACCGGTTTCTACTAACCATGAGTAGATATACTATTTCTTTGATGGTAATTAAACCATAAACCCAAAACTCTAAATCAATGATAAATAAAGAGGAAAAACCAATGTTCTAAAAAACTCGCCGCATAGCCGCCATAGTGCGCCATGGCACCAAGGCTTGTGTCTCACGCCACGTTAAGCTCGTGGCACGTCATGACCTAATGCGCAGTTTTTGTAATGCAATATTTGGTATTTTTTATGTTTTTAATGTCTTATTTGCGGGGTTTTAATATATATAACCCAATTTAACTTGTTTATTACTATTGACTTATTGAATAACACGCCAAAACATATGTTTTTATATATATAAATTAGAAATTTGACGCCATAAGTCACGCCTTGAAAACGTCACGGCTTCGCCATGACTCCTAAGGCTTGAGGCTTGGCCTCGCCGCCACGCCACGCCTCACGTCATTTAGAACCTTGGGAAAAACACAATATTATTGATATTTTAAGAATTATACAGACTGAAATATATAAAAGTTATTTATATTATAAGAAAGAAGTGTTTCATATATAGACCATAGTTTCATTTATTTACAAGAGTGATTTATCTTTGTTGGGTCCACTCTAAAAAAAATACAAATATTTCTCATTTCAGGTTCGGTAACGAATGTACTGTTTTTATGAAAGGTTTTTTTATCTTATTTATTTCTCAGTTAGTTACCGAATTACTTGATATTAGCAAATTTGATTTTAGTTCTAGGTGCTATTTGATTCATGGAATCCATGGGATTTTAAGGGAATTAGAATGGTCAATTCCTTTTAATAAAAGAGTTGGTGTTTAATGAAAACTATTGTATATTTTTAAGAACTTCTTTTTCTCATTGTCATAGTAACAAAATAATGGATGATGACGAGTAGAAAATGAGAAATTAATTAAAATAGTCATTTTAGAAAATACATTTACCCTCCTAGCCATTCTCTACCTTATTTTTGTGAAATAACTTGTAGGTTCGTGAAAAGGGTTCATATATACAAACTCCTCCCAAAAACTCAAAAAAAATTCAGAATTTGGTATAGGTTCGTAAAAAGACTTCGTATATACGAACATGGCTAAAAAATTCAAAAAAAAACTAGGTTCTTGAAGTGGGTTCGTGAAAGGTTTGAAAGTATTAAAAAAATTTACATATTTGGCCCCTATTCGTGATCTAGTTCGTATATACGAACCAAGCTAAAAAATTAGGGTTTTTTTTACTAACTAGGGCAAAAAATGTAAATCTTTTTTACTAACTAAGGCCAAAAATGTAAGTTTTTTTTTACTAACTAGGGCCAAAAGTGTAAGTTTTTTTTACTAACTAGGGCCAAAAATGTAAGAACATCTCCAACAGCTATGCTAAAGTTTTTCTAAAATAGAGTAAAAGAAATCAAAATCTCTAAAAAAATTTGCATCCAACTCCAACAACTATTCTATTTTAGCAACTCTAATATTAATTATCTTATTAAAATATTTAATTTATTTAATTATATTATTAAAATATTCAATATATAGAAAGTTGGAAGAGGAAAAGTTTACTTTTTAGAGGTAATGATTAGTTTTGGGTGAAAATTATCTATTTATGGATTTCACTAAATTTAGAGATTTTTATACTCTTTCTCCTATTTTCTCTATTTTAACATAAAGGATAGCATAGTTGTTGGAGCAACAAAAATACTAAAATTCCAATTTTTTTCTATTTTAACATAGATGTTGGAGATGCTCTAAGTTTTTTTTTACTAACTAGGGCAAAAAAATGTAAGTTTTTTTTTTTTTACTAACTAGGGCCAAAAATGTAAGTTTTTTTTTACTAACTAGGGCCAAAAATGTAAGTTTTTTTTTACAAACTAGGGCCAAAAATGTAAGTTTTTTTAATATAAAAAACAAGGTAAGTTCGTATATACAAACCAAGCTAAAAAAATTAAATTTTTTTTTTTACTAACTAGGGCCAAAAATGTAAATTTTTTTATATACAAAACAAGGTAAGTTCGTATATACGAAGATATTTACGAAGAGAGGCCAAAATTGTAATTTTTACGAAGATATTTACGAAGAGGGGCCAAAATTGTAATTTTTTAAATTTATTTGACAAGCCTTGTTCGTATATGAGTGTTTTACAATGAGGGCCAAATGTGTAATTTTCGGTTCGTAAAAATGTTCGTATATACGAATAGGGGCCAAATGTGTAACCTTTTTAAATGACTCTTAACTTTTCACGAACCCTTTTTACGAATCTGATTTTTTTAAGCTATGTTCGTATATACGAACACATATTACGAACGTGGATCAAATTTTGACTTCAAAGGAGGTGTTCGTATATACCAAGTCCTTTCACGAACCTAATGGCTATTTTACTAATTTTTGGGAGACTTTAGCTAGGAGGTAAACCTGATTTTCTGAAATGGGAGCGTTTTTCACTTTGTTATTTTAAGATTTTGTTAACGATATTTGTGTGTTAATCATATGTTATTTGAATTTTGTCCAAGCATCGTACATAAAGTTACATTAACTTTGTACCGAGTGATTGCGAATTCCATTAGGGCATCTCCAACCGGCCGGAATTTTTCTGGTGAGAGTCCTCCAACCGGCCAACATCCACGCCGATAAACTTGGGTTTATGAATACAGGCTGCCAAATATACCGGATCACTTTACACAACGACAAACTATATATTTAACTTTTTTTTAATTGAAGTGTGAACCATGTTTTCATCCCTATGGTTTGTTAAAAGTTGCTATTTTGTATTTTTGAATCTACGATTCATCGTTGTTTTCGTCCATGTAATATACAAATCATTCATGTTTTCGTCCCTTATACTTAACAACAAGCCATCGACGGAGTTAGGGGCCGTTTAGTAACCCGGTAAGCACTTACCGGCCCGGTAAGCACTTACCGGCCCGGTAAGCACTTACCGGGCCATTTACCTTACCGGATGAACATGACAAGGGTCAAGAATCTTACCCGGTAAGAGCGATGATAAGGATGGAGAGTCTTACCCGGTAAGTGAGGGTGACGGCTCTTACCTGGTAAGCGCTTACCAGGTGAATTGTTGCATACAATATCATTTTAATGGACTATAATCTTACCTGGTAAAGTAAGTTAAGAGTGTTGAATTCTACAGGTAAGTGCTTTTTTTTTGGAAGGGTGTCCTAGGCTATGCCTAGACTAATCCTTTGGCATATTATGACTGTAAGACATCAGCCATGATTAAATCTCAGTGGCCACAATTGTTGTGTACATCTGGATTCGAACCCTGACAGATGGGATATTCCACCACGTCCCCCAGGGCCTTAACCAGTACGCCATTATCCTTGTGGTTTACAGGTAAGTGATTACCGGGTAAGCGTTTGGGTAAACGGCCCCTTAGACTAAAGGAGGAAAGCTGCAATGAATTGCAAGCCATAGGAATGAAAACCGTAATTTCAAAAGCACATAAAACAAAGTTGCAGATTTTAACAAATTACATGGACGGAAAACGTAGTTTGCACTATATTTGATGACGTTTTACATATTTATTTTGTGGGAAAAGTTCAAAAAAACCCAATGGACTTTAGTGTTTGGAGTGATTAAGTCCCTGGACAATTTTTTCGAACAAATAAGTCCTTGGACATTTCAAAACCTGTTAAATAAATTCTTAGACTTTAGGTAACCTGTTGAATACATCTTTATTACTTAAAAATATAACTTGCAACCTACATAGAAGGTAAAACTACAAATTAAAAAAAGGTCAACTACTTTATCCTTCTATAAATTAAAAATGGAGAAATTAACAATAATAGTCAATCTCATCACCCAATTTAATTTTAACCACTTTTCAAAGCATTTTCCTAAAATAACCAAAGTTTGCGCAAAAAAAAAATTCCTGTGCAAGGTGTTTTTCCCCAAAAAGATAAAAAAAAAAATCTTTACGTAAAAAATTTATGTGTAAAAATTCATTTTATGCTTATAGTTTTGGAAAAAGTTTACAATTT
Source organism: Arctium minus (assembly GCA_954870635.1). NCBI lineage: Eukaryota > Viridiplantae > Streptophyta > Magnoliopsida > Asterales > Asteraceae > Arctium > Arctium minus. Next base: position 122,999,682 of record OX941082.1, read on the forward strand.
GCATCCTTATAAAGTTAAAATTAGTTATTTAATTTATTTTATATCCATTATTTTTTCATTTTTCATTTTATTATATTAACACGCATAATCATATATTAACTAACATATATCAATTTTTTTTACAAATTACACCATTATAATCGTTTCGTCAATACGTTCAAAATGAACTCAAGATTGTTTTTGAATTTAATCTTATATTATTCAATATCATAAATATATACGAATTATTTTTAATACTTACAATTTATACCTTTAAGGTTACAGATTAATCTTATACTATTAAATAAATAACTCTAAAGGATATAAAGTGTAAGTATTAAATATAATTCGTGCGTATTAATGATATTTAATAATAGGGGTGTTCGCGGTACGGTTTGGTGCGGTTTAGGGCAAAACCGCAAACCGCACCGCATATACCTCAAACCGCACCAAACCGCACCGCGAAATGCGGTGCGGTTTATGCGGTTTGTCCCTATCGCACTTTATGCGTACAATCCAAAAAACTATAAGTTTAAAATACATTAGAAAATCAACGATTAAGTGACCGTGGTCCAAAAAATAAAGAGTTTGAATACATCCAACTCCAAAATGCATAACTAAAAATAGTTTAAAGAAATAAATTGTTTCAATACGATAAATGGATTAAGTGACGTCTCCGGTCATGAACGTCCTAACCTAGGGCATTTTTTCATTTGTTGAGACATAAACTTTTAAGAGGCTTATAAATTAAAGGTTTATTTAGCAAAGTCCAAAACTTAAACTCTTAAAGTCCATAATTAAAAACACAAATCCTAATTATATAAATATTAAATTAAACTATTATATATATATATATATGTTTAAGATTAAAAAATAAAAAATAATATAAAGATGCGGTGCGGTGCGGTTTGAACCGCGGTTTGAAAACTCAAAACCGCAAACCGCACCGCATAGTGCGGTTTGGTAAAAATACAAACCGCACCGCAAAAGTTCTAAACCGCGTTTTGCTGTGCGGTGTGAGCGGTTTGTACGGTTTGACGGTTTGGATAAACACCCCTATTTAATAATATGAGATTAAATTAAAAAATCAATATTAGGCTCATTTTAAACGTATTGATGAGAAACTTATAATGGTGTAATTTGTAAAAAAAAATTTGTTTTTATGTATTTAAGTTGATATACGATTATGTATGTTAATATAATAAAGAGTTAAAATGAAGAAAAAAAAAGGTAGAAGACATAAAGTAAATTAAATAACAAATTATAAAGATGTTTTTGTTGTAGGATAATTGTGTCATCGTCTAAAGGATATGACGATAGAGATAGAGATAAATATATCAGAGTTAGATTAGAACTGAAATATCTTCTAACTATCTACTTGTAACTCTTCCCTATTTAAAGGGCTTATAATTAATAAGAATTGTAGACTTCTTCTCTCTGTCTTATTGTTGTTTCATTTGTTTTTTCCTTTAACACGTTATCAGCACGTAAGCTCAGATATATCCGGTTTCCGCTGTTGGACAACTCGCATCCTCCTACTAAATACAAGTACACATTCTGCAACTCTTTATACATATGAACAATTAAAGAATTGTGCTAACGATGTGGATGAATTTGTTTTAATGATTTATTTTGCTTTTTTGCCTTTCATATGGATTTGGTTACCTTAGTTTCGCTATTTTTTTTATTTATTTAAAAGGAAAATACACACTTTGTTTTTTTTGTTTTAACCTTTCATGTGGATTTGGAATCGTATTTTATATATTTTAAACAATTAATTACTGACTCAATTTTTGTTATAGTTATTAATTTAGGTATTCTTAAATAAGTTTATAATATTGCATATATTTAGTTAGTTAACTTAATCATGTTATTATTATTTACTTATTTAAATAAATTAATTTGTTACAACTCATTATTATAACGATTAATATGTTAGTAATCTTCGATGTTGTAAATTTCAATTTCAATTCAATCTTATAGTTGAAATTAATATTTGTAGATTTAGTTCTAAATCCTCCAAAAAAAAAAGTTATTATTGGATTTGTTAGAATTATCTCTTATCTAATTTTTTCTTGGACTTATCAACATTTAATTTTGTTATTTGTTTAATTTGCATTTGAACCTAAAGTTTGTCATTATCTCTTGGATCATTATTATTTTAATTGTTTTATATATGATTCTATTTTATCCTATTGTTATTGATAATTAAAAAAAAGTTATTATTGGATTTGTTAGAATTATCTCTTATCTAATTTTTTTCTTAGACTTATCAACATTTAATTTTGTTATTTATTTAATTTGCATTTTAACCTAAAATTTGTCATTATCTATCGGATCATTATTATTTTAATTGTTTTATATATGATTCTATTTTATCCTATTGTTATTGATAATGTACATTGAAGTGGACAACTTAATTTGTATTTATTTATCTAAATCAATTGTTTTAATTTGGTATTAAAATGTTTAAGTAATTCTTTTATAGATTTTTATGCCTTATCCACATAATATTCAAATGTTTATCTTGTTTATGAGTTGCTACTCATTAATCTCAATCTTATAAATTATATTTGGAATTTACACTTTCAAACCCCATATATTTTGGTTTTTACCAAAAGCTCCAAAAATACCATTAAGGTATTAAAATATTAAAATTGGCTTCTATGCCAAACTCATAGTCATTTTGGCATCTTTCCAAATACTCTATAATAAATGTTATATTTAAATTAATTAAATCACAAGATATCGACTGGATTTTGTCAAACGGGTGTAAACAGCCCTAAGATTTGTAGGGACTTATGAAATCCATGTGATTCCCCTACTACCTGGAAATCTAATAGATTGAGTGGTTTCATTTTCGCAAATTGAAATATTGATGAAGTATTATCAATAAAATTAAAGCATACAAAAATCCAATATTGTTATGATAATGAAATTTCATAACCATAATCCATTTTCTTACAAAAAAGAAAATCATATATTATCCTTTATATATGAAACAACTCGCCCCAAAGTCAACGGCTTAAACTTAAAAGAATCTGAGTATCATAAATGAGTATATAAACCTCCTTTTGAAAAGGTACAAGAAAATACCTAAAGTCCATCAAACTCCCCATTAACTCTGAAACCAACCTCTTGAAAAGGTACAAGCAAATACCCTCATGTTTTGAGACGACATATAAATCTTAAGTTTCATCGGAATAACTTTACTACAAACCCCCAAAGAAATGTGGGATGTCCCGAAAGGGATAATCGGGAGTACTCATAAATATGTACTTCCCGAACTAATTGTACAGTGGAATGAAACTCACTTACTCGATTACAAAAAGGTAACTGATTTCAACAAAGAAATGTTATATCCAAAACGCGTCTCAATCTCTGTGGCAAGGAACTCACAGAAGATGACATGATTCCTAACATTATTTCCACCTTTAATATATCAAAAAATATTAATGAACTAATATAAGTTGGAATGTAACCTTTAGACAAACTCATCAACCTACTGCAAGTGGTTGAGAGACATAACAAGGTTCTTTCGAATAACAATACCACATATGTCGAGATAAAGAAAATTTCCGAGATCAATAATGAAAGCATTAAAGGTGGAAACAACTCCAAAGAACAGAGAGTTAAAAACAATTTCACACATGTGACATTTATGCACTATGTGGACGAAACCCTAGAACGGGTCAAGGTCTTGGTAAGAGTCGGGAATGATTTTTCAACATCTGGAGTAGAGATACAGCTACTGCCTCAGGTGATAATGGACAACCAAATAAGAAATGCACTAAAGATTGCTCCTTTCGAAAAGGGAACAAATTGAAAATGAAATATATTATATCTAAGATTAGTTTAAATAATTACATTTGAATGTGTTTTAATTATCAAATTAATTGATTCTGCAAAATATACACCCGGGTTTATAACCATTATACATGTAAAGAAATACATCAAAAACAAAACAAAACTCTCAATGTTCTTCGTTCCGTGTAGGAATGTATCGAGGAGAACTTGATTTTTTTATGACATCTCATACAAGAAATAGAGTATTATTCATTGAATTAATAAATTTCCTCCAACCAAATACTTAGACGATGGATTGTCACTTTCTTGGTGGAACAAGTTTAATAGGAACCTTGTAAAGATATTCGTATCAAATGGAAATGAAAATGAGCATATATACATAAATTCCAATGAATATGAAAGGAAACATATATCATGGAAACTAATGTGTCAAACTAGTAGATTATTGGGTCATCGGAACATATTTTGTCACCAATAAAGAAATTTTGGGGGCAATAACACATATATATGTTTCGACATGACCATGTTGGAAACCATGGTTATGACATAGTGATCTGTGTATTGCAAAATACACATAAACACATTCTCTTTCGAGTGAAAGGCAAAACAAGGCAAATTGCAACTGTTGACTTCTGCAACATAAGAAACAACATTGCTATCATAATATGCCCTCTTGAATACATAAAATTTTTGTATATACCCTAATCCTTAGCCAATACAGGAATGAGATCGTCCTAAAGCTAAGGACATTATACAAAAAATATTCAATTGTTACAACGAATACAAGGTGATGTTTATGGACATAAACATCGAGAATGCGGACCATTAAAGTACTTTATGGTTCTGGTTTCGACACGATGAACGCATGTCGTATTATTGTCCACATGAAATACTGCACTCCTAGCACTAGTTATATGTTTAAGGGCTCACCACCCTTATTATTTCATCAAGTCTACATGACTTGGAATGCTGGAGAATTTACATCATAAGGATTTGATGTTAATTGCATATGTATTAGGATCAATGTAGATTTTTCTATACCCCATGTGTATATATAAAATGGTCTCATAGAAGTTGTTATTAAAAGAATATGAGGACATCTAGGGTATTAGTAATGCGCATCAATTTACCCACATCTACCTGGGGTTATGCAATTATTATATGCAGTTTTTTTTGTCGTTTTTAGACCCACTACTTGCTAACCAGCCTCATGCGTACCAGTTGGTAACTGGATATAAGTCTGATACTTTACATTTACGCATGTTTGATTATATGTGCCAATTGCGCCCCCACAGCGCATCAAAATGGGTCCTTAAAAACGTTTTGGTATATGTTGGATATGAATTCCCAACAATTATCCGCTAATTAGAATATTTGACTAGTGATCTCTTTACCGCTAGATTTGCGGGTTGTCACTTTCATGAGACAGTCTTCCCGTCGTTAGGGGGAGATAGGAAAAAGGATTTTCCATGGGAACGACAGGAAGTGTCATTGAATATTCTTACTCTGTCTCATTTTGATCCCCAAAACTTCACAACGTAATGTTGAAATCAAACGAATCAGACTCGATACCTGATACGTTTAATATTCCAAAAGTGACAAGATCACATATACGAGCTGCAAATATACTCGCAAGGTTAAAAAGTCCCCAACAGGGGCACAACGCCACTGGAAAGTGCGTTGCAATCACACATAGTGGAGGTGTGGTTGAGGTCGTAGCTACCAATTGGAAGTGGTGGAAGCTACTTGGTTCGATAGATACTATTTTTAAGGAAGAGAATAGTGAGGCACATCCATTTATCATCAATACACAAAACTCTCATGAGATTGTCTCTAATTATAATTATGTCCATGAATCATCACTGGAGGACGCTCCGAAGTTAATATTGATTCTAGAGATGAATATTAATCTCAAATGAACTATGAGAGTACATATGAGTCGATGGACATATCATATATAATCATTGATGATTTATTCGCATATACGATGGCTCATAAGATGATCAAGCACGACGACATCGAACCAGCCTCAGTTGAATAGTATCAATAAAGAGCATATTGACCTAAATGTAAAGAAACAATCCAGAAAGAATTATACTCTTTGACCAATGATCGGGTATTTGGTCTGGTAGTGCTAACCTACCAAGTGTAAAGCCCGTAGGACATAACTGAATCTTTGTCAGAAAGCGTAACGAGAATAATGAAGTCCTAATATATAAGGCTCTCCTTTGGCGCAAGGTTTCTCACAACGCCCTGGATTGACCACGAGGAGACTTACTCTCTCATGATGGATGTTATGACATCCAAATAATTTATTAGCCTTGTAGTTTCCGAAGGACTGGAAATGCAACTCATGAATGTGGTTACCACATATCTCTATGGGGATCTAGATTTAAAGATATATAAAAGTGTTTGATGATATTACATTACCAAAATCAAGTAACTCTAAACCACGGAATGCGTTTGAAATAAATATGAAACGCCTACTTTATAGATTAAAGCAATCTAAGCGGGTGTGGTATACCCGCCTGATGGAATACTTGATTGGGAAAGGATATATAAAAACAATGAACTGTTCACTTGCGTATTTATTATGGAAAACAAGTTCTAGATTTTCAAAGTAGCTCTATATGTCAATGTTATGAACATAATAGGCACTCTTGATGAAATAAGAAGAACCACAAGCTACTTGAAATCTGATTTTGAGAGTTAAGATTTTGGGAAATCTTGGTTTTGTCTAGATATTTGAGCTAGGACACCGAGTTTGTGAAATATTAATTCACCAATCGCATATGTCCAGAAAATAATCAGGCAATTTAATATGGACAAAGCACATCCGGTTAGCACTCCCATGATCGGTTGAAGTGTCGGATATAAGGAAAAATCCATTTCGTCTAAAGGATGATGACGAAAAATGCTGGGAGCTGGAATTCCCTATCTAAGTACAATATGCACATTATCGTACTTAGCATAATACACTTGACCATACATTATATTTCTCAATGAACTTGTTAGCTAGATTTAGCTCAGCGCCAACGCAAAGTCATTTGAATGATATCAAATTAATCTTTTGGAACAATTGATATGGGCTTATACTTTCCCTATAGAAAGAAAAATAGGATTGATAATGGAACTTCAATACCTACTTAGAATATAAGCAGCAAAAGTACTAGCTCTTATTGAAAAACACCAAACAATGTCTTGGTATATGTTTGTTGATATTAGGTATATGTCTGACTCATAGAAAGGTTGTTCTCAAACTGGATAAAGAATTACCACAGTGAACACCCAGATTGCTTGAAAGTAAGCTAAGCAAACCCTTGTAACTACCTCCATGAACTATTCCAAGAATATTACTCTCCATGAGATAATTAAATAATGTATATGATTAAGGACTATCATTACATATATTAGAGGAGCTAGTAATTTTGGGTTCAACCAGTATCCTACTTGCATATATGAAAATAATGCATCATGTATCGAAGAAATGACCATAAGATACATCAAGGGTGATAACACAAAGCATATTCTGATTAAGTTTCTATACAATCAGCAATAAAAGACTCTCTTTTAGATTCAAGTGAATCAAGTAAGGTGTCAAAAGAATGTGACATATTTTACCAAGTCATTACCTAAAACCATATATTGGAAAACATGTAGAAAGTAAATGCAAATGTTTTCAAAACTCCCTTGATTAATGCACGAATCAGGGGGAGTAGTAGACAAAAGGGAGAGTTTACTATATATTTGATATTGGTATGTTGTGCTCTTTCCTTCAACCAAGGTTTTATTTTTCCCATTGGGTTTTGTTTCTTGGTGTAAGGTTTTAGTGAGGCAACTGTTTATATACCATCATGTTTTCCTAACTCTCAAGATTAAAGTATGAATCTAAGATAAAACTAGACTGAAGGAAAAGTCTATGTATTACAAATAAGCTGGTGCATTGTACTCTTTCCTTCGTCAGACTTTTATTTTTCCCACTGGGTTTTTATTTTGGCGTAAGGTTTTAACGAGGCAACAATTGTGCACCGTAACTTCTTTAACTCGGCACAAGGGGGAGTGTTGTAGGATAATTGTGTCATCGTCTAAAGGATATGACGATAGAGATAGAGATAGAGATAGAGATAAATATATCAGAGTTAGATTAGAAATGAAATATCTCCTAACTATCTACTTGTAACTCTTCCCTATTTAAAGGGCTTATGATTAATGAGAATTATAGACTTCTTCTCTCTGTCTTATTGTTATTCTCTCCATATTGTTGTTTCATTTGTTTTTCCCTTTAACAGTTTTCTATTTTTTTTTTCTCTTTTTTGCTAGAAAAAAATATTAAGGGAAAAAAAATTATGCCAAAACTTTGACTATTTTAAAAAAACACTTTGAAAATGACTTTAAAATGAATTTGATTGATGAGATTGACTATTTTAATTAATTTTCCTATTTTTTTTATTTGTAGGGGGATAAAGTAGTTACATTTTTTTTGTTTTATTTTTTCAATTTGTAGTTTTACCTGTTATATAGGTTGCAAGTTACATTTTTAAGTAATAAGAATGTATTTAACAGGTTTTCAAAAGTCCAATGATTTATTTATTGTGTTTTGAATTGTCTAAAAACTTATTTGTTCCAAAAAATTGTTCAAGGATTTAATCACTCCAAACACTAAAGTCCATTGGGTTCTTTTAGACTTTTCCCTTATTTTGTTTTATAGTTAATTTTGTGTTTTTGAATTGTTTTTATTGTTATATATGAAAAATATGATTTGTGATTTTTTAGCATGGTTGGAGATGAAAAAGGTTTTGCAGTCACCATTTTTGTTTTTCTTCTGTGTGGTGGTAGGAGATAGCCTTAGGAACACAACGTTTACTGAAATACATCGATTTGGATATACAAAGTGTTAATGTTTTTAAAATACTAGTTGTGCATCCATCATCATCGAAATGTTAAAGTTTAACATAAACTGAGAATTATAAATTAATATAATTCTTTGTTTAAAAAAAAATCGAAATTTATATTTAAACAAAATAGAAATTACAATAATTTGCAATCATATACATCTATTAATGGTTATTTTCTTCTATCAAAAACGGATCAATAATGAGATGGGGCTTCCAAAACAAATGCACTCACATGATATCCTCTTGAAATTTAAAAGTTTCATCTAAATGCTTTTATATGTTTGCGAAAGTTAGATCAGTGAATCCAACTAAAATGCTTCATAGTTACTTGACAACATTTCTAGGTGGATTCACTGATCTACCTATACTCGATTAGGTCAACTTATTTTCATTTAGTACGTGCACATAAAAAGCATATGAATATAATGGTCATATAATAAACGTGTACACGAAACAAAACATGTGTAATTATGGAGACCATAAAACACAAAACCTAATTGCTCTGAATCTATATATATTCAATTGAATTGGACGCTTGTAATTTATTTCTTATACCATCTTTGAATTCTGCCCAAAAATCCAAATCTATTCTTAAATATATCATTTGTTGACATTTGACTATACAATTGCCTTAATAGGGTTGAGAGGAAGGCATTTCCCATTGAAATAAACGTTGACAAAAGGATTGGCACTTTGACTGCAACCAACTTTTAAAGCCTATGACTTTTGATGAAGCCTTGTTTCAAGACTCCATTTCCTTATCAATGTTGAACCCCATAGTAAAGGCTAGGCCTTGTGGAGTTCTTCCAGGGCTAGTTCAAGTCTTTTCATGCCACTGGGGATTTCCTGCCTGTTATTTGCAGGATCTCATGGAATTTGTCGGGGTGAGCGCACGCTAGCTTAGATACCAACGGTTAAAAAAAACCCACCTACAGGTTCAAATTATGTACGGAATTTGAAGCTATTTACTAGGTTGTGGTTGGATTCTTTCCTAGACAAAGCAAACCTTACACAAAGGTTGACAAAAACTGAATATGGTGCATAAGTAAGACACAAACATGAAGGTCAAAGTGTCGAACCACCGATAAAAACCTAGATTGCCAAATCGACCAAGGGTTTGATTGGTTTAGAGAGATGGTGACTTACGTAAACGAATCTGAAGGGTCTATTTCATGTATGATACAAAACCGACTCAAACTGAACCATTGGCAAGCCTAAGGGTGCGTTTGGTACGCAGACAAAAAAATTGCGGATGGTTGTAAGGTTTTAATTTAACAAGGGTAGTAAAATAATTCACCAAACTTGTCACTACTTCCTCATTTTTGTTCTACCTATTTTGATGGGACAAATAAATGCATTTTTCCCGCTTAGTCCCCGTCCCGGTCTAATGTCGCACCAAACACGGGACAACAAGTTTTGTCCTGTTCGGCATACCAAACACACCCAAAGTGGTATAGTGATTGTGCCAAGCAGCAAAAGCATGAAAAAGAAACTAAGCATGGGAAATTTCAGAAATACGAAAAAATAATCCCCAAAAAGAAGAAAATAAGACAAAAGTTTTGGTCCAAATATGTAGCCACATAATTTTCGTGATAAAGCATAACCTCTAAAACTAGATGTTCATACAAGTACAACGTATGGTTCGTAAAAAGCATGCAAACACAATTCAAAACTTGCATTCTACAATTCGATGGAACTATATGGAATACAAAAGGGACCAAAGTCGAGTAGTTGAATTACCTCCATGGTTATTGAGATGGCAGAACAATGACATCTCTTCAAGTTATGTCGAGTTTGTCCCTGCAAACGATCGTGTTTCTCTTGAGAGGCGGCTTATTTTCCAGGCTCTCTGATTTGAAGAGATGTTTTCGACAAGCTTGCTTCAAGTTCATTCAACTCATCCAAGTCTAAATCATCATCGTCATCATCCATCTCCGAATTCCCTTCTTCAGAAACAGCAACGACACTTGTTGATGTACTTGGTCCACTTGTAGATGAATTTTCTTGTGCCTGAAACCAATTGGAAGCCAAAATTAAACATGTGTGGTAAGTTCCAACTAAGAGGGAAAAATATATTCGTTTGGCTCCTATATTATCAAGCATAGTATTTGTAAGTGTACTACAGAAGAAGTTATTTATTTATGGGTCCTATGGTTAAATGACCTTCCGACAAATTTTCTTTTAAATCCATGAACCTCTGGTAGGTTTATGAATGTCACCACTTAAAAGAAGAATGCCACTTACATATACAAGAATGACACAAAAAATGTCAGAAGGTTATGTTATGAAATAAGCTCTTGTTTAAGATCATAGCCTAAATAGTTCCTTATCTAGCTACTGTACTTCTCTAACGCTCTACCCTTATGCACGAGGCCTACTTTCTGGTAAAAAGTGGACACCCCCAAGTACTTCCTATAAACAACACTAAACATTCCATTATTCTAGTAAGAGCATCTCCTATGGAGTGACTTATAAGAACCCACCTTTTGTATTTCTTCTCGCCACATCATTGCCACCTCCTGAAATTAAGGACCTCTATAGAACTCTACAATGGTAGTTACTTACAAGAACCCCTTTTGTGGGTCCCATGTATTTTTCAACATCAATAATAATTACATCTTTTTATATATTAATTAATATCAAATATATTAAAAACTAATTAAATGTCATCTCACACAAAGTTCTAAGGTAAAAACCAAGGTTCTTGGACTAAAATTCCAAAATGTGGGTGACTTACAGAAACCCTCTCCAATGGCAGACTTATAAGAACTACACTTTTGCTTAGAAGAACCTTCCATTGGAGATGCTCTAAGGCAAACCAATGAAGTCACTTTCATCTTTTGGCAGGAAAGTAGGATTAGTGGTCAGAACACAAGCTAAGCTAGCCAAAAATCTTTTTACTCAACAGCTCAGAGGTGAAACTGATTTTCTTTTTCTTCCTTATCTCGAATTATGAATTTTAAAGAAACCTTTTTACATGCTTGTTGATAAATGCAAATCGAAGATTTTGCTTTGAAGGGTTTAAGTTGTTTATAATTTATATCTAACAAAGCATTAAGAACTATACATCATTGACTGTTATGACAACAACCAAGCAAAAGGCTCTATGCCTTAAAGATGGTAGAAAAATTGAATGACCATGTTCCTGATTTGGAAATACCAATGAATGTATGGCTTTTCAAGTTGAGCTAAATTCCACTCAAGTTCTCATGGAACCCATATACCTCATATTGCAGTATCCTATGTGACAGCATGCTCTTCTGTGACAGGGATCTACAGTGTGCTTACTCTAATGCATTGTGTATAGAAGCAAATTCTGGTAAGTCCTGAAAGCAGAAAGAACCAACGTTTTTGGGGAAAAACATTTTGTTTGGGCTTGTAATATCAAGTCGAATGACTGAATAAGTTTTGGTAACACTACTACTATTTTTTTTTCACCACCGTACATGATGTACGAACCACCTTTTGCCCATTAGCCCTACTTTCCAGCCAGGCATTTTGATCTTGTTGCATTAATGTCACTGATAAATCTCATTAAGGGCAAGTGTGTTGAAAATTTGCAGTTTTTGGGAAGAGAGAGCGGTAGGCAGAAACCATCAGGACATCAGGTACCGGGTACGTTACCCAAATTGTTGCACCAAATGTGGTACAACAAGTTTTGTTCTTTCCTGTCCCATGTACCAAACACACTGTTTTTGAACATGAATGTTCTATGTAGAGAAATGTGTTTGTCTCTTTCCTTCTCTGTGATTGCTGCCCTGACCCCTTAGATGATGATCATTTATGTCATGTGTCTAACATAAACACAAATGCTCTCAGATTGTTATTTTCTTGTATACACATGACTGAAACAGTTGTTACCCTTAGCCTTGACCTACATATTTTTAAAGATATATCTCATTCTCTTGGATAGTTACATTTCAGGGAGTCAACCCATGTCCATGCATAAACCATTTACCATCATATTCCGCATGCTTCTCGACTCCCAGCCAAGTATGGACCAAGGCTTCTGAATATGCATATGACATACTGCATCTTTATCGATGTATAATATCTAAAGCATACATACAAGGTTACGTCCACTTTTAAAACATCAACAAAACAAGTTATTTCATCTGTGCATATTAGGACAGGAAGAAGTAGTAAATATAAGCAGTTCTAAACATCTCATATATCAAATGGGAAATCAACAATTACCTTCTGGGTGCTATTATCAGGCTCTTCTTCTCTATGGTACTTCTCATACGCCTCAGCATCGTCCACAAACAAACTAGCATCAGCAAGAAACAACTCGCGACCACTGCACAATCAAAAATGTAAGGAAAAAACCAATTATCAAGAAATGATCGATTGAAAATGCCAACATCTAGTAGCGAAAACAAACAAACCTCATCCGGTCATTCTTAGCCCTGTCTGCTCTCTGAGCAGCCAAGCCAGCTTCTTTTTCGTCCATCTTCTTCTTCTTCCAATCCATAAAGAGATCAGTAGTCATTGGAGTTGTCGTTTTCACTTTTGCACGCTGAGGGAATAAGATGACAGCCAATTTATTTTAGGAAACAAAGGAAAAAGGGAACCTCAGAGTCTAAATTATTCCAATGAGATACAGAAGAACAACTACTTTGGTGATCAAGATAATCACCTGATCCTCAATCTCATCCTCAATAGCTAGCTTGTTAGCTTCTTCTTCTAAAAGCGCTTTCATTTGGGACTTCAAGATGTATCCTGGAGGGAGAGCATGTCTGTAATGACACTCTTTATTACCATTGGGACAAACCCAGAACCAACCATATTGCTTTTTCTCCACTGCATCAAGGAAGTGTTTGCAAACCTATTAAAAAAATCCACAATCAAATGAAGAGTTGCCAAAGCCGCTGCCAAAAATAATTCAAAAATATATTGTAAATAAAACATAAATTTGATGTCAATATAACTGTTGAAAAAAAATAATGAAGAAAAGGTGAAAGAACTCCCAGACAATTATCATCCGAGCCAAAACACGTTACTCTTATATGTACAACTTAAATATGTAAATTTTCAGCTATGCCAGCACTTGCTTAAGAAAAAAAGTTTGGATTTTCACAAAGCTTCCTGATCATGGTTCACAATAACATTTTCTGAAGATATACCCCATCCACCACTAAGCAGCTATCTTCTTTGAATGTCCATGACTCCATAGATATTTCTCCATTTTTTATGTATTTGCATGAAAACTAAGTAATATCAAGATCATCATGAAGATAGTGGAACTAACCCAAATAGGAGATTGCTAAACGGTTTGTCTGGGAGAGAGGTGAGAGGTCATGCTAGAATAAGCAAACCAATAGGTCATATTAGGGGAAAATCAAACCACGGATTCTGGCCATAAATAATCTGATTGCTTTCAGTGAAAGCTTAAGACATAAATGAATGGAGGATAAGGATTCAAGATTCAATACAGTCGGTGTTACATTTCCTACCCCAGTTTCAACTTGACTACAATTTTCATAAACTCAGCATTCATCATGACAAAGGTAGAAAATTGACACCAGGTGGAAGGCAGGAATGCTACGGCATTCAAACAAATCCATAAAAAACATTGAGTTAAGGTAGGGACTGATATAAAGAAGGGAATATGCCATCAATAGAAATAATTGATATCCATATTCACTTAGTATTTTGTTTAGCACTTGCACCAATTATACGCATCTTTGTCATTTGCCCAGGCATAGTAAGAAACAAAACAGAAAAAAGCTCAAAACCCTTTCTAATTATGCATACTGAAAAGACTGAAAAGTTAATTACGTAGTTGAAAAACAGACAGAGACGCAGGGAGTTGGTTCTCATAACATACCACCTCCGTTTGAATAACTGCAACAGCCACTTTGGCAATTTTCAAAGTCAGAATCACTCATTTGCCCAATGTCACCATCACTACTTATTGATATCTCTCTAGATTTGACATCCCAGACACACTAGTTTCAGTAGTTTGACATCATTCCCCTTCAGGTCTTTTCTCCCCTCCTTCCTATTATCATTTTTCCAGAATTCATAGCATGCAAGTGTTAACAAATAACGACGTTCTCAAATCAGATACTTGACATATTCTCATGTAGTGATGGCCAAAAATCGGGCCCGGGCCGGGCCAGGCCTGGCTTCACCCGAATATGTGTGGCCCGTTTAATGTTGGAAAAAACCGGTTATAGGAAAACCGGGCCGGGCCGTGATCGGGCCGAGCATTTTTCCGTATTTTTAAAAAAATATAATTTCTTTATATAATAATTAATTACTAAGCTTTAAAAAATAAAAATTGGATTGGATCACTAAAATACACTTTAAAAATGCGTTTTATTTATAATAAATCACTAAAATACACTTTAAAAATACGTTTTATATATAATTTTAAGTTACAAACTTACAATACAAGTATTTATAGGGGTTTGGGGAGGTAAAAAATACAAAAAAGGTCAAAAAACGTATATAAACGGTAACATAACGGCTCTTTTTTTTAAAAAATACGAATCGGGCCGGGCCGGGCCAAAAACCGGGCTCAGGCCGAGCCGGGCCGGGCCGCCAAATCCTCCAAAAACATGAACCGGTTCATGTTTTCGGGCTCCAAACCGGTTTTCCACCGGGCCGGGCTTTCAAGCGGATCGGGCTCGGTTAACCGACCGGGCCGGGCCGAGATGGCCATCACTATTCTCATGTGAAAGCATCACAGTAACCCCAACGGACCTTCAAAATTGCCATAGCATGACATTCCACAAACATCATTGCAGGACAAAGTTGAAAAAACGAAACAAAACAAACTATCACAGTACATCCCATCCAGGGTGGGTCTGGGATAATAGGATGTAAGAAGATCCGATCTCTACCTCTACCTCTACCTCAAGGAGTAAAGCGGTTGTTTCTGTGAGACCCCCAGCTTGTGAAAAGTGTGAGAGAGAAAAATAAATTTTTTGCCCAAAAAGTATCAAGACTTCTGAAAAAAGGAAACAAATTCAAAAGAGAAGAAGTTGAAGCCAGAAAGGAAGATATGCTGACATTTGAGAAGAAAAAATAAGACCAGGTAAAAGCAAACAGCACCACCAAACCAAGAAGCAGATACACGAAAACATAGCAAAGGAGACTACACAACCCCAAACTATTTTAGGACTCTGTTAATGTATCTCTGCCAATCGCCTAACCCTACCCTCCATCTATCTCACCAGCTCCCTTCCTCCTACCTAAGCTAGCTACAGGTCCCCCTACTCTGCTATCCTTGTCCAGCGTCTTCAAGCATTACTATCAGTTATGCCACACATCTAACAAAGTGAAATTGCATATTCCAAATGTGTAGCAGAAACCGGGTGGGAACAAGAAAATGCTATAAGCTATAATCGAAGCTATAAGCATGCATGAAAAAGTAAGATGAGAGCGTCCACCATGAAACAAATCAAAACAAACACGTGAATAACAAGTTGGGTAAAAGGTTTAAGAGGTTAAAAAAGCATACAATGTCAGTTGGTTTATTCTGGTTGTACTCTTTTCCTTTCGATTCCACAACTTTTTCCAACATCTCTAGATCCCAATCCTCCATTGTTCCTAAGATTACACATGAAAAAAATTAGTTACATTCCACATCAAATCACGATAGTAGAAAAGCTGCGCCAAACTGCTTGAAAAACAAACATGTTAACGCATTACCTTCATCATCGCGCTTATCACTGAAAATGTCAATCTTCTCACCCTTTCTTTGTACATTCAAATCATGAGAAAACTTGCATTTGAAACCTTTTGCACACTGACCGGCCTTGAAAAACTCGCACAATATAGACTTTGGATCCACCCCTGACCCATACCACAACTCATAAGATGATAAACCATTTTGGCAAACAAAATTTCAATAAACAAAATGTTCACGATATTTCTTCGGCTGTTATCGCCCATACAAAATCCAGACAGATTAAATGCTCCAATAACATGGTAATATTATGGAAGATTTGAAAAGTCAATAACTTTATTTTAAGCCAGTCGACCAGACAGATGACTTAATGTTCTACCTGAAATAGTTCTACAAGTACATATATTATCGACCACAGGTTCTAGGTAGCATTGAGATTTTGTAATGACAGGTCATGACAAAGACACAAAATTGATGTATCAGTGTGCATATATAGCAAGACTTTGCCTGAAGCTAGAACCACTGAACCACAAGAAGAAAAACACTCCAATATTTAAAGAAGTTGATTCTCACTCCTATGTTCATCAAACTAATGCATTCAATAACAATGTGCCACCATAATCGTGCAATCCATATAAGTAAGATTAATCAAAGATCTGATGGGGATCATTTGCATGGCAAACCTCTTAGGAATCATCAATTCGTAAGTTGCAATAATAGCAACCTGAGCACCAAAAATAATACCTTGCCATGTACGTACGTTAAAATGTTTAATTCAGACATGAACATAGGTACACAAAAAGCAAAACATTCCTGATCAGCATGACAGGTGCTAGGAACCGAATATTTTCTCACTCTCTCCTTTCCAAGAAGTAAGGATACAAATTCATATTGATGTGGACCATAGTACCTTTCAATGAAAATTGAATTTAACCTTAGACCCAACATTAATCTGTTTCCACAAATTGTTACAAAGTTTAAAGTAGTTAGAATTTTTTTATCTAAATATACAACCTCGGATTAACTTCCAAATTGAAACATAACCCATTTGACAAACTGTAGACTTATCTTGGAACAGTTGGATATCAAGCAAAATGATATTGTTTGAAGCACCACCAAGAAAATAATGTTTTCAAGATAAATCCAATAAAATAAAAACCAATAGGGAATCTACCAGCAGGTACTTTAGGTTGAACAACAGCAATCTTAAACAAATCATTCAGTTCCTTCTCTCTAGCCTTCTCTTCATCCTTCTTTTTCTGTTAAAAAAGTCTAAATTTAATAATAATAATAATAATAATAATAATAAACTACTGAAATCAAACAGATTACCAATAAACCGTATAAAATCAATACCTTAGCAGCGAGTTTGGAAGCATCGGGTTTGGGTTGCACATTCAGCTGAAGTGCGTGTACATATTTCTGGACAGTTTTGCTCTTGTTCTTGTTCTTAAGCCCAAATGTCTTGTCTTCTACCACTTTCTGCTTCTTCGCTACCTCCGCTTTCGATTGTTTCGGAGGCATCCTCCAAAATGAAAACAAATTCAAACCTTGGTGTTGATAGTGGATCAAATAGATGATCGATTGATCAAACAATCAACTCTCAATTGAATATTTTATGAATCGATTTACCGATTAGGGTTTTATCACTTGCCTACAAGCAGAAGTAGAAGTATAGCCGGAGTGGAGACGACTGCTGAAAGGGTTGTTTGGTTTTTGTTTAGGATTAGATGTGTGTCGATGTTTTCGTTAGGTTCAAACGGGTAATAAGGTCGAGTTTTTAAGGGTATAATCGTCATTTGATTTTCTAATTTCTCTTAAAATTCTGTTAAACTATTCATTTTGAAATATCTAATTAATTTATAAAAAAAAAATTGGACGAAGGTTCGTGTTAGAAGTTGAGGTTAACGTGAGAACTTGATTTGTACCATTGGTCACTTATAATTTTATGTTCTCCAATGAATTACGTCTTAGATTAGAATTGCATTGATGCATTTTATTTCGGTACATCTCATTCTAATGTGTATTTATTTTTCATCAAATGGTTGATAACCACTTCTCAATGAGAACCCACCCTATAAATCTAATGGATTTAGGCGATTCTTTCATATCTAATCATTTATTGGGTGTTAGGTTTTGTCATCTCCTTTCTAATGCAATTAAGTATTAACATTAAACATTCAATCTACTAAATGACTGGAGCAGATCAATTTCTTCCATGGAATATTATATTGATTGTCCAATGAATTGGATTAATCTATCCAATATTTTAATCCAATATTTCAACTATTTATTCATATGTTTTATTGATTTGTTAAAAACACTACATATAAATATAAACTAAAAGAAGTCGTAAAAAATTCATATAGTTTTTAATTGGATAAGTGATATCCCACAACTTTTAGAGGTATTTGTCACTTTTTAAAAACCCATTTCACCCTTTTTCATACCCATTTGAGCCTTTTTAATCATTTTGACCTAAATTGTTCCAAAATGTATGAAATAGATGAAATGTCCCGAGTTTGGTACACCATTGTGGTCACAGTGTCACCACTGTGGTGGGCAGTTGCATCCAAAAATATTTTCTGCTGATTTTTGTGTCCAAGATGGTGAAACTTGAAGCATACTTAGGCCGGAGTCAACTAGGCATGGAAATGGGGCGGGGACCTCAATCCCCATCCCCGATCCCAATCTCCATCCCCACTGGAGAATATGATTATGTCCCCATCCCCATCCCTGACAGGGAACGGGGATCCCCAACGGGAAATCGGGGATTTTTTCCCCGTTAATATAAAATGTTTTAAATCAAATGTGTTAAATATCACACTCGATTGATAATGGTTCATGATTAAATCTCACATATTTTTAAATTTTGCTTTTATAGAATATCAAATATTCATATGTGAACAAAGTCGCAAAATCATACATAATCGTTTGATCAAACGCTTTCGGCTTTAAACTTCTTTTTTTAATCTAAAATAAGTAAAACAACTCAATATATATAAAGAAGCAAATCAAAATTATATTTCTAAATTTAAAAGATATTGAATCTAATTATATATAAATAATATAATTAATAATAAACATATATAATATATTTAATATTCGGGGACGGGGCGGGGACCACGTTACCCGGCCCCGTCCCCATCCCCGATTTTTAACTTTTGGAGATCCCCGTCCCCATCCCCATTCCCCGGTTTTGCGGGGAATCCCCGTTGGGGCGGGTACACCTGGTTCTCCAATGGGGCGGGTCTCATTTTCATGCCTAGAGTCAACTCTGAAGTTTTCACAAAAGGAGAAGCAAAGAAGACAAAGCATAAGAAGACAAAAGTGTTGAAAAAACCATGACATGAGAGGTCCCTTTCAACTTTTCTATCTCTTCCACGATATTTGCTTTGGCATTTGGGAGCACCCAACAGTCTGAATATTCAACTTAGCAAAGCATTGTAGTCTTTGCATTTCATTTAGTTTCTTGTAATTTTATTTCTTGCAAGTTTAATTCCTGTCCACCATTGTGGTGAACTTGTGCCCACAGTGGTACGTTTATGTTTAATGCAATTTCAGTTTACATCTTTCTTCTTCTTCATTATGTCTTCTATTTTTATGAGTAGCTAAACCCCCATTTGGGTGCGGATGTATGCCAAACCTAAGAGGTTAAAACATAACACTTGGGTGTTACCGCATTTGGCTAACCTCTCGGTTTGGTCATCCAAGTTGAACCTTCATCTCAACGCGGATAATCCAGTCACTTGTAAGTGTTAATATTAGATCTTTGACCTCGTGAGGGGCAGATCCGAATAAGGCTTGCCTGATGTAAGGAGATTTGAGAAAATCTTCAATAATCGCATAGTATATGGATTTTTGCATGATCGAACTAAGGTCCAGATGTCGGCCGAGTTGGTGTGTCATAGAGATATGCACATCTCTCCATACTGGTGGGGCTAAAATCTTCGAGATCTATTTAGTGAGATTGGTAAATCGAAAGTTAATACTTGTGGATATTTTATAATAAAACCGTAATCGCAACCTATACGACGTAGCTTCGAGAGGAGGAAATCGTATAGGGTCACATTGTGACAGGTTTTGTTAACCATTTAAGTTATTAAAATACTCTCGAGAAAAACTTACACCCATACCCACTTTTTTATTATCTTGTTAAATTAAATCTTTAATATTTCGCTATAAACCAATCAATTTTATAAACTCTAAACTTTGCACTAGAAGTTCGTAGAAATCTCTAAATCTTAGGGCGTGTTTGGTTTGCGGGATTGGAATGGAATGGATTGGATTTCAAGGAGGGATTTGGATTTGGGGGGATTTGAAATCCCTTCATGTGTTTGGTTTGTAGGATTTGGATTTGGATTGAGTTTTTTTTTTATTTATTATTTGTTTGTTTTATAAAGAATTCATTTTTATTGGTAAATTAAATTTTTTTATCGATTTTTCTAAAATTATATATTTAATCATCAATTTGAAGTATGGATCACGCTTTAGCAATGTTTTAAAAACCGGGTCGAACCGGTTGAACCGGGAACCGGTGAAGAGACCGGGTCAATTGCGATCGGGTTGATGTCATTTTATGATTGAACCGCCGGTTCCATTAAAAAACTGCTTGAACCGGTCATAACGAACCGGTATCAAACCGGTTGACCCGGTAACAAAAGTTAAAAACCAATAGTCCAATAGGAAATACGTATTAGCATTAAAAATCAACACTCCAATGTCTCAAGATCCATGATTTGGTTTAATCGTTATGTTTCGTTTTGATGTTTTTGGATTGATGTAAAACTTGTTGTTATGTGTTTTTTTAATGATGTAAACCTTGTTGTTATGTGTATTTTTAATATTTTAACTTGTGTCATCAAATTTTTGGTTATATATATATATGTAGGAAAATGAAAATTACAAAAAAAATCTTGAAACCGGATTGAACCGTGACCGGTCACCACACCGGGTCAACCAAAAAAACGGTTTTTAAAACATTGCGCTTTAGAATCCTTCCGGATTTGGATTTCAAATCCAGGCCTAATCCCAAGGATTTCCAAATCCATCATACGAGGGATTTTAAAATGGTCAACGGATTTGAAATCCGGTCAACGAAATCCTTTCCTGCAAACCAACAGGATTGGAATGGATTTGAAATCCAAATCCCTCCAAATCCATTCCAATACCGCAAACCAAACGCGCCCTTAGTGGTCCAATCCCCGTGGATACGATATTTGGTCCTTACCAATATTTTGTAACACCTGGAAATTCTCAAGGTAAGTATTTATTTCCTTAAATATGTTAACTGTATTTATTTGAAAATACGAGACTTTATATACGCATGTGGTCATTGTTATCATGCTATGATGTTACTTGGTTAGTATTAAAGATGCATGTGTTTAGACCTCGCACTCGTTCTCGAATTTGGTTAAGTTTTCGGGCTGGTTTGGGCTTGGCGCGAGAGTGCCACGCGATTGTGATATTGTCATTATCGCCAAGCACAATGCTGGGATTGTACCGAGAGTTCGGGGGGAGTTCACGATAGTGACACGCGAAAGTGACAAATGTCACTTTCGCCGGGCATATTCGCGGAATTGGTACCGCGGGTGCCTAGTTCCTCGCGATAGTGCCCTTGGCACTATCGCCGGGCACTATCGCCGACGGGGGAATTCCATTTAAATGAGTTCCAACCGATTTTAATTCATTTACAACATATTTCATTTATCTCTTTGGCGATTTTGGCTCCAAGAAAACTGGTCCATCCCTTCCCAAACCCTAATCCACATTTATACCAAACCCTCTTGGTGGTTGGGGTCATTGATTACTTGCATTAAATCACCTCAAGGAAGATTTCTAGGGTTTCTTCAAGGCAACTCCTCATCTCCAAGTTCATCCTCCAACTTCTAGGGTTTTCATCTTTTCTAGGTTTTGGTTCAAACCTAGATTGTGAGTTTACTAACCCTTTTGTAAAAACTAGATACACATCATTTACTTTACTTGTTATCATTATTGTTATTACTCAAGTGTTCTTATTTAATGTACAAGTATTTGGGGATTTCTATGGAAATATGTATGTGAGTAACCTACTATGAGTCACTTATGCTTATCTTGGTATTATGATGATTCCTACTTGGAATGCCTTTTGGCGACCTTATATTCTCACGAAGTATTTGGATGATTACTATGTCATATGATGGATTTACATGCTTGGGATGGTAATGTTGTGTTCATGGTTGACATCCGAATATGTTGGGTTAAAACACATCTCGATACCTCCTATTTGCATAATGTGGACGAACCAAGTCAGTGATTCACTATAGGGATGTAGGTGGGTGACATTTGGGGAATTTCCTGAGTGGTAGTCCCCTATGCGCCTAGACCTCTGCCGTCGGGGAATTTCCTAAGCGGTAGTCCTCGATGCGTGTCGGGCCTTTGGGTTGCCTTTGTTATTTGGCTTCAAGGTACATCACCTCTTTGGGTGAACCTGATTGGAGATATGGGTCGCTCCCCTTGACTCCACATCTACGTGATTAAATGATTAACTGGTGATGAGAACTGTAACTGTTTCTGGCATGTTTTTACTTGTGCAACTCACTAGGCTTTTTGGCCTAACACTTGTTTGGTGTCGATGTGTATCTCAGGTGTTAGCGGCGCTGCTCCTAGGCAAGTTTAGATGCTTTGGGCGAGAGCTTGGAGATTTTGACACTTGAACTATTAATGGAATGTTTGGGTTTATAGATGACACCCCTTTTGTAATCTCTTTTCTAGATTTAGAAATTAGATTAGTTGGTTGTTATTCATTTACCCGTTAAATTACAAATTGCGATTAAACAGGTTATTTGTATATTTCCCCATTTTTGGGAGACTCTTGCTATGACAATTTTTATACCACTTCTCCTCTTTTGGAAAGTTTTTTTTTGTTATCCCTATTTTTTAGGGTTTTACAAGTTGGTATCAAAGCTTTAGTTTAAGTGAACTAGATATTGTTGTAGCATATCTAGACTTAAGCTTTAGACTGTTTTGACTTCACTGTCCTCTTAGGGTAGAAATCTTAGGTGGGAAGAGTGTTAGGTTACGGAATTACACTAATTGAGAGTTGTGATGATGGTGACAAGAATTCTTGTGTATGGTTCGTTCATAATTTCACTTAGCTACTGCTATTATGAATGCATTGTTACGTGAGCATACTTGATTTACTGTTATCGCGATAATTGATTAATGTATTAGTACGTACAATGAGTTAAACTCACTTAGTCTTTTCTCAATCTTCTTCTCGTGCTTGTGTGGCAGTGAACGATGGTTAATACTCGAAGTAGATTACCGGACATGCCAGAGGGTCAACCAGAAGTGGAATCTGCAGCTGTGCGACCTCCTGTGGGGCAAACCTCCGATGGAATTCCCATACCCAGAATCTTGGGAGGTGGACCTGAACATATTTTTCGCCGGAACCTCAACACGAATAATGCTATCATGGAAGAGGTGACCATGGAGACCCGGATTCGGGATAGCATGATGGTGGCCATGAACTCCGCCATGGCCCAACAACAAGAGTTCTTCATGAAACTCTTAGAGGACCGAGACGCCAGCAACCGACAACCTGAAACAATGGCGGAAAACATTGTTATGGGGTCGGGTGGACCAAATGTGGTATCTGTTGAAGACCCATCTGACGATGGGAACAAGAAGAAGGCTAAGGGGTGCACCTACAAAGCGTTTCTGGGGTACCACCCTAAGGAGTTTGTGGGTTCTGATAACCCAGTTGCTTGTATGTATTGACTCAAAGAGATAGAGATGGCCTTTGAGTCAAGTGAGTGTGATCCCTCTCAACGGGTCAAGTTTGCTTCTCAACTGCTTCGGGGAGAGGCTTTGATTTGGTGGAATCTCACTCGATCAGTCCTCACCCCTGAAGTTCTGGCTAAGTTAACTTGGCCGACGTTCAAAGAGAAGATTATGGACAAGTATTGTAGCGAGCGTTCGATGGACAAATTGGAGCGGGAGTTCCGAGATCTGAAGAAAGGGAATCTGTCTATTGTTGGCTACTCCAAACACTTTTTGAAGAAACTAAACTTGATGGGACATCTGGTCCCCGATAAAAGGTCAAAGATTAAGGCCTATCATCAAGGGTTACCGGCTGATAATGTCATAATTGACATTATTTATTCTCTTAAATTAAGTTGAAATTGCAAGTTCTTGAGTAAAATAATGGTAATTTCTAATGTTTTTATTAAGAAAATGTCAGATTAAGGCATGTGGTGAAAAAAGAGAATTATTATGGAATACCTCGATCCAAGAGCCGGTTCACGTGTGGTTGGAAAATGAAGACAAAAGAAGCAGTATGTAGAGTAGGAAGCACGAGCGACTTGTGTCGCGACCATAACTCGCAGCATAAGTCGCGAAAGGCCCTGTGGTAGTTTATTCACTTGTTGATGCTAGGGTTAAGGGGGATCGAATAGCAGAGGACTGACGACGGTGACAGAAGGCGATTTTGGGAGAGAAAACGAAGGCACGAACGTGGCAAAAAGGTGGGAAAACTCAGCGGAAACGGATCCTGGATCTTGTTACAACCTTGTGCAAGATTAAAGATCTCAGGGAGTGTTAACTTTTGAAGATTTTTGTCTTTCTTAAGAACAATGTTTAGATCTGAGTATTTTTCTATTTTCTTTATCATTTTCTTAGACCCCAACATGAGCTAATTTTCTCATGTTGGGGGTTGGTGGATTAATGGGTGATGTTCTTTAAACTTATGGTTTGAGTTGTAGACCGATGACTTATATTTTAATTTCAATGAAGCATATGACTAAATTTGAATAGAATCTTTATAGTCTGATCAGCTATGTGGATATTTCTTGATTACTTAATTCTTCGAGAGAAGAGTAAAGTGATTAGATGTGTTAGTTGTATGCCTATGGAGAAAATAAGATAGAGATATACCATTTTCTCCATAGATCTTGACTCTATTTCTTATAAGCAACCCAACTTGATAATTGAGTTTGAGAAAAGAAATGTCATTGTTGTTGCTGGTATTGTTATTGCTTGACAAAGAGTAACAATCACTTTATTAAATTTTCATTGAACTATATCAACATCTTATTCAATTCAAACCAGGTTTTTAGCACAAATCCTTTTATGAAACCAACCATCGATTTCTTTTACCGTAATTGTTATCTCGTTGTTCATTGCTCGTTCTTTGTTAATTTTTATAACAAAAGATAATTCTCTTAAATATAATCTGCCAACAACCTTTTCATGTCAAGTCTAGTTAATAATTGATATAGATTTATGGTAATTAATACCAAGTTCCCAAGGTTCGATACTCGTACTTATGTACATATTACTTGATTCGACACCGTACACTTGCTGTTGTTGGGAAGGGTGTAAACCGACCTATCACCGACCGAGATGCGAACGGCGGTAAGGAATGCTAAGTGTTCGACTCTGCAAGAGGTTATTGAGGAGTCCTTACTCGTTAAGGATGACATCAATGCCGAAAGGGATGAGAAGAAACTTGTTGGTGAGAAACGGAAGTGGGAGGGGCCATCTGGGCCTGTTCGTCAATCTAAGCCCTTTGCAAGTGGAAGAGCGGGTGACCAACATCGTGAGGATCGGTGGTGCCCAAGGTACAGAACCAAGCATTCCGGCGCATGTGCTTCCAAAACCTATGCGGGTCCGGTGAGTTGTACCAGGTGTGGCAAGAAGGGCCATGTGGCCCGGAACTGCACTGTTCGTCCGACGGTGTGTTATGAGTGCCAGGAACCGGGGCACATAAGGAGGAATTGTCCAAAGTTAGCGGGGAACAATCAAGGCAGATCTGTTGGGTCGACGGATAGAGTCGACCAATCGCCGAGGGTGCCGAGTCGAGCTTTCCGAATGACAACCGAGGAAGCAAAGGAGACAACCGATGTCGTTTCGGGTACGTTTCTCGTGAACTCCTTGCCTGCTCGTGTGCTATTTGATTCGGGTGCTACCTTCTCTTTTGTTTCGGATGTGTTTTGTAAACAATTTGTCACCCCTACTAGTATCCTTTCCGACGCACTAGTAGTAGAGATAGCAAATGGAGACCAAGTAATTATCCGAGACCGTTTTTGTGGTTGTACCTTAGAGATCGACGGGAATTCTTTTGGGGTAGATTTGCTACCTATGGCCATCGGAGGGTTCGACGTGGTCATAGGCATGGATTGGTTGTCAAGGTATAAGGCCGACATCTTTTGCGCTAAGAAGATGATCCGAGTGCCTTTGGCGAAAGGCGACGTGGTCGTCATTTATGGGGAGAAAGGAAAGGGACGTAACCCCATTATCTCCTCTCTCAAGGCGCGTAAGTTTTTAGCGAAGGGTTACCCTTCGTATCTAGCGTATGTTGTGGACGCGAAGAAGGAAAAGAAGATGGTGGAAGACGTGGGGATCGTGCGGGATTATCCGGATGTCTTTCCGGAAGACCTTCCCGATTTACCACCGGAACGTCAAGTGGAGTTCCAAATAGACCTCACTCCGGGAGCGACTCCGATAGCCCGAGCTCCCAATCGTTTGGCCCCGACGGAAATGAAGGAGATGATGACGCAACTTCAAGAGTTGTTAGAGAAGGGTTTTATCCGACCGAGTTCTTCACCTTGGGGAGCGCCGGTGTTGTTCGTGAAGAAGAAGAATGGATCGATGAGGATGTGTATTGACAACCATGAGTTGAATAAAGTCACGGTAAAGAACAAGTATCCTTTACCTCGCATCGATTATCTCTTCGATCAACTCCAAGGTGCAGGATGTTTCTCGAAGATTGACCTTCGATCCGGCTATCATCAAGTGAGAATGAAGAATGATGATATCCCGAAGACGGCCTTCCGAACGCGTTACGGTCACTATGAGTTCTTGGTGATGCCTTTTAGGTTGACCAATGCGCCGACCGTATTTATGGACTTGATGAACCGTGTGTGTCGCCCATTCTTGATAAATCCGTGATCGTCTTTATCGATGATATTTTAATCTATTCTAAGGATGAATCCGAACATGGGAAACACTTGCGGGAAGTCTTGGAAGTCTTAAGGAGGGAGAAGTTGTTCGCAAAATTCTCTAAGTGTGAATTTTGGATTCAAGAAGTTCAATTCTTGGGGCACGTGGTGTCAAAGGACGGTGTTCAGGTGGACCCGGCAAAGATCGAAGCTATGATGAGTTGGGAACCGCCGACGAATCCGTCGGAGATACGAAGTTTCTTGGGCTTAGCGGGCTACTATAGACGCTTCATCCAAGACTTTTCCAAGGTAGTTACACCGCTCACTTCCCTCACAAGAAAGAACGTCAAGTTTCTTTGGACCGATGTTCAAGACCAAGCCTTTCAAACGCTCAAGAAGAAATTGTGCGAAGCTCCGATCTTATCCTTGCCTGAGGGATCGGAAGACTTCGTAGTGTATAGTGACGCTTCTAAGATGGGGCTTGGATGTGTACTTATGCAACGAGGGAAAGTCATTGCCTACGCGTCGAGACAATTAAAGGAGCATGAGAAGAAATACCCGACGCATGACTTAGAGTTGGCGGCGGTAGTTTTTGCTTTGAAGTTGTGGCGGCATTACTTGTACGGGACCAAGTGTACTCTTTTCACGGATCACAAGAGTCTAAAGTACATCTTTGATCAAAAGGAACTCAACATGCGGCAACGAAGATGGCTTGAACTTCTAAAGAATTATGATTGTGATCTACTCTACCATCCCGGTAAGGCCAATGTGGTGGCGGATGCATTGAGCCGGAGAAGCCATGATGGTGGCGTTAAATTGTCCCTCACAAGAATCGACGTGGTATCAAGTTTGGTGGAAAGCATCAAGACGTGGCAAGTGGAAGCGCTCAAGGAGCAAAATCTCAAATCCGAGATCATGGTAAAACAAAGTGGACTTTTGACGGAAGATAGCCGCGGGCTCAAACTCTTCCAAGGTCGAATTTGGGTGCCGAAATTGGGTGGAAATCGGGAGTTACTTCTAGAAGACGCCCACAAGTCGAAGTATTCTATACATCCTGGTAGTACCAAGATGTATAGAGACTTAAAATTAAATTATTGGTGGTCGGTGATGAAGTTGGATGTGGCTAACTACGTGGAGAAGTGTGTCACATGCCTTCAAGTCAAGGCGGAACATCAAAGTTCGTATGGGAGTTTACAACCATTGTCCATTCCCGAGTGGAAATGGGACAACATCACTATGGATTTCGTGACGAAGCTACCGAAGACCTTGCGAGGCCACGATACAATTTGGGTAGTCGTCGATCGGCTAACCAAGAGTGCGCACTTTCTTGAAATGAGGGAGACTTTGCCAATGGAGAAATTGGCCAATCTTTACATTGATGAGGTTGTGTCGAGGCATGGGGTTCCACAATCTATCGTGTCGGATCGAGATAGCCGTTTCACGTCGAACTTTTGGGCAAGCTTGCAAAAGGAGTTGGGTACCCGATTGAATTTGAGCACGGCGTATCATCCTCAAACGGATGGCCAAAGCGAGAGGACAATTCAGACATTAGAAGATATGTTGAGATCGTGTGTGATAGACTTCGGGGGAAGTTGGGATTCACATCTACCGTTGGTAGAGTTCGCGTACAACAACAATTACCATTCTAGCATTGGCATGGCACCATTCGAGGCGTTGTACGGGCGAAAGTGTTGAACTCCAGTTTGTTGGTTAGAAGCGGGGGAAAAGCAATTCGCCGGGCCGGAAATAGTGCAAGAGACGGTGGACAAGGTGAAAGAGATTCGAGAAAGGCTAAAGGCGGCACAAGACCGTCAGAAAATTTATGCGGACAAAAAAATGAGACCGGTCGAGTTTCAAGTGGGCGACCGTGTCATGTTGAAAGTGTCACCGTGGAAGGGAATCATTCGGTTTGGGAAGCGTGGGAAGCTCAGTCCTCGTTTCCTTGGTCCATTCGTCATCTTGGAGAAAATTGGGTTACAAGCCTATCGGTTGGAATTACCGTCGGAAATGGATGGGATACATCCTACATTCCACGTGTGTTATCTTCGGAAGTGTCTAGCCAAAGAGGAAAGCGTGATTCCTTTATCGGAAATTCGAGTAGACAATGGAAATCGTTGTGTGGAAGAATCGGAGTCGATTTTGGAATCGAAAGTAAAGAAATTACGTCATAAGGACGTGGTCATGGTTAAAGTTCAATGGAAGCACCATCGGGGTGCTAACATTACTTGGGAATCGGAAGATGATATGAAGAAGCGTTATCCCCACTTGTTCGCCTAGGGTAAGATTTCGGGGACGAAATCCCATTTAGGTGGGGAGGATTGTAACACCCGTAAATTCTCAAGGTAAGTATTTATTTCCTTAAATATGTTAACTATATTTATTTGAAAATACGAGACTTTATATACACATGTGGTCATTGTTATTATGCTATGATGTTACTTGGTTAGTATTAAAGATGCATATGTTTAGACCTCGCATTCGTTCTCGAATTTGGTTAAGTTTTCGGGCTGGTTTGGGCTTGGCGCGAGAGTGCCACGCGATAGTGACATTGTCATTATCGCCAGGCACAATCGCTGGGATTGTACCAAGAGTTCGGGGGGAGTTCATGATAGTGACATGCGAAAGTGACAAATGTCACTTTCGCCGAGCATATTCGCAGAATTGGTAACGCGGGTGCCTAGTTGGAACTATCGCCGGGCACTATCGCCGACGGGGGAATTCCATTTAAATGAGTTCCAGCCGATTTTAATTCATTTACAACATATTTCATTTATCTCTTTGGCGATTTTGGCTCCAAGAAAACTGGTCCATCCCTTCCCAAACCCTAATCCACATTTATACCAAACCCTCTTGGTGGTTGGGGTCATTGATTACTTGCATTAAATCACCTCAAGGAAGATTTCTAGGGTTTCTTCAAGGAACTCCTCATCTCCAAGTTCATCCTCCAACTTCTAGGGTTTTCATCTTTTCTAGGTTTTGGTTCAAAACCTAGATTGTGAGTTTACTAACCCTTTTGTAAAAACTAGATACACATAATTTACTTTACTTGTTATCATTATTGTTATTACTCAAGTGTTCTTATTTAATGTAAAAGTATTTGGGGATTTCTATGGAAATATGTATGTGAGTAACCTACTATGAGTCACTTATGCATATCTTGGTATTATGATGATTCCTACTTGGAATGCCTTTTGGCGACCTTATATTCTCACGAAGTATTTGGATGATTACTATGTCATATGATGGATTTACATGCTTGGGATGGTAATGTTGTGTTCATGGTTGACATCCGAATATGTTGGGTTAAAACACATCTCGATACCTCCTATTTGCATAATGTGGACGAACCAAGTCAGTGATTCACTATAGGGATGTAGGTGGGTGACATTTGGGGAATTTCCTGAGTGGTAGTCCCCTATGCGCCTAGACCTCTGCCGTCGGGGAATTTCCTAAGCGGTAGTCCTCGATGCGTGTCGGGCCTTTGGGTTGCCTTTGTTATTTGGCTTCAAGGTACATCGCCTCTTTGGGTGAACCTGATTGGAGATATGGGTCGCTCCCGTTGACTCCACATCTACGTGATTAAATGATTAACTGGTGATAAGAACCGTAACTGTTTCTGGCATGTTTTTACTTGTGCAACTCACTAGGCTTTTTGGCCTAACACTTGTTTGGTGTCGATGTGTATCTCAGGTGTTAGCGGCGCTGCTCCTAGGCAAGTTTAGATGCTTTGGGCGAAAGCTTGGGGATTTTGGCACTTGAACTATTAATGGAAGATTTGGGTTTATAGATGACACCCCTTTTGTAATCTCTTTTCTAGATTTAAAAATTAGATTAGTTGGTTGTTATTCATTTACCCGTTAAATTACAAATTGCGATTAAACAGGTTATTTGTATATTTCCCCATTTTTGGGAGACTCTTGTTATGACAACTTTTATACCACTTCTTCTCTTTTGGAAAGTTTTTTTTGTTATCCCTATTTTTTAGGGTGTTACATATTTGGTCTATATGCTTGCATCATTATTGTGCCATATTTTATACGTGTGCATTTCCGCTATCAATAAATTTGATGATAATTGAATGAGTAATTGGATGATCATTGAATTGTATTAGTTCATTTTTATTGGATTATAGACTTTCATTTGGTAGCGTTTGGTACACAGACAAGATTGGACGAGACTGGACAGGACAGGACAGGACAAGACTGGACATGACTGGACAAGACAAATGGTTGTCTTATGTTTGGTACGACTAGGACTGGATAGGACAGGACTGGACAAGTTTCCCTAAAAGATGTTTGATAATTTTATATGTCATATAATGGTTGGTGGTAGCTACCGGTGGTCGTCGATGGTGGTGGCGACAATAGGTGGTGGTGATCAGTGTTATGGAGGTGGTCGACGATGGTAGTGGTGGTGGCGATGACCGATGGTTGTGGAGGTGGTGGAGGAGGTTGTTATGGTGGAAAAATAGGTAGAGGTGGCCGACGGTGGTTGGCGGTGGCTACTAGTGGCCGCCGATGGTGGTAGTAGCGACGATGGGTAGTGGTGACCCTTAAGACTAACACCATATTAGGATTATATATCAAATGGCGGTAAATCAGTGATTTTTAGTTTATGTTTCATTTCTGTCCCATGTTGTTCCACCTATTTTGGTGGAACAAGAAAATACCCCATCTTGTCCCACCCTGTCCAGTCTTTGTCCCTGTCCCATGTCGCGCCAAACATGGGACAATTAACTTTTGTCCTGTCCCATGTCACGCCAAACATGGGACAGTGATTTTTTGTTCCGTCCTGTCCCACCCAGTCTGCAAACCAAACGCACCCTTTAAGAACCAACTAATCAAATTCAGATGTTCAAATTTAATCAGGTGCAATTATGGTTGGTCAATTTTAATTAGACCAATCTATTTAATTTAAATTAAATTAGATGATTTTTCACACACCCCTAAAACTAATAAATATTACGCTTTGTTAACCTAAGTTAAAATATTATTTTTATATTTTAATTAACATATTTTATAAAAATAATTCCAATCAAATTTATATGGTTTCTACGTAATCTATATCTATACTATATTATAAAAACGGTATAAAAAACTCTTAATTACAACATTTTAAGCACAAGTTACAACTAATTAAAGACAATTACTTAATTTACAATTTCTTAATGCTTTGGTACAACCTTTCCAAGCACAATATCTCACATAATCATCTATTTATGGAATGAATACTCATTTATTAATATAACTATTTGTTTTTTTGGTGGAAGATTTTATAAAATAGATTTTATATTAGTATAATCTATTTTAAATGTAGATTTTACATTTAAATCTATATTAATGAGATGTAATATAAAATCTTTTTTCTTCCGTATTTTTTTATATTACATCTCAAAATGATTTTTCCATATTTTATTTTATAAAATATTTTTCCATATTTTATAAAATCTATTTTATTTTATAAAATATACACGTATTTTATGTTAGCATAATATAAAATCTACACGTATTTTATGTTATCATAATATAAAATCTACACGTAATTTTTTTGATAATATAAAATCTACATGTATTTTTTTTTCACGAGCATTAAAAGAAGAAAAAAGAAGGTTGATATCTATACTATATTATAAAAACGGCATAAAAAACTCTTAATTACAACATTTTAAGCACACGTTACAACTAATTAAAGCCAATTACTTAATTTACAATTTCTTAATGCTTTGGTACAACCTTTCCAAGCACAGTATCTCACATAATCATCTATTTGTGGAATGGATACTCATTTATTAATATAACTATTTGTTTTTTTGGTGGAAGATTTTATAAATAATTTATTTTAAATATAGATTTTACATTTAAATCTATATTAATAAGATATAATATAAAAACTTTTTTCTTCCGTATTTTTTTATATTACATCTCATAATGATTTTTTCATATTTTATTTTATAAAATCTTTTTCCATATTTTATTTTATAAAATCTTTTTACATAATGAGATGTAATATAATATAAACTCTTTTTTCTTCCGTATTTTTTTTGCTAATATAAAATCTATTTTATTTTATAAAATCTACACGTATTTTACATTAGCATAATATAAAATCTACACGTATTTTTTTTGATAATATAAAATCTACACGTATTTTTTTTCACGAGCATTAAAAGAAGAAAAAAAGAAAGTTGATATAAATAAAAAATAAAAAATAACGAGATACACTAATAAATTATCATATTCTTTAAAATAAAAATATTCCGCAATACTTTCCAAATTAACCAAGTGTAAAGAAAATAAAATATAAACGATATAGATATAAAAATATTCTTCCATATTTTTAACATATTTACATTTAAATGTAAAATCGAAAATGAAAATAAAAGATTTTAAAATATTCTCTACGTTCACTATAAATATATATAGTTTCTCTATGTATCATCCGAGTACAAGAAGAAGACGAACGGTCGGGTGTCAATGGCGGAACCTGCAACTGAACAAAAGGTATTCCACTATATTTTTGTTTCTTTGAAAAACTAATTTTTTATATTTTATTTTATTTAGTGAGGATTTGTTTATATTTTTCAAAACCCACAATCATATTTTTCGAAGTAGGGGAATAAGATATATATATATCTTTATTTTTATCGATTAATACTATGAGGTATTGAAGTCAATAGTCAGATAAATATGTTGTGAGACATGTTGTTTGAGTTTTAAATAATATAATATAAAACTATTACCAATATTATTGCACAAACTCATAACAACAAACGATTAAGAATATATGCAAGTTAACCACTTATGAAAATACATTCGTTTTTCATATTGTATTTTATTAACTGTTAACAGAGAAATTACGTTTCATTTTAATTCGGTTCAATATTCCAACAAAAAATTTATCCTTCCGTGCAATGCACGAGCCCAACACTAGTGAATTAAAAATAAAAAATAACGAGATACACTAATAAATTATTGTATTATTTAAAATAAAAATATTCCGCAATACTTTCCAAATTAACCAAGTGTAAATAAAATAAAATAGAAACGATGTAGATATAAAAATATTCTTCCATATTTTTAATATATTTACATTTAAATGTAAAATCGAAAATGAAAATAAAAGATTTTAAAATATTCTCTACGTTCACTATAAATATATATAGCTTCTCTATGTATCATCCGAGTACAAGAAGAAGACGAACGGTCGGGTGTTAATGGCGGAACCTGCAACTGAGCAAAAAGTATTCCACTATATTTTTGTTTCTTTGAAAAACTACTTTTTTATATTTTATTTTATTTAGTGAGGATTTGTTTATATTTTTCAAAACCCACAATCATATTTTTCGAAGTAGGGGAATAAGATATATATACATATCTTTATTTTTATCGATTAATACTATGAGGTATTGAAGTCAATAGTCAGATAAATATGTTGTGATACATGTCGTTTGAGTTTTAAATAATATAATACAAAACTATTACCAATATTATTGCACAAACTCATAACAACAAACGATTAAGAATATATATGCAAGTTAACCACTTATGAAAATACATTCATTTTTCACATTGTATTTCATTAACTGTTAACAGAGAAATTACGTTTCATTTTAACTTGGTTCAATATTCCAACAAAAAATTTATCCTTCCGTGCAATGTACGGGCCCAACACTAGTTTATACTTAAAATATAAAATACAACTTTATATACCGTATGTCCACGTGACCACTTGACCAACCAAGGAGGCAAGGAGGGTTTTGTTATCAAGGGCAGGATGGTCTTTTTAAGCTATGATTCGAGTTAGATTTAACGGTAATATTAAATGGCGAATTTTTAGTGGCCTAATTGCAAATAAAAGAAAGTACAGTGGCCCTTTTGAAAGATTAGTCCACAATCACCATAGCGAACGCTGAGCCAACAGTTTCTGCAACATTGCCCTCGGCACACCATTCATGAAGTTCGAATGCAGGATGAAAATCCGTACGATTTCGAGAGTTATACAGGGCCGAAACAGATCGCCATCAATTCAACTTCACAGTTATCGTGTTCTAGCGCAGCTTCATTCAGTACCTAAAAGGTTCGTTAATCGATATACGAGAATTCGTTTTTTTATCGTTACTATTTATGTAGTTTCCACTCTTTATATGATGATTGAAGTTGATTTGATTGTACAGACCTTCGTTTGGAATCGCTTTTGATATTGATGGTGTTATACTTCGTGGACGTACTCCAATTGGAGATTCTCCTAAAGCTTTGAGGAGATTATACGATGATTCAGGTAATATTTAATGTCGCATCCGCGCACATTGTTTCCTAGGTTCTTTTGTGGTCTTCGGTGTTTGTCAGTACTTGTTGATGTCAAGGCAATGTGTTATCTACACAAATACCTTTCTTATACTAATGAGGGTTCACAATCTTGTACTCTTATCGGGTAAAATTTCATAAAACTAACATATCTTTTGGAATTTCACTTATATCTAAATGGATTTTTGAGAATTTTTTGTGTGTTGTTCATGTAACCTGTCCGTATACAGAGACATGAACCCCCCTATAGGGTAATTAGTTTAGAAAGCTAATGACAATGCAAAACCTAGCAACTTGGAAAGTTTATGCTACACGGATTTGGTGAAACTGTTCATAGTTCATCCAAGTTTGTGTATAATCTATATGTACAACGTAGCTAATTTGAGAAAGTGATGATGTGTATCTGGTTATACAAAGGCATATGAGCATCAATAAGGTTGTCAATGAGTTGGGCGTCCTCTTTATCCAAAAAAATGAGTTGGGGCGGCCTTTCTTGACCTGGCTTGCTAAATCATGACTCTGCTTGACTTGCAAAGCTACCCAAGTTGGTTTATTGTTGTACCACACCAGTGGTAGATCTGGAAGGGACAAACCTAGATGTATAAAAAATCCAAAGCTGAATAATCCATCGGTTCGGGTTAAATGATTTCGGTAATTCAATTTTCGAGTTAGACGGTTCAATTAACGGAATATGGATATTTTATTTGATCCAATTTTCCGTTTATTTTTTTAGCATTAGTACATTAAGCATCAAACCTACAAGCAAGGGAAAAAATACATCTATTATGATCCTGTTTTGTGACTCTCTAATTTACATACATCCCTAACAAAATTGCCTATGTATCTTAAAGCATAAAGAGGTAAAGAATTGAAATAAATGAAAAGTTTTATACCACATAATCCTGTCCTGCCATTTAAAGAGGGATCTATTCCACTCAATGTTCTTACTAAAGACAAAAGCAACATTCCAAATGATTAGAAGTATTCCTTCTCTTGAAACACACATTCACATTTTACTTTGCCTTCTCTCCAGATGTGGAGCTGCGTGGGGGCAACACCAGGAGAGGGCTGGGGGGAAAGAGAGATATAGTGTAAAAAATTTAATTTCCCTTATCTCTTGACTTTTTGGTTGAGGGCATTTGCCCCCTCTCCCTTACCGCACACCAAAGTAAATGAGCTGGGTTGCAAATACCGCTACCTGCTCATTTATTTATATATGCGACTTATACCATTGGCAAGATAAAAATTTGTATCTTGTAATCAATTAACACTAAGAGTGAGACTATAGGTTCATTTGGGATTCAACTTGTATTCAGACTTGTGATAGTATTACACTTATGTTTGAAGTAATACAATTCTATTTCTAAATAGTAGATATCTACATAATTTACCATGTTTGAAAAATCCTACTTGATAAAAGCTCAAACCCTATAATTTCAAATGCAACTCAACTTGACAAAGCTTGTGAGCTACGCGGATGCCTACCCGAGTTGAGCACTGTGCTAAGAACTGAACATGTTTAACTGAAAATACAGGGTTTCTTTGTTGCTATAAAATATACTTACATTTGGATGTTGCATCGATTGTTCTTTTGTTTCTCTATGGATGTGGTAGTTTATCAAACTTTTAGCCAGTATAGCATGTTTGGTATGGAAGTGCATTTAGGTCTTGGTGATTTGCATACACCGTCTTTACCATTTTACTAGGTGATGTTATGAATGATCATGACTTGCTGATCAATTATTTACGTCACCCTAAATTTGATTTTCTTCTTTCTTCTCCCTCCTCTCCCTCCCTCTTGCAGGTAGTCTGAAGATCCCATATCTGTTTTTGACAAATGGTAAGTACATTGGAGGATTTGATCCCTGTATTGTAGAATATTATTTCTATTCATCCTATTCTCCTAGAAATAAGCATGGCATTTTTGACTGATGATATAGTTCAATCCTCTACTAATAATTATGGTGGTGCTATCTGTCTAGAGCTCCAAATTAGTTACATTCTGGACAGGGTTTGAGCAGATAGAGGCAGTTTATAGTCACAATTTATTTGAATTGTGATGCATATGGATTCAGTGTCTATTTTCTAAATTCTCCATCTTCCTCTCCTCCATATTTTCCTTTTATTCCTTTTGTAGTCTAGATGCCTGTGTTCACTAGTGTGGGCCGAGTTGTAGTTTACACTGATATGCCTTTGATATTCTCTACATTTTGATGATATTAGCATGCGTGAATGTGCTTATCATTGATATCCAACATATCCATGCTCACATGTCCTGGATTAGAATGACAATCAGATTTATATGATTGGTGTAATTCTCTATTTATCTTAAGTGTTCCTTGTGTCTAAATCCTATGTTGTACTTGTGCATTAGCAAGAAATTGAATCCATGATCATGGTACAGTGTGTTACTGTATTAATCTATAACAACAGTATCGATGCATGAAATAGCAGTAGCATGTATAAGGCACAAGTACCAAGAAGTTTTCTGATAAAGATCCACCATTGAAAGTGTACTCAAGAAGGAAAGATCGAGTCACAGCTGAAAAAGGGGGACAACTGTGTTCTATCTTTGGAAACTGGCTAAATCCTCTCGGTCAAATCTCTGGATGATTTTAGGCAATCAATTTAATTAATGATTATCCAGAAAATTAGGGTGTAGAATCCCTTAATTTCTGCCCATAATTCTAGTATTTGATTAGTATAAATAAGTGGCTAGTTTTTCATGATTGGCATTGAGAATTATCCTTTGATTTACTTGTTCTTGTAATCGGAGACCGTGCCCCTCTCGAATCGGGTCACTATCCTTTATTTCTAATAAAATTCAGCCAACCTTCATTCTCATCAATTATGTACCTAACATTTGGTTCCATTGCCGGGAATCGAAATGATGCAAACCCGGAATAACTCAAGCGATGGCAGCACCCAACCCGAAGCGATTTCTGCTCAATTAGCTGCCATAGCCGCAAAGTTGGAGTCAATTGATACGCTGAAAGCAGATATAGCAGCCCAGAGAGAGGAGATTGCAGCTTTAAAGGTAAGAGATCGTTCCCAAGGAGGCAAGAGTGATGAAGGGGAAAGTTCCTGGAGGGTCCGACAACCATATAGGCCCTATAACAAAATCGAATTCCCAACTTTTAGCGGAGGAGACCCTCGCGGGTGGTTGCTGAAAGCTGAAAAATATTTCAGGTATTATCAAATACCTGATGAGGAGAAGGTTGAAGTGGCCTCAATGCATCTAGAGGGTGATGCCTTGGACCTTTACTCTTGGCTCTCTAACGACCAACCCATCACTTTTTGAGAGGAATTGACCCAATCGTTTACAAAAGTTTTTGGTCCGGCGTTCCAAAACCCGGATGAATTCCTATGTAGCATCAAACCAACTAGTTCAGTTCAAGAATACCGCCAGGAGTTCGCTAAGAGATCCTCTCGGGTCTCAAATTGGCCTGAACATTGTCTCTTAGGGGTGTTCTTGAACGGTCTTAAAGATGAGTTGAAATCCGATGTAAGGATCCACAAGCCACGTACGGTGTATAGTGCTATGAGCCTGGCTCTGGAGTTTGAATCTAAACTCTCATCTAACCGGCCAGGAAAAAGTACTTCTTGGACTTCAAGTTCAAAAAATACTCAATCAGATTCCAAACCAACACCCTTCACCCCAGTTCCAACATCAACCCAACCAAAAAAACACCTCCCGGATCTCCGACACAGAGAAACAAAACCGATTCTTGAAGGGAGAATGCTTCAGATGCGATGACAAATACGGACCAGGTCATCGATGTAAAACCGGTACCCTCAAGGTGTTAGAGGCAGAGGAGGATATGGAGGAATCACCGGTAATAGAACTCCCTAATCCCGATTCTGACCAAGAAGAAACGGCCGAAATCAGTTTGCATGCTATCTTAGGGAAACCCCACCCTACTACGATGAAGGTCCGAGGTAAGCTTCATTCTACCGAAGTTCTAATTTTAATTGATGGTGGCTCTACACATAATTTCATTTCAGATGTTTTGGTAAACGAACTCAAACCGACCTCTGAACTAGTGGCACCGTTTGGTGTCCAAATCGGTAATGGGGATGTAATTCGGTGGAACCACATTTGCAAAAATCTTCCCGTATAGGTCAATGAGCTTAAGATCACTCAAGACTTTCACCCCTTTTCTCTTGGTGGGGCTGATTTAGTATTGGGTATCCAATGGTTAGCCACACTAAATACGGTCCAAGCTAATTGTAAAGAGATGTTCATGATCTTTAAGATCGACGGGAAACAATACAAGTTACAAGGTGTTGCATCCGGGCCTCAAAAATCGTCTAGTTTTCAACACCTAGCCATTGATCCAGAAATTCCGCCATGTATACCAGCCCCACTTCAGCCTATTGTTACACAATACATGGCTGTTTTTGAAGAACCTCAAGACTTACCCCCTGTTAGATCACAAGATCATTCAATCCCGCTCTTGCCAAACTCAACCCCACCCAATATTCGCCCTTACCGTTACCCTCACTCCCAAAAAGCTGAGATAGAAAAACAGGTGGAACAATTGATGGCAACCGGCTTTATACAACCGAGCACAAGTCCTTTCTCAAGCCCGGTTTTACTAGTGAAGAAGAAGGACAATACGTGGCGAATGTGCGTCGATTATCGGGCTCTTAACAAGATAACTATAGCTGATAAATACCCGATACCTAACATTGACGAGTTACTTGATGAATTGTATGGAGCTACGGTGTTCTCAAAACTCGATTTGCAGTCGGGTTATTATCAAATCCGAGTGATAGCCCCGGATATTGAAAAGACAACTTTTCGTACCCATTCGGGTCATTATGAGTTTAAGGTTATGCCTTTCGGCTTAACTAACGCTCCTTCCACGTTTCAGGCTGTTATGAACGATTTATTTCGTCCTTATTTACGGCGTTTTATACTTGTGTTTTTTGATGACATTTTAATTTACAACTCAAGTATGGAGCAGCACAAGTCTCACCTAGAACAGGTCTTGAAATTGCTGCATGACAACCGATTCTTTGCCAAATTATCGAAGTGTTGTTTTGGGCAAGAACAAGTTGTGTGTCTAGGACATGTAATCAACTCGGAAGGAGTTAGTGTGGAGGAAGAAAAGATTTCAGCAGTAAAGTCGTGGCCCATTCCATCAACAGTAAAAGAGGTGAGAGGTTTCCTTGGGTTAACCGGCTATTATAGGCGTTTTGTCCGAAATTATGGACTTATAGCCCGACCACTTACTGCATTGACCAAGAAGGACGGGTTCCTTTGGTCGGAGGCAGCCCTTAAGACCTTTAATGACCTGAAACAGGCGCTGCTGACTACACCTGTTTTGAGGTTACCAGATTTTTCTAAACCCTTTGTTATAGAGTGTGATGCATCATCAGATGGGGTCGGGGTGATACTATCACAAGAGGACCATCCCGTGGCTTATTTCAGTAAAGGATTCTCTCCATCTAACCGCTTTAAATCGGCTTACGACAGGGAGCTGTTGGCGTTAGTCCTCGCGGTCCAAAAATGGAGTCATTACTTGCTTGGCCGACATTTTCTCATTCGCACTGATCACTATACCCTTAAGTTCTTATTAGAACAACGCATCACCACTACAGAGCAGCAAAGGCTTTTGCTAAAACTCATGCCTTATGATTTTTCAATTATTCATAAGGCTGGGAAAGAGAACAAGGGGGCAGACGCCCTGTCTCGCCGACCCCACTCGGGAGAATTATTAACGCTTATCATCCCTTTTTGTGTTGAGGTGGCTGATATCAAGGCAGGATTGCAAACTGATTCATTTACTAGCGAACTGATCTCGAAGTTGCAAACAGATCCTTCATCCGTCCCTGATTTCTCGCTGGTGGATCAACTTTTGTTTCATCATGGACGGATGGTGATTCTGGGGATACACAATCTCAAACTCAAGCTATTACAAGAAGCACATGGCACTCCAATCGGTGGTCATGGAGGTTTTTTAAAAACCTACAGAAGACTCTCTTCTCGTTACTATTGGCCAAAGATGAAACAAGATGTCAGGGAGTTCGTCCAACAATGTATAATCTGTCAGCAACAAAAGTATCAGATGTTGGCTCCAGCAGGATTACTTCAGCCCCTACCCATTCCCAATCGGATTTGGGAAGACGTTTCCATGGATTTTATCTTTGGATTACCACCATCTAGTCGTTTTGATACTATTTTAGTTGTAGTGGATCGTTTAAGCAAATATGCTCACTTTATTTGCTTATCCCATCCCTATACGGCTAAAGGAGTAGCAACTGTTTTTTGTAGGGAAATAGTCAGGTTGCATGGCTTTCCCCGATCCATCGTGTCTGATCGAGATGCTGTCTTCCTCAACAACTTTTGGCAAGAATTGTTCCGATTAAGTCAGACGAAATTAAAGCTGAGTACAAGCTACCACCCTGAAACGGATGGCCAAACCGAAGTTCTGAATCGCTGCCTAGAAGCTTACTTACGTTGCTTTGCTAGTGAAACCTACCAAATGGAGTGCGTACTTACCTTGGGCCGAATATTCATATAACACGGGGTACCACAGGGCCACCGACACAACTCCATTCTCTGTTGTGTATGGTCGAGAACCCCCTTCGTTGTTCCCCTATGCGGCAGGCGAAACAAAAAACGCAGAGCTGGAACAACAGTTAGTTGATCGGGATGATATGATAAAGCTTCTTCGCCAAAACCTCCAAAAGGCCCAAGACAGAATGAGAAACCAAGCAAATCAAAAGCGACGGGAACTCATGTTTCAGGTTGGTGATTATGTCTTTTTGAAGATTCAACCGTATCGCCAAAAGACCTTGGCTAAACGTCGTTATGAGAAGCTGTCTCCAAGATTTTTTGGATCATATCGTGTTAAAAGAGCAGTGGGTCCAGTTGCTTATGAGTTGGAATTACCACCCGAAGCTAGAATCCACCCGGTATTTCACATTTCGATGCTTAAACCTGCCCATGGCTCTTTTTCTTCGATACCAGTTATCCCATTACCCATCACCAAAGACTGGGAAATTGATTTACAACCTAACTCGGTCATCACTCATCGATTGGTCTATGAAGCGGGCCAACCTGTCCTCGAATTGTTGATTTCATGGTGTAATCGGCCTGTAGAAGAGGCAACATGGGAAACCTATGATCTAATGACTGAGCAATTCCCTACATTCCGTCTTGAGGACAAGACGTTTTACCGGGAGGGAAGTAATGATAAAGATCCACCATTGAAAGTGTACTCAAGAAGGAAAGATCGAGTCACAGCTGAAAAAGGGGGACAACTGTGTTCTATCTTTGGAAACTGGCTAAATCCTCTTGGTCAAATCTCTGGATGATTTTAGGCAATCAATTTAATTAATGATTATCCAGAAAATTAGGGTGTAGAATCCCTTAATTTCTGCCCATAATTGTAGTATTTGATTAGTATAAATAAGTGGCTAGTTTTTCATGATTGGCATTGAGAATTATCCTTTGATTTACTTGTTCTTGTAATCGGAGACCGTGCCCCTCTTGAATCGGGCCATTATCCTTTATTTCTAATAAAATTCAGCCAACCTTCATTCTCATCAATTCTGTACCTAACATTTTCCTGTTCTGATTTAACAGGAGGAGGCATCCCTGAATCTAGACGAGCCTCTGAGTTGAGTCAACTCCTTGGAGTAAATATCGCCCCTGTTCAGGTATTTTCTAAATGATTGCTATCATGATAGACTTCGTCCATTTTTACACGAATATCCACCTGATGCAGGTGGTACAGGGTCACTCGCCTTTCAAAAACTTGCTGAATAGGTACCTCCTCTATGTTTTATTTCCTGTCCTGCAAGAATGTGAGTTTTCATACAAGAGAGTAAATACTGAGTAGTAACTACACAAATTTCTACTTGTAGTAGATACTCATGAGTAGTTGTACCATGTGAAAAGATGCTCTTTAAAACATACATTTGGCTGCATTTCTGACTTGTAGCCTATTGCCTGGTGCATTGGTGAATATGTTCTGATAACTATGTGGTTGTGTTTTCAAATTTTTTTCAGCCACATCAGTCAAGTTCAAAGAATGAAACTGCCATTATTCTGTGCTTACAATGCCAAGATCTGTAACTTAATCCATTGTTACTCCCACACATATTGTACTATTGCTTGGTGATATTTATTTTTCCCACCACTACTGTAACTAACATAATCTAAAATTTTCTGATTTTACAAGAACTTTCTCAGTCTTCCGATGTGTATGGTTGTGTTATCAAGCCATTAAAATGTATTGTGGTTTGTTGATGTTAGAATAGCATTGTAACAATATATTGATTGTCTTGCCTTCAGATTCGAAAATGAATTAGTTGTTGCCACTGGAAAAGGGGAGCCTGCAGTGGTGATGTCCGAATACGGTTTCAAGTAAGTACTAGTGATCTCCATGGAATGTGATATTCTGTACTCATCATTTCAAAAATCTTAAACAAGTTCTGTCT
The DNA here is from genome assembly GCA_954870635.1 of Arctium minus. Taxonomy (NCBI): domain Eukaryota; kingdom Viridiplantae; phylum Streptophyta; class Magnoliopsida; order Asterales; family Asteraceae; genus Arctium; species Arctium minus. The sequence continues at coordinate 123,043,681 of OX941082.1, forward strand.
TCTGCATATCATCATAGTCTATAAGTTGCAATTTTGTGCAGAAAAGCTGTCTCCTTAGATGAGTATGCATCTTACTTCAATAGCATTGATCCTCTATCACCATACAAAACCTGGACGACAAAGCAGCCATGCGATGAGCATACAAGTTCCATTGCGTCAGTCCCAAGATTCGATGTCACTTCTGAAAGAGTCAAAGCAGCCTTTGTTGTTAGCGATCCTGTTGACTGGGGTAGAGATATTCAGGTACTTGCTTTTATTTTATTTTTTAGTTAAGTTCCTTTTCGTGTTTCATTCGTGTGTTTGTGCTTCCAACAAAATCACGACTTGATTTGACTCTGCTATTGTGCTGTCATGAAATTGCATAGCCATGGCATAGAAGTTGCCATGTAAAAGTTAACCACGTGTGTAGTATATTATTTAGTTTCCTTAAATTGTGCAGAAGTTATCTTCATTGTTTTCAATTAGTAGCTTAGAATGTCCCTTGACTCTTTATTTATTGTAGGTGAATAGGTGATGCATTATATGACATTGATAATTTGCCATGTTATAGTTGCTGCGACTTACTAAGTTAGTAGGCAGCAAATTGTGGATTAGCAATTAAAATGTAAAAAGAAGTTTTGTCTGGTTTGGGTGCTTAGTAGATTACCAGCCTCTTAAGAGTAAGACCAAATATGCACAACAACGTGCAGAGCAGGACAGTTTGTTACGTTGTTGTATTAATTTAAGGAGTTCAATTCACATAACTTAATACCTTGATCTCTACAGTCTCTAAATTTTCAACCCGTCATTCCAAAACAAGAAGCAATTGGACCGCAAGTTTCTTATTACTAGACCAACCAACATGAAAAAAATGCTTATAGCTTGTTAATATATTTTGAATCGTGGGAAGGTCAGAGAATAAAGGTGTATATAACCATAAGCCTTTCTTCTCTTCATCTAAAATTATTCGTTAATGTTCACAATGAGATTGTTAGTGTTTTTGTTATCCAACTCACTTTAAGTCTTGATTTGGGATTTTTGCTCAGTAAATGATAATGATGGACATAATTTTCTAGGTTCTTTGTGACATTTTGAGATCGGGTGGTCTTCCTGGAGAGAAGTCTCAGCATCAACCACATATGTATTTTGCAGCTGATGATCTTGAATATCAGGTCAGTAATAACACTCATTTTTTGTTAATACGTGCTTACCATTTCTAGTTAGTTTATGTGGTATGCTCAAATTACAAAGTGGGGTAATACATGTGTAAATAGTCATTTGAATTCTATATCAAATGTTTTAGTCTATTGGGAAGTGAATGTAGCACTGGTTTTTGGGAAGAAAGGTGCAAGTTCAGTATTTAAAACATGATTGTCACACCCGATGATATTTTACAATCAGATTCAATCACCACGCCTCATCATGTGGTGAGCTTCAGGCTAAATTTCAAGCAATGCCTGAGAGAGTGCATGTGCTGCTCTGAATGTGCAACATGTTTGAGAGGACGTGTTACACAACTTTACTCTTTGTCCCGTTCATAATAATTAAACATTTGATTCTTATTCTGGGAACTTTCTTGAAAAAAGCCCTTTAGACAGTCATACTTATAAGATCAATTGATTGCTTTTGATGTCTGCTTCTTATGCTACATACTCGGCGGTTTTTGTTTTTTACTGGAATTCACTGATCATGATAAAGGTCAGGGCAGGCTGCATTTCCTTCTGAACGTCTTGGCATGGGGGCTTTCAGGATTGCTCTAGAAAGTATCTTTAACAGGTAATGTCAGCAATATTTATGTATTTTATCTGCTCATTTGGATCAACATTTACTTAATTGAGCTTGAAGTTAACATAATCTGTTAAACTCTGTTAAAAATGATACTTGCCTCATGGTGCCATAATACACATATTGAGGGAGGTTCAGGGGAAAACCTAAAAAAAGGGAAAATTGAAGAACACTCTGGTGGCCCTTCATCTGGACGGTATGCACTTGTGCATAGAGGTAAATTATGTTGTTTTTTTGGTTTTTATGCACAAGTGAATTATGCACTTGTGCATGTTACAAATTACTTGTATGCAGTATGCACAAGTGCATATCGTCAAGATGAAGGGTTACCAGGGTGTTCTTCAGTTTTCCATTTTTTTGAGATTTTCCCCTGAACCTGAACCTGACCCTACCCTACACATATTATGCATTTGTACACTTGTAGAAACGGATAAATGATTGATATGTGGTAATTGCCATACATAAAGCAAAATACCTGTTTAAGTTTAATAGACTTGTCCATGATCATCAACTCCGAAAAAATGCATCAAAGCATTTGTTCTTCTCGTTTGCTTAACTTTGGCAACGGCATTTCTTGTGACATTTATTCTGGCTGTGCTCATGTAGGATTCACCACAGGCCATTGGAATATACCTCCTTCGGAAAACCAAATCCTTCTGTGTTCGAGAATGCAGAATCCATATTGAAGCAACTTCAACTACCGACAAGTGATGGTGATCTCAATGAAGATTACAAAGACATGAAATCACACCATTTTGAAACCCTTTACATGATTGGTGACAATCCTTCGGTTGATGTCAAGGGAGCAAGACAGGTCTGCCTTTATTTCTTCTAGTTTTATCAAATTGAACAAAGTTAATTGCATCAGGCATGCCTGGACATCTATATAATTCTATATAAATTCATTTCCCATTTTTATATCTCAGGCAGGACATCCATGGTTTTCCATTTTAACAAGGACAGGTGTTTTCCGAGGAAAAGAGAACCACACAGATTATCCTGCTGACCATGTAAGTCAGAATTGAAATGATTTATGGTTATTCCCCTTGAAATATTATGTACTCCATCTGTTCCCTAAAAAATCCCACTTTGGACTTTCCAAATGCACAATTGATAAGAATTTTATAAAATTCAACACCTTTTTTATTCTGTCTTTTGTATTTAATTTAAGGGAAATTATATTAAAATGGAACCAACTTTCAAAGGTGACATTTTAGGGTCTGAACCAAACTTTAGATATGTTTAAGGGTCTGACTTACCTGATGACATGTTAATGCTGACATGGCACAGGTTAATGCCAACTAATATGACATGTCATATTTAAAATTTAAATAATAAACTTGAAATTATGATGTGGCATCAATAATTATGACATAACACACAACCTTTTTTTTCCTCTCCTGCATGTCTATGGAGTTTTGAAAAATCCAAACATCTCAGAGATAGATAGAGAGGTAGGAATTTATCGAACGAACCACACTCCTTCGTATACTTCAGGAGTCCATTGATGAGAAGGGGCTGGGGAAAGCTTGAACCCAATTCCTGCAGTGATGAATATGAGCGCAATTGAATGATCCGCTTGCCCTGAATGATCTGGACCAATAGGGAAATCCGATACTCTGGTGTCCTAGGAACCACACCAATCCATCCCTATTGGAATCCCATAATAAATTAGCCATAACACTTTTCATCTTAGAAAACCTGTCACAACTAAAATTTAATATCATATTATAAAATAATAAATAAATAAGAATTCATTTAGTCCAAAAAAAATATTCATCTATCCCTTCTCACATATTTTTAATTAAATAAAAAACTAATATATTCACAAATTATTTACAATGTTCTAGTTATTAAAGTTAATGTATAAATACTTGTAATATACTTAAAAAACAAAACAAATAAAAAAGCAAAAACAAAACATATAGAACAACAAAAACCCTTCCCCCACAAATGAAAGCAGCCGCCCCCTTAATTTTATCTGCAACTCCGGCGATCTCTTAATTAATCGTCTCTTCGTAACTCCGGTGACTTTGCAACTCGTCCCTGCACCTCCACCATCCCCCCGGCATTGTCTGTGCAAATATATCTCCATAATTAATCTTTCTTTGTCCCCTCCTGTTTCTCTTCTTGTTCCATTCCCTTGTTGATGAACTGAACATCAAAGACAAACTGGATCTAGTAGAATCATGAACCTTAATTCACCATTGCAAAATCTAGTTTGGTAACGTTATTTTCATGGTCAAAGACTCAACATAAGACCAACATGAAGGAGGGCTAGGAGATAAACTTCAGAAAATGAAGGGCGATGATGGAGGAAAAGCTGTGAGGGCTGGTGGAACAATGTCGATTGATCGACGGTTGGACTAGAGTTGACAAGTAATCCATTTGACATCCTTACTGCTTTCTTGGAGGAATAGAGGGAGCATGATATTGTAAGCAACCCAAAGAATTTTAGTGGAAATTTAAAAAAAAAGACATTTGAAACAAACAACTAATGAAACAAGTGAGCAAACAAAACGATCTATTTCGAGAGACATCTCAACTCTCCATGATGCTCAACCACTCGGTGTTTGTAATAAAAAAAAAGTCTATGATCTCAACCACCATATTTGTAGACCAATTATGGAATTACCAGAATCCCCCCCCCCCCCCCCCCCCCAAAAAAAAAATAAAAATAAAATTATAAGTCACATAATTTATGCACAATGAAGTTTTACAAGTGTGACAAGGTTCTGAGCGAGTCCTGGTTGGCTGGTCTGGAGGGGGGGGATGATGCCAAATAAGGGTTTATTGATGGCGAAGCCCTTTGACAACATCAAGTATTTCATAATGAAATCTCCAGATGATGAATAGAATTAACAAGATTGAAACAAGAAATAAGGCTGAACAACATAAAAGCCAAATGTACAAAATCTAAACTTAATTTCAGACTTAAGCTTAGTAAAATGCCAATATTGGCTTAGGCCGCACAGATACGTGGTTATTTCCTGATATTGTTAAATGTTGAATATACTGATTATGCACAATGCATGCACGTATAGAGATTCAAAAAAGAATCGACCATGATCTAAATCATCTTGGCGACTTATAAGCAAGATAGGACATTATTGAACTTTGCTTTGCATTAGGACACTATAACTTCTCTAATCAGTGTACTTGTAGTTGTATTGCAAACTAACCATTCTAGTTGCTAAAATGTAAGGACAATTTCAATGTACATCAGACTTAAGACTTTGCTTCTAAATAACTATTGAAAATTACCAAAAGGCCTTTGGCCTAGCGGTATCCGGGTCTTTGGCCTCTCAGGAGGTGAGGGGTTCAAACCTCATCAAAGGTGAGGAGGGTGTGTATTACATATAAATATTATATACTTCAAAAAAGAGAACTATTGAAAATTGTCTGAAATTTCTCATTCTTTAATGTTCTTTATTTGGAGTACAATAGTCAAATGTACAACAAAATTACAAAATTTGATGGTCAAGAAACTTGCTTACTTTATCTTGATTTCTTAGACAGATAGGACCTATAGGACCTTGCTTGGCATTTAGTTGTTGTAATAAGAACTTTTTTGGGTTGTTAAATCTGAACTAGAAATCTCCTAGATATCATTTGCTTTCGTCCCTTGCTAGCCCTTGTGAGGACAAATTATTTGTCCAAAGAAAAGGAAAAACCTGACCCATGATTATTGGCTTCCCAAACCAGCAATTTGGCCTCTTTTGTGGTCAGAGTACTTTAGGTTTTCAACAGAAGTAAACTTACAGTAACTCGTATAATTAACGACACAATGCACAACTCTAATGCATAGGACTCGAAAGGGCCCACCAAAAGACGGGGCGATGCTTTAAACATGAGCTAATTTATGTACTTGTTTGTGCAGGTTGTTGATACCGTAGAAGAGGCTATGGAATATATCTTGCAAAGGGAGGGTTATGCTTAGCAGAAACAAATATTTTTGCACTTTTTTCTTCCTTACTACCCGAGCTGGAATATCATCTTGCTTGTGCTCTCCATTCAGCCATCATTTTTTGGAAATATTTGAGAAACCAACACCACATCCAAATGACTACAAACTGTATGATTTTTTGAGCAATCAACCATAAAAGCTTAAACTTTTAGCACATGCAACCAATGAATATGCTCATGTAAAATATTTTTAGTGTCGTATTTAGACATTTATCAATGGTGAGCAATGTGGGAATCCATTTCTTTTTGCTGGTGTGGTATATTATAGGAGCCAGATCTAGTCCTTTATAGTAACAGGTTTGGCCTTCTCCTTGCCCCGACAAGCCTTGATCCTAGTTGGTTATGGTACTAGAATATGGATCAGTTTAAGCTTTGTGTTTTTGTTTTTGCATTTGCCATTCTTTTTCCCTACTTTTCTGGCAAATGAAGGAAAATATATTGATTATTAGGAGATGAAGGCAATCACAATTGAAAATACATATCTGGTTTCGAAAAAGAGATGTTGATGGAACTTGGAAGGCAGAAAACCACTGCTGTTGAACTTTTATTTCAGCAGTGACTAAGGGGCCGTTTATCTAAACGCTTATCCGGTAAGTGCTTACCGGTAAAATTTAACAAACTCACTTACCTTATCAAGTAAAACTCTAATGTATCAAAACGGTGTCGAATGCAATAATTTACCCGGTAACGCTGTGTTCTCGAAACTCTTTTTACGAATGAAAGGAAAGGAAAATGAGGGAAAAGGGAGGAAAGTAAAAAAAAAACTCGTCTTTTCGAAACTTTTTTATGAGAGAGGAAAGGAAACGGAAGAAAAACAATGATAAGTTTCCTCCCACATTAAAGGGAAGGAAAGGAAAGGAAAGAAATTAAAACCATTTAAAAAATTACTGAAATTATTAAAATTACAAAACTACCCAATGTTTTATTATACAGAATATATTTATATAAGGGTATATTTGTAAAAATAACAAATTTCCTTTCTTATTCTCTCCCGTTCAAAAACATAAAAAACTATTTTCTTTTCCTTCCCTTTCGAGAACACAAATGAAAAAATTATTTTTTTTCCTTTCTTTTCCCTCCCTTTCTTTTCCATCAATTTATTTTCTTTTCTCTCCCTCCAGATTAGAGAACACAACGTAAGTGCTAACCGGGTAAGAGTTTTTGCGCTCACTTACTGGGTAAGACTTTCAGTTCTTGAACATCGGCACTAAAAGTGCACCAATAAGCATTGGCACCCATTTTAACTTGTTGTGGTATAGCACGACGAAGCTAGCACTAAAAGTGATCATCAAGGCCGCAATAGAGATGAAGAGTGTTATTAGACCTATCATCAACTTTCTGGGTAATGCGTACATAAAATCACGTTGACCATGACGAGATGTGAGGATAGACAAGAACACTAGGAGTGAAGTTGAAGAAGAGAATAAAGCAATCGCATCTGCTATAACAAAAACTAAGAAACTATGTCCATTAATGAAAATAGGAGTCCCAATTTCTTGTCTGTAGCCACCAGGAACCGTAAAAGCTACTGCAAATGCTACGGTGACTATAAGTGCGACGACGAGCATACAATATTTCATCCACTTTAAACCTTGGAAAACTAGATCTTTGTTTTCCTCGGAGAATAACTCGTATGGTGTTTTACCATCCTTGTTTTTCATCACGAGGCCCTCTAAGTATATCTTCAACTTCACTTTTGGACATTCTTTTGATAGTATTTGTCCAAATGATTCTTAGTAATTGCAGCGCATCACTATCCTTTTCAGTTCCGCAAACTGAAAGCACAACCAAATACCTCTTAATAAACTACTTAAATCCCCATTATAGAAATAGTTGACTAATTAATTAATTTATTATGAAATATAAGGATTACTTGAATTTATTGTTCTTGCGAGTAAAGTCTCTTCAACTCCAAATGCATAAGGCTTACGAGCCAAAACCCATTCATAGTGAGTGTCGGACGCTCCTTCGCAATGTCGAGCACAATATCTAAGAAAGATATATGACATCGATTAGTTAACAAGGATCAAAAATGATATGACATACATTACAGAAACAAAAATTAAACGAACTTAGTAAATACAACAAATCTATTCATATATATCTGTGTGTGTGTGTGTGAAAATTAAATAAATGAAGTCAAGACGTAATGATAAAATCTTAATATGTAATTGTAATTGTTGGGTCACCAAGGATTTGAAGATGACATCATGTTGGGTCCTCAAAGATTTGAAGGTGACTGTTGGGTCTTCAAGGATTTGGAGATTGTTGGGTCATCAAAGATCTTGAGGATGACCTACCAAATTCCATTTGCTACCTTTGAGACATCTTTTGTACTTAGATTATTTTAAGGTTCTTTGTAATAGCTTAGTCATGCTTCAAAAGATCGGTGAAGTCGAAGACCAACCGAAATCAGCAAGAAGTAAATCTTCAGATGCAGATCAAGATAAACTTCCAACCTTACTAAGCTACCTACCTGCCGAATTGCCTATCAAGCGAATTGCCTTTCCCTGATAGGCAGGTATCCTACCTACCGAATTGCCTCTCTTTGATAGGCAGAAAATCTACCTGCCAAAGCACCGGTATCCTACCTGACGATTTACCTCTCTTTAATCGACAAACATTCTACCTACCGAATTAACATCTCATTTTCGGTAGGAACCTCTACTAGCCGAATTATCATAATTTGGATAGTCCCCCATTTTCTAACATCCTTCTGACAAAAAGGATGGAACATTTTTTTGCACAGAAGATTTTCACCCAAATTCTGAAATGATTGAGACCTTCTCCAAAATACCAGAAAAATGATATGTACCAAATATATTTTATTGAGGTGTTGTCTTATCAAGGTACAAAAGTCTACTTTGCTTTATGATAGGTCACATCAAGATCTTATTGATTTTGCAAGAAAATATTTGGTATCCAATACCAAGATGACAAGTGTCATTTGCATTTAATGCACATGATTGTATTTAAAAGTGAAGAACGTCTCCTTGCAAGCTAACCTTTTTGAAGAGAACTTAGTGCTCAAGAAAAGTTGGCAACCTCTCTCTCTCTCTCTCAAGAACTTCATAGCTTTGATCTTTGTATTTTCAAGTTGTGTTTAGTTTTCTAGTTTCTAAGTGAAAGATTGTTAGAATAGATTTATCTGTTCTTTTCCGCAACAATCTTAAAAGTTTTCTATGTGTAATTCTTGATATTTATATCAATAAATAATTAAAATTAAGTGAAAATTTTTGTGTATTGTATTCAACCCCCCTTCTACAATACCTGTTTTACTTTATTGCTTACTTTTGGGACCAACAGTAATTAATGTTCTAAATGGCTTGAGCGTAGCTCGCGGCGAAACCATGCCTCAAGCTTAGGAGCCATGGCGAGACCATGACGTTTTCAAGGTGTGACTAATGATGTCAAATCTTTTATATCACATATATTTTATATATAGAACGATGATCAAATGAGAATGCTAACTATTTAAGAGAATACGAAAACAACCACATCACATGCAAAATCACATGTGATTTTACATTAACGGGCAAAAAAAGGTGCCGGGGCGACTTTGGCCGCGTCTTCAGGTCGCGTGGTAAAGTCATGTGAATCACATGTGAGTTTTTACGTGATTTTATGGTAAATCACATATGATTTGGTCGTTTTTGTATTCTCTTAAATATGTATCATTCTCGTTTGAACCTGACTCTCTCTCTCTCTCTATCTCTCTCTCTCTCTCTCTATATATATATATATATATGATAAGCACAAAACGAGTAAATAAATTTTTATTTGTAACAACAAATTGATGTTGAATGATAAATTAATTTGTGTTAGATTTGTTTTGGATTCGACCTTTTTGGAGATCAAGGGTTTTGGTCTCCAAAAAGATGACAAGTATATATGAATATAATTTGTTGCATAAAAATGTTAGAATATGTGGAACCCAATTAGACAACTCTCCCAGGCACCAGGTTAACAAAAAAAATAAAAATAAAAAAATGGACAACTATCCGAAAGAGGTAAATTGTTCAAGTCTATCTGACGCGAGACTCTAATGATAAATATTATTACTTTAAAAAAACGAGTTACTTACCAAAGAAATCACCCTCCGTGCATTTCAAGAGAAGCGAACCCCGATTATGAGGTGTCCAAAAGTAGCCGGTCAACCTCCGAGAAGCATCATACAGATACTTGGATGTGTCATGTCTCTCGTGTACAACACTCACATACATGTTGGAGATCAGGGGCAAAAAGGATCGATCAGTTGACCGGATTTCTTGAAAATAGTGTAGGTCACTTTCCGAATTAGTATTTCGACCCTATGCCTGGGTTGCACGAAATCCAATATGGGATAAGACTCAAGAACACAATCGTTTTTAGGCACAAAAATGTGAGCAAATTTGCTAGAGAGTACAAAAGGATTGTTAAAAAATGTGAGCAAAATGTGAGCAAATTTGCTAGTCCCATTCGTAAAATAGGAAAATAACTGAAATGACAATGATGACAAATTATTAGCTATTATGGTCGTTTACAACCAATTTAACTAAATTCATGGACTGAAAATAACTGAGCATTAAATGACAAGTAACTGCAGGTTCAGAGATAGCCAAATCCAGAGATAGGCACCAGAGCCCCTGGTCCAGAGACGCCCACCAGAGGCTCTACAGAAGGCCACCAGAGGCTCTGTCTTGGGACCACCGCCAGAGGATTTGCCCCTTGGACCCCGCAAGGGGCGCTGCCCGTTGACCCGGCAAGGGGGCATGACCCCCTTGACCCCCGCCATTTCGCCGTGTCCGGGATCAAACTCATCTTATAACAAGTGTGCACTCCACACCACCGAACTTGTATTATGTAACACCCTCAAATTTGGAAAGAGCGACTAATTAAAAACTTTCAAAAATACCTTAAAGGGCAATAAAATCTCTTACTATTAGTCCATAAATGAAATACAATTTCTAGATTGAACCATCAACAAAATTAAAGTCTTACGTAAAGACTAACTATAGTCGAGTGTTACTATAACCCAATAACAAACGCTATCTCCAAATATAAATGCGGAAGACTTCATCAAGCTAATCACCTCTTCGAGCACACAACTAGCACTCATCGCTTCACAAGAACGCTAGAACTAATCCCGAGATGGAACCTGATGCACATGCCGACAAATAAAAAGGTTAGGCTAACGCCTAGTGAGTTCAAGAGTTTATATCATGATTATACAGAAAAACGTAAAATGGAAATATTGTAACTTATAATCATGATCCTTTAAAATGATTTACTTTAAAATAATGGAACAACTCATTTACCAACAATATGCATTTTATAGATGGCCTCAACGCCAAAACATTCTTTCATGAAATAATGCAATCCAACACTTACTCAAAACGTGTATATGGTAAATGCTCAAATGTTGAAATTTGAATAAAACTTTATAAAACAAACGACCGAAATAAGGGTAAACTCAAGTCTTTAAAATTATAGCATAAGGGAGAATACCCCAAACTCAAAACGACACTGACAACAAAGATAAAACTAAATACCCAAAATAACACCTTTCGGTGACGGGGGAAGACCCGAATTCCATGGCTAGTGGCGGAACACAAAGTAGGCCACATTCTAAGTTACTGAGCTCACCATACTAGGATCAAGGCCACGAACACGCCGGCTCGTACTAAGATGTGGGGGAGGGCACCCAATGATTCCTAGTCATGCTCATTCGCTAGGATTTACATTTACGACCCACGGCTAGTATCCGGTCCTACATAACCGTACCAAGTTGCCACCCTAGGGTCCAAGTCTCAACTAGCTACAAATGGGAAATGACTATCCCATAAAAACGGACTCATAAATTAACTCGCGGATGCAGGTCCGGTTATTGGACTCCTCGAGCCCTCACCGACAAGTCCTCGAAATCCCAAGACTAATTCTGGCCAACATATAAATAATAACCCATTTTCTTTTTAAATAATAAAGACCGAATCATATGCCTATGGATCAACTGCATTACAGTCTAAAACAGTACATGACTCCAATTGAATGACCAACACACTCAAAACATGTAATTCTCAAATGATGAGCATTAATCGCCATCATACTCAAAACTCCACTACGGGCTATGAAACCGGACAAATGTCCTCAAGACTCATTTATTTTCAAATATGCATTTCCAAGTTTAACTGCTGATAAGAATGAAAATCATAAATGAGACTATATACATTCTTTCAAATACCTCCCATAAATGTGTAAGTACAACTTTAATAAACATCCCATTTCGTGAATGATGCATAAAACCCGACAAACATTTAAAAGTGTAATTCTTTGACCAAAGATCTATTTATGCAAATAAATCATCAAAACACATTCATTTGTAACACCTTTATCAAAATGCCCAAAAATCCCAAATGTGGGTGTTTTACAAAGTTTATAAAGTTAAATACTTCAAATAATCAAAGATTACCAACTAACCCAACATTTGATAATTTCATGTAAAACACATAAACACTTTAAAATGGACATTTTGGCATGTACAACGTTTTCACAAATCAACTTGAACTCACCTTGCTAGATTTAGGCTAAATCTAGATTTTACCCTCAAAACTTGAATCACCATATGAAGAAGACTTGAACCACCAAGAGACCTCCCTAGATCTTAGATCCAACACATCTACAAGATCACCTTCACCACACAAGTCATCAAAATCAAACCCAAGATGAAGGATGAAAGGGAAAAGGATGAAATCATCAAACCCTAGCTTAACATTGAGAGAGAGAGAGAGAGAGGAGCTTACCACCACAAAATACTTATGTATACTCCAATAGACTTCCAATCTCTTGCTAAATCCTTGAAGAGCTCTCAAAAACGAAACCATAGCAACTTGAATCACCAAAATCGGAGTTGTGATGAAGAAGATATGAAGAAATGGAGTTTGGTGGCTGAAAATCGGGTTTTAAGCTCGACCAGGGGGTTTCGCGACTTACCTCGCGACCTTAAGTCGCGACATAAGTCGCCCGCTTCCCCTGTTTTCTTCTCGTTCACTGTTTTGGCCGTAACTTCTTCGTTATAGCTCCGATTTCGCTCCGAAAATAACAGTTGGACTCGTAATTGAATCCTTCTTCCATTAAGACTATAAAATCTAGGATTCAAGTCCAAAATCCCAGATCTTATTTTTCCCTAAAAGTACCGATTTCTGTATTAACTTGAAACGATACCTTTTCGAAATCGGGGTGTTACATATTAGATCACATTTTGAAACCCATTAGTACTCGTGTTATATCCAATTACACTTAAATGCTTGGTGACACTAAAATCACCAACAATACAATGGCATCATTCCGTCAGTACCATCGATGACGTGTAGACTGGAATGCCTAGTCATCATAATTTTAACCATTTCGATATTTTCAGTTGTAGCTGCTAAACAAAAGGCGGTGTTGTCACTCCTATTAAGAAGTTCCAAGTCCTCATTATTTGTCATCAAACCTACTAGTTTCTTCACAAATTCAATTGTCTGCTTCATCTCTTCTGCTGACGTTGCTACATGAAGTGATTTGTCGTAACCTTCAGTGATAGCAAACCTAACAAAATCGGGGTGGTTTCTCAGGATGACCTCGACAGCTGCCCAATTGCCTGTAACTGATGCTTCGTACAATCGAACACAAAACTCGAAGTAGTAGTCTTTAAGAGCTATGTTTACATTCAATAACTTGTTGAAAGAATAGTGAATAAAGAAAGACTTCTGTAGGGGTTGGGGGAACTTTTAGAGTAATTTCTATTTTTTAATTGTTTAAGAGTCCCACATCATACTTGGACCATTTCTCTATGTATATAATATATGTTAGAACCTCCATAAATTCTCTCCTTATGAACTCTTTTGCAAAGTAATATGATGGACTTCCACATATTAATTCTCACACGTCTAATAATGTTCAAAGTGGGGTTGGAGTAGATGACTAATATTTGTTACTAAAACCTATTTGTAGACCATTATAAAATACCTTTTAAAGAAAAAAAGCCTTCCCATTACTACTATACTAAAAGAAACTTTCAATACCAGTTGTTCTACTCAAATAATTAGAGCATTCTAAGGCGTTTTCAAATTCCAAACTTTTATTGAATAATGACATTGTCCTGATAAATAAAAAGGATATGGTGAATAATGATTGTTTCAATGATAGTTGTTAATTAGAGGGGAAAAAAGGGTGTCAACTTAAAAAATAAAAATAATAAATCGTTGGACATTACAAATTGATCAAGGTGAATGTTAACAGAAATTGAATTGGTTGGCGTAGATTCAGATTGAATAATAACTTTAATGACTAATTCAATGTCAATGAGAGAAAAGTGAATGGCTTGTAAATAACGGCCCTATGGTTGGGTAGCATCGAGATTCAATAATAGAATGGTCCCAAAGATGGGGAAAAATGGTAGAGAAAGAAAAATCAATAACCGAGGAATCCATACTCCATAGTTATGACGATGTGTGTATTTTAGAGAAAAAGGTGTATGATGGTGATGCATGGTATGTGAGTGAAGAAGGAGGCATTTGGGATAACCTCGAGAAAGTTTTTATCTACGAATACAAATCCACAGTCCTCAAACTTCATATCCTATTGTCGACCAATCAACTCTTTTGACACGTCATTATTTTTTTTAATTCATACGTGGAATTTGAGGACATATGATTTGTACTTTTGTCCTAGAGAGAAAAAAACAAAAGGAAAAAAAAGTGGTTTTCTTATATAAAAATATATTTTTTAGTCAAAATGAATAGTTTTAAAATGGTAATTGAGGTTAGAACCCCGAAAATGTTGAAGAGGTGACAAACGTGGAAGAACAAAACAAAACTTTGTGGGACACCGCAACTTGGATGATGAATTATTCAATGTGAAACCAAAAATTGAATGTCTTGTAAGTCGTACTACTTTGGTTGGTGTAGATTCAAATGGAAAAATGTTAGAATAATCTACTGATCGGACATATATGATCTCATCTTCGCCCACCGTCCACCATTGTAAACAACAAAACAAAAACTCCCATCAACGTATGTTTGCTAGAACTTGTTCTTCCTGTTTTTGGCTAGCTTGTTAGTTGTTACCAATCGAACAGAGGTAGTAGCTACATGCATGCCTTGATTTTGAAATTGGCCTTTTTCTATGTTGAGATTGGGCTTTACAAATTAACTCATTTCACATGATATTAGTAAAATTTAATATGGTTCATAATTTCATATATAGATTCAATCAACTTTATTTTTACATGATTCGTGGCAATCCTTCGATGGGAAGCAACATTTTTCTCTTATGTTGCTTGTTAATTATATGAAGATGAACACACTTGATCAAATCCCATTTTGTATCTCAAGTTGGTTTTCTATTCTATCAAAGACAGGTAATTTTTGAGGAAAAGAGAACCACCCACCCATTTATACATGATCCTACTTATCAGGCTTTGTTGAGATGACTTGTGGTTCTTTCTGTCAAAATATTATGTTTTACCTTTGTTTCCGGTTGAAAAAAAAACTACTTTGGATTTTAAACATAGGATTGTGAAATTAAAAAAATGATTAGAGTTTTGTTTGCAAAGTGAACACCGATGTTGAAATCGAAACACTATGTTTAGCAATTTTAATTTCCCTCCAATAGGTGAATGAAACAAACATTCACTACTAGAAAATTGCTTAATACCGACCAACATTTACCGACGGCCAAAATCCGTCGGTAATTTCCGACGGAACACCGACGGAAAGAAACTATTTGCGACGAATAACATATCCATCGGTAAATATAAACATTTCCGACGGATCACCGACGGACAAAAAATTATTTTATTTTTGATTTTTTTAAATATTGAATTCCGTCGGTAATCTTATTAATTTAGTTATTTTTTTTCAAGATTCCGTCGGTAATCCCTTGCAATTACCGACGGATTTCCGACGGCCATCAGGAAATCCGTCGGTAAATAATTTATTTTTTCCAAGAATTCCTTCGGTGATCCGTTGATGTATGTATGTGTGTCGTATGCATATTAGTGTGTGTATATCATATACATATCTATATATGTGTATGTATGTGTGTCGTATGCATATTAGCGTGTGTGTATATCATGTACATATCTATATATGTGTATGTACGTATGTATATGTATATGTATATATAGTATATATATATGTATTGCTTGTATGTATATAGTACATATATATGTATATCATGTATATACGTGTATGTCGTATGCATATAAGTGTGTGTATATGTCTATATCATGTATGTGTGTATGTATATGTCTATAGATCATGTATTGTATACATATGTATTGCTAATTGTATGTATATAGCACATATGTCTATATCATGTCTATGTATGTGTGTATGTATGTATGTATGTATGTCTATAGATCATGTATTGTATACATATGTATTGCTTGTATGTGTATAACACATATGTCTATATCATGTCTATGTATGTGTGTATGTATGTATGTCTATAGATGTATTGTATACAGATGTATTGCTTGTATGTATATAGCACATACGTCTATATCATGTCTATGTTTGTGTGTATGTATGTATGTCTATAGATGTATTGTATACATATGTATTGCTTGTATGTATATAGCACATACGTCTATATCATGTCTATGTATGTGTGTATGTATGTATGTATATATGTATGTCTATAGATGTATTATATATGTATATCATGTTTATGTATATGTCGTATGCATATGTATATCATGTGTATGTATATATGTTTATAGGTGTATTGTATACATATGTATTGCTTGTATGTATATGTATATGTCGTATGCATATAAATGTGTGTATGTCATGTACATGTCTATATATGTATGTATGCATGTATGTATGTCTATAGATGTATGTATGCATGTCTATATATATATGTATGTATGTATGCATGTATGTATGCATGTATGTATGTATGTATGTCTATAGATGTATGTATAACACTTTTGGTCCCTGATCTAACTGGAATTAACGAGAAAAGATAACGTCCGTTAGAATGATGGACCAAAACTGTTACAAAATGACACAATTTCATAACACTTTTGGTCCCTTCTTCTAACAGTCGTTAACTGTTTACGTTAAGTCTAGTTAGTTCAGGGGTATTTTAGTCAATTTAAATATAATTTGATAAATTAATAATTTATTTAATAATTTTAATATTAAATAATATATAATAATTTGTTTAGTAATTTAAAAAACAATATAATTTAATATTTATTAATAAATCAAAAGTAATTTATTTTAATTTAAAAAAAATGAAATCCGTCGGTGATCACCGACGGTTAAGTTCTCTAAGTAATTACTGACGGACTCCTCCATCAATCCCTCACCTCACTGCCCTCCCTCTCGACTTTCCTCTCGATTTCACGTCACTGCCTCCACCATTTCGCTGACTTCCATTGCAAACACAACCTCACGAGTCCACAACCGACGACCTCCACTTCGCCGGCTACCGCCTCTCCCTCACTGCTCTCTCCCTCTCCCTCACTGCCCTCTCCCTCTCCTTCACTGCCCTTTCCCTCTCCCTCCATTGCAAACACAGTCTCGATTTTTGAAGGTACAAATTATTTTTTGATTTGATTATTTTTGTTAATTTTTGTTTGTGAAATTTGTGGCTGTTGTTGCTACATTATTGTTTGTGAAACACAATCACTACCCTCTTATTTGTTTGTGAAATTTGGTTGCTGTTGCTAAATTATGGTTAGGGCTCATGAATCTAAGTTCGAATTTGGTTGGGATTGTGTAGGTTATTTGGATTTATTTTGAAGGGAGCACAAAGCATCTATTTTGAAGGTATTATCTCCTCTCTATTTGGAGGTACATGTTGTATGCTTTATGAATCAGTTTGGGGCATGTTTTAGAACCAAGTGTGTGTTTAATTTTGGATGTGGGTGGTGTTGGTTAATTTGGATGTTAATGTTATGTTTGTTGTTAGAACCAAATTATATGTAACACCCGGATTTCAGGTAAGTATTGAGAATCCGTTAAACCTTGCATTTTACTTGATTAATTGAAGTTAATGATACCCTTTATATTACTTTTCTAATTGAGGCCTTATCTGTATGCATGTTGCCTTATGGGACTCTAGTAGTACTGTTAGAATTGGTAATGGTAGTCGTGCGCGAGTCAGCTGCCCTTGTAACACAAGAGTCTTAAGTACATCTTCGATCAAAAAGAACTCAACATGCGGCAAAGAAGGTGGTTTGATCTTCTAAAGGACTATGATTGCGAATTACTCTACCATCCCGGTAAGGCCAACGTGGTGGCGGATGCGTTGAGCCGAAGGAGCTATGATGGTAGTGTCAAGTTGTCCCTTACAAGGATTGACGTGGTATCGAGTTTGTTGGAAAGCATCAAGACGTGTCAAGTGGAAGCACTCAAGGAGGAAAATCTCAAATCCGAGATCATGGTGAAGCAAAGAGAAACATTGACGGAGGACAATCGTGGACTTAAACTCTTTCAAGGGCGAATTTGGGTGCCAAAGTTGGGTGGAAATCGGGAGCTACTTCTTGAAGAAGCGCACAAATCAAAGTATTCTATACATCCCGGTAGCACCAAGATGTATAGGGACTTGAAATTGAACTATTGGTGGCCGGTGATGAAACTAGACGTGGCTAATTATGTGGATAGATGTGTCACGTGTCTCCAAGTAAAAGCGGAACATCAAAGACCGTACGGGAGTTTACAACCATTGTCCATTCCCGAATGGAAATGGGACAACATCACCATGGATTTCGTGACGAAACTACCGAAGACATTGCGGGGTCATGACACTATTTGGGTAATTGTAGACCGCCTAACCAAGAGTGCACATTTCCTTGCAATGCGAGAGACCTTGCCAATGGAGAAATTGGCTAAACTGTATATCGATGAAGTGGTGTCAAGGCACGGGGTTTTGCAATCTATCGTGTCGGATCGGGACAGTCATTTCACATCGAACTTTTGGGCGAGCCTACAGAAGGAATTGGGCACTAGATTAAATTTGAGCACGACTTATCACCCTCAAACGTATGGTCAAAGTGAGAGAACGATCTAGACGCAAGAGGATATGTTGAGGTTGTGTGTCATAGATTTTGGAGGGAGTTGGGACTCGCACCTACCTTTGGTGGAGTTCGCCTATAATAACAGTTACCATTCCAGTATCGGAATGGAACCGTTCGAGGCGTTGTACGGACGGAAGTGCAGAACACCGGTTTGTTGGCTCGAGGCGGGCGAGAAGCAGTTCGCCGGACCGGAAATGGTTCAAGAAACGGCAAATAAGGTGAAGGAAATTCGAGAAAGACTAAAGGCGGCGCAAGACCATCAGAAGAGCTATGCCGACAAGAAGAAGAGACTGGTCGAGTTTCAAGTGGGCGATCGTGTCATGTTAAAGGTATCTCCATGGAAGGGGATTATCCGTTTTGGGAAGCGCGAGAAGCTTAGCCCTCGTTTCCTTGGACCCTTTGCCATATTGGAAAGAATTGGATTACAAGCCTACCGGTTAGACTTGCCACCGGAAATGGATGGGATACATCCTACCTTCCACGTGTGTTACCTTCGGAAGTGCCTAGCCGAGGAGGAAAGCGTGATACTCTTGACGGAAATCCGAGTAGACAATGGAAACCGTTGCGTGGAAGAATCGGAAGCGATTTTGGAATCGAAGGTGAAAATGTTGTGGCACAAGGACGTGGTTATGATCAAAGTCCAATGGAAGCACCATCGTGGTTCTAACGTCACTTGGGAGTCCGAAGATGATATGAGGAAGCGTTATCCTCAGTTGTTCGTATGAGTATGATTTCGGGGATGAAATCTAAATTAGGTGGGGAGGATTGTAACACTCGGATTTCAGGTAAGTATTGGGAATCCATTAAACCTTGCATTTTACTTGATTAATTGAAGTTAATGATACCCTTTATATTACTTTTCTAATTGAGGCCTTATCTGTATGCATGTTGCCTTATGGGACTCTAGTAGTACTGTTAGAATTGGTAATGGTAGTCGCGCGTGAGTCAGCTTCTCTTCGTTAGGTAATTCAGGCTCTGCAGGTGGGGGGTGACATTGCCCCAGCGATAATGCCCTGGGCAAAGTCGCTGGGCATAGTCGCCCAGGGTGTACCGAAGGTGTCGGTGCTTCAGCGACCTTGCCCTAGTGACAATGCCCTGGGAAAAGTCGCTGGGCATAGTCGCAGACCTTGTACCGAGGGTGGTGGTGAGACCGCGACAATGCCCCGACGACAATGCCAAGGGCAAAGTCGCTGGCATTATCGCCCGCGTGGTCCAGTCTTCTGTTTTAAATGCAATCTGATACCTCATTTCAACCATTTCTCATCTAAAAATGGGAGAGAGTCCTTGAGGGCGATTTTTGAAGCATCCAAGTCTCATTTCACTTCAATCTAGGGTTTGGGTTGGTGGTCTCATTAATTGTTCCTCAAAGCTCCATCCAAGTGCATTTATTGAAGTGTTGGTTCAAGATCCTCATTCTCCTCCATCAAATCCATCTTTGGGCAACTTCTAGGGTTTTCATCTTTTCTAGGTTTTTTCCAAAAACCTAGATTGTGAGTTTACTAAACTTTGTTAAAACTAGATACACATTAAAATCTATTACTTGGTACCATCTTGATTCTTATCTTGAAATGCTCATTTTTATTGTTCAAGTATTTGGAGTTTCATTTATGTATACATGTCTATATATATGTCTTGCCATGAATGGATGGAATATATGATTTGTTATTTGGGTGTTTCCTTACTTGGAAAACCATTTGGTGGTAATACTTTTACATGATGAATAGTTGAGTCATGCTAGTCTTATATCGAGATTTATATGGATTGGGATGGTAATATTGTACCCATGGTTGGTATTGGAATATTCTTGGTTATTTGTGCCTTGAGACCTCCTATAAATTATGCTGGACGAACCAAGTCAGTAGACACTAGGAGGATGTAGTCTTGGGCGCCACCGTAATGGTATGTGCCTAGACCTCCGCCATTCGGGGCAATTCCATGGTTGTAATTCTCGGGTGTGCCGGGCCTTTCGGATGTCACTTGGTAGTAGGCATCAAGGTATATCGACTCTTTGGGTGGAACTTGATTGGTGCTATGGGTCTCCCCTATTGACTCCACATTCATTGAACATTGGTTAACTGCTGATAAAAATTGTAATTGATCTTATATGCTATTTCTTGTTCAACTCACTAGGATTTTTAGCCTAACACTTGTTTGGTGTCGATGTGTATCTCAGGTTCTAGCGGTGCCGGTTCTAAGCAGGCATAGATGCTTTGGGTGAGAGCTTGAGGGATTTGCACTTGGACATAGATTTTGGAGAAGACATTGGGGTTTATAGATGACACCCTTTTTGTAATCTCTTTTCTAGATATAGAGATTAGATTAGTTGGTGGTTATTTATTTGTCCGTTAATTTACAACTGTAATTAAACAGGTTTTAATATTTCCCCGTTTTGGGAGGCTCTTGCTATGGCAAAATTTATACCATGTTTCCATTTTACGGAGATTTTTGTTATCCCTATTTTTAGGGTGTTACAAGTTGGTATCAGAGCTTTAGTATAAGTGAACTAGGTATTGTTTTAGCAAATCTAGACTTAAGCTTTAGACATTATTGCTTCATTGTCCACTTGGGGTAGAAATCCTAGGTGGGGAGAGCGTTAGGATTTACGGAATTACACTAATTGAGAGTTGTGATGATGGTGGCAAGAATTCTTGTGTATGATTCATTCATAATTTCACTTAGCTACTGTTATTATGAATGTATTGTTACGTAAGTGTATTTGATTTGCTATTATTATGATAATTGATGAAGGTATTAGTACGTACAATGAGTTCAACTCACTTAGTCTTTTCTCAACCTCTTTCTCGTTCATGGATGGCAGATAGTGATGGTAAATACTCGGAGCAGGTTACTGAATACGCCAGAGGGCCACATGGAAGTGGAATCTACAGCGGACCGACCTCCTTTGGTCATAACCCCCGAGGGACCTCCCATACCCAATATCTTGGGAGGAGGACCCGAACAGATTCCGCGCACGAATATTGCGACTGGCAATGCTATCATGGAAGAGGTGACTATGGAGACCAGGATCAGAGACAGTATGATGCTGGCCATGAACTCGGCCATGGCTCAACAGCAAGAGTTCTTCATGAAGCTTCTGGAAGATCGAGATGCCAGTCATCGACAACCTGAGACGATGGCGGAGAACATCGTAATGGGGTCGGGTGGTGGACCGGCCGTTGTGTTGACTGAAGACCAGGTGGAGAACGGGAGCAAGGTAAAGGCTAAGGGGTGCACCTACAAGGCTTTTCTGGGGTGCAACCCGAGAGAATTTGCAGGTTCCGACAACCCGGTTGCTTGCATGTACTAGCTTAAGGAGGTGGAGATGGCCTTCGAGTCTAGTGATTGTGACATCTCGCAACGGGTCAAGTTCGCTTCTCAACTGCTTAGGGGAGAGGCTTTGATTTGGTGGAATCTCACTCGATCCGCCCTCACTCCCGAGGTTTTTGCCAAGTTAACTTGGCCGGTTTTCAAGGAAAAGATTATGGACAAGCATTGCAGCGAAAGGTCGCTAGACAAACTGGAACGGGAGTTCAGATATTTGAAGAAGGGGACTTTGTCCGTTACCGACTACTCCAAGCGTTTTCTGGAAAAGTTGAATTTGGTGGGGCATCTGGTCCCCGATGAGAAGTCGATGATTAAAGCTTACCAACAAGGATTACCGGCCGAAATGAGGACGACGGTGAGAAATGCTAGGGGATCGACATTGCAAGAGGTCATCGAAGAGTCCTTGCTCATAGAGGACGACATAGTGGCGGAGAAAGAAGAAAGAAGGCTGGTTGGGGAGAAGCGGAAATGGGAAGGGCCATCTGGACCTGTGCGGCAGGCTAAGCCGTTTGTGAGTGGAGGAGTTATCGGCAATCGGAAGGAAGATCGGTGGTGCCACAAGTGCAATACCAAGCACTCAGGCTTGTGCAAACCAAGAACCTACTCGGGTCCGGTCGGTTGTGCCAAGTGCGGCAAGAAGGAGCACGCGACTCTAGAATGTCCTATCCGAGGACCTGTGTGTTTCGAGTGTCGGGAACCGGTCCATATGAGGAAAGATTGCCCGAAGCTAGTTGGGTTGCCAATTGTTGGGCACACATTATGTTGATATACGAAAATATTCATTTTATAGTCGTTATGCCGCCGAAATTTTAAAAAACATATGTTTGCGTATTATACTTGTTTATTTCAATCCAAACAATTACATGTAGTGTTTAAGTCATTCAATAGACTTCTAACTTCATTAACACCTACGGTTTGACTTTTAAATAGTCAAACCATTACACGTAGGGCGTTTTAAACTTTCCAAAACACATTTCTTTGATTTAAACCTACATTTTTGACTTTCAAGTAGGCAAACCATTACACTTAGAGTTTTAAAGTCATCCAAAGCTCCTCTAAACCTACGGTTTGACTTTCAAGTAGGCAAACCATTACATGTAGGGTTTTCAAGTCATTCAATAGACTTCTAACTTCAATGACACCTACGGTTTGACTTTTAAATAGTCAAACCATTACACGTAGGGTTTTAAACTTTCCAATCTTTGATTAAAACCTACGGTTTTGACTTTACAATAGTCAAACCATTACACTTATAGTTTTAAAGTCATCCAAAGCTCCTCTAAACCTACAGTTAGGGTTTTCAAGTCATTCAATAGACTTCTAACTTCAATGACACCTACGGTTTGACTTTTAAATAGTCAAACCATTACACGTAGGGTTTTAAACTTTCCAAAACACATTTCTTTGATTAAAACCTACGGTTTTGACTTTTCAATAGTCAAACCATTACACTTATAGTTTTAAAGTCATCCAAAGCTCCTCTAAACCTACGGTTTGACTTTCAAGTAGGCAAACCATTACATGTAGGGGTTTCAAGTCATTCAATATACTTCTAACTTCAATGACACCTACGGTTTGACTTTTAAATAGTCAAACCATTACACGTAGGGTTTTAAACTTTCCAAAACACCTTTCTTTGATTAAAACCTATGGTTTTGACTTTCCAATAGCCAAACCATTACACTTATAGTTTTAAAGTCATCCAAAGCTCCACTAAACCTACGGTTTGACTTTCAAGTAGGCAAACCATTATGTCGACTAACTACTTCGTTCTTTGTTGTAGTGGTTGAATATGTCGACAGATAGAGGATGGATGTATAGAAAGAACGACAGTCAAGGGTTTCTTAGGGTCGACTATATTGTTGCAATGGACAGTTTTTTGGACTATGCCTATGCCAATGAAGGGACTGTTGAAAGGAAACCTACACGTGATGGGATAGTGCTTCGTATTAGATGCCCTTGTAAGAAGTGTCAAAACTTACGCCATAAAGAAAGGGATGGCGTGAGGCTGCATTTGATGAAGCACGATTTCATGCCTGATTATACCATATGGTGGGCACATGGTGAAACCTATTACCATGCACCGCATCAAGACGTGGATCAATCTTCTACTCCGGTAGTAGATCATAATGAAGGGTATGTTGAAATGGTGAATGATCACATGATACATGATGGCATGACATGGGAAGAAGAAACCCCTAATCCTTTTGCCAAAGGATTTTATGACATGTTACAAGCTGCTGACGAGCCATTATGGGATGGGTGTCCAAATTACTCGAAATTAGGAGCAACGACGAGATTTTTGAATTTGAAGGCAGAATGTAATGTACCCAAGACGACTTATAATCGAGTAGTTCCTATAATTAAAGAGATGCTACCCAAGGGTGACAAACTTCCCGGTAACTTCTACGAGACAAAGAATAGTTTGAAAAAGCTTGCTCTACCAAAAGTAAAGATTGACGTTTGCAAAAACCATAGCATGCTATTTTACAAGAATGATTCTGAGTTGACCCATTGCATGTATTGCAATGAAAGTCGTTACAAGACTAGTGGAAGAAGCAAGGTCCCAAAATTGGTGTTGACGTACTTGCCTATTGTTCCTAGACTTCAAAGATTGTATATGTCAAAGAAGACGTCTAAAGAGATGACTTGGCACAAGGATCATCAGACAGAACCGGGTGTGATGGTACATCCAAGTGATGGTGTGGCTTGGAAGCATTTTGACATGGTACATCCTGACTTCGCTTATGAGGTCCGGAATGTGCGTCTTGGCTTATGCACCGACGGTTTCAACCCGAATAATTCAAATTCGAATCCGTATTCACTATGGCTAGTGTTTCTTACCATCTACAATTTACCTCCTTGGTTGAGTTTGAAAGATTCATATGTTAAACTTGCATTGGTCATTCCTGGTAGAAAGAGCCCCGGTCAGAATTTAGATGTGTTTCTTAGGCCACTAAAGACAATATAAAAGCAAGGAAGGATGTAGAGATTTATTGCAACCGATCGCAGTTGCACATTGCCACGTCAGACAATAAAGTAGTGAAGCCGAATTCGTCGTACACTTTGACCAAACAACAAGTAAAACAAGTATGTGAATGGTTGAAGAGACAGAAGTTTCCGGACGTATATGCTTTGAATATTGGGGGGGTGTGTGTGTAAACATGGTAGACTACAACTTTTATAGTTTCAAGAGTCATGATTGTCATGTGTTTATGCAACGATTGCTCCCTATTGCCTTACGAGGGATGATACCGACTCCCATATGGGATGCGATAACGGAGTTATGCACATTCTTTCATGCAATCTTCTCAAGGGTGTTACACTTAGAAGACCTGATTCCATTGCAAACAAGTATCGTTCAAATAATTTGTAAGTTGGAAAAAGTCTTCCCACCCGAATTCTTTGATTCTATGGAACACTTAGTGATACATTTGACACGAGAAGCCATAAATGGTGGGCCGATCCAATATAGGTGGATGTATATTTATGAGAGGTAAATGAACTTTTTCATTCAAATACTTTTCATTCAAATACTCACCCATTTATTTTCTAACACATATTTCAATCGTTGTTTAGGAAGCTTGGGTCGTTGAAGAGGACTGTTAGAAACAATGCAAGGGTGAAGGGGTCTATCGTTGAGTCTTATCTAGTAAATGAACTCTCCACCTATTGCTCCCTGTATTTTGATCCACTGATAGAAACTCGACATAATCGCGAGTCAAGAAACTTTGGCCCAGATATTCCTAGTTCTTCATGAATAGACGATCGATTGAGCATATTCAAGATTCCTTATCGTAGATTATTCGAGAAGGGGGGGGGGAAGACCATATTGACTCAAGTCGAGATTCACAAGATCTACACGTATGTGTTGTTGAATTGTGAAGAAGTTCGACCTTTTCAATGGACCTTTGATGAGTGGATACGGCAAAGAGAACCTCATCTTGATGCATTTGCACGAGATAAAGCTCGGGATGAAAGGTTTTCTACTTGGTTCGAACAACACGTGAGTATAGAAATATGAAATTTACGTATGTAATGTTACACACATGTAAATTATTTATTATTTGTGGTTTTATAGGTCATGCTCGGATCAACCGACTTCTCCGATCATTTGAAATCCCTAGCACGTGGACCGGGCCGATATGCTTGGTCGCATAAGGGATATTTTGTCAATGGTTACAAGTTTCGTACGATAACACATGCTGTTGGGTGTGTCACACATAATAGTGGCGTATGTGTGAGAGGGTCTTGTTATGACGACTCCGAGTCTAACTATTACGGATTGTTGGACAACGTGTTAGAGGTGGAGTATTATGATGTAGGCTATTGTGTTGTAGTTTTGTTCAAGTGTACATGGTTTGATAGTCCAGGGGGAGTTAGAGTCGATCCTAAACAGGGTTGGTTGATATCAAATACAAGTCCACACTTAGAGGTGAGGACTATTACGTCCTAGGATCACAAGCGGAACAAGTGTATTACACACCCTATCCTTCAGACAATAAGGATTTAAAGGACTGGTGGGCAGTTGTGAAGACCAAAGCCCGTGGAATATATGAAGTTGCAGAAAGGGCTATCGATGAGTTGGATGATGATAACGTGGATGTAGAACCGTTCTTTCAAATCAACGAACGAGTAACTCATAATACAAACAATTGGGTAAATGAGGACCTCGATTCCATCCCTCTTGTCATTGGGGAGGTCAATGTAGTCGCCACAAATGACGAATCTAGTGATGAGGAAGATGCATCAGATCATGAAGCTAGCGACGAGGAAGAAGAATTTGAAGACGTGGATGATGATTCAGATAACGAAGATGAACCTATGTTATTTGATCACTCGTTTGATGACTAGTGTGCTTTTCTTATGTAGACATTATTCATAAGAATTATATACTTATATGTTTGTACACTTATATTTTTGTGTCTTATGATTTATGTACACTTATATCATTGTGTGTGAATCATTCTCTAATATTAGATGCGGGGACACGACCTTAGGGGTAGGGGTAGAGGCTCTAGCAGGGCAGTAGCAGCTCCGCTGGGCGTGGTGGCCCCCACGCCGATGAGCCTAGGGACAATTCCGAGTTCGTTGCAGTTACCGACGAGGGACTAGATCAGATCCAGCCTGAGGACGGGCTTGCGACGCCGTCGCCTGGAGTGGGCTCGAGGGTTAGAGGCCCCAAACTTGCATTAGAGACGCCTCGTCATCCGAGTCAGCGACCGACGATTGTGTTGTCTGCCGGCGGGTAAGTAGATATGATATATTATTTATTCTAGTACATAATAAACCGATCCTAATGTTTTTTATGTTGTATATTTTGCAATTGTGAAGGTTTAAGAAGCAGGAAGTGGTCCGGAGGGCCAATAGCATATTTCGTTCCATGTTCGCTGGTCCATGGGCTCATGTTGGGGATGTCACTGAGGAGCACTATGCACGAATGATGGATCATTTACGGGTATGTATTTTACTCCATTTAACTAATTGAGTGGGTTTATTTTTACTTAATCCAAACAATGTGTATGCAACTGTATTATAGTTGGCCTCCTGAGATAGAGACCGACGTATTATTTGCATTCCGGCGTACCCTGATGAATAGGTACCCGGACATGATGAGAGATGCCCGTAGATGGGCCATGGCGAGGGCTTTAGATATTGATGGTGTCCAGTTCACCCCCTCCCCTCCCCCTATGTAGGATAGTTGGTTGTATTAACGATATTTGAATATATTTTTTAGGATAACTTTACGTTTTGGAATTACGTTTTATTTTTAATTTTTAGATATTAAATGAAAAATGGACATGTTTTGTACACTTTTAAACTGGATATCAAAAGAAAAATGGGCAGGTTTTGTACAAGCTCTAAACTGGCAATTATGAATTTTTAATTATTTTTTTATAAAAAATTAATTTACCGACGGCTTAATCCGTCGGTAAAGCCGTCGGTAAATGTTTTTAAATTTAATATTAATTAGTTAAATACTGTAGGAAATCCGTCGCTAAATCCGTCGGAAATGGTCTGTCGGAAACTCTCCCTTCGGTAATCCGTCGGTAATAAATGGCCGTCGGTGATCCGTTGGTAAAATATTCGTCGGAAATGTGGCCGCCGACCACATTATTTTCGAGGACCTATTTCCAACGGACCGGACTTTCACCGACGGATTTCCGACGGATTTGTCTGTCAGTGATAACCCTCTGTTTTGTAGTGATTGTTGTGTTATGGTTCAAGTTGGAGTCATTGTATATGACTAAGAGCCTCACAAAACAAGCTATGTCTCAAAGAACAGTTGTACATGATAAGTATGGTCAAATGTACTTCCATTTATCTCATCTTGATGATTTTATTTCTATCTATATGTTTTTTTGATTGTTGGTTTTTGAAATTCGGCTTATTTTTGTCTTCAATAGAGGTGTACATTCAATAAATGCAATATGCAATTGATTAAAGAGAAAGAACCGACGCCAATTTTTAAATTTGTTAACTAACGATTGGAAGGGTTGGATTCACTGGAATGTTTGCCATAAAAAGGTAGAAGGATGAAGGGAGTCACGTTAGGGGTTTGGGGGGGGGGGTTGGTTTATGTTGGTGATTTTAGTGTCATCGGCCATTCAAGTGTAATTGGATTTAACACGAGTGCTAATGGGTTTCAAACTATGATATAATACAAGTTAGACGGTGCAGAGTGCACACTTGTTATAAGACGAGTTTGATCCCGGACATGACGAAATAGAGGGGTTCAACGGGGCAGAGCCCACGACGGTCGTCTAAGGGGAAGATCCTTTGGCGGGTTTAGGGCAGCGCCCCAAAAGCTCTTCAGAACTTTGGACTTGGAATGCAGTGGAAAAACTCGATCAGAATGAAGAAAACTTCAGTTCTGATCAGTTTGGAGTTTAAGATCAAGAGGTGTAATTTCAGATTTAGGGGTTATTTGGTAGTTGATGAATGGTTTGGTGCATAATGATTAAGGGTTCAGAATGATTAAGAGGTTCTTATGATATAGTGCAAAATGAAATATAGTTGTTTTGTAATTGTTCAGGATGAAATTAAGGCGCTGAATGGTTAAAGAAGGCCTAAGATACAAAATCATTCAGAGGCTTTTGGAACCATTAAGAGGCAAACATTTTTTTTGCCAAACAAGATTTACCTCTTAACGATTCAGATGTTGTCTTTTAATGGAACCATTAAGAGGTAAACAAACAGGCTCTTAGTTCTGAAAATAGGACCAGAGGCGCTCTGGGTGGTTTACCAGAGGTTGGTATGACCATCTCGAGGCTCTGGTTGGTAGGACCAGAGGCTCGTTGGTATACCATAGGGAGGCTCTGGTTGGTCGTGATTCTGACCGGGATGCTCTGGTCGTGAATGACCAGAGGCTCTCGTTGGCTATCTCCGGACGCCTCTGGCCGGTAGACGAGAGAGAGGCTATGGTCGACTACCTCTGGTTGGTCTCACCTCTAGGTGGCTATCTTTGGATAGGCTAAGTCTAATATCTGGTCTCGTATCACCAGAGCTCCTACAGTTACTGAACATTTATTGTGCAGTTATTTCCAACCATAATCTTAGCTAAAATTGTTGTAACCGATCATTATTGCTAATAATTTGCCAATATTGCCATTTCAGTTATTTTTTCTTATTTTACGAATGAGACTAGTATATATACCCTATATACTTACATTTTTTAAGTCACGAATTTGAAGAAACTTCACATACTCTCCGGTAGTTTACTCTCGTTTTTGTACCTAAAAACGATAGTGGTCTTGAGTCTTATCCCAGATTGAATTTCGTGTAACCCAGGCATAGGGTCGAAATATCAATTCGAAAAGTAAACTCACACGATTCTCAAGCAATCCGGTAACCTGATCGATTCTATTACGTACCCTATCTTTTCTAACAGTTTTTTTTTAAAACCTTTAATAATTTGTAACCATGTTTCAATGACTTGTACTATATATATAATTATTTTTTAACAAAAACAAGAAAAATAAAGAATAGTCAAAAATACCATATAACCCCCTAACTTAGAAATTTTTTTATAGCTTTGTAGTATCAGGGAAGAAAAATGAAATAAAATGGAAACCACAGTGACAAAAAAAAACAATGTTTTAAAGACCACCGATGAAAATAGCTATATGTAACAAACATGCACAAGGACGAAAATGTTTACTCATTATGTTATTATGTTGTAGTGTTGGTCAGAGCAACTTCTACAACCTTCCGTTTAATCGATTTACATATTTGTTTCCATATCACGCACAAATAACAATCAAACCTGATCCGGACTAATTTCTTTTGAATTGAAACCAAACCACCTTGTTCTAAAAACAAACTCACAGGTCAATTTGGTTTGATTCGATTCAATTTCGTGTTTCGACATTCTTGCCAAGCTTAATGGCTAAAATTCCCATCAAAATAATGTAAGGGTCGGTGGCAGTTACAAAATCGTATTTCAAGTGATTTACGGTCCCAAAAATGATAACAATAAATCACGTGCAACTGACCCGTTACAACAAATGCGGAATAACAAGATCTAAATATTGTATATTTTGGTCTATTGATTCATACCGATCCACAAGCGTAAATATAGCAGTTATCGAATATACGATAAAATATAACGAAACAACAAATAAATCGAGACAACAATATTTAACGTGGTTCCACTATCAGTGTGATAGTGTACATCCACAGGGAGAGAGAGATCTTTATATTATCAACCGGGAGAAATTACAACGTGTTTACGAGATCCTTGGATCAACAAATCAGCTAACCAAATGTTCCCCCAAAACAAGATATATAAATATATATCAATGATATATATATATATATATATATATATATATATATATATATAAAAGGGAACAAGGAAGAAGAAGAAGAAAGTTAGAAAGAAGACTTCTAACTTCTTGTTGGTGTATTTTAGAATGGAATAGATGCAAGTATTTATAGGGGAAAAATGGAGGATGACATATGGAGGATGTCATATGGATGCAAATCTTCCAAGATATGTGGTTCATATTAATCCACATATCCAAGCTTTAAACACTTGTACATTGTGTTTGGTGAGTTGCACAGCACCAATAAAAACTTATATGATTTAAGTTTTTCAACACTCCACCATGATGTGCAAATCACCCGACGAAACCAAAGCACGAACCAATCCCCCGAATACGGACAAATAGTTGATAGAGATTGACACGAGGTAATAAAATGCATTTTGATCGTGACGAGCTTCGGCTCGGCCATCACCCGTCAAAATCAAAAGCAAAAATCCTCAAGCGAGCAATCTCAATAGACGAACGAGTTAAGCAACCGAAAACACGTACCAAGTAATATCTCCCCAAAGATGTCGCTATGTCATCTGTAGCAATATTCTCATCTCTCCCACAAGGTGCCAAACGGCACTAACACAATCTGAGCTGGATCAAATTTGAGCAATGCTCGAATGCGGCTGGTGGTAACGACTTGGTGAACATATCGGCAGCATTATCTTCAGATAATATTTTCTTCAAGTACACAACCTTTGCGTCGTGTAAAGCTACCAGAAATGCATCACGCACATTAATGTGCTTCGTTCGAGAGCTGAACGCCAAATTTGTTGCCAAGTGAATAGCACTCTGGCTATCACAATTAATACGAACAGTAGTCTGCTTCAGGCCCAAACCATACAAGAGTTCCTGTAAATGAACTGCTTCTTTAGCAGACTCGACCGCTGCAATAAGTTCAGCTTCGGTAGTCGATAATGCAACAACAAACTGTAAACGAGATCTCCAACTGACAGCTGTTCCACCTAATGTAAAAACATAACCAGAGGTGGATTTCCAACTGACACGATCACCTGCGTAATCTGAATCGCAGTAACCAAGAATATCACAGTTGTTTTGCATACCATAAATCAGGTCGTGAGTTTCCGTACCTTTCAAGTAACGAAATACAGTTTTCACTGCATTCCAATGTGACTTACCCGGGTTTGATAGAAACCGACTAATTACACCAACGGAATGTGCAAGATCGGGACGGGTGCATACCATAGCATACATGAGGCTCCCGACTGCCCTGGCATACGGAATCTTTGCCATCTCAGCCTTTCCAATATCGTTTACCGGACAATTGTCTTTTGTAATCTTGATGTGTCTTGGAAGTGGCGTAGACACCGACTTTGCTCCATCAAGATTAAACCGCTTCAAAATCTTCTGAATATAGCCCTTCTGTGTTAACCTGAGAGTACGAGACTTTCTGTCTCGAACAATTTCCATGCCGAGAATAACACGAGCTTCACCGAGATCCTTCATTTCAAATTCTGATTTCAACCTATCTTTCAAACGGTTGATTTCAGAACGATCCCTGCAAGCTATCAGCATGTCATCAACATAAAGAAGTAGATAAATAGAAATGCCACAGCTTGATCTATGATAGACACAAGCGTCTTTCTCACTACGCTCAAAACCCAACGAGAGCATAAATAAATCAAACTTCTTGTACCACTGTCGAGGCGACTGTTTAAGTCCATACATGGACTTTTTTAATTTACAGACCCAATCAGGTTTGTTGTCGGAGATGAAACCTTCCGGTTGCTTCATGTAGATGGTTTCTTCAAGATCTCCGTGCAGAAAAGCTGTTTTCACATCTAACTGTTCGAGCTCCATATCAAGAATTGCCACAAGGGCCAGAAGGACCCGGATAGATGTGTGTCGAACCACAGGCGCGAAGATATCGTCATACTCGATACCCTTCCGCTGTGCAAAGCCTTTCGCAACCAGGCGAGCTTTATAACGCTTATCGTCTTTGACTTTATAGACCCATCTGCAGCCAATTGCACAACTGCCTTTCGGTAATGGACAAAGCTCCCAAGTGTTATTTTTAGATAGAGCTTCCATTTCCTCATGCATAGCTCCTAACCACTTATCACAGTGGCTCGAAGCTAGGGCCTCCGAATAATCAAACGGCTCATCCTGTACAACATGCAAAACATACTCTAGCTGGTCAGTAAAACTCATATTTGCAAAATCCCAATCACCACACCTATTAGGAGGACGGATAGTTCTCTGGCTCTACCTCACAGGTACTGATACTGGAATTGTATCGCCTTGACCTCCACCATCATTCAGAATTTCTTCCTGAACTGAGCTAACTGGATCAGAAGTAGATGTATCTGGTGGACTAACATCTTCTTCAGATTCTGATCCCAAAGTAAAACCACGAGCAGATGAGTTGGGTACAATAGGACTGACAATTATCTCATCTCCATCGGCTGTTGGAGAAACAGAAGAGATAATTTTCGGTTCTGGAGCGGGTTGTCGATTATGATTAGACTTGAACATAGTCGACTCATCGAAGGTCACATGTCGAGAGTGAATCACCTTTCGGGTGACCGGGTTCCAGATTCGGTAACCCTTGATTCCATCTGTATAGCCGAGTAGGAATCCCTTGGTGGCTCTGGGATCCAACTTGTCCTGACCTGTCACATGAATATACACAGGACATCCAAATACACGTATGTATTTCAAACAGATACAACCCTTACCCCTCCAAATTTCTTCCGGAATTTTTCCCCCAATGGCTGAACACGGTAACCGATTCACAATGTGTACAGCAGTGTGAAGTGCTTCAGCCCAAAACATTTTAGGGAAACCAGATGTAACTAACATACATCGGACTTTTTCTAACAAGGTCCTATTCATCCGTTCGGCGACTCCGTTTGATTGCGGATCGCCAGGTGTGGTGTAGTGTCGGTGAATACCTCTACGTGAACAAAAGTCTTTAAAGTTACCACTAGTGTATTCACCACCATTGTCAGATCTAAGCACTTTTAATTTTCTACCAGTCTCGACTTCGACTAGTGCTAACCAAGTTTTGAATATTTCAAAAACGTCTGACTTTAACTTAATCACATACACCCAAAGTTTGTGCGAGAAATCATCAATAAAAGTAACATAGTACTTACCTCCACTGAGGGATTGTGTCGAAGATGGTCCCCAGACGTCAGTATGAACATAATCGAGGATCCCTTTGGTGTTGTGTTTTCCAACACCAAAAGAAACACGCGTCTGTTTACCCGAGACACATTATGAACAAAAGTCCAGACTCGTAGGCGTGTCAACTGCAATGAGTTTCCGCTTGCGCAGAATCTCCAAATTCTTCTCCGAAGTGTGCCCCAATCTAAGATGCCACAAACGGGTAGCATCTAAGTTTCTCGAACTATCCGCGACACACGCATCAGAACTGACTGTTTCGCCTACCAGATGAAACAAGTTATTTTCTGCCTGCTCACCTTTCATCACAACAAAGTTCCCTCTGGAAATGCGCATACTCCCATTCTCTATTCGAATCTTACAGCCAAGTTTGGACAGTTGTCCAACAGAAATCAAAGAACGAGTCATAGACGGTACAAATTTAACATTTGATAAAGTTCGAATAGTACCGTCAAACATTTTGATTCTGACCGAACCGATGCCCCGAGTGACACACGATGTACTGTTTCCCATATAAATATGGTTACCTTCGAACTCCTCGAAAGTAGTGAAACAGTCCCGAAATGGTGTCATATGGCACGAAGCTCCGGTATCCAACACCCAACGCCTGTCGCCTTGCGGTGCAGTAACCGTTGCTGAGAAGCCTGTATCTTGTTCGGTTGCAACTGCTGAAGATTCTGCTTTGTTCTTGTCCTTGTTTTTCAAACTCAGACAATCTCTGACCCAATGACCTGGTTTGTGACAATAATTACAATTACCACGTTGCTTAGATTTCTCGCGATGACCAGGTTTACGAGATTGGGAGCGGCCACGAGTTCTTCCCCTGAGCTGATCGTCTTGGTCTCTTTCGACAAATAGACCATGACTGTTGTGGTTGTTCTCCCGCGAACTGTTACCGATTTTCATCTGAATTCTCTGTTCTTCACAGATCATCCCTGCTTTCACGTCAGACAAAGATATGGAATCTCTTCCATAAATAAAACTGTTAGTGAACTGGGAATATTTTTCGGGAAGTGAATACAACAGAATCAAAGCGAGTGCCTCATTATCTGTGGCAAAAATAGAATCTGTTGCCTTCAACTTCATTATGATATCTTCGAATTCAGTCATGTGGGTCTGAATGGTAGTGCCTTCCTTCATTTTGAAGAACAGACACGACCTCATCAATAACAGTCGGTTAGTCAAAGTTTTCTTGAGATAAAGATTCTCAAGTCTTTTCCAAATCCCTGCGGCTGTCTTTTCAGAAACGATTTCAGAAATTACATTTGGACCCATAGCCATTTGTAAGGTAGTGAAGGCCCAAGCCTCCATTTCCTTAGCTTCTAAGGTGGACATATCCGGATTTATTTCTTCCGGAGCAAAGACTACGGGGTGAACATCGTTTTTTATAAGTGCTGCTGCTGTAGTAAACTGCCATTTACCAAAATCACCCTCCCCGTTCCATTTTTCTATTCTAATCCCGGCCCCCGATAATTTAAAAGAACCTTTTTGATAAACATTTGGGTCCGAGTTGGAAACGGAACCGGCGAATGGATTTCCTGAATCAACAGACATTTTTAACAAGCACTTATCGTGCGACTAAAAATATACAATATAAAACAAATTTAGATCTAGCAGCTCTGATACCAATTGTAAGGGTCGGTGGCAGTTACAAAATCGTATTTCAAGTGATTTACGGTCCCAAAAATGATAACAATAAATCACGTGCAACTGACCCGTTACAACAAATGCGGAATAACAAGATCTAAATATTGTATATTTTGGTCTATTGATTCATACCGATCCACAAGCGTAAATATAGCAGTTATCGAATATACGATAAAATATAACGAAACAGCAAATAAATCGAGGCAGCAATATTTAACGTGGTTCCACTATCAGTGTGATAGTGTACATCCACAGGGAGAGAGAGATCTTTATATTACCAACCGGGAGAAATTACAACGTGTTTACGAGATCCTTGGATCAACAAATCAGCTAACCAAATGTTCCCCCAAAACAAGATATATAAATATATATCAATGATATATATATATATATATATATATATATATATATATATAAAGGGAACAAGGAAGAAGAAGAAGAAGAAAGTTAGAAAGAAGACTTTTAACTTCTTGTTGGTGTGTTTTAGAATGAAATGGATGCAAGTATTTATAGGGGAAAAATGGAGGATGACATATGGAGGATGTCATATGGATGATGTCATATGGATGCAAATCTTCCAAGATATGTGGTTCATATTAATCCACATATCCAAGCTTTAAACACTTGTACATTGTGTTTGGTGAGTTGCACAACACCAATAAAAACTTATCTGATTTAAGTTTTTCAACACTCCACCATGATGTGCAAATCACCCGACGAAACCAAAGCACGGACCAATCCCCCGAATACGGAAAAATAGATGATAGAGATTGACACGAGGTAACAGAATGCATTTTGATCGTGACGAGTTTCGGCTCGGCCATCACCCGTCAAAATCAAAAGCAAAAGTCCTCAAGTGAGCAATCTCAATAGACGAACGAGTTAAGAAACCGAAAACACGTACCAAGTAATATCTCCCCAAAGATGTCGCTATGTCATCTGTAGAAAAATTCTCATCTCTCCCACAAGGTGCCAAACGACACTAACACAATCTGAGCTGGATCAAATTTGAGCAATGCTCGAATGCGGCTGGTGGTAACGACTTGGTGAACATATCGGCAACATTATCTTCAGATAATATTTTCTTCAAGTACACAACCTTTGCGTCGTGTAAAGCTACCAGAAATGCATCACGCACATTAATGTGCTTCGTTCGAGAGCTGAACGCCAAATTTGTTGCCAAGTGAATAACACTCTGGCTATCACAATTAATACGAACAGTAGTCTGCTTCAGGCCCAAACCATACAAGAGTTCCTGTAAATGAACTGCTTCTTTAGCAGACTCGACCGCTGCAATAAGTTCAGCTTCGGTAGTCGATAATGCAACAACAAACTGTAAACGAGATCTCCAACTGACAGCTGTTCCACCTAATGTAAAAACATAACCAGAGGTGGATTTCCAACTGACACGATCACCTGCGTAATCTGAATCGCAGTAACCAAGAATATCACAGTTGTTTTGCATACCATAAATCAGGTCGTGAGTTTCCGTACCTTTCAAGTAACGAAATACAGTTTTCACTGCATTCCAATGTGACTTACCCGGGTTTGATAGAAACCGACTAATTACACCAACGGAATGTGCAAGATCGGGACGGGTGCATACCATAGCATACATGAGGCTCCCGACTGCCCTGGCATACGGAATCTTTGCCATCTCAGCCTTTCCAATATCGTTTACCGGACAATTGTCTTTTGTAATCTTGATGTGTCTTGGAAGTGGCGTAGACACCGACTTTGCTCCATCAAGATTAAACCGCTTCAAAATCTTCTGAATATAGCCCTTCTGTGTTAACCTGAGAGTACGAGACTTTCTGTCTCGAACAATTTCCATGCCGAGAGTAACACGAGCTTCACCGAGATCCTTCATTTCAAATTCTGATTTCAACCTATCTTTCAAACGGTTGATTTCAGAACGATCCCTGCAAGCTATCAGCATGTCATCAACATAAAGAAGTAGATAAATAGAAATGCCACAGCTTGATCTATGATAGACACAAGCGTCTTTCTCACTACGCTCAAAACCCAACGAGAGCATAAATAAATCAAACTTCTTGTACCACTGTCGAGGCGACTGTTTAAGTCCATACATGGACTTTTTTAATTTACAGACCCAATCAGGTTTGTTGTCGGAGATGAAACCTTCCGGTTGCTTCATGTAGATGGTTTCTTCAAGATCTCCGTGCAGAAAAGCTGTTTTCACATCTAACTGTTCGAGCTCCATATCAAGAATTGCCACAAGGGCCAGAAGGACCCGGATAGATGTGTGTCGAACCACAGGCGCGAAGATATCGTCATACTCGATACCCTTCCGCTGTGCAAAGCCTTTCGCAACCAGGCGAGCTTTATAACGCTTATCGTCTTTGACTTTATAGACCCATCTGCAGCCAATTGCACGACTGCCTTTCGGTAATGGACAAAGCTCCCAAGTGTTATTTTTAGATAGAGCTTCCATTTCCTCATGCATAGCTCCTAACCACTTATCACAGTGGCTCGAAGCTAGGGCCTCCGAATAATCAAACGGCTCATCCTGTACAACATGCAAAACATACTCTAGCTGGTCAGTAAAACTCATATTTGCAAAATCCCAATCACCATACCTATTAGGAGGACGGATAGTTCTCTGGCTCTACCTCACAGGTACTGATACTGGAATTGTATGATCCAAGTGTACATCAACATCTTTCAATTAACAATGTTCTGGTAAAGAAACATATTTCAAGACAACCCAGGAAGAACACTTAGAACATGTTGTAAAGCATACGTTTCCAGCCGGGATTAGATTGAACCTTAGAATCACGTATAGAGGAAATCATATTCACCAAGAGACGAAATTTCAAAGTAGCAAATGCGATGAGCGGCATGATAACAAAAGTAGCAATAAGGATCGGTACCCATATCAACCCGTCACGGTATAATATGAAGAAGCTAGCACAAAAGGTGACCATCATGGCAGATACAGAGAAGAAAAGTGTTGTTAGACCTATCATTAGCTTTCTAGTTAACGAGAACAAGGAATCATAATGTTCGTAACGAGATGCGAGGATAGACAGGTACACTAGGAGCGAAGTTGAGGAAGAAAATAAAGAAAAGGCATTCGCGATGACGAAAACGAAAAAGATACGTTCCTGAATGAAGATAGGAAAGCCACTGGATTGATGGTATCCACCAGGAACCGTTAAAGCTACCCCAAATGATATAGTGATTAAAAGCGTTGCGACAACCATACATTCTTTCACCCACTTCAAACTTTCGACAACCAGACTCTGGTTATTCGATGAGAATATCTCACGTGGTAGTTGACCAGCATTGTTTTTTCTTTCCCTGCGACCAGGTGGGATCATCTTCTCTACTTTCTACAACACAAACATTAAATAGGTAAAGCAACCTCGTTATAATTTTTGTAGAGTTTTGGACTAAGCTGTTTCTATTCAAGGTGTACGATGATATATAGGAGAAAAATATAATTGTTGACCAATTTGTAAATAAAGCAGTGGAAAGGCGGAAAACATGTGAGAAAATTTAATTAAACGATCATAGCTTTTACAATGGTTTAAATATGCCCTGCTCATGACTAGATAGCGGTGTTAACAATTCGAGCTTTTAACGAGCTACCGGAGATCGAGTTGATCTCGAACACAAAACAAAGTTAGTTTAACTTAACGAATTGAGTTTCATATACCAATATTCGACTTGGCTTGTTCAGAAGTTCAATTAAATTTTCCTGGATGAGCTAAGGCAAATCATTGAAGCATACATTTTTCGAGCAGAAAATGTTTATATGCTCATATAGATTATACAATCAAAATATAGGAATTATGAAGCTCGAGCCAAAAAAACGACTTAAAAGATCCTGGGTTTGATTCCATAAACTAGCTTATAATGCTTGAATTTTAGGTATAATGTATAACTCAAATTTGTTAAATGAAAATCGAGTTCAAGCTCGAACTTCGAACAAATATTCAAACTCGAGCACTATTTTTAAAAAAATTATTCGATCTCAATTGAGTCAAGTTTTATTTTCTTAAGTCTGAGCTCGAAGAACCTATTGCTCGACTCAGCCTCGTTAATGTCCCTTCTCATGACTAGTCAATTGGAAAAGATCTAGATGGTTTCGAATTACGTTCCTCCAATTTGCAAGATATATTTTAGCATTTTTCTTTCTTTTATTTTGTTTTAAATGTGAATCAAGCAAAATCTGGCATTGTATTTTATGAGTTTCAGTAGTCTAGATATGATTTTTGATTTTTAATACTTGGCATCTAAAAACATCATAAATAGTATTTTAATCTATAGAGCAATGAAGTAGTCTAGTATATGTTTTGTTAAGTCTAAATATTGTATCCAAGATTTAATAGGAAAGTCAAATGTGTAAAAGTCAACATTGACCTTGTAATAGTTAGTCAAAGTAAGTTTAGTTTCCTTAGCCATTAAGGCTTTGTAATAGATAGATGGTATATATAGTTTGGTTTGTGTAATCTTGTAGTAACGAACTAGTCTAAGCATTCATTGTAATATCTAGAGTTGGTGTAATTCAAGATCTACTTTCTCTCTCTAGTTCTTGAGCTTATTTGATGATATCTTGAGTAATTGCTTGATGTGATTGGGATTTATGTTTAACAATTGGTATCAGAGCCATACCAAACTTTTCAGAAGAGATTTAATCATGATTTAAATTGAAAATTGTGTGATTTGATTTGAAAAAATCGTGAATTTCGAAATTTTTTCAAGAAACAAGTTCTTTACTGTTTCATCGAATTTTTTTGTGAAAAATTGGTTTTAATGCAAGAAAATGGTTTCATTGTGATCGATTTATGTTGGTGATTGATTGTTGTTTTGATTCCATCTTGAAATTCGAACAAAATCGGTTTCAATTTTTCATTTTTGAGATTTTCGTGAAAACGTGTTTTGTCACTGTTCTTGAATCAAATTTGTTGATTTCTGTGTTTTTAATCGAAATAGTGTATTAGAATTGTGTTCGAAATGTGTTTGTGAATAAATTATCAAATTTTCAGATCGAAATTCGAGGTCTAGATAAGTTTTTGGTGCAAATTTGTTGGTTTTATAGATATGCGTTTCATTCATCAGATATGCGTTTCATTCATCTGAGATGTGCGTTTGAATCATCAGGTTTGCGGGTGTTCATTAAGAGTTGAGTTTAGATAAGTGCGTTTCATTTGAGAACCGCAAATTGGTGGTGTGCTTCTGAACCCGCATAACATATTGTGCGTGTCTTTTTGAACACGCACAACAACAAATGCGTGCCCCATTGAACACGCACAACAACAAATGCGTGCCCCATTGAACACGCACAACAGCAAGTGCGTGTCCTTCTGAACACGCATATCTTCTATGATCCGAATACCTTGAGTTGTGCGGGTCTTCAAGTCTTGGTTAAAAAAAAAAAAAAATTCAATTTTCACGAAATATTTTTTGGTCATCTTTGGAAATATTTTTTGGTCATCTTTAAAATTTTTTGGTCATCTTTGGAAATATTTTTTTCTACTCTGCGAAATAACAAGTATTGTTCAAATTTCAATTTTCACGAAATATTTTTTTAAGATTTCAATTCAATCTGATTTCTGATTTTCTGATACACAGTTTGGGAACGATCATTCTCATCAAGCTATTTCTAAGAGAGAGATGAGTTCACCAATTTTGCTTAGAGGAAGATACGAGAAGTGGAAAGCTGATTTTTTCAAATTTGTAGATACAAATGAGCTGAGTTGTTATATCAGATTATCATTGACTGAAGGAGAGATGACACCTCATACTCCAACAGAAGATTGTACTTAGGGTCGAGAGAAAAGAAAGAATGCTGATTTTATGGCTCGAACTTTTCTGTTGAATAGTATTCGTCATGAGATTAAAGGTCACATAGATACATATCAGTTGACAGGAAAAGATTTGTACAAATCAACAGGAAAGGAGATATGGGACTATCTTGAATGGACGATGATAGGGCCAACAGTTGTGTCAGATCTAAAAGGAAAGATTTCTGAGTTGGAAGCTAAAATTCAGCAGACAGTCTCTGTTGAGAGCAATGAGCAGAAAGTTAAGAAATTGGAATCTGAGAATGCTGAGCTTCGAAAGAATTTATCTGATTTGGAAAAACAGCTTGTTGCAAATAAAGCTGATTTTGAAAGTGAAAAGAAAAGTT
This sequence comes from Arctium minus, assembly GCA_954870635.1. Lineage (NCBI taxonomy): Eukaryota > Viridiplantae > Streptophyta > Magnoliopsida > Asterales > Asteraceae > Arctium > Arctium minus. The sequence continues at coordinate 123,085,559 of OX941082.1, forward strand.
TTTCAAAGAAATTCTCAGATTTCTCAAAGAAGTGCTATGAAGAAAAGAAGTCAGTGGAGCTTAAATGCATTAAGCTTTCTCAACAAATCTCAGATTTTGAGAAAGTACTGATCTTGGAAAGAGAGAAGTTTAATAAAGAAAAGAAGGCCATAAAACAGAAAAATGTGGGTTTCTTCAAAGAATTATCCGGCCAGAGAAATGAATCAGAAAAAGGATTTGAGGAAGAAAGATCCATCTTTGAAAATGAAATTAAAAGGTTGACTTCAAAGTTGTCTGAATTGTCTGCTTCTGTGCTAAAAGAGCAAAAGACGAAATCTGAACTTTCAAAGAAGATTGACCAGCTGGTGATAGAAAGAGATAATTTTGCGTCAAAGATCAAAGAACTTGAAAAATCCATTTCAAGTTCAAATCAGAAATTCATCTCTTCACAAAGGTCAGTCAAATCATTTAATCAGATTCGTCGCACTAACCTTTTCTATGATGAATTTTTAGATGGTTCAGATACTTATCAGAAGAAAAGTTTCAAGAAAGAGAAACTGGTTTGGCAAAAGAAACTAGTCAAAGATGATAAGGAAAATGAGCTGAAAGAGAAGAAATCATGTGTACTTATACACAAAGCAAAGAAGAACAAAGCACCTAACGGTAAGAAATTTTATTGTTCTATTTGTTGTACACATGATCTTTTTCACAAAACAAATGATCATTTCTGGTATGGTTCTTACTCTGTATCCCCCACACGCACTGCAACTAACATTTCTGAACCCAAATACCAGTGGGTACCAAAACCGAAACCTGAATCTGTGTTGCAGGCACCTCACTCCAAGAGGGAGTAAGAAAGACAATGGCTTTTGAACACAACAGTTCAAAACCCGGACTTCAAAGATAAAAGACAATGGCTTCTAAGCACATCAGCTTAGGACCCGTTCTTCAAAGGAGTTTGACTTCTAAACACAACAGTTTAGGACTCGGACCTCAGTGATCAAAAAGACCTTACTCCTGTATGCTTGCATCCGATGGATATTGATGGTCTTCATCCCAAGAGAATTGATTTGATCTCTATCCTATACTTTTTCTTTGCTAAATTTTTCTGATATTGATGGTTTAACAATTCAAAGGGAGTGTTTGATCTCTATCCTGTTTTAACTGACATATTTCAGATGCTTAATTTAAGGGGGAGTAAAGGTGATGACTTCTAATTACTTCAGATCAGAACTCATTCTATAATCGTTTTACTGCTTTCTGTCTTTTATTTTTTAAATAAATAATATGAATAAAGTGGCTTCTGATCACATGACAGATCAGGACCCGTTCATCAATGATCAAAGATGGATATTGTGCTAATATCCAGGGGAGCTCAAAAGATCAAATCTTTATATCATGATTTGAGGGGGAGCTGAAAAAGGTAAAAATCTTCTGATCCTAGATTTCTGATTGTTTGAAAGAAGGACAACTTTCGAACATGAAAAACAATTTTCTTAAATGTTCAAACCACTTCGTATTCTCAAACGATTTCATGAATTTAGAAGTGTGATTTTTAAATGTTTTTCAATTTTTGTGCTTTAATGTTTAACTGACCGTGTGTTTCCAAAGATCAATACTTGTGTATTATCTTGTCCATATACTGTCAAGTATTCATACACACCGGTTCAGTATTTTATTTGAAATTGTTATTACCATGTCTCAAATTCAAACAATTTTTCGATGGTAATACCCCCGTTTGAAATTCAAATTTGATGAGCATCATTCATCTTGTTCATATTTGTGCTTTCATTGATAAATTGTTTATATTTGTTCATATAAACAAATATCCAATTCTTTGATACCCTAACATTTTCATTTGATCTGCTTTTAATCATTGTCAGATTCTCAAAACAATTCTCTTGATTTCATTCCATTCTTTCAATATCTTTGTTTTGAGAAATATTCAACGTTCAAATGCTCAAATTTCATTCATATTTTTAAATGAGTATACATACACTGACATATGATTTCTTGTGCTTCATTTCAAGAAAATCATTGACCAACATGTACTTTTAGGAACATGGGATTCAGTATGAGTGCTTAATAGATCTTCCATGGATTCACGATAACCAGTGTTTCCTACCCCGGAAGAAATCCTTTGAGTGATTGAGGGGAGAGGGGTTTAAAAGAATTGAGTGTGGGAGTGAGCAGAGGTAAAATGGAAATGAGAGATTGGTTAGATGTGAGCTTATATGTTTAAAAAGAAAGAGGGTGAGAGAACAGAGTTAAAAGAATATCAGAACTCTGCACCAAACATCTTTCTAAGCCGGGCAGCCACATTACTGATTGGTTCACATTCTTTGGTGACCATCATTGAAACAGACAGTGAGCCCATGCCAACTCTTGCAAATACCCCACCAACCACTCGTTTCTTTCTCGAAAAAGAAATGTTTCATTTTCTTGGGGAAGCAGCACATAATCTATCGGATCTTCACTTGGAAGATACTGATATTGAAAAAGAAGGAAAGTTGCCCCACCTTCGACCCTTTCTCATGCACATTGAGTCCATGTATTATCATTGCTGTCTCAGTGATTTACATACTTTGAGCCTTATGAAACACAATCATTGTGCTAATTCTTTCAAAACACAAGCACGAGCACACAGAGAATATGTTTTTCTGTCAGAACATTCATAGAATTACCTTGTGTCTTTCAATGATTGAATGGAAGTCCTGGGGAGTCAACATCAAACTAGCTCCTTACATTGTACATCCGTTGTACACAGTAACTTCGTGTTACTGACAGGCATTTCTAACTATTTCATTTGTTGAATCAGGGTTACACGCTTATTATGTCTGAATTTGCAAAGATTCGGATATAAACAGTTCATGATTCGGCTCTTCAGATCAAAGCACAATATTAATCAAAGGGGAGATTATTTCAAAGGGTTTATCAAAGTCTGAGCTGAAATTGAAGAAATTTTGATGATCTGATAATCACATCATCAAAATGGGGGAGAATTATTCAAAGATCAATTTCAAGAGTTCAAGTTCAAAGTTCATGTCAGAATTTCAAATTGCTTCCGCTGTTGATTTCAAAGTTCAAGTCTGATAAAGAATGTTCAAAGTCAAATCAAGATGATTTGTGTAAGTTTGATTCTTCCAAAGACAATTCAGAGATCAAGTGATGAAGATACAAGTTTTTACAAGGTTTCTCAAAGCTGTTTCAAAGTTTAAAGTCAAAGCTTCATTTCTGTTTCGTGTTCAAGGCGTGTTGACTTTCCAAAGCTTCAAAGATTAAAAAGACTTTCCAAGATTCTTCAAAAGCTGCAAAAGAGCAAAGTTTGTGAAAGCTTCAAGAGATGAAAGATGAAGAATCAAGAGCTGAAGATCTGCATCAAATTTTTATTAAATCTTGAATACAAAGGGGGAGATTGTTAAGTCTAAATATTGTATCCAAGATTTAATAGGAAAGTCAAATGTGTAAAAGTCAACATTGACCTTGTAATAGTTAGTCAAAGTAAGTTTAGTTTCCTTAGCCATTAATGCTTTGTAATAGATAGATGGTATATATAGTTTGGTTTGTGTAATCTTGTAGTAACGAACTAGTCTAAGCATTCATTGTAATATCTAGAGTTGGTGTAATTCAAGATCTACTTTCTCTCTCTAGTTTCTCTCTCTAGTTCTTGAGCTTATTTGATGATATCTTGAGTAATTGCTTGATGTGATTGGGATTTATGTTTAACATGTTTCATACCTTGAACCACAATAATTCTCGTTGCATTGGTAGAGATGCTCCGGAAGTCTTAGCCGCCTTCACCCTTATAGTCTCCCCAACTAAGTGAAGCATATTATTGCCATCTTTGTCTTTGGATAGAGTTATACGATCTATCCGTGAGCCTATCTCGTACAAGAAGTTAAAAATATCTTTATGACGATGTATAAGAGCTATATGAAATATAGTCCGCTTATCATCATCTATACTCCATATTAAATCAGGATAGACTCGAAGGAGCTCCATTATAAATCTAGTGTTTCCCCTTTCTGCTGCAACAAATAATATTCTGGATGAATATTTTTGTTCTCTATCAGTATGGGGAATTTGGTCAGCAGGCCCTCTTAGCATATAGTCAACTTCATCATTGTGCATTTTTTTGATAGAATTTTCGCAAATGAATCTTAGTAATTCGAGTGCATCACCATGCCTTTCAGCAGGTCCCATCCTAATGTTCGTCCATTTCTCATCCAAAGGTTGATAACCACTTCTCACGCTTCTAACCGTTAACTCAACTTCTCACCGAATCCAACCCTATATATATATATATATATATAATGCTTACTTGAATTTATGATTCTGGTGGGTAATTTCTGTTTTACTCCATTAAATGCATAAGGCTTTCGAGCCAAAGCTCCCAATACAGACCCAATAGCAGCATGATTCGGATAATCCATCATAATTTGCAGTGCAACATCTACGGAATATATGAAAATCGTTTAATTTGTGAGGGAAAGTAATATGAGATTAAGAAAACAAACGAACCAGAAATCAATAAACCACAAATCTAATTACTTTATGTGTAAAAGATGAAGTTCAAAAGTAGCAGCAAAAGTCCCGGCCGCTCTCGGAGGGTCTATCTTCTTTCCACCGGCCCCTCCGGTCTTCAACTTCGGGCATTCTGCCCTAACGTGTACTGGCTCCTTGCATGAAAACATATCTGCCCCTTGACGGGACAATCTTTAAACGTATGCTTGGGTTTCCCGCACTTATAGCAAGTCCCGGGGACGAAGTTACATGGGCCAAAGTGCTTGCTCCGACATTTGGAACACCACTTGGCATCACGCCTAGGGTCGGCGCCATGGTGATTGTTGTTAGCGAATATAGGTTTCTTTGAGGGCATTGAATTCCCCTCCTATATCCTCTTATCAACTTGTCGGCTTCCTTCCTCTTTGCCGAGGTTGTAGGCATCTTCCATAAGTCGCGCCTCTTCGATCGCTTCCCGAAGGGTGGAGGCTTTTGACACACGTACCATCGACATCATGTCCGATGGAAGACCCTTGATGTAGGCCTTGATCTTTTCCTTCTCTGTCGGGACCAGGTGTATCACCAATCCTAATTTGTCCATGAATAGCCGGTTGTAATCTTTCACCGACAAATTACCCTTCTTCAAATTTCGAAAGTCTTCCTCAATCTGGTCCATCGACCTCTCGTTGCAGTATTCCTCTAGTAACTTCTCCTTGAATGTTGCCCAAGTCAGCTTGTCCAAGACGGTCGCCTCGATGGAAACGGAATATACGTTCTACCAAGTGAGGGTCGCACCTTCAACATCTGTGAGCCAAAGATTGCCTTATGCCCTTCTCCACACTCGCTCGATCATAAAGCCTGTTCCATCTCCGGAATCCATCTTACACAAACTATCGAATCGTCTGAACCCTTAAATTCCCGCGGTCGGAAACCAAGAAAATCCATGAACGTGCAAGTCTTCGCTGCTTGCCTGACTCCCGGGGTTGCTGACTCCCGGGGTTGCTGACTCGTTAGAGGGGATTTCAGGTCCGGTACCCCCGGATCCCGCCACAATTATGTTCTCATCAACCGCTTCGGGTCTGCGGTTTTTGGTGTCTCGGTCCTCCAGGATTTTTAAGAACATTTCTTGCTGATGCGCCATGGCTCTGTTCATAGCCAGCATCATGCGGTTCGTCATCCTGGTCTCGGCCGTCACTTCTTCCATAATGGGCTCTTCTGTTTCTAGATTGCGTCAGGGCATGTGCTCGGGTCCCCCACCCAACACATTAACCAGTCGCGAGGGTTCATCTGCTACAGTCACTCGCGGATGATCGACCGTGGATGCAGTGGCCTCTTGACTTTCCGGCCGATTTCTGGTGTTAACCATGAGTCTACCACACACATACACGAAATAGAATAAGAAATGGGCTACATGAATAACACAAGGAAACGTACTACTACACTTATCAATTATTATAACAACAGTAGATCAAGTATGCTCACGTAAAACATTTTCATAATAACGTTAGCTAAGTGGAATTATGAACACGTGATACGTAAGAGTTCTCGTTACCATCTCTACAACTTTTAATTTGTGTAAGTTCCGTCGACTCTAAGACCATCCTATCTTAAGAGTTCTACCCCATCTCACAAGTCATAGCTTAATAATCTCCGCTTAAGTCTAGGCATCTTACATTCATACCTAGTTTAATTAAACTAATGCTCTGATACCAACTTGTAACATCCTAAAATTCAGAGAGATATAAAATTCAAAATTCCGGCAATATATTGTCTATAAATATGAAACCCGTCGCCCTAAAATAAGGAATAAATTTAAACCTGAGTAATTAAGGATAAGGCAGATCAAACCCAAAAGTATCTTCCCAAAACGGGGAAAAGGTATGGTATTTACAGCCCAAATATAATAAAGAATAAAACGATAACCTAATAATCTAGATTTTGTAAACAATATTAAAGTTGGGTGTCGCTATCCTTCCAAAAGGTATATCTTAAAAATCACGTATGATGATCACTATATTTCCCAAAAAGAACACTCACGACCCCAAGGTTGTCCGTTCAATCCCGACGAGCCCCACCGCTAAGATAACCTGCCAGACATGACAACCAAATAGCAAGCGTTAGGCTAAAGCCTAGTGAGAATAAATTAATAGAATTAGAAGTACTAAACCCATTTGTTATCGCACGGTGATCATAGCCATGAGCTAATTCAATCAATCAAATAAACCATTAGTGATGTAAAACATGGTACGAATAACACCAATCACATAGTGAGCTCAACTCCTCTAAGTCTATTGCTCGAAAACATCAAGTCAACCCCTCTAGGTCTATTCTTGAGAGTTCCAAAACGGGGAACTCTAGCACAAGGGAATTACACCTTACTGCCCATGGGATGCTGCCCGACCATATAGGTCCACACCTTACTTACCATGGTGACCCGATGCTTATTTCGTGCCAAAGTGCTGAACCTAGTGTCCAAAACGGGACATAGGAACACCGTGCCTATGGATCCATCGCACTAAGACCAAAATACCAAAACGTATCAACACATTCATTACAAATAATGCATGTAAGGCTTAAGAATCATCAAATCATATTTGTTTACATGGTTACCAAAGTGAAGTCTTGACCCCCATCATTGTGGAGAACTTAACAATACAAGTCCATCAACAATAATACCTTAAAATCCATTACAAAAGTCCATATTATCATCAATTAGCTCAATACTTACCCAAATTTTCACTTTGGGTTTTACTAAAATTCCATGGAACAAGTATTAGTTATCAAAATGAGTAGGTGAGTATAGAAGACCATTAATCTTATTTAAAAAAAACACATTTCCTTAACATCCTTGTTTAAGCCATAAAACACTAATATTTCCAAAACCCATGTTTAGGTTAAAATACAACAAAAGCCAATAAATGGTTAGGAGACATGGATGAGACATGACCCCGGACGTACTGAAGTCCGTTTTCAACCGACTTTGACCCGAATAAACACATGACCAACGTTAGGTTCGATAAATGCATTTATGGTCAGATTAAAGACATACCGAAATCGTGGGTGTTACACATCGCTTGGTTTGTATATTAGATTCAAAGATGTCACACGCAAAGACAACTACAACTTACGACATCAAAGATATATGGACACCTAAGTAATGTATTATTGGTAAATAATTGGCGTTTCATTATATAGTTTATCGATTATTAATACAAATGTATTGCGATACTCCTTTTAGGGATATTAGAGAATATAATAATGACGTAGGGCCTTGTCAGGACGATATTGCAACTCAACTTACATGGAAGCTAATCAAGGTATAATTAATATATCAGACAATGCAATGTATTTCATACTTTAAAGTGTCTAGTTATTACTTTTAATTAATTACAATTTAGTGTAATCAGCAAAAAGAGGGATGAGAGTGTGGTTACTACGTAATCAAACTACTATTCAATTTTGTGATGAAGAAGCAGTATGCTTTCTCAAACAAGGTACATATTCGTTAAACTTTGCTTGCATTTTATCTCTATATTATGAAACGCATGACGGATAGAAAAATGTGGTATATGTGCTTTGACTTTCTACTTCTAGTACTTGCTTTGACATTCGTAACACAATTACCATAAGTCCCTAAAAGGTGACTATAGTATTGATATGTAGAAGTCGGGCTTTGCTTTCTTTCATTTCCTGAATTGGTTTTAGGTAAATGCTCGTTATGATCATGACCATAGCTGTTTTATAGGCTGACATGTGTGACGATTAAAAAACTGCAAAGAGGAGCAATGCTAATGAGGATCGAAAAACTTAATGTGCAAAGCTAGATGATCTTCAACCAATATATGGACTTTGTAAGCTGAACATGTGGTCCTTAAATCATATCTAAGTTTTTCCTTAAGTTATTATTATGTTATATAGTTTTACAAGTTACTTTTTATGCACGATGAATAGTACTTGAGAGATTTTTTTGTTGAGTGGAACCTTTTCTTCATGGATTTTATGCTAGTTTATGGATGTTCATTAGTTGGGAGAAAAATGTTACATGAGTTCGGTAATGTTTGTTTTGCATTGCATCTTAATTTAATTAATTCATTGGATAGTGGTGTGCTTATTTTGTTAAGTTTTGAGTTGATTTTGAGTTAAAGAGGCTTGCCTGAGTTTTTAGGTTTTCTTTCTTATTCTTAGTTGGGGGTGGGTAGATAACTCCGCCTATGTCATCACACGACATTGCCGGTCCTAAGCCTGGTCAACCCTAGCTAGCTATATTTTCTCTTACCTCCTGCCGCCGATGCCGCCGCGCGCCGCCGCCTTGCCCGCCGCGCGCCGGTGCTGCCGGTGCTGCCGTAATTAGATGTTATTTGTATTTTAATATGGATCCATATAATGTTATTCTCATTCTCACAACTTTTTTACACGTGCGTTAAGCATAACCACGTAAAAAGATAGCACATTTTTTTACACTGTTGTTTGCAAAACCTTGTAAAAAGGTCATAGCTTTTTACACGGTTGTTAGTTGAAACTGTGTAAAAAGTGGTGGCATTTTTACACGGTTGTTTCACAAAACTAGGGGTGGCAAAAAGTGACATAACCCGCCAACCCAATCCGAACCGAACCCAAAATTAGCAGGCTGGGTTGAGAGTTTCAACCCATTTAAGTTAAATGGGTCAACCCGTCTAACCCATTTATTAATTGGGTATGGACTGGGTTGAAAATTTCAACCTGATTTTGACCCATTTACAACCTGCTTTCAACCCATTTACAATCTTTTTCTAACCCATTTATAATATTACCTAATATTTTATTTTTAATTATTAATCATTATTTATTAGAGTTAATAATTTAATATAATTCTTAAAGATTAAAAAATAATTTTATATAATTTTATATTGAAATTTGAAACCCTAAATGACTAAATCCTAATTACCTAATACGCCTCCTCTCCTCCCTCTTCCCTCATACGTCGGCGCCGCTCTCTCCTCCCTCTTCCCTGATACACCGACTCCTCTCCTCTCTCTTTGTTCCACGACGATTCCGACGGCGACTTCTGTTCGAGTGTTCCACGACGAGTTCCAGTGTTCGACGATGAGTTCCAGTGTTCCACGACGAGTTCCAGTGTTCCACGACGAGTTCCAGTGTTCCACGACGAGTTCCAGTGTTCCACGACGAGTCCACGACGACTTCAGTTCCAGTGTTCCACGACGAGTTCACGGCTATTTCAGTTCCACGACGACTTCAGTTCCATGGCTATTTGACTTTGTCGTTGTGTATTTGTCGTGAAATGAAGTAGTTTAAACATTTTTATTTCATTTAGAATTTTAAAATTAAATGGGTCAACCCAGGTTCAATCCATTTATTTAACAGGTTGTGTTGAGATATTAATAAACAGGTCAACCCGCTACCAACTCATCGAAAATATCAACCATTTAATTAAACACGTTGGGTTGGGTTGAGATTTTCAACCCAATTAATAAATGGGTTGATCCCGAACCCAACCCAACCTGACCCACATTGCCACCCCTAGGCAAAAACCGTGTAAAAAAGTCTTATCTTTTAACACAGTTTTTCCAAACAACCGTATAAAATTAAGTCCTTTTTACACGGTTTTAAAAACGTGTAAAAAAGGACATTTTTACACGGTTCGAAAACCATGTAAAAAGGTCTCCCACTTTCTTACATGTTTAAAAATCTTTTTTCCTATAGATAAATTTAAGTATGAATGCTTTGACTTGATCTCAGGTCTAGTTCAAGTAACATAAAAAATGTTTTAAGTGATTTTGTTTGCTGATAATTATTCTAAGCCGTATATATACCTTGATATATTAAACTTGAAATTCTTATAATAATGTTAAATATAGAAGGGAAAATTGCATTAAAATGGAATCAACTTTCACCTTATTCTTATTTTGGGGAAGGAACTTTTAAAATCATCATTTTAGGGTTTAAACTAAACTTTGTATTTATTTAAGGGTCTGATTTACCAGATGACTTACTACTAATGATGACATGGCTTAGGTCAATGCCAACTATAAACCATGTCATACTTAAATTTTAATTAATAATAAATCTAAGAAATGATATAGCATCATCATTTATAACATGTGTCAACATATCTTTTAATTTAAGAACTAAAAATTAATATCATTCTACAAAAGAAAAAATGTAAAATATTGGATTGCATAATTATCTCCTCCTGATTTTCCTCTCCATCGCGTAATCTGTTCCTAGCCTTAATGGGTTTCCATATTGGTGTAAACAGTCTGCCTATTTATTTTTCCTTTTCTATTGTATCTTTTGAATTACTTTAAAATAATAGAAATATCTTTTGAACCAAAATTCTCTATGGTATCAGAGCGGGTCTCTGAACCGCTCGACAAACAAACCCTAGAACCGACCACCCCACTCTGATCGGCATCCATGGGGGATGAACAATCATCCGGAAAGAAAAACGAAGAAAGCCATGTTGACACCAATTCTCCATGCTACATTCACGCTTCCGAATACTGTGATTTCGACCCAAACTCGAGCCCTATACCAGGTTTGAATTCTGAACAATATTGTGCTCTCTTACACTATATTGCAAAGAAAAACTCGTCAAAGGATGAGCTATTTCCAGAAGCCAACATGGCGTGTAAAGATAGAGAGGATAATGGTTGGATAGTGGATTCCGGTTGTACCGAACATATAACACATCGAGCCGATTGGCTTGAAAACAAAATGGCATCCGCTCTTGAACCTCCTGTCATGATACCAAATGGTGATTCCATACCTGTTGAAGGTAAAGGAAATTGTCATTTACCCAATGGAACCACTATTAAAGGAGTTCTGCATGTTCCAAAGTTTAGGTACAATCTACTATCGGTAAGCCGCTTGTCAAAGGATCATCAATGTTCAGTGACTTTCTTCCCAGATTTCTGTTTCATGCAGGACTTGCATTCGAGGGAATTGATTGGAATGGGTTAATGCAAACGTGGTCTATATTGGATTGAGATGGTGGAAAATAAAAGAAAGGCTATGATGGCTTCAGTGGAGGTATGGCACAAGAGGCTAGGCCATATTTCTAGTGATAAACTGTCCGGTCTTGATTTTGTTAAAAATGCTTCCTTTAAAACCGTGGATTGTGATTCGTGTGCAAAAGCCAAACACACTCGATTACCTTTTCCAGTGAGTTCTATTAAAAGTAAAGAGTGTTTTGAATTGTTACATTGCGACATATGGGGAAGGTACAGAACTCCCTCGCTCTCTGGGGCAAACTATTTTTTGACAATCGTGGACGACTATAGTCGATCCGTTTGGGGTTTTCTCTTAAAACACAAATTTGAGGCAGGTGATCGCCTAGTGTATTTCCACAAACTGGTCAAGACACAATTTGGAAAATTGATAAAAAGAATCCGTTGCGCCAACGGGGGAGAATTTGTTTCAAACCGCATGAACGATTTCTATGCCGAGCAAGGCATAATCCTTGAGACTACCTGCCCCCACACGCCACAACAGAATGGCGTTGTGGAACGCAAGCACAGGCACCTGCTCGAGACTGCACGAGCCCTCAGATTTGAAGCCAACTTGCCAAAAAGGTTTTGGAGCAAATGCGTTATGACGGCTGCCCATATAATCAACCGTCTCCCATCAAAGACTATTGACAACAAAACCCCCTTTGAGATTCTTTATGAACAAAAGCCCAAGTATGAACATATGAAAGTTTTTGGGTGCCTTGCCTACTTTCGGAACACCGACACAAAGGGAGACAAGTTCGAATGGAGGGGGAAACCTGGTGTGTTTTTGGGTTACCTACCAGGGACAAAGGGGTACAAAATATATGATATGGTTCATAGCAAAATAGTGGTGTCAAGAGACGTGAGATTTGTCGAAAATATTTTTCCTTTTCGGAACTTGGACCCCATTGATAGACAAGAAAATAAAAGACTCTTTGATTTCCCACCTTGGTATTATGAGGAAATTGATGAAACCACACCAAACCAAACTGGCAGTCCCAACCTACACGATCTAGATAACAACGTTCAGTTTGACAATGAGAATGAGGCCCTAGATAATGAGCCTGCGACACTAGATAATGGGCCTGATGATCACCCACAAGGAACTAACCAAACCGAGAACGCCATACAAGATGAAGTAGGCAATGTTGGGCAGCAATTAGTCAGACCACAAAGGGTCAGAACTCAGCCAAAAAGATTGAACGATTGCATTGTCAACCTTCCTCCATCCATTGATCATGCTTTACCTTCTTCCACTCAACAATCCTCGACGGTACATCCCCTATCCAATTTTGTTTCTTATGAAAAATTTTCGGATTCACACAAAGCTTTTTTGGCGGCCATCACTTCCAATGATGAGCCGAAAAACTTTAAGGAAGCCGTGCAAGATCAGAATTGGAGGGATGCAATGCAAAGTGAGATAAAGGCACTTGAAGAAAACGACACTTGGACTATAGAAGATTTGCCGGATGGGAAAAGAGTTATAGACTCAAAATGGGTCTATAAGATAAAGTACAAACCAAATGGTGAAATAGAAAGGTACAAGGCTAGGCTAATGGCAAAGGGATTCACGCAAAGGGAAGACGTTGATTATCATGACACGTTTGCACCGGTGGCTAAGTTGGTCACAGTTAGAAGTCTACTTGCCATTACCGTTAAGAAAGAGTGGATTATTCACCAACTCGATGTGAATAATGCATTCTTGCATGGGGACTTACACGAAGAAGTTTATATGAAAATCCCACAGGGTTATGATGAAAAGGGAGGAACGAAAGTGTGTCGGTTAAGGAAGTCGCTATACGGTTTGAAGCAAGCTTCGAGAAACTGGTACCAAAAATTTACATCAGTTTTGCTCGAACTTGGGTTCAAACAATCTTTTGCTGATCACTCACTTTTTACTTACAAGAGAGGGAAGGTGTTTGTTGGTGCTCTCATTTATGTCGATGATGTTATCATAGTGGGAAATAACCAAGAGAAAATACAGGAGACAAAAACCCATCTTGATAGGAGGTTTAACATTAAAGACCTTGGCCCCCTTAAATATTTTCTCGGAATTGAGGTTGCACGAACGAAAGACGGGTTAGTGCTTAGCCAACGTAAATATACTCTAGACATTTTGGAGGATAGCGGGATGCTAGGGTGTAAACCGAGCTCGTTCCCAATGGAACAAAATCTAAAACTCAAACTTGATGGTGAAGATGTCCGTGTGGATGCCAACATGTATAGACGGTTAGTAGGGAGATTGCTCTATCTCCAAGCCACGAGACCGGATATCACATACCCGGTAAACGTCCTAAGCCAATTTGTGTCCGACCCTCACCAAAGCCATTTGGATGCCGCCATGCGGGTACTTCGGTATTTAAAGGCGACACTGGAATAAGGCGTTTTCTTCCCTAAAGACGGAGGAACAAACTTGGTCGCGTATTGTGACGCTGACTGGTTAGGGTGCCCCTTTACAAGAAGATCACGAACAGGATACATTCTACTCTTAGGGGGAGCTCCGGTTTCTTGGAAATCCAAGAAACAATCTGTTGTTTCTCGGTCCTTAGCCGAAGCTGAATATCGGGCCATGGCAACCACCACCAGTGAGATTTTGTGGATGCGGTGGCTCCTAAAGGGTCTCGAGGCTGAACAAAGTGGACCTACACCACTTTATTGTGACAACCAAGCGGCACGACACATCGCGAATAACCCGGTTTTTCATGAGCGAACAAAGCATGTCGAGATGGACTGTTACTTCGTCAAAGAACGGGTTGAATCTCAAGAAATAGAACCTCTCTGCATCAGCACAAAGATGCAAATAGCCGAACTCTTCACCAAAGCTTTGGGATCCCGACAACTTGAACCTTTACTCGACAAGATGGGCATGCGAAATCTACATGCTCCATCTTGAGGGGGAGTATTGGATTGCATAATTATCTCCTCCTGATTTTCCTCTTCATCGCATAATCTGTTCCTAGCCTTAATGGGTTTCCATATTGGTGTAAACAATCTGCCTATTTATTTTTCCTTTTCTATTGTATCTTTTGAATTACTTTAAAATAATAGAAATATCTTTTGAACCAAAATTCTATATAAAATACATCCCCTCCAGACTTCGAATCCATTTCTTGCAATATCAAGAAACCGATCCATTTCCCCATCTGTGGCCATCTTGACAGCAACATGAATCAAATGAAAATTCAAATACAAATCAGTGTAAAGAAGAAATGCGTTTGCAGAAAAGGGTTTCGATTCGTTGTTCTTTAGATTATAGTAAATAAAAATTCAAAGTCCAACTCTAAAAACCCCAAATGGTGTTTGATGCGTTGATATATTTGACCAATGTCGGTGCTGGACGTGGTGCCAGATGTTTTGGGGGTGAAGATTTGTTGTGAGAATGATGAAAAAACGGTGGGAGATTTGGTTCAGGGAGATCTTCAAAGCCATATTAAACCGAGAGCTATTCGAAGTAATTACAGATCTGGAAGAGATGAAGATTGTGGCTCTGGAGTTCGAAGGAGAGACGAGAGGACGGTCCAAGGTGAGGGACGGTGATGAAGGGGACGGAGTTGAGACCGAGGGGGTTTCCATTTCTTACCTTGGTTCATGAGTTGGTCCGTCGTCGATTGACGTCCAGATTGGGGGGTTCAACGGCGGGATCACGATCTGGAAGAGATGAAAATTATGGGTTTGTACCTTGGTTCACAACCTGGAAATTATGGATGATTTGGCCATTCTAATTTCCACTTAGTACTTTTTTAATATCCACCTAATATTTTTTTTAATTGATAATGCCACCTCATATAAAAGGTAACCGGTTTAAATAAGACCCTTAAATAAACGTAAAGTTTGATTTAGACCCTAAAATGACGATTTTAAAAGTTGGTTCCCCAAAATTGGAACAAGGTAAAAGTTGGTTTCATTTTAATGCAATTTTCCCAATATAGAATTCAATGAGTATGTATGTGACACATGGACACGAATTTATATCTTAGTCTTAAAACTAGTAAAGGAATGATTACAATATTATTTACAACTATTACCTAATACAAATGAATCATCTTCAAAAGATTTGAAGACGATGAAGAAATTTTCTAATTAAAACCCTAGACTTAGGGATGGTGATTTGACCCGACCCGTTGAGGAACCCGGTTCACTCGAACCGGGGTCGAGTAGCCTACCCCCGACCCGCCCGTACCCGGATATATTATTAAGTATTTAAAAAATATATATATATATATTAATAATTCTATATTCCTATTAGTTTTCTCAAATTAGTGTTAATGTTTTGTAATTGTTCATGAATGTCAAAAATTAGTGGTGTTGGATGATGTGGTTTATTGTGTCAAAACAACTCAAAAAACAGTAGCAAACTTGCAAATAAAAAACAATACAAAAACCAACAAATTATATAATATATATATATTGTATATAAACTCAATAAATTATATTACTTCATATAAAAAATGTCAAAAAAATATATATTAAAAAACTGGGTCTAAATCGGGTCGGGTAAACGGGTTCCAACCGGACGGGAGGCGGGGTTGACCGGGGAAATGACCAGGGCCGGGTACTCAATCTCCGTACCTGTCGGGGACCGGGGCCGGGGTCGAGGCCATGCTTACTAAACCGGGGCCGGGTAAGGGGATATCCGACCCAAACCCGCCCCGTTGCCATCCCTACCTAGACTAGATAGAGAGAATGAGAGAGTCTGGAAGAATACGTGAAAAGAAAAATAAGTTGAATGCCTTCATAACACGGGTGAGAGGCCCGTTTTATAACTCTTTAATATTGCAAATCAGTCCTTGCATCTTAATCCCATGATCAACGTAAATTGCTCCGCTACCGTTGAGATTTCTACAAAAGTGATGTACAACCCCTTATGTCCTCATATATCAACTTTAGTCACTTTCAGCCCCTGAACTCCTAATAAAACACAAAACAAACAGAATAAGTTAGTAAAGATGACAAGATTGGTCATATTAAAACTTACCTTTCAACACCCGCCCTCAATCTTGACATCAGAAAAGATCCATCATATTTAATTTAGAAATGAGATAGTTGTGTTGATTTAAACCAAGTGATTTTGTGAAAATATCAGCTGGATTTTCTAAAGATAAAACTTTTGCAGTTTTTAGCATTCCAGATGCAATCTTATCTCTCACTTGATGTATATCTATCTCAATATGTTTAGTCCTTTCATGAAATACAAGGTTATTAGCTATTTGGATGGCGGATTTATTGTCACAGTTTAAACTTACTGGAAGCAAATTTTCTAATTTTAAATCTGCTAAGATGTTAAGAACCCATATTATTTCACATAGAGCAGAAGCCATCGCCCTATATTCAGACTCAACAGAGGAGCGTGAAACAGTAGGTTGTTTCTTGCTTCTCCGCTAGACCATACAATTTTCTATAAAAAGACAGTACCCAGTAACAGACCGCCTTGTTGACAAACACTTTCCCCAGTCAACCTCAACAAAGGCAGAAAGTTTAAAATCAGAATTAGAACAAACAGAAAAATTAACACCCTTACCTGGAGAGGCCTTTAAGTACCTTAGAACACGAAGAGCCAGTTTCAAATGAGACTGACGAGGAGAATGCATAAATTGACTCAGACAATGAACGACAAACGCTATATCAGGCCTAGTAGCTAATAGATAGATAAGTCTACCAATCAATTTCTGATATCCAGTAAAATCTTTCAAATTTGGATCCTTTGATTCAGACCCAACATAATCAGTAACGATTAAGTTCATATCCATAGTTGTGTTAATAGGTTTACACCCCAAATATCCTAAATCACTTAATAGTTCAAGACAATACTTTCTTTGTGACATGCATACTACATTTTCAGTTTCTAATATTTCAAATCCTAAAAAGAACTTTAACAAACCAAGATCTTTTATTTTAAAATTTGATTGCAAATGACTTTTAACCTTTTGATTAGAATCACCTGTAAGCACGATGCCATCCACATATACAAGAAGAACAAGAAATACTTCACCAGTGCATTTAGTAAACAGTGAATAATCACTAGCACTTTGAATAAAACCATGATCAAGAAGACAATTAGAAAGTTTCTCATACCATTGTCGTGGTGCTTGTTTAAGTCCATACAAAGACTTCACAAGCTTGCAGACACGTTTATCATTAACAGAAAAATATCCAGGAGGTAAAGTCATATATACATCTTCTACTAAATCACCATAAACAAAAGCGTTATTCACATCAAGTTGGCACAATGGCCACCTATTTTGAACAGCTAATGCAATAACACACCTGACAGTGACTATTTTAACAACAGGTGAAAAAGTTTCTTCATAATCTATATGTTCCCGTTGACTATACCCTTTGGCTACAAGACGAGCCTTATACCTTTCTATTTCCCCAGTGGATTTAGATTTGATTTTATAAATCCAGAGCGACAGCCTATTGGCTTTCGACCAGGGGGTAAGTCAGTTAAGACCCAAGTACCATTTCTATAAAGGGCCTCGATTTCCTCATTCATGGCATTAACCCAATTCTGATCTCTACTAGCTTCAGAAAAACTTTCAGGTTCAAAAGACTTGTTTAACGTAGAAACAAAACAAAAATTGTTTGATTTAAGATAAGAATAATTGACAACTTTTTCCAATCCATATTTGACTTTCCCTTCTACAATATAATCATCAAACCTACGTGGTAAATTAGAAGTACAACTAGATTTTCGAACAGATTATACACCCTCAGGAGGGGACCTCAAATGATCATCATTTTCAGGTTGAACATTTAAATGCCGAAAATCTGCAGCTCGTGAACCACTGGCAACCTCGATACTACCAGGATCATTTGATCCGGTAGCTCCGTTGAACTTACGATGAACAGTAGTACTACAAAGGTCCACAGACCCAACAGCTCTACTTTGGCTACCAAGATGGTCACGGTTGCAAGTGTTATCATAAATTTTACCAGAAGAGTTGATTTCATTTTCATTTTGAGGATTCGTAATTCAGAGGACAAATCATTAGATTGAAAAATAATAGAATCAAAGAAATTTAAAGAATTTATTTCACTAGAGTTATAACTTGGTTGATTTGCAGTCATTTTGAAAGGAAATATAATTTTGTAAAACTTTACATCTCTAGAAATAATAATTTATTTTGAATCCAAACTATAAAGTCTGTAACCCTTCTTGGAATTAGAGTAACCAAGATGAACACATTTTTCAGATCAAGAGGAAAATTTATCAGACATATTAGGTTTCACAGCAAAACATAAACACCCAAAATGTCTAAGGTGAGATAAGACAGGTGCAAAACCTGTCTTATCTCACCTTAGAAATTTTGGGTATTTATGAAACACAAGCTCAAAAGGACTCTTTCCATTTAATACAAAAGAAGGAGTTCGATTAATAAGATAAGTAGCAGTTAAAACACACTCATTCCACATGTTTAATGGAACATTTCCTTGAAACATTAAAGCTCTAGCCACATTCAACAGATGTCTATGCTTGCTTTCAACTACCCCATTTTGTTGAGGAGTATAAACGCAAGTAGTTTGATGAACTATACCATTGGATTTAAAAAACTCACCTAACTTGTTATTAATGAACTCAGTACCGTTATCACTTCTGAACATTTTAACACGTTTCCCAAACTGAGTTAACTGTAAACTATGAATAGAAACAATGTTATCAAAAACTTCATCCTTGCTTTTCAACAAGTACACCCAAACAGATCTAGTGTAATCATCAACAACAGTCAAGAAAAACCTATAGCCCTCTCTACTTTGAATATGATAAGGTCCCCATAAGTCTAAATGAACTAATTCTCCAAGAACTTTGGAGGTATGATTGCTTAAGTTGAACTTATCTCTGGTTTGTTTTGCCTTATGGCAAATATCACACGGTGGAGATGCATGCTCACTGCCAAGATCTAGGGTGTCCTTCAGGACCCCAAGCACTTGATCAGCCGGATGTCTCAGTCTGTTATGCCACAACTGGTGTGAGACATAACACATAATGGACATATTAGACTTATTAGAAGAAACCTTAGAAGTATGTGAGTCAGAAGACTCACCCTTAGACATTTGATCAAAAAAAATATAAACCTCCTTGTTTGCTACCAGTCCCCACAATTCTCTTGTGAAGAGAACCCTGAAGAAGGTAACATTTTTACTCATCAAACCCCACAAAAATTTTGCTATCTCTAGCAATTTTATGAACAGATAAAAGATTAACATGAAAGTCAGGAATGACAAGAACATCAAATAAAATAACTCCATTATTAAGTCTATAATTTCCAATGTGATTAATCTTAGCTTCATCTCCATTAGGTTGGGTAACTTTAAGATTTAGGTCAGAAATATCAACAATATTTTCAAGTTGAGAAGTGGAGGAAGTCATGTGTTGATTTGCTCCAGAATCAATTATCCAACCAAGTTGAGAGAAACTAGAGGAGGAATTAGCTATATTGGAGGAATTAGCTATATTTATCATATTGACAGAGAACATACCTGCCAAATTAACAGAAATGTTCTCAAACTGTTTTTGATCAAGAATAGAGAGTAACTTGTTGATTTGATCCTCTATGAGAGATGTTGAGGTGTTCTGACCACAGCCAGAAGTATCCGTAGAACATACATTACTTGATAAAGGCATAAAAGATTGACTGTTTTTAGACTTTGTGAACTGAAAATCTTTTGGAAAACCAATTAATTTGTAGCATCTCTCTATAGTGCGCCCAGTCACTCCACAATGCTTGCAAAGGAGTGGAGGCTTCCCTCCCTTTTTCTTATTATCATTAGTTTTTCCAAAAAAAGCAGTATGTTGACCTTTAGTCTCAGAAGATCGAGTCACCCCACGATGTGATTCTTCTCTAGATACTAAAGAAAAAGCAGTTTTAACACTAGGAAGAGGATCAGTGGTTAAAATGTTACTACGTATATGAGTGTAAGTATCATCCAATCCCATAAAAAACTGCATAAGTTTTATCAATTGATTATGTTTTGAAAAATCATGAGCAGTGTTGTGGTTTGGAAAAGGAGAGTCACTTAAAATAGAACTCAACGCAAGTATACACCTTGAACTACTATAGTCTCGTAACAAGTAATAATGGTATAAGTACCAAGTATCGATCCCACAGGGAAGGTTGGCGAAAGCTCTTTCAAAAAGTCCAATTTGTAAAAACGAATTTCAGATGGCGAATTCGAGGAAATCTTTTATGAGGGGTTTGAATTGTGAGATGTAGATCAATTTTAGAGAAAAGCTTAGGATGCAAAGGTTTGTTAAGACACAAAACAAATAGTCCAATAAAAAGATGTTATAACACCAGGACAATCCTACAGGACAATCCTACAGGACAATCCTACAGGACAATCCTACAGGACAATCCTACAGGATCAACTATCGGGTCAGATGGCCTCCCAGGAGTACACACATGCTGATGTGCTATCGATACGATATCATTTATGTTAGACCTCATGAATCCTAGCACGACACAGTGTTACCATCCTACACCTTATGAGTATAGCATTTGTCATATACTATAGCTATTTATAGCCTTCTCATATTATCTCATATTTTTATATTTATCTTAACTCTGAAAGTTAATGCATTTTCATATACAAAACTAGATGTCAATTAATTTAAATGTAATCTTCAATGAAACATTAGACACCTGAGATAAATAGTAAATAATTGTGTTATATTTGATACACCTCTTTACATTCCTACTTATTTTGGTCTTAACTCTGCCTTACACCCCAAGCTAAAGAGTTTAGCTTATGCTAGCTTGAAATGTAAATTGCAGGAATTGAAATGACTGAAAAGTAAAATACTGGAAAGTAAATGACTGAAAAGTAAATTGCAGGAAATGTAAATTGCAGTAAAGTAAATTGCTGGAAATGTAAATTGCAGAAAAGTAAAATGTAGAAAAATAAATATTAAAGCAGAAAATAGAAGTAAGGAAAAACAGAAAAATACTGCAGGACTGCTGCAGTAACTTGGGCTCGAAGCTACAAAACTTGCGGCCCAAGTAATATCACAAAAAGTGATTTCTTGCCTTGGAACTTGTAGAAAACAGATTTTAGTAACTTAGGGAACACTTTTGAACTTTAGAAGAATGTTGGTTAGAGAAAAGAGAGTAAGAGATTTAGATTGTAACAAAATGAGTAACCGAAAATTAACTAATCTGGAAAATGAGAGAACTAACTTGAAATCTTGAGAGAGAAAAAGAGTACCACGGATGAAAACGTAATTTCTGCAAAATGATTTTAGGAAAAGAAAACCGAAAATAGGAAAATTCCAACTGTTAGTGTATTAAATTGTATCCAAGATTTAGTAAGGAAAGCCTTGTAAAAAGTCTTGTATTTGAGAAGTCAATGAAAGTCAATGATAGTCATATAGTGAGAAAGTCAACATAAGGCTTAGAGGGTTTTAAGTACTTGAGAGTTTGTTCAAGTTACTTGAGAGTTTGTTCAAGTTACTTGAGAGTTTGGTTGGATTACTTGAGAGTTTCATAGTTGGTATAAATAGGTTTAATTCTTGTAATTTTTGTAAGAGCTTAATGTCATAATTCAGATTTACTTTCTCTCTCAACTCTCTCTCTAGAATATATACACTGTTATATCATGATCTTGATTGAGAGTGTTTGAATAGCTTGATTGAATCTGGGAAATACATTTTCACCAACTACTTCGAAAAATACTTATATATTAAAACTACCACCAAGATTAACCACAAAATACTAAAGCCAAACACTAGATGGATCTAGTGTTGGATGTTCCGAATCAAGGGTTACTCCAAGTCTAAAAATGTTACATACACACCCACCTCCACTTTTTTACACCTTAAAGCCATAACAAGGCATACATATTTATACTAACAACTAACTTGGGTCCAAAGGAATTAAAATTACACAAAAGATAATAACCAAAAGGCAAGCCCCTAGTAATTTCCAAAAATTCTGTTTTTAAGATCATGGGCTTGGCCTGGTTATCACATGCCTTCGGCCCAATCATCGGTGGCAGTCCAAAAACACAGCAGCCCAACTGCTAATCCTCCAGCAATCCTACAGCTTTGAAATCAACATTCAACTAACTCCTCCAGGAAGCTGTAGGGTATTTCCACAATCTACAAACATTAATATAAAAGACTAAATTAGACCAAATATTAAGGTAAAAACAACATTACTAAATATAAACCTAAGGGACTACTAAAAAACTAAAATAACAATAAAAAGAGACACAAATGGACTAAATGGGCAAATAAAACAAGTGTAAAATCTACTAAAAAGCAACATAATAGGGTTAATAAACTAACCCTATCACATCCCCAAACTTAAATCGTTGTTTGTCCCCAAGCAACTAAAAAGACAAAGAAAGACTCAAATTTCCTAAAAAATCAAAGAAAAAAAATTTGGAAAAAAATGTCTAAGTTAAGAACATTATGCACACAAGTTTGAAGTTTTAGAGAGAGGCTCACAACAATGAAACTCATAGCCTTTCAAAAAACTAGCGTTACCTTTTAAGTTCAAAACACACCATAGTGAACTATCCTAGGTTCACCTTGTGCTAACCAAAATCATCATGGCATTCAAACATTTTGAAGTTGGGAATGCATTTGGCTTTTTCTTTCTTTTGAAATGCAATGCCTTTTACCTCAAACTCACCTTTCACTCAATGGTACAATTTTTTCTACCATTCATCTCACAATGAGGTATGAGGTGGACACTTTGGTCTCTTTTGACCCTTGGTGCCTTTGGCACATTTGTATGCAAAGAAAATAGAGCTTTTGCTCTTTGAAAATTTTCTTTTTAGACACTTTGCATAATCCTACTGTTAAGTACGAAGGGTAAAGCATTTTTGGAATCAACAATGGGGTGAGAAGTTTACTTTTCAACACATTGACCCTCCCCAAACTTGAGAGTGACAATGTCCTCGTTGTCTAAAAGAACAAATGGGCCTAAAGGATTTTGAATGAAAGCAAATGTGTCAGGATCGAAATTCTAAACAAGAATTTAATAAGCACTCAGAAACTATGTTAAATAAGTCGCGGAAAAACACTTTAACAATAAATCAATCAAACAGTGTATGAACTCAAATCACAAGTTATATTGATTTAACTTAATGATTACAAACAAAACCTCAATCAGTTGAACAAGCTCAACAGACGTTCAATACTTCTCTATTGAAAGGACTACAAAGAACCTTGAGGTTAAATCTCTCTAAATGTATTCTGTATGAATAAAACTATCAAAAACTATATCTAACTATCAAGACTTCTAGACTATATATACAGAACTGATTACAAGATAATTACAAAAGAAATATTGATCTTTAGCATCCATTCCATAATTATCTTCATCATTATCTTCAGCTCCTAGTCTTTCGTATCAATCCATCTTTATCTTCACGATCATCAGAAGCAACATTAATCTCCATAACAGTATTAACTTCCTCAGCAGTACTAACCATGCTTGCAGTATTAATCATGCTAGCAACATTATTCTTTAAGCAGTACTAACTACTAGCAGTACTAACTCTCCAAGCAGTACTAACTTTTCAAGTAGTAGTAATTCTACTAGCAGTAGTATTCTTCAAGTAGCAGTATTAATATCTTCAGTAGTATTAATCTTTAAGCCCAACAGTAGTATCCATCCTTAGTACATTTCAGACCCAACAATCTCCCCCTAACTTAACTTTTCAAATTGAGAAGTTAAGTTCTTCAACATAGGGTCTTCATGATGCTTTCAAAACTCCAACTTAATTCCCAAGATTTGGATCCAGTCCCAGACTTTGATTAATTGTTCTTTTGATCACTATTCTGGCCATTTCTGAACCCTTAGCACATACCAGCTTTGCTCTCAGCATTCCTTGCAGCTTTGCTCTGCTATGGTCATACACCTTGTCCACCAAGAAGTACTCATGATAGCTTTTGTCAAATGTAATCATGTAAACTCCACAATTTTCAAACAACATCCAATGATCAATCTTTTTAAATCCATATTCATGATGCAAATTTTTGATCCTATGTTGCACTCTTTCAGGCTCAAACATCATGCACAAGTACTCCATGGCCATCTTTGTTAGACTCATCCCAGCTTCTTCCAACACTTTGCTATATAAGCTCAGCCCAACTTTGTGCATTTCTTCCAAATCAGACCTGGAACAACTTCTGATAATTTTACCCCATGTAGCATACACTTCATAATGATCACCCATTCTCTTGATCCTGAAGTATTCTTTGCCTTGGTCTACCAAAATATCCCAATGAATGATTTCAGGAGCATTCACTGAAATAGGATCAACCTTCAGAGGTTCTTTATCAGATACTGTCATGTACAAATCAAATTGCACATCAGATTGTCTTGGTTGTTCTGTATATTGACTTGTATGATCTTGATTCTGCTCTAGCACATGTTCTGCTGATTCTGCTTCTGCTCTTTCACTTTCATTCTCCTTTTCAACTTCTTCAATTCTTGGCCTCTTTGCCTGTTTCTTGGTAGCAATAGATTTCTTTCTTTTTATAGCTCCAATTTTCTGAGCTAAGGTCTCTTCTTCCTTCACTTTTGCCATGTCTTTGGTAGGAGTGCCTTCTTCACTGTCAGGGAATGGTTGTTGAATATTCAAATCATGCCTTTCTTTCATTTTTCTTTCAACCTCAACCCTCTGATTGAAATCTCCTTGAAGCTTGGCCATCTCCTTCTTGTACAACTCCTCTATTCTGCTAAATGGCATGTTGGTAAACATTCCTTCAGGGACTCCAATGGACCCTTTCAGGAAGTTTATCATCTTTCTTCTTTCTTGATTGGCCAGGAATGTCTTTGAAGTCTTTCTTTTCTTTTTCCTAGTTGCTCTTATTGTGACTTTCTTAGCAGCAGCATTCTTCAAACTCCTTTGATATTCTTCATTAAGCTTTGTAGACAAATCTAAGGCAATCTGTCTGTCTTTAGCTGTTTGAATCACTTCCTCCTTTTTTTATCTCTTCTTGCAGCTTCTTTGCTAACTCTTCATCCAGGGCTATTTGTGAGGATTTCTTTGATGTCTTCACAGATTCAACCACTTTTTCTTTCCCTTTCCTCTTGATCTCTGTCTCACTAACTTATTTTCTTTTCTTCTCTGAACCACCTTCTTTGATTACCACTCCCTTGGCCTTTTGAGTAGCCTTGGGAGTGTCAGTCTTTGCCTTCACTAGAGTCTCTGCAATTTCTATTTCCTCTGCAGACATACATGTTTCAGCTGCAACTTTATCTGTTTCTACTGCTGTTTCAGTTTCTATTGCTTTTACATTTACTGTTGCTCTACCAATTTCTGCTGCTTTTACAAAAGTTTCTGCTGCTGATTCAGTTACTACTTCTTCCTTCTTTTCTGTTTCAGTGTTCATCTCCCCCTCAAACTGAAATTCCATTCCAACTGGCTTCTCCTCCTCATCTTTAGTTGCTTGAGTCTCCCCCTTTTTGGAAGCATCATGATCAATGCTCCTCTTCTTCAAAACAAACTTGGTTTTCTTCTTTTTGTGCACCAGCCTTAGAACCATGTTTTTGAGTTTGGTAATCTGCACTTGTTGAGAAGTGATCACCTTTTTCATCTCATGTATCTCCAAATTTTGATTATGAACTTCCAGACTTATTGTACCAAGAGTATCCATCAATTCATCATAAGTATATCTGTCCTCACCTCCTTTAGGTGTTTTTACCACCCTTGAAGGATCCTTGGATCTTTTAGTAGAGGCCTTCTGCCTAGCAAAAGCACCTTCTACCCCCGTGGTTTCTTGGCACCTGGGACCTTTAGATGATTGCTCATCTAAAGTTGCCGTGGGGAAGGTCTTAGAGATTTTCACACTGTCCTGTCCTACACCTTGTGCAGACACAGTAGTGTGAGCCTTGCTGCCCACATGCTCATCCTTCTCCTTATAGAGCACCTTCTTGGGGTTGGGAGACACCCCTATGGTTTCCCTTTGGATATTCTCTAATGGAGAATGCTCCATTAGAGGGCTTGTAGGCTTTGGGGGTGAAGATACAGGAAGGGAAGGAACCTTCTGTACCTTTTTCCTTATATATGTTTTGGTGATGGGGGATTTTGGCTTGACAATAGGGATCTGAGGAGTATTAATTGAAATAAATGGTGAGGGTAGGTCATCAGTTTGGTGGTCAGATGTGGGCTTTGACACTGATGCCTCACCATGGGAATGAGACATAACCATCATTGTAGAGAATAATGGTGTCTCTTGTCCAGAAAAGTCCTTACTTGGTCTTTTCATGTTGGAGAATACCTTCCCTTTGGGAGGTTTTGGTACATACACCTCTTGAAAAGAGGGTAGATCCGTCAATTCATTATTTAGTACTTCTTGCACAAACCTTGGATACATATAAAAGCTTTTGGTTTTGGTATCCAGGTTTGACATTAAATCATTGAAAATCATTTAAGCAAAATTAAACTTTCTAGAGGTAGCTAAGCAGACTAGAGCATAAGCTAAGGTACTGCTGAACTCACTCCATCCAGTTGTTTTTCTAGAAATACAATGCTGAAGGGTATGAACAAAGAATCTCCACTGAGGTGAAAATTTTCTCTTTAAGAACTTGTAAACCTCAGTGGGACCTTCATACCCCATACGACTAATTGATTGGAAGAGATATTCTTTGGACAGAGAGGTAATACCTGAGGCATTATCTAGTCGTAGATGAATGCGAATACATCCTTCTGTGATGGTTAGAGGTTTATCACAAACCCTTGATTTGATGACCTGATTGCCATCTTCAGTGTGAATGGAGGCATTGGCCCAGAACTGACGCATGTGCTCCACATAGATTGTGGGATTGACAGTTAAAGCATAGGCGATGTGGGAGGATTTTAGGAAATCCATAATTTGATGAAAACCTTCTGCTTGCTTGGGTTTCTGTAGCATTGCCAACTCATTGTGATCATCAATAAACACCAGTCCTGCCATCTTCTTGATCGAAACTAGGGTTACGCACTGGTAAGTAAGAATTCGAAAGAGAGAGAGAGAGAAGATGAACACTCAAAGGAAATTCAAAGAGCCGTTTGGATTTTGGCGGTCAAAGAGGGTATTTATAAGTGGAGGGTTTCAGTTAGAAGCAGTACTAAGTACCCTAGCAGCATTAAGCCCGCAATACTAACCCATATAAGCAGTAGTAACACAAACTAGCAGTATTAACATAGACTAGCAGTATTAACACAGACTAGCAGTAGTAACACATACCAGCAGTATTAACACAGACTAGCAGTATTAACACATACCAGCAGTACTAACACTGTCTGGCAGTAGAAATAAGGTAAGCAGTAGTAACTTTGCATTAGCAGTATAAACCACCAAGCAGTAGTAACCATACTTAACCATATTTGAACTGGCAGCAGGGTTAATAGTGAGAGCAATATTAACTTAACTAGAAGTACCAAGTTTCTAATCAGCAAGGTAATCTGAAACACTTAAACACACATAGTTAGCAGCACCATGCATAATGCAATATAAGAAAGTAAGCAGGAAGGAATCTATACAGAAATGGTACATAAAGACAATCAGAAGAGGCTTATTCAGTGTTTATCATGCCCACACTTGTGACCAAGAATGTGAATCTACCCACATCAAAAGCTTTGGTGAATAGATCAGCAAATTGGTTACTTGTGTGTACTTTCAAAACCCGAATTAGCTTCTTTTCATTGCAATCTCTAATTCTCAATCCATAGCACCGAATTAGCTTCTTTTCAGCAAATTGGTTACTTGGAGTGTGAAGAAAAGTAACACCATAGTACAACATCTGATTCTCAATCCATAGCACTTGAGAGCAACAGCTTGCAGCAGCTATGTACTCTGCTTCTGTTGTAGAGGTGGACATTGTGGTTTGCTTTTTACACTGCCATGAAACTAGTCTTGCACCCAAAAACTGACATCCTCCTGATGTAGACTTTATATCCAAGTTTGCACCACCCAAATCACTGTCAGAATATGCAAGTAGATCAAATGGTGAGTCATGAGGATACCAAAGACCCAACCTAGGTTGTCCTTTGAGATATCTGAAGATCCTCTTGACTGCTTGAAAGTGAGATAGCTTAGGTCTTACTTGAAATCTGGCACACACACAAACAACAAACATAATATCTGGCCTTGAAGCTGTTAGATACATGAGGGAGCCTATCATAGGTCTATAGTGATGAACATCTACATCCTCCCCCTCAAGATCTGCAGTGATCTGTTTGTGTGTTTCCATAGGTGTGCTTGCAGGCTTTGAATCTGAAAATCCAAATTTTATAAGTATATCCTGCACATACTTGGATTGGCTGATGAAGATACCATCTTTCTTCTGTTTAACCTATAGCCCAAGGAAGAATGTAAGTTCACCCATAGAGCTCATATTGAATCTTTTGTGCATCAGCTCCTCAAACTCTTTGCACAAATAATCTTTTGTGGATCCAAAGATGATGTCATCCACATAGATTTGCACAAGCAGGATGTCCTTCTTCTTCCTTTTGATGAACAGAGTCTTGTCTATTATTCCCCTTTCAAAACCATTTTTCAAGAGATAGGTAGACAGAGTGTCATACCATGCTCTTGGTGCTTGATGTAGCCCATAGAGTGCCTTCTTTAATTTGTATACTCTGTCAGGAAAGTTAGGATTTTCAAACCCTGGAGGCTGACAAACATATACTTCTTCATCAATGGTCCCATATAGGAATGCACTCTTGACATCCATCTGATAAACTCTGAACTTCATGAAAGAAGCATAGGCTAGAAACAGCCTAATTGCCTCAATTCTGGCTACTGGAGCAAATACTTATTCATAGTATATTCCTTCTTCTTGTGTGTACCCTTGTGCCACTAGCCTGGCCTTATTCTTTATCACAATTCCTCTCCCATCTTTCTTATTTCTGATAACCCATTTTGTACAAATTGCCCTTTGTCCTTGTGGAAGTTCAACCAGATCCCATACATCTTGCAGCACAAACTGCAACAGCTCCTCTTGCATTGCTTCTATCTAGCTTGGGTCTTTCATTGCATCATAAGCCTTTTTGGGTTCAATCTAGGATAGAAAACACGATAGCAAGCCTGATTGTAGGTCTTTCAATCTCCCTAACTTGCTTTGTTGCCTTGTGATCATTGGGGAATTGATGTCACCAATCACCAATTAAGGAGGATGATTCTTCTGTGTTCTTGTATGATTGACAACCTCCTCATTAAGATTTTCTTCAAGATTGGAGTCATTCTTTTCTGGAGTGCTTCCACCATACACTGAAGAATTGTCCTCATCAGTCTCATCTTCTGACAGTATGGGCATCTCAGGTCCTGTGATTCCTGAATTATGAGCATCCTCTTTATCACTCTTATTCTCTTCATCACCTTTGTCCTCTTCATCTGCTTTAGTATCTTCATCCTGGTCTGGATCATAATCTTCTGATTCTGAAGCATCATTCTTTTCTTGCTAGCAAAATTCAACAGGATCTACTGTAGGTATTGGAAACAGCACAAACTCTGAACTCTGTGCTTGTACCTTTTCTGAGCTTGTTCCTGCATTTTGCACATTACTAAAACCCAAAGCATTAGTTAGTGATTCAATGTCAAACAACCAATCAGGACCTGTACCAATTTGATTTGGTGTGTTCTCATTGCATTTGAAATTGTCACTTTCCTCTATAATCCTTGAACAACTATTAAATACTTTATATGCCTTACTCTGAGAGGAGTATCCAACAAGAAATCCATCTTCAGCTTTGCTTTCAAACTTACCTAAGTGAGATTTGGTGTTGAGAATAGTGCAAGGACACCCAAAAGGTTTGAAAAAGCCAATAAAAGGTTTATTCTTGTTAAAAAGTTCATAAAGTGTCTTGCCTTGAGATTTGACTACTAGAACCCTGTTTTGGACATAACAAGCAGTATTTACTGCTTCTGCCCAAAAAGTGATGGGTAGCTTTGAATCTGCCAACAGAGATCTAACAGCCTCAATTAGTGTCCTATTTCTCCTCTCAGCAACACCATTTTGTTGAGGAGTTCTAGGAGCACTGTATTGTCTCTCAATACCTTTAGTCTCACAAAAGCTGTTTAAGTCATTGTTTTTAAATTCTGTTCCATTATCAAATCTGATGACTTTAACTCTTAGATTAGTTTGGTTTTCAATCCTAAGAACAAAGGATTTGATCAGTCCACTTGTCTCATCCTTAGTCCTCAGAAAATATACCCAAGTAAATCTAGAGAAATCATCAACAATGACTAAGCAATAAGATTTCTTTCCAATACTCATCACATTTGTAGGACCAAAGAGATCCATATGCAATAATTGAAGAGGTGAAGAGATGGTATTTATTTCTTTGGACTTATGAGAAATTTTGTGCTGCTTACCTTTAAGACAAGCAACACAATGATCATCACATGAAAACACTTTTTGAGGTAAACCTCTTACAAGGTTGTTTTTCACAAGAATGTTCATTGTTTTAAAATTCATGTGACACATCCTTCTGTGCCAAAGAGATGATTCATCTAAAGAAGCTTTTGAAAATAGACAATTTAATGATGAATCAGATGATACATTCTCTAAGTCCAAACAATAAACATTATCCTTCCTAGGAGTTCTAAGTAGTATCATATTTTCATCAACTACCTTGAATCCTGGAGCAAGGATAATACATTCAGTCTCAGTAAATAATATACTATGTTTCTTGTCACAGACCTGTGATACACTTAACAGGTTGTATCTCAATTGCTCAACATAGTATACATCTTCAAAGGACATCCTACCTTTTGATACCATACCTTTTCCACTGATCTTACCTCCTGCTGGATTGTCACCAAAAGCAACATGTCCTCCATCAAAATTTTTGAAGTTTTGAAGGCAGTCCATGTTACCTGTCATGTGCCTAGAGCAACCACTATCTACATGCGAAATGCTCCTCTTCTTGAGCTGTTGGTTGCCCTGCACATAAGATAAAATAGTTAGTTTTTAGGGGGAACCCAAGCCAAAGTGGTATTGGGTTGCCCTTTCTCATCAACATATTTATAATCAGTAATTTTAGTCTGGATGAGATGATCAGATTTAGGAATCTCATGGCTGGAATACTTTGTCAAAATTATGGGCTTGGCAGCATTAACACTGGTAGCAACACTATCCTTGTTAGCAGTACTAACTTGGTTAGCAGCACTAACTTGGTTAGCAACACTAACTTGGTTAGCAGTACTAACTTGGTTAGCAGTACTAACTTGGTTAGCAGTACTATTTCTATCATCAGCACTATTTCTGTTAGCAGTACTATTTGAGGTAGCAGTACTAACAGATTTCTTGACTTTTGGAACCCAAATCTTGACAAAGTTGTTTGCTTTCTTGTTCTGTGAGTTACTCCTTGACTTGCTTGGAGTATTTTCTTTTGATTTAGCAAACTTATTCTGAATATGAGATTTTGCAGTCCCAGTTTTCATTGGTACTGTTCTCATATTAGCAGCCATGTGATTTCTTGATTGCTTCCTATAACCAACTGAATTTTGTGTTTGTTTTTGAAAAGAAAATCTTTGGTTAATAGGATTGAAATAACAGTGTTTGGCTAGATGATTTAACTTGCCACAAATAAAACAAGGCTTTGGTCTATTGATTTTGCTTAGATCAATTCCCTGTTTTTGAGCCAACTGATTATTTCTGTTTCTCTGATTTCCCCTTATTTTATCATGTTTATGGGGCTTGTTCTGTTGACAAGTATAGGGATTTACAACAGAGGTTTGCATGTAGTGAACTCCCTGTACCTTTTCTTTTCCTTTCCTGGAGGTCTCAACTTTCTCACTCTTAACAGTCTCTTTCTCTGTCTTGGACATCTCCACTTTATCACTCTTGATAAATGGTTTACCCCCTCTCTCATTTGTAAGAATATGGTTTTCTAAGGGAATATCTTTATGGTCTTCCTTATTCTTACTCTCAGAGTTCTCTTCTTCAGAATCTGCCTCAACCACTACTTTGTTTAATGGATCTACTTATGTGGCTCCTTCAGGTAAGTCATTCTTATCATGTCTTTCTAAGAGGTCTGAGGTGGGAGGAATATAGTTATTATTGTAAGGTGGAGGAGTGTTGTTGTAGCCTATACCTCTCTTTAGTTTGTCATGAATTTGAGATTTAAGTAAAGAGTCCATTGCTTTAGAAGCATTGGAATATTTCTCAATGTCTAGTTTGGCCTTCTCAAATTCACTCTTAACTTTTTCACTCCTCTCTAGACTTCTCTAGCTTAATCTCTAACTGATTCTTCTCCCACTTCCAATAGTTGAGATCATATGAATATTGAAGTTCATTGGCTTGATATGCCTTTATTTTTTCTTCAAACATCCCAACGATCACAACGTACTCTCTTCTATCTTTCTCTAACCTTTTAAGGTCATCACACATGCTCTGATTGTGATCCCTGTACTTTTTAACAGTTTCAAGACATGCTTTAGAGCAAAGGTTAGATTTTACCTAAGTTGGGATTACAGTGCTTGATGACTCTGAAACCTCAGCCATCAATGCTTGGTTCTGTATTGCGTCCTCTGCTTGATCACTCCAATCAAAGCCCATCCCTTCTTGTGAAACAAGAGCTTGAGGTGAATTCCTGTTATAGTTAGTGGACTTTGGTTGTTGATTATTGCTTCCATGCTGTTGAGCAGTTCCTCCTCTGCACTCTCTTGCAAAGTGTCCCAGATTATGGCATTTGTAACATTCCACCTTGGATTTATCAAAGCCAGCACCATCTTCTCTTCTCATGGAAAAATTGTTTCTACCTGTTCTTTTGATGAATCTTTTGACTCTCATGGTGAGATTTGCCATCTGCCACTTGATATCCATCTCTTCAAGGTCATCTACATTGATCTGCTCCAGATCATCATTGATAAAAGCAGATTTAGCATGACTAGCAAGGAATGCTTCCAAAACAGAATCATTGGACCCATCCTGTTTTGAGCCATAAGCAGCACTAACTGATTATGTATTAGCAGTAGAATCAGTAGTAGATGATAGGAGGGCAGCATTATGAGAGTATCCAGATGGCCTTTTCTTAGATTCAACTTCTGCTTCAAACACCCTTAGATCATTGTAGAGATCATCAAGCTCCTTATCCTCCAGATTATCATTCTGTCTAAAGGATACAATGTACATCACCCATTCTTCACCAAGAGATCTTATCAGTGGCCAACTCTCCAATCAACTTGTTGAATCTATCAAAGGTTTGAGTCATGGACTCATTCTTTGTAGACATAAAATTCTCATATTGTTGTTTGAGAATTGCCTTCTGATTTCTCTTAGTGCTTTTAGTACCTGAAAATCTCTTCTCCAATGCATTCCACAGGATTTGAGCATCAGAACAGTTGCAAAACTGATGTTGGTATTCATTAGGAATTGCCAAGAGCAGAGTGCTCAAGGCTTTCATCTCAGTCTGCCTCATCTTTCTTTCTCCATCAGTCTTTGGTGGAGTTCTCTTGCCATCTGCTCCCATCTTTCCTTCATTGGAGGGACCATTCTCAATGATATCCCACATTGAGTAATCTATAAGAAGAATATACTGCTTGATTCTGATTTTCCACATGTCAAACTCATTGGGTTTGAGCATGGGAACCTTTGAAACAAGAACACTGTCATGAGATCCGTCCATGATGATTTTTGATTTCAGAGTTGAAGGCTCTGATACCACTTGTCAGGATCGAAATTCTAAACAAGAATTTAATAAACACTCAGAAACTATGTTAAAGAAGTCGCGGAAAAACACTTTTACAATAAATCAATCAAACAGTGTATGAACTCAAACCACAAGTTATATTGATTTAACTTAATGATTACAAACAAAACCTCAATCAGTTGAACAAGCTCAACAGACGTTCAATACTTCTCTATTGAAAGGACTACAAAGAACCTTGAGGTTAAATCTCTCTAAACGTATTCTGTATGAATAAAACTATCAAAAACTATATCTAACTATCAAGACTTCTAGACTATATATACAGAACTGATTACAAGATAATTACAAAAGAAATATTGATCTTTAGCATCCATTCCATAATTATCTTCATCATTATCTTCAGCTCCTAGTCTTTCGTATCAATCCATATTTATCTTCACGATCATCAGAAGCAGCATTAATCTCCATAGCAGTATTAACTTCCTCAGCAATACTAACCATGCTTGCAGTATTAATCATGCTAGCAGCATTATTCTTTAAGCAGTACTAACTACTAGCAGTACTAACTCTCCAAGCAGTACTAACTATTCTTCTAGCAGTACTAACTTTTCAAGCAGTAGTAATTCTACTAGCAGTAGTATTCTTCAAATAGCAGTATTAATATCTTCAGCAATATTAATCTTTAAGCCCAGCAGTAGTATCCATCCTTAGCACATTTCAGACCCAATAAAATGGGTCTAAAAGAAGTTCAAGGCCAAGGAGGGTGAAACTCTGAGGCAAAACGAGGAGGAGGTGGAGGAGATAAAAGAGGAAAAGAAAAAGGCTGAAAGAGTGGTTTCTGATCCTATTGCCCTGGTGGTGAAGAAAAAGTCTGTAAACTTGAAAAAGAAGAAGAAGGTCATAGTTTCTGAGTCGGAGGAGGCTGATAGTGAAAGGAATTTTGATTCCGATGACTGTGAGAACTTAAAGCAGGCAATGCTCATGTTGACTAAAGCTTTTCAGAAGAAGTTCTACAAAAAGCTTGGTTCGAACAGTTAGAGGTATTCTTCAGGCTCACGCAACTATGAACACAAGAAAAGAATTGAAGGAAAGATAATGGAGGAGAAGAGGCCTGATGAAAAGAAGTATAGAACTGAACAGAAGAAAGAGCCATAACCGACTAAGTGTTACAACTGCAGTAAGCTCGGACATTTTGCGAAGGACTGCCGAAAGCCCAGAGTCCGAAACTATGAGTATTACAAGAACAAGATGCTCTTGGCCAAGCAACAGGAGGCTGGCAAGGCACTTATGGCGGTAGATGAGTTCTGGCTCGACCACTCAGAGGAAGAAGAAGAGAAAGAAGAGAAAGCCCATCTGTCCTTCATGGGTAAAACAGAGATGGAAGCTGAAGCTGATTCTGAGAAGAAGACACTGAAGAGCTATGTGATATGTCTAAATCAGATTTTCTTAATGCTATGCAAGCTATGATGATTGAACTCCAGGAAGTAAAGTCTAAACATGAACGCGAAAAAGGTATCTTTAAAGAAAACAAACAGTCAATACTGAAACTTAGCAAGGATCTTGCTGAGAAGAACGTATTGATTGAAGCCTTACATAAAAACATCGATACCAGTGCAAAAGAAAAGGCTATACTTCACAATGAATTATCTGAAACTACTTCAGAGTATAAACTGTGTCAATTTGAGTCAAAAGAGATTGTTAAAAAGTGTTCATTTCTTTCAAAAGAAAATAAGTCTTTAACTGATAAAGTGAATGTGTTGGAAGAAAAACTTTACACTTTAGGTCAAACTTAACAGACATTCATTTGAATAAACCTAAAGAGAGTAGTGAGTGTTGGGGACTTGGTTACGAGAACCCACACTACCTCAAAAAGGGTATTTCTAAAGTGCATACGCTTTATGACTTTGGATTTTTAAAACTGGCACCACAATACCTTGAACTCAAAGTTAAGTGGACCAAACTGTCTGACGAGGATGAAGCTATGAAAAAAGAGAAACGGAAGAACACAACTAAAATGCAACTTCCATTTCGTTATGAGAAGTTGAATTATAGTTATAGTTCTGATAAATCAAAATTCTTTTCTAATGACTATTTTGAGAGTTATTTTTCAAAAGAGTTGGAGGCTAAGCCTATCGAAGGTAAAATTTATGTACCTCCTCTCATGTTGGAAAGTAAAATTTCTGAACGCGAGAATACTCTAGCCGAAGAAAGAATTTTGATGGATTTAGAACAAACAGTGTTCTCCACTGTGCTTAAAAATTCTGATTTTTCTAAATCTTCTAAAGCTTCAAAATCCGATGATATTTCTGATCTGTTTAATGAAGAGTTTGATTTCTTAAACTCTGAAGGTGATTTAGATGACTGTGTTGGTCAATTTGTTTTTAATGCTAAACTTCCTGATCATTCACAGTTTATTATACTCTTTTTTGGGTTACCTAGTGTGTATGAAAATGCTGAAACATCAACGAAAGTTGATAAACCAGTTTCTGTGAATTCTAAGAGTGCCAAAGGTAAAAAGA
This sequence comes from Arctium minus, assembly GCA_954870635.1. Lineage (NCBI taxonomy): Eukaryota > Viridiplantae > Streptophyta > Magnoliopsida > Asterales > Asteraceae > Arctium > Arctium minus. Next base: position 123,122,142 of record OX941082.1, read on the forward strand.
AGAAATCTAGGCATACACAGAAACAGAACACCACTGGTAAGCCAAAGAAAAAGAAATCTCTCAAAACTCACAGTTCTAACTCTAAAGTTTCAAATGTTTCAGATGTGAGAAAGAAACGGACCGGAGTGAAATCAGCATGCATGGTTACCAAAGCAGAAGATTGAAGAGAATGCTAAATCATTTTCTGATTCTACTTGTAATAGAGGAACTTCTAGTACTTCAGATATAGTTGAGAATATTGCTTTCAATAAACAAAAACTTGTATCTTCTTACAAGAAATATTCAATAAAGCAATTGTTCCAATTATCTCCGTCTGCTAGAAAGTCTTCTAATTATAAAAGAAATGATTATGCGTCTCGACAATATTCTGATGTTTGGTTTGGCACATATCATGTATATTCTTATCATACTAATGCTTCAAGTGATTTTCAAAAGAAAAGAGGACCCAAATTTAAATGGATGCCAAAATCTTGCGCTAACATAGTAGGACCCATCTATAAATGGGTACCTAAAGCTATTGTTTCGTGATTTCTCCTGTGCAGACCAGTCATATGTGGTACTTGGATTCTGGTTGCTCCAAGCATATGACCGGGCAGAAAGATATTTTATCTAATTATACAGAGAAATACTGCGGAACAGTTCGATTTGGCAACGACCAGTTCTCACCAATTCTGGGTTATGGTTATGTGATTCATGACAATGTCACGATTACGAAGGTGAGCTATGTTGAAGGATTAGGGAATAACCTATTCAGCATTGTCCAGTTCTGTGACAAAGATCTAGAGGTAAATTTCAAGGCCAAGAGATGTTCTGTGCATACTGAAGATGGTAAGGAACTCTTGGTCGGTACGAGAAAGTCTAATCTCTACACGATTAATTTGTCAAAAGTCAAGACTAAAAATGAGGTTTGTCTACTATCAAAAGCCTCGCTACAATAAAGCTGGTTATGGCACCGAAGGCTTTCTCACCTGAATTTTCGTTAAATCAACAAACTGGTCACGGACAAATTGGTGAAAGGACTTCCTGAGCTTAAATATGTCAAAGAACATTTGTACGCAACATGCGAGAAGGGTAAGATGAAGAGAGCTCCTCATAAGCCGAATCCTGAGCCTAGTACAAGTTCTTCACTTGAGTTGTTACATATGGATCTATGTGGTCCTATGCGTACGCAAAGCATAAACGGCAAAAATTATGTATTAGTTATTATGGACGATTATTCGCGGTACACATGGGTCAAATTTCTGAGATCAAAATATTAGACGCCCGAAGTCATCATCACATTCTTAAAGACAACCCAAGTGAATCTGCAAAAGCAAGTCAAGCTTCTTCGTACGGATAATGGCACAGAATTCAAGAACAAAGCTGTAGAAGATTATCTCGAATCGGTCGGGATAACACATCAATATTCTGCTGCCAAAACGCCAGAACAGAATGGAGTAGTAGAGATATGAAACCGAACGCTAGTCGGGGCCGCTCGATCTATGCTTAGTCAATCGGATCTACCTCTGTTTCTTTGGGCTGAAGCTGTATCGACTGCATGCTATACACATAATCGATCTATAATACATCACCGGTTTGGTAAAACACCTTATGCTTTGTTAAATAATTGTACACCTAACATTAAACACTTTCATATTTTTGGATGCAGGTGCTTCGTACTAAACGACAGAGAGAGCTTGAATAAGTTCGGACCAAAGGCCGACGAAAGCATCTTCATTGGATACTCTCAAACATCTGCTGCCTATCGGGTGTATCTAAATAAGTCAAAGATTGTGATAGAGAGCGTAAATGTAACATTTGATGAGGACTTGGCTTCTGAACAACACAATTTAGAACCCATAATTACAGGAGTACTAGCTTCTGGACAAATCAGTCCAGAACCTGTGTCTAATGCTACTAAATCAGATGAAGCTTCATCGTCTACTTCACATTTATCTGATTTAGATCTTTTGTTTGAATTGTTTTATGATGAATTTCTTGGAACTAAAGTGTCAAAACCTGTTGTGGTTGACAGATCAGAAGATTCACGAAAAAATCAACCAACCACTTCATACATATCTACTTAATCAAATTCCCCGATTCAGCGAGAGATTCCAAAAGTTGAAGATGTGAACATTAATGATGAGCCAGAAGTTACTGAATCAGTTGGTTGCACTGTAACGACTACTCAACAGCCAGAAACTGTTGTACCAACTGAAGCTTCTGCACATAATCATTCAACTGAACAACTCCCTTAACAAGAAGAAACTGATAGTGGATATTTAGATGAGAATCATGATCAATCTACATTAAATCCACTCCCTCACGAACACAAGTGGACCAAAGAGCATTCGATAAGCCAAATTATTGGAGATCCATCTTTACCGGTGCAAACTAGGTCTGCTACATTAAATATGTGTATGCATGACTCATTTATGAGCAAGATAGATCCAACTCGCGTATCAGAAGATCTAGCTGACTCGGATTGGGTAACTGCAATGCAAGAGGAGCTAAACCAGTTCGAAGCATTAAAAGTCTGGAGACTAGTACCAAAACCCGAAGGTAAATCTATAACTGGTACAAAATGGGTATTCAAAAACAAAAAGGACGAAGATGGTATCGTGATCAGAAATAAAGCAAGACTTGTCGCTAAGGGATACAGGCAGGAGGAAGGAATTGATTATGACGAGACTTATGCTCCAGTGGCACACATCGAAGCGATCAGAATGTTTCTTGCATATGCTGCCCACAAGAACTTCACTGTCTACCAGATGGACGTGAAGACTGCCTTTCTAAATGGCATTTTAAAGGAGGAAGTCTACGTCTCACAGCCTGAAGGCTTTGTTAATCCAGAGAAACCGCATCATGTATACATTCTGAATATATCACTTTATGGTTTGAAATAAGCACCTCGAGCCTGGTACGAAGTTTTATCTAAATTCCTAGTCAAGTCGGGCTTCACGAAAGGTAAGATCGATACTACTTTGTTTATTAAAAAGGAAAAATCAGATATCATATTAATTCAGATTTATGTGGATGACATCATATTTGGCTCAACAAATCCAAAATACTGTAAGAATTTTTCTAACCTCATGGTGTCAAGATTTCAGATGAGTATGATGGGAAAGATGAATTTCTTTCTTGGATTACAAGTCAAACAATTTTCTACGGGGATTTTTATCAATCAATCAAAGTACATTTTCTATATTCTTAGAAATTTTAAAATGGAAAATTGTACACCAATTGGAACCCCGATGACACCAGGATCTAAGATTGGCACTGATCCTTCAGGAAAAGCTGTCGATGTTAGAACTTATAGAGGGATGATTGGTTAGAACAATTTTCTAGTAGGCTGGATATTATGTTTTCTACATGTCTATGTGCTAGATATCAGGCTAATCCATAAGAATCCCATTTGTCTGCGGTCAAAAGGATCTTTAGATATCTGAAGGGCACTGCAGATCTTGATCTGTGGTATCCTAAGGATACTAGTTTTGAACTGACAACTTACTCAGATGCAGATCATGCAGGCTGTATGTTGGATAGGAAAAGTACATCGGGGCACATACAATTTCACGGCGATAAACTCATAATTTGGGCATCAAAGAAACAACTTTGTGTATCCACATCAATAGCTGAGGCAGAATACGTCGCTACGTGTTGGGAATTCAGAATTGCACAAGTATGGTTAATATTGCTAACCAAGATTACTACTGCTTGATGAAGTTACTACTGCTAAGCAAAGTTAGTACTGCTAGTAGTTAGTACTGCTGAAGTTAGTACTGTCAGATCAAAGTTAATACTGCTGAGCACAGTTACTACTGCTGAAGAAGATTAATACTGCTCAGAGTGTTAATACTGCTACAACTTAATGCTGCTTAAGAGATAATCAAGATACGTGCAGATCAAGACTGAAGATAATCATGGAAAGCTTGGAGATAACTATGGAAGATTATACTGAAGATCTTTTATAATTTGTAATTATCTTTTATCTTTAGTATATGTATAGAATTATTGTGAATAGTTTAGAACATCAAGTTAGACAATATTCTGAGTTTTTACTTACATAGAGAGAATCAACCACAAGGTTTAGAACCCTAGTTCTAGAGAAGTAGAATTCGTATTGGTGAGCCTGTTCATCAATATTGAGGTTGTGTGTGAAATCTTGTAGCTTTGAATCATTCAATAAAGTTTACAAGTTGAGATTCTGATTCACTGTTTCATTGATATTCTGAATATTAAAGTGTTATTCCACAAACTTCTTTAATATTGTTTCTGAGTTCATTATTCTTGTTAAGAATTAGATCCTGACAAGTGGTATCAGAGCTAGTATTCTCAGAAACATTTATTCATCATGGAAAACACAGTTGAATCAAACAGCACTCTTGTCTCAAAGGTTCCAATGCTCAGATCGAATGAGTTTGACATGTGGAAGATAAGAATCAAGCAATACATTCTCCTCACAGATTACTCTATGTGGGACATCATTGAGAATGGCCCATCTGATGAAGGAAAAATTGGTGCAGATGGAAAAAGAACTCCACCAAAGACTGATGCAGAAAAGAAGATAAGGCAGACAGAGATGAAAGCCTTGAGTACACTACTCTTGGCTATTCCCAATGAATATCAACACCAATTCTGCAATTGCACTGATGCACAGATGCTTTGGAATGCTCTAGAGAAGAGATTCTCTGGTACCAAAAGTACCAAGAGAAATCAGAAGGCAATACTGAAGCAATTGTATGAAAACTTTATGTCAACTAAGAATGAGTCCATGACTCAAACTTTTGACAGGTTTAACAAGCTGATTGGTGAACTAGCTACTATGGGAGTACAGATTGATCAAGATGATGTAAACAGAAAGTTCTTAAGGTCCCTTGGAGATGAATGGACCATGTATACTATTTCATTCAGACAAAATGAACAACTAGAAGAAAAAGAACTTGATGATCTGTACAATGACCTTAGAGTGTTTGAATCTGAGGTGGAGGCAAAGAAGAAGTCTTCTGGATATGTTCATAATGTTGCACTCCTATCAGCATCAATTGATTCTATCGCTAGCCCTGAATCAGTTAATGCTGCTAATGGAGCAAATCAAGAAAAAGGCACTGAATCTGTTTTTGAAGCCTTTCTTTCCAGCCATGGAAACTCTTCTTTAATCAATGATGACTTGGAACAACTTCATCCTGATGATCTTGAAGAGATGGATATTAAATGGCAGATGGCCATGCTTTCTATGAGGGTGAAGAAGTTCATCAAGAGGACAGGGATGAATAACTTCTCCCAAAGAAGAGAAGATGGAGCAGGCTTTGACAAGTCAAAGGTAGAATGCTATAAATGTCATATGAAGGGACACTTTGCCAGGGAATGCAGAAGTGGTGTGTCTCACAATAACCACCAACAAGCTCAGACTGGTAGCTTCAACCAGAACAGAAACTCTACTCAATCCCTTGTTTCTCAACAAGGAATGGGGTTTGACTGGAGTGATCAAGCAGAAGAGGCTATTCAAAATCAAGCTCTCATGGCAGAGGTATTTGATCTCCCAACTGAGGTAAGTTCTAATCTCTGTTCTAAAACTTGAATAGACACTGTTAAAAGGTACAGGGATCACAACCAAAATATGAGTGATGACCTTAAGAGGTTAGCAAAAGATATAAAAGACTATGTGAGAATTATAGAGAGGTTTGAGGAACAAATTAAAGGTTTCCAAGCCAATGAACTTCAACACTCATATGACACAAATTACTGGAAGTGGGAGAAAAAGGATCTAGAACTCCAACTGACAAAGTCTAAAGAGGAGAATGAAAAGTTGAGAGGAGAGCTAGCCAAAGTTAAGCTAGATGTAGAAAAGTTTTCCAATGCTTCTAAAGCAATGGACTCTTTACTACAAACTCAGATTCATGACAACCTGAGAAGAAGTATTGGGTACAATACCACACCACCACCATACAACAACAACTACATCCCTCCTACATCGGACTTGCTAGAAACCAAAGATAGGAAGGACTTGCCTGAGGGAGCCACTAAGATAGATCCCTTAGATGAAGTAGTTGTTGAGGAAAAAACTAAGAAAGAAGTTGGTAAGGGTAAGGAGAACACTGTGAGTGGTGAGATTCCTCTAGAGAATCACATTATTACCAATGAGGGTTGTGGAAAGATTTGGGTAAAATCTAAGGACATAGAGAAGACTGAGGGAAATTCTAAGCAGGTCCATTATAAGCAGACCACAGTTGTGAATTCTGTTCCTTGCAAACAGTGTGCTTGTACTAAATCTGAGCCCCTAAAACATGATAAAAGGATGGGTAATCAAAGAAACTGGAATAATCAGTGGGCACAAAAACAAGGGGTTGATCTGAGTAAAATAAATAGACCAAAACCTTGTTTTATTTGTGGAAAGCTCAATCATATTGCTAAATACTGTTATTTCAATCCTATGAACCAAAGGATGAATTTTCAAAGATCTGTGCAAAAACCCTTTGGTTATAGGAAGAATGAAAGGAACCATGTGGCTAAGAAATCTGTTAAATCTAAAAGCCACATGAAGAAAAAGACTGTTGAGGAGAGTGTCAAGATGTGGGTTCCCAAAAGCACTAAAACTGTTAGTACTGCTACTACAAATAGTGCGGCTGACAAAGATAGTGCTGCTAGAAGCAATACTACTGCTATCAATGTTAGTGCTGCTAACATGGTTAGTACTTCTTCAAATATTAATACTGCTAACTTTGTTAGTGCTGCTAACAAGGTTAGTACTGCTAAAACTGTTAGTGCTGCTAACTCTGTTAGTACTTCTAAAGTTAGTACTGCTTCTAGTGTTTGTGCTGCTAAGCCAATCATCTTGACAAAGTACTCCAGTAAAGAGTGCTCAGAGATTAAAAACCTCATCAAAAAGGAATGTAAATACTTTGATGAGAAAGGGAGACCCAAGACCACTTTGGCTTGGGTTCCCAATCAATACTAATTGTTTTATCTTATGTGCAGGGCAACCAGCAGCTCAAGGGGAAGAGCATCTGTCATGTTGATAGTGGTTGCTCTAGGCACATGACAGGGAACATGTCTTGCCTCAAGAATTTCAAGAAAATTGATGGTGGGCATGTTGCTTTTGGTAATACTCCAGATGGAGGTAAGATCAGTGGTAAGGGAGATGTAACCAAAGGTAAAATGACCTTTGAAGATGTATTCTATGTTGAGCAATTAAGGTACAACCTGTTAAGTGTATCACAGGTTTGTGACAAAAAGCATAGTATATTATTTACTGATTCTGAATGCATTATCCTTGCTCCTGGATTCAAGGTAGTTGATGAAAAGATGATACTACTAAGAACTCCTAGAAAGGATAATGTTTATTGCTTAGATATGGAAAGTGTTTCAACTGATTCATCCCTAAACTGTCTTGTTTCAAAAGCATCTTTGGATGAATCATCACTTTGGCACAGAAGGATGTGTCACATGAACTTTAAAACAATGAATAAACTTGTTAAAAACAACCTTGTAAGAGGTTTGCCTTCAAAAATCTTTTCATGTGATGATCATTGTGTTGCCTGTCTCAAAGGCAAACAACACAAAACTTCTCATAAGTCCAAAGAGTTGAACACTATCTCTAATTCTCTTCAGTTGTTGCATATGGATCTGTTTGGGCCTACAAATGTTATGAGTATAGGCAAGAAATCATAATACTTAGTTATTGTTGATGATTACTCTAGATTTACTTGGGTATATTTTCTAAGGACTAAGGATGAGACAAGTGGACTGATCAAATCCTTTATTCTAAGAATTGAAAACCAAACAAATCAAAAGGTAAAAGTCATTAGGTCAGACAATGGTACTGAATTTAAAAATCATGACCTAAACACCTTTTGTGAGGAAAAAGGAATTGAGAGGCAATACAGTGCTCCTAGGACTCCACAACAAAATGGTGTTGCTGAGAAAAGGAATAGGACACTGATTGAAGCTGCTAGATCTCTGTTAGCTGATTCAAAACTACCAATTACTTTCTGGGCTGAAGCAGTTAATACTGCTTGCTATGTCCAAAACAGATTTCTAGTAGTCAAGCCTAAAAACAAGACACCTTATGAGCTTTTAAATAAAAGAAAACCATTTATTGGATTTTTCAAACCTTTTGGGTGTCCTTGTACCATTCTCAATACCAAAACTCACTTAGGAAAGTTTGATAGCAAGGCAGATGATGGTTTTCTTGTTGGTTACTCATCTCAGAGTAAGGCCTACAGAGTTTTTAATTCTTCTTCTAGAATAATTGAGGAAAGTGACAATGTTAAATGCAATGAGAATACACCAAACCCTATTGGTTCTGGTCCTCAGTGGTTGTTTGACATTGATTCACTAACTAACTCTTTGGGTTACAGTAGTGATGAGCATGCAGGTTCAGGAAGTGGAGGATCAGGGAATGTACAAGTACAAGACATTATTCCTCAGTCTGTGATATTTCCATTACCTACAATAGAACATGTTGATTTCTGTGAAAAGGATACTATGACTGAACCAATTCAGAGTGAAGAAGAAAGAAGAGATGAGGAAAATCAAGTGCATGAAGAGCCAGAAGTAGCTGATGAGATCACCTCATCTGACTTAAATGATTCCAATCTAGAAGTAGGAATCAATGAAGAACCTAGTCATCAGACTATAACTCAAAAGAACCATCCTCCAGAGCTGGTCATAGGAGACATCTCTTCTCCTATGGTTACTAGGAATCAAAGCAGACTTCAAGAGCTGCAGGATCAGCAACACACACTACTCTCTTGCTTTCTATCTCAGATTGAGCCTAAGAAGATTTATGATGCCGTGAAAGACTCCAGTTGGATAGAAGCTATGCAAGAAGAGTTACTTCAGTTCAAATTGCAAGAAGTTTGGGACTTGGTGGACCTTCCAAAAGGTCATAGAGCTATTGGCACCAAGTGGATTTTCAGGAATAAAAAGGATGAGAGAGGAATAGTCATCAGAAACAAAGCAAGGCTTGTGGCACAATGGTACACTCAGGAAGAAGGTATAGACTATGATGAAGTTTTTGCTCTAGTTGCAAGGGTAGAGGCAATTAGGCTATTTCTAGCCTATGATTCATTTATGCAGTTCAAGGTATACCAGATGGATGTAAAGAGTGCCTTTCTTTATGGAACAATTGATGAAGAAGTATATGTCTGTCAGCCCCCTGGATTTGAAAATCCATCATATCCTGACAGAGTTTACAAACTGAAGAAAGCTCTCTATGGTCTGCATCAAGCCCCAAGAGCATGGTATGATACTCTGTCTACCTATCTCTTGGAAAATGGGTTTGAAAGAGGTATAATTGACAAAACTCTTTTCATCAAAAGAAGAAAGAAGGACATCCTACTTGTTCAGATCTATGTGGATGACATCATCTTTGGGTCCACAAAAGATCAGATGTGTAGAGACTTTGAAGAGTTGATGCACAAGAGCTTTAAAATGAGTTCAATGGGTGAACTTACTTTCTTCCTTGGGCTTCAAGTGAAACAGCAGAAAGATGGAATCTTCATAAGCCAATCAAAATATGTGAAAGACATCCTGAACAAATATGGTTTATCAGACTCAAAGCCAGCAATCACACCAATGGAGACTCATAAACAGATCACTGCTGATCTTGAGGGGGAGGATGTTGATGTCCATCTTTATAGATCAATGATTGGATCTCTCATGTATCTCACAGCCTCAAGACCAGATATTATGTTTCCAGTGTGTGTTTGTGCCAGATTCCAAGTCAAGCAAAAGCAATCACATCTTCAAGTTGTTAAGAGGATTTTCAGATACTTAACAGGGCAACCTAGATTAGGTCTTTGGTATCCGTATGAATCCAACTTTGACTTGATTGCATATTCAGATAGTGACTTGGGAGGTGCTAATATGGACAGAAATTCTACTTCAGGGGGATGTCAACTTTTGGGTGCAAGACTAGTATCTTGGCATTGTAAGAAGCAAACCACAGTGTCCTTATCTACAACAGAAGTTGAATACATTGCTGCTGCAAGTTGCTGCTCTCAGGTTCTATGGATTCAGAATCAAATGCTGGACTATGGGTTAACCTTTCTTCACACTCCAATCTTCATTGACAATAGCAGTGCTATAAGCATTGTTAACAATCCAGTCAAGCACTCTAAAACAAAGCACATTGAGATCAGGTATCACTTTATTAGAGATTGTAATGAAAAGAAGCTTATTCAAGTTGCTAAAGTTCATACTGACAACCAGTTTGCTGATCTATTCACTAAAGCTTTTGATGTGGGTAGATTCACCTTCTTGGTCACAAGTGTGGGCATGATCAACTCTGAATGAGCTCATATTTAAAAAGTGACTGTATACCTGTTATTTGGTTGTTTTTGTTTTTACTAATCATCTTTCTCAGGAAGTATATTGCCTTGTTCAGACCAACCCAAGCTTCAAAAGTGTAAGTGCAGTTAATACTGCTAGTTGGTTAATACTGCTCTCAGTTAATACTGCTAGTTGGTTAATACTGCTAGTGGTTAATATTGCTCTCAGTTAATACTGCTAGTTGGTTAATACTGCTAGTGGTTAATACTGCTCTCAGTTAATACTGCTAGTTGGTTAATACTGCCAGTGGTTAATACTGCTCTCAGTTAATACTACTAGTTGGTTAATACTGCTCTCAGTTAATACTGCTAGTTGGTTAATACTGCTAGTGGTTAATACTGCTCTCAGTTAATACTACTAGTTAGTTAATACTGCTAGTGGTTAATACTGCTTATGTCCCGAATCGTATAAATACACTCTTTGCCCGCCTAAAAGCTCATAACGACTCTTTGATTACTATTCATCTGCTCTCTAACCCTTTTCTCTCAAGCACCAAGTGTTTCAGTCCAGAATACTCAAGCTCGATGGCAACTATGACGTTCATTGATGAACATAATGAGATTGCAATGCTGCAAAAGCCGAAGCAGGCTGATGGATTTCACCAGATAGTCGATTTTCTCAAGACAAGCCATATTGCGTATGCTCTTACAGTGTCTCCAACAATCTACATTGAGCACCAAAAACAATTCTGGTCAAATGCCACCATTGTTACTGAAAATGGTGTGCAAGTTATCAATACAAGGGTGTGTGACAAACCCTTGACAGTTTCTGAAGAGGTAATTCGCATTAGTCTACGTCTAGACGATGCCTCAGGTATCTCATCTATCTCTAATGATGAACTGTTTTCTACTCTTCCTAGAATGGGGTATGGAGGCCCATTGGGTGTTTTTAAGTTCTCAAAAGCTAAATTTTCTCCCCAATGGCGGTTCTTTGTCCATACCCTGATGCACTGTATTTCTAAAAAGACTACTGGATGGAGTGAGTTCAGCAGTACCATTGCTTATGCTTTGGTCTGCTTGGCCACTGCCAGAAAGTACAATTTTTCTAAAATGATTTTCAATGACCTTGTGTCAAACTTGGGAAACAAAAAGAGTTTTTATATGTACCCAAGATTTGTACAGGCAGTTATAACCAATGAATTGACGGATATGCCTCAATTTGACGAGGTATATGTACCCAAAATCCCCAAAGGTAAGGTCTTTTCAAATATGAAGAGATCTCCATTGGACTCGGAAGGAGTTGACACCCCATTGTTCTCTACAATGATGGTGGTGTCCCACAATGAAGAAGGTATGGCTTCAGGGTCAAGGCCCTCATTAGACCATCCCACTGAAAGCCAATCCCAACCTTTAATCAGCATATCAATCCCTCAGTCCCTTCTTCAAAAATCAACTTCTCCAATCACCAACACATACATAAGGAAAAAGGTAAAGAAGGCTCCTTCCCTTCTTGTATCTTCACCCTCAAAGCCTTTAAGCCTTCTAATGGAGAATTCTCCATTAGAGAATATCTATAGGGAAACCACAGGGGTGTCTCCCAACCCCAAGGAGGTGCTCAATGAGGAGATGTATGAGCATATGGGTGAGCAGGTTGCCACTACTCCTGCTAGCACAGAGGAGGACAGTGGTAACATCAATAAGACCTCCCCCATGGCAACTTTGAATGAGCAATCATTCAAAGGTCCTAGGTGCCAAGAACCAAGGGGGTGGAGGGTGCTTCTGTTAGGCAGAAGACTTCCACTACTAAAAGATCCCATGATCCTTCAAAAGGGGGTAACATTTCTGGAGAAGGTGAGGACAGATATGACTATAATGAATTGATGGAAACTATGGGCAACATCAATATGGATGTAATCAAGCAAGGCAAAGACATAGAAGAGCTGAAAATGGTAATTCTGTCTCAACAAGTACAGATTACCAAACTGAAGAACATGGTGAAGAGATTGGTACAGAAAAAGAAAAGGAAACAGTTTGTGCTCAGAAGAAGGAAACCAGTGGATGATGCTCCCAAAAAGGGGGAGTCAGAAGCTGATGTAAACATGGAAGAGGCTAAAGATAAGGGGGAGAAATTTGATTTTGAGGGGGAGCAAGCAGCTGAAACAGAACAAGCAGCAGTAACAGTTAATGCTGCTGAATCAAGTAAAGCAGCAGAAACTGTTAATACTGCTGAATTGAATGAAGCAGCAGAAATGGTTCAAGAGGTATTAACAGACCTTCGTAGCAGCAATATGGAAGAACTTGAGATAGCTGAAACTTTAATCAAGGCTAAGCATGATACTCCCAAGGTCACTTCAAAGGCCAAAGGAGTTATCATCAAAGAAAAGGTGAAGTGATCAAGAAAGCAAGTGTTGAGAAGGTGGTAAGCAAAGACAAAGGCAAAGCAAAGTTAGTGGAATCTGATCAACCAATTAAAAAGCAAAAGTTGGTTGAGTCAGATGAAGCATTGGCTAGGAAGATCCAAGCTGAACTTGAGCAAGCAGAATCAAATCAAGTGGAAAAAGATAGAGAGATGGCTAAGGCTCTAGCTGCAGAGTTAAATGAAGTTTATCAACAGAGTTTGGCAACTGAGATAACACAGAAGAAAGCTGCAACCCTAAAGAAGTCTGTGTTGGTCAAAATGGCTGCAAAGAAGAGACAACCTTCAAAGACTTACCTTGGTACTGAAGAGAGAAAGAAGATGATCACTTTTCTCAAAGGTATTGTGGGAGTCAGAAAGGAGATGTTCTCAAAGATGTCATTTGAACAAATCAAAGGGTTGTATGATACAAAGATGACTAAGATTCAAGGGAATGACAAAGCCAGAGTTGAAATGGAAAAGAGGATGAAAGAGAGTAATGACTTCCTAATAGAAAAACCCTTCCCTGATGAGCAAGAAACACCAAAGAAGGAAGCTACTCTAGGTGATAGTTTGAGGAAGCTAAAAAGAACTAAAATGATGGCAAGAAGAAAACTAGCCAAGAAACCTAAAGTAGAAGAAGCTGAGAAAGAACAGAAAGAAGCTGAAGAAGAAGGAACATCTAAGTCTGTTGAACAGGAAGAACCATCAAGTACTGCTGATGTGAATCTGTACATGGTAGTGATGGACAAAGTGCCTGAGCCTATATCAGTTGAACCTGTTGGTGTTAAGCCGGTGTTAAGCCTCTAGAGATCATTCACTGGGATACACTGGAAGTTGATGGAAAAGAGTATATCAGGCTCAAGAGGAAAGATGAGAAGTATGAAGTATACCATACTTGGGCCAAGATTGTCAGAACATGTTCCAGATCTGATCTAGAGGAGATGTTTGAAGTAGGAATGAAATTGTATGCTGATCAACTGAAAGTTCCAGGGATATCAATCACAAAACTTGTGATGAAGTATCTATGTATGTTGTTCAAGCCTGAAGAAGTGAAGGATATTATCAGAAATGTGTTTCAAACAGTTAACAACTAGACTCTATATGAAACTAGTGGAGTATATGCACTGACTATGGATATAAATCACATAGAATACTTCCTGGTGGATAGAGTTTACAACCACAGCAGATTGAAGTTGCATGCCATGTTGAAGAAAAATCTTGGTTGTGCACCAGATTCAGAAATGGCAAGGTATTTGATCCAAAGAACAATTAATCAAAGTCTGGGGTTGAATGCTGATACAGGGCTATGAATAATGAAGTTTTGGGAGCATCTGAAGAACTTGACTTCTCTTTCTAAAAGTCAAGTTAGGGGGAGATTGTTGGGAATTCAGAATTGCACAAGTATGGTTAATACTTCTAACCAAGATTACTACTGCTTGATGAAGTTACTACTGCTAAGCAAAGTTAGTACTGCTAGTAGTTAGTACTGCTGAAGTTAGTACTGTCAGATCAAAGTTAATACTGCTGAGCACAGTTACTACTGCTGAAGAAGATTAATACTGCTCAGAGTGTTAATACTGCTACAACTTAATGCTGCTTAAGAGATAATCAAGATACGTGCAGATCAAGACTGAAAATAATCATGGAAAGCTTGGAGATAACTATGGAAGATTATACTGAAGATCTTTTATAATTTGTAATTATCTTTTATCTTTAGTATATGTATAGAATTATTGTGAATAGTTTAGAACATCAAGTTAGACAATATTCTGAGTTTTTACTTTTATAGAGAGAATCAACCTCAAGGTTTAGAACCCTAGTTCTAGAGAAGTAGAATTCGTATTGGTGAGCCTGTTCATCAATATTGAGGTTATGTGTGAAATCTTGTAGCTTTGAATCATTCAATAAAGTTTACAAGTTGAGATTCTGATTCACTGTTTCATTGATATTCTGAATATTAAAGTGTTATTCCGCAAACTTCTTTAATATTGTTTCTAAGTTCATTATTCTTGTTAAGAATTAGATCCTGACACTATGACGAGTTGTTCTCAAGTTAATACTGCTGAGCACAGTTACTACTGCTGAAGAAGATTAATACTGCTCAGAGTGTTAATACTGCTACAACTTAATGCTGCTTAAGAGATAATCAAGATACGTGCAGATCAAGACTGAAGATAATCATGGAAATCTTGGAGATAACTATGGAAGATTATACTGAAGATCTTTTATAATTTGTAATTATCTTTTATCTTTAGTATATGTATAGAATTATTGTGAATAGTTTAGAACATCAAGTTAGACAATATTCTGAGTTTTTACTTTCATAGAGAGAATCAACCTCAAGGTTTAGAACCCTAGTTCTAGAGAAGTATAATTCGTATTGGTGAGCCTGTTCATCAATATTGAGGTTGTGTGTGAAATCTTGTAGCTTTGAATCATTCAATAAAGTTTACAAGTTGAGATTCTGATTCATTGTTTCATTGATATTATGAATATTAAAGTGTTATTCCACTAACTTCTTTAATATTGTTTCTGAGTTCATTATTCTTGTTAAGAATTAGATCCTGACACTACGACGAGTTGTTCTCAAGTGTTATGGATGAGGACGCAACTACGAGATTATGGCTTCAAATTTGACAAGATCCCGATATACTGTGACTCTAAGAGCGCCATTGCATTATCTGCGAATCCTGTGCAACATACAAAGACCAAAATATCGATGTTAGATATCACTTCATCAAAGACAATGTCGAAAATGGTACAATAGAACTTTATTTTGTAAACACTGATTATCAGCTTGCTGATTTATTTTCCAAGCCTCTAGATGAAAAGAGATTTAATTTTCTTGTTTTAAAACCTGGTATGCTAAATCTCAAGACTTAATCGGTGATTACCAACTAAAGTTTTCTTATTGTTCTTTTCTTCATTTCTTTATTTTTATTCTGAAAATATATCTACACTTACATTTGTTCATGATCTCAGGGGGAGTGAGAGGAGAAATTAAGATGATCTACATTCGTTTAAGGGGGAGTTCATATATTTTTGCATTCTTAACTGATATATTTTCTGATGCATAATTGCAGGGGGGGTAAAAGATAAGGAGTATGGTATATGACTTCTGATTACATCTGATCAGGACTCGTACTTTCAAAGTTTTATTGCTTTATGTCATTTTAAATTTCAATAAATTTTGTGAATAAAGCTTTGTACTTTGACGACTTTGTGATTTTTGCAGATTGAGAGGATACTTAAGTGATCATATTTTATATGACTTAGAGCTGACTTAATGAGATTTAAGACTGAGCGAAAAGGTTTATTTCTAATCTTAATCTCATGCGTGTCTTAAAGATGGACAACTTTCAGATATGAAAACATGTTCTTATATGTTCAAACAACTTCTGGTTCTTAAAAGATTTCATGAATTTAGAAGTGTGATTTTAAATGTTTTCATGATTTTCTTGTGTTTCATTGATTAATAAACAGTGTGTTTCCAAAGATAAATACTTGTGTATTGTCTTTTCTATTTACTTTCAAGTATTCACACACCGGTTTAATTTGTGTTGAAAATGATATCACCATGGCTCATATTGAACATATTTTCCAATGGTGATACACACCGCTTGATATTCCAAGTTTGAGCGTTGATTTCATTTCGAAACATTTCATTCAAAAATGGCTATATCTTGATTCGTATAGACAAATATCAAATTTTTCCTAACCTAAGCCTTAATTGATAAATCATTCAGATATTTTTATTTTTTTCATACAATGTCAGATTTTCAAACAAGTTTATTGTATTCATTTCATTCATTCAATATACTTGTTTGAAATATCTTCAATATTTAAAATGCTCAAATCTTTATGATTACATCTCTGAGCATACAAACATTTGACATGTATTGTTTGTGCTTTAACTGTAAAATTAAACCGTTTGAGCAACATGTTCTTTTAGGAATACATAGGTTCATTGTGTGAGATTAAATGAAACTTCTATGGATTCACGTTAACCAGTGTTTCCTACCCAAGAAGTTAATTCTTTAGTGATCGATTGTGTGAGGAGTCAAAATACTGAGTGTGGGTTGAGTGAAGAGGTAAAATGCAAAAGAGAGTTTGCTTAGAAGCGAGCTCATTGATTAAAAGAAGAGGGTGTGAGAACAGAGTAAAAGAATATCAAACTCTGCACCAACTTTTTCTGAGCCGGACAACCACATTACTAGTGTTTCACAAATCTTCGTGAACATTATTGAAACAGGCAACTAGCCCATGCCAACTTTTGATAAAACCCCACCAACTACTCATTTTGTTCTTAACAAGAAAATGTTTCATATTTTAAAGGGTACGCAACACATAATCTATCTGATTTTCATTTGGAAAATCTGGATATTGAAAAAGAAGGAAGTCTGCCCCACCTTCACACTTCGATCATGCACAATTGAGTATGTGTTTAACTGTTGTCTCAATGATTTACACAATTTTGAGCCTAACAAAAGCAATCATATGCGCTTAATTCTTTCAAACACTAGCACAAACACACAAGGAATATGTTTTCTTGTCATAACGTTCATAGAAATTCCTTTGTGGTGTTTCGATGATTGAATGGAAGACCTAGGGGAGTGAACATCAAAAACTCCTTTCCAATGTGTATTCGTTACACACAGTGACTTCGTGTTGCTGACAGGTATTCTAACTTATTCATTTGTTGATTCAGGTGTTACACTCATAGTTTGTCTGAATTTGCAAAGATTCAGATAATATATTATTTGGATCGACAGATAATCATAGGCTCTAGTAAAAGATCAGTGGTCAAATCAGATCAGCTTAAAGACATTTCTTGCAAAGTTTTGATGATTTCAATGCTCCAATCATAAAAAAGGGGGAGACAATATCAAGAAATGTTAAAGAAGGAAGAGATATTCAAGAAATGTGGTATGATAAAGAAAGTTTGGAGCTTAAAGGAGAAATTTATGTCAAGTAGAAGAAAGATTGTTGAAGAATTGTTGAGAGCTGAAAGAGATAAATTCAAAGATTTCCAAAAGCAATCAGATTTTAGAGAAATTTTCTTTGAAGACATTTTGCTGAAGCATACTGAGCTGAACATGAAGATAATTTATTTCCATCTGAAAGAGGTTTTATAACCTTGGGGGATATTGTTATTATTTCTTGAAGACAGACTTTGGGGAGATTATAAAAGTTTTCTGAAGTTAGAATGTTTGAAGATTGCTTAGCAAAGAGAGAATTTACACAGATTGAGCTTAAGGGGAAGATAAGTTGATAAAGTTCTTCAGAGTAACAAAGGAGGAGTTTGTTATTTTGTGCTTAAGGGGAGATTGTATTGCAAATTCTTTTAGAGATGATATTGATCCAAAGGGGGAGATTGTTAGTGCACATATTTGTTGGATACAAGATCATGAAGACTGAAGATAAAAGTCAAGCAAGTCAAACCTCAAAATTAACTCTCAAGCAAAGTCAAAGTCTATTGTAATAAAAGTCAAAGTCAAAGTATGTAGTATTGTAAGTGTTTCTGTTTCTTGCGCATTTGTGTAATGTGTGTGTACTGTGTCTTTGTATAAATAGGTATATGAGTTAGGGTTGTGAGAGTAGCATATCAGAGAGTGTCATACGTGTTCTGAGTGAGAGAGAGAGAGAGAGAAATTCTTTGAGAGAATATACTGTGTATTTGAATTGTGAAATGAAATATGGAGATTGAGTGAAATTGTTGTTTGTTATATTGTTTACACTGTTACTGGGAATATTAATGACTAAACCTAGCAGGTTAGTAAACCGTTGGAAAGTCCAAAAATGATGGTTCTTTGCTTAAATGGTCATGCATAAGATTACTGTGGCTATGATTTCAAAAAGACTTTTTGCTATGAACATGTGGTGAATGAAAAGCTTCTTTACATATGGAAACTTAGATCATCTATCCAGAAAATCAGAGCCCAAAATGAAACAGAAAAGAAAGATGAAAATGGGGAGTTTTAAGTCCTCATTCTCATTAAAAACAAAATCTACTAATCTAAAAAATAGCAAAAAGTCAAAGAATGACTTTGTCATGGACTCAAGGTGGTTCAAGCCATTGTTCAAACTTGTTTCTAGAACACAAATCCAAACAAATGTCTTTTTACCAAAAAGAAACACTAACTAATCTTACTAGACACACAAAAAGACACAAAACAACAAACAAATCCCAATAGGGGACATACACATTCTAAAACATGAAAACATTCCAAAAGGGACATACACATTTTAAAACATTAAAAGACTACTACTAAAAACAGTAAATCATAAGAAAAATGACTATTAAAATTAAAAGTGGCAGAGAATAGAACCTGGCCTACTTAGAATGAGTAGGAGTGGGTGCAAGCTTCTGCAGGCATACTGTAGGGAAGGGTGGTAGTGTCATCTGCTTGTCAGGGTTCATCTTCTGCCATTCTCTCTTTTTCACTCTGTCCTTTTCTCTTTTGTACTCCAGCCACATCACTCTCTTTTCCTTGAGTTCTCTTACCTCAGTCTGGAGTTCATTGATCTTTCCCTTCAGCTTGTCAGTCCTTGCCTTGAATGTTTTCTTGAGCTTTGCTGTTGCCTTCTAAACTTCTCCCAGGATGGTGTTCTTCATCTCCTCTACTTCTTCAATGACACTTGGGGGTCTTGGATTGTTGGTGAACCTCGTGAGCCTGTCTAGAGTTTTCTTATCCATCTTGTTATTCTCTTTCACAAAACAATCAGTGGTGAGGGTTCTTACATTGGCTTGGGGCATTAGCCCATGAATGATGGAAGGATAGATTAGTCGACCACTGGTCCTATCTAAACATCCTCTTATGTTCTCACATATAAGCCTTCCCACATCAAATGGCTTCTGCTCTAAAATACAGTATAGAAGAAACACCCTCTCCATAAAAAGGTCAGTATCATGTGTAGTGGGATGGAGAGTGTGTCTAAGGAAATAACTCCAGATGTTTGTTTTAGGCTTTAAGAGTTTGGTTTTAAGGTTCCTACATCTACCCTTTATTTTCCAAGATGCTCCCTCAACTGCAATCCTATTCAAGATAATAGTCAACTCATCATTGGACACCCCAGCCTGCATTCTGTCAAACTCCGAATCTTCAAGGGTGTCAAGACTAAGTAGTTATTTATGGCTTTGGTAGAATAGGAGACTCTGGTCTTTCTTATTCTCAACTCTGCTTTTGTAGTCACTGCCACCTCAGTATAGAATTCCTTAACCCAATCCTCATTGTAACTTTCAGGGACCTCACACAATTTATGCCAGCCTAAACCATCTATTATATATTGAATGGATGGGTGGGCCTTGATGATCTCCCTTGGGAATCCTTTAGGAGGTTGTCCCACTCTCTCAGCAAAGGAGGGGTACTTCCTAAGGGCCAATTTACAACTGAACAAGCTGTCTCTCAGAGGGTTTGAAGCTTTACCTTTACTTCCTCCAGCAGTACTGGGAGACTTCTGTAGGACTGCCCTGTTGGAACCTTCAGGTTAAGCCATGGATTAGGCTCCTTGTCTCGTGATCCTCTTTGGTGGAGAAATGTCCTCCAGCTCTGTATCTTCTGCAACCTCTACCTCCTTTGTCTGTTTCTTCTTCTTCTTAGCTTTGAGCTTCTTGGTGTACACTGTCCTCCTTTTTACCCTTGTCATGTCCACTTCTTCATCCTCATCATGTGCATCTCCTGCAGTAGGTGGAGTAGTGGCAGTGTGCACAGGGGACACATGGCTTATATATGGTGAATGCTCAACTGTCCTTGGACTGAACTGTGGTGGAGCTTCATCAATAGGGCTATCAATGGCCATAGTCACAGAGGGGTTGTTCACAGGGGTTCCAAGTGGTTCAGTATTCTAAGAGGCTATAGGGCTTGGTTCCAATGTTTCCTCACTTGTCTCATCTACAAGTTGATGTTGAACAGGGGGTGTGGTATTCAAAGAGGGTTGCTCTTGGTGCTTAGGGGTAAGATTAATCCCCAAGAGTTGAGAAAGTGTATCATCTAGGATTTTGGAAGGGGAAACTAAAGGAGGGGTTTTGGTAACCTCAGGGGTTGCAACAAGGGTGATCAAAGGGGAGTTTTCAGGAGTAGGAATGGGAGTGGTAAAGGGTATGGGTATGGGAGTTTCAGGGATTACAGGTGCTTCAACAGAGGGGTGTTCAGTGGGTTTGGTGATGGGTTTTTCTTATATTACAGGGCGTGTATCGAGAGTGGTGGTAATGGTGGTGTTAACAGTGGTAGCTTGGATTGCCCTTCGACCCAATAGCTCATCCATGGCGGCAAATGCCTTATCCACATATGCTCTAAGGGTCCTAATTTGAGCCATGGTGGAAAGGTTGGGTATGGCATCTATTTGGTGCACTTGGAGAGGAGTAGAGAACATATTACCTTCGAATGGAAATGGGTTGATTGCAACACTTGTTGCTTTTGCGGGAATGATCATCTTAGGTTGAACAAAAGTTGTCTCCGGCGTCTGGACTTGTGCTCTGACGACTGCAACGAGTGCGTCCAGGGCAGTGGTCGATAGTTTGGACACCACAGCCTCAGAATCGACTTCCTTTGAAATTTTCTCCCTCGAATCTTCTAATAAGGCAATAACAGAGCCTTAATCTTCAGTCATCGGTTTGGTTTTAAACCGACTAGAACTCCGAGTAAGTCTCTTCGCCGATGGCTGTTTCTTTTTAGCAATCTTCTTAGAAGGAGAAGGCTGTTTGTTGGGGCTATTTTCAGACGATGATTCATCCCCTTTCATCTATGCATGCGATCTCTTTCGAGGTTTAGATTTTGTGATTGCCATAGAAATCGAATCAGGGGTGGGTATTTAGAGAACTCAAGGATGAATGGTTGCTTGGGGGGGGGGAGGATCGATTTATCAGTGACTTAGAGAGAAAGGTTGTGAAAAGAGGGTTGTGATTTGATTCGAATAAAAGGGATAAGAACCTTTGGATTTCAGAGCAATTTGACAGTTTTTGAAGTTGAGAAGTACGGTTGATGGTAGGTTTTAGTGGATAACGAGTTTAGAAACAGTTGACACCTTCAATCGTACCACAATCGGTGTGTTTGGCCGGAATTGGTACAATCTGCGATGTACTTGACTGAAAAAGTAAAAAGTAGACAGGGTGATGTCATCACCCATCGTCATCTCTTTTTTCCGTTGAGGAGTTCCATGCGATAGAAATGATACGGGCCAGGTCTTGGGCCTGCATTAACGAAGGTATAAAGAAAAATGAATCAGGCCAACTTAAACAATTAAATCAATTTAATTTTAACTGGGCCGAAATGTTTTATTTTTCGAATGGACCAAGTAGGATTGTCAATCTGAATAACAACCCGATGATTTAAGGAATACACATACCAGATCTGGGACCAATTAAATATATGCGTGAAAATGGGTGAGCCCAGTTATTTTACCTTCTCGATTTCAGCCCAAAATTAAATACCTCTACTCCAATTTAATTTTTAGACAAAAATATAAAAGTTAAGAAAAATTGAACTGATACTAACTATTACTAAAAATACTAAAAATTACCAATACTAATACTAATAGGACTACTAAAAATAATACTACTAATAATACTAATACTAAAAACAATATTTAAAATAAGGCAAGATAATATTACACTAAAGAGGCAACAACCATGGGAGGTTGTTGTAGGGTTTGGACAGGATCAAAGAAAGGTTTGACTCTGTGTCCATTGACTTTGAAAGTAGTATCCCTTTCTGGATCAATCAACTCAATGACACCATAAGGGTATACCTTAGCAACACAATAGGGTCCAATCCATCTTGAGTTTAACTTTCCAGGAAAAAGTTTTAATCTTGAATTGAACAAAAGGACTTTTTGACTCTCACTGAAGTCTTTGGGAAGAATCTTTTTATCATGCCATTTTTTTGTGTTTTCTTTATAAAGTTTAGCATTTTCATAGGAAAAGTTCCTATGTTCTTCCAGTTCACAGAGTTGCAAAGTTCTTTTTCTCCCAGCCTCATCCAAACTCATATTAAGCTCCTTTATGGCCCAATAGGCCTTATGTTCAACAAATCATGTCTAGCTCAGTTGGTTTTCCCAAGGGCGGTAACATGATGGGGGGGGTTGTGGATGGTATCCCAATCTACCCGGGTTCGAATCCAAGGGGAGTCAATTTGAGGGCATGAGGAGTACCCAGTCCTTGGGTCGGTCCAGTCGTTGACTGGGCTGCCCCCCCCCCCCCCCAGCCCTGTCTTAGACTGTGGTTGGGCTCTAGGTTCAGCGTAAGCTGGGCTGGGACAGCGGCGGATCTGTGGGCTGCCCGTGGATGCCCGATACCGCTGGGGAGGTGTGCGTGCGTGTGTGCGTGTGTTCGTGGTAGTCGTTCGTTGGTTCGATGCCGCTATGCCTTCCAAAAAAAATAGGCCTTATGTTCTAATTCCACAGGCAGATGGCAAGCCTTCCCATAAACCAACTTATAAGGAGACAATCCTATAGGGGTTTTGTAAGCAGTCCGATAAGCCCACAGAGCATCATCGAATTTGGAGGCCCAATCCTTTCGGTGTGGTTTGACTACTTTGGCTAAGATTCCTTTTATCTCCCTATTTCACAACTCAGCCAAACCATTGGTTTGAGGATGATAAGCAGTAGCCACCCTATGTTGAATGTTGTATTTGTTAAGGACTTCTTCTAGCAAGTTGTTTATAAAATGAGTGCCTTCATCACTAATTAAAGCATGGGTGTACCAAATCTAGTGAATATATTCTTTTGCAAGAATTTGACAACTGTCCTAGCATCATTAGAATGGAAAGCCACAACTTCCACCCACTTGGACACATAATCTACAACTACCAAAATGTAGGCACAATTGTTGGAAAGAGGGAAAGGTCCCATAAAGTCTATGGCCCAGACATCAAATAACTCTACTTCTAGAATTCCCTTTAAGGGCATTTCATTTCTTTGTGAGATGTTTCCACTCCTTTGACACTCCATACAACTTTTTGCAAATTCATGAGCATCATTGTACAAAGTAGGCCAGAACAACCCTTGTGAATCCCAGATTGCTCAAGTAACAATGATAATTTAATGATTAATTGTATTGAATGATTGAGAGAGTTACAAACATAGGATTGAAAAGCAGTCTCTCTCTCTAAACCTAATAAGCGCACAATTACTGATTCTCTTTGTCTAACTCTTAACCTAATGATTATAAAACAAACAATAAATACTCAGGCCTAAAACCCTACAGGCCCAAGGTCCAACAAACAAAACTAAGGCCTAATTAACAAGCAAAGCCCGATATTAAATATAAGGCTTTTACAACGCAATTAATAAACAGATAAATAAAATACTTTATATAAATTTCCACACACTAGGACTTTCAGTGCTAACAATCTCCCCCTAAAGTTATATAAAGGATTTATCTCTTGGAAATTTTCAGGACTTTATCTTCTCTTTTTCTTGAACCTCTGAAACACTTTGGTGTTGTTTGTATTCATGTCATTCCAAGCTCCCCCTTGAATAAAGCTCTTGGTCTTCATAATTTCAAGTTGTCACCAGATTAATGTACCATAGTCTCGACTGAATGCACTACTGAGCATCTTTCAACTGTAGAAACTCAACACATCGGATCAGCACACAAGAAAAATAATGTGCGAGTTACGTGACATTCCACAGTGCATCTTCAGTTTAAAAAACAAAGAATTTGTCTCTGAACCGCGAGTTGAATTGAATTTCAGCTTAAGAACTTGTAGAACCAATATGCTCGTAGGAGGAATCAACTTGTAGCAAACACCACTTGATAAAAGATAGAATAACAATGCAATCTTGAAATCCATGGCTTTTCAACCTCAGATTTAAGAAAAATAGGATATGTTGCTCCCCCTCCGCTTTTGCTAACTCAACCTCAACATGATAATCTGTCTTTGAAACTTGTGTCGTTGTTATTACATTCTCCCCCTCATGATGATTAGGAGAATCCTGAGCATCATGTATGTTCAAAGACTAACCGTATGAGTAGCAAAAGATAAGAAAAAACATTTAGTAACCAAGATGGGGTAATCAACCAACACAGAAACACATTAGTAACTGTTATCACAACAATTAAGAATAATTGTGTGGCCTATTTTCAGAGTTGGCAAGGGGGTATCTCTGATAGGACTTCAAGTTATCACCGAAGTAAGATTTTAAGAATCTACTTCTCAAATTGTTCCGACAATATCACAAAGATATGCGATTGGAATCACAAAGATTCATGTGTGTGTAAACGAAATATAAATATGTATCTGTTAGGCTCAAATATTGATTTAACCTGGGACGCAGGTTCATAAATCAATATACACAGTGAGATGAATATGAAGTTCGGAGACAGGAGCTGATGTCTTCCTTTTTCAATATCTAAGTCCTCCGAGTGAGGAATAGATAGATTATGTGCTAAATCTCCGTGAATATATGAAACAAGTACATTTTGAGAGATACTTGAGTGGCAAGGTGGGGTGACATGAATTATCGACATTGGGTCCATGTCTGTTTCAATATCCATCTCCAAGGAACGAGAATGAATAGATTATGTGGTAACTCGGATAACTGACTCGGTTTGGTAAGGACCAATAATTCTTTTAAGTCCTGTCACATCCTCACTACATTCTTTTCGCTCCGAACTCATCTATCAAGCTAGACTCCTCACTGATATCTAAGAATAGGATGTGTTTCTTGGGTAGGTCCTACCAATTCTGGATTGACCATAGAAACTTTATGAGCCCTAACACTCCGTTAACTCACCAAGATAAAACATTTGAAGTAAACTATCTGATTAGAGATAATCAGAAGTAAAAAACTTTTAAGAACGAGTCCTAAACTGAAGTGATCAGAAGTCGAAAACAAAAATTTAAAGAGAAACCTGGTACTCCCCCTCAAAAGATGGCATAACCCTTTATTGTAGTCATGTGACGTGAATAATCTGAATTAAATCTCAATGACATTCCTGCAAAACAGATTAGACAGGTTTTGGTTTTGGTATCCATGCTTTGGATCCTTGACGGTTAGATGCCTCAGCTTTGAAGGTAAGAAAATGGCGGTTGGGGATACTATAAGTACCATACCAGCTATTAACATACCTGGAATCCACAAAGTCACTATTTCCACAATAAGTGCAACAGATATTTGATCGGTTTAGACTGATCAACTTAGTTGTGGAATAGACATGAGTCGGTGACTTTGGATCAACTACATGAGATTTGTATGACGTGTTTCCATCAATGTCTTATGTAGTTGATTTATTTTTCCAAACCATTTTCACTTTTTGAAACACTTGATTATCTGTATTATCAACAAGAGAATTATAGAAAAGATTTGAAGGGCAAATCCGATGTTTTGAAAACTCATTTGATTTGACACAACTCTTCGAAGAAATAGTTCTGGAAGTTGAACTTGAAGAATAAGGAGACTGAACAACAGTATCGGGACTGGCTTGTTCAGATAAATCGGCTTTGAAATTTTGTTCTTCAAGTTTCTTGACTTTTACGGCTAAAACATTTCTTTCTTCGAGAATTGAATCAAATTGTTTTTGTAAATCATATTTTATCTTCTGCTCTTTCGAAACCTCTGTTGCTAATCCAGATAATTTTTGTGAAAGCTTATGAATTTCTGTTTCGAATATCGTCCTTTCACTTTCAAAGTCTTTTTCGATACTGTTGCGTTTATCAGATATTTCTTTGAAAACCGCAACATTTTTCTTTTCAAGCACTTTCTTTGCCGTTTCAAAACCTTTTCGCTCATTTGAAAAATTATCTCTCTCAATTATCAAAATCTTTTCAAAATCAGAAATCTATTTTTAAAGTTTTGCATTTTGAAGCTCAAAAACCTTTCTTTCATCGAAAACTTTCCTTGAAAGCTCGAGAATCTTTCTCTCAAAATTTTTCTTTTCATTTGAAAAGTCTAATTTTCCTTGATCAAAAATAGAAAGCCTATTCTTGAGATCAAGATTTTCACTCTCCACAGCTTTCAGTTTCTCTTCAAGTTTCAAAGTCTTCTCTAATTGGGCTTCAAAATTCTCTGATTTTCCAAACTTTTTCGAGAGTTCTGAAAATTGCTTCTTCAAAACATCATTTTCTTCAACAAGTTTTTCTTTTTCTCTTTTTAAACTTTGTGCCCAACTCAGATTATCAACATTTTCACTATTAACTTGCACAAGCACGTTGTAATTGTTTCCCAATCTGGCTTCAAGAACTACAATCTTGGATTTGAGATCAGAAATTTGTTGTTGATAATCAGAATAAGACATTGTTACTTGAACAAAATGATCGTAAGACGATCGCGAATTGATTCAATAAAGTCAGACAGAGTAATACACAAAAAAAACGCAAAAAAAAAATGCTCCCCTCCTGCGACTTAGCAAGGGGGTCCCGAGATTTTTTTTTTCGGGATAAATACCGGATACCTTGATCGGAGTTAAAGAAATTTTTTTCGGCAAATCAGGGGTCACGGAAATGGATGGCGTGGTCCTGGGACGGCACGGGGCGGTTCAGTGGTATTGGACCACGATACAGGCGGCGCAGAGAACCAGGCGGAGCCGTAACACGGGCGGCGTGGGCGGTGCGGACCCGAGTGTGGTGTCGCGGCACAGGGCGGCGTGGGGGCCGGTAGAGCTGCGACACGGGCGGCGTGGGGACCGGGTTTGGTGAGACCCGGGTGTGGTCGAGGCCGAAGCCCGGGTGTGGACGGGGCCGAAGCTCGGGTGTGGACGGGGGCGAAGCCCGGGTGTGGTCGAGGTTGAAGCTCGGGTGGGAACAGGGCTTCGCGGGTGGGAACAGGGCTTGAGGGGACAGGGCTTGGGAGGACCGGGGTTGGGAGTGGGGAACAGGGGTTGGGAGAATAGGGTCTCGGCTTGGGAGAACAAGGGTTGGGAGTGGGAACAGGGGTTGGGAGAACAGGGTCTCGGCTTGGGAACAGGGTTTCGCGAGACCCGGGTAGGGTATTGACAGGGTTTAGCGGCGCACAGTCGACCCCAAACTCAAAAATAAAAACGTTTAATCGAAAACCAATAAATTTTAGCAATGATTATCGATTAAATTCAGAAATCTAACACTCTTTTTCATTGATTTTCAACCAAAAACAATGATTTATCAATAAAAAACTTAAGAACACGGACTTAAACTTTAGATCTATAAAAACCCAAAATTCAAGATTAATACTCCGAATCAGAAGATGAAACTTTACCAATCACTTAATATAACTAAACTAAAGATATTTTGAGCAACTAGACTCAAATATTTAGCAAAAATCAACAATCCCAAAAATCAATCAGAGAAGTCGATCGACACAGAGAAGAGAATTTTTTTTTACCTTTTTCGAATCAAATCTTTGTCTCTTTGCTCTGATACCAATTGTGAATCCCATATGCTCAAGTAACAATGATAATTGAAAGATTAATTGTATTGAATGATTGAGAGAGTTACAAACATAGGATTGAAAAGCAAACTCTCTCTCTAAACCTAATAAGCACACAATTACTGATTCTCTTTGTCTAAGTCTTAACCTAATGATTATAAAACAAACAATAAATACTCAGGCCTAAAACCCTACAGGCCCAAGGCCTAACAAACAAAACTAAGGCCTAATTAACAAGCAAAGCCCAATATTAAATATAAAGGCTTTTACAACGCAATTAATAAACAGATAAATAAAATACTTTATATAACTGTCCACACACTAGGACTTTCAGTCCTAACAACCCATATTGTAAAACCTTTGATGCTGTCCTACTTCCTTCAAAATGTCCTCCACATGGTCCAGCATGGCAATGCTGTAGGACTGAAGTCACTTCTTCTTTTGGTATGCACCTTTTTATCATCTTATCTGCACAAATCTTGAACAAAAATGGGTTATCCCATAAATATTTCTTTGAATAAAAAATGAGCTTTTTTCTCTGGTGTTTATTAAATTCCCTGGGAATAATCCCACAAGCCAGATAATTCACAAGATCTGCAAACCAAGGTATTACAGAGTGTTGCATGGCCAAAATTCTTTCATCTGGAAATACTTCACATATCTCACCATCAAACACAGGTTTATCTTGTTTTTCTAATCTTGACAAATGATCAGCCACTTGATTATCCACACCCTTTCTGTCAATGATTTCCAGATCAAACTCTTGCAAAAGCAAGACCCACCTTATCAACCTAGGTTTTGCATCATTTTTAGCAATGCGATACTTGATGGCTGCATGATCAGTATGAACAATCACTTTGGCACCCATCAAGTATGATCTGAATTTTTCAAAAGCAAAAAACACAACTAATAATTACTTTTTAGTAGTGGTGTAATTGATCTGGGCTTCATTTAAAGTCTTACTAGCATAATACACAGGGTGGAATATTTTTGTTTTTCTTTTCACCTA
Source organism: Arctium minus (assembly GCA_954870635.1). Taxonomy (NCBI): domain Eukaryota; kingdom Viridiplantae; phylum Streptophyta; class Magnoliopsida; order Asterales; family Asteraceae; genus Arctium; species Arctium minus. The sequence goes on from OX941082.1 coordinate 123,151,144, forward strand.
AAACTGCTCCTACTGCCCAGTCACTAGCATCACACATTATTTCAAAGGGTTGGGACCAATCAGGTGTTGTTACTATAGGGGCAATGACTAGTGCTTCTTTCAAAGTGTTAAAAGCCTTTCTACATTCGTCATTAAAATCAAACACCTGGTCATGCTGTAACAATAAACAGAGAGATTTTGAAATTTTGGAAAAATCCTTTATGAATCTTCTGTAAAACTTGCATGTCCCAAAAAAACTTCTGATCCCTTTGACAGTTGTTGGTTCAGGTAATTTTTCAGTTACTTCTAACTTTGCTTTATCAACTTCTTTGCCTTTCTTGGATTTGAGATGCCCTAACAATATGCCTTCTTTTACCATAAAATGACATTTTTCATAGTTTAAAACCAAGTCAGTTTCTTCACATCTTTTAAGACGCTTTTCCAGGTTTTGTAAACATAGATCATATGATGTCCCAAAAACTAAAAAATCATCCATGTTAGAGAAAATGGACATCATACATCTTTGTAAAGTGACAGGAGCATTACATAATCCAAAAGGCATTCTTCTAAAAGGAAATGTCCCATAAGGACATGTGAAGGTGGTCTTTTCTTGGTCATCAGGTGCAATGGCAATTTGATTGTAACCAGAGTACCCATCTAAGAAACAATAAAACTCTTTCCCAACTAATCTATCTAGCATTTGGTCGACAAAGGGTAATGGAAAATGGTCTTTCTGGGTAGCTTTGTTAGGCCTCGTATAGTCTATACAAATCATCCAACAAGAGACTATCCTAGTGGGTATAAGTTCATTTTTCTCATTTGGTACTACAGTAACTCCACTCTTTTTGGGTACACACTGCACAAGACTAACACATGTACTACTTGCAATAGGATAGACTATACCTGCATCAAGCCATTTCAAAATTTCCTTTTTAACTACCTCTTTCATCAAAGGATTAAGTCTCTTTTAAGGCTCTACTGAGGTGAAATTTTTGTCTTCCAAGATAATCTTGTGTTGACAAATGGTAGGGATTATACCCTTTAGGTCAGCAATGGTCCATCCTATGGCTTTGGTATGGAGTTTTAGCATATTGACCAACCTTTCTTCTTGATCAGCTTCTAATGTGGATGAAATAATTATAGGCAACTTCCCTGATTCTCCTAAAAAGGCATACTTTAGGTGTGACGGAAGTTGTTTCAAATCTAAGTCTGGTGCAACTTCTAAGGAAGGAACAAGAGTTTTCCTATCCTTATTTTCTAATACTTCAAAAGCAACAGTCTCAAGTGGCACATCAACGTCATCAAAATCTTTTTCTTCTTCATCACTATCAGATTCAGCTATCCCAAGGATCCTCCTCAAACATTTTTCTTGGCACCAGGTCTCAATCAAACTTAAAGTAGAACACTCTTCTTTTTCTTCAGGGTACCTGAGGGAATCAAACACATTAAAAATCACATGTTGGTCTTGGACTCTCATGGTTAATTCTTCCTTTTGGACATCTATCAAGGTTCTTCCAGTAGCGAGGAAAGGTCTGCCTAGAAAGATGGGAACATCCTTGTCAGCTTCAAAGTCTAAGATGATAAAATCAACAGGGAATATAAACTTATTAACATGGACCAGGACATCCTCAATTTTTCCTTTTGGGTAGGCTATGTACTTATCAGCTAATTGGAGGGTAACTGTTGTGGGCCTAGCTTCACCTATGCCTAGGGTACTGAAAACAGAGAGAGGCATGAGGTTAATACTAGCACCTAAGTCACATAAGGCCTTTCCTATTTCTTTGCCTCCTATGGAACATGGGATTGTAAATCTTCCAGGGTCTTTCAGCTTTGAAGGGATTTTACTGGATAACATTGCACTACATCCTTCTGTCAGAGCTACAGTCTCATATTCAGTCTACCTTTTCTTTTTGCTCAAAATGTCTTTTAAATTTTTTGCATAACTTGGTATCTGCTCAATGGCTTCAACCAGAGGTATGTTTATGTGTAGCTGTTTAAAAACATCAAGAAACTTTTTAAATTACATTTCTTCCTTTTGATTTCTTAACCTTTGGGGATAAGGAATATAAGGACCAACTGAAGTAGAGGGTGGAGTCTTAGGAAGAGTAGGTGCTGGAATGGGTGCTTGGATATGTGTTTGAACAGGTGTGTGAACAGATGATTGAACAGGTTCTAAGTTAGGCTCTTTTTCAATCCTACATGGTACTATAGGACTAATCTGAGATGGTACTGTAGAACTGCCACCAGAGTGTGACACATCAATTACAATACTCTTCATGGGCTTTTGGACTGGTTCAGGTTTATCAGGGAATAGTGATGGATAATCAGATCTCTTGGGAATGGTTGGTCTGCTAATGGGGTTAGCTATGGGATTAGGCTCACTAGTACTACATGATTGATTCACAGGTGATGTAGTAGCAGAATCTAGTCTTATCTTTTTCTTTTCAGGCTCTGCTTTGTTTGGTTCTCGTTGGGTATGTTCTAAGTTCTTTCCACTTCTTAATGTTACAACCTTTACATGCTCTTTTCCATCTCTGTGAGGTATCTCAGTATCACTTGGAAGAGTGCATGCTGATCTTTTCTTCATCTCCAAGCCATTTCCCCCATCTGAGTCTCAAGATTCTGGATAGAAGCCTGAGTTTGGGTTATAAACCCCTTCCTCATTGCTTCCAAAGAAGTAGATGAGTCAGCATTCTAATTGGGCTTGTTTTGGAAAGAAGACTGATGGTGTTGGGCATGGGAATTAGTGTGTTGGTTGTTTTGAGGTCTATTATGTGACTGTGGGTAATTATTGTTTTGCCCATGTGATTGATGGTTGTTCTGTCCTTGTGATTGTGAGTGAAAATTTGACTGGCCTTGCAGCCTTGGTAATGGTGGGTTAAGAGTAGGACTGTTCCAGGAGAAATTGGGATGTTTTCTCCATTCAGAATTATATGTTTGAGAAAAAGGTCCACTCTTGTCGTTATTGACATAACTAACTTGTTCAGGATTTACTGGACAATGGTCAAATGTATGGTCATCACCACAGTAAGTACACTGCACTGAGTTGACAGTAGAAGTAACAACATTAGACTACACAATTGGATTAGTCAAGTTTTTGAGTAAAGATGCCATATGGGCCATTTGTGTAGTTAATTCTTTGTATGCATTTGTGTCCTATACTCCTACTGTTTTTCTAGGTGCAACTGACCGCGGGTCAAACTAATGTCCATTGTTGTTAAAGATCTTTTCAAGTATGCCATAACCTTCATTATAGGTACTAGCTGTGAAAGCTCCTCCTGCAGTAGCATCAAGCATTTGTTTAGCAGTGGTGTTTAAACCATTGTAAAATGTCTCTAGCTGTATGCAGTAGGGAATGCCATGGTGAGGGCATTTTCTCAGTAGCTCTTTGTACCTTTCCTATGCATCAGGAACTGCCTCATCGTCCATTTGTTTAAAAGTGCAAATCTTATTTCTGGACTTAGCATTCCTAGTGGGTGGAAAATATTTTTTTAAAAATTTTTCTGCCATATTGTTCCATGAAATCACAGAATCTGGTTTTATAGAAGTATACCAGGATTTTGCTCTATCCCTTAGTGAAAATGGAAAAAGTTTTAGTCTCAGAGCATCCTCAGATAATACAGGGATGAGAAATGAGTCTGTGATCTCCATGAAAGATCTTAAGTGAGCATGAGGATCTTCAGATGGCATACCAGCGAACCGGCCATTGGTTTGCAGCATCTGAAACATTATAGGTTTGAGTTCAAAATGAGTAGTATTAATAGTTGGTTTAAGAATCCCTGTATGCAGTTGGTTTAAAATAGGGATATCATAATCCATAATACCACCATATATAGAATTTGCAAGCCTAAAAATGTTTTGTTACTCTTCCTCAAAGTGATTTATTGGTGGTTCATTATTATTATTTTCATTCCTAGGTTCAAAAATGTCATTCGTAGGAATAGGTCCGGGGTGCATTTCTTCTTCTGCAAACACATTTTCATGTTCAGCCATTTTTAGAGAGGTTAAAGCTAAAGCAGCTCTTTGTGCTCTTCTTCTTTGTCTAAACGTTTTTCTATTTCAGGATCGAATTAGAAAAATTCCCAGTGTGGCAATCTTGGCATGAACTAGTTTTCAAAAAGGTGGTAGAAAAATTAGTTTTTATAAACTTTACTTTAAAATGAAAAATCTTTCAGCGTGCTTCCCCGGCAGCGGCGCCAAAAACTTGTCGTGGTTTGGAAAAGGAGAGTCACTTAAAATAGAACTCAACGCAAGTATACACCTTGAACAACTATCGTCTCGTAACAAGTAATAATGGTATAAGTACCAAGTATCGATCACACAGCGAAGGTTGGCGAAAGCTCTTTCAAAAAGTCCAATTTGTAAAAACGAATTTCATATGGCGAATTTGAGGAAATCTTTTATGAGGGGTTTGAATTGTGAGATGTAAATCAATTTTAGAGAAAAGCTTAGGATGCAAAGGTTTGTTAAGACACAAAACAAATAGTCCAATAAAAGGATGTTATAACACCAGGATAATCGTGTAGTATTGTCACAGTATCAACTATCGGGTCAGATGGCCTCCCAGGAGTACACACAGGCTGATGTGCTATCAATACGATATCATTTATGTTAGACCTCGTGAATCCTAGCACGACACAGTGTTACATCCTACACCGTATGAGTATAGCATTTGTCAGATACTATAGCTATTTATAGCCTTCTCATATTATCTCATATTTTTATATTTATCTTAACTCTGAAAGTTAATGCATATTCATACACAAAACTAGTTGTCAATTAATCTAAATGTAATCTTCAATGAAACATTAGTCACTTGAGATAAATAGTAAATAATTGTGTTATATTTGATACACCTCTTTACTTTCCTACTTATTCTGGTCTTAATTCTGCCTTACACCCCAAGATAAAGAGTTTAGCTCATGCTAGATTAAAATGTAAATTGCAGGAATTGAAATGACTGAAAAATAAAATACTGGAAAGTAAATGACTGAAAAGTAAATTGCAGGAAATGTAAATTGCAGTAAAGTAAATTGTTGGTAATGTAAATTGCAGTAAAGTAAAGTGCTGGAAATGTAAATTGCAGTAAAGTAAAGTGCTGGAAATATAAATTGCAGTAAAGTAAATTGCTGGAAATGTAAATTACAGAAAAGTAAAGTGCAGAAAAATAAATATTAAAGCAGAAAATAGAAGTAAGGAAAAACAGAAAAATACTGCAGGATTACTCAGTAACTTGGGCTCCAAGCTACGAAACTTGCGACCCAAGTAATATCACAAAAAGTGATTTCTTACCTTGGAACTTGTAGAAAACAGATTTTAGTAACTTAGGGAACAATTTTGAACTTTAGAAGAATGTTGGTTAGAGAAAAGAGAGTAAGAGCTTTAGATTGTAACAAAATGAGTAACCGAAAATTAACTAATCTGGAAAATGAGAGAACTAACTTGAAATCTTGAGAGAGAAAAAGAGTACCACGGATTAAAACGTAATTTCAGCAAAATGATTTTAGGAAAAGAAAATCAAAAACAAGAAAATTCCAACTACTTCGAAAAATACTTATATATTAAAACTACCACCAAGATTAACCACAAAATACTAAAGCCAAACACTAGATCCCGATGTTCCGAATCAAGAGTTACTCCAAGTCTAAAAATGTTACATACACACCCACCTCCACTTTTTTACACCTTAAAGCCATAACAAGTCATACATATTTATACTAACAACTAACTTGGGTCCAAAACAATTAAAATTACACAAAAGATAATAACCAAAAGGCAAGCCCCTAGTAATTTCCAAAAATTCAATTTTTAAGACCATGGGTTGGCCCGGTTATCGCATGCCTTCAGCCCAATCATCGGTGGCAGTCCAAAAACACACCAACCCAGCTGCTAATCCTCTAGCAATCCTACAACTTTGAAATCAACATTCAACTAACACCTCCAGGAAGCTGTAGGGTATTTCCACAATCTACAAAAATTATTATGAAAGACTAAATTAGACCAAATATTAAGATAAAAACAGCATTACTAAATATAAACCTAAGGGACTACTAAAAAACTAAAATAACAATAAAAAGAGACACAAAGGGACTAAATGGGCAAATAAAACAAGTGTAAAATGTACTAAAAAGCAACATAATAGGGTTAATAAACTAACCCTATCAAGCAACATATATAGCAAGTGCATGAAGGCAACTTAACCGAAGCATCAAAATGCTTCTACAGTGCATTAAGCTTGTGGTAGTAGTCAGAAATAGATGCACCACTTTGTGAGAGTGAGTTAATTTTTTGATGCAAGTTGAACGTCACAGATCCATCTATTTTATCATAAGTTTCTTTTAACTCAACCCACACTTCAGAAGCAACACGAAAAAAAACTTGACTAACAAACAGATCATCAGAGATAGAGTTAAGAATCCAGGATAAAACAACAGAGTTACACCTATCCCATTGTTTTCCTAACATGTCATTATCAGTAGAACGAACAACAGAACCATCTATGAAACCAAGTTTGTTCTTAGTCTCTAAAGCAAGAATCATAGCACATGACCAAACCTTGTAGTTTTCAGTGCCACTAAGTTTCATGGTTAAAATAGATGCTCCTAAAGTATCACTAGGATGAAGATAAAGAGGATCCCCAAAGTCTAGTTTAGCAATCAAAGATCGTTGTTCTGGTTCTTTGGAAGATTCTGCTCCAACAGCAGAAGACAAACAACACATGCAAGGATAAACTCTGGATAGTTTAGAGACAGGATTCCTTGCCACTCGATAGGTGGTAGGTTAAGGCAACTATACAGATGTCCAAAAAAAAATACCGAGAGAAGGGAAGAGAGTACTTACAGTGGAGAGAGGGGTGAGAAGAAGCCTAAAACAACTTACAAAACAATCCTCAATCGAGAGCACAACGGAAAATATGAGACCAGATTTGGAACCTTAGGAAGGATCCAAATAAGCAAGAACAAAACAACTCGTAGATCACACAAACCTGAACAAACACTGAGACTTATGGAAACTTCCACAAAACTCAGATCCACATGCAAAAAAATGAACAACAACAAAAAACAAAACCTCAAACGAGCAGATCTAGCTATTGAAAAATAACAGAAAATAAGGGACCGTAAATTGTCCTTCAGTGAACTCGTACACACATACGATTACAGACGAGATCTAAGGATCAAGACAAAGTTCACGCCACAGGGAACAAGTCGCTCAACGAAGAAGCAAACAGAAACAAGGAAAAATTAATGGAAACAAAGGATTCTTTAGTGAATCTAAAAGGAAATAGATGAGATCTAAGGACCAAATCTAAGATTCATGTAACTAGAATCACTTCTCAGTAAGTGTAATCCAATAAAAAAGGAAAGACAAACTGAAACACATATACTGAAACACAGATCTAAACAACAAGAGGACAAGAAATAGATCTTCAACAACAAACACTAAGAGACCAAACAAAATAAGGCCCTTAATCCTTACCTTGAACCGAGATCTATAGAAGATCTGATTCACAAAGAGCAAGGAAAATAGGTGAAGTGTAAGAGAAAAGGAGTAGATCTGACATACAGAAAAGGATCAGATCTAACTCAATACAGACCACAAGACACACAACAAATATTTGACGAAAAACAACCTTCTGGACAAGATCTAACAAGATCATATCCAGACAAGGAGACGTCAGATTTAAAGGAAAATAAGATAACCGAGATCTTATGAAAAAAAAATACACAATCTCTAAATCAGATCTAGAAAGTCCAGATCCAGAGATCTTATGAAACACAAAAGGGCTGAAGACACTAAAACGTCACAGTCCTTTGAGACAAAACACACAACCTCTGAATCAGATCTAGAAAGTTCAGATCCAGAGTTTGAAGGTAAACAATCCTTTTAAAACGAAATGGAAAAAGATCTCAGATGAAAACCAGATTACCTATACAACTCAAAAGTCATATAGTGATTTTAAAAGAAGGAAAAAAAACAACGAAGGAGAAGGAAAACTTACCGGTCGTCGCCGATGATGATGATCTCAAAAACAATCGAAGCCAACCATCGCTCTGATACCATCTTAAAACTAGTAAACGAATGATTACAATATTTATTTACAACTATTATCTAATACAAATGAATCATCTTCAAAAGATTTGAAGACGATGAAGAAATATTCTAATACAAACCCTAGACTAGAGAGAGTCTGGAAGAATACGTGAAAAGAAAAATGAGTTGAATGCCTTCATAACACGGGTGAGAGGCCCGTTTTATAACTCTTTAATATTGCAAATCAGTCCTTGCAACTTAATCCCTTGATCAACGTAAATTGCTCTGCTACCCTTGAGATTTCTACAAAAGTGATGTACAACCCCTTATGTCCTCATATATGAGCTTTAGTCACTTTCAGCCCCTGAACTCGTAATAAAACACAAAACAAATAGAATAAGTTAGTAAAGATGACAAGATTGGTCATATTAAAACTTACCTTTCAACACTTAGCCGCTGGTTTTTATGTAGAGCTAAGAGCTGCCCTTAGGGCGCATAGGTCAACTAGCGGAGGGTAAGGCTTTTAGTTGCTAAAGGAGAGTTAGGGGAACACTCTCCACCAAGCACATGAATAGACTAAAATTAAGGAAACCAGATCGTTTTCCCATCTATTTGATTGGGTGAGGCAAACGACTCCTAGCTGATGGTGAGGAACATGGAGTAAATGGTTGAGGTTCAAGCAGAAGCATCATGTTCTAAACGTAACTAGCTAGATCTAATGGGTCAATTTGGTTAGATTCAATTCAGTATCATGGTTCCTTGCACTGCTAAGTTCGATGACTAGAATACGCAACGAAATAAAAAATGATCTCATTAGTAAAATCGATACAATTAATAACTTGTAACAAAATGTGAAAAACAAAATTCAATATATTTATCCATAATATTTTATAAAAAAAATTGTAATTTACATGAGATAGATATTACAAAATACAATGCGATCGACCATAATGGTATGTTGGAATCGACTTGAAGTAGCTACAAAAAAAAGGATTTCATTGACAACAAAAAGATCATCATTACATTCCAATGAAGTTGTTAAAGAAATGCATAAACCAAGTCATGTACATCAACACATCTTTCTAGCAATGTCCTCGTAATGAAGCTTTTATATTGGAATTGGTCACAACGAGAGCATTCAAAACCTTAGGTTTGTTTTGTAAAGCATATGTTTGTTGCGCTTAAAGAGATATCTAGAATCATACATAGAGCGAAACATATCCACCAAGAGAGGCAATTGCAATATGGCAAATACGACGACCGGCATGGCAGCAAATGTAGCAATAAGGATTGGTACCCATTTCAACCTGTTGCCATATAGCACAAAGAAGCTAGCACTAAAAGTGACCATCATGGCCGCTACAGAGATGAAAAGTGTTGCTAGACCTATCATCAGTTTTGTGGGTAATGCGTACATAAAATCATGTTGACCATGACGAGATGTAAGGATAGATAAGAACACTAGGAGTGAAGTTGAAGAACAGAATAGAGAAATGGCATCCGCGATGACGAAAACTAAGAAACTTCTTCCATGAATGAAAATAGGAGTCCCAATTTGTTGGTTGTAGCCACCTGGAACCGTGAAAGCTACTGCAAAAGCAACAGTTACTATAAGTGTGGCAACGACCATACAATCTTTCATCCACTTTAAACCCTGGACGACTAGATCTTTGTTTTCCTCAGAGAATAACTCGTATGGTGTTTGACCAACATTGTTTCTACTTTGCCTTAAAGCAGGTAGCATCATCATCTCTATTTCCTACAAAACAAAAGTTATAGGCAAAGATCCGTCATAACTATTTTCGTTAATTCGGTGACTTTTTGGACTGAACCACTGCTATTCTTGATGCCTATCTGTTTCACCTCTAGAAACATTAGTATTTAATGTATAGAGCAATCAAGTAAGTAATCTTTAACTCGGTCTATGCAACAAAAACACATAGAACTTTTGTAGCAAAAACCCACAAGGCTTGTGGTGTAGCGGTAATCACCTGGGGAGTTCATAACGCTCAACCCGGGTTCGATTCCCTGCATTCGCAACTTTGTGGCCACTGGGTTTAACCTCAAGGCTGCATGCTTATGCAGTCGGTTTCTTTGCCAAGGGATTAGTCTGGGCCAAAGGCCCAGGATACCCTTTCTCAAAAAAAAAAAAAAAAAAAAAAAACTTTTGTAGCAAAAGAAATACCTTGAACCACAATAATTCTCGTTGCATCAGTAGAGATGCTCCAAAAGTCTTAGGTCTCATCTTCACTGATGTCTTCCCAATTAAATGAAGCATATTATTGCCATCCCTGTCTCTGAGTGGAATTATTACATCCTTCTGTGCACCTATCTCGTACACTAGGTTGTGGATATCACAGTGACGGTTCATAACCGCTACATGAAATATAGTCTGCAATTCATCATTTCTACTCACTATTAGATGGGGATGGGCTTGAAGGAGCTTAATTACAAATCTGGTGTTGCCCATTTCTGCAGCAACAAATAATATTCTGAAAGGATATTGTGGCCTTCCATCCCGGGTAATCGAGCCACGAGGCCCTCTGAGTATATCATCAACTTGACTTTTGGGCATCATTGTAATTGCATCTCTCCAAATGATTCTTAGTAATTTTAGTGCATCACTATCCTTTTCAGCAGGTCCCACCTTCATGTTCATAGTTCTGAAAACTGAAAGCAAAAACAGAATACTTCACAGTCAATAAAAGCCCTTGTAGAAGCAGTACTTGACGACTATCAATCATGGACGACTCTAAATATAATGATTACTTGAATTTATGATTCTTGTGAGTAACTTCTGTTCTACTCCATCAAATATTGCATCAGGCTTTCGAGCCAAAATTCCAAGTACAGACCCATTCATAGCCAGTGTCGGATGCTTCTCCACAATTTTTATGGCAACATCTACGGAAAATATAACATCAGCACTTAATTGAAGAAAAATGATATGACGTTAAGAAAACAAACGAACCACAAATTTGTGAACACAACAGATAAACATATGTGAAAATTAAATGAAGTTAAGATATATATATATATATAGTATATATATATATATATATATATATATAGTATAGGGGAAGAATCCTGTGTGAGATGTTGAGTTAACAGAAACGTGAGAAGTGGATCTGAACCGTTGATCTCTTTTAATCTCAAGTCCTACCATGAATTGCGGCTTAGAAGGAGTTGATCTGGTGCATCTTGGGGCATCTTGGGGCATCTCATCATAATGTGCGTCCATTTCTCATCCAACGGTTGATAACCACTTAACGCTTCTCACCGTTAACTCAACCTCTCACCGGAACCCAACCCTATGTATATATATATATATATAATAATTAAAACGTAATATGTAATTGTAACTAAATGGAAAATATTTTACATTAAGCATTAATATTTCTTTAACTAAGATTTTATTACAAACATAAAACAACTAACTAAATTATTAATAACAACAAACTGATGTTTAAGTATAGTTGATTGATAAATGAAGTGCGTTGTATTTTACTACTCAGTTTTTGGAATGAAGTTGTTTGGCTGTTTTCACTCGGTTATAGATGTGGGTAACTGGTCCAAGAGCCCAAGTGAATGACTTTTGTCATAATCCAATAAAGCAAATGTATGACAAGTGCAAAACAACAAAGAACGAGAAACAATGACTACCAAACTACTTACCAAAGAAACCACACTCCACGCAATTCTCGAGCATCCAATCCTGATATTTTGTTGTCCAAAAGTCACTGGCCATGTTATCAGAAAGATCATAGAGATACTTGACTGTTTCATATTTCCCAAATAGAACACTCATATACAATGGCATCATTCTATTAGAACCAGGGATGTTCAGCAAGTTGGGGTTCTTTTTCAGCATAATTTTAATCATTTTGATATTTCCAGCTTTAGCTGCTACACAAAATGCAGTGTTGTAACTTGAATCTTGAAGTTCCAAGTCTTCCCCTGTCATCAAATTAACTAGATTCTCCACAAAACATTCTGTCCGCTTTGTCTCTTCTGCTAAGGTTGCAACATGAAGTGCTGTTTGGTAATTTTCTGTGATAGCAAACTGTACCAACTTGGGATATTGGTCAAGGAAGACCTTGGCAGATTTCCAATTGCCAGTAATTGATGCTTCATATAATGGAACACAAATACTGTAATAGTCTGCTCTGCTCTCTTCAATGTAATTACGAAAAGGCATGTTAATTAATAAGCTTTCTCATTCCATTATAACAGCAACCACTCCTTCTATAAGTAAGAGTAAGTTTAATGCATATTGATAATATTAATCCAACAACAACTATGCAAAATATGGAATATATTGTTAAGCACATAAAAACTAAGCAGATTAATATAAATTTGTTTTCATGGAGAGATGGGTCTGTTGAGTATTAGACTATTATCTACTCCCACATAGGAAAATTCTTAGAACTTTTGTGGGTTTACAATTAAGCCTAAAACCACACTAGTTATCAAACTGGAGAAGAGCCCAAGAAAGTGGATGGCATTGGGCATTAGTCGAGGACATAATATTTAATGACCAAACTCTTAAAGAGACTTTCATGCGCATAAACCTGCATACAAACTTGTGTTCGCTTATGTTGTTTGGTGTCTGGCGGTTTTCTAACAGTTAATTTTGGTTGCCTGTGAAAAGGTATAAATACCTTATCTTTCCCTCCATTTCCACATACGAAATTCTCTCCATTTTTATCTTTTTTCTCCCTTGCTAACCAAGAACACATTATCAATTCGTTGAGATTGAATTGACGTGCAACAATTCAGTCGGGTAGTTGTATCCTCTAGACGACGTCCAAACCAAGCACAATTCAGTCGGGTAGTTTGCAGGACTCTATCCGCTTTATCTTCTTCAATTCGAAAGTTATCCTCAAAAAGGTACACAATCCTCAATTATCTCGTTTCTATTGAGTCACAGAATTTATTGTTTCATAGAATTTTTTGTTTATTTTGTGTTATCAAGTCGATTGGTCATAACAATCTAAGGCGAAATTTTGTTTCTAAATAATAGAAACAAAATGGATCAATCAGCGATTATTAAATTCCACATTGAGAAACCCAAGAAGTTTTAAGGAATCTGATTTTCGACGATGGCAACAGAAAATGCGCTTTTATCCCACAACGTTACAAGTGTCTAATATGCTCATGAAGGAAGCACCAACGACACCCTTTGTGGGGAAGGCCAAACTTCGCCAACACATTCAAATGGCAGCCTTTCAAAAGTCGGTTGACACATAGTTGTCGAAACTGTATTCTTACCGCTTTGGACGATTCCCTATATGAGATTTATTCAACTTTTAACACCGCAATAGACATCTGGGAATCGTTGGAAACCAAATGCAAGACCGACGTTGCTGTTCTACGAGATTTATATTGGAAAGTTTCTAAATTTTAAGAGAAGCGATCTAAAATCTATTGTAAAGCAAGCGGAGGAATTACAAGTTCTTGTTCATGAACTCGATATGGAAGGTAACCTGACATCAATCCGAACTTTCTTGTTGGTTCAGTTATTGAAAAGTTGCCTCCTTCTTGGAGATATTTCTAAATATATTTGAAACATCTAACCGATGACATCTTTTGATCAATTGGTTCTCAAACTACGAGTTTAGGAGAACAATCGGAAGAATGAAAATACGGATATTAGCTCATTGGAGCCAAACGCAAATCTTGTTAGAGGAACACCTCAAAATCCAAGTTTCAGAAGTTTAAGGGAAAAGGTGTAAGTATCAAACCTTCTCCCTCAAATGTGAGACTCCTCTCCAACCATACCAAAAGCCCTTCAAAAAGAAAGCGATCAATTATTGGGTGTGTGGTCGACCCGGACACAAAGCTAAGGATTGCCGGTAAAAAAGGGATCATCATGGGAGCGGAGGGGCTGGAAGCTTAAACCAAGCCAATGTGGTCAATTCTGCAACTCGATTCGTTGGTGTTTTGGAAGCAAACGTGGTGACTAATGAAGTTGATTGGTGTCTTGACACCGGTACCATAAGGCACATATGTAACTCCAAGGATTTGTTCTCTTCCTATGTGAAAGTTAATGATGGTGAACCAATGTTTATGTGGAATTCTACAACCGCAAATGTGCAAGCAAAAGGAAAAGTGGTATTGAAGCTCAAGTCGGGGAAAGATCTTGAACTCACTAATGTTCTGTTACTTGTGCCGGATATGAGCAAAAATCTGATCTTAGGTCCTTTGTTGAGCAACAAAGGATTCAAAATTGTATTTGAGTCAGATAAAATTTGTAGTCACTAAGGGTGGAACGTATGTGGGAAAGGGCTACCTGATTTAAACTATTCATTGTAAATACCATGAATAATAATAATAATAATAATAATGCAAGCTCTAGCACTGCTTCTACTTACATTGTTGATTTCTCTAGTTTATGGCATGCTCGGTTAGGTCATATCAATTTTCGGTCCTTACAAAGGATGATGAATCTTGGCATGCTACCTAAGTGTTCAATCAACAAAATGACTAAGGTGTCGTTTGTTTTTTAAGAGGTCTAAAGTCTGAAGTCTTATTTTAGTTATGATTAATAAGAAGTGGTGTGTAAAAAGGTCTGAACGATTCAGACTTAAGAAATCATTAAGAGGTTTTTCAAAAAAACAAACAACCCCTAAGTGTGAGACTTGTGTAGAATCAAAATACTCAAGTCATCCCCACCAATCTGTCAAAAAATCTAACCAAGTACTTGGTCTAATTCATACCGATTTGTGTGATTTTAAGTAAACTCCAACCCAAGGGGGAAAGAACTATTGCATATCTTTTATAGATAATTGCAGTAAATTATGTTATACTAGACGTGTACCCTCGCAATGTAACGGAGTTCTGAAATCTAGAACTCGAACTCTTGATTACGATTCATACTTTGTTTTATTGTTAGTTTTTTATGATATTATTTTACGATTTTGAGAAAGCTAGATTCAAAACAAAAATATATTTTATTTTTGTTTAATTATGATTTTTTTATAAAAATAATGATAAAGTATTTTGTTAGTGGTCAAATATCGTTTAATTAACTATATATTTATGATATTTTATATTTAAAATTAAAAAGATAATATACTTCAATAAAAAAATAATAATGAGGTGTTTTATCTCAATTTTTTTCTTGTGTTTATCGGTTAGTTATATGAATAGTTTAAAATTTTAGATATTTTAGAAAATAAAAATAAGTATTTATGTGCAGTTAGTTAATAAATTCAAACATGGAGCTTTTATAAGTTGTACTTATGCTTAATTAACTTGTAATTTTGAATTTTAAGTAATATGCATTAATAAGTAGTACTTAATGCATACAAATTAGTTTTCATAAGTTTAGCTTAAATATTGTATAATATAGTATACATATACTTATCAATATCAAGGATGAGGTTTTAAATATGTTCAAAATCTATAACGCCTAAGTTGAAAATCAACTTGAGAATAGAATCAAAATTCTAAGGTATGAAAGAGGAGGGGAATATGAATCTCATGACTTTGCTGAATTTTGTTATTGAGATGGTGTTGTGCATCAAACGACGAAACCCTATACCCCTCAACAAAATGGGGTAGCCGAGTGGAAAACAGAACTCCGAAGAACATGATTAACTCAATATTGATCACGTCAGAGGCTCCACACAATTTATGGGATGAAGCTTGTACTGCAAACATGATTTTAAATAAAATCCCTCATAACACGTCAGAGGTTCCACACAATTTATGGAAAGGTACATTTCCTTCCTATAAAAGGATGAAAATGTGGGGTTGCTTGGCTAAAGTTCAAGTTCCTCTACCAAAAAGGACTAAGCTAGGACCAAAGACTATATATTGCATCTACATTGCCTAACCAAGAATAGTGCAACCTATAGATTTTTTTGTGTACAAGTCATATATAGAGGATATACACAGAAAATAATTGAACTTGGTGAAGCATAATTCTTTGATAACATATTCCCATATAAGGATAAAGAGAAATCTATCTCCAATTCAAGGAAAAGAGGGAATGAAGATGATACACCTTCTATTGAGTTAGATCAAAGTATAAATCCAAATGGTGAAGGAACTTCTCAAGTTCAAAAGGACTTAGAACCTCGAAGAACTAAACGTGGGAAAGTGGCGAAAGACTTTGGACATGACTATGTGACATTTAATATAGAAAAAGAACATATAACTTATAAGGCAACGATGGATTCTTCAGAAGCTCCTTATTGGAAAGAGGCAATCCAAAGCGAAATAGATCCATCTTGCAAAATAATACTTGGAAATTGGTAGATCTCCGTCAGGGACATGAACCAGCAGGCCATAAATAGATCTTTAAGAGAAACCTTAGACCAACGGTACTATAGAAAAGTGTAAGGCTTGGTAAGTGGCCAAAGGGTATCGTCAAAAAGAGGGTCAAGATTTCTCTGATAGACATTCACCGGTTACAAGGATAACCTCAATAAAAACCTTTATGGCGATAAACGCGATTCACAATTTGGAGATACACCAAATGGATGTCAAAACCGGGTTCCTAAATGGTGAATTGGATGAAGAGATTTATATGCAAAAACCCGAAGGGTTTGTTGTTAAAGGTAAAGAAAACAAGGTCTGTAAATTAAGTCCTTAAACAAGACCCAAAGTAATGGCACGAGAAGTTCATTAACACACTCTTATCACAAGGCTTTTAGATTAAAGAATGTGATAAATGGTATATGTTAAACAGTATAAGAATGCTTATATCATAATATGTCTGTATGTGGATGATATGTTGATCATGGGGACTAATATGGATGTAATAAATCAATCCAAGAAAATGCTACATTCCTCATTTGCTATGAAGGATATGGGAGTAGCCGATGTGATACTAAGTATACGTATTAAAGTTTAAAGAACTTCAGAACGATACATCCTCACCCAGTCCCATTATATAGAGGAGGTCCTTAAGAAATTTGGACACTATGATGATCGACCGTTCGTTACTCCATTTGATCCTACAGATCAAGTTAAGAAGAATCAAGGAGACATTGTACCCCAGTTATAGTATACACAAGTACTTGGAAGTTTGATGTATATTATGAACTGTACACAATAGGATCTAGCTTATACAATGAGTAGACTAAGTCGTTACTCACACAATATGGGTAAAGATCATTGGTATGCACTAGTTAGAGTGCTTCGATATATTAAACATACTATGTATTATGATTTGCATTATACTAAGTTTCCTCCCGTGATAGAAGGATATTGTGATGTGAATTGGATTTACAAACCACTTGAAACGTAAGTCCACAATTAGTTATGTTTTTACCCTCGGTGGAGCATCAATATCTTGGAAGTCATCTAAGCAAACGGTGAATTCTTGTTCAACTAAGGAAGTGAATTTGTCGCATTAGACAAAACTGGTGAAGAAGCCGAATGGCCTAGTCACAGCCATTTGTATACATTGTAATAGTATGACTGCTCTAACTAGAGCAAATAATTATATTTACAATGGCAAATAAAAGGCATATAAGGCGTTTCCATAACACGATAAAGACTTTCTGAAAAATAGAATTATCTCCATTTATTATCTAAATTCAAAGGAAAATATCGTAGATCCTTTGACAAAAGGCCTAAACAGAGAGCAAGTTATCTATACATTGAGGGAATGAGCTTAAAGCCGATACAATGAGTCGATATTTGGCGGAAACCTAATCTAGCATGGAGATCCCATGGTCTAGGTTCAATAGGCAAACTAGTTAAGGAAGACTCAAGCGTGAACAAACACAAAGGTATGCCTATTCCTATGATGTCCTTAATTGTGTTTTTCCGTTGACTTTTTAAGGTTTCTAGTTCTTAATAATGCTAATAGCTATTACAGTGGAACACTAAGGGATGTTCTTGATTGGCATTACCTATGTGAGATCGATATGTGGTCGCATCAATAGGAACCGAGATGGCTACATTCTCTACAATTCTTATGAAGAAAGGATATCGTTCATGACCGAAATGAACAAAAGTGTAAGAATTGATGTGTATATAAGTATCATGTATGTGATGCATTTTGTCTAGGTTTATAGTGTTCACTACCCACAAAGTAGATCTGATTTGTACTCATTAAGGAAGGTTCAAGTCCAAAAGGCACCATAAAATCTTCTGATGCATATCATACTTAGTTCTTGAAATACCAAATAAGTTCTTGTGTAATGATATCTTATTTTCTACTCAAATGTGGCGTATTGTAGGAGTTGAATGGAAAATGTGGGGTATTGTTGGGTATTAGACTATTATCTAGTCTCACGTAGGAAAACTCTTAGAACATTTGTGGGTTATAATGACGCAGTAGGAATAAGCGGAAGGATTGACAAACGTCAAACCCGAAAAGGATTATGAGTTTACAAGCGTAAGACTCAAGAATATGGAGAAACTCGAACTCTCTAAGAGAACTTTTATTAAACTTGATAAATTGAATTGAAAACAATAAAGGGATTAACCCTATTTATAACTAGGCTTAGAGATAACTAAGAAAGGAAATACTAAAAATAAGGAAATAAACTATAAGGAAATACTAAGATAAGGAAATACTAAGATAAGAAAATATGCTTTCGAGAGTTGTCCTGAGACTTAAGTCTCGGTGGTAGCTTATGCCTTGATTTTCCAATGTGGTCCATTTGCTCTTCGAACCTCGTTGCTAGTTGCTCTACATCATATAAGCAC
This sequence comes from Arctium minus, assembly GCA_954870635.1. Classification (NCBI taxonomy): domain Eukaryota; kingdom Viridiplantae; phylum Streptophyta; class Magnoliopsida; order Asterales; family Asteraceae; genus Arctium; species Arctium minus. The sequence goes on from OX941082.1 coordinate 123,169,825, forward strand.
TAGTTATCAAAATGGAGAAGAGCCCAAGAAAGTGGATGACATTGGGCTTTAGTGAGGGACATGCTAAATATCTAATGGTCAAAAGTTTGGGTTTGGGCCTTGGGCCTCTTGGAAAATCAGACGGAAAAGAAAACGAATTTCCTGCGACCAAACTCGCACGAAAACCTGCATTAGTCTATGTTGGATGTCGTAGAAACAGTCTAAAGCGACTTTCATGTGGGTAAACCAGCATACAATCCCGCCTTCGTTTCTGTTTTTATCGAAGGACAATGTCTAAAGCGAGTTTCGCACGGGTAGACCCGCGCCCAAATTAACTCGCATTGGTCTCTGACGGTTTTCTAACAGTTAATTTTGGTTGTCTATGAAAAGGTATAAATACCTTATGCTTCCCACCATTTCAAGATACGAAATTCTCAACCAAGAGCACATAATCAATTCGATGAGATTGAATTGACGTGCAACAATTCAGTCGGGTAGTTGTAACCTCAAGACGACGTCCGAACCAAGCACGATTGGGGGACAAAATTTTGTCTTCGGACACTGTGTTTGCAGGCCTCTATCCGCTTTATCTTCTTCAATTCAAAAGTTATCATAAAAAAGGTACATGTACAATTCTCAATTATCTCGTCTTTATCGTGTTGTTCCATAGAACTCTTTGTTTATTTTGTGTTATCAAGTCGATTGGTCATAACAGGGTCTACTAAAATATTTTCTACTAGATAGATCTGAAACTAAAATTTCATTTCCAAAAAGAAAAAAGACATATACACAAGGGGGTAATTTTCATATGTTGGTAACCATGTGTAGTAGAGGGTATATTACCAAGTAGATCTTCACAAGGTAGATTTGGAGGTGCTTTCCCTGGCAGGGTAGGACTCGGAATGTTATCTGTATGCCCCTGATCCTTGGTATTTGTGCCGTCTTCTGCTGAATATCTCCCTGTGCAAAATAAGGGATTTGTTCAACACACGAAAACCAAGCAAGTTATAAATTTTTTTCTATGCACTGATGGGTCTACTGAAATATTTTGTAGCTACTAGATTTAAAACTAAAATTTAATGTTTTAAAAGAAAATGGCATATGCACAAGCTAGGGCTATTCATGTGCTGGTAAACAATGCGTGGTGAAAGATTACGTTACCATATAGTTCTTCAGAAGTAGATGGAATTTTAATTGTGTGCTCCTGCTTGATATCTACATTAGATAGATGTTGTGGCGGCCGCGGGGACAAAGGAGCAGTTGGAATGTTATTTATGCCTATTGAATCCTTGTCTGTGCAAAATATAAGAGAGATGTTGTTCAGCACACGAAAAAGTAAGCAAGTTATAAATTTGTTTTGATGCACATATGGGTCTACTTAAATATTTTCTAGCTACTAGATTTAAAACTAAAATTTAATGTTAAAAAAGAAAAAAGGAATATACACAAGGGGTATTCATGTGCTGGCAAACATATGTGGTAGAAGATTATATTACCAACTAGCTCTCCAGAAGGCGGATTTGGTGGGGACCCAGTAGCACTCGGATTTTTACGTCGTGGCAGCTCCGGGTACAAAGAATAACTCTGATCTCCTTGATATGACCGCTGTGGGGATGGAGGAACACTCGGAATGTCTGTGCAAAATATTCTTTACTAGAAATAGGTATACAGTATACACACAAGGGGTTTCCATGCATGTGCAGGTAACCATGAGTGGTAGAAGATTATATTACCAAGTAGATCTCCAAAAGATAGACGTGGCCGCTCCCCGAACGAAGAACTACGGTGATAGTCTGCACAAAATAAGGGATATTTTGTTAATTCAACACATGAAAACTAACAAGATTATCAGTTTGTTTTTATGAACAAATGGGTCAACTAAAATGTTATCTACTATAGCACGGTTTCTTTTGCCTCGCCAACTACTGGTGTGTGCAGTGTCCCCTCCTGATTGGCGTGTTGAACATTTGACCGCTATTTGTACTCCTCTTGATCATTAATAAAAGTTTGGTTTTGGAGAACAGAAAAGGCATATACTCAAGGGGTTTTATGTGCTGGTAACCATGTCTGGTAGAAGATTATTACGCTGGACATCGTAGAAAGTTGGTGGTTTCCCCAGGAACGGTTTAGGATTGCTAGTTCTGAAGCCTCCTATTTCCTCCAAATCTGTGTAAAATAAGGTATAATTTGTTAAAACATGAAAACTAAGCAGATTAATAAATTTGTTGTGATGTACAGAATCATGGGTCAACTCTCCTGTTTCCGATGGTGGCTTGGATGCCTGCTGCAAGCTATTTATCCTGCCGCTTCTTGAATCCACGTATCTGCTTGTCGGGGAATTCATCTCTACCTCCTCTATTTCGGTGGTTGTCGGATTCATCTCTGCTGTTATTTACTATATTATGGCCTGCACAATGACAACATCATTTTATCATTTAAACTGAAGTCCACACCATGGAGAAGAAAGTAATTACAATTTGCAGGTACATCCGAAAGTATCTGGACTAACACTTGCTTAATTTCTTGATTGCGGGTATCCCACTGACTTAATTCAGAGTTTCAATTTATGCACAATTATTTGAGGAGCGGTGTTTGGGGTGGGGCTGCTTCAATAAATTGTTAAAAGAATGGTGAATAAAGAAAGACTTCCCCTACTTGTCTTCAATAATAGAGTTGAAATCACAGTGACGTCTATAGAGGCAGATCAAACCATAACATGGTTAACGAGAATATGAGAACTAATCTAAACTACATAACTCATTAAAAGTTACCATAAATAGAAAATAGAGTAAATTAGGGATTTGGTCTTGTGGTATGCGTATTTTTTTTAGAGAAATGGTCCCTAGACTTCATTTATTGTAGATTTGGTCTGTCTGGTATGCACTTTCTGTTGGATTTGGTCCCCGAACCAGACATCTGTTTGTTAAATTAAGTAGAGGGCAATTGTTATTTATTTTAACATTTATTTAATTAACTTTTATATAGCAGGGCCAAATTGTATACATCAAAAATTGGCAGGTCAAAGAGAAACATTTTTAATCTTTCTTCTCCTACCTCAAACTCCAATCTTTCCGTCGAACCAGTCATGTTTCCGGTGAAACCTCCTCCCTATCCCTATCGTTGTTCCCAAGCCTCCAACATCACCCCTAATGGCCTCAGCTTCCATCTTCGGCCACACGTTTTGTCATCGGCCACACCTCTCATTCTCTCCCGTTGATTAACAGCCCCTCCCCCTCACTGTTTTTGACCACCATCTCCGGCCAGACCAGCTTCCATCACGTTTCCGGTGAAATCCCCAATCACGCTTGACTTTTTGACCCCCTCAATACCACCTTCGATTAACAGCCCCTCCCCCTTACTCTTTTTGACCACTATCTATGTCGATCACTCTATGACTAACATCTCCCCTCCATGGACTTGAGAGCTCATGATGGTTGGTTGGAGAAGGTGAGCAACGAAGAAGGTAAGCGGAGATGGGTGGTGGTGAAGGTTGGAGTGGTGCAAAAAGAAAGGGAAGAGGATCACCAGAGAGAAAGAGTTGGGTACGTGTGTGTGTTGCAGATGTGTATGCAATGTGTGTGTGTCTGTGTGTTTTACTACGGAGAAGATGACCAAAGTAAACTGTCGTGGGTTGTGTTCTTGGGTTGTGGTCGTGGGCTATCGGTTGTGGTCATGGTCGGTTTGTGGTGGTGGGGACGAATGGATATTTGTATGTCTGTGATACGTATACTTATACATATATCTATAGAGGGAGGATCAAACGAAAATGGTATCTATTTAAAAGAATAAACGGATAATTCTGAACCAATCATAATTATTAAACAAATAATTAATTTTTTAAATAAAGAAGTTTATAAAAGGGTATTTTGGTCTTTTTTTACTCTGATTATTTTAGGATAATCTTCACCTCCTAAATATAAGTGATCTCCTGATTATTAGCTCTCTCTCTCTCTCTCCCTCGATTTAAACCTAAAAAATTCATGTTCTTCTCATCATCCTTCTTCATTGTTTCATGGCGGCATCCACAACAGCGAAAATCAACGAAATCATCGAAGGTGGTTCTGAAGGCAAAAGGCAAATCAACGAAAGGATCGAAGTCATCTGATGATAATTCAACATTCTTTAGTCATCACTCATTATGGATTCATACCATTGATCATCATCATCGGCATGAATGGAGCACATGGACCATCAAGAAGGCTAAAGTCATCACTCACTATGGATTCATACCATAGTGAGTTATGAAACATCGACTATTATCGTGAGTTAGGGTTTGTATTTTTCTGTTTTTGTGCATTTGAGGATGTGGGTTATTTATCCTTTGGATAGGCCCTTCTAATTACATGTTTGTGTTATGAATTAATAAAATTTACGAGTTGTTATGATACATCGCTTAACACAGGTCAAGAAGATGAATTGGGTTTAGAAGATGAGTTGGGTTTAGGATGAAGATGAAAGATAGTTGTTTGGAATCTGGTCTGTTTATTTTGGAATGTTATATGGATGAAATTTTCAGGAAATTAATCATGGTCATTTGTTTTTTAGTTTTGATTATTTATGATATTATTTGGATGTGCACATATGATTTAAAGTAGCAAACTTAATGGAAACATTTTGTCTAAGTTATTTAGAACAAAATGGTGTTAAGTATGAATTTGATGTTAAGTATTTAGAACAAAATCACATGTGATTTAGGGTTGCAAACTAATAACATTATTTTATCCAAACTATTTATCATAAAATCATATATGATAAAGTGAAAGATATCAAATATAAGAATCCGTCCAATTACTATAACGTATAATCACATGTGATGCATACTACACTTAAACAATTTGTCAAAATTATTTACAATATAATCATAAATGATTTTGGATTGCATATTGTACACCATATAATCATCTGTGATTTTGGGTTACATATTCGGGATTTGCTTGAAAAAACAAACAGGACCAGATGAACTACCAAAAAGGATTAACCGGATTTGCTTTAATAAAAGAAAAATGATAAATACCCTTTTGATTTGAATTAAATATTATAATCCCTGTTTTTAGGAAGTTAATACTATCCAAAATTATCCATAGCATAATATGACTTTATTACCCTTTTACTCTTAATTTTAGAAACTATTATTTTCGGAATTAATTTAAAAAATGATTGGTTGAGAATCGTCTCTTTATTCTTTTAAATAGTTTCCCCTCTCGTTTGAACCCACCTCTATATGTATATATATAAAATATAATTATATGTAACACAAAATATAATATAATGAAGTTTGTCTTTGGCCCTCCAAGTTCCAATATATGCATTGTGTCCCTTAATTTAAAAAGATTCATTTAAAAAATGTTAAAATAAAGAAAAATGACAAAAAAAAAACTATTTTAACCTTAATTTTAACAGGTAGATGGTCGTTTGGTTAAGGATCAAATCCAACAGAAAGTGCATACCACAAAACCAAATCTATAATAAATGAAGACTATGGATCATTTTTGTAAAAATCTGCATACCTTAGGGCACCAAATCCATAACTAATTACTCTATAAAATATTTAACAAGCTTTTTTTTTTTATAAATATCCTTATTATTGTACTTTCAATTTTTTTTTATTACAAGTACACTTTCAAATTATTCTTTTATTAGGGCATTATACTTTGAAAATATCTACCAATTATAGCAATGGGTAACTTGTTACCTTTTAAACCGGTTGATTTTTTAATTTTTAATTTTTTGCTTACATGATTTAAATTAGGTGATATGTAGGGGTGTAAATGAGACGAGACAACTCGCGAGCTACTCGAGATCGACTCGGTCAAAACTCGGTTAACACTCGACTCGAATAGGCTCGACTCGAACTCGAGCTTGACTCGATATACTAACGAGTTGAGTCGAGCGACCTGATACTCGACTCGATAAACTCGTGAGATACTCGATAAGCAAAATAATAATAATAATTTGTAATATTAATTTAATTTAATTGATAATAATAATAATAATAATAATAATAATAATAATAATAATAATAATAAACTCAAGTTTTTTGATTTTTTTTTGGAAAATGGTGTAAAAGACATGGGAAAACTCTTGATGGTGTGTCTAATTCATCTCACATTGGCGGGATATAGAACCCAATGCTTTGAACTCCACTATATATAGATATTTCTCCTCCCTTGTTTTACATCTTTTGCCTTTGCTAAATGGCTTGAGCCTAAAGGTTTGAGCCTATGTAAGGGTGTAAATGAGACGAGACAACTCGCGAGCTACTCGAGATCGACTCACTTGAGATCGACTCACTAGAGATCGACTTGGTCAAAACTCGGTCAACACTCGACTCGAATAGGCTCGACTCGAACTCGAGCTCGACTCGATATACTAACGAGTCGAGTCGAGTATAATGATACTCGAACTCGACTCGCATCATTTACACCCCTAGTGATATGAATGAAACGTCATCCTGATTACGTGACATAAATAAAAAAACCTCTTTAAATTTTTGTAATGGTTTTCCCACTTTCCCTTCTCGACTATTCATATCCTACCCACAATATGGTTTTCATCTCTCTCTTCAAAAAAATATTTTCACAAAAAATTGTATGTAAATTAAATACTCTAAAGTAAAATATTTTTTTTGAGAAATATGATATATTTTTTTTTCAAGATACGTATGTTGTTTGTAAAAAAACGTAATAGTTTTTATTTTCCTTGTTTAAAAAAATATATATTTTTAGCATCTTTTTTAAATATTAGCGAGATAAATTGTGTTCTACAAGTCTTAAATTTTCTAATCAAATTAAGATATTTACATAATAATTAATTAGTCAACTCAACTTCTTTAAACAATATGATATACAATTTTTAAAATAAATATCTTGTTTGTAAAGAAAAACATAACACTTCTTATTTTTCTTGTTCAAAAAAATACATACTTTTAACATTTTTTTAAATGTTAGCAAGATAGAATATTGTGCTCTACAAGTCTTCTTAAATATTAATGAATAATTTAGAAATTTTATACTTATAGGGTTGTTTGTTTTTTTTAAAAATACCTCTTAATGACTCTTAAGTCTGAATCGTTCAGACTTTTTTACATTCAGACTATTTGTTTTTTTTCCCAGTTTTCAGGACCTCTTAACTCTTAAAATACATCTGAAACAAGAAGTGGTGACCTAACTTCTTAAAACCTCTTATCGCCGCCTCATTTCATATGTTATTCTTTCTCTCAAGACGACTTCAAACGTTATAAAAACAAACAGTTTTATTGATTCAGATTTCAGACTTCAGCACCACCTCTTATTAATCAGAAGTGAAATAATACTTCAGATTTCAGACCTCTTAAAAAACAAATGTCATCTTAATTTAGTAAGGAGTAAATTACAAATTTCATCCCTGTCGTTATTGAAAATTTTGGATTAGGTCCCCCAAACAAAATAATTACATGTGTGGTCACCATGGTTTCATTTTTGTTTTGGATTGGGTCCCTTACCTTAACTTCACTCACGGATACTCTGTTATGTCAAGCAAAATATTGTCTTTTTACAAATTTCTTTTATTTTCTTTTTTAAATTACACTTATTATATATGCATATTAACATTGTTCGTGTAATCAACCCCCCACACCTCGTGTCGGTGACCTATGGCTTCCCCTCTCGGTGATCTCTGAGCATCTCTTTTTGTTCCCAACGTAACCCCTTCTCCCCAACACATACGAGTTACGACAACCTATAGTAAACTCCGACCATCGTACGATCACATGTAGCTACTGGTTTTCTTCACAACGAGACCAACAACTTCATCTCCTATCGCTCAAACCATTCTTCTTACTCTCGCCAGGGACCATTGAATATGATCTTACCATACACCCCTTTCTCTCCTCCTCCTAATCACACTCTTGGGGATCACATCGTAACAGTTCCAGCGAAAATAATCGGTGAACTCAGATCGAGCTCAGATCAATTTTCAACATAGCTAGCATAGTTTCTAGTAAGGAAACTTTGAAGTTTACTAAATGTTAATATCTAAGATGTTGTCAGGATCGAATTCTCAACAAGAATTAATTCTCAGAAACAATATCAAAGAAGTTTGCGGAATAACACTTTGATATTCAATGAAACAGTAAATCAATACAGAAAATATGAAGAACAAACTGTAAACTTGTATTGAATGCTTTGAAGTTACAAGATTACACACTCAACCTCAATATTGATGAACAGGCTCACCAATACGAATTCTACTTCTCTAGAATTAGGATCTATGCCTTGAGGTTAATTTTCTCTCTAAAAGAATGAATTAAGTTCTGTGTATTAAACTATTCTAAACTATACAGTATATATACTGAATACAAAAGATAAATACAATAAAATATCTTCAGTATATCTTCCATGTATATCTCTAAGCTTCCATGTATATCCTTTCTTACGAATCTTCATCATGTAAGCAGTATTAATCTTCAGCAGCATTAACTTCCTTCTAGCAGCATTAACTACTAAGCAGTACTAACTACTAGCAGTACTAACTAGCTAAGCAGTACTAACTTTGTTCAAGCAGCACTAACTTTGACTAGCAGTATTAATAGTACTAGCAGTAGTAACACTCAGCAGTATTAACCTTTAAGTCTTCTAGAAGTAGTAACATTGAACCAGCAGCATTAACCATACTTGATGAATTCTTCAGTTCCCAACAATCTCCCCCTAACTTGACTTTTAGGAAGAGAAGTCAAGTTCTTCAAATTTTCTTCAAGATGCTCCCAAAACTCTATTATGGTCTAAATTCCCGTGTTTGCATCCAATCCCAAACTCTGATTGATGGTTCTTTGAATCAAGTATTTAGCCATTTCTGAATCTGGAACACACCTTAACTTTTTCTTCAGCATGGCATGTAGCTTCAATCTGCTATGATTATACACTCTATCCACTAGGAAGTATTCAGTGTGATTTAAATCCAAAGTCACTATATATACTCCACTAATTTCATATAGAGTCCAACTGTTTACTGATTTGAAGACATCCTTGATCAAGTGCTTTACTTCTTCAGGTTTGAACATCATACACAGATACTCCATTACCAGTTTTGTAATTGAAATCCCTGGAGCCTTTAGAAGATCTGCATACAACTTCATTCCTATCTCAAACATCTCTTCAATATCTGATCTAGAGCATGTTCTGACAATTTTAGCCCATGTGTTAAACACTTCATACTTTTCATCCTTTCTTTTCAGCCTTATGTATTCCTTTCCATCCACTGTCAATGTATCCCAGAGAATCACCTCAGGAGGCTTAACTCCTACAGGCTCTGCTGAAATTGGTTCAGGGACTTTGTCCATCACTACCATATACAAATTAACATCATCAGTGTTAGATGGCTCTGTCTGTTTAGATAACTCAGGTGCCCCTTCTTCTTCAGCAACCTTATCAGCTTCTTCTTCAGATACTCTAGGCTTTTTAATTGGCTTTCTCCTTGCCATCATTTTTGTTCTCTTCAAAGTCCTTAGACTTTCTCCCAAGGTGGACTCTTTCTTAGGAGGTGTTTCTTGCTCATCTGGAAATGGCTTTTGACAATCAAAGTCATTACTTTCTTTCATTCTCTTCTCCATCTCCACCCTAGCAGTTTCACTTCCCTGAAGCTTTAACATCTCTGAATCATAGAGCTCTTTGATCTTCTCAAAAGACATTTTGGAGAACATCTCCTTTTTGACTCCTACAGCACCTTTGAGAAATATAATCATCTTGTTTCTCTCTTGGGTACCTAGGAATGTCTTTGAGGGTCTTCTCTTCTTTGCAACTGTTTTAACCACAGCTTTCTTCATACTTGCAGCTTTCTTCTGTGCAATTTCAGTTGCCATACTCTGTTGATAAGCTTCATTCAGTTCAGCAGCTAGAGCTTTTGCCATTTCCCTGTCCTTTTCCATCTAAATTCTTTCTTCTTTTTCAATATCCTCCTGCATCTTTTTAGCTAGGGCTTCATCTGATTCAACCAACCTTTGCTTTTTGATTGGTTGATCAGATTCTACCATCTTTGCTTTTCCTTTGTCTTTGCTCATATCCTTCTTACTGTTATCTTTCTTGATCACTTCACCTTGTTCTTTTATGATTACACCTTTGATCTTTGAAGTGACCTTGGGAGTATCATTCTTGGCTTTTAGTAAGGTTTCTGCAATCTCAAGATCTGTTAACACTTCTTTCACAGTTTCTGCTGCTTTATTAATGTCAGCAGTAGTAACTGTTTCTGCTTGCTTCTCCCCCTCAACATCAACTTTTTCTCCATCAAGCTCCCCCTTTCTTGTGGCTTCTTCCATGTTGATCTCCCCCTTTTTGGGAGCATCATCCTCAGTGGTCCTTCTCCTTAATTGGAATTGCTTTCTCTTCTTCCTTTGTACCAGACTAACCACCATCCTTTTCAGCTTAGCAATCTGTTCTTGTTGAGACAGAATTACTAGCTTCATTTCTTCAATTTCTTTGCCTTGTTTGAGAACATCTTGATTGATGTTCCCCATTGTTTCCATCAATTCATCGTACGTATATCTGTCCTCACCCTCTCCAGAAGTGTTACCCTCCTTTGAAGGATCATTGGATCTTTTATTTGTGGAAGTCTTCTGCCTTGCAGAGGCACTATCCACCCCTGTGGTTTCTTGGCACCAGGGACCTTCAAATGATTGCTCATTCAAAGTTGCCATGGGGGAGGTCTTATTAATGTTACCACTTTCCTCCTCTGTACTAGCAGGAGTAGTGGCAGCCTCATCACCCATATGCTCTACCTCCTCCTCAGAGAGCACCTCCTTTGGGTTGGGAGACACCCTTGTGGTTTCCCTTTGGATATTCTCTAGGGGAGAATTCTCCCTTAGAGGGGTTATAGGCTTAGTGGGTAATGGTACAAGAAGGGAAGGAGCCTTCTTGACCTGTTTTCTCTTGTAAGTTTGGGTGATGGGAGATGTTGGTTTTTCAAGAAGGGACTGGGGAATGGATTTTGAGAGGGAAGGTTGGGCTTGGCTAGCAGTGGATTGGTCTAATGGGGGCCTTGACCCTGCTGCCATACCTTCAGTGGTTTGGGACACCACCATCATTGTAGAGAACAATGGGGTGTCAACTCCTTCAGAGTCCCCAGCAGATCTTCTCATATTTGAGAAAACCTTGCCTTTGGGGGGTTTAGGTACATATACCCCAACAAGTTGAGGTATATCCGTCAATTCATGAGTAATGACTTCTTGGACAAACCTGGGGTACATAAAGAAGCTCCTTTTGTTGCCCATGTTTGAGACAAGATCACTGAAAATCATTTTAGAAAAATTATACTTTCTGGCAGTGGCCAAGCACACCAAAGCATAAGCAATAGTGCTGCTGAACTCACTCCATCCAGTAGTCTTTTTGGAAATACAGTGCATAAGAGTATGGACAAAGAAACGCCATTGGGGTGAGAATTTTGCTTTAGAAAATTTGAAAACTCCCAATGGGCCTCCATACCCCATTCTTGTAAGGTTTGAAAAGAGTTCATCATTTGGGATAGAGGTTATACCAGAGGCATCGTCTAGACGTAGACAGATGCGATTAACCTCTTCAGTAACCGTGAGTGATTGATCACAGATTCTTGTCTTGATCATCTGCACACCATTCTCAACAACAATGGTTGCATTGGCCCAGAACTACCTTTGATGCTCGATATAGATTGTAGGAGATACACTAAGAGCATGAGCAATGTGGCTTGACTTGAGGAAATCCACAATCTGATGAAATCCTGCAGCTTGCTTTGGCTTTTGTAGCATCGCAATCTCATTGTGCTCGTCGATGAAAGTCATGGATGCCATTGGTCTTAGTGAAAAGCTTGCCAGAAAACTTCGAACTTGAGAGAGAAAAGGTTTTGAGTGCAAGAGATTAGTATGCAAAGAGTCGTTATGAACTTTTAGGCGGGCAAAGAGTATTTATAGTATTTGGAACATAAGCAGTATTAACCTAGAGCAGTATTAACTAACTAGCAGTATTAACTACGAGCAGTATTAACTAACTAGCAGTATTAACTACGAGCAGTATTAACTAACTAGCAGTATTAACTACGAGCAGTATTAACCACTAGCAGTATTAACTAACTAGCAGTATTAACTACGAGCAGTATTAACTACGAGCAGTATTAACTAACTAGCAGTATTAACTACGAGCAGTATTAACTAACTAGCAGTATTAACTACGAGCAGTATTAACCACTAGCAGTATTAACTGAAAGCAGTATTAACTGAAAGCAGTATTAACCACTAACAGTATTAACTGAAAGCAGTATTAACTACTAGTAGTATTAACTGAAAGCAGTATTAACTACTAGCAGTATTAACGGAAAGCAGTATTAACTACTTTACTCCTTTTAAACTTGCTAATCACTGAGTATTGCTATGCATATCCTGAAAAAAAAAGAAGATTAGTAACTCCAAGGATAATAAACAGGTATAAAACCACTTTTTGAAAGATTGTCTCCAAATGCAACATGTCCTCCATTAATATGCTTGAAATCCTGAAGGCATGACATGTTGCCTGTCATGTGCCTAGAGCAACTACTATCAACATGCCAAATGCTCTTTCCCTTGAGCTGTTGGTTGCCCTGCACATTAAATAAATCAATTAGTATGATTGGGGACCCAAGCAAAAGTGGTCTTGGGTCTCCCTTTCTCATCAAAGTATTTACATTCCTTTTTAATGAGGTTTTTAAACTCAGAGCACTCTTTATTAGAGTACTTTGTCAATATGATTGGCTTAGCAGAACCAACACTAGAAGCAGTACTAACCTTAGAAGTACTAACAGAGTTAGCAGTACTAACAGGTTTAGCAGTACTAACCTTGTTAGCAGCATTAACATTGTTAGCAGTAGTATTACTTCTAGCAGCACTATCATTGTCAGCAACACTATTTGTGGTAGCAGTACTAACAGTTTTAGTGCTTTTAGGAATCCACATATTGACACTTTCTTTAACAGACTTTTTCTTCATGTGGCTTTTAGTTTTAACAGTTTTCTTAGCCACATGGTTCTTTTCAATTTTCTTATAACCAAAGGGTTTTTGCATGGATCTTTGGAAATTCATCCTTTGTTTCATAGGATTGAAATAACATAATTTTGCAAGATGATTCAATTTGCCACAGATAAAACAAGGTTTTGGTCTATTGATTTTACTCAGATCAACCCCTTGTTTTTGTGCCCACTGATTATTCCAGTTTCTTTGATTTCCCCTCTTTTTGTCCTGTTTTTGGGGCTCATTCTTCTTACATGCACACTGTTTGCAAGGACCTGGATTCACAACTGTGGTCTGTTTGTAATGGACCTTACCAGACTTTCCCTCTGTCTTCTCTATGTCCTTGGATTTGATCCAAGCCCTTCCACAATCCTCATTGGTGATAATGTTATTCTCTAGAGGAATCTCACCACTCACCTTGTTCTCCTTACTCTTGCCAACCTCTTTCTCAGTCTTATCCTCAACAACTACCTCATCTAAGGGATCTATTTCAGTGGCTCCCTCAGGCAAGTCCTTCCTATCTTTGGTGTCTAACAGGTCTGAAGTAGGAGGAATGTAATTGTTGTTATATGGTGGAGGTGTGGCATTGTAACCAATTCCTCTTCTCAGCTTATCATGAATCTGATTTTGTAGTAAAGAGTCCATTGCTTTAGAAGCATTGGAAAACTTTTCTACATCAAGCTTAACCTTGGTTAGCTCCTCTTTCAGTTTTTCACTCTCCTCTTTAGATTTGGTCAGTTTAAGTTCTAAATCCTTTTTCTCCCACTGCCAGTAATTGGTGTTGTTATCCCAGATTTATCTAGTTGGTAAATAATCAATCAAGTTATCAAGCAACACAATAATAATCAAGAGATATAAAGATTAATAATAACGTACCAATCTCTTGAATAAACAATGAAACCCTTGAGTGTTCTTGATACCCTTTGAATACAGAGAAAACTTACAGCGACTATTTAGAAAATTATCAGAGTTCTTTCAAGGTTAACCTAAAACTAAACTAATCATAACTTTAAATACCAAGGCCATATGAGCTTTAACCTTAATGGGCTTTCTAATGGGTTTGGGCCCAATAGCTTAATAACTATTAACTTATTACATAATAAACCCTCTAATTAACTTTAGCACAATTGCAGTTTAAACCCTTAACTTTTACATTAATATTGAATACAATTATTTGATCCAACAATCTCCCCCTTTGGATTCAAGATTAAAAAAAAAATTTGCAATTGTCTTCGGGTCTTCTCTTGTCTTCACTTATCTTCAGATATGTCGTTGATCGCTTCAAAACTTGATATCTTTAAAAACTTTAAAATCTTTAAAATCTTTGAAATCTTCAGATCTTCAGATTGTATTCTCCCTTTTTGTATCTTCTCCCCCTTTTTATATCTTCTCCCCCTTTTTGATGAGTGGTGAGAATCAACATCATCAAAACTTGGCAAAACAATCTCCCCCTTATCAAGACAATCTCCCCCATTGTGTATGATCACGTAAGCACAGTCTTCATCATGTAACGAGCCCTGTATGGAAATAAGAGCAGTCTTCCCAGATGGAAAGAGTGATTATTTCAATCTTTTCAGATTAAAATAGAAAGTAGTAACCATTTGAATCTTTTCAAATTCAAACAGTTTAATAGATGTAACCCTGAATCAACAAATGACTCAGTTAGAATGCCTGTCAATGACACAGAGTCACTGAGTAACACAAAGTTACTATATAAGGAGCTGGTTTGATGTAGACTCCGCAGGTCTTCCATTCAATCATCGAATAACACATGGTTATCTATGAACGTTCTGACAGAAAACATATTTCTGTGTGCTTGTGCATGTGTATGAAAGAATTAAGCATAGATGATTGCTTTTCAATAAAGGCTCAAAGTATGTAAACTTGTTGAGACAGCAACAAATTGTACAAAGACTCAATGTGCATGAGAAAGGGTTCGAAGGTGGGGCAATTTTCCTTCTTTTTCAATATTAGTATCTTCCAAATGAAGAACCAATAGCGTATGTGCTGCTTCCCCAGAAAATGTGAAACATTCTCTTTTTGAGAAAAGAATGAGTAGCTGGTGAGGTTGTATGCAAGAGATGGCATGGGCTAGTTGCATTTTTCAATGATGGTCACCAAAGAATGTTAACCAATCAGATTATGTGGCTGCCCGGCTCAGAAAGTAGTTTGGTGCAGAGTTTAATATTCTTTTACTCTGATCTCTCACCCTCTTTCTTTTAATGCTCACGTCTAACCAATCTCTCCTTTTCATTTTACCTCTTCACACACCATCACTCAATTCTTTTGACCCTTCTCCCCTCAATCACTCAGGGAATACTTCCTGGGTAGGAAACACTGGTTATCGTGAATCCATGGAAGTTCTGTTAAGCTCACACACTGAATCCCATGTATTTTCCTAAATGAAACATGTTGTTCAACAGGCTATTGTACATGTAAGCACAAATACCACTTATTACATGAGAAATAAGACTTTCGGAGATGTCAAAACAAAAGATGTTTGACGATGCAATTCTCCCCCTCAAACTAAAAGAGTTTGACAATTAAGCTCATAGGAGTTTTGTCATGAAGAACAATATGTTGGAGAATCAAAAACGAATGTTGTTTATATGAACAATATATAAACATATTTTCAATGAAAGCACATGAAATGACGTTTGATTCAATCAACAGTGAATACAAAGAACGTGAGTATTACCATAGAAAGATTTAACTTTTGATACATGGTAATAACAAAGTCAAAATAGAATGTTCTGAACCGTTATGTGTATGAATACTTGACAAAGTATATTGACAAGATAAAACACAAGTATTTATCTTTAAGAACACACGGTCAGATAAGCATTTAAGTATCCAAAAATCTGTTAATATCACAGATATTCTCCCCCTTAAATCACTATAGGGTTCTTTTTTTTTTTTTTTTTTTTTTTTTTAAAGATTAAGAAAAAACAGAAAAATAAGGCACTGAAGTGCGGGTTCTAATCCGATGTGATTAGAAGCCATAGTCACTTGAACCAACCTGCATAAGTGAAAGAAACAATGGTAATCATTTATGAAAATGATTCCTTTCTCGTTAACAACAGTTGGAAAATAACACACTATCAAGATTTGTAATACTCCCCCTTGAATCATGAGTAAGGTCTAAGACATGTTCAACATACCAAGTTTGCTGATGAGAAATTGAAATTGCTTTTCATCCAATGGCTTGGTGAAAAGATCAGCTAACTGGAAGTCAGTTTGAACAAAGTGCATTTCAATATTACCTTTTTCTACATGATCCTTGATGAAATGATAGCGTACATCTATATGCTTGGTCTTCGAGTGCTGTACCGGATTAGCAGTTATAGATATTGCACTCTTGGAATCACAATAAATCGGAACGCGCTTGTAGTTGTATCCAAAGTCCCTTAACTGTGTCGTCATCCAGAGGACTTGAGAACAGCAGCTAGCAGCAGCTACATATTCAGCCTCGGCAGTGGATGTTGAAACACAGTTTTGTTTCTTTGAAGTCCAACTCACAAGTTTGTCACCTATGAATTGACATGATCCAGAGGTGCTTT
Source organism: Arctium minus (assembly GCA_954870635.1). Taxonomy (NCBI): domain Eukaryota; kingdom Viridiplantae; phylum Streptophyta; class Magnoliopsida; order Asterales; family Asteraceae; genus Arctium; species Arctium minus. The sequence goes on from OX941082.1 coordinate 123,186,343, forward strand.
TCCGGTCTAGCTTACAACCAGCATGATCAGCATCTGTAAAGGCAGTTAGTTCAAAACGAGAATCCTTTGGATACCAAAGGCCTAGATTAGGAGAACCTTTGAGATATTTAAGGATTCGCTTAACAGCAGTTAAGTGCGACTCTTTAGGATTAGACTGATATCTCGCACAAAAGCATGTGGCAAACATTATATCCGGGCGACTGGCAGTCAGATAAAGTAAAGAACCAATCATGCTACGATACACCTTTTGATCAACAGGTTTCCCGGAGGGATCCGCGTCTAAGAGTGTACCAGTAGCCATTGGTGTTTTCATGACCGAACTATCTGACATATTGAACTTTTTCAAAATATCTTTTATATATTTAGCTTGATTAATAAATATGCCTTCGGGTAATTGCTTTACTTGTAGACCAAGAAAGAAATTTAATTCACCCATCATCGACATCTCAAACTTTGTTTCCATTATCTTTGAAAAGTTCTTACAAAATTTTGGATTTGTCGACCCAAATATTATGTCGTCAACATAAATCTGAATAAGAATCAAGTCATCACCTTGCCTTTTAAGAAATAAGGTTGTATCTACTGTACCTTTCTTGAAACCAGAAGCAAGTAGAAATTTAGTGAGAGTTTCATACCAGGCTCGCGGTGCTTGTTTAAGACCATAAAGCGCTTTGTCTAAAACATAGACATGATCAGGGTGATGAGGATCAACGAAACCTTCAGGTTGAGCCACGTAGACCTCCTCATGCAGAACGCCGTTCAGGAAGGCCGACTTTACATCCATCTGATAGACTGTAAAGTTTTTGTGCGCTGCATAGGCTAGAAAGATTCTGATGGCTTCGATCCTTGCAACCGGGGCGAATGTTTCATCATAGTCAATGCCCTCTTGTTGACAATACCCTTTGGCGACCAAACGAGCTTTGTTTCTCACGACTACTCCAGCTTCGTCTTTCTTATTTCTGAACACCCACTTTGTTCCAATAACGGATTTACCTTTAGGTAGTGGGATCAAGCGCCATACCTTGTTCCTTTCGAATTGTAGAAGCTCGTCTTGCATAGCAGAAATCCAGAAAGGATCACGTAGAGCTTCAGCCGCTTTCTTTGGCTCTAAGGAACTGAGGAAGCTTGAAAACATGCAGAAGTTAGCTGTTGCAGATCTTGTTGTGACACCAGATTGTACGTCACCTATCACGTTGTCCAGGGGATGATCCTTAGTCCAACGATGTGTCCTTGGTAGTGCATCAACTGTTTGTTGCGTATTGGACGCATCGTTGTCATCTTGCACGGCAGGTTGCTCCATAGATGTACTCGGGACATCTTGTACTGGTGTTTCTGACACTGAAGCTTCTGGACTAGCGGTTGAAGTGCTCGGGACTTCGTTTCCAGATGAACTATCTGTAGAGACAGATTCAGTATTAGTAGAGTCAGAAACTAATGGTGTAGTTGTACCTGATGGAGTTGAAGTGTCAGTGACTTCGTCGGAAGGTCCAGCCATGTCTTCAGAGATAGTAGGGACCTCCGAGTTTGTACCACTTGTTATTGATGTTGATATGCCTTTTTCAAAATCTGCACATATATCATCAAAGGCATCAATAAACAGTAAATCTAACTCAGATGAATTAGAGTTAGAGTTAGAAGAAATGAATCCTTTAGGTGCTGGTTCTATTCGTGATTGAATAGAAGCTTTGTCTTTAAGACCGAGTTCTGAACTGTTGTGTCCAGAAGTCATTGTAGAATTCTCATCAAAGGAGACATTCATGCTCTCAACAACCGTCTTGGTTCGAATAATGTAAATTCGATAAGCTTTGGATGTCAGAGAGTATCCAACGAGATATCCTTCATCCGCTTTCTTATCAAACTTTGATAATCCTTGACGCTCTTTTAGAATGTAACACCTGCAACCAAAAACACGAAGAAATTTGATATTAGGTGTACGATTGTTAATTAACTCATATGCTATTTTATTAAAACGCTTGACCACAATGGTACGGTTCTGTGTAAAACATGCTGTAGCGACTGCCTCGGCCCAAAGGTACATGGGTAGATCTGAGTAAGCAAGCATAGTACGAGCTGCTTCAACCAGAGTGCGATTCTTCCGTTCAACAATGCCGTTTTGCTGTGGAGTGTAGGCTGCGGAGAAGTTGTGTGAAATACCCACGAAAGTAAGATAACTCTTCAGGGTGTCATTCTTGAACTCCGTGCCATTATCACTGTGAATGGTTCTTACTGGCAGTTGAAGACGTACTTGAATACGCTTGATGAAAGCGATAATCAACTCTGGCGCATCTGACTTGTTGTAAAGAAACTCGAGCCATGTATACCTTGAGTAGTCATCTATCATTACCAACACATACTTCTTTCCGTTGATAGATGTTGTGCGCATTGGGCCACAAAGGTCCATATGAAGAAGTTCTAGTGCTGATGAGGTCGATGATTCAACTTTGGACTTGAATGAGCTACGCTTCATTTTGCCCAACTCACATGCGGAACAGAGTGAGTCTTTTTCGAACCTCATTTCTGGTAGACCTTTGACCAGACCTTGTCTTTGTAGCTTCGCTATAGATCGGAAATTCTGATGAGACAAGCGTCGATGCCACGTCCATGATTGTGCTTTAGAAGCTTTGGCTAGTAGACATACTGGACGTGTGGCAGACAGTGTAGGGAAATCTACATAGTATAGATTTCCATGGCGCTCAGCTTTGAAGACTTCGTAACCATCGTGATCTTCTAGATAGCGATGAGTGGTTGTGAAGCGAACTTGATATTGCATGTCACAGAAGTGACTGGTACTGAATAGATTGTGATCAAGTCCTTCAACATATAACACTTTTTGAATCTTCACAACACCGTTATCGAGCATCCCATATCCTCTGACGTGGCCTTCGGCTTCAGAATTTGCAAATCTAACTGCTCCGGCAGGCTCCTCCACATAGTTATGCAAGAGGTGCTTGAATCCTGTCATGTGGCGTGAACATCCGGAATCTATTACCCACAATCGACAGGCCTGCAAAAAAGACAATTAGTTTTGCTTAGGCACCCATATCAGGATGGGTCCTTCGCGGTTAGCATCAAGCAACTCAGGAATATCATCTGGTTTGACTTTCACTCTCCATTCATAACGCGGTTTTGGAACCCATTTCCAAACCATCTTAACATTCAATTCCTGAAAGTGCTTTTTAGAAGTAGGATTGGCAACCTTAGCACGATACACTTTTGGTTGTGTAGAAGAATCAGAATTAGAATTAGACTTAGAGTTCAGCTTAGCTTTGGTTTTATTCTTTTTGGACTTAGGAGGGGAGTAGTATTTGAATGAATTATCCCAACAGTGTTTGCAATAAAGATTCTTTCGAGCAAAATTCATAAACTTAGATTTATCGGAACAAATCTTACATTCATGTTTATCAAAAGAAGTACTATTCAAAATAACACTGTCTGTAGGACAACTACTAGAATTCAAACTATTCTTTTTATTCAAACTAAGATCTTTATTCTTCTTACTCTTCCCAACTCCATTTCCTCTTATATCTGAAACAGAAACAGGAACCTTGTTAGTCTCTAACTTAGAAGGTGGTTCTTTTCTAGTGCTCTTTGAAGTCTCACCCTTTTCAAAAATACTTGGAGGATATTCAGGACAATCAGAGTAAGCAACTGTAGGTTTTGCAGGAGCATCAAATTCTGGATTGGTTCTTACCTTCCAGCTTGGATCATTTAACATCTGTTTTTCATTTGAAGCATTTTTAAACAAAGTAATTTTCAAATCGTTGATCTCAGTGCAAAGCTCTTGATTTATTTTTAAAGACTTTTCAAGTTTATGTTTGAGATCAAAGTTTTCATCTTCAACCTCATCAAGAGATTGTTGCAACATATCAATTTGCTTCATCAATTCAGATGTATTACCATCCACAGAATTTGATCCCTTTAAATCAGAAACAGGATCAGAGTCTGATGCATTCATCATATCAGAGAATATCTCAATAAACTCCGTTTGATCATTTTGAACACAAGATTCATCCACGGTAGCAGCAACTTCTTCAACCTCTTCAGGAAGTAAAGGTTTAGAAGCAATGGGAGTTGAGACTGATGGTATAGTAGATGGATCAACATCCGATTCATACTCATCAATTTTGCATGCAGTCTCAGGTAGAACTGTGTTGGTGCTCACTGATTCTTTAGAAGGTGTGGTAAATAGTGATTCAAACTCAGTAAATTCGATCTTTCGAGTTGCATAGCTTTCGTTCAAATCACCATATGTAAAACCAACAGATTTAAAAAGATTTTGAGAATCAGTGTCACCAGACTTGTTCTTTCTCATTTCTTCTTGACCTTTGGTCTCTTCAGAAGGTTTAGGAGAACTTGCTTCAACAAAAGTAGCGCGAATGTCAGGAATGGGTTTTATTGCGGAGCCAAATTTATCAAAATTATATAGGTGCTCCGGTGCCTTTTTCAAAATTTCATTAATTGGCACACCCAAACCTGGTTTAAGTTTGTAAAACCTTTCGTCTTGGAGTTTATTGGTCAACAGATTTAATGTCTGTTCAGTCTGACCTCGTTTCATGTTAATGTCCTCCAGTTGCTTTATTTTGGTGTAAGCTTCATTTCTTTCTTTATAACAAACTTCAAATTTGATTTGAAACTCACCCTTTTCAGCATTAAGATTCACAAGATCTGTTTCTAAACCAGATATTTTTTCTTTTAAAGACTCTTTTTCAGCTTTTAAATCATCTTTTTCCTTTTCCTTTTCTTCCACGACAACTTTTAAAATAGCATTTTCATCACGAAAGCTTAAAACAGATTGATGTGCAGAGCTAAGTTTGCCTTTCAGTAAAGCAAATTCATCTTTCATGCCATGTATTTGGGCCATTAAAGATTCAATAAGTTCATAATTTTCACTTACCTCAGAGTTTGCTTCATCGGATTGTGTCTCAGAGTCTTCATCGTCACCTTCCAGCTTTGCCATGTAAGAAACTTGGGTGAAATGTGCTTGCTCCTCGTCATCAGAACTTTGGAACAGCCAGTTCTCTTCTTCAGCCATTAGTACTTTTCCTTCTTCAGCTTTCTTGGCAATTAGTGACTTTCTTGAGTAGTACTCTGAGTTCTTCACTTTCTTGAATTTGCAGTCCCTTGAGAAGTGCCCAAATTTGCCACAGTTGTAGCATCTTCCTGGTTCATCCTTTCGCTCTTCTCGCTTCTCCTCTCTCTTTCCTTCTCTTCTATCTTCCTTCCGATCTTCTCGTCCTTCCTCTCTCTTTCCCTGCCTCGGCTTGTATCGCATCTCAGACTTCTCTTTCTTGTATTCATCATACTTTGGCTTTGAGTAAAATCTTTTCTTGCCAAAGCTCTTCTTGAATCGTCTCGTAATGAGAGCCAAGTCTTCAGAGAACTTTTGAATGTCAGGATCTGAATCAACTTCCAATTCTTCATCACTTGAAACAGAGTCAGAGTCAGTAACTTCAGTAACTAAAGCTTTAGACGCCTTTTTCTTCGACCTTGCAGAGGATACAGAACCTTTGCCGGCTATGAGAGCCACAGAATCCTTCAGATGATTAGACTCATTATTCATAGATCTCACCTCATCCTCATGTTGAGCAAGAGTAGAGAAGATATCGGTGACATTTTTTCGAGCCATATTCTTCGACATCTGGAGGTTGATAGCAAAGTTCTTCCATTCTGGATTCAGATTCTTGATGAACTTGTAGTTTATCTCAGAAGCAGATTTGGCGATTTTGTTCCTCCGCAAGTCATTGAGAATAATGTTGTACCTATTATAGGTATCTAAAAGCAGCTCTCCTTCTTTGGCATGAAATCCCTCGTAAGCATTTATGCACAGATTCTGCTTGGCTTGAATAGAAGCTTCACTTCCTTCAAACTGCCTTGCTAGTTCATCCCATATTCCTTTAGCAGTACTCTGACTGTCGACACGATTGTAGATGTCGTTTGGAATTGCCATCGTCAGATAGATTAGAGCTTCTTCTTCTAACTTGAGCTGGTCTTTCTGCTTTTCAGTGAAGAACTGAACAGGTTTAGGAATATCTCTGTCAGGGATTTCAGGAGAGGAATCTGTAGCAGGTTGACCCTTTACTGTGATCATTGGAGTTTTGGGACCTTCAATGATTATTGTCATGAACTCTCTGTTCTTGTGATTCAGAAACTGAATCATTCTTGTCTTCCACTGCTGATACTCATTTGCCACGAGGACAGGAGGTTTGATTTGAGAACCCATCGAAAGAAGCTGATTCGACATCTTAGCTGTACGGTTAGTAAATAGACTTTTCTGTACCAAGACAACCAACTAGATGAGATCGTTAGAATCAAAAGTAAAGACTACACTCAAAAATTTTCAAAAAAAATAAATTTCCAAAAATAATCAAATGCAGTCCTCGCTCACAGTATAAAGCACTAATATCTATGAATAAAATACTGAAAAATTAAGAAGATTTTGATCAAGCACAAAACTTTTGTCCCCCTTCGCAGACTTAGCACGGGGGTCCCGCTACCCGGTTAGCGGGTGGGGTCAAGGGGCAACGCCCTTGCGGGGGTATGGGGGCAGCGCCCCTAGACAAAAAAAATTAGGCTTTTAGAGGCCCTGTTGCAGCTTGCAAAAATTTGTCTAGGACTGGAAAATGTGCTTCGAAGAATGAACTATACCGGTCGAAGGAAAGACCGGAGTATGCAAGTACCCGGTCGAATGGCAAGACCGGAGTAACAATTATCCGGTCGAATAGGAAGACCGGAGAAACAATTATTTGGTCGAATGGGAAGACCGGAGTAACAAGTATCCGGTCAAAGGTGCAAGACCGGATTAACACGTATCCGGTCGAAGGTGCAAGACCGGATTAACAAGTATCCGGTCGAAGGACGAAGATCGAAGTAACAAAGTATCGGTCGAATACTAGACCGGAAACCACTAAGGTCCGGCCGATACTCCTATACGGTCAAAGGAAAGACCGGGGAATACTAAGGTCCGGTCGAAGGAATGACCGGAGATCACAACTATTCGGTCGAATGGAATGACCGGAGATTACAACTACCCGGTCGAAGGCTCAGGTCGAATAGGTATCGGTCAAACAACAATATCGATAAACACGATGAATGACCGAAGAACACGATGAGTTTCTGGGATTCGACCGAAACCAAACCCAGAAACTTTAATCGACCGAAAACACAATTAAACCAACAACTAAGCAATCCTTCGATCGAATGAAGCACAAAAACACAAATAATCAATTACTAATCGACCGGATGCGATAACAGATTCATAAAATCGGATGAACAGTATTTTTTTCGATGAACAGTAAATTTTTCGATGAACAGTATTTTTTCGATGAACAGTGAATTTTTCGAAAAAAAATAGATTTGTGAATAGTAATCGATGAACAGTAATCTGTGAATAGTAATCGATGAATAGTGAAATCGCAAAACACAGATTTAATCCTAAAAACTTGATTCTTTAGGCTCTGATACCAATTGTTATCCCAGATTTATCTAGTTGGTAAATAATCAATCAAGTTATCAAGCAACACAATAATAATCAAGAGATATAAAGATTAATAATAACGTACCAATCTCTTGAATAAACAATGAAACCCTTGAGTGTTCTTGATACCCTTTGAATACAGAGAAAACTTACAGCGACTATTTAGAAAATTATCAGAGTTCTTTCAAGGTTAACCTAAAACTAAACTAATCATAACTTTAAATACCCAGGCCATATGGGCTTTAACCTTAATGGGCTTTCTAATGGGCTTGAGCCCAATAGCTTAATAACTATTAACTTATTACATAATAAACCCTCTAATTAACTTTAGCACAATTGCAGTTTAAACCCTTAACTTTTACATTAATCTTGAATACAATTATTTGATCCAACAGGTGTCATATGAGTGTTGGAGTTCATTGGCTTGAAAACCTTTGATCTGATCTTCAAATCTCTCTACAATCCTTACATAGTCTTTTATATCTTTTTCTAATCTCTTAAGGTCATCACTCATCTTCTGATTGTGATCCCTGTACCTTTTAACAGTGTCTATGCAAGTTTTAGAACAGAGATTAGAACTTACCTCAGATGGGAGATCAGATACTTTAGCCATAAGAGCTTGATTCTGAATAGTTTCTTCTGCTTGATCACTCCAATCAAACCCCATTCCTTGTTGAGAAACAAGGGCTTGAGCAGAGTTTCTGTTGTTATTGGAGCTTCTAGATTGAGCTTGTTGATGGTTGTTGTTGTGAGACACTCCACTTCTGCATTCTCTAGCAAAATGTCCCTTCAGATGGCATTTGTAGCATTCTACCTTTGATTTATCAAACCCTGCTCCATCTTCTCTTCTTTGGGAGAAGTTGTTTCTCCCAGTCCTCTTTATAAACTTCTTAACCCTCATGGAGAGCATAGCCATCTGCCATTTAATATCCATCTCTTCCAGATCATCGGGATGGAGTTGTTCTAAGTCATCATTAATCAAAGAGGAATTTCCATGATTAGAAAGAAAAGCTTCAAACACATAATCAGTGCCTTTATCTTGATTTGTTCCATTAGCAGCATTAACTGATTCAGGGTTAGCAGTAGAATCAATTGATGCTGATAGGAGTGCAGCATTATGAATATATCCAGAAGGCTTCTTCTTTGCCTCCACCTCAGCTTCAAATACTCTAAGATCATTGTACAGATCATCAAGTTCTTTTTCTTCCAACTGATCATTCTGTCTGAATGACACAGTGTACATGGTCCATTCATCTCCAAGGGACCTTAAGAACTTTCTGTTCACATCATCTTGATCAATCTGTACTCCCATAGTAGCTAGTTCACCAATTAGTTTATTAAACCTGTCAAAAGTTTGAGTCATGGACTCATTCTTAGTTGAGATGAAGTTTTCATACTGTTGCTTTAAGATTGCCTTTTGATTTCTCTTGGTACTTTTGGTACCTGAGAATCTCTTCTCTAGAGCATTCCAGAGCATCTGTGCATCAGTACAATTGCAGAATTGGTGTTGATACTCATTTGGAATGGCCAAGAGCAGTGTGCTCTGATACCACTTGTCAGGATCGAATTCTCAACAAGAATTAATTCTCAGAAACAATATCAAAGAAGTTTGCGGAATAACACTTTGATATTCAATGAAACAGTAAATCAATACAGAAAATATGAAGAACAAACTGTAAACTTGTATTGAATGCTTTGAAGTTACAAGATTACACACTCAACCTCAATATTGATGAACAGGCTCACCAATACGAATTCTACTTCTCTAGAATTAGGATCTATGCCTTGAGGTTAATTTTCTCTCTAAAAGAATGAATTAAGTTATGTCTGCCTTGTCTTCCTGTCTGCATCTGTCTTTGGAGGGGTTCTTTTGCCATCTTCACCAATCTTTCCTTCATCAGATGGGCCATTCTCAATGATGTCCCACATAGAGTAATCTGTGAGGAGAATATATTGCTTGATTCTGATCTTCCACATGTCAAATTCATTGGATCTGAGCATTGGAACTTTTGAGACCAAAGTACTGCTTGATTCTGTAAGATTTTCCATGATGAATAACTGTTTCTGAGAGAGTTTGGCTCTGATACCACTTGTCAGGATCGAATTCTCAACAAGAATTAATTCTCAGAAACAATATCAAAGAAGTTTGCGGAATAACACTTTGATATTCAATGAAACAGTAAATCAATATAGAAAATATGAAGAACAAACTGTAAACTTGTATTGAATGCTTTGAAGTTACAAGATTACACACTCAACCTCAATATTGATGAACAGGCTCACCAATACGAATTCTACTTCTCTAGAATTAGGATCTATGCCTTGAGGTTAATTTTCTCTCTAAAAGAATGAATTAAGTTCTGTGTATTAAACTATTCTAAACTATACAGTATATATACTGAATACAAAAGATAAATACAATAAAATATCTTCAGTATATCTTCCATGTATATCTCTAAGCTTCCATGTATATCCTTTCTTACGAATCTTCATCATGTAAGCAGTATTAATCTTCAGCAGCATTAACTTCCTTCTAGCAGCATTAACTACTAAGCAGTACTAACTACTAGCAGTACTAACTAGCTAAGCAGTACTAACTTTGTTCAAGCAGCACTAACTTTGACTAGCAGTATTAATAGTACTAGCAGTAGTAACACTCAGCAGTATTAACCTTTAAGTCTTCTAGCAGTAGTAACATTGAACCAGCAACATTAACCATACTTGATGAATTCTTCAGTTCCCAACAGATGTCTTCGGGGTTGTTTGTTTTTTTAAAAAAATCTCTTAATATCTCTTAAGTCTGAATCGTTCAGACCTTTTTACACACAACCTCTTATTCATCATAACTAAATTAAGACTTCAGACTTTAGACCTCTTAAAAAACAAACGACACCTTCCTGTTGTGATCTTGACATATTACTCCTTCATCAACAAAACAATATCCTTTGCAATCATAATATTCTCATCACCGGATAACGGAAAGGGACGGGTAAGAAGGACGGTTGCCAGAGAAAAATGGGAGGGGTGGTTAGGAAAAAAGATTCCAACGAGGTGTGCAAAGAGTGGGGAAGGGGTATTTTTTATTGCTTGTGGTGAAGTCTTTATGCGGGATTTTCTTAAGAGTGGATCACCGGATTTGTAAATAAGTTTTCAAAATAATCATCAACTCAAATGGATTACAAGAAGATTTACAGATATTGAGAAACATAAACGAGTAATTCATAATGATCGACTAGAAAAACCGTACCATAGGAAAAGCATAGACTTATGGCCAAGACCATTCTTTAGCATATTAAATGTGTGATTATGAACAGGGCCTCAAAAATTTTGGAGCCCAATTTTATGTTGTTCAGTGCTTTTTAATCAACAAATGTAAAACTATAGTCCACCTTAATACATCCCTAATTTCTATCAGAAGAGAAAAAGCTTATCATCGCCTCTAAACTTTGTATATATGTATATTTGTTATCTCATTTTGCATTGTAATCAAAATATTTAGGTGTAACAGGGCCTCCAAAAAGATTGGAACGTCCTTGCTTACGGCATGTCCATGATCGATGATGGATAAACAAGTTTTTTGATCATTAAGAAGGCCAAGCTTGAGGAATACGTCAAAATCGTATAACATAATAAAAAATCTTCAAAGCTTAACCAGAAGTGGAAATCATCAACTGTAAGTGAAGCTCGTGTGGTTGTTGAAGTCTTTTTTTTTTCTAAATAAACAACAAAGAGTTTCACTAAGAAATTTCTATGAAGACATCGTGGGTACCTTGAATTGGGTTTCTTAGTCGAGGAAACTCTATAAACAACACCAAAACCTTCCTCACCCAACTTCTTTCCCAACACAAAATCATCCTGCCATCATCAAAATAAAGAACATAAACACCCATAATTTCAACATCAAAACATGTTACAACCCCAAGAACACCAATAAAAGATAAATACTTGAAACTAACAAGTATATTTTATTAACCTTTTTATATGTGGGTTTTTCTAATTTTTCCACAAAAGCAAGAACAAATATACCCCAAAACCCATAAGCGATAACTGGTAGCCAAAGGTAAGAAAGGGCACCCTAAGCCAAAACGGCACCGCCGGTAGAGAGAAATGAACATAGTAGATGGAGTAATTCAATGTATCTAAGATCGGCATTAATGAAGACCACAAAACGATGTTGGGAGTTCTTAGAGGCGGACATATAGCCGGAGAGGGAGAAGTCGGAGGTGACCGACGTCGGGGGTGGGGATGGATCTGATGACAAGAACGAGGTTATATATATATATATATATATATATATATATATATATATAATAAGTGTAATTTTAGAAAAGAAAATAAAAGAAATTTGTAAAATGACGATATTAGTCTTGACCTAACTGAGCATCCGTTAGTGAAGTTAGGGCAAGGGACCCAATCCAAAACAAAAATGAAACCATAGTGATCATGCATGTAATTATTTTGTTTGAGGGACCTCATCCAAAATTTTCAATTACCACAGGGATGAAATTTGTAATTTACTCTTTAGTATATTTATTAAACAATTTGAAAATTTTGAATTAGTTGCTCTTCCCAAATGTAGGGTGTTACAAGTTGGTATCAGAGCTTAAGTTTGAGAGAATTAGGTATTGATTTTTGGATGCCTAGACTCAAACTAGCGTTCTTCTAAGTGATTGGAAGTGAAATTTCACCATTAGGTACCTTAAGATATGATACTTTGAGGTTGATTAAGTCGCTAGAAACGAAAAACTTGTCGAGGATGGCAAGGATAATCATGTACGGTACGTTCATAATGGCACCTGACCAGTGTTATGATGAACCTACATGTTACATGGGCATACTTGAACTGCCTTGGTATGATGACCGTTAGGGTAGTGAGGAAGTTTCTAAGCGAGTAACCGATAGAAGAATTAATGTTTATATCATTGCCATATTGGAGTGATGGTTAAGCATGATGAATGCATTGAGTTGACCATTTTGGATCGGAGTTGTTGGTTGAATAGAACCATAGGTTTATCGAGTTGACTTTATTTCCAGAAGAAAATTGTAAGTTAACCGAATTAGTGTGATCATTGCTCTAAGATGTTTGAGCATCCGGATGACGATAGTATGACAATGAGATTGAGGAGCGTGGTTCTAAGACATTGTGATGCCGACAAAAAGTCATGCACGAAATTGTTTCTGAAATGAGTTTGCACCAATTACTTTTCATGTTTTCCGAATCATAAAGTGAAATATATTATGAGATTTTGGAAAAATGTTTAGCACACACCATATTTTAATCATGAGTTTGAACATGCATGAAATCGTTTATTGCACGTGGTTTCAAACTTGTATTGAAAATCTCTCCATCCCCGTTTGTGTCTAACGCTATTTCGAACATTGCAGTGTGCATAGTTGTTGATTAAGTCTTGGGCAAGTGATTACAGTTTATGACTTTAACATTGGACCTCCTCCACATATGTTAAAGTTTTGGACGAAAAATTATCTTCCACTATTTTGGTGTTGGAGTTTTATATAGAATTTTATTTTGGGGGATTTTGTGGATTTAATATGGTAATTCTAATGGCGTCCAGTTGTATTGTTTTCCCTTGGGTTCTTGAGCGAGCGGTTTGGTTGCATATAGTATGCATGCATGTCTTATTTGGAGATTTTGCCATTGTGTTTTAGCCAATGTTTTAGAACGATGAAAGCATATTGTTGATTTGACTTTGAACTTGAGAAAGACGTAAACTATTTTACATTTTAACCAGAGTGCATACACATGTCACAATGCTAGCTTTGTGAGAATTCTGATGCATGCAAGTCCGGTCGTGGAATGCTATTCCATGTGAGTTTATGGAATTTTGTGAAGTGTTATTTTATAACGCTTTGCTATGCGTAAGAGAACTATGAAATGCGTAGGCTTTAATTATGTTGCGTGTAAATTTATAAGTTTATTTAGCGTCGATTCTCATGCAAGTTTGTTGAAAATGACACTTTATCTTGCATAAAAAGGGAACTCCTAAAATTTCAACATTTTTAGACATATTGCCGTCTTATGATTTTACATTGGGAAACGAAAATTTTGACACCATTTGATTTTAACGTTAGTGAGTTTATGAGAATTCGGTTGGGGGGTTTTATGACGTCTTATTTTGCGACATTTTGAGTCGCGTTGATAAAATTTTGGGAACGTGAATAATGACATCATTGTGTGCGTTAACTTATGAAATTTCGTCTAATATTCTGTCTCATGCGAGTTTTGCACCGGTATTTTCGCAACCGTAAAAGAAGTCTTGAGAGATTTATAAATAGATGGTATCCCATATGCTATTTTGGGGAGTTGCAACATCGTGGGATTTCATACAGGTGTTTATCCGTTGTATGCTATTTAGAATTCAAATTGATCCAGACTGTTGGTGTGAGTAAACATATGAAAGATTTATGTTGCTTTGTATTGAACTTTTGCTCCGAACATGCTTTAGTTATTGACCTTACTGTAGCAATTTTTCGCGATGAATTAATTGGATTATCGGTTTGCATGTCGTTGTAATTATTGTTTTGGACAAGTGTGTTTATCTGTGAGGCCCAAAGTTTGAACTCGATTTAAAACTTATTTACGTTCTTATCGTTTTGCTAAATTTGAGGAATAAACTGACGTATATGGACCTTGTTGGGGATTTTATCCTCCGACGTTTTGTGGTTTAAAGGAAAAGATTTTAAAGTCGAAATTGTGAATTTCCCTTTTGGAGTTGTACAAACATTTTGTTGCACATGTTATAGTGCGGAAAATTATCTTCATATAATAGTATAAATTGATGCATGCTAGGACCATGGTAGTCCATACGAAAATTTTGTTGCACATCTTTTGTTACTGTCTTTAGTAACGCAAGTATTGATCAAACGAATTTTGAAATGGTTTTATATGCATGACATAGGTGACCATTTTGCACACCTATCGAGTGAACGATAATGGATTTTTACCGCACGATTAATTGTTGTAAAGCTTGAATATTTGTGTTAGGTCTGATTTTATAGTAACCATTGTATTTATAGGCTTGGTCAAATACTGTGTTAATTGTCATATATTGTGTTGTATTGACCAAGGGTATTTAAGTCCCTTTGGTCTTGGTTGTTTGTAAGAAGTCTTTCACGCACATCAATACAAACTCTTACTTTGCGCTTACTTGCTCTCTCTCTCTACTTTCTCTCTCTAGGATTTAGAGATCTTGGATTAACAATTGGTATCAGAGCCAATCTAGATCTTGAGAGAATTGAGAGATTTGTTTTTCGTTTCTGAATTTGTAGTTTAATCTGAAAATTTGATTGATTTTCTTGATTTTTTCAAAAAAATCTCGTTTTTAGATTTTTCATCAAATTGGGGCTTGTTTTTGAACGAATTTTTGTGAAAATAGGTTTGTTGGATTCGATTTTGATTGTTAAATACTTTTAATTCACATCGATTTTCAAGAAAATCAAGTTTGGGTATTCAATTTTGAAGATTTTTGGTTTCTGGAAAAACTTGTTTTTACGTTCTGTTCTTATCTGATTTTTCGAAATTGTGGTTTTTAATCAAAAAAGTTTGATAGAAAAGTGTTAAGATATTGTTTTCGATCATATCTGTGGAAGAATTCATCTGAAATTTCTAATCTGTAATCGATTTTTGGTGATTTTTCTTATTTGTCAGCGGTTTGCGCCATATTTGAACTTTCCGCTAGTTCATAGTAGTTTGCGCGAGTTCATCATTTGGTTTGCGCGAGTACCAAATTTTGTCTCAGTTTGTTTCAGGATTTCATCAAGTACAGATCTCAGACTCACGCAAATTCAGCTTTGCGCCACATCTTTATCACGCAAAGTTTCAGTTTGCGTTATCCTCTGCACACGCAAAGTAACTTTTGCGTCACAAGCTGTTCACGCAAAGTTATCTTTGTGCCTTCCAAGTATCACGAAAAGTACAGTTCTCTTCACCAACGATTCGCGCAAAGTAAACTTTGCATCACATACACCTCACGCAAGGTAAACATTGCGTAAATCCTCAGTTTTCAAGTTCAGTAGTTCAAGAGAAGCTCAGTTCGCGTCATTAAAGCATCACGCAAATCTGTGTTTGCGCTTTCCTCGGCTCACGCAAAGTCTCATTTGCGTCTCTAACTGCTCAAGAGAATCCTTGTTTGCGTCTCCTGCTACTCACGCAAAGTTGATTTGCGTCTTCCATTATTCACGCAAATCTAAGTTTGCGTTTCCAACTGATTGCGAGAATCTCAGTTTGCGCCATCTTCCTCTCACGCAAACCTCAAGTTTGCGCCAGTTCTGTTTCAAGACTTAGAATTTTTTCTGACGAAATGGATTCTACAAAGTTTGCATTTCAAGCTCAGTTCTACTCGACCGATCTCATGATGTCATTAGGAACAGAAAATCGTCCTCCAGTTCTGATAAATGAAAACGAATTCACTCAGTGGCAGGATCGGTTCATCAACTTCATTGAGCGTCAAGTTAATGGAGCTAACATGATGAAGTCTCTCAATGAAGGATCATTCATAAAGCCTAACAAAGAGACTCCAACAACATCCGAAGAGGTTTTGAGAATGAAAGCTGATCGAGAATTATCTGCTAACCTAATGCTAGCATTGCCAAATTCTGTATACAACCGTGTTGATCATTACAAGAATTATCCAAATCAGATGTGGACACAGTTGGAAAAGATTATGCTTGGCTCATTAGTTGCAACTCAACTCCGACATACTCGCTTCATGAACAACTTCGAGGAGTTTAAAGCCAAAGAAACTGAGTCTCTAAAGAGTGTTTTCGAAAAATTATGTACAGTGCTGAATGATCTGCGAAAGATAAATGTGAACAAGACAGAGCTTGAGGCGAATCTGACATTTCTCAATGCTCTTCATCCCGAATGGAACAAATCTTGTCACAGACTGAGGAACGATGTTCGGGTCTCCACTATGCAGATTCAGGAATTATATGAGATTCTGATGACTGATGAGAGCTTGGTGCTAGAGAATAAAGCAAAGCTTGAAAAGAAGAACAAGAAATCAGTGGACCCAGTCGCACTCCTCACGAGCCAACTGGATGAACAAGCGTTGTCTGATAACGCTTACAACGGAACCACTGATGATGACGGCAAGGCTCTCGAGAAAGTGATGATCCTTCTCTCTCAGCATTATCAGAAAAAGTTCCATCATCGGTCGGGTTCAAACAATCTTCGCTTCACTTCCGGTTCAAGAGTCAAAGTGCCCGAGGCTAAGAAAGCTGCTACATGTTTTAACTGTGGAAAGTCGGGGCACATTTCAAAGGAGTGTCGAGCAAAGTTGGTTCGGGATTCGGCATACTACAAAAAGAAATTGGAGCTAGCCGAAAAGAGAGAGAATGGAACTGCTCTACTTGCTGAAGAGGAGTACTGGCTGGATCACTCCGACAATGAAGCTGACAAAGTTGAAACTGCTACTTTATGCTTTGTTGGAGATGATCAATCTGACGATGATGAAGACTCCCCAACCGATGCTGATGAGGTACCTTCTGAATTTGACTATAAATTCATATCTTCTCAGATGAATATCTTTATTACTGCCATTCATGATTTACACTCTCAGTTAATATCTGAAAAGAATTTAAATTCTGAAAAGTCAGATTTGATTGACAAACTGAAAATTTCTTTGAAAGATGAAAAATCTATTTTAGAAAATACAAAAGACATCTTTAAAAAGAAATTGGATGATTTGGAACAATCAAATAAGTCTTATCTTGAATCATTGACTGATATGACCACTTTAAAAGATAATTTTTCGGCTAAAGTAACAGAGTTGGAAGAAAAATTATACCGAAGGGATCAAACTGATCAAACCATATTTATGCACAAACCAAGGAGTTATAAATCTATAAAAGAAATATGGGGACTTGGTTTTGAAAATCCTCAATTTTTAGATAAAGCTAAAACTAAAGTTCCCACAATATATGAATATGATTATCTAACACTTGCACATTATGCTCCTCAGTTCAAATTTCATTGGACAAGTGAAAAGAAAGTGTTAGAAATCGAAAATGAGAAAAGGATGAATAACAAGAAAAACTAAATTCCTTTTGTTTATACGAGCGAAAATGCTAAATATTTTCCTGACAAATCAAGGAAGGGCAGAAAAGGTTTAATTGATATATCTCCTATTAAGTCTTCAATGTCTGATGATTTTGTTGATTCTTATGCCCCTAATTCTGATAAGGAAAATATATCCCCAATCTTTTATGATTCTAAGAGATATACTCCTCCATTAGTTTTAGAAGGCAAAATCATTGACCTTGAAGATAAAATGGAAGATCAAAATATTTTAAAAGAAATTGAATATGATATTTTTATTTCTTTCATGACGTCAAGTCTTGAAGAAAATTTATTTTCTCAAAAACAAGATTCTATTTCTGGCCATTCTTATGATATTAAAGAAAACAAAAAGAAATTTCCAAGATCTGAAAACTTTTCTCACAATTCTTCTGACTCCGAGGTAAGTGTAGATTTATTGGTTAATCAGTTGGGTAACTTAGGTAAAATTGCTTCTTCTGATTCTGATATTAAATCGAAAATTCTTGATGATTCTTTTACGCTCAATGATGATTATTATAAACCAAAGTGTAAAAGAAGAAGGTCAAAGAAGTCGAAGAAACAAGATAAAGTCATTTATGATAATTCTAATTCTTCTGATCCTAATCTTTCAGATAGGACTTTGAGCACATCTTCCAAGCAGATTTGGAGAGCCAAGCGGACATCAGATGATTCTACGACTGATGAGGATAGATATGTAGACAAACTTTATAAAAGTGATTCATTTGCTACTTGTAATAAAATTTCAAAATACTCTAGAAAGCAAATGATTCGAATTTCCAAACATGTCTCACATTCTTCCTCTGATTCTAGTTCAGATGATAATGCTTTGTCTTTTTCGGATGTTTGTGCTTATCATTCTGATAATATTTCTTGTGCTTCTCATGTCAAATCTTACAATTCTTACCCCATAAGAACTGCAACTAACAAACATGGGCCCAAATACAAGTGGGTACCAAAATCTCAATCTGACTCTAAGTTGCAGGCATCTCATGTCAAGGGGGAGTAAGAGAAATATGGCTCTTGAGTAAATCAGCTCAAGACCCGGACTTCTTTGTCAACATTTTGGCTTCTAAGTACTTCAGCGTAGAACCCTTACTTCAAAGACTACGACTTCTAGACATATCAGCCTAGGACTCGTTCTTCAATATTTTTCAGCTTCTGACTAAATGAGAAACTGTGAGTACATCTATTCTTTTTCCGCTGCATTTATCTCTGATAATGATGTTGTTCTAGTTTTTCTCATTTTTTTTAAAGAATCTGAGCAATCTTATTCAAACCCTGATTTTGTTCAACCCAATCTTTTTCAAAAGAGACACAAATTTTTTTTTTGTGTGAAAGATGATATTATTGAATTATATTTTGTTTCAACTGAATATAAACTTGCCGATCAAATGTTTTTTTTTTCTTTTTAAATCTCGGCATGTTGATTTTAAAAGTTTAAACCTTTCCAAATTTTATTCTATAAAGTAAAAGTTTTACAATTTTCTTTCTTTTGAATAAAATGTGTGTCTAGGATAAATTTTCAAGTTCCTTTGTTTTTATTAAAGTTCTTATATGTTCAAATTTCAAGTCTAACAAAAGTCGAAAAGTCAGCTACATGTTTGTAGCTTTTGATACTGCTTTAAAGTTATGTGTTTCGGAATATTTATAGTTTACAATGCTTAGAAAACCTAAAAAGTCGGAATTTTGGATCGTAATGAAAATATGGCCTAAGCACTTAGATGTAAAACCTTGTGATTGAGATGAATATTAAATTCTTATAAATCAGAAATCTCTAAGTTTAAAAGTTTGTACTTGTGACCTTTCTGGTTTGGGAAAGTAAGTTCTGTGGGATGCTTGTCATCTGGTCCCCTAAGGTCATTTGATCTGGGAGTGATCGAACCCAAATCCTTCTATAGAATCAGATCGAAAGTCATGTTCTACTGGTATAAATGGGTTTAGGATATGTCGATGTAGCCTTTCTGATATGGGAAAGTAAGTTCCAAGGGGTGCTTGACACCTAGTCCCCTAAGGCCAACTGGTCTGGGAGCGGCTGACCCAAATCCTACAATAGGGTCAGATAGAAAGTTACGTTTACGACATGTTCTTTACTTACCGAACTTTTTGATTAAAAGATGCCAAAGTGCACAAGCTTAAAAGATGACAAAGAGCACACTCATATGAAGATGCCAATGTGCACACTGCTAAAACATGCCAATGAGCACACATCTTATGATACTTGGTGATATGTTTGAGTTGCGATAAACCTGTAAATTTGTGAAAGTCTTTAATTCTTGATGGCTTAGTGTGATTATTTGCAAAGTTCTCTATTATATTTTTAGAATTGCATTTTCTTGAAACTAATCGAAGTTCGCATGATTGCCCACTGAATAGATTGATGAAAGTTTTTGAAACTGAACATGTTTTAACTTGATATGCAATGAAACTTGTTTCTATATCCAACAACATATATTTGATTTCATCTGATGGATAAGTCTGTGATATCTTACTGATTAGAATTTAATTTGTTTAATGTTTAAAATTTTATATGTTTAGTTGTTTCAAAATACATATTCAGTATATTTTTCTTTCTTCATTGATGTTTACATTCATTGTGTTCTCATATTTTTTTACAAATGGGTTTGAGCATTATTCAAGGGGGAGTGAAAAAGGAGAATTTTTTCTTAATGATCATATCTGTTTTTGAGGGGGAGTATCTGATTTTCCACATGAATGCTAACTTGAATTGTGAAATTTAGTGCATTTGTGTAGGGGGAGTCAAAGAGCTTAAAAAGGTAAAAAATTTCTGAGTTCAAGTCAGATTTGCGCCAACAGTTGGTCGCGCAAACCTCAGTTTGCGCGACCAATAGCTAGCGCAAACCTCACTTTGCGCCACCAATGACTAGCGCAAACTTCACTTTGCGCCACCAATGGCTAGCGCAAACCTTCCTTTGCGCCACCAACGTGTAGCGCAAACCTTCCCTGTTTTCTCCTTTACTTTGATTTTGCAGATCTTAAGATGTCTCGTGTCCAACATTTGCATGACCAATGTTAGAGCATAAATATGTTGGATACAAGATCAAGAAGACTGAAGGTCAAAGGTCAAGAAAGTCAAAGCTGAGAGAAAGTCAACTCTCATCAAAGTCAAAGTCTTTTGTAATAAAAGTCAAAGTGTTTGTATTTGTTTAGTTTCTTTGTTTTTAGTTGTAAGTATAAATAGCTTCCTTTCCTTTGTAATTAGTAGTTAACAGAAGTGGAACGTATTATTCAGTTGTAATTTTAGAGAGAGAATACATTTAGAGAGAGAAAGATAGTTCTAGAGAGAGAAAGTTGTAATCTCGAATTTGAAAGTGAAATCAAACAGGTATTTGATTCTTGTTTGTGTTTTGTTTGTTTAATTGTGATTAGAAACTAGATTCAGGGACACACAATTGGTATCAGAGCAGATCCAAATCGAAAATCAAGAAAATCAGAATGTTCGTAAATGTGTTCTTCGATGTCCAGGTTGATTTTGAGTTTTAGTGTGTTTTTGGAGTTGTAAATGATTAGGTTTTGTTAGAAAAGTGTTATCGATCGAGTCTGTATAAGTTTTAGATCAATTTGCACTGTAATCGATCGTTAATTTTGATTTTAGTTGAGTTCGAAGTTCACGAGTCATGTGCACTGTAATTGAGTCGATTTATACATTTTTGTGTATTTGATCGAAATTAGTTGTTTAGTTTGTGTTCTAGTTGTTTAGACGAGTGAATTGTCAAAGTTTAGTGTTGAAATTCTAGCTTTAAATGAGTTTTTGGTGTGATTTTGATCGATTTTAGAGGTTTGCGCGTGTTCATCAAGATTTGCGTTTCATTCATCGAGGTTTGCGTTTCATTCATCATAGGTTTGCGCGTGTTTGTCAAGGTTTGCGAATGTTGGGTTTGCATCTGTAACTACAATCGCGAAGTTGGGTTTGCGTCTGTAACTACAATCGCGAAGTTGGGTTTGCGTCTGTAACTACAATCGCGAAGTTGAGGTTTGCGTTAGTAACTTGAAACGCAAAGTCAAGGTTTGCGCTTCTGACTTGAAACGCAAAGTCAAGGTTTGCGCTTCTCACTTGAAACGCAAAGTCAAGGTTTGCGCTTCTCACTTGAAACGCAAAGTAAAGGTTTGCGCTTCCTACTTGAAACGCAAAGTAAAGGTTTGCGCTTCTCACTTGAAACGCAAAGTAAAGGTTTGCGTAACCAACTCTTGAAGCGCAAAGTGTGGAGGACTTAGACAAAATTTTCAAAATAGTAATATGGCCTTTAATAGTGAAATTTTTTTCTCTAGGGGCGCTGTCCCTCGACCCCGCAAGGGCGTTGCCCCTTGACCCCACCCATTAACCGGGTAGCGGGACCTCCGTGCTAAGTCTGCGAAGGGGGATATAGTTCTGTTTGTGATCAAAATTTCTGAATTTTTATTTCAAGTTTTTCTGTATTTCTTGAGATTTCATATTTTGGACTAACGATCAGTTCTAGTTTCTTATTGCAAATATTTTTTAAAAACAGGTTTAAACAAGATGACTTCCAAAGATGCTCTTTCAGTTGGCACTGATGTCAAGCCACTTGTACTGTTCAAAGGAGAGTATGAACAGTGGAAAGATAGATTCCTTGATTTTATAGACAGACATGCAAATGGAGAGAATATTATACTGTCAATCACAGAAGGTCCTATGGTACCAATCATGGTTCAAATACCAGATGATGATTCGTCTGATAGTGAAGATGGTACTGAGGAAAGAGATCAAAAGATGAAAATAGTAGCAGTGGATATCTCTCAGTATTCTGAAGAACAGAAAAGCCGATACAAAGCTGATAAACAAGCAAGATCCTTACTTCTTCAAAGTATCCCGAATGACATCTACATCAAGATAGACAGCTACAAGGGAAATGCTAAGAAGATGTGGGATCAGTTGCAAAAGATGATGATGGGTTCCAAAATTGGTAATCAAATGAAAGTGGCTAACTGCATAAATAGCTACGGGGTATTCAAAGCAAAAGAAAATGAGAGCCTAGAGGAAACCTATGAGAGGTTTGTGCTTCTTCTGAACGAACTCTCAAAGAACAAAGTAAAGAAGAAGCAAATTGAAAACAACGTCAAGTTTTTAAGCATTATGCAACCTGAATGGAAGAAGCATACACGTAGGATGAAGCAGATGAAGGATTTGAATGACATACCTTTACATGAGGTGTATGAAACTTTGAGACAGAATGAAGAAGAGGTTGAGGAGAAAAGAGCTGAAAAGAAGAAAGCTGAAAAGGTTCCTGATCCGATTGCTTTGGTAGCCGGAGAAAAAAAGAAAGAAAAGAAAGAGAAGAAGAAAAAGAAGAAAGTGATTACAAGTTCTGAGTCTGAATCTGAATCAGATGGTGATGATGGAGAAAGCCTCAAACAGGCTATGTTGCTATTGACCCGTGCATTCCAGAAAAAGTTTTACAAGAAGCCGGGATCTAACTCACAGAGGTATTCTTCATCAAGTTCAAAGAATCATGAGCACCGAGAAAGGGTGGAAGGAAGGAGATATGAAGAAAACAGATATGTTGAGAAGAAACCTGATGAAAGGAAGAAGTTCGTGAATGACTACACTGTTGTAGAAAAGCCAGCAAGTGATTCAGTCAAATGCTACAACTGTGGCAAGATTGGTCATTTTGAAAAAGATTGTAGAAAGCCAAAAGTTCGCAACTCTCAGTATTATCAGAACAAGTTGTTATTAGCCAAACAACAAGAAGCAGGCATTGCTTTAATGGCTGAAGACGAATTTTGGCTAGACCATTCAGAAGGTGAAGAGGAAGAGAAGGAAGAAACTGCTCATCTCTGTCTCATGGGCAAAGAAGTAAAGTATGATGAGTCAGATGACGAGATAGCTGATGAGGTATTAAACTTAACTGAAAAAGATTTTGTAACCAAAATGGAAGCTATGATGGTTGAGCTTAATGATCTTCAAGTAAAATTGAAGAAAGAAAAAGACAGAGTTGCTAAAAGAAACAATAAGATATTTGAACTCAATAAGTCGGTTATTGGGAACAAAGATCTGATTGAGTCTTTACGCAAGTCTGCTTCTGATTCTAAATCTCAAGTAGATTGTTTTGAAAAGAAGATTTCTGATTTTGAAGTTAAAGTTTCTAAATATGAGTTTGAGAAGAACGAATCTGCACTAACTGTTCATAAATTGCAGGTTGAAAACAAGTTTTTGAATAAGAAGGTAAATGGTCTGAAAGCCAAACTTTATGCGAGAGGTCAAACAGATCAAACCATTTTTCTTAATGCACCTGATGAAGAGGCTGATGTTAAGGAAAAATGGGGACTTGGTTTTAAAAACCCCCATTACTTAAAGAAAGCAATCAGAAAACAACCGGCACTGTATAACTTTGATTTTCTTTCATGTGCTGGTAAACATACTCATTTAAAACCCAAATTTGTTACCAAATTACCGGAAGAAGTTGAGGCCAAAGAAACTGAAAATAGAAAGAATGTGAAGAAAATGCAACTACCATTTAACTATGCAAAGTTAAATGATAGTTATCTTTCAGAAACACCAAAAGTTCTTTCAAACGATTATTTTGCTAGTTATTCTGTTTCTGAGATGAAGGAAAAACTTGCAATTGCAAAGGTTTATGTTCCTCCACTCATTCTTGAAAGCAAAATAGTTGAGTTGGAAAATGCTTTATCTGATGAAAAACTTTTGGTTGATATTCAACAAAGTGTATTTTCTACTGTATTAAAGAACACAATTTTTCAATCTACATCTACAAAGTGTTCTAAAGTTTCTAAGGCACCTCAAACTTTGTCTGATAGTTTTGATGACTTATTTGAGTCTGCAAATGATTTTCTTAATTCTGATGATGGGTGCATAGACGAAATTGATATGTTTGATTTTAATGCTATTCTTCCTGATCATTCTACTTGTTTTTCAAATGAAAAGGTGTTACCAAATGTTCTTAAAACTGCTAAATCATCAACTAAGGTTGGTGAATCAGTTTCTGTAACTGCTGATTATTATTCTCAAGGTAAGAAACATAAGAAACAGCGATTACAGAAACAGAAACACACTGGTACACAAAAGAAAACTCAGTCTCAGAAATATGCTTTTCCTAATAGATCTAAATCTTTTGTTTCAGATATAAGCAAGAAAAGGTCGAAAGCTCGAACTGAATGGCGACCAAAAAGGAAGGATGATGAGAAAGCTGAATCAGTTTATGATAATTCTTGTAATAGATCCGTTAGTAGTGATACTGATGTACTTGATCAATTTGCTTCAAATAAACAAAACCTTGTAACTTCTTACAAGCGGTATTCAATAAAGCAATTGATTCAA
Organism: Arctium minus; assembly: GCA_954870635.1. Lineage (NCBI taxonomy): Eukaryota > Viridiplantae > Streptophyta > Magnoliopsida > Asterales > Asteraceae > Arctium > Arctium minus. The sequence goes on from OX941082.1 coordinate 123,211,207, forward strand.
TTATCTCCTATTTCTACTACATCTTATTATTATCGGAAAAATGATTTTGCTTATTCTTATAATTTTTCTGATTGGTTCGGATCTTATCATGTGTATTCTTCAAGATCAAATATTTTTAAAGGTTTTTAAAAGAATAGAGGGTCCATTTTCAAGTGGATACCAAAATCTTGTGCTAATCTGTTAGGGCCCGTTTTTAAATGGGTACCTAAATCTATTGTCTCTTGATTTCTCTTGCAGACCCGACATATGTGGTACTTGGACAGTGGATGTTCCAAGCATATGACTGGGCAAAAAGCTTTATTGTCTAACTATACAGAGAAATTCAGTGGAAATGTCAGATTTGGAAACGATCAGCTTTCACCTATCTTAGGATATGGTGACATTATTCAAGACAACATAACGATCAGTAAAGTGAGTTATGTCGAAGGCTTGGGGCACAACTTATTCAGCATTGGTCAATTCTATGATAAAGGGTTAGAGGTCAACTTCAAAGCTAAGAGATGTTCGGTTCGTACAGAAGATGGCAATGAACTCTTAGTCGGAAATCGAAAGACAAATCTCTACACCATTAATCTTTCAAAGGTCCAGAATGACAGTCATGTTTGCTTATTATCAAAAGCTTCGTTGCAACAAAGTTGGCTTTGGCACCGAATACTTTCACCTCTGAATTTTCGTTACATCAACAAGCTGGTTAGTGGGAAATTGGTAAAAGGACTTCCTGAGCTAAAATACGAGAAAGAACACTTATGTGCTGCATGTGAGAAGGGTAAGATGAAGAGAGTTCCACATAAACCGAAGCCTGAACCAAGCACTAGTTCTCCGTTAGAATTGTTACATATGGATTTGTGTAGTCCAATGAGAACTCAGAGTTTGGGTGGAAAGAAATACGTGTTGGTTATTGTGGACGATTACTCAAGATATACGTGGGTCAAATTTCTTCGATCAAAAGATGAGACACCGGAAGTTCTCATTACTTTCTTAAAGACTACCCAGGTGAAAATGCAGCGACAAGTCAAGTTTCTTCTAACGGACAACGACACAGAGTTCAAAAACAAGATAATTGAAGAATATCTCGAATCGGTCGGGATATCACATCAGTACTCTGCTACTCGTACGCCTGAACAAAATGGAGTAGTCGAAAGGCGAAATCGGATGCTAGTCGAGGCCGCTCGTACTATGCTCAGCCAATCCGATCTACCTCTATTTTTGTGGGCAGAAGCTGTGTCAACTGCATGTCATACTCAAAATCGATCCATAATACACCGCCGTTTTCAAAAGACTCCATATGAGTTGATCAACAACAGAACACCAACAATCAAGTATTTTCACATATTTGGGTGTAAATGTTTTGTGCTTAACGACAGAGAGAGTCTGAATAAATTCAGTGTTAAGGCGGACGAAGGCATCTTTATTGGCTATTCTTCAACATCGGCAGCATATCGTGTTTATCTGAAGAAGTCAAAGACAATTGTCGAGAGCGTGAATGTAACATTCGATGAAGAGATGGCTTCTGAACAACTCAATTCGATTCCCGTTATCATTGGAGTATTAGCTTCTGGGCAGATCAGTCCAGAACCTGTTTCTACAGCGAATAATTCGAATAACGCTTCTACTTTATTTCACATTTAACTGATTTAGATTTGTTATTTGAATTCTTTTATGATGAGTTTCTAGGATCTAATGTATCTAAATCTGCTGTGACTGACAGGTCTGAAGACACAAGTTGCAATCATCCAGTCACTTCAGATGTCATAACTTAACAAGCATCCCCAGTTCAGATGTCATAACTGAACAAGCATCCCCAGTTCAGTCAGAAACTCACATTCCTACAATTACTCCTATAGTTGAAGATGTACAAGTAACTGCTGAGCCAGAAGTAACGGTTTCAGTTGGGTGTCATACATTGTCTACTCAACAGCCAGATTCTGCTGTTCCAACTAATACTTCTGCACCTGAAACTTCAACTGCAAACCCCCCTCATGTTATTCAAACTGAAGATTCTGATAGTGGATTTCTAGATGATGATCATGTTCAATCAGTATCTACTCCACTTCCTCATGAGCATCGTTGGACCAAAGATCATCCATTACATCAAGTAAAGGAGATTTTGACAAGCCTGTACAAACGAGGTCAGCGACTCTTAATCAATGTATGCATGACTCATTTCTCAGTAAGATTGAGCCCACACGAGTATCAGAGGCTCTTGCTGATTCAGACTGGGTATCTGCCATGCAAGAAGAGATCAATCAGTTTGAAGCCCTAAAGGTTTGGAGATTAGTTCCAAAACCAGAAGGTAAAACCATGATAGGCACTAAGTGGGTATTCAAGAATAAAAAGGATGAAGATGGTATCGTCATAAGGAACAAAGCTAGACTTGTTGCCAAAGGTTACCGGCAAGAGGAAGGCATAGACTACGATGAGACGTATGCTCTAGTAGCGCGTATTGAAGCAATCCGCATGTTTCTAGCCTACGCAGCTCATAAGAATTTCACAGTCTTTCAGATGGATGTGAAAACAGCTTTTCTGAATGGCATTCTTAAAGAGGAAGTGTACGTGTCTCAACCAGAAGGGTTTGTCAATCCAGAGAAGCCAGATCACGTCTACATCTTGGACAAAGCTCTATATGGTTTAAAACAAGCCCCTCGAGCATGGTATGACGTTTTATCTAAATTTTTGGTCAAGTCCGGTTTTTCTAAAGGTAAGGTTGATACCACTTTGTTCATCAAAAAGGAAAAAGCTGATATTATTCTTATTCAGATTTATGTTGATGATATAATATTTGGTTCTACAAATGCAAAATTTTGCAAAAACTTTTCTAACCTCATGGTGTCACGTTTTCAAATGAGTATGATGGGAGAGATGAATTTCTTTCTCGGATTACAAGTTAAGCAGTTTTCTACGGGGATTTTCATTAACCAATCTAAGTATATTTTGGACATTCTTCGGAAGTACAAAATGGAAAAATTGTAAACCAATTGGAACCCCGATGGCACCAGGTACTAAGATTAACACTGATCCTTCGGGTAAAAGTGTTGATGTTAGGACTTATAGAGGTATGATAGGATCGTTAATGTATCTTACATATAGTAGACCAGATATTATGTTTTCAACATGCTTATGTTCTAGATATCAGGCTGCTCCTAAAGAATCCCATTTGGCTGCTGTCAAACGGATTTTTAGATATCTGAAGGGGACTGCAGATCTTGGTCTGTGGTATCCTAAGGATACTGCGTTTCAACTGACTGCCTATTAAGATGCAGATCATGCAGGTTGCATGTTGGACAGAAAGATTACTTCAGGTCATGTTCAATTTCTTGGAGACAAGCTCGTTAGCTAGGCATCAAAGAAACAATTATGCGTTTCCACATCGACTGCTGAAGCAGAGAACGTAGCTGCTGCCAGTTGCTGCTCTCAAGTATTGTGGATGCGAACACAGCTAAGAGACTATGGATTCAAGATCAACAAAATTCCAATATATTGTGACTCGAAGAGTGCAATTTCCATATCTGCTAATCCTGTCCAACATACGAAAACCAAACACATTGATGTCAGGTATCATTTTATAAAAGATAATGTAGAAAAAGGAACAATTGAACTTTATTTTGTAAAAACAGATTATCAACTTGCAAATTTATTTACCAAACCCTTAGATGAAAAGAGATTTAATTTTCTTGTCTCTAAGCTTGGTATGTTAAATCTTAAGACGTAATCGGTTGTTACCTACTAAAGTTACGAATTGTTATTTTTCATCATTTTCTTTATCTTTATGTCTGAAGGATATCTGCACTTTAATTGTTTGCTCATGATTTCAGGGGAAGTAAGAGAAGATTTTAGATGATTTATATTCATTTGAGGGGGAGCATAACTAATTTCTGCATTTTACTTAACTGACAAATTTTTGTGATGCATGGTTTTAGGGGGAGCATATAAGTCAAGTCAAAAGGAGTAAGACTATGATTTCTGATTATTTTTTATCAGAACTCGTACTTTAATCGTTTTATTGCTTTATGTCATTTACATTTGAATAAATTTTGTGAATAAATTTTGACTAGACTTTGAGACTTATGTAGGATGAGAGAGGATGACACGATCATATTATTTTGACTTCAGCTTGACTTCATGAGATTTAAGATTGCACGAAAAAGGTAAATTTCTTATCTTAATCTCAAATATATCTGAAAGAAGGACAACTTTCAGATATAGAAAACATGTTCTTAAATGTTCAAACCACTTCTCGAATTTTAAACAGATTTTATAATTTGGAAGTGTGATTTTAAATGTTTTCATTTTATTTTTGTGCTTCATTGATTATAAACCGTGTGTTTCCAAAGATTAATACTTGTGTATTGTCTTTTCTATATACTTTCAAGTATTTACACACATCGTTTTGACTTTGTTCAAAATGATCTTACCATGTCTCATATTGTAACCAATTTTTTTTCGATGGTAGGACACTCCGCTTGTACTTCAAAGAATTTTGAGCGTCATTTCATTTCTACACGTCATTTCAAGAATGTTTATATTTTGTTTCGTATGGACAATATCCGTTGTTTTTTACCATAAGCCTTGATTGCTATATATTTCATTTCTGATCATTTTCATACAATGTCAGATTTTCAAACAAGCCTTTTGCATTCATATTCATTCATTTCATATACTTGTTTGAAAATGCTTCAATGTCTAAAAATGCTCAAATCTTCATGATTATATTTTATGAGCATACATTTATCTGACATTTGTATATGAGCTTTAACTTCAAAAGTTAAACCATTTGAGCAACATTATGCTTTCATAGGATTATATGGGTTCTTTGTGCTAGGAATTAACTGAACTTCTATGGATTCACGTTAACCAGTGTTTCCTACCCAAGAAGTTAATCCTTAGTGATTGAGTGTGAGGAGTCTAAAAGAAATGAGTGTGGGTGTGATGAGGTAAAATGTAAAGGAGAGTTTGGTTAGTAGTGAGCTTTATGATAAAAAAAAAGAGGGTGTGAGAATAGAGTAAAAGAATATTAAACTCTGCACCAACTACTTTCTGAGCCGGGCAGCCACATTAGTAGCGTTTCACAACTCTTTGGTGAACGTTATTGAAACAGGCAACTAGCCCATGCCAACTCTTGACTAAACCCCACCATCTACTCATTTTCTTCTCAACAAGAAAATGTTTCACATTTTCAAGGGGACGCAGCATATTATCTATCTGGTTTTCCTTTGGAAAATCTGGATATTGAAAAAGAAGGAAGTCTGCCCCACCTTCGCACTTCAATCATGCACATTGAGTCTGTGTTTATCTACTGTTGTCTCAGTGATTTACACTATGTTGAGCTTTTATAAAAGCAATTATTCGTGCTTAATTCTTTCTACACATGCACGAACACACAAGGAATTCGTTTCTTTGTCATAACATTCATAGATATTTCCTTTGTGGTATTTCGATGATTGGATGGAAGCCCTGGGGGAGTGAACATCAAAAAGTTCCTATATATTGTGTATTCGTTACACACAGTAACTTCGTGTTACTGACAGGCATTCTAACTGATTCATTTGTTGATTCAGGAGTTACATGTTCTTATTTTGTCTGGATTTACAAAGATCTAGATGAATACTTGGTTCTGGATCACAGAACCAGAGGCTCTTGGACATATCAGAATGGTCAAAGACATTTCTTGGGAGAAAAGTTTTGATGATATAGATTCTCAAATCATCAAAAAGGGGGAGATGATATCAAGAAATGTTAAAATTTTGAAGTTTGGGGGAGATGATATCAAGAAATGATAAAGTTCTGAGAGATGATTTTCAGAAATGTCCAAGTCAGAAAAGTTCAAAGTAAAGATTTGAAGATTTGAAGAAGATCAAAGTATTTCTGAAGATTTGAGGAAATTTTCTTTGAAGATTATTTGCTAAAGCAAATTCGAGTTGATTCTGAAGATAACTTCTTTCCAAAGTCTGAGAGTATTATTGTGAAAGTTTTGAGGAGATTGTTAATCATTTGAAGACAGTTTTGGAAAGAATACCGTTAAAGAAAAGAGGAGATTGTACTGACAGAGCTTAAAAGTGAAGACTGAATTGCTAGATCTTTCAACAGTGATCTTGAATCCAAAGGGGGAGATTGTTAGAGCATAAATATGTTGGATACAAGATCAAGAAGACTGAAGGTCAAAGGTCAAGAAAGTCAAAGCTGAAAGAAAGTCAACTCTCATCAAAGTCAAAGTCTTTTGTAATAAAAGTCAAAGTGTTTGTATTTGTTTAGTTTCCTTGTTTTTAGTTGTAAGTATAAATAGCTTCCTTTCCTTTGTAAATAGTAGTTAACAGAAGTGGAACGTATTATTCAGTTGTAATTTTAGAGAGAGAATACATTTAGAGAGAGAAAGATAGTTCTAGAGAGAGAAAGTTGTAATCTCGAATTTGAAAGTGAAATCAAACAGGTATTTGATTCTTGTTTGTGTTTTGTTTGTTTAATTGTGATTAGAAACTAGATTCAGGGACACACAACCAAGTTGATCCCGATCATCAAGGTCATGAGGGGGAGAAGTTAAGGAGATAATAAAGAGACAAAGAGCTCAAACGTTTATCTGCTGCTCAAGATTCGCTCAACTGATCAAGATTCGCTCAAGATTCAAATTTCTTCAACAATTCAAGTCTTTTGCTGTTCCAGCTCCGATCATCACAGTTCATTCAAGATTATTTGAAAGAGGTGTATCGTCTAGAGCACAAGCTGATGAACTGACTGTTCTTTCAAGTTTATTTCAAACTGGTCCAGTCTTGTCAAGGCAGCAAAGACAACTTAATCTGAAAAATTCTGAGAAGAAATTTTTCTTAAAGTCAGAAAGCTTCTCAAAGTCGCTTAGATGGTCCGTGTTGTTTTAGAAGATGAATTTTTGAAGACCAAAGCGCCAATGATTACTAAGGGGGAGATTGTTAGGTCTGATTTTATAGTAATCATTGTATTTATAGGCTTGGTCAAATACTGTGTTAATTGTCATATACTGTGTTGTATTGACCAAGGGTATTTAAGTCCCTTTGGTCTTGGTTGTTTGTAAGAAGTCTTTCACACACATCAATACAAACTCTTACTTTGCGCTTACTTGTTCTCTCTCTCTAGGATTTAAAGATCTTGGATTAACAATTTGAAAGTTTTATAAATTTCAAATTGGCATACTGGGTGAAAAACCTTGAACTCATTAGGGCTATAGATTTAAACCCTATCGTGAAAGGAGTTGTAACTAAGGAACTGAGGAGTCCTTGGGAATTGAAGGGTCGGATGATCCGACTCGTGGTCAGCTTTGGAATTTTAGATCCTGATTTATGAATCGGTTCACGCATGAATAATTGAGGTAATAGATTCATGTCTTTCTAGTTAACTAAGGGGTGATCTTTATGTTTCGAAAAACTGGCAGGGTAAGGCCTTGTATGAGTATATGCGCCTGGTTGGGGTTGATTTGATGGGTTGTTTGTCTGTTTGACATCATGTTATATGTTGACGGTGTACCGACTTATTGGGTTTTCGTGAACAAAGGAATTTTTGTGTTCCACCTGTTAGAGATGTAAGATTTGGAATATTAGTCCTCTGTTAGGTGTCAACCTTAATGCGGCAATACTTCTGTAATGAGATATCGGACGGGATGTCCACGATTTCTTTATCACCGTTTTGGTTTTAGGCGTCGACTTGTCTTCTTGAAGTCCATGAATCTTGGAATGTTTTGAGGTATTCCGTCAAATCATGAGAAATGATGACCTCTCGGAGGTGAAATTTAAAAAAAGATTGGATGTTGATAATTAAGTATTGAGGTGTATAGTTTTTTCTGATGTGATAAATATCCTATTGAGGGAATGTTTTGAGGTTTGGAAGTAGATCGGCGTTGAGTGATTGCCGGATCTGCATTAACCAGCTACCCGGAGAGCGTATTGGTATGCCCTTGGAATGACAGTCATATCAATATCAAGAGTGGATCATTAGGAATTCTGATAATTCTTTGGAGTTTGATGTCGATATTGGTTTGGGGTTCAGAAACACGTGGATCTGAAGTAAATTGGCCGATGAGAAGTTGAGACCACAAACAACCTTTGAGGTAGTACGTGTCACCCAAGGTTGGGAGACAACCGCAGTCTCATGGTTTAAGGCTACGTTAGTAGGATAATTGTGCATTCGGAAATAAGTGTGATGTGCTTAAGGGGACATTTATCTTGAGGACCAGCATAAGGTTATGGTGGTAGTTATGGCAAGAAGAGCAGGGCAATCTATCCTACGGGCAACGTTTCATGGAAATCTAGATTTCGAGGACGAAATCTCCTTTAAGGTTGGGAGGATTGTAACACCCGTAATTTTCGGTAAGTAAAAGCCACCCAGACGTTTTTGTATCTTGTAAACAGTGGGATTTTGTTGGGAAATTATTACTTAAGGTCCCTAAGAGTATCGAGGGCCTTGGTGTGGAAAGAGTCGAGTTTCGGGGCTCGGTACAAGCCCGATGACTATGCCAAGCGACTATGACAGTGTCACTGTCGCCTGGCAATGTCGCAGAAGGGAGAGTACTTGCGGTACAGTCCAAGCGACTATGCCCTGCGACTTTGACACTGTCATTGTCGCATGGGCAATGTCGCCTACGGGGACTGAGAGGCTGATTTAAGTTCGATTTTCACCCCATTCTTCTCATTCCTCACTTCTAACCTCTCCCATACTCTCCCAAATCGGTCCCCTCTCTTCTCCATGAACCCTAGCCGATTTTTGGAGCTTTCCCATGAAGATCAAGGTGTTCCCTCTCCATATTTTGTTGATGGCTTCATTCCTTGATACAAGATTATGTTCCCACCTCCAACACTAGAGATTTTGGGGTTTTCTAGGTTTTCACCAAAACCTAAGTGGTAAGTTTATCCTCTGCATTTCTAAACCTTAATATAAGTTATAAATGCCTTCTTGATGGTTTCCTAGCTTTTGGTTTCATAAATTTCGGTTTGTGATGGTTTAGGAGAAATTAGGTCAAAATTAGGGTTTTGGTCAAGATTGGGATTTTGATGTAATGTGTTTGGGGATCGATTCTAAATGGTTGAATGTGATTATTTATGGATGGAATTTGTGTATCTAGGTTTATGGAGGTTTTGACCTTGAAGATTCAAGTTTTCTCAAAGGAGCTCAAAGTGGGGTAAAATCTAGATTTAGCCTAAATCTAGCGAGATGAGTTCAAGTTGATTTGTGAAAACGGTGTGCATGCCAAAATGTTTATTTTAAAGTGTTTGTGTTTTACATTAAAATGTTAACTGCTGATAAGTTTGGTTATTTGAAAGCGTTTAACTTTGTAAACTTATAAAACACCCATCTTGGGGATTTTTGAGTATGTTGTTAAATGCATCGAAATGAAAATGATTTGATGACTTATTTACCTAAATGGAAAGTATTGAGTAATAATGCATTTTTATGATTGTTGGTATTATGTGCATTTTCACTAGTACAAAAAAGACTTTTTGTGACGGTTTTGAAAAATAGGTTTGTAACGGTTTGATAAAAAAACCGATACAAAAAGTCATATAAAAAGTTAGAGAATTGTTTTAGTAACAATTTTTATAAAGAAACATTATTATTACAAAAAAAGTAGAAACATAAAGCAACGTTTTAGATAAAAACGTCCATAAAAGGTTCCCTAAGGTAACGGTTTATGGCAGTTTTGAAAAACCGTTGCTTTATCTTGTGACGGTTTTTAAAAACCGTTACCATATAAGACCTTTTAGTAACGGTTTTTGTCTAAATCGTTGTTTTATGTCGTAACGGTTTTAGAAAAACATACTGAAAACTAATATATGTATAGCAACACTTATTTGAAAACCGTTTCCCAAAGTCGCCATGTTTTAAGGCAACGGTTTTGCAAAGTTTGCGTCACCAAAAGTTAGTGTATGACAATGGTTTTTAAAAAAATTACATCACTATATGTCATGCTTTGGTAACAGAATTAAAACATTTACATCACAATATCTCAAATTATATTGACGGTTTCTAATAATTATGTCACCATATGTCATGTTATGGTGACGGTTTTGAGTACGTTACGAATATGTCATTCTATGGTAACGATTTTGAAAAGTGAATGTCACCGTATGTTATGTTATGGTGACAGTTTTTAAAAACTATATGTCACAACGATGAAGGTTTTCTATAGTAAATGTCATTATATATCATGCTATGGTGACGGTTAGAAACAGTGTTTTTCGTAACCGGTCCCGGCGTAACTGATCCCGGTCCCGACCAAAATACTTCGGTCTGGTTAAGCTTTCTAAGACCCTGTCATGAGAACCGGTCCCGGTTCTGGGCTGGGCCCAAATTGGTCCCACATAAATTATTTTATTTTTTTTAAATTGATTTTTAACATATAAAAAATATTTTTTGAATATTTTGGTCAATCAAATACACTAACAAATACTTTTATTTTTATAATCGGGTCAATCAAATACACTAAAAAAATATGTTTTTGTTATAAAGAATTTGGTCAATCAAATACACTTTGAAATATTTAATTGGGTAAATTGAATACACTAAAAAATACGTTATTATTATAATACACTTAATAAAATACACTTAGAAATACATTAAGGCCCAATACAACTATTAAGTCCAATAAAACCCATTAAGGCCCAATTAAGTTCATTAAGAGCCACTAAAGCACACAAATGCTCGATAAGGTTCATTAACAACCATTGAGTCAAATATTATTCGTCAAGGCCATTATAGTTCATTAAGAACCACTAAAACCCATCAACGGTCTGATCAAGTTCATCAAGAGTCACTAAAACCCGTTAAGTTCCAGTTTATTATCACCCACTACAACCCATGAAGGCCCAATTAGGTTCGTTAACAGCCACTAAGTCCTATATGACTCATAAGCCCAACACATTTGATTAAGAGTCATTGAGGTAGATGAAGGCCAAATATAGTTCACTAAAAGCCATTAAAGCCCATGAATATCCATCAAGGCCCAATACATTTCATCCAGTACCACTGAAACCCATGAAGGTCTAATACATTTCATCAAGGGTCACTCAAACCCGTAAATTGCCCAATATAGTTCATTAACGGTCACTACAACCCATCAAGGCCCATTAGAGTTCATAAAGATCCGCTAAAGCCCATCAAGGCCAAATTAAGTTTATTGAGAGCCACTAAAGCCTACAAAGTCTTAATAAGGTTCATTAACAACCATTGAGTCAAATATTATTCATCAATGCCATTATAGTTCATTAAGAGCCAATAAAACCCATAAAGGGCCTGGTCAATTTCATTAAGAGTCGCTAAAGCCCATTAAGTTTCAATATAGTTCATTACCACCCACTATAGCCCATGAAGGCCCAGTTAAGGTTCATTAACACCTACTAAGTCCTATACGACTCATAAGCCCAACATAGCTGATTAAGAGTCACTGAAGCCCATGAAGGCTAAATATAGTTCACTAGTAGCCACTAAAGCCCATGAATGTCCATGAAGACTCAATACATTTCATCAAGTGCCACTCAAACCCGTAAATTTCCTAATATAGTTCATTAACAGTCACTACAACCCATCAATGCCCATTAGAGTTTATAAAGATCCGCTAAAGCCCATGAAGGCCAAATGAAGTTTATTAAGAGACACTAAAGCCTACAAAGGCTTAATAAGGTTCATTAACAACCATTAAGTCAAATATTATTCATCAATGCCATTATAGTTCACTAAGAGCCAATAAAACCCATCAAGGGCCTAGTCAAGTTCATTAAGAGTCACTAAAGCCCATTAAGTTCCATCACAGTTCATTACCACCCACTACAGCCCATGAAGGCCTAATTAGGTTCGTTAACAACTACTAAGTCCTATACGGCCCATAAGCCCAACATAACCGATTAAGAGTCATTGAAGCCTATAAAGGCAAATTTATAGTTCACTAGGAGCCATTAATGCCCATGAATGTACATAAGGGCTCAATACATTTTATCAAGTTCCCCTTTAACCCATGAAGACCTAATACATTTCATCATGTGCCACTCAAACCCGTAAATGCCCAATATAGTTAATTAACAGTCACTACAATCTATCAAGGCCCATTAGAGTTCATAAAGATCCGCTAAAGCCCATCAAAGCCCAATCAAGTTCATTAAAAACCACTAAAGCTCATGAATGCCCTCTACGTACATACATATGTCCACATACATACATATATCCATCACATACATTCATATAGATATATCATACCACATACATACATCCACATGCATACATACATATATACACATACATACATATAAGTTGAAAACTTATATTTTAAAATATGAGAATTTTTTTACAACATAGTAAACATATGATTTTTAAAAAATTACTCTATTCATCCCAAAAACAAAAGTCCACAATAAAAATAAAAGTCCCAAAATAATAAGGGGCTAATTTCTTTAACAATTAAGAATAATATAAAAATATTAATACACTTTAATTTCCGTCCTCTGACTCCCAAAATTTCATGATTTTCCCTCCTTTTATCTCTTCTCTTCTTTCCCTATTAAAATCCCAAAATTTCACAATTTCCCTCATTTATCTCTTCTTTTCTTTCCCTACCAAAATCCCAAAATTTCACAATTTCCCTCCATGAGGAATAGTTAAAATAGCCCAACAAGAGTGGACCAATACAAGCTATATATTGTCTTGCATCATAGGGTTTTACAACAAGAGAAAAGAAAGTCCATCAAATACAAAAGTGAGAGAAAAGAGAGATTTTTCGTCTACAACTTTCAGCAAAGCGCAACTGCGCCGTCTTGCCTATTTCCGGAGTTTAAACCGTCGGATCGTCTTGATTTTTGGACAGTAGCTTCACGACATCTTTATATACATTCTGAACGGTGGAGATCGGTTTTAGAGATCTGAAGGTCAATCTTTTTCTGTTCGACAGTCTGCTGTTTTCTGGGTGATATTTCTTCCTCTTTTCTTTTGGTTTTGATTCCATACTTCTTGATGATTTGTTCCAAGAGTATGATGATTATGGTGTGCCTCTAGTTTTATCTAGAGAAGATCTTTTTGTATTGTTTATTGGCGGTAGTGGACTTTAAGCGGCCTAAGGGTCCCGTGGTTTTACTCTCGCCTTGAGAGGTTTCACGCTAAAATTCGTGTGTGCTTGATTGTTGCTTAAGATATTAAATATTTGATTACCATTGTATCTTATACAACTTATATGTTGGGAAGCCATTGCAAAGTTTTGAGCCTTTGGAATGACCATTATCCACAATGACCTGATTACCATTATATCTTATACAACTTATATGTTGGTTCAACTTGTATTTTTTTTGTAGATACCACAAACAACTTCTGATGAGCGCAAAGAGAAGCAAAATAAGAAGACAAAAAAGAGCTACTAAACGGTTAATCAGCTAAAGACACCAAAGTATACAAGGAGTACATTTAATAAGAAAAACATTGATTTAGATGATGTGTAAAGTTATTATAGGTGTTTAGAAACATTCTTTTTGACACGGTGAATTTGATTATTATTTGTCTTTGGATATATTATTCATATAATTATCAATATTAGCTTAATGATTTTTTATATATTGATAATTCTTTTAAACTACTTTTAGTTTTTATTTTTGTCAGATATTATTAAAATTGTTCGCAAAAGGTAGTCTATGACAATGGGTTTTAAAAATCAATGTCATCATGCATCATGTTATGGTGACGGTTTTGAATAATAAAGGTCGGGTTATGTCATGCTACACTTACGATTTAGCAAATAAATGCTACTATTCACTTTACAGTGACGATTTTGACAAATAAACATTACCATACGTCACTTTACAATGATGATTTTTTTTTTTGAAAAATAAACGTCAGTATAGGTCATATTATATAATGACGGGTTTGACAAATAAATCTCACCGTATGTTGTGCTATAATGATGCTTTTGAAAAAAAAACATCATCTTAGGTCCAACTATGGTGACGATTTTGAATAATAGATGTCATTTGTTAGCGCACAGATCTATTGGATACAAGATCATCCAATCTGAAGATCCAATATGAAGCTAAAGCCGGAAAGTCGACTCTTAATTTAAGTCTAATGTCGTTTGTAATAAAATGTCAAAAGTTCGTTTTTAGTATTTTATTATTATATCCTAAATACCTAGATATTATTTAGATATTAGATTTAGGATATTTAGTTTAAGTTTTAGATATTATATTTTGTTAAGATATTATGTTTGAGATATATAAGGTTATGAGATATTTATTATCTCATAACTTCTAATATCTCAGATCATCATCGGTCCATCAAGAACACACAGAGAGAAAACAAACAGAGAGCTTAAAGAATCAACCTTGTAATCATCGTTTGTTATCGAATCAGGTTGGTTTATCATCTATATGTTTGTTGTTTGATTATCTGGTAACGATCACTGACTCATAATTGGTATCAGAGTTTAACCAGATCAAAATCAAACTTTTAAAAGTCTCTGTGTTCTTCATTCTTCAAGAACGCTGTGATATTGATCAATCCTTCAATTTGTGGTTGTTTTCGAAATCAAAGTGTTGTAAGTTGTTGTAGTTGGTAAGTCGATCAATCTGTCAAAGTTTGGGGCTATAATTCGAATTCTAGGCAGTTCAATTTGGGAGTTGTAGGGTCGTTTATCGGAGAAGAAACGATACCGGTCGAAGGTTCCATACCGGTCGACCGATATCAATACCCAGTTCCAGTCGAAAAGTTTTACCCAGGTACCGGTCTCATCTGCAGTATACCGGTCAACACTTATCCGGTCAACCCACTCTCAAGCATATCGGTCCACTACTCTCTCTTGGAAGCAATATATCGGTCCTAGCAACTTACCGGTCGAGAAAAGGTAAGTATCGGTCGTGCACCATCTCCGGTAACTCACTTCCAAGCATCTTACCGGTCCACTGTTCATATACCGGTCGACTCTATACAACACTATACCAGTCGGTCGAGAAAAGCATCACTCTTTTCTGGTCACACTTCCCGGTCGACCAACTCCAAACTAGTACCGGTCCTTGCATATTACCGGTCAAGAAAAAGCTAGTACCGGTCCTTGCTAATACCGATCCAAACTTCTTCCCACTTGGCATCCCGGTCAATACTCTACCTTAATACCGGTCGAAGAATAAAACAATTGGAAAAGAAACATAGTATCGGTCAATACCCACAACCCCACAGCCCCGGTCGAAGTCAAAGATTACAACCGGTCTCACTTCTGTTCTATTCGGTCCAAATCGTGTACCGGTCGAGAAGTGCAAATACTATTCATCCGGTCACCTCATTACCGGTCTATTCTTCAATACCAATCCTTACAAGGAACCGGTCGACTACTGTTCATCGACACCGGTCGACATTTCTCCGGTCAGGACACCGGTCGAAGCAAGAGTCCGGTCGAGCATCTCTCCAGTCCTATTCAATTTCATACCGGTTAACAATACTCCGGTCGAACATCTCTCCGGTCGCAACATCTTACTGGTCGACTCACTTTGCGCCATACACAACTCACGCAAACTTCAGTTTGCGCGACCCTCTACTAGCACAAATCCCTGTTTTGCGCTAACCACATCTAGCGCAAACTCTATTTCGCGCCATCCTTCACTCGCACAAACCTTCGTTTCGCGACACTCAAGTCTAGTGCAAACCTCTAGTTCGCGCGACCTGCCTTTCACGCAAACCT
Source organism: Arctium minus (assembly GCA_954870635.1). NCBI lineage: Eukaryota > Viridiplantae > Streptophyta > Magnoliopsida > Asterales > Asteraceae > Arctium > Arctium minus. The sequence goes on from OX941082.1 coordinate 123,226,865, forward strand.
CCGTTTTGCGCCAATACCAGTCTTGGTCTTTTTAAATCAGAATGACTTCAAGAGAAGCGCTAGCGATTGGAACTGACTCTAAACCACCAGTACTCTTCAAATGAGAGTATGAACAGTGGAATGATCGGTTCATGGACTTTATTGAAAGACATGATTATGGTGTTTTTATCAGAAAATCCTTAGAAGAAGGAAATATGGCACCTGTCATGAGAACTCATACGAAGGGAACTGTGGTGACAGAGATTGAACTTAAGTATGAAGACCTCGATGGTGATAACTACAAGAGAGCAAAAGGCGATAGATTAGCAAAGTCTTATATTCTTCAAGGCATTCCAAATGAAATTTATGTGAAGATAGACAGTTATAAAGCCTCTGGCAAACAAACTTGGGATCAGCTTGAGAAGATGATGTTGGGTTCAAAGGTTGGGAATCAGCTGAAAATATCCAACTGCCTAAACAATTATGAATAATTTAAAGGTCGAGTTGGAGAGTCTCTAGAAGAGACTTACGATAGATTTGTGACCTTGCTGAACGAGTTGAGCAAGAACAAGGTCACTAAATCTCAAATAGAGTTGAATGTTAAATTTCTCAGCATTCTCCAGCCTGAATGGAAGAGGTTTGCCAGACAAACGAAGCAAATCAAGGATCTAAACGAGATTCCACTTCATGAGGTGTATGAAACCCTCAAACAAAATGAAGAAGAGGTGGATGAGATCCTAGATGAAAAGAAGCAGGCTGAGAAGAAAAGTGCTGACTCAATTGCTCTTGTTGTGAAGCAAAATAAGAAGAAGATGATAATGGTTGAATCAGATGATGTTGAAGCGAACTCTGACTCGGACGACTGTGATCAACTAAAGCAGGCAATTATTATGTTGACAAAGGCTTTTCAGAAGAAGTTCTACACAAATCCGAGCTCAAACAGTCAGAGATATACATCTGGTCCGAGCAATTATATTCACAAGGAGAGGGTTGAAGGAAATAGATTTGAAGGGAAGAGAATAGAGAAGAGGAAACCGGAAGAGAGAAGGCATAAAGCAGAAGAGATCAAGCATCCAGAACCTCCAACGTGCTACAACTGTGGTAGACCTGGACATTTTGCAAAGGACTGCCGAAGACCGAAAGTCAGGAACTCAGACTACTATAAAAACAAAATGCTTCTAGCCAAGCAACAAGAGGCTGGAAAGGCATTAATGGCAGAAGATGAGTATTGGCTTGATCACTCTGACGAAGAAGAAGAGGATGAAGAGAAGGATGAGAAAGCACATCTATGCTTCATGGGCAAGATGGAAACAAATGTTGAAGTTGATTCAGATAATGAGGAAAATGAGGTATGTGATTTATCTCATTCAGATTTCTTAAGTCAAATGCATGTCATGTTGACTAAACTCGAAGAATTAGAGTCAAAGCTTAAGCGAGAAAAGGGTGTCATTCTTGAACAAAACCAAACAATACAGAAACTTAGCAATGCTGTTGCTAAGAAGAAAGTATTGGTTGAGAGCCTACACAAAAACATTGACACTAGCGCCAAAGAACAGACTATAATTCTTCAAGAAGTTACTGAAACAAAATCTAAATTGAGAAAGAGTGAGTTTGATTTCATCGAGCTTACGAAATTGCATTCTTCAACTTCCAAAGAAAACTTTTCTTTACTTGCTTAATTAAAAGGTTTGGAAGAGAAGTTATACAAAATGGGTCAAAGTGAACAAATTATTCATTTGAACAAACCCAAAGAGGAAATAGAGAAATGGGGACTCGGGTATGAGAATCCTCACTATCTTAAAAATGTTATATCTGAAGTGCCTGCACTTTATGATCTTACATTTTTTAAACTAGCTCGAAGAATCCCTAAACTTGAAGTTTTCTGGACTGGTCTATCTAAAGAGGATGAAGCCAAAGAAACTGAAAAACGAAAGAAATCAGCTAAAATTCACCTTCCATTTTATTTTGCGAAGTTGAATAATAGTTATAATGATGATCCTAAATATCAAAAGAAAACTCTTTCAAATGACCTTTTTCAAAGTTATTCTGTCAAAGAAATGGAGGCAAAGCCTATTAAAGGTAAAATTTACGTCCCTTCTCTGGTTTTGGAAAGTAAAATTTCTGAACTCGAGAACTCTTTAACAGATGAAAGACTTTTGATTGAGCTTGAACAAAAGGTTTTTTCAATTGTGCTGAAAAATACGGTTCTTTCTAAGGCTTCAAAATCTAAAGATAGCTTTGGTCTAGCTAATGAAGAGTTTGATTTTCTAAACTCTGACGGTGGTTTGAATGGTTGTTTTGATCAATTTGACTTTAATGCAAAACTTCCTAACCATTCATCCTTTGTTGTAAAATCATTGGGAAAAACAGTATGCCTGTAAAAAGTGCAAAATCAACGAAAGTTGATAAATCAGTCTCTGTGAACTCTAAGAATGCTAAAGGCAAGAATAAATCTCAGCATTCACAGAAACCGAACACTACTGGTAACCCAAAGAAGATGCATTCAGTTGTTTCTCAAAGATCTAATTGACAAGTTTCAGATCTGAGCAAGAAAAGGCCAGAAGTTAAATCTCTATGGAAACCAAAATGGGAGACTGACAAGACTGTTAAAACTTTTTGTACTATTGATTGTAATAAGACTTCGCCTAGTAAAGATGTTTTAATTGCTGATGTTGGTATTTGGAAACCAAAACTAGTTGTTTCTCGCAAACAATATTCTATGAAGCAATTATTTCAGTTATCTTTATCTGCTAGAAAGTCTTCTTTTTATGATAAACATGTGTCTACTTCTTGTCAAGATTCTGAGGTTTGGTTTGGAAATTATCATGTGCATTCATATCATTCATCTGATTCATTTGATTTTCAAAAGAAAAACGGACCCAAATTTCAATGGGTACCAAAATCTTGTGCTAACACAGTTGGACCCAAATACCAGTGGGTACCAAAAGCTAAATTTGTGTTGCCGGAAACCAAAGTTTAAGAGGGAGCATAGAAACTTAGGCTTCTGAATATTTCAGTTCAGAACCCGGACATCAATGTCATTTAGGCTTTTGAACACGACAGTTCAAAACCCGGACTTAAATGTCAAGATATAGTCTTCTAAGCAATTCAGCTTAGAACCCGTACTTCAACGAGATATGACTTCTAGACAAAACAGTCTAAGACTCGTATCTCAAAGAACAAAGGCTCTTGAATAATACAGTTCAAGACCCGTACTTCAACGAAGTTTGACTTCTAAACACAACAGTTTAGGACTCGTACTTCAGTGATCAAAAGACCTTACTTCTGTGCTGATAAGAGATTGTACTCCAATACTCGAATGAGGAAATCAACCTTCAAGGGGGAGTATATATTTGTCTGAAATTTTATGCATTTCTCAGATATGATGATCAATATTTGAGAAGGAGTTAGTGTTTATGTTTTTTCACTAATATTATTGTTTGATGCATAATTTCAGGGGGAGTAAAGGTGATGACTTCTGATTATTTCTTATCAGAACTCGTACTTTCATTGTTTTACTGCTTTTTGTCATTTTAATTTTCAGTGAATAAATTCACTTTGACTAAGACATAAGACTTTTGCAGTTTTTGAGAGATGCTTACAAGATCATATATTTATGACTTTAAGCTTTACTTCATGAGATGGAAGATTGCACGTCAAGGTATAATTCCTTATCTTCATCTCAAATATGGTTGAAAGGGGACAACTTTCAATCATAGAAAACATTGTTCTTAAAATGTTCAAACCACTTCCCGAATCTTAAACCGATTTCATGAATTGGAAGTGTGAATTTAAATGTTTTCAAGATCAATTTTGTGCTTTAACTGAAATAGTTAAACCAATTTGAGCATCATATGCATCATAGGAAAACATGATTTCATTGTGCTAGGACTTAACACAACTTCTATGGAATCACCTTAACCAGTGTTTCCTACCCAATAAGTTAATCCATAGTGATTGAGTGTGAGAAGTCAAAAAGAATGGAGTGTGGATTGTATGATGAGGTATACAGAAAAAGAGAGTAAGCTAAATGTTTAAAAGAAAGAGGGTATGAGAACAGAGTTAAAAGAATATCACAACTCTGTACCAACTTTTTCTGCGTCGGGCAACCACAATTCTAATGTTTCACAACTCTTTGGTGAACATTATTGAAACAGGAAACTAGCCCATGCCAACTCTTGATCAAACCTCACCAACTACTCATTTTCTTCTCAAAAGGAAAGTGTTTCACATTTTCAAAGGGGAAGCAACACATTTGCTATCTGATTTTCATTTGGAAAATCTGGATATTGAAAAGAAGGAAGTCTGCCCCACCTTCGCACTTCAATCATGCACATTGAGTCTGTGTTTAACTTACTGTTGTCTCAGTGGTTTACACAATTTTGAGCCTATAAGCAATCATCTATGCTTAATTCTTTCTATCACAAGCACGAACACACTAGGAATTTGTTTCTTTGTCATAACGTTCATAGAAATTGCCTTTGTGGTGTTTCGATGATTAAATGGAAGCCCTAGGGGAGTGAACATCACAAAGCTCCTTTCCAATGTGTATTCGTTACACACAGTGACTTAGTGTTACTGACAGGCTTTTTAACTGATTCATTTGTTGATTCAGGTGTTACACGACTATGTTGTCTGGATTTGCAAAGATCTGGATAAATATCTTTTGAATTGACGGATCAGAGGCTCTATAAGACATACATTTCTTGACGACAAGATTTTGATGAAATCATTGCTATTTTCATCAAAAAGGGGGAGAAGACCTACACAAGAAATGCGAGAGATCAAAGTATTCTGAAGACATGCTGATTTTAGAGAAATTTTCTTTGAAGATACTTTGCTAAAGCATTCTGAGCTAAAGCCTGGAGATTATTACATTTTCAAGAGAAAGAAGAAGATTGCATCTTCTGAGCTGAAAAAGAAGACTGAATTGCTAAATTTTTTAGTAATGATCTTGATCCAAACGGGGAGATTGTTAGCGCACAGATCTATTGGATACAAGATCATCCAATCTGAAGATCCAATATGAAGCTAAAGCCGGAAAGTCGGCTCTTAATTTAAGTCTAATGTCGTTTGTAATAAAATGTCAAAAGTTCGTTTTTAGTATTTTATTATTATATCCTAAATATCTAGATATTATTTAGATATTAGATTTAGGATATTTAGTTTAAGTTTTAGATATTATATTTTGTTAAGATATTATGTTTGAGATATATAAGGTTATGAGATATTTATTATCTCATAACTTCTAATATCTCAGATCATCATATATCAGTCCATCAAGAACACACAGAGAGAAAACAAACAGAGAGCTTAAAGAATCAACCTTGTAATCATCGTTTGTTATCGAATCAGGTTGGTTTATCATCTATATGTTTGTTGTTTGATTATCTGGTAACGATCACGGACTCACATCATTGTATGTCACTCTATTGTGATGGTTTTGAAAAATAAGCGTCACAGTATGTCATGGTACAGTGACACTTTTGGAAAATAAACGTCACAGTATCTCGTGGTATGCTGCGGTTTTCAAAACCGTCAGCATACGTATGACTATGGTGACCTTTTTAAAAAATAAACGTCACCATACGTCCTACTACGATAACATATTTGAAAAATAAACGTCACCATACGTCCTACTACAATGACGAGTTTGAAAAATTAACGTCAGCGTGTATCATGCTATGGTAACATTACAAAAAAAATACATGTCACCATATGTCATGCTATTGTTACGGTTTTAAATAATAAACGTTACTATATATCGTGTTATGGCGATTATTTTGAAAAATAAACGTCACCTTATGTAATGCTACAGTCATTTTTTTTAAATGTAAACGTCAACATAGGTCATTCTATGGTGACTGTTTAAAAAAATAAACGTCATTGTACGTCATGTTACGGTCACGGTTTTTAAATAGAAATGTCAACGTATGTCATGTTACAGTGACTATTTCGAGAAATAAACATCACCGTATATTATGTTATGGTGATGATTTTGAATAATGAAGGTCATTGTATGTGATGCTATGGTAACAGTTATGACAAATAACCGCCACTGTATGTCATGCAACGGTAATGGTTATGACAAATAACCGCCACTGTATCTCATGCTATGGTCACGATTTTGAAAAATAAATGTCACCATATGTCCTACTACGGTGATGGTTTTTGAATATAAACGTCAAAACATGTCTTTTTACGATGATGATTTTAGTAAGGGAAATTGACCGAAATGGGCAAAACTCGGGGTGGGATTGGCCTCCTAGCCATCCCTCTCCCCGGGTTACCCAAATGTCCCAAACGACGCAAATGGCGCCCAGGGGCGCAAATGGAGACCTAGGGCGCAAATGGAGACCTAGGGCGTAATTTGCGCCCTAGGTCTCCATTTGCGCCCTGGGTCTCCATTTGCGCCCCTGGGTCTTCTTTTATACAGTGAATCGGCCGACATACGAAACCCCACCTACCATTTTTAATTCATCGATCCATTCCAAAGAACGCCGGAGAGCTGTCGTTTTCCAGCCCCACACCGACGATTTCTGCCATTTTTTATTCTATTTGGGACAACAAATGGAGGTTAGTGACTTCTCTTCTAACTTTTCTACCTATTTTTAACTGATTTTTTGTATATTTGTTGTTGTATATTTTTGTTGATAATTTTTGTATATTGGTTGAATGATAATTGTTTGTTGTATATTTTTATTGATATTTTGTTATATATTTTCTAGGAATAATATAACAATTTTCTGTTTTGAAAATATAAAATTGGTATATTATTGTTGTTGTATATTTTATCATCCAAAAAAGTTATGTGTTGCCAAATTTTGATAAATTGTATATTTTTCTTGATAATTTATTGTATATTTTTGAATGATAATTTATTGTTGTTATTTTTGTTGATAAGTTGTTATTTTTGTTGATAAGTTGTTGTATATTTTGGATGTTAATTTTTTGTATTTTTTTGTGTTGATCGATTTTGTTGTTATGTATTTGTAGGGTTTTAAATGGTTGTAGTTATCATTTTTGAAGTGGATAATAATTTTTTTTTCGTATATTATCATTTTATATTTAGGGTTATAATTTTAGTGTCATAGTTCTAAATTTAATGTAGTTATTATAACTTTAGAATCTGACACTTTAGGTATTATAACTTTAGAATCTGACACTTTAGGTCCCTTAACTTTAGAATTCGACACTTTAGGTCCCTTAACTTTAGAATCTGACACTTTAGGTATTATAACTTTAGAATCAGACACTTTAGGTCCCTTAACTTTAGAATCTGACACTTTAGGTCCCTTAACTTTAGAATCTGACACTTTAGGTCCCTTAACTTTAGAATCTGACACTTTAGGTCCCTTAACTTTAGAATCTGACACTTTATGTCCCTTAACTTTAGAATTTGACACTTTAGGTCCCTCTACTTTAGAATCTGACACTTTATGTCCCTTAACTTTAGAATCTGACACTTTAGGTACCTTAACTTTAGAATATGACACTTCAGGTACCTCTACTTTAGAATCTGACACTTCAGGTCCCTCTACTTTAGAATCTGACACTTTATGTCCCTTAACTTTAGAATTTGACACTTTAGGTGGACTGACCTTTAGAATTTGACACTTTAGGTCCCTCTACTTTAGGTCGCTAAAGATAAGTATTATATCATTATTATGCAGGGAGCAAATTTCTACAATGCAAAGTTGAACCTGAAGAGTAAGATAGGGGTGGTGGATTTGATTCGCCAGAAATTGAACCCCACACGATTAGCACTATTCAGAGAGACATGTTTTGGTCATTGGTTGGATCTGACCGATACAACTGTCGACCCTATCTTGGTGCACATATTTTTACAAACCCAGGTATTCCCGCCAAACCTATGGGATGATGAGATGTTATTCGAGGTTGGTGGCCACCGTCTTCGTTTCGGCCGTGAGGAGTTCTGTCTCATCACAGCACTTCGTTTCGGACCGGACCCGAAGATGCATAAGAATAGGTTCACTGGTTTTGTTAGATGGGTGTTCCCACGAGGCACGCTGACGGTTCGGAACATCAAGGATTTATTCAATCTGATCGGCACTGATGACGAGGGGCGGGCGCATATCGATGACGATTTTGCCGTCCGTATTTGTCTCATGATGATTGTTGAGCTGTTCTTTCACGGTCATCAGTTGACCAAGCAGCTTCCCGATCATCTACTTTGGGCCATTGATGATTTGAGCGTCTTCAATCGGTTTCCCTGGGGATCCCATATTTGGGCCCACACCTACAAGCAGATGAATGCAGCGATCCGGAAACGACCGGAGCATGGATATAGGATGTCGTTATCTGGTTTTTTATTTGCATTCAAGGTTAGTAAGTTGATATCAAATTAATACTTTTACAATCTACACGAATTCCCTATTTCTGCAAAATATTTACTACTATCTTGGTATTCTAATTCACAGATATGGATCTTAGAGACCTTTCCCATGGCCAACACGTTTTATATTTTGACCACCAGGATGCCACGTGCTGTTCGTTGGGATAGGTCTTCGATCGGTATTGTTAGCAATTATGCTTTTGCTCTCCTAGATGTATCGGCGGTAAGTTACATTGACTACAACGGAAAAAAATTGTATTACATGAGGCCCTCGTGTGAATTTCTAACATGATTATTTTTCAATATATTAGACCGAGCGTTTCCCACGTGAACGGCTTGAGCCTACACCGTGGGAGGAGAGCCAGGAATGGTATATCCTGAGCGATCGCTGGTTTAGTAGTTTGGAGGGGCGTCGACCGTCGAAGAGGTCGAGAGTTATGCAGGCTGTTGACGCGGGTGAGAAGTCATTCTAAGTTATCCGATATTTATAATTTTTTATAACGAGAAGTCGTTCTAGTGTTTATGATATTTATAATAATGTTGTTAATTGTTTGTATAGACGAAGGATCCGAGTCAGAGGGAGACGACCAGCCTGATCATGACACGGGCCCCGTCCCATGCAGGCGTCAGCAGGGCACACGAGGCCACCTCGGTCGAGGAGCCACCATTTCATGCTGGGCATAGTCCATCCTTTCACCGTGAGCATAGTCCAGCAGGCCACTATCAACATAGTCCACATGTTGACCCCTATGCTGACCGGTGGGCTGAGTTTACGAGGTGGAAGGATGATTTCTATGACTATCGGACTTCTCATCGCACAGAGCATGATGATCTTGAGAGACGCCTCGCCGAGAAATGGGCAACTGAACGCTCAGAGCGTGAAGCTACTGAGAGACGCCTTGCTGAGCTGGAGAGGCTTACTAGCCAGTTTAGCTCTTTCCAGGTAAGTTTTTAACTTAATTTATTGGACATGGTTTTAATTTTTATCTTTTGGAACTTTATGTGGTTTGTCCTTCTTGATGACAGATTCCAGGCCAGTATCAGGGTGGACAGCCCTCCCAGCCCGCCAACACGCAGCACGGGTTTGGATCTTCGATCTTTGGAGGCCCGTCCCAGTACACAGATAATGTTAGTCACTTCAATCTTTATGTTGTATCATTATTTGTTTTCAATAAGACATAAAAACAATGGCTTAGATTAATATGCAGAGTTCATCATCCTTCCTTGACGAACTATTCGGACCTTCGTCGTTCGTTACACCGACCCACCACATGGCACATGTAAGTTATTTAATATGGTGGGTACTTTGATTTTTACATTCAGAATATAAACTGAATAACCTCAAACTTATATTACAGGGCACAGGGGCATCATTCCAGGAGTTTAGCGGTTAGTCCACTGTCCAGTATACACAGGGCCAGTATATGCAGCCTGTAAGTTAGGAGATTCGTTTGTTACATTTGATATTTATTTGTTATAGGAAACTTGATCGGACCCAACTTATTTTGCAGGGCACATTTGGGTCGTTGCTCCATGAGACCGGACCGACTACAGTGGGTTAAGGTATGTCGGGGTTTGTTGGGGCGTTGTTCCAGGATACGCCACAGGCCAGTACATCCGTCGGCCTCTCGACCTCGACGCACGTTCGGCCTCAGGTGTCCCAGGACATTCAGGTTGCACCGCCGGCGGATGTACACCAAAGGCTGATGCGGCAGAAGATTCCTGGGAAACTATTGCGCCCTCCTTACACCGGTTTGCCTCCTACTACAGACCCACCTGTCCAGCGCCGCGTATCAAAGATGCCTGTTGGTCGTAAGACCGCTGCTGCTGCTACTACTGCTACTGCTGCTACTGCTACCGCTGCTACTGCTACCGATGCTACTGCCGCTGCCACCACCAGTTCCGATACGAACTCTTACACTTCATCCGCTATTGCCGCAAAATGGCATAGGCATGAATTGCCGGATTATTATCTTAGGTGCATATCCACCCATCCTGTGGGTAGGGACTGGTGGGGATTGTTACTCGGGTTGCAGGGCTCAGGGTGGCTCGAAGCTGATGTTAGTATAAAACGTCATTTTAGTTTCTATATCATAATTTCTATTTATATCTCTAACATCTTTTTTTTTTAAATAGCACATCGACGGATGGGTTCAGTTCATCCGTGAGAGTCGTCCGCCCAATGCAGGGTGGACGGTGATGACGTCCGAGTTCATGCATTACCTGGTCGTTGGTAATGGTCCGACTTCCGTCTACGAAACGCTGAAGGGTCCAGACTCTGTACCATGGTGGTCTGTTCGGCATGTATGAATTTCACTTTAAATATACTTGTTATTTCTAACTACGTATAGTTTAATGTTATTTACTGTTGGTTTTTTTTTAACAAATATTTCAGGTGTTCATTCCGATTTGCATCGACCTGAAGCATTGGGTGGTTGGCAACTTCAACCTAGAGCTCATGGAGATGACCGTATATGATAGATTTAGGAGTGAATCATATAAGGAAAACTTCAGAAAATTGATGGCCACGTTCGCCAACAGTCTACATCAACTTTTTACCCTTGTTGAGTGCACAACACTTGCAGAGCACAGCCACGAGTTCACTTGGGTATACGCAGATGATGTACCGCAGCAGCAGGGTTCATTGGGCGATTGTGGTCCTTTGGCATGTTTGTTCCTGACATGTTTGGCGAACAACGAGGTCCCAACACCAATGGAGGATGAGGCGTTACGAGCGCTAACCTGGAGGGTTCGGATGACGGATGTCTTTTGGTCCATGATACAGACAGATCGACTTGTATGATTCCTTTTAGTAGCGTGTATATATAGCTTCCTTTTAGTAGCGTGTATATAGTTTCATGATAAATTTATTTATTAAAAATTTAGTCGTTCAGTTTAATTAAAAGATCATTTCATTACAATGCACGTATTTAATAACATAGAACGGATACATGTAATATGACATAAACAACCAACCATATGGTCATTTAAACATCAAAGTACGGCTACACGACGCTTTGGTTTTCTGAAATCCCCCCCGACTTCTTATGTGCTCTGGTGATACGATTTTGGTAGTGACCACCTCCACTTTCTCGCTGTACACTTCAATGACGGTATGGCCGTCAACTTCTGCATCCCTAAACCCATCGCGGACTTCCCAGTAACCTCGGCCAATATCATGTACAGTCCACGTTGCAGACTTGTGAATTCTCTTCTCAATTTTGGCCTCCGCCCAACGCGTGAGACGATTCGCCATTTCCTCTGCGATAACACATATTTGTTACGTTAGTATTGCAAAGATAAAAAAATAAAATTCAAACAGTCATAAATCAAAGGATGATAACCTCCATTTCTTCGACGAATCGAATACCATTCTTGTTGAAAACATCGGAAATAATCCATAAGGGCCACAATAGGCAGGCTCCGTGCAAAACGAGACAATGCATTCACCGACTCGGCACTGTTCGATGTCATTATGTTGTAACGCATTCCTGGGAAATGGGCCCTTGACCATTTCTCCGGTCCAACCTGGTCCATAAGCGGAGCTCCAAGAGGTAATGCAGCTCGTAGACCCGTCATGTTCAGTTCAAACTCCTCCACCGTATATGCTTTACACGTCCTCCAAAATAACTTCTTCCTGTATCTGACCCTGTTGTCCCTGGTTTTTACGTTCATCATTAGATGGCGACAACAAAGTGCATGATGGGCGCCCGGGTACACTGTATTAATTGCTTGGTGAATTGAAGCAGTCCTGTCGGATACAAAAACCAACCCCTCGGGTTCCCTGATACAACGCTTCAGCATGGTTAAGAACCAAGTCCACACATTCCCACTCTCAGACCTACCAACTCCGAAACCGATGGGCACAATCTGGTTATTTGCGTCCATAGCAACGGCTAAGAACATTGTGCCTAAGTAAGTACCCTTCAAATGAGCAGCATCGATGATAATGACCGGACGAAGGTGTGTGGTAAACGACCGAATCTAGATATTTAAGGAATTTTCATATTATGACATTATTCAATATAGAAGTTAAATAAACCATATAGTGACGCGAAAGTTACCCAAACACAACGTACCGCGCAACCGAGGGCAGCGAAACACATCTCAAAACGTCCTCGAGCGTCTGTCCTTATTGAGGTAACGGTACCAGGATTACGGAGCTCCAGGTTATAGAGAAAACAGGGGAGTCGGGTAAACGATTCTTCAGGGGTATCACGCACCATCGTCAGTGCATAAGCTTTTGCGCACCAGGCTTGCCAGTAAGAAATATCTATTTTCAAATCCGATCTTACGTCGTTGACAATGTCAGATCCACGGTATGTCCTGCTGGTATCCTTCACTTTAGGGTAAATAAAATTACCCAATACTCTACTATTTGCTTGATGGTGGTTGGGATGCAGCTGCGTCCTCGAGCAAGTGTGTACGTCATCCAATATACGAACATGAAACATATTGGTATTTTCGACAGAGGTCGCATAGATACGCCAAGAACATCCGGATTGCCTACATCTTGCATCGTATCTCGTTTTATTTGAACGGTGAACTCCAAACTCAAAACCTTCTTCAAGAAATTTCAAACCGAGAGCGAGTGTAAGATCGTCTTTGGCCGGGAATACTTGACCCAAACTTACTCTTCCACTACGGTGATAACGTGGGGGTTGGTTGGGTGTGATGACTGGGGCCGCTGATGGAAGTGGAGGGGGCATATCAAAGAAATCATCTATACCACCGTATGATTTGATAGGACTACTTTCTGGTTCATCGTCGTCTTCATCGGTATCAACATCAGATAAATCCAAGTGGTAAACATGAGACTCCTCATCATGTCTATAAACTTCGTCGTCGTCATCTTCTTCCTGTTCGTCTTCTTCTCTTTCTTCTTGTTGTGTTTCAGGAACAACATCTGGGGTATCATCAGATTCATCAACACCGCCTCCGGTGTTCGAAGTACCACCGAGATCGCTTCCACCGGACATCGATGAATCGACAAACACACAGAGTGTTGGCGGATTATTTTCACCGTCAATAAATTGAATGAAAGACGAAACATCGTCAGAGTTGCATAACTCATAAAGGGCACCATAATATTTATATGATATTCTAATCCTACCAAGAGCAGGATCGATAAGAAATTTTCTGTGAATACAACTAACCAACCTCCGACGCGTAATGTTTGAAGCCACCTTCACGCGGGTTATCGGTTGATCAGTAACATACTCCCACCCGTTATCCGTCTGTTTCCATGAACCACCGCTTAAGAGATGTAGCTTCACTTTATCCTCTCCGGAAGTCATATTTTTAAAAAATACACACAGAAAAGGAAGAAACACAAGGAAACAATTGTATGAAATTGTGGATGAAAAGTCTGATTTACATCTTCAATAGTTGCTGGATTTATAGCAATAATTTAGGGAATCAAATTTGTACGACCACAGAGAAATAATTAATCTGCTAAAGTTGATTTGATATCACAACTTTTTGAAAAATACAGTACACATCAACTTGAAAAACCAGCTTAAAAACGTTAAAAAATAACAATCCATCCAAAATATAAGGAGAAGCCCTAATTAGGGTAAATATCAGCTTGACACGTGTCCAGGTCTCCATTTGCGCCCTAGGTCTCCATTTGCGCCCTAGGGCTCCATTTGCACCCCTGGGCGCCATTTGCGTCGTTTGGGACATTTGGGTAAACCGGGGAGAGGGATGGCTAGGAGGCCAATCCCACCCCGAGTTTGGCCCATTTCGGTCAATTTCCCTTTTAGTAAAATAGTGTCACCATATGTTATGGTACAATGACGGTTTTAAAAATAAATGTCACTGTATGTTATGCTATTGTAACGGTTTTAGAAAAAAAAAACAATTTTTTTGTACATTTAAGGTGACGGTTTTAGCCTTTGGTAACGGTTTTTTATGTTATTTGGTAACGTTTTTTAAACGTAACCAAAAGTGTACCAAAAGTGACGACAGATAAGGTGACTATTTTTATGTCCATGAAAACCATTACCGAATACCTATAGTAACGGTTTTTAACCGTCACTAAAGACCTTTTTTGTACTAGTGTTTGTATCGTGAAATGTTTTAAAATACCACCGTGTGAGTCATGGACGCTTGGTCATTCCCAACCTTGCAAACGTTTATGAACTTATGAACCTTTGGTTTTGGGAAAAGATGTAACTCAAGTATTTTATTGAGTAAACCGGTGATATTGGTGTTTAAATGATTTATCGTATAGGTATAAATCTCTTGAGTAATTGTCATTTAAATGTGTGTCATGGGACGTTTTGGAAAGAGTAAATGAGATTATAAACTTGTTTGGAAAATGATTTATGTTGGAGTTTATTCATGTAGTTGAAGCATGTGTTTGCATAAATGTGGTCATTGCATTTTATTGCATTTTGTGGATTTTAGCATATGGTCGTTTGATTGGTTGAGCTTAAGGCTCAGTTTTCGGCTTTGTCGGGTATTGCGGAGTTTTATCCGGTTTTAATAACTTAAAGTGGAGCTTTGGGTGTGAGTTGCATTTATTGCACTTTATTTCGGAGAATACATGTTTGAGTGTGTGTGTCATTCATTTGGAATCATGTATTTTAGACTGTAATGCATTGGATCCATAGGCATGTAAGTCAGTCGTGTTAATGGTGAGGACTCTTGGGATTCTCACTTTGGGAAAATATGTCGTGTTGGCATTGGTGTCGTCCCGGTTGTTTGGCGAAGAGGAACCGTTATAGGTTGTACTTTGGGACCATGGGTCTTGTGTTGGATGTCTAATTCTTGTGCACGAGGTTAGACATAAGGACATATCAAGTAAAGAGTTGAGGCTTCTATCTTGAATGCTAGGGAGTAGGCACTAGGGGTCGAATGAGTACCCTGAGGATGAAACTCCGCTAGGGACCGAACAGGCAATAAGATCGTGTATCCTTGAGGTGTAGCTCGGCAGAGCAGGCAATGGGGGATACGGTGTTTGGGACTTTAAATAAAGTCTGACTTGAGGTGTAGTTCGACGGAGTAGGCAATACAGTCACGACTGCAGGTGTAGCTCGGTAGAGCAGGCAATACAGTCACAATCTGAGGTGTAGTTCAACAACATGGTTATGTGACTTAACTTTGGGTTCCACCACGTACAATGGAATCGGGTCTCCCCCGTCACCGGAAGGTGTTATTTGGGTATTAAAAGGTATTATTTTATTATCCATATTTTCGGTGACGTGTTGCATATATGGTTTTGTTTACTCAAGATCTTTAGGTTGTGTATTATGACCCCCCACGTTTTGGGGTGTTTCGCGAAGTAAAGTTTTATTTCGAATTATTATAAATTGGGAGTTTACTTACTATTCACGTTTTGGGTGAGTTTGGGATAAATGGTTTTATGAAAGAAGGTTCAAGTTGGGTCCCTTGTTTTAAAGGTGTTGTTGGGAAATGTTGTCGTTTGATATTTAAAGTAAACCTTGTGATTGTCTATGATTTAAATTGCATTCTTTCCCTTTAACAAATATGTTTATTCCATTTTGTAAACTCTTGAACTCACTAGGCGTTAGCCTAACCTTTTTATTTGTCGGCATGTGCATCAGGTTCCGGATGGGGGAAATGGTTCTAGCGTTTTTGGTGAAGTGTCGAGTGCTAAGAGGATGTGCAAGGATGAGTGGGTTGATGAAGTCTTCCGCGCTAGTGTTGAGGAGAGCAGCTTGTATTTGGGTTTAGTAACACCCGACCTTGAGTTAGTTTCTATGTATGATTTTAATTGTGCTTTTGATGGAAAATCCTAGAATTGTAGCATAAGTATGGTCTTGTCGCACGAAGTTTGATCCATTCTTTGAGGTATATTTGAAAATTTTGAATTAGTTGCTCTTCCCAAATGTAGGGTGTTACATAATCACATTATATATATATATATATATATATATATACACATATGGATGGAGACGCGTCTAACCGTTTTTGAGTTAATCTGGACCGTTTAAAATCATCCAACTTTCAATTTGCACCGTTTAAATTAAAAAGTACTACTGATAATGCATGATGTACTAAACCCTAATTCTAACCCCCACCTCTTCTCCATGTTGCTCAAAAATAGGGCTGATCTTCTCCAATCTCCCCCACGCTCTTAAATTTTTGTGCATGTCCCCTTAATTTCCCTCTCCCTCACGATTTTCTCACACCCTGATTTCCCTCACAACTTTCTCCGCCTTCAACCTGCTTGCAACTATAAATAATGGTGTTTAGTGATTTTACTTAGGATTCAACAGGTAAACTATCCCTCTTCTCCTACCCCTTCATCTTACTTCCTCATTCTTCTATTTTATCTTCTGAAATCAGTTTATCATATCTCTCAAATTACTTCATCGACGATAATGTTCAGTTGGAAATGCATGGTGAGAACTTCACTGCCTCAAGCATGGCATCCAGGTTTGTAATTTTCCCTCTCTTTCATTGATTTTATCATCCAACGAGGATGGAGTATTGGCTTGATTACCTTTGATGTTTACAATCTGAAGGTTGTTCGGTGTAACTTTTGAGAGGGATTTTGAAGTTGCAGTTGATGTTTCTTGATTGCATGTTTAAATTTTGCAGGTTCGGCCTTCCTACTTGCCCTCACTTCCGGTTGCTTCATGTATGTGTTGCTTTCAGTTTTAATCGGAATATGAAGAAACCGCTAATCCTTCATTATCGCCAATGAATGCTTTCAGCGTCTTCGTTGATTTTAAATTTCGAATGGATGTAGTATGTTTTTCTGTTTTACGTTAGGATGAGCTGAGAATGTTGTGTACGATGCAACATTGGATGCGAAAAGAGTTGATGTTAAGGTTTCTAGAAAAAATTCTCATATACCCTAGGTAAGTAGTTGGAACTAGCCAGTGATGTTTATAGAGTTTGTATTTTTTTTCCCCGGTTGTCTTCTCCTTTCAATTGTCCTCTCATCGGTTCCCTTTGAACAATTTCTTTGTATGCGTAGTTTGATTTTTATAGTTCTGTGTTACTACCTTTGTTGTGTTACCATTCATCATTTAGATCATCTCCTGATAACTTTCTTGAGTGCCTAGAGAGATACATGTATGTTGACAAGGTATATCAATCTATATTATCTTAATTCATGCCGAAAGTAAAGGGATATATCCCTCACAAATTTAATTTATTTTTTATAGGATCTTCAACATCTAGATAAATAAATTCTGGAAGGAGTATTAAAGCTAAATATTTGCTAAGACACATATGACCCATATTCAAATCAGTGCCGATGTTTTTGGTTTTTCTAGAAGTGAGTAAGAAACTGTTTCGCAAGTTGAAATCAATTGTGTTGATGTTATTTTCAGTGGCAATGGATGTGTTGAGAACATGAACCTATTAATGGTTGTGTTGTGTATGATGCTTAAAATCAAATGATGGAGGCATTGATCATGAGGTTGTTGTCATTTTTTTTTTGGTTGAGCACATGTTATGTAGGTTGAAGCACAAGCTAAAGCATTAGTGGATGCTGAAGTTCAAACAAAGTTTGCATCAAGGTTAGTGGGTGCTAAAAGCAAACAGATGAAACTAACCGAGTATGTTGGACCAAGTTTATTTAACCAAGTTTGTTGGGCGGGGGGTGTTAAGATGTTGATGATCTTAATGCAGGTTTGAAAATTGAAATGGAAGAATGGAGTGTTGGACCTTCTCTTTTGGTGAAGATGGGAAGTGTGGATGGATAAGGGATTAAAAAGTGTTACACTATACCATTACTTTATGTCTTTTGGAATAGAAGCATGAATTGTTTAAACTCACATAGAGTAACTACAACATTCTAACACATCATGTCTTTTTACATACTTTTATTTCAAATAAGTTTACCTTTATATCTTTTTTTTTTGTTTGAAAAGTATGATATTATAATAATTTTGATGGTAGCAGACTACCGTTGATTTTTTAACGATGTGATGAAGAGTCATTGAATTATTTGTATTTAATTAATGTAAATTTGTCAAAGACAAAGCCGCTAAATTCTTCTAGATTTAAAAATAGACTATTTCTTCAAATAAACTATATGGGACAAGAAATTGAAGACATTAAACTTAAACTTTTTGAAAAATATCATTGAACAGGAAATTGAACTGTTGCATGGAATTTTCTAATTGACAATTGGATGAAAGGATGGCGTGTATCTCATTTTGAAGAGTTAAAAAGATTAGCATTAGTGTAAGCAAGAGAAGACTTTAAAGGAGAAGGAAAAAAACCTGATAAGCAACATCGAAGAATGGAATATGGTTCTTCTCTTGAATGACATTAGTAAAGGGA
This sequence comes from Arctium minus, assembly GCA_954870635.1. NCBI lineage: Eukaryota > Viridiplantae > Streptophyta > Magnoliopsida > Asterales > Asteraceae > Arctium > Arctium minus. Next base: position 123,245,469 of record OX941082.1, read on the forward strand.
ATTGTAAACATGGCAATAACTATAAGTTCTTTCATGCACAACCGATATCGGATTTTAACTCGAATGAACTCGATGATCAAGTTGCGTTTTCACCCGGTTTCGCTTGAAAAGCTCAAGTTTGAGATCACGAAAAACTTGAAATCGTGAAGGGTAATCCGATTTCGATCGCTTCTTTGCCTATGATCTATTATGAAATATAAGGAAGGACCCTTCATGTTGAACTGTACCTAACTGAGAGTCAAAGGCACAAAAATCCGGTTATAGTTGACTAAGCTTCTTGCTCGATTAAAAAACAACATTCGGCTACGATGAAAAGAGTGATCAATCAAATAACTGAATCTATATTAAAGTCATGTTGTATACCCGACCAAGGGATGGGTATTACACTAGTTATAAAGGACAGACAATGATCCACAATTAAGCACATAAAAACCCACCCCCACACTTAGTTCATAAATTTTCCTCAATGTATGCAATATGATTAGGACACTCGAAAACATTATAAAACAAGGGGAAACAGTAAACTCCCCTGATTGGCGAGTGGCCCTCCAATGTATGAACAAGCAGGATGGGTGCATCATTTATGCTCCAAACTCGGGGTGAGTGTATTGAAAATAGATAAGAACTTAAGCGACGATAAGGGAAGCAAGTGCAAAACCTGTGGGTTGCCTCCCATGTAGCGCCTTTCTTTTACGTCTTTGTCTAGACGCCTTCCGTACACTATCCGGTGTCCAATAGACCTATCCCCCATACATGCTTCTTCTCTACATATTGGGGTGCCTTTAAGTCCGTCCGGATTTCAAGTGGAAAGCCTTTGCATTTTGGTGATAATTCTCTTTGAAGGTCGGCAAAGGCATAATCACTCGGGGTTACCTTCTTAAGCTTCAATCATCGGTTCTTCAAGCTCCATGAAGGTTTCTAGGTATATACACCTTCCTTTTCTTCTTTGATGAGATCAACTATTGGCACAAGAAAAAGAGGAGGTACCACCATCGGTTTCTATTCTACAACATCCTTTCCCTTGTTACTGAAATATGAATCAGATGCGGCCATTTCTTTATCCTCATTGTCTATGGAGGCTTGCAATTTTAACTCATCAACCAATCTTGCCTCTTCTTCTTTAGCTTCCCACCGACTTTGAGAAGATATATATGCCTTAATCTGGTTCTTCATGCTCTGAATTTGAGCCCTTGTCTCATGCTGGAACTTGAATGTCTCAAATGAAAACAAAGTCGTATTAAGGGATATTAGTTGGATCATCACTTCAAGAGACATACCTGAGTGCTCAGAATAGTGTTGTGTTGTTGGTAGTGTCAGTTCATAGCTATAGAATGATTGATCTTGCCAAATAATAATTTCCTAGTACCTCAAATTACAACCTAAATTGCAATAGCGGTAAGCAGGGTTAAATCCGCAGGAATTAACCGTGAAAAATTATTGAGTTCTGCAATTTAGTAAAATGGGGGGGGGGGTAGGGTTTGGATTGAGATATTCTAAACTAAGCATACAAATAATTAAAGACGATAAATAATAAAAATAAATCTTCCAGCAATGAGTTATAATCCAATTAAAGTTCAGACTTTTGTATCTTTGACTTCCCAAATACATTATCTCAATCAATTCCAGATTGACCATAAGTGCCGATACGCATCTTACACTCTATTTATCCTTATGATTAGACTACCATGAGAAGTTGAGCTACTAATTGCATTAATAGCGATATAAACATCAATCCTAACTAATGATGAGACGCTCAATCATTTAAGCTAGATTATGAAAACCTATAACACATTCAAATAATTTGATGCTCATTAGAAGTGTTAATTTCTACTTTATCAAAACTAATAACAATTATGGATCCTCAATTTTGATTAGAAATTCAAAGTTAGGTTACATAAATCAATGGGCCCTATCAATTTGGACAACCAAACAATGATGAAGATGTTCAATCAAGATTAACATAAATGGAACATGAAGGAAAACATATTTAGATTAGAAGTCTCAACACAAATCCAAGCTTCAAATGATTACAATCTCATTGCTTGAGTAGAAATAAAACACTAACTAAGAATGCAAAAATTAAACCTAAAATCTATGTTACCTAATTAACAGAAAGAAAATGTGATTGAAGTTCCAAAATCGCCTCCTTTGCTCCTCCCTTTTTCTATGACAAATTATGATGGATCTCCCCAAGAAAATATGATTTATAAACCTTTAAAAGCCCTAAAAACCATCAAGCCCACTAAATGATTCGTCCTTTGAAAAGTATGCTCAAGCCACCGATCATTTGAGAAATATGCTTGCTTGAGTTGTCATTTGAAAAAATATGCTCCACATTGACTAATGCGACTTTGGTTGCCCAAAAAGTGATATTAGCACTTTTTCACCACTTTTTTTTCCCTTTTCGCTCCTATTAACCAATAAACATAAAATGGGACTTAGCTAGCTCATAAAATTCATAAAAATCAACATTAAAGAGGGTATTTTGACAATAAATATGGTTCAAAAATGTGTTTAACATCAAGTTTTTGTAACTAAAGGATTTTGGTAGTTTTTATTTGTCAGCTATTTTCAAATTTTAGAGGGTTACAGTTTACCTGTTCAAATATCAGAGCATATCTCAAATCCCAATAATTTTTCAATGAATGTGTGAAACTCAAATAAAAGAGCATCTAAATACAAAGGTTAACAGTTCATAGTACTGTCAAATATATCTGTTAACAATCCAAAAGAAATGAACAACCATTTTTTATCTGGAATTGAATAGAAATGTCAATCGATGGAACAGAAATGTGAATCCAAAACGAACAGAAGTGAGAATTGATGGAAAAGAAATCAATACACACACACACACACGTATATACTAGGAATCGGACACACAAAAGAAATCCAAAAGAAATACAGTCCAAAAGAAATCAATACACAACCAGGAAGCTTGAATCGATGGAAAACAAAAATAAATTACCTAGACCGAGCATGAATCGATGTGGTTTATGTTGATGTTTCTCCATTGTTTTAGATCTCAGATTGAGATTAACCGAAAAAACAAGAAAAGAAATTCATAAAACAGTTGGTTTGCGAAACATGATGGTGGTAAACATCGGGAGGAAAAACCAGTCGAGATTTTTTTTGTAGCTCTTACAGATTTGAAGAATAAAAAATCAGTACCATACATAGATGGATGTATAATGATTATACCATGAAGAACAAAAAATCGATTATACTACAGATGAACAAAAAAAAATACCTTGAGCGAGCATAGATCGATGGGGCGTGGGAGGAGATCGATGGTAACAACACTCGTCGGAGGAGAAAGCATGGTAATGGTGATGGGTAGGTGATGCCCCCGATGGAGAATGAATCGTCTAGTGTTTTGGAGACGCACCTTGAGAGAATGAATCATTTATTGGGACTGTGAACGGGGCTGAAAAGTAACTTGACGGTGAATGGAGAATGAATTGTTTCATGTACAAAGGCATATTGAGCTTGTACATTTTGCATTTCAATTTATAATTAAGAGATTTCAAGTTTTCATGCATTAAAATATATTACCATATGCTTTAGAAGTTGTCTTTAAGACTTTTACAAAATTTGCTTTATAAGGTAGTATAGATATTTACATACAAACACGTAATAAGTCATAATTGGTGTTATTGGGTTTTCACAAGTCATAAAGGGTCTTATTGGCTTTAATGGTTCTTAATAGGCTATATTGGGTCTTAGTGGTCTTATCGAGCCCAATACACATCACATACATATATGCAGGACATACATGCATACAAATACGTAATATGCAAATAATTGATGTTATTGGGCTTTAATGGGTCTTAGTGGGCTTTATTGGTTCTTAATAGGCTATAGTGGATAATCGGTAATTATGTCTTAAGTAGAAACTAAGACGATGTTTAGTTCATGTAATATAATCTGTCAAATAAATTTACATCTGAAGAAATTGTAGCAAAATTTAATCAGGTTTGATCATGCGTCTGGCTAGTATGATTTTGAATAATTAAACATGTCAAATATATTGAAATCTGTTTATTTGGTTGGCTGAATATAACTTCAAGCAATTGTAATGAAATAAAGATAAATAACCAAAATACTCTCTTATAGCATTTACATATTTTATTGTTTAATTAAATTATAAATACTATGCAATGATAATATTTAAAATAATATTAATTGATGGTGGCGACTACGACGACGGTGATGATAGTGATGACAACATCGTGATGGCAACCATGGTAGTGGCAACTGTGGATCAAATCCATAATTACTTTGTCTATAGGGAATTATGTCGAATTTCGTATAAACCACAGTTATCAAGAATGTAACTTAGGGACTGTTCACCAAACGCTTATCCGGGTAAGCGCTTAACAAGTCATATTACTTTACCTGATGAATATGATAAGGACCAAGAATCTTACTCGGTAAGAGCTAAGGCATGGACCGAGAATATTACCTGATAAGTAGGCATGGCAACGGGGCGGGGATGGGGCGGGCAATGCAATCCCCGGCCCCGGTTTCACTACCCTTTACCCGGCCTCGGCCTCGGTCCCCGGCGGGTACGGGGAATCGAATCCCCTCCCCGGTTTTTTTAGGCCTATCCCCGGTTCAACAAAAATTATTTAAAAATTATATTATATTTATATAATGCATATTAAAAAAACATAATTTTAATTAATATATATACATACGGGGACAGGGACGGGGCGGGACGGGGAATACATTACCCGGCCCCGGTACCCGGTTTTACGGGGAATCCCCGGCCCCGAACGGGGCGGGTGAACCGGGTCCCCAACGGGGCGGGACAAATTACCATGCCTACTGATAAGTGAGGGCGAAAACTTTTACCACGGTTAATGCTTACCGGGAAAATTGTTGCATACGTTACCGTTTTAGTGCACTAAAATCCTAACGATTAATTAAGTGATAGTGTTGAATTTTACCAGCAAGTGTTTATCCGGATAAAAATTTTGGTAAATGACCGCTTACTTTTTACCATATTTCAGAAAACAATTATTTTAGCATTCAACTGACCGGTCGGCCACGTAAATACTTTTCAATCTAATTTGCACTTTCAAAACAAAATGGTTTTGTTACAAGGAAAAAAGAAAAAAAGACCTTGTTTGGACATTGTAACAACAGAAAAAACAACTTTATAATTTTGTGGCCAAAATAGTTGTATTTTAGTGATTATGTCAACATCAATTAGAAGATTAAAGTAATTTAATGATTAATTTTGAGAACATTGTTGATTATTCGTATTGGGTAATTTGTCTTACTTTTAGAAAAATAAAAAATAGTTCATCATTGACTCAATTTATTATTGGTCGTAACAACTTTCTCTATCCACTTGCTAATTGTTACAAAAATGAAAAATATTTCAATTAAACAAATCATTAATTTTGTGATGAGGTAATTTGTTTTTCCCTTGTTGACGTCACTTTCTTCATGAATAACAAATTGTGACAACTTCTTCTACTAGAAACAAAGTTATGTGCATAGAAAATATACCCTCGAATCAAATATTTGATTATGTCAACCAAAGTAATTTGTCTCTCAAATGATTTAATAAAAAGAAAAATTGAACAAATTGTTGGCGTCACTTCCTATATGAATAATAAAATGATCGAAGATTTCTAATTCAGTTGTAATTAAAGCGATTATTTGTCTATTGTTATAACAACTTTCTCCTCCAACCTTTTAAAACAAGATAAAATAGGATTTTGGGCATCTCCTATGGACCTTCAAAAAACCCAAACATCAAATTCCAACTACAATCAACCTTCAAACTCCCAAAAAAAGACATTCAATGAGAGAGAAAGTGTAATAAGGGATGCTCACAGGTTGGCTTGATTGGGTTGAAGTCATTTGAACAACCCAACCCAATGTTTGCGTTTTGAAAAATCTCAACCCAACCCAAACCATATGGGTTGATCGGGTTGATACTTTGGTACATCAAGATTTTCTCCTAACTTGTTTTCTCTAGCCTACTCATAATTTCTTTTTTCATCATCAACCATTTGGTACAACTTACACTACTAGATAAAAGCTTAATACCGACCACCTATTACCGACGGCATAAATCCGTTGGTAATCACCGACGGAAAGAAGCTATTTGCGATGAATAACAAATCCGTCGGTAAATGTAAACATTTCCGACAGATCACCGACGGACCGCAAATAATTTTATTTTTGATTTTTTTAAATATTGAATTCCGTTGGCAATCCGTCGGAAACATTATTAATTTAATTATTATTTTTATTTTCCAACAATCCGTCGGTAATCCGTCGCAAATTACTGACGGATTTCCAACGGCTATTAGGAAATCCGTCGGTAAATTATTTATTTTTTTCCAAAGAATTTCGTCGGTGATCCATTCATGTATGTATGTATGTATGTGGGTCATATGCATAGTGCATGTGTATATATCATGTAAATATCTATATGTGTATGTATATGTGTGTACATGTGTGTGTATATATATATATATATGTATTGCTTGTACGTATATAGTACATATATATGTATATCATGTATATACGTGTATGTCGTATGCATATAAGTGTGTGTATATGCCTATATGTGTGTATATGTTTATGCATGTATATATGTATCTATAGATGTATTGTATACATACATATGTATTGCTTGTATGTATATAACACATATGTATATCATGTATATGTTTGTTAAATGTTGTCTAACATTGTTATATGTTTGACAAATGTCGAATTTAAGATAGATGAGCTAAAACAGAAGTTAGAGGAAGATAGACAAGCGACTCTCCAGTTGCAGGAGCAAATGAAAGTATTTGAGGCCTTCATGAAAAGGTTTCAAGATCACCCCCCCCCCCCGGGCGGTCGTAGGATGGTTGTACGTATTAACGATATTTGAATATATATTTTTTTTGGATAATTTTACGTTCTGGAATTACGTTTTATTTTAATTTTTTAATATTAAATGAAAAATGGGCAGATTTTGTACAGGTTTGAAACTGGAAATTATCAAGTTTAATTATTTCTTTTATAAAAAAATAATTCGCCGACGGATATGTTTTTAATTTTAATTTTATTTTTTTAATTGCCGTAGAAATCCGTCGGAAATGATCCTTCGAAAACCACAACCGTCGGTGACCTACGGTTGTCGGTAATCCGTCGGTGATTTGTGACCGTCGGTGATCCATCGGAAACTTTACGCCGTCGGTAAAATTATCGGTGATCCGTCGGAAATGTGATCGCCGACCATATTATTTGCGAGGGCTCATTTCCGACGGATTACCGACGGATATGTCCGTCGGTGATAGCCCTCTGTTTTGTAGTGTTATTCATACTTCTTAAGTCTTAAGTATATCATATTCAATTAATTTTCTCAATGTGCGCGCACACACACACACACATATATGTGTGTGTGTGTTCACAGTTATTAAAATATATATATATATATATATATATATATATATATAGGGACATAATCAAATGAGAAATGTGTAATATGTGATAACCATGGGATCCAATATGAGTCAATCATTTTAGATAATTAATGTTAGTTACTAAAATAAAATAAAGGGTAAATTGGTAATTTTTATTTATTTGACAACTCACACTTAAAACCCTAAAATTGTTCCAGCCACCCTTTATTTTGAGAAATCCTTGAATCACAGCAGTAACCATGGAGTACGGGTGGTCCTCTTACTTTGGTGAAGCCCTCCATCGGAACTGTGGCGTCCATCTTCTCGGGTGATTTGGTCCTTGCCGGCGATTTTGTTCCCGATTTGGTCTTTGTCGAGCGAAAGGGAGATGGTTGTCGATTTGGTCCCGGTGGTTCCACCCCTTCTTTGTTTCCTCTTCTTTTCTGATCCGATTATTTTGGTGGGTTTTGTTTCTAGATGACTAACCAGATGGTTTGAAGCAGATATTTTAAACAGATCAGCATCATCAAATCCATGTTTAAAATCAGAGTCCTTGGTGCTTCACATGGAATCGAACCTTGAAAAGGATTCACGAGGCTAGAAGAGCGAATGGCCAGAATCAAAATCAAATCTGCTGAGATTTTAAAGAGGGAAGAATCCTTGACCGACTTTTGAATCTTGCGTAGTGCTATGGAACCTCTCTCTTATCCTTCTCTAAGTGGTATATGTGTGTCCCTGTGATTCACGTTTCAATCAAGCAAAACAATCAAACAATAATGAATAATCAAACCTGATATTGAATTAGCAATCGAATCAAACGGTTACAAGGTTGAATCTTGATCAAGCTCTCTCTTTTCTCTCTCGCCGCCGTCTCTCTCTCTCTGTTTTCTCTCTCAATGTGTGCGGCTACTACAGATTCAACAACACAAAACAAAAACCTAATATTCTAATTTAAACCAACTCCCCATTTTAAGGGAAAATGACTAAAAACGAAAATACAAGAATAAACTTTGACTATTTATTAACAAAGGACCTAGACTATTTGATGAGAGTCGACTTTTCCAGCTTTGACTTCAGATTTCCATCTTCAGAAATTGATGATCTTGAATCCAATAAATCTGTGCTCTAACAATCTCCCCCTTTGGATCAAGATCATTACTAAAAAGATTTAGCAATTCAATCTTTTCTTTTAAGCCCAGAAGATGCAATCTCCCTCTTTGTCTTCAGAATGTAGCAATCTCCCCAATCGATGAGAATAAAATCTCTTGGAAAGAAATTATCTCCAAATTTAGCTCGAAATGCTTTAGCAAATCATCTTCAAAGAAAATTTCTTCAATTCAGTATATCTTCAGAATACTTTGTCTATGAAAACGTCAAAGTTATGTTTTAGTATTTTAATTAGTTTAATTAGTTTATTATTATATTAGTTTTAATATAATATCTAGATATTATTAATATCTAGATATTATGTTTATTTGTTATTATATTAGTTTAAATATAATATCTAGATATTATATATCTAGATATTATGTTAGTTGTTATCTCTCTAATATCAACATCAGACCACACAATCACACACACATACACATACTGAAAAGTGTAAAGAGAGAAAAACAAACAGAGAGCTTAACTCAAGAAATCAACCGTGTAATCCGCGTTTGTAATCCAAACAGGTTGATTTTTTATCTATTGTTTGTTGTTTTGATTATCTGGTAACGATCACGGACTCACAATTGGTATCAGAGCTGATCCAGATCAAAATCAAAAATTTTTACTCTCTGTGTTCTTCATTTTTGAAGAACACTGTGCAATCATCAAAATCTTGAGTTTGCGGTTATTTTCGAAATCAAAAGGTTGTGTGGTGTTGTAGTTGGTAAGGAGATCGTTGTGTCAAAATTTGGTGTGGTAAAACGACCTCTAGTTGGGTTAATTTTAGAGTTGCAGGTCGTTTAATCGGAGAAGACGACGTATCGGTCTTAAGCGTACCGGTCGAACCTTAGATTTTACATTCTATCGGTCTTAAGCATTCGACCGGACTCTTGCAAACACCGGTCGAAGATCATTTTTTTTATCGATCGAATCTCACAAACTTTTGTACCGGTCGAATTTTTTTTATCCGGTCGAATATTTTTTTTGTTATCCGGTCAAAGGAAAACTCACTTCCCCGGTCGAATATAACTTTTCTACCTCACTTCCCCGGTCGAATATAACTTTTCCACAACTCTTCCTCGGTCAAACAACTCATCCGGTCGAACTCACATTTTTTCAAAAACAACAAAAACTCATCCGGTCAAAAACCCCCCGGTCAAACCCCACTCTCCGGTCAAACCCCCAGGTGTGTTTTGTGTGTGTTGGTCCATTTCGTAACCCCCCGGTCTTAGAAGCTCCGGTCATTGTGAGATTCCACTTTGAGATCACGTGGCAGCCTCTCAACATTTGTTGTTTGTTGTTCCATCTCACGTGACCACTCACACACAATTCTATTTCTATTTCACGTGTCCCCTTCTATTTTAAAACCAATCTCATGCAAAACCTCATGCAAATTAAAGAATTCTAAAGTATTCTAAACCTCATAAAAACCTCATGCAAAACAATTTTATCTCATCAATTAGAATTTCGGTCAAAGGAAATTAGAATTTCGGTCCACTCACAATCAATTCCTCCATTTTATAATACCGGTTCTAAATTGAAAAATCTTTTATCGAAACAGAAAAAGAATTCCAATCTTTTTATCGGTCAAAGAATTATACCGGTCGAGCATCATTTCTTACGTCTTATCGGTCGAATTTCACTTTGCGCAATCAACATCTCGCGCAAAATTTTGAATTTTAAAATTCTCTCATATCTCAAAGCCTCTCGCATCTCAAGCCTCACGCATCTCAAAGCCTCTCGCATCTTAAATCTTGTTCAATTATGACTTCCAGAGAAGCTCTTGCCATTGGAACTGATTCCAAACCACCAGTTCTATTTAAAGGTGAATACGAACAGTGGAAGGATCGGTTTCTAAACTTCATAGACAGACATGAGCTTTGTGAGTTCATCAGACAGTCATTTGCAGAAGGAAATATGCAACCAATAAAGACAACTCGTCTGGTTGGAACATTGCCAACACAAGTTGAACTGAAGTACCATGAGCTTGACGGTGACAACCTAAACAGAGCTAAAGGTGATAAGCTAGCTATGTCATACATTCTTCAAGGAATACCCAATGAAATCTACATAAAGATTGACAGCTACAAGGCCTCAGCTAAGGAAATGTGGGATCAGCTGGAGAAGATGATGCTGGGTTCTAAGGTAGGAAATCAACTGAAGATCTCCAACTGCCTAAATAACTATGAAGAATTTAGAGGCAGAGCCGGAGAAACCTTAGAAGAAGTACATGACAGGTTTGTGACCTTGCTGAATGAGCTAAGCAAGAACAAGGTCCAAAAATCTCAAATTGAGCTAAACGTCAAATTTCTAAGCGTTCTACAGCCAGAATGGAAGAGATTTGCGAGGCAGATGAAGCAGATTAAAGATCTGAATGAGATTCCACTTCATGAGGTGTATGAGACCCTCAAACAAAATGAAGAAGAAGTGGATGAAATTCTAGAAGAGAAAAGGCAGAGAGGAAAGAAGGTTGAAGACACAGTTGCTCTTGTTGTCAAGAAGAAGAAGAACAAAGCGACTGTGTATGAATCAGATGAAGATAAAGCTGAAGCAAACTCTGACGAAGATGAATGTGAACAACTAAAGCAAGCATTGCTTTTGTTGACTAAGGCTTTCCAGAAGAAATTCTACACAAAGCCAAGCTCAAACAGTCAGAGGTATTCGTCTGGTCCAAACAACTACGCTCATAGAGAAAGGGTCGAAGGAAGTAGATTTGAAGGAAGAAGGTTTGAAGGAAGGAGAATGGAGGAGAGGAAACCAGAAGATAGAAGAGATCTTGCTGAAGGAAAGAGATCAGAGGAAAGGAAACCTGAAGAGAGAAGATTTCAAGCAGAAGGATCAGGTCAGACAGAACCTATAACGTGCTACAACTGTGGCAAAACCGGTCATTATGCCAGAGATTGCCGAAAGCCAAAAGTCAAGAACTCGGACTACTACAAGAACAAGATGTTGCTTGCAAAGCAACAAGAGGCTGGGAAGGCATTGATGGCTGAAGACGTTTTCTGGCTCGATCATTCTGATGATGATGAAGAAGATGAAGAGAAAGATGAAGTTGTCAACCTGTGCTTGATGGGAAAGCATGAATCAGATGATGAAGCTGATTCAGAGAATGAAGAAGAGGTATGCAACTTATCGTATGCTGAATTCATAAATCAATTGCATGCCATGAATGATAAACTCAAAGAGTTAGAGTCGAACCTAAAGCGTGAAAAGGGTGTCATTACTGACAAAAACCAATCAATACAGAAACTTAGCAATGAAATTGCTGAGAAGAAAGTACTGGTTGAGGTTTTACATAAAAACAATGACACCAACGCAACGGAGAAGACAATAATTCTTAGTGAGAATTCTGAACTCAAGTCTAAACTGCTAAAATGTGAGATTGACTTATACGAGGTTACACAAATGCATTCTTCGTCTATCGAAGAAAACAAATCTTTAATTGCAAAAATGGATGCTTTGGAAAAGAAGTTGTACTCATTAGGTCAAACTGAGCAAACCATTCATCTTAACAAACCAATAGAGAACAAAGAAAGATGGGGAATCGGTTATAAGAATCCTCACTATCTTCAAAAGGGAATGTCTGAAGTGCCTGCACTTTATGATATTCTTTCTATGAAGTTAGCTAGAAGAATCCCTGAACTTAAAGTTTATTGGACTAAACTATCTGAAGAGGATGAAGCCAAAGAAACAGAAAACCATTTAATATCATCTAAAGTTCATCTTCCATTTTATTATGTGAAGCTGAATAATAGCTATGATAAGAAACCTGAAAAGAAGAAAACTCTTTCAGATGACTTCTTTCTAAGTTATTCTGAAAAGGAAATGGAGGCGAAACCTACTCAAGGTAAACTATATGTCCCTCCTCTCGTTTTAGAAAGTAAAATTTCTGAACTCGAGAATTCCTTGTCAGATGAAAGACTTTTGATAAACATTGAACAGAATGTTTTTACAACTGTGTTTACAAATTCTGTTCTTTCTAAGGCTTCAAACTCTGAGAATATGGTTAGTTCATCAAATCGAGGGTTTGATTTTCTGAACTCTAACGGTGGTTTAGATGATTGTCTTGAACAATTTGACTTTAATGCAAAACTTCCAAACCATTCATCCTTTCTTAAGAAATCTGTTGGATCAACCAGTAAGCCTGTTAACAGTGCAAAATCAACGCGAGTTGATAACTCAGTCTCTGTGAAAGCTAAAAATGCTAAAGGCAAGAAGCATTCACAGAAGACGATCAATACTGGTAACCCAAAGAAAATGCATTAAGTTGTTTCTCTAATGTCTAACTCAAAGGTTTCAACTGTTTCAGATATGACCAAGAAATGGCAACCCAAACGGAAGCTTGACAAGACCTTTAAATCTTTTGATTTTGTTTATTGTAATAAGAATATGTCTAGTTCAGATACTTTGAATATGAATGTTGCTCCTAAACTGAAATACTCTTTTAAGCAACTATTCCTATTATCTAAAACTGCTAGACAGTCTTCCTTTTATGATAAACATGCTTCTAATTTCTGTCAAGATTCTGCTATGCGGTTTGAATCATCTCATGTGCATTCTTATCACAATCCTACTTCATATCTATTTCAAAAGAAAAGAGGACCCAATTTGCAATGGGTACCAAAATCAAAACCTTGTGCTAACACAGCAGGACCCAAATTCAAGTGGGTACCAAAATCTAAATCTGTGTTGCAGGCACTCAATGTTTAGCAAAATATGTGGCTTCTGATTACAACAGATCAGAACCCGTACCTCAATAGAGAAAATGGTTCTTGAGTAAGACAGCTCAAGACTCGAACTTCAAAGACAAGACGATGGTTTCTGAACACGTCTGTTCAGAACCCGTGCTTAAGAAAAATAGGCTTTTGAATTCATCAGTTCAAAACCCGCACTTTAATATTAACGCTCCAACGTCTTACTCATTTATAATGCTTAAAATCTAAATCTGTGTTTCGTTATTTCTCCTATGCAGATCCGTCATATGTGGTATTTGGACATCGGTTGCTCCAAACACATGACAGGACAGAAAGATATGCTGACAAACTTTACAGAGAAATACTGCGGAACAGTCAGATACGGAAATGATCAGTTTTCACCAATATTAGGCTACGGTGATATACAACGGGAAAATATAACGATCAAGAAGGTGAGCTACGTAGAAGGATTAGGACACAACCTGTTCAGCATAGGTCAGTTCTGTGACAAAGACCTAGAGGTCAACTTCAAAGCCAAGAGGTGTTCTGTTCGCACAGAAGAAGGCGAAGAACTCTTGGTCGGCACTCGAAAGTCAGACCTCTACACGATCGATTTATCAGACGTCCAGACTGACAAGCAGATTTGTCTACTATCTAAAGCATCGATGCAGCAAAGCTGGCTATGGCATCGACGGCTCTCTCATCTCAACTTTCGCTACATCAACAAACTGGTCAGTGGCAACTTAGTCAAAGGACTTCCAGAGCTCAAATATGACAAAGATCATCTGTGTGCATCCTGTGAGAAGGGCAAGATGAAGAGGGCTCCGTATAAACCGAAGCCTGAACCAAGTACAAGCGCTCCGCTAGAGCTATTGCATATGGATCTCTGTGGTCCAATGCGAACTCAGAGTCTAGGAGGCAAGAAGTACATTCTAGTGATCGTGGACGACTACTCACGATACACTTGGGTCAAGTTCCTACGATCAAAGGATGAGACACCTGATGTGCTCATCACTTTCCTGAAGACGACCCAGGTGAATCTGTAGAAACCGATAAAGCTTCTAAGAACAGACAACGGCACAGAGTTCAAGAACAAAACTGTTCAAGAATATCTCGAATCTAAAGGGATAACTCATCAGTACTCTGCTGCACTACGCCTCAACAAAATGGAGTGGTGGAAAGAAGGAATCGGACGCTAGTCGAGGCAGCTCGCACTATGCTAAGTCATTCCGACCTACCTCTATTCTTATGGGCAGAAGCTATATCTACCGCATGCTATACGCAGAACCGGTCCATGATTCACAGACGATTCAAGAAGACTCCTTATGCGTTGATCAACAACCGAACACCTACAATCAAATACTTCCATATCTTTGGATGTAAGTGTTTCGTTCTAAACGATAGGGAGAATCTCAACAAGTTCAGCGCCAAGGCAGATGAAGGAATCTTCATTGGATACTCCTCATCATCAACTGCATTCAGAATCTACTTCAAGAAGTCAAAGACAGTGATTGAAAGCGTCAACGTCACCTTTGATGAAGAGATGGCTTCCGAACAATACTGTTCAGAACCTGTTTTAACCGGAGTACTAGCTTCTAGGCAACTCAGTCCAGAACCTGCATCTCAACATAACAAATCAGATGAAGCTTCAACATCAACTAACCATTTATCTGATTTAGATTTATTATTTGAATTGTTTTATGACGAATTTCTTGGAACTAACATAAAGAAATCTGTTTTGGTTGACAGGATAGAAGAGCCAACGCCTACTCATCCAACCAGTTCAGACATTCCAAATGAATCAAGTACCCCGATTCATCAAGACGTCACAATTCAAATACCAACTCCTACAGTTCAAGAAGTGCCAAGTCATTCAGAGTCATAAGTAGCTGAACCAGTAGGATGTTCAATTCAGATCAATCTACAGCCGGAACAAGTTGTACCTACTGAGACTTCTGTACCAATTACTTCAACTGAAATCATCATTCCTCCAGAACAAACTGAAGAAGGTACAAGTGGATTTATAGATGACACAACTGACATTCATTCCTATAATCCACTGCCTCATGAACGTAAATGGACCAAAGCGCACCCTGCAAGTCAGATCATAGGTGATCCATCCAAGTCGGTGCAAACTAGGTCAGCGTCAATCAACTGGTGCATGCACGACTCCTTTCTAAGCAAGATTGAGCCAACTCGAGTATCAGAGGCTCTTGCGGATCCAGATTGGGTAGTCTCTATGCAAGAAGAATTGAACCAGTTCGACGCACTGCAAGTCTGGAGACTCGTACCAAAGCCTAAAGGTAAAACAATCATCGGTACGAAGTGGATCTTCAAGATTAAAAAGGACGAAGCTGGTACCGTCATCAGAAACAAGGAGAGACTAGTAGCCAAAGGATACAGACAAGAGGAAGGATTAGACTATGACGATACATACGCTCATGTGGCGTGTTTAGAGGCAATCAGAATGTTCTTAGCCTACGCTGCCCACAAGAACTTCACGGTCTTTCAAATGGACGTGAAGACAGCATTCCTCAATGGAATTCTGAAGGAGGAAGTCTACGTCTCTCAGCCAGAAGGTTTTGTCAATCAAGAGAAACCGAATCACGTCTACATTCTCGACAAAGCTCTCTACGGTCTGAAACAAGCCCCTCGAGCCTGGTATGATGTCCTTTCCACTTTTCTAGTCAAGTCTGGGTTTTCAAAAGGTACGGTGGATACCACCTTGTTCATAAAGAAAGAAAAAGCCGATATCGTTTTAATACAAATCTATGTCGACGATATTATTTTTGGTTCAACTAATACTAAGTACTGTAAGAATTTTGCAAACCTTATGGTGTCTAGATTTCAAATGAACTTGATGGGAGAGATGAACTTCTTTCTCGGGCTTCAAGTAAAACAATTTTCTACGGGTATCTTTATCAATCAATCTAAGTACATTAGGGAAATTCTTCGGAAATTCCAAATGGAAAATACAAAACCGATTGGTACCCCAATGGCACCAGGAACTAAGATTGGCACCGATCCTTCGGGAAAGGCTGCTGATATTAGGACCTACAGAGGAATGATAGGTTCTTTAATGTATCTTACTAGTAGTAGACCAGACATAATGTTTTCAACATGTCTTTGTGCCTGATATCAGGCTAATCCAAAAGAAATCCATTTGACTGCTGTCAAGCGTATATTCAGGTATCTGAAGGGCACCGCAGATCTCGGTCTGTGGTATCCCAAAGATACTACTTTTGAACTAACAGCGTACACAGATGCAGATCATGCAGGTTGTATGTTAGACAGGAAGAGCACGTCAGGACACGTACAGTTCCTCGGTGACAAACTAGTAAGTTGGGGATCGAAGAAGCAACTTTGCGTTTCAACTTCCACGGCCGAAGCAGAATATGTAGCTGCTGCTAGCTGCTGTTCTCAGGTTTTGTGGATGCAAACACAACTTCGCGACTACGGTTTCCACTTCAACAAAATCCCGATCTACTGCGACTCCAAGAGCGCCATCGCAATAACAGCAAATCCTGTTCAACACACAAAAACCAAACATATCGACGTCAGGTATCACTTTATCAAAGATCATGTAGAAAAAGGAAACATAGAACTTTTCTTTGTAAAAACAGATTATCAACTTGCAGATTTGTTTACCAAGGCGTTAGATGAAAAGAGATTCAACTTTCTTATCTCTAAGCTTGGTATGCTAAATCTTAAGACATAATCAGTAGTTACCTATAAAAGTTCACTATTGTTTACTTTTTCCTCATATCTTTATGCTTAATTGTGAATGATATCTGTATTTCATATGTTAATGTTCATGATTCTAGGGGGAGTATGAGAAGAAACTCATACTTGGTCAATATTAATTTGAGGGGGAGCTCATAAGATTTCTGCACTTACGTTTTATGACAAATTTTTGTAATGCAAGATTTTAGGGGGAGCTCTTCACGTCAAAGGAGTTCGGATATGACTTCTGATCAATTCAGATCAGAACTCGTTCTTTAAAAAGTTTTACTGCTTTTTGTCTTTTCAATTTAAGTGAATAAATTTTCTTTGACTTGACTAAGACTTTTGCAGAAGTTTGAGAGAAGCTTAGAAGTTCATATCTTTATGACTTACAGTAAAGCTTCATGAGATATAAGATCAAACTTTAAGGTATTACCTTTCATATTAATCTCCAATATGGTTGAAAGAATGACAACTTTCAATCATTGAAAACATCGTTCTTAAACATTCAAACCACTTCCCGATTTTTCATTCGATTTTATATTTTGGGAGTGTACTTTAAATGTTTTACATAAGCTTAAACGACAAGCTAAACCTTTTTGAGCAACTTATTCTTTAAAAGTTATACGGAATTAGTGTGCAAGAACTAAAACGCCTCGTTTGATATTTGCATAAGTTCCTTTTGCTTCTGATCAAATGAAGGAAATTCTTTGAAATCACTTCAACTTCTATGGAATCATGTTAACCTATGATTTCTACCCATGAAGTTAATCCTTAGTGATTGAGTGAGTGTGTCAAAAGAAATGAGTGTAGATTGGATAATGAGTTTCAATGTCAAAAGAGTGAGCTTAATCTTTAAAAGAAAGAGCATGTGAGATCAGAGTTAAAAGAATATCAGAACTCTGCACCAACTACTTTCTAGACGGGCAGCCACATTTCTAGTGTTTCACAAATCTTTGGTGAACATTATTGAAACAGGAAACTAGCCCATGCCAACTCTTGAATTACCCCACCAACTACTCATTTTCTACTCAATTAGAAAGTGTTTCACTTTCTAAAGGGGACGCAGCACATATGCTATCTGATTTTCACTTGGAAAATCTGGATATTGAAAAGAAGGAAATCTGCCCCACCTTCGCACTTCACTCATGCACATTGAGTCTGTGTTTAACTTACTGTTGTCTCAGTGGTTTACACATTTCGAGCCTTAAAAGCAATCATCAGTGCTTAATTCTTTCTATCACAAGCACGAACACACAAGGAATTAGTTTCTTTGTCATAACGTTTATAGAAATTAACTTTGTGGTGTTTCGATGATTAAATGGAAGCCCTGGGGGAGTCAACATCAAACCGCTCCTTTCCAATGTGTATTCGTTACACACAGTGACTTAGTGTTACTGACAGGCATTCTAACTGATTCATTAGTTGATTCAGGTGTTACACAACTAATTTGTCTGGATTTGTAAAGATCTAGATGAATATCTTATGAATTGACGGATCAGAGGCTACGAATCAAAGACATTTCTTGTCAACAAAGTTTTGAAGATATCGATGCTCAATCCATCAAAAAGGGGGAGAGCAGAGCAAACAAAGTACAAGAAATGATCAAGAAACAAATGTCCAAGCTAACACTGAAGAAAATTTCTTCCCAACAACCGAAAGAGAGTTTCTCTACATCAAAAGGGGAAGATTATTACAATTTGAAGACAAAGATGGAGATTGCATCTTCCAAGCTGAAAGAGAAGATCGAATTAGATAAATCTTTTTATTTAAATGATCTTGATCCAAAGGGGGAGATTGTTAGAGCACAGTCTCATTGGATTCAAGATCATCCAATACGAAGATCGCAATCTGAAGTTAAAGCTCACAAGTCACTCTCAACTATAGTCTAGGGTCTATCTTGTAATAATAGTCAAAGTTATGTTTTAGTATTTTAATTAGTTTAATTAGTTTAATTAGTTTATTATTATATTAGTTTTAATATAATATCTAGATATTATTAATATCTAGATATTATGTTTATTTGTTATTATATTAGTTTAAATATAATATCTAGATATTATATATCTAGATATTATGTTAGTTGTTATCTCTCTAATATCAACATCAGACCACACAATCACACACACATACACATACTGAAAAGTGTAAAGAGAGAAAAACAAATAGAGAGCTTAACTCAAGAAATCAACCGTGTAATCCGCGTTTGTAATCCAAACAGGTTGGTTTATTATCTATTGTTTGTTGTTTTGATTATCTGGTAACGATCACGGACTCACAGTCAATCTTGGACATTTCTCTAACCAAGTGATCTCCTCCATTTCTTGGTTAACGCTTCTCCCCCTTTTTGATGAAAAAGAGCAACGATTTCATCAAAACTTTTCGTCAAGAAATATCTGACCACTGAACTGGCATGCAGAACCTCTGATTATCCGTCAATTCATGAAGATGGTCATCCATATCTTTGCAAATCCAGACAAAATAGAAATATAACACATGAATCAACAAATGAACCAGTTAAAATTGTCTGTCAGTAACACGAAGTCACTATGTGTAACGAATACACATTATAAAGGAGCTTTTATGATGTTCACTCCCCCAGGGCTTCCATTCAATCATCGAAACACCACAAAGGCAATTTCTATGAACGTTATGACAAAGAAACAAATTATTTGTGTGTTCGTGCAAGTGATAGAAAGAATTAAGCATATGATGATTGCTTATAAGGCTCAAAATGTGTAAACCACTGCGACAACAGTTAGTTAAACACAGACTCAATGTGCATTTGTGAAGTATGAAGGTGGGGCAAACTTCCTTCTTTTCAATATCCAGATTTTCCAAAAGAAAACCAGATAGTAGATGTGTTGCTTCCCCTTTGAAACTGAAACATTTTCCTTTTAAGAAGAAAATGAGTGGCTGGTGGGGTTAATGTCAAGAGTTGGCATGGGCTAGTTGCCTGTTTCAATAATGTTCACCAAAGAGTTGTGAATCATTAGAATTGTGGCTGCCCGGCTCAGAAAAAGGTTGGTACAGAGTTCTGATATTCTTTTAACTCTGTTCTCACACCCTCTTTCTTTTAAGCATTCAGGTCACATCTAACCAAACTCTCTTTTACATTTTCTCTCATCACCCATCCCACACTCATTTCTTTTGACTCCTCACACTCAATGACTAAGGATTTACTTCTTGGGTAGGAGACACTGGTTAACGTGAATCCATAGAAGTTCATTTAAGTCCTAGCACATTGATCCCATGTTATCCTATAAAGCATATGTTGCTCAGACGATTTAATTTTATCAGTTAAAGCGCAAAATAGATCATGAAAACATTTAAAAACACACTTCCAATTCATAAAATCTGTTTGAGAATCGGGAAGTGGTTTAAACATTTAAGAACAATGTTTTCTTATGATTTAAAGTTGTCCTTCTTTCAACCATGTATGAGATGAAGATAAGGAATTATACCTTTTGCGTGCAGTCTTACATCTCATGAAGTCAAGCTTAAAGTCATAAAGATATGATCTTGTAAGCATCTCTCAAACTGCAAAAGTCTTAAGGTCATAGTCAAAGAAACTTTATTCACGGAAATTAAAATGACAGAAAGTAGTAAAACAGTTAAAGTACGAGTTCTGATCTGAAATAATCAGAAGTCATAGCCATACTCCTTTGACTTGTACGCTCCCCCTAAAATCATGCATCACTAACAAGTTATCAGTAAACACAATGCATACATTAGATATGCTCGCCCTCAAAATAATATTGATCATCTATGAAGTGCTTCTCACACTCCCCCTGAGATCATGAACAAACTATTAAAGTGCAGATATCTTTCAGAAATAATAATAAAGAAATGATGAAAAGATACAATAAGAAACTTTAATAGGTAACCACTGATTAGGTCTTAAGATTTAGCATACCTAGCCTAGAGACAAGAAAAGTGAATCGCTTTTCGTCTACAGGTTTGGTGAACAAATATGCAAGATGATAATCAGTTTTTACAAAGTAAAGTTCAATTGTTCCCTTTTCCACATTATCTTTTATAAAGTGATACCTGACATCTATGTGTTTGGTCTTAGTATGCTGAACAGGATTAGCTAAAATTGCAATAGCGCTCTTCGAATCACAATACATCGGGATTCTATTGAAATGGAAACCATAGTCTCGCAGTTGCGTTCTCATCCACAAGACCTGAGAACAACAGCTAGCAGCAGCTACATATTCTGCTTCGGCCGTTGAAGTGGAGACACATAATTGCTTCTTCGATGCCCAACTGACGAGTTTATCACCGAGGAATTGTATATGACCCGAGGTGCTCTTCCTGTCTAACATGCAACCAGCATGATCTGCGTCTGAAAAAGTTGTTAGTTCAAAGCTAGTATCTTTAGGATACCACAGACCAAGATCTGCAGTCCCCTTCAGATACCTGAAAATCCGCTTAACTGCAGACAAATGAGATTCTTTAGGATTGGCTTGATATCTAGCACATAAGCATGTAGAAAACATTATATCCGGCCTACTGGAGGTAAGATACATTAAAGAGCCTATCATCCCTCTATAAGTCCTAACATCAACAGCCTTTCCCGAAGGATCGGTGCCAATCTTAGTACCAGGTGCCATCGGGGTACCAATCGGTTTACAATTTTCCATTTTGAACTTCCGAAGAATATCAATAATGTATTTAGATTGATTGATAAAAATCCCCGTTAAAAATTGTTTGACTTGCAATCCGAGAAAGAAGTTCATCTCTCCCATCATACTCATCTGAAAACGTGACACCATGAGGTTTGCAAAATTCTTACAGTACTTAGGATTTGTAGAGCCAAAAATAATATCATCCACATATATTTGAATAAGAATGATATCGCCTTTTTCCTTTTTAATGAATAAAATGGTATCGACCGTACCTTTTGTAAAACCTTACTTGACCAAGAACTGAGATAAGATATCATACCAGGCGCGAGGAGCTTGTTTCAGTCCATAAAGAGCTTTATTCAAGATGTAAACGTGATTAGGCTTATCTGGATTCAAAAACCCTTCTGGCTGCGAGACGTAGACTTTTCCTCCTTGAGTACACCATTAAGAAATGTTGTCTTCACGTCCATTTGATAGACGGTGAAGTTCTTGTGGGCTGCGTAGGCTAAGAACATCCGAATTGCCTCTATACGCGCCACTGGAGCATAAGTCTCGTCATAGTCTATCCCTTCTCTTGCCTATATCCCTTGGCTACAAGTCGTGATTTATTTCTGATAACGGTACCATCTTCATCTTTCTTGTTTTTGAACACCCATTTCGTACCAATGATGATTTTACCTTCAGGTTTGGGTACGAGTCTCCAGACTTTAAGTGCTTCAAACTGATTCAGCTCATCTTGCATTGCAATTACCCAATCTGAATCGGCAAGGGCCTCAGATACGGGAGTAGGCTCGATCTTGCTCAGAAAGGAGTCATGCATACATAGATTCAAAGTGGCAGACCTAGTTTGCACCGGTTTGTACGGATCTCCAATAACTTGGCTTATCGGGTGCTCTTTGGTCCACTTGTGTTCATGAGGGAGTGGATTAGATATAGATTGATCATATTCAACATCTAGGAATCCACTGTTATCTCCTTCAGATGGTTCAGAATGAACGAGGGTTGTAGTTGAAGTAGTAGTTGCAGAAGTTGTAGTAGGTACAGCTTGGCCAGTCTGTTGATCAGTCCTTACAGTACATCCTACTGAATTAGCTACTTTTGTCTCTCCGGTGTTGGTCACAACTTCAACTGTCGGAGTAGGCATTTGAACTGGAACTTCTTGCTGAATTGGAGAGTTGGACTCGGTAGAGATATCTGAAATGGTTGGATGAGTAGTAATCGAGTCTTCCATCCTGTCAACCACAACAGATTTAGGCACATTAGATCCAATAAATTCATCATAAAACAGTTCAAATAATAAATCCAAATCAGATAATTGAGAAGTAGACGATGAAGCACCATCTGATTTGTTCTCTTGAGGTGCAGGTCCTGGACTGGGTGGCCCATAAGCTAGTACTCTGGTTATCACGGGTTCAGAACTGAGTTGTTTAGAAGCCATTTCCTCATCGAATGTAACGTTGACACTCTCGATCACAGTCTTCGACTTCTTCAAGTAAACACGGTATGCAGTTGATGTAGAGGAATAGCCAATAAAGATGCCCTCATCCGCCTTAGCACTGAACTTGTTCAAATTCTCTCTGTCGTTTAGAACATAACACTTACACACAAATATATGAAAATATTTGATTGTAGGTGTCCGGTTGTTGATTAACGCATACGGAGTCTTCTGAAATTTGCGGTGTACCATGGAACGATTCTGAGTGTTACATGCAGTCGAAACAGCTTCAGCCCACAGAAATAGAGGTAAGTTAGATTGGCTGAGCATAGTTCGAGCGGCCTCGACTAGCGTACGGTTTCGCCTTTCGACGACTCCATTCTGTTGAGGCGTACGTGCAGAAGAGTATTGATGTGATATCCCGACCGATTCGAGATATTCTTCAACTATTTTATTCTTGAACTTTGTGCCGTTGTCAGTTCTGAGAATCTTGACTTGTTTCTGCAAATTGACTTGGGTTGTCTTCAGAAATGTAATAAGAACTTCGGGCGTCTCATCTTTAGACCGTAGAAACTTGACCCAAGTGTATCGCAAAAAATCGTCCACGATAACTAACACGTACTTCTTCCCGCCTAAGCTTTGAGTTCGCATAGGACCGCATAAATCCATATGCAACAAATCTAATGGAGAGCTTGTACTTGGTTCAGGATTTGGTTTGTCTGGAGCTCTCTTCATCTTTCCCTTTTCACACGCTGCACACAAGTGTTCTTTTTCATACTTCAGCTCAGGAAGTCCTTTCACTAGCTTTCCACTGACCAGTTTGTTGATGTACCGAAAGTTGAGGTGAGAGAGCCGTCGATGCCATAACCAGCTTTTTTGCATCGAGGCCTTTGATAATAGACATACCTGATTGTCAGCCTGTACCTTTGACAAGTTGATGGTGTAGAGGTTTGACTTACGAGTGCCGACCAATAGTTCATTCCCGTCTTCAGTGCGAACCGAACATCTCTTGGCCTTGAAACTCACCTCTAAGTCTTTGTCGCAGAACTGGCCAATACTGAATAGGTTATTTCCTAAGCCTTCAACATAGCTCACCTTCTTAATCGTGACATTTTCGTGTACAACATCACCATATCCCAGAATTGGTGAAAATTGATCATTTCCAAAATGAACTGTGCCGCAGTATTTGTCTGTATAGTTAGACAACATACTCTTCTGCCCGGTCATATGCTTGGAACACCCGCTATCCAAGTACCACATATGACGGGTCTGCACAAAACAAATCAGGAGATAAGAGGTTTAGGTACCCATTTGTAAATGGGACCTACAGTGTCAGTACATGATTTTGGCACCCATTTAAATTTGGGCCCGCTTTGTCTTTGAAAACCATATGCATGATAAGAAGAATGATAACGATAAGAGGAAACATTATATGAGCCACACCAAACATCAGAATATTTATGAGAAGCATAACCATATCCACCAAAATTTGAAAACCTTTTATTAGATGGAGCTAACTGGAATAATTGCTTTATGGAATATTTCTTGCGAGAATCAACAAGATTATATTTAGAAGTAGCAACATTCACAATCAATTCATCTTTACTAGAAGTCTTTTTATTCAAATTAAAACTAGAACTAGATTTAGCAGTCTCGTCAATCTCCTGTTTTGGTCGCCACACCAACTTAACTTCATGCCTTTGCTTTCTCACATCTGAAACATTTGAAACTTTTGGGTTAGAATTGTGAGATTCAAAAGAATGCTTCTTCTTTGGCTTACCAGTGGTGATCGGTTTCTGTGAATACTGAGATTTTCTTTTCTTACCTGTTGCATTCTTCGATTTCACATAAATTGATTTATCAACCTTCGTTGATGTTTCACCCTTTTCAAACACACTGGGTAACCCGAAAGAATTAACAACACAAGATGAATGATCAGGAAGTTTGGTAGTAAAGTCAAATTGAGCAACACATTCATCAACAACACCATCAGAGTTTAAGAAATTAAGCTCATTATCAAGTAAACCAGATCTATCATCAGATTTTAAAGCCTTGGAGAATTTAGAAAACTCAGTATTTTTGAACACTGTAGAAAATACAGTTTGTTCTAAGTCCATCAAAATTCTTTCTTCTGTAAGAGTATTCTCGAGTTCAGAAATTTTACTTTCCAAAACTAGAGGAGGGACGTAAAGCTTACCTTCGATGGGCTTAGCCTCCATTTCTTTTACAGAATAACAATCAAAATAGTCATTTGAAAGAAATTTTGATTTATCAGAACTATAATTATTATTCAAACTCTCATAACGAAACGGAAGTTGAACTTTAGTTGTGTTCTTTCTTTTAGCATATTCCTTGGCTTTATCCTCTTCAGACAGTTTAGTCCAGAAAACTTGAAGTTCAGGGTATTGAGGTGCCAGTTCCATAAATCCAAAATCATAAAGATCAGACACTTCAGATATACCCTTTTTGAGAAATTGTGGGTTCTCGTAACCGAGTCCCCAATTCTCTTTATCTTATTTGGGTTTGATTAGATGAATGGTTTGTTCAGACTGACCCATAGTATATAATTTCTCTTCCAAAGCATTCACCTTTTCAATTAAAGATTTCTTTTCTTTTGAAGTCGAAGAGTACATTTTAGAAAGCTCTTTAGACTTAAACTCACACTCTTTATATTTTGAAACAGTTTCAGATAACTCTCTATGAATTATAGTATTCTCTTTCGCGCTGGTGTCAATGTTTTTGTGCAAAGTTTCAATCAATACATTTTTCTCAGCAATATCATTGCTAAGTTTATGTATAGATTGATTTTTCTCATTAATGACACCTCTCTCACGCTTAAGTTTAGACTCTAATTCTTTAAGCTTAGACATCATAGCATGCATTTGATTCAGAAAATCAGATTCAGTTAAGTCACATACCTCTTCATTATCTCCTTCATCAGAATCAGCTTCACCTTCTGACTGCTGCTTACCCATCAAGCACAGATGTGTTGTCTCGTGCTTCTATCCTCCTTCAAATTCTTGGTCCGAATGGTCGAGCCAGTATTCATCCTCGGCCATTAATGCTTTTCCAGCCTCCTGTTGCTTGGCTAGAAACATCTTATTCTTGTAATAGTCGGAGTTTCGGACTTTAGGTTTTCTGCAGTCCTTGGCAAAGTGACCGAGTTTGCCACAGTTGTAGCACTTTGTTCGTTCTTCCTGCTTGGGCTCTTCGGCTCTATACTTCTTCTTCTCTTCTGGTCTCTTCTCTTCAACTTTCTCCTTGTGTTTGTAGTTATTTGGACCAGACGAGTACCTCTGACTGTTGGAGCTAGGCTTTTTATAGAACTTCTTTTGGAAGGCCTTGGTTAGCATTAGCATAGATTCCTTCAGATTTTCACAATCGTCAGAATTTGCCTCACTATCAGCCTCTTCTGATTCAGATGTTATCATCTTCTTCTTAGACTTCTTTTTGACAACAAGTGCAACTGGATCAGCAACTGCTTTGTCAGCCTTTTTCATCTCAGCCTTGATCTCATCCACCTCTTCCTCATTCTGTCTGAAGGTTTCATAGACTTCATGAAGAGGAATATCGTTCAAATCTTTCATTTGCCTCATCTGTCTAGTGAATCTCTTCCACTCAGGCTGGAGGTTGCTGAGAAATTTCACATTTAGCTCAACCTGAGATTTCTTGATCCTGTTCTTGCTTAGCTCGTTCAACGATGTCACAAATCTGTCATAGGTAGCTTCTAGTGATTCTCCAACTTTAGCTTTAAATTCTTCATAGTTATTCAGGCAGTTGGATACTTTGAGTTGGTTACCGACTTTAGATCCGATCATCATCTTCTCCAATTGATCCCACATTTGCTTGTCGGTAGCGTTGTAGCTATCAATCTTGACATAAATTTCATTCGGTATGCATTGGAGAATGAATGATCTTGCCAATTTGTCACCCTTGTGTCTTCTCTTCTGCTCATCAGAGAATTCATCAAGTGGTAGTGGATACTCTCTCTCTGTTTCTTCACCATTCTCTCCAGCTATAGTGAGTACCTTGGTTGGAGGTGTCATGATTCCTTCTTTTAGGGATTTTCTGATGTAATCTCCCAAATCATTTCGATCGATGAAATCCAAGAATCTGACCTTCCATTGCTCGTACTCCCCCTTGAAGAGTACTGGTAGCTTCACATCGGTTCCGATAGCAAGAGCTTCCCGAGATGGCATCCTTACTGATATTGAATTAAGATATGCAATAAGAAACTTGAAAAATGATCGTTAGTCCAGATAAAATCAAGTAAATTCATATTAAAAAATGAAAATGAGAATCTGGAGCAAAAGACAGAAATGCGCCAAAGGTTAGTGGCGTAAAAAGGTGTTTTGCGCTAAAGGAGTCTGGCGCAAAATGGAGTTTTGCGCTAACAGCAGGTGGCGCGAAACACAACTTTGCGCGAATAGTAACTGGCGCAAAATCGAAATTTGCGCTACAAAGAGTTGGCGCAAAAGATGGATTCGTGTGAAGTGACTTGCGTTCAGAGATTTGCGCGAGATGAAGCCTGCAAGATTTGGAGTTTTGCGCTAGGAGAGGGTAGCGCAAGAAGAACTTTGCGCGATAGGCGAGTCGCGCGAATCTGAGGTTTGCGCAAAGATGTCTTGATCGGTGCCTTGTGCGCCTGGGTCCTCGACCGGTGTCTTCGACCGGTGTGGTGTGACTGGAGTGATGCTGACCGGTATGGACCGGTGTCAAGGTGTCGACCGGTGAGAAGTACGACCGGAGTCCCTAGTGGCGTAAAAAGGAGTTTTGCGCGAAGGGAGGCTAGCGCAAAAAGGAGATTCTCGCCAAGTGAAGTTGGCGCAAAAGATGACTTGCGCTAGATGAGGCTGTCGCAAATGTTCCTTGAATCTGGCGAGAAACTCTTATGAACTGGCGCAAACTTGATGAACTGGCGCAAACTTACTGTTCTTCCCTGTACTTCGAAAAACGACTCTGAAAATTCTAAATACCAATCTAGACTTTGATTTACACCACGAAACTTTGTCAATTAGATTTCCTAAACATCTATAGCAGATTACAAGCAAGTAATTTCACTAATAAACACTCAAACAAAATTTTGATCTAATAACCAGTGCACAGACTCGTGAAACCAAAAACACCAAAAATCATCAAATAGACAATCTAAAACATTGAATCACTCGATTAAACCAATACTTATTCAATATTATCAGCAAATTGATTTCAAACTAATCAATAACAGCTTGAAAGAACAATCACATAATAAAAATTAAATCTTGACATATGAAACAATGCCGAAAAGAAAAAAAAATTCTTTTTGATTTCAATCTGTTAGGCTTTGATGCCAATTGTGTGTCCGTGTGATTCACATTTCAATCAAGCAAAACAATCAAACAATAATGAATAATCAAACCTGATATTGAATTAGCAATCGAATCAAACGGTTACAAGGTTGAATCTTGATCAAGCTCTCTGTTTTCTCTCTCAATGTGTGCGGCTACTACAGATTCAACAACACAAAACAAAAACCTAATATTCTAATTTAAACCAACTCCCTATTTTAAGGGAAAAGGACTAAAAACGAAAATACAAGAATAAACTTTGACTATTTATTAACAAAGGACCTAAACTATTTGATGAGAGTCGACTTTTCCAGCTTTGACTTCAGATTTCCATCTTCAGAAATTGATGATCTTGAATCCAATAAATCTGTGCTCTAACAGTATCACAAAGGTATCACTGTTGGTATCACAATGATATCATAGTTGGACGAATCTGAAGCAATTTATGGAGAAGGGCATCCGAGATCCATTCTGATTTTCTTTGTTGGTATCACAATGATACTGTTGGTATCACAATGATACTGTTGGTATCACAATGATATCATTCTGATTTTCTTTGTTTACGAAGTGTATCACAATGTGTCTTCGTTATTTTACTAAGTGTATCACAATATATTTGCATTGTTTACGAAGTGTATGTGTCTTTGTTGTTGTATGAAATGTATCATAATGTATTTTCGTCGTCGTACGAAGTGTGCCACAGTGGTCTGGTAGTGCTGCTTTACGAAGTGTATCATAACATTTATCATCGTGTATCGCTACATTTATCACAGTGTATCACAACATTTATTGCCGGGATAATGTTTGCAACGGAGAAGAGGGAAGAGAGAGGTGAGAGAAGATTTATAAAATACCTAAAATACCCTTTAATTAAAATTTTAATTAAAGTTACCAAAATTATTATTTTCCTAATTTATTATTTGATATGTGGTTAAGATTGGATCTCACGGTTACCACAGATAACCGAGTTCTCCCTTGAATGGCCCCCTATATATATATATATATATATATATATATATATATATATATAGGGTCAGGTTCACGTGAGACCAAGTTGTTTCCGTGAGACCGCGTGAGACCAAGCCTTAAAACATGAAACTTCACACCGAAACACTGTGAAGGTAAAAAACATTCGAACCTTCATAATGTAATCACACTATGAAGGTAAAAAAACCTAAACCAAGTTAAAAAAAATCAAACCTTCACAGATAAAAGACTGTGAAGATATATCCGAACCTTCACAGTGAAGACGCTGTGAAGGTAAAAAAAACGAACATTCACAACGAAAAACACCGTGAACGTAACATTTACGGTGTTTTCCCTATGAAAAGTTCGATTTTTTTTACATTCATAGTTTTTTGGTGTGAAGTTTCATACTTTAAAGTTTGGTCTCACCGGTCTCACGGAAACTGTTTGGTCTCACGCGAACTTAAGTCTATATATATATACATATATATATATATATATATATATATATATACAAAGGAGTTATATATAGATGAAAAATAGATTGAAAATATATGTATATGAAGAGGATACGTGATGGTGTAATTGTCTAATGTACATATTAATAGAGACTCAACACATATTAAATCCAAGAAATAAAAGGATACCGGGTTCATTGGGTTGGGTTGAGTTCAAATAAAAGTAACCCAATATCAACTCATTATCTACGATTTGAAGATTTTACAACTCGATTAAACATCAGGTTGTTTCAGGTGAGTTATTTCACGTTTGGTTGGATTAGGTTGATCGGATTCAACGGGTTTTTGAGCACCCCTATGTGTAATGGCCTTCATATTTGGAGTGTCACTATAGTCTCTAGACACATCATTACCATTAAGTCCACAAAATTGTTTTAATTTTATTATTTATTTAAATCTAAAATATAATTCCTTAAATATTTAATATTTACTTTAAGATCTATTGTGTTTAATAATTCATTTTTTCTTTATTTATATTTAAATTTTATTTATTTAAAAAATATTTAATTTTTTATTAAAATTTAGGGGTTTGCTAACCATATCCTCCCTACAACAATTCATACCCCCTCATATCATCTACTTCCTTCACACATAATACTATTCCGGTCAACTCTAATCATCTTTAGAATTTAAATTACATTTTATACCTCTATAATTAATTATTTAATTTACTTTATATCACTTATTTTTAATTTTTAATTTTTAATTTTCCAATTTACACCCTTATCATATTAACATACATAATCAAATCGTTAAAAAATATGTTTATTCTTTAACAAATTACACTATTATAATATTCGTCTCGTTGATACCTTTAAAATAAACCCAACATTGAATATTTTTGATTTAATTATATTATTTGTATATGATAAATACTAAAAATTATTGTTAATACTTTAAAGTTATACTCTTGTAGTTATGTAAGTAACTAAATTTTTTATATTTTTTACTTTTCATTTTCATTTTACACATTTATCTTATTAACATACATAATCATATATTAATAAAAACCGCATTAAAAATAAGTTCCATTTTTACAAATTACACCATTATAATCATCTTGTGAATATCTTCAATGTAACACCCTCAATTCTGAGAATAACAACTAATTTAAAGTTTTCTAGATACATCGATAATTGCTTCATCTACAATCATAATTTAAGGTTTATCCTTAATACACACGTATCATTATATACATACGATCTATAATAAGGACAGGTGTTACTAAAACCCAATAATAGTTACTATCTCCAAGCCGTAGAAGACTTCACCAACTACTTACACTTGTGTAAAGCTAAGGTTCAACTCTTCATAGAGCTGCTAGAATCCAAACCCCCAACTGGAACATGATGCACATGCCGACAAATAAAAAGGGTTAGGCTTAACGCCTAGTGAGCTCAAGAGTTTTAACATGAATGAATATATCTTTAAAAGAAAGGAATTCAATTCAAATCAAGATCCTTAGAAATGGTTTACTTTAAAATGGAAACAACACATTTTCCCCATAATATGCATTTTTAAAGACAATGCTCCCAAACACTCATTCTTTATAAAACAATGCAACCCATAATGAAATTGTATTTCCTAAACATAATCAAGCAATCAAACAATAAATCTCAATCAAGATTTTGACATTGTAGATTTAGAGAGAGAGTATAGAGAGAGAAAGCGTAGTCATATATATATTGCAATTATAAACCACTTACAAACTAATACAAAGAAAACACTATTTATATGAGAACTAAAATCACAAGCTTAACAACAAAGTAAACTCATATTGACTTAGACTAGACTTTGACTTAGAAACATTGACCTTGTTGAGTTTGCTAGACTTGAATTTTCTAATTAAATCTTAGATACAATAAAATACACTAACAATCTCCCCCTTTGTATTCAAGATTTAAAAAAATTGACAATAGTCTTCAGCTCTTGATTCTTCAATCATTAACTTTGACGACTTTAAACTTTGAAGCTCTTTCTGAAGTTGTTGAAGAATCTTGAAAAGTCTTTAACACTTTGCATCTCTGGAAAGTCAACAAGTCTTGAAAACGAATCATTTGAAGTCTTGAATCATTTGAACTTTGAAATTCTTTAAACTTCTTTGAAACACTTCATCTTTGAAACTTTTGAAAACTTCTGAAACTTCTTGAAGTTTTGAGGAATCTTTGAACTTTGTATCTTCATCTCTTTGATCTCTTGACCGTCTTCGGAAAAACAAACTTTCTCAAATCATCTTAATTTGGACTTGTCTTCAGAATCTTTTGAGAATGATTTCTTTTCATCAAATTTGACCTTTCAGAAATTCTCCACAAGTCTTGACTTTGAACATTCTTCAGGACTTTGAAATTGATTTGAAATTGAACTCTATAGATTTCTCCCCCTTTTTGATGATTGTGAGCACCATAATCATCAAAACATCTTCAATTTCAACATTCTCTTTGATCATCCCCCTTTCTATTCAACATAATAATCTCCTCCTTCTATGGTAAGTTTGACATTTTCCATCCTTTGATCTGAGTATCTGAATCATGAACTGTATATACCCGAATCTTTGCAAATTCAGATATAATGAACTTGGTAACCCTGATTCAACAAATGAAACAGTTAGGAGTTCCTGTCAGTAACACGGAGTTATTGTGTACAACGAATGTATAATTTAAGGAGTTGGTTTGATGATGACTCCCTAGGACTTCCATTCAATCATTGAAAAACACAAGGTTTATCTATGAATGTTAGGATAGAAAAACAAATTTTCTGTGTGCTCGTGCTTGTGTATGAAAGAATTTAGCACAATGATTGTGTTTCATAAGGCTCAAATTGTGTAAACTGTTGATACAGAAACATGTATTACACGGACTCAATGTGCATGAAAGAGGTGCGAAGGTGGGGCAACTTTCCTTCTTTTTCAATATCTAAATCTTCCGAGTGAAGATCAGATAGCATATATGTTGCGTCCCCAAAGAAAATTGAAACATTTCTTTTTCGGGAAAGAAACGAGTGGTTGGTGGGGTAATTGCAAGAGTTGGCATGGGCTCACTGCCTTTTTCAATGATGGTCACCAAAGAATGTGAACCAATCAGAAGATGTGGCTGTCCGACTCAGAAAGTGGTTGGTGCAGAGTTCTGATATTCTTTTAACTCTGTTCTCACACCCTCTTTCTTTTTATCATTATGTTTACTTCTAACCAAACTCTCTTTTCTATTTTACCGCTCCACACAATGAGAAAAACTCAACCGGATGAGTTATCTCCCCCACTCTTTGATTTTGACCCCTCACCCCTCAATCACTCTAGGATAACTTCCGGGGTAGGAAGCACAGGTTTACGTGAATCCATGGAAGTTCTGTTTAAGCTAAAACATGAATCCCATGTAAGTCCTAAAAAGAATGTGTTGCTCAACAATTTAGCTTGAACAAATAAGCTCAAAATATGATAACATTGTCAAAATGTATGCTCATTAAAGATATGAATGAAATTTGAGCATTTGAACAATGAAGATCTCTCAAAACAAGGATATTGAATAAATGAAATGAAATCAAGAGAATTGTTTTGAAAATCTGACAATGTATCAATCAGATCAAATGAAATGGTTAGGGTATCAAAGAATTGGATATTTTTGTTTATATGAACGATTATAAAAAATTTTACAATGAAAGCACAAATTTGGAAATGATGATTGATGCTCAGCAACAGTGAATTGCAAACGGGAGTATTACCATCGAAAAATTTGTTCGTTATGAGACATGGTAATAACAAATTCAAATGAAGTACTGAACCGATGTGTGTGAATACTTTATAGTATATAGAAAAGATAATATGCAAGTATTGATCTTTGGAAACACACGGTCAGTTAAACATTAACGCTCAAAAATTGAAAAACATTTAAAATCACACTTCTTAATTCATGAAATCTTTTGAGAATAGAGAAGTAGTTTGAACATTTAAGAAAGTGTTTTTCATGTTCGAAAGTTGTTCATCTTTCAAACAATCAGAGATCTAGATTAGAAGATACTTACATTTAAGCTCCCCCTCAAATCATGATAAAATGATTTAGGTCAGATAAGCTCCCCCTAGATATTTGCAAAATATCCTTATCTGAACATTGAAGAACGGGTCCTGATCTGTCATGTGATCAGAAGCCATAGTCTTGACACTTAAGTCCGGGTTTTGAACTATTTTGTTCAAAAGCCAAAACTCTTTGACTTTAAGGTCCGGGTTTTGAACTGTTGTGTTCAAAAGCCTATGTTCTATGCTCCCCCTTAAACCTTGGGTGCCTGCAACATAGATTTAGCTTTTGGTACCCACTGGTATTTGGGTCCTGATGTGTTAGTTGCAGTTCTTGTGGGGTTTACATAATATGAACCATACCAGTAATTAACAAAAATTTTACTCACAAAGTCATGTGCTCCACAGTAAGAACAACATATTTTCTTCTGAGCAACCCTGATCAAGTGATTAGTTGAGTAAAACATATCAGGATGAACAAAAGATTTACCTTTATGCGCTCTGTTCTTTTTGGCATTGGATGTGGAAGCAGATGCTTTGTCTTTCTTCTTCTCTTCTGAAGAATCCTTCACTCGCCAGACCATCTAATTTCTCTTTGAATTCTTTCCAAGAGATTTAACATAGAAGCTCGCTGGTCCATCAACAGATTTGTCATAAAATAGATTAGATGGTCTGATCTGATTTGATTTGACAGTTTGTGATTTGACACTTTTCTTTTTCAAAACATTTTTCTCATGAATAGAACTTGAAGCTGTTTTGAAAGAACAGACTGATTATGTTGAGTTATCAACAGGTGATTGACTAATCACATCAGCTGTTACTTTATCTGACAATTCAATGTTTGCAGCTTCTAAGTTCTTTATCTTTTCAGAAAACAAATTTCTTTCTTCTGACAGTGTGTCAAACTCCAGTTTCGAATCAGATTTGGCCTTTTGTTCTTTTTGCACATCTGAAGATAGAACGGTTATTTTGGATTGGAGCTTTGATATTTCAGATTCAAAACGTAAACGTTCTTGCTCAAAATCTTTTTCCATGTTCTTGTTTTTCTCTGAAATATCTTTGAAAATCCCAACATTTTTCTTTTAAAACAATTTCTTTTCTAGCTCAAAAGACTGCTTCTTTTCTTTGAAAATATTTCTTTCCTTTTCGAGCAAGTCTTGTAAAGTAGAAATCTGCTTGGGAAGTTCAGTTGTTTTATCTTCAAGAACTTTTCTTTCCTTAGCAAATGTGTCTCTTTCAGTAATTAGAATCTTTTCAAAATCAGACACTTGCTTGGAAAGTTTAAGACATCTAAGCTCCAAATCCTTTTTCTCATGGAGAATTTTCTTGGAAAGTTCAGATGACTGTTGAGTAAAAGATGTCTTCACATTTGATTTTTCTTTATCTGCTTGGAGGCTTGTTTTCAGTTCAGCATTCATCTTCTCCAGAGCAGATATCTGATCTTCAAAAGCCTTAAACTTCTGTTGAAGCTTAACTGATTCATCTTTCAACTCAGATGATTTTTGTTCAGTCATCTTCAGTTGGCTTTGAAGATTGCTTATCTTTCTCTCTTTTTGTAAAATTATTTTCTCTTTAACCCCTATGATTTTTTCTTTTATTTCAATTTCAATTTCATTCTCACTTGCTCTGATGATACCTGCAAAATCAGATTGAGAATTATTAGCACATTTTGCACAAACAGGAGTTTTATCAGAATTTGACAAATTTAACTTCAACTCCTGAATCTGTTTAAGAAGCTTTGAATTCTGATTTTTCAGTTTGTCTCTTTCTGCTTCTAGAACAGGTATCTCAGGCATGTACAATACAACCATGTCTCTAGCTGACAGTACTGTATTTCCTCTCTCATTTGTCTTTGGCATCTTGAAAGATATATGAGCTTGATATGAAATGATTGTTCCCAAACAAATCAGAAATATTGACTAAAAAGTCAAACTTGGATCACCAAAAAAAAAAATTAATTTCAAAAAAAATTCTATCTCTTGAAACTCGCAGATCAATGAAACTCGCTAAGCACTAAAACTCGCTAGTCACTATTCACTGAGAAACGCGCTAACAGGCACTTGCACGTTTATGTTTCGCGCTAGACGCTACTTGCGCGTTTTGTGAAGTTTGCGCTAACAAGCACTTGCGCGTTTCTGATTCGCGCTAAACGTTACTTGCGCGTTATGAAGCTCGCGCAAAACACAATATGCGCTTTTCAAGGTTCACGCAAAACTCAACTTGCGCGTTTATATTCCTTTGCGCGTTTCTTGCCTTAGAAAAAATTCGACACTTTTCAAACTCGCAGCCTTTGATTTGCGTGTTTTAAGAACTCGCTAGGTACTATTTGCGCATTTGATGATGAACTCGCAGAAGACACTTGTGCGTTTTATGATAAACTTGCAGGCTTTGCTTGCGCGTTCTTCAGACACTTGCGCGTTCTTCACTTTATGAAGCTTGCGCGTTTGATAGATCTTGCACGTTCTTGCCTTTATCATTCAGAATCGATCCAAAAATCATTCACCTGCAATTGACTCTCAAGATTTGTACCACAATGATCGAATATGATATCAAATACTTTTCTAAACACTAAACATGATTAAAAACATCAAAGTACAGTGCATTTGATCAAAATACAGATTCTGAGTTCGTGTTCTTGAAAAAACGATGAAATCCAAAATTACAACACAATTTGTGATTAATTTGTGTTTGTGTGTGAATACAAAATGTAATCTATCACAAATTGAACACAATGATTACAAGAAAACACATCAATTTCAACACATCACTAAAAACTCGATCAAACAGTGAAAATTCAAGAAACGACTATTCTTGACAAAATTTCCAGAAAATTGATCCATTTTTACGTGAAATTCTTTCTGAATTTGTTTGGTTTGCTCTGATACCAATTGAAATTGTATTTCCCAAACACAATCAAGCAATCAAACAATAAATCTCAATCAAGATTTTGACATTGTAGATTTAGAGAGAGAGAGTATAGAAAGAGAAAGTGTAGTCATATGTATATTGCAACTATAAACCACTTACAAACTATTACAAAGAAAACACTATTTATATGAGAACTAAAATCACAAGCTTAACAACAAAGTAAACTCATATTGACTTAGACTAGACTTTGACTTAGAAACATTGACCTTGTTGACTTTGCTAGACTTGACTTTTCTAATTAAATCTTGGATACAATAAAATACACTAACACATAACTCACCCAAAACGGGATTATAATTCGACACCTAATTTGTGAAGACGTAGATAACACTTCATATCCCAAAACACCCAAACACGGGTGGGGCATAATACTCGACCCTTAAATAGCGGAAAACGATCCATAAAGATATGGTACGTCATCGAAAACATGAAACTGAATTTAATATGGAATGAAATCCAAATATTAAAGCATGGACAATTGAATATCCAAAATACTACGGGCCGACAACGGGGGATACCCGTATCCGTTGAGAGTGGAGGAACACAA
This sequence comes from Arctium minus, assembly GCA_954870635.1. Classification (NCBI taxonomy): domain Eukaryota; kingdom Viridiplantae; phylum Streptophyta; class Magnoliopsida; order Asterales; family Asteraceae; genus Arctium; species Arctium minus. Next base: position 123,282,805 of record OX941082.1, read on the forward strand.
AAGTATGCCACCCATATAACGTTAATCGTATGACACCTCACGACATAAACGCCCAAGTGTCCCTACGACTTCTTGACAAGTTCCACCCAAAGAGACAACTAGCCTTAGTGTTGGATCATAATTGTATTCAAGATTAAAGTTAAATTAGAGGGTTTAAACTGTATTTGTTTGATAGTTACAGTTCAGGGTTTAAAGTGTAATATGTTAATAGTTATTTGTAAATGGGCCTAAAGCCTGTTAGAAAGCCCATTATGATTAAAGCCCATTATGATTAAAGCCCATATGGCCTGGGTATTTAAAGTTATGTTTAGTTTAGTTTTAGGTTAACTCTGATAATTTTCTAAATAGTAACCATACGTTTTCTCTGTATTCAAAGGTATCAAGAACACTCAAGGTTTAACCGTTTATTCAAGGGATTGGTATGTTTATCTGATCTTTTTATCTCTTGATTATTATTGTGTTTGTGTGTTTGATTATCAACTAGATTAAACTGGGATAACAATTGGTATCAGAGCCAAAAGAATCAAAAAAAAAATTTAGTTTACTATTCATCGATTACTGTGTTCATAGACTGTTCTTCGACATGCATATATATGTGAAAATCGATTTCTGAACTAACATGCTATTATGCTCAAAATCGATATGATTGGATATGTTTTATGCCACTGAACGTAATCTGATAGTTTGATTGCACTATAATTCATCCAGTAATTGGATTTATTGAATTCTTGGTTTTCTGGATTCGACAGCTTCATATAGGTCGAACACTGTGTTTGTCAAACTGATTGGAAAAAGGTTGAAATTAATCTCTAATCTTGACTGCTGTGTGATCTTTAATTGATTTACTGCATTCAATTTGAGGTTTTAAGTGTTTCTGAGTTGCTAATCTGGACTGTTCATCATCGTTCTGGGTCGAACAACATCATACCGGTCGAGACCATAAAAACATATCGGTCCTTACATTTTACCGGTCGACAACATTTTATCGGTCCAGTTGCAATATACCAGTCTTTCTCATTATACCGGTCGACCTCTCAATACCGGTTGAAGTTTGTTGCAGTCAAACTCAATACCGGTCGACCGGCATACTCACAATCAATACCGGTCGACAAGACACCGGTCAATAGACCAGTCCGGTCGAGAGGCTTACCGGTCTTAGTATCCTACCGGTCGAACACATAGCACCGGTCTTTACCCTTTATCGGTCGAACATAGTTTATCGGTCAAAGCACCATATCGGTCTAGTCCAATACCGGTCAAAGAAGTCTCTCGGTCTTTGCAAGTTCCCGGTCGAACATAATACCGGTCTAAGTCTGCGAAGGGGGACAAGTTTTGTGCTTGATCAAAATTTTCCTAATTTCATTATTCAGTATTATTTCTTTGTGTTTTATACTGTGCAAATTCTGCACTTAATTATTTTTTGGAAATTTATTTTTCTGAAATTTTTTGAGTGTAGTTTTTATCTAATTCTTGATTCTAACGATCTCATCTAGTTGATTCTTTTGGTACAGAAAAGTTTGATTACTAACCATACAGCTAGGATGTCGTATCAGCTAAATATGTCTGCAGGATACAACCTTGATTTTAGCAACATGACTCTTTCTGAAGTAAAAGAAAAGGATAAACATCTTGCTACACAGTTGTCAAGATATACAGACAGGGCTGATGATTGCGAGAGGGAAATTACAAAGCTCAAATCCGAGATGTTACCTCTTGAAGCTGAGATTGAAAATCTAAAGATTCAGAACTCTTCTCTTCTTATTCAGATCAATGCTTTAAAAGAAAATTCAAAAGATTCTGATTCTATAATTGATCTTGCAGGAATAATTGCGTCTAAAGAAAAAGAGATCTTAGACCTTCAAGCAAAACTAAAAAGATCTGAATCTAGCTCAACATGGTCAAAGAAGGAACTAATGCAAAAAGAGCTAGATGAATTGAGAAGAAGAGCAAACATTGCTTGTGAGACATCTGAAGAGCTTAGAAAGTCAAAGTCTCGAATTTTTGCTGAAAGGGATTCTTTAAAAGAAAAAGTTCTCAGTCTTGAGGTTGAGATTAAAACGCTGAAAGAAAAGGCTACCCAAGACAGAGACAATGCAACAGATCAAGATGAAATATTGAAGATTGAAAAAGAAAGAAAAGAATTTGCCAAGAAATTCTCTGATTTATCCAGAAAAGCCTTCGAAGAAAAGAAAACTTTAGAGCTTCGATGTGTTAAACTTTCTCAACAAGTTTCAGACTTTGAGAAGGTTATCATTCTGGAAAGAGAAAAGGCTAAGAATGAAAAGAAGAAAGCTGAGCTGAAGAATATAAATACAGACTTTTCTGAAGAAAAGAAAGTATTCGAGACCGAGATAGCCAAGCTGACAAGAAAGCTATCTGAATTGTCAACAAACATCATGAAGGAGCAGAATGCGAAATCTGAGCTACACAAGAAGTTTGATCTGATCGAAAAGGAAAGAAACAGTTTGTCTTCAAAGATAAAGGAACTTGAAGAGATCGTATTCAAGGTGAAGTTGACTGAGCACAAGACGCCAGAGTCAATAGCTCAATCACCAAGAGATGATCTAGCTGATTCAGATAGTTCATTAAAAACAGCTTCAAGTTCACATTTTTCAAATGTTTTCTATAATCCTTTCTATGATTTAGATGATTGTCTTACTTCTAAATCTACTGATCAGATTCGTCCTTCCAACCTTTTATATGACAAAAATGTTGATGGTTCAGGTAACTACAAGAAGACTAAGTCTCAAAAGAAAAGCTTCTGGAGAATGCATGATGAGAAAGAAAGAGGAAACTGGATTTGGAGAGTTAAAGGATCCTCGGAGGAGAAGAAGAAAGAAGAATCATTTGTGCATACATCAAATGCTAAATGGAACTATGCTTCTAAAGGTAAAACTTTTGGCAAACCTGATCTGGTTTACACAATCAATCAACTGATCAGGTTAGAACAAAAGAAAATTAGTTGTTCCTATTGTGGCTCAAATGATTTTGTCAGAAAAGATTATGTTAATAACTGGTATGGTTCTTATTTTATATCTCCTACTAGAACTGCAACTAACCCATTAGGACCCAAATACCAGTGGGTACCAAAAGTTAAATCTGTGTTGCAGGCACCCAAAGTTTAAGGGGGAGAAAGAACGAAGGCTTCTAAGTAAATCAGCTTAGAACCCGTACCTCAACGAACTATGGCTTCTAATCACATCAGATTAGAACCCGCACTTCAGTGCCTTATTTTTCTGTTTTTTTTTCTTAACTGTTTAAAAAAAAAGGGAGAATATCTGTGATATTAACAGATTTTTGGATACTTAAATGCTTATCTGACCGTGTGTTCTTAAAGATAAATACTTGTGTTTTATCTTGTCAATATACTTTGTCAAGTATTCATACACATAACGGTTTAGAACATTCTATTTGACTTTGTTATTACCATGTATCAAAAGTTAAATCTTTCTATGGTAATACTCACGTTCTTTGTATTCACTGTTGATTGAATCAAACGTCATTTCATGTGCTTTCATTGAAAATATGTTTATATATTGTTCATATAAACAAAATTCGTTTTTGATTCTCCAAAATCTTATTCTTCATGATAAAATGATATGAGCTTAATTGTCAAACTCTTTTAGTTTGAGGGGGAGAATTGCATCGTCAAACATCTTCTGTTTTGACATCTCCGAATATTATATTCTTCATGTAACAAGTGGTATTTGTGCTTACATGTACAATAGCCCGTTGAACAACACGTTCTTTTAGGAAAATACATGGGATTCAGTGTGAGAACTTAACAGAACTTCCATGGATTCACGATAACCAGTGTTTCCTACCCAGGAAGTATTCCCTGAGTGATTGAGGGGAGAGGGGTCAACAAGAATTGAGTGATGGTGTGTGAAGAGGTAAAATGGAAAAGAGAGATTGGTTAGAAGTGAGCATTAAAATAAAGAGGGTGAGAGATCAGAGTACAATAATATTAAACTCTACACCAAACTTCTTTCTGATCCGGGCAGCCACATAATCTGATTGGTTCACATTCTTTGGTGACCATCATTGAACTAGGCAACTAGCCCATGCCATCTCTTGCATACAACCCCACCAGCTACTCATTCTTTTCTCAAAAGGAGAATGTTTCACATTTTCTGGGGACGCAACACATATACTATTGGTTCTTCATTTGGAAGATACTAATATTGAAATAGAAGGAAAGTTGCCCCACCTTCGAACCCTTTCTCATGCACATTGAGTCGTTGTATAATTTGTTGTTGTCTCAACAAGTTTACATACTTTGAGCCTATACTGAAAAGCAATCATCTATGCTTAATTTCTTTCATACACATGCATGAACACACAGAAATTTGTTTTCTGTCAGAACGTTCATAGATAACCATGTGTTATTCGATGATTGAATGGAAGACCTGGGGAGTCTATATCAAACCAGCTCCTTATATAGTAACTTTGTGTTACTCAGTGACTTTGTGTCATTGACAGGCATTCTAACTGAGTCATTTGTTGATTAAGGGTTACACCTATTAAACTGTTTGAATTTGAAAAGATTCAAATGGTTACTACTTTCTATTTTAATCTGAAAAGATTGAAATAATCACTCTTTCCATCTGGAAAGACTGCTCTTATTTCCAGGGCTCGATACATGAAGATTGTGCTTACGTGATCATACACAATGGGAGAGATTGTCTTAAAAAGGGGGAGATTGTTTTGCCAAGTTTTGATGATGATGATTCTCACCACTCATCAAAAAGGGGGAGAAGATACAAAAAGGGAGAATACAATCTGAAGATCTGAAGATTTCAAAGATTTTAAAGATATCAAGTTTTGAAGTGATCAACGACATATCTGAAGAAAAGAGAATACAAATGAAGACCCGAAGACTATTGCCAAAAAAATTTTAATCTTGAATCCAAAGGGGAGATTGTTGGATCATAATTGTATTCAAGATTAAAGTTAAATTAGAGGGTTTAAACTGTATTTGTTTGATAGTTACAGTTCAGGGTTTAAAGTGTAATATGTTAATAGTTATTTGTAAATGGGCCTAAAGCCTGTTATAAATCCCATTATGATTAAAGCCCATATGGCCTAGGTATTTAAATTTATGTTTAGTTTAGTTTTAGGTTAACTCTGATAATTTTCTAAATAGTAACCATACGTTTTCTCTATATTCAAGGGTATCAAGAACACTCAAGGTTTAACCGTTTATTCAAGGGATTGGTATGTTTATCTGATCTTTTTATCTCTTGATTATTATTGTGTTTGTGTGTTTGATTATCAACTAGATTAAACTGGGATAACACTTAGAGAATACCACCGGGATTACCGCCAAAGGCTCGGCACACGGGGGATACAACGAAGGCATTGCCCTACATGGCGAAGATCCCAAACGCCCATCAGAGGACTACCCATAGTCATAATAGCTCAACCGGACTCAGCCCTCCTAGTGCCTACTTGTAAAGTTCCGATCGTAAAACATGAGTCCCAGAGTCCAACCCCGTACCACCCAATTGACTATCAAATAAGACTGACTTACGTACCTATATGTCCAATGCAACACAGTCTAAGATTAAATGACTACAAGTGAATGACTAAAGCACTCAAGCCTATAATTATCATGAATATGCAATAACATGCATTAAGATGTATATAGAATATGGCTCTTCAAAGAGCCATTAAAACTAGGACAAATGTCCACAATACTCATTTAAGTCAAAATCGAGTTTAAATTCTCAAAACCCATTTGACCAATAAATAACTTTTCCCCAATAATACAACGTATCTAAACAACGTTTATATAGACACATATTTCAAAGATGTGATTAACCCAAAAAATCTACGCGGATTGGGACGTATCATTTTCCAAAGGGGTTTACGAAATCAAGTACACTAAAGATGCATATATCATGAACTAGGCTTCATTTTTACAAAATCACTAAAGATATATAAATCATAAAATATACTTTATTTGTACAAAATCATCAAAAATGCATAATTCACACTATTACTTGTCAAGATATCAAAATCCCAAATATGGGCATTATATGAGATTAAAACAACTCAAGTTTATCAAATATGAAAACTTATCAAAATACCCAAAACATTGACAATTACCAAGTAAAACACATTTTTACTTCAAAATACTCATTTTGGCATGTACATAGTTTTCACAAAGCAACTTGAACTCACCTTGCTAGATTTAGGCTAAATCTAGGTTTTACCCCCAAAACTTGAACCACCATTGATGAAGGCTTGAAATATCCAAGCAATCTCCCTAGATATTAGATCCAACACATCTACAAGATCACCTTTACCACACAAATCATCAAAATTAAACCCAAGATGAAGGATGAAAGGAAAAAGGGTGAAACCATCAAACCCTAGCTTAACATTGAGAGAGATGAGGAGCTTACCACCATAAAACACCCTGGGATATTCCAATATACTTCCAATATCTTGATAAATCCTTGAAGAGGTCTCAAAAACGAAACCATGGAAATTTGAATCACTGAAATCGGAGCTAGGATGAGAAAGTTATGGGGAAATGAAGTTATACCTCCAAAAATCGCGTATAAAATCCTCAGATCGTTTCCCACGGTTTGGCTCGCGGTTTGGAATCCGCAGGGTAAGACGCACGCTTCCCCAACACCCATCCAGAGGGTTCCGCAGCTTAGGTCACAGCCTAGGGTCGCCCACTAACCCGCGGGCCTCCGAAAACCCCATTTCTCGCGTCTGATCACTGTTTTGGCCATAACTTCTTCGTTATAGCTCCGTTTTCGCTCCGGAAAGGACCGTTGGACTCGTAATTGAATCCTTCATCTATCAAGACTATAAAATTAAGGATTCAAGTCCAAAATCAAATAACTTATTTTTCCTTAATATCTCGGTTTATGTATTAACTTGGAATGATACCTTTCGAAAATCGGGGTGTTACATTCAAAACGATTCCAATATTGAATATTTTTTTTGTAACAACCTGAACATATATACATTAAATACAATAACATTTCTTACTAAATACTGCCCCAGGCTTACATTTACAGAGTACAAGGTTTACAACTATCTCTTACTACACAACTGAGTTCAAAAAGGTAAACTAGTGCAGGAAGTCTTCTAGCTCCTGCTTATAGCTCATATCTTCTCTTTACCCTTATCTGTACCTGCTACTGTGTGTCCCTGAATCTAGTTTCTAAACACAATTAAACAAACAAAAACACAAACAAGAATCAATTACCTGTTTTGATTTCACTTTCAATTCACAATTTACAACTTTCTCTCTCTAGAACTCTCTCTCTCTCTCTACGAATCTCTCTCTCTCAGATATTACAATCTGACTTCTTAACTCTGTTAACTACAATTTTACAAAGGAAATGAAACTATTTATACCTATAACTAAAACAAGGAAAGTAAAGTACAAATACAATACTTTGACTTTTATTACAAAAGGCTTTGACTTTGATGAGATTTGACTTTCTCAGCTTTGACTTCTTGAACTTTGACTTTTGTCTTCTTGATCTTGTATCCAACATATTTATGCTCTAACAATCTCCCCCTTTGGATTCAAGATCACTGTTGAAAGATCTAGCAATTCAGTCTTCACATTAAGCTCTGTCAGTACAATCTCCCTTTTTCTTTGACTATATTCTTTCCAAGACTGTCTTCAAATTATTAACAATCTCCCCAAATCGTCACAGAATACTTACAAACTTTGGAAAGAAATTATCTTCAGAATCAGCTCGAATTGCTTTCAGCAAATAATCTTCAAAGAAAATTTCCTCAAAAACTTCAGAAATTCTTTGATCTTCATCAAATCTTCAAATCTTTACTTTGAACTTTTCTGACTTGGACATTTCTGATAATCATTTCTCAAAACTTTATCATTTCTTGATATCATCTCCCCCTTTTTGATGATTTGAGCATCTGTATCATCAAAACTTTCACCAAGAAATGTCTTTGAAATTCTTTATGACCACTGATCTTTCCAACTGAGCCTCTGATTCTTTGCCAATTCGAACAATGTATTCATCCAGATCTTTTCAAATCTAGACAAAATAAGAACAGGTAACTCCTGAATCAACAGATGAATCAGTTAAAAATGCCTGTCAGTAACACGAAGTTACTGTGTGTAACGAATACACAATATAAGGAAGCTTTTTGATGTTCACTCCCCAGGACTTCCATCCAATCATCAAAACACCACAAAGGCAATTTCTATGAATGTTATGACAAAGAAACAAATTCTTTGTGTGTTCGTGCATGTGTAGAAAAAATTAAGCACGATGATTGCTTTATTAAGGTTCAAAATTGTGTAAACCACTGAGACAACAGTAGATAAACACAGACTCAATGTGCATGATTGAAGTGCGAAGGTGGGGCAGACTTCCTTCTTTTTCAATATCCAGATTTTCCAAATGAAAATCAGATAGATTATGTGCTGCGTCCCCATAAAATATGAAACATTTTCTTTTTGAGAAGAAAATGAGTAGTTGATGGGGTTTTAGCAAGAGTTGGCATGGGCTAGTTGCCTGTTTCAATAACGTTCACCAAAGAGTTGTGAAACGCTAGTAATGTGGCTGCCCGACTCAGAAAGTAGTTGGTGCAGAGTTTGATATTCTTTTACTCTGATCTCTCACCCTCTTTCTTTTAATCATTAAGCGCACTACTAACCAAACTCTCTTTTCCATTTTACCTCATCTCACAACCCACACTCATTTCTTTTTGACTCCTCACACTCAATCTCTATGGATTAACTTCTTGGGTAGAAATCACTGGTTAACATGATTCCATAGAAGTTCAGTTAATTCCTAGCACAAAGAACCCATATTTCCTATAAAAGCATAATGTTGCTCAGATGATTTAACTTTATCAGTTAAAGCTCATATACAAATATCAGATGAATGTATGCTCAGAATATAATCATGAAGATATGAGCATTTTAAAACATGGAAGTATTTTCAAACAAGTTAATTGAATGAATGAACATGAATGCAAGAGACTTGTTTGAAAATCTGACATTGTATGAAAATGATCAGAAAAGAATGATATATCAATCAAAGCTTAAGGTCAAAAATAATGGATATTGTCTATACGAAACAAAATATAGACATTCTTGAAATGACGTTTCGAAATGAAATATCGCTCAAAATTCTTTAAAGTACAAGCGGGGTGTCTTACCATCGAAAAATTGTTTCAATTTTGGGACATGGTAAGAACAATTTGATCAAAAATTAAACCGATGTGTGTGAATACTTGAAAGTATGTAGAAAAGACAATACACAAGTATTTATCTTTGGAAACACATGGTTTATTTATCAATTAAGCACAAAAATAAAATGAAAACATTTAAAATCACACTTCCAAATTATAAAATCTGTTTAAAAATCGGGAAGTGGTTTGAACATTTCAGAACATGTTTTCTATATCTGAAAGTTGTCCTTCTTTCAGATATATTTGAGATTAAGATAAGAAATTTACCTTTTAGCTTTGTCTTAAATCTCATGAAGTCATGCTTAAGTCAAAAAGATATGATCGTGTCATCCTCTCTCATCCTGCATAAATCTCAAATCTAGTCAAAAAATTTATTCACAAAATTTATTCGAAAATAAAAGAACATAAAACAGTAAAACGATTAAAGAACGAGTTCTGATCAGAAATAATCAGAAACCATAGTCTTACTCCTTTTGACTTGACTTATATGCTCCCCCTAAAATCATGCAACACAAAATTTTTTTTGTCATTTAAGTAAAATGCAGAAATTAGATATGCTCCCCCTCAAAATAATGTAGATCATCTAAAATATTCTCTTACTCCCCATGAGATCATGAGCAAACAATTAAAGTGTAGATATCCTTCAAACATAAAGATAAAGAAAAATGATGAAAAATAACAATACGTAACTTTATTAGGTAACAACCGATTACATCTTAAGATTTAACATACCAAGCTTAGAGACAAAAAAATTAAATCTCTTTTCATCTAAGGGTTTGGTAAATAAATCTGCAAGTTGATAATCTGTTTTTACAAAATAAAGTTCAATTGTTCCTTTTTCTACATTATCTTTTATAAAATGATACCTACCATCAATGTGTTTGGTTTTCATATGTTGGACAGGATTAGCAGATATCGCGATTGCACTCTTCGAGTCACAATAGATTGGAATTTTATCAAACTTGAATCTGTAGTCTCGTAGTTGTGTTCGCATCCACAAGACTTGAGAGCAGCAACTGGCAGCAGCTACGTACTCTGCTTCAGCAGTCGATGTGGAGACGCATAACTGTTTCTTTGATGCCCAGCTAACGAGCTTGTCTCCAAGAAATTGAACATGACCTGAAGTACTCTTTCTGTCCAACATGCAACCTGCATGATCTGCATCTGAATAGGCAGTCAGTTGAAAACCAGTATCCTTAGGATACCACAGACCAAGATCTGCAGTCCCCTTAAGATATCTAAAGATCCGTTTGACAGCAGCCAAATGGGATTCTTTGGGAGCAGCCTGATATCTAGAACATAAGCATGTTGAAAACATAATATCTGGTCTACTAGATGTAATATACATTAACGATCCTATCATACCTCTATAAGTCCTAACATCAACACTTTTACCCGAAGGATCAGTGCTAATCTTAGTACCTGGTGCCATCGGGGTTCCAATTGGTTTACACATTTCCATTTTGTACTTCCGAAGAATGTCCAAAATGTACTTAGATTGGTTAATGAAAATACCCGTAGAAAACTGCTTAACTTGTAATCCGAGAAAGAAATTCATCTCTCCCATCATACTCATTTGAAAACGTGACACCATGAGGTTAGAAAAGTTTTTGCAAAATTTTGGATTTGTAGAACCAAATATTATATCATCAACATAAATCTGAATAAGAATAATTTCAGCTTTTTCCTTTTTGATGAATAAAGTGGTATCAACCTTACCTTTAGAAAAACCAGACTTGACCAAAAATTTAGATAAAACGTCATACCATGCTCGAGGGGCTTGTTTTAAGCCATAGAAGGCTTTGTCCAAGATATAAACATGATCTGGCTTTTCTGGATTGACGAACCCTTCTGGTTGAGACATGTACACTTCCTCTTTAAGAATGCCATTCAGAAAGGCTGTTTTCACATCCATCTGAAAGACTGTAAAATTCTTATGAGCTGCGTAGGCTAGAAACATGCGGATTGCTTCTATACGCGCTACTGGAGCATACGTCTCATCGTAGTCTATGCCATCCTCTTGCCGGTAACCTTTGGCAACAAGTCTAGCTTTGTTCCTTATGACTATACCATCTTCATCCTTTTTATTCTTGAATACCCATTTAGTTCTTATCACGGTTTTACCTTCTGGTTTTGGAACTAATCTCCAAACCTTTAGGGCTTCAAACTGATTGATCTCTTCTTGCATAGCAGATACCCAGTCCGAATCAGCAAGAGCCTCAGATACTCGCGTTGGCTCAATCTTACTGAGGAATGAGTCATGCATACAATGATTAATAGTCGCTGACCTCGTTTGTACAGGCTTGTTGAGATCTCCAATTACTTGATGTAATGGATGTTCTTTGGTCCAGCGATGCTCATGAGGTAGTGGAGTAGATACTGATTGAACATGATCATCATCTAGAAATCCACTATCAAAATCTTCAGTTTGAATAACAAGAGGGGGTTTTATAGTTGAAGTTTCAGGTGCAGAAGCATCAGTTGGAACAACAGACTCTGACTGTTGAATAGACATGATATCACATCCAACTGAAACAGTTACTTCTGGCTCAGAAGTTACTTGTATATCTTCAACTGTAGGAGTAATCAATGGAACATGAGTTTCTGACTGAACGGGGGATGCTTGTTCAGTTATGACATCTGAAGTGACTGGATGATTGCAACTTGTATCTTCAGACCTGTCAGTCACAACAAATTTAGGTATATTAGAACCTAGAAACTCATCATAAAAGAATTCAAATAACAAATCTAAATCAGTTAAATGTGAAATAGAAGTAGAAGCGTTATTCGAATTTGTCGTTGTAGAAACAGGTTCTGGACTGATCTGCCCAGAAGCTAATACTCCAGTGATAACGGGTTCTGAATTGAGTTGTTCAGAAGCCATCTCTTCATCGAATGATACATTCACGCTCTCGACAACTGTCTTTGACTTCTTCAGATAAACACGATATGCTGCCGATGTTGAAGAATAACCAATGAAGATACCCTCTTCCGCCTTAGCACTGAATTTATTCAGATTCTCTCTGTCATTAAGCACAAAACATTTACACCCAAATATGTCAAAATACTTGATTGTTGGTGTTCTGTTGTTGATCAGCTCATATGGAGTCTTTTGAAAACGGCGGTGTATCATGGAACGATTTTGAGTATGGCATGCAGTCGACACAGCTTCTGCCCACAAGAATAGAGGTAGATCGGATTGGCTGAGCATAGTACGAGCGGCCTCGACTAGCGTCCGATTTCGCCTTTCGACTACTCCGTTTTGTTTAGGCGTTCGAGCAGCAGAATACTGATGTGAAATTCCGACTGATACAAGATATTCATCAACAATCTTGTTCTTGAATTCTGTGCCGTTGTCAGTCCGAAGAAACTTGACTTGTCGCTGCATTTTCACCTGGGTCGTCTTTAAGAAAGTAATGAGAACTTTGGGCGTCTCATCTTTTGAACGAAGAAATTTGACCCACGTGTATCTTGAGTAATCGTCCACAATGACCAACACGTATTTCTTTCCTCCCAAACTCTGAGTTCTCATTGGACCACACAAATCCATATGTAACAACTCTAACTGTAACATCCTAAATTTCAGAGTAAATTAAAACTTCTCAAAATGGGCAACATGACATTTGTATTGATATAAACCTTCCAAAAAGGGTATCAGTCTTTAAGACTTTACAACAAAACCTGTACTGATATAGGGTTCATCGACAACTAATCTAAATATAACTATCTAGATTACATCAGTTGACGATTCAAAATTCATCAAAAGAATGGGACTTAACAGATGCCCAACTATCAATACTTAGTCATCTCAAAATGCCTCGAGACCAAGCCCGTCTCTCAAAACCCTTGGCAACCCACCGCTAAGGGAAACATGTTATACATATCATTTGAGAAAAAGTGTTAGGCTTAAAGCCTAGTGAGAACCTACAGTTTATCAATTTCAAGAGATATAAATATGTTCATCCAAACGGAAATCTTTTAAAATGAGCATTTCCAAGATAACGGTTGATAAGAATAAAAATCCATTAAAACAAGGTCATAAACCTTCTTTCCAGAACCTCACAATTTAATGCACATGTAGTTCTTCGTTTTGGTTACTATATAGAACCTCACAATTTAATGCACATGTAGTTCTATATTTTGTTAACGGCCAGAACCTCACAATTTAATGCACATGTAGTTCTATGATTTGTTAACGGCCATAACCTCACAATTTAATGCACATGTAGTTCCATATTTACATTACTTGGTAACCTCAAATAATGAAATATAAGTCGACACAAAACCTAGGGATCCACTAGTAATGGTACAAACTCGTCACAACAACTTATGTGACCAACCATAGATAGTCATATGGTATAAACACATTTTATAACAAAATGTCATTTCCAGTTCAACTTCTGGTAAGAATGAAAATCATTAAAATGAGTTCATAAACATTCTTTTCACATATCCACATAATGTGCAAGTAAAACATCATTTTACTTTAATAAGGCGGAACCAGTCATTTTAGTCAAAACTGATCGGGAACCCCGAAAATCACCAAAAACTTCATTTATATCAAAATGTAGAGAACATAAAATCATACCGTAGAAATACTTCGGATTTCGCAAATAAGAGTTTTGACATGTATAAATTTTGTAAAATGGTAGTAGGAACTCACCCAATAGGTTTATACGAAAACCCGAAGAACCAGATATCGACCCTTTAGACAAGACGGAGCTTTCTACACCGGAACCTAGGATCGAAATTAGGTAATAATCGCCAAACGTAGAGAGAGAGAGAGAGAAAGGATTTTAGAGAGAGAAGAGAGAGATTGATTCTGAAACTCAAATGAGATATTTTGAGTTTTAAAACCCTTAAGTCGGTCCAGGCAATGTCGCGGGTTATGCTGCGACTTCAAGTCGCGGTGCAACTCGCGAAATGCCCAATAACTCAACCCAACAGTGAACGTTGCGGGTTATGCCGCGACTACTGCTCCCCATGCAACTCGCGACATACCAAAGCCCACAATACAACAGTGAACATCGCGACTTATGCCGCGACTCTAAGTCGCGAGCAAGTCGCGAAACTTACTGGAACTTTCACAATTCACCGAAACCATAAACTCGCACGTTATACTGAATACGATGATAACGATTATGAGTTAAACACGAGATTAACAACGATATAAATGTATTGAAAATCCAGGGTGTTACACTAACGGAGAACTAGTGCTTGGTTCAGGCTTCGGTTTATGTGCAGCTCTCTTCATCTTACCCTTCTCACATGCAGCACATAAGTGTTCTTTCTCATATTTCAGCTCAGGAAGTCCTTTTACCAATTTTCCACTAACCAGCTTGTTGATATAACGAAAATTCAGATGTGATAGTCGTCGGTGCCAAAGCCAACTTTGTTGCATCGAAGCTTTTGATAACAAACAAACGTGACTGTCATTCTGGACCTTTGAAAGATTGATGGTGTAGAGATTTGTCTTTCGCTTGCCTGCTAAGAGTTCTGTGCCGTCTTCAGAACGAACCGAACATCTCTTAGCTTTGAAATTGACCTCTAACCCTTTGTCGCAGAATTTACCGATGCTGAACAAGTTGTGCCCTAGACCTTCGACATAACTCACCTTCTTAATCGTTATGTTGTCTTGAATGATGTCACCATATCCTAGGATTGGTGAAAGCTGATCGTTTATAAATCTGACATTTCCACTGAATTTCTCTGTATAATTAGACAATAAAGCTTTTTGCCCAGTCATATGCTTGGAACATCCACTGTCCAAGTACCACATATGCCGGGTCTGCAAGAGAAATCAGGAGACAATAGATTTAGGTACCCATTTAAAAACGGGCCCTAACAGATTAGCACAAGATTTTGGTATCCACTTGAAAATGGACCCTCTGTTCTTTTGAAAACCTTTAAAAATATTTGATCTTGAAGAATACACATGATAAGATCCGAACCAATCAGAAAAATTATGAGAATAAGCAAAATCATTTTTCCGATAATAATAAGATGTAGTAGAAATAGGAGATAATTGAATCAATTGCTTTATTGAATACCGCTTGTAAGAAGTTACAAGGTTTTGTTTATTTGAAGCAAATTGATCAACTACATCAGTATCACTACTAACTGATCTATTACAAGAATTATCAGAAACTGATTCAGCTTTCTCATCATCCTTCCTTTTTGGTCGCCATTCAGTTCGAGCTTTCGACCTTTTCTTGCTTATATCTGAAACAAAAGATTTAGATCTATTAGGAAAAGCAAATTTCTGAGACTGAGTTTTCTTTTGTGTACCAGGGTGTTTCTGTTTCTGTAATCGCTGTTTCTTATGTTTCTTACTTTGAGAATAATAATCAGCAGTTACAGAAACTGATTCATCAACCTTAGTTGATGATTTAGCAGTTGTAAGAACACTTGGTAACACCTTTTCATTTGAAAAACAAGTAGAATGATCAGGAAGAATAGCATTAAAGTCAAACATATCAATTTCGTCTATGCACCCATCATCAGAATTAAGAAAATCATTTGCAGACTCAAATAAATCATCAAAACTATCAGACAAAGTTTGAGGTGCCTTAGAAACTTTAGAACACTTTGTAGATGTAGATTGAAAAATCGTGTTCTTTAATACAGTAGAAAATACACTTTGTTGAATATCAACCAAAAGTTTTTCATCAGATAAAACATTTAGCAACTCAACTATTTTGCTTTCAAGAATGAGTGGAGGAACATAAACCTTTGCAATTGCAGGTTTTTCCTTCATCTCAGAAACAGAATAACTAGCAAAATAATCGTTTGAAAGAACTTTTGGTGTTTCTGAAAGATAACTATCATTTAACTTTGCATAGTTAAATGGTAGTTGCATTTTCTTCACATTCTTTCTATTTTCAGTTTCTTTGGCCTCAACTTCTTCCGGTAATTTGGTAACACATTTGGGTTTTAAATGAGTATGTTTACCAGCACATGCAAGAAAATCAAAGTTATACAGTGCCGGTTGTTTTCTGATGGCTTTCTTTAAGTAATTAGGGTTTTTAAAACCAAGTCCCCATTTTTCCTTAACATCAGCCTCTTCATCAGGTGCATTAAGAAAAATGGTTTGATCTGTTTGACCTCTCGCATAAATTTTGGCTTCCAGACCATTTACCTTCTTATTCAAAAACTTGTTTTCAACCTGCAATTTATGAACAGTTAGTGCAGATTCGTTCTTCTCAAACTCATATTTAGAAACTTTAACTTCAAAATCAGAAATCTTCTTTTCAAAACAATCTACTTGAGATTTAGAATCAGAAGCAGACTTGCGTAAAGAATCAATCAGATCTTTGTTCCCAATAACCGACTTATTGAGTTCAAATATCTTATTGTTTCTTTTAGCAACTCTGTCTTTTTCATTCTTCAGTTTTACTTGAAGATCATTAAGCTCAACCATCATAGCTTCCATTTTGGTTACAAAATCTTTTTCAGTTAAGTTTAATACCTCATCAGCTGTCTCGTCATCTGATTCATCATACTTGACTTCTTTTCCCATGAGACAAAGATGAGTTGTTTCTTCCTTTTCTTCTTCTTCCCCTTCTGAATGATCCAGCCAAAATTCGTCTTCAGCCATTAAAGCGATGCCTGCTTCTTGTTGTTTGGCTAATAACAACTTGTTCTGATAATACTGAGAGTTGCGAACTTTTGGCTTTCTACAATCTTTTTCAAAATGACCAATCTTGCCACAGTTGTAGCATTTAATTGGATCACTTGCTGGCTTTTCTGCAACAGTGTAGTCATTCATGAATTTCTTTCTTTCATCAGGTTTCTTCTCAACATATCTGTTCTCTTCATATCTCCTTCCTTCCACCCTTTCATCAGGTTTCTTCTCAACATTTGATCCCGACTTTTTGTAGAATTTCTTTTGAAAGACACGGGTCAGTAAAAGCGTGGCTTGTTTCAGACTTTCGCCATCACCACCATCTGATTCAGATTCAGATTCAGACTCAGAACTGGTAATCACTTTCTTCTTTTTCTTCTTCTCTTTCTTTTCTTTTTTTTTCTCTCCAGCTACCAAAGCAATAGGATCGGGAACTTTTTCTGCCTTCTTCTTTTCAGCTCTTTTCTCTTCCACTTCTTCTTCATTCTGCCTCAGATTCTCATACACTTCATGTAACGGGATTTAATTCAAATCCTTCATCTGTTTCATCCTACGTGTATGCTTCTTCCATTCAGGTCGTAGGATGCTAAGGAATTTGACATTGTTTTCTAGCTGCTTCTTTTTCACTTTGTTCGTTGTTAATTCATTCAGAAGCACAGTAAACCGTTCATATGTGTCTTCCAAACTCTCATTCTCTTTGGCTTTGAATTCCTCGTAGCTATTGATGCAGTTAGCCACTTTCATCTGATTCCCGATCTTGGATCCCATCATCATCTTTTCCAATTGATCCCACATCTTTTTAGCATCATGCTTGTAACTATCAATCTTGATGTAGATGTCATTAGGAATGCTTTGGAGTAGAAGAGACCTTGCTTGCTTGTCAGCTTTATATCGATTCTTCTGTTCTTCAGAATACTGAGATAAATCCACTTTAACTAGTTCTGTCTTCTCTTCTCTTTCCTCATCATCATGTACATTATCAGATTCATCATTAACAGGTACTTGAACCATGATTGGTGCCATAGGACCATTTGTAATTGACTCCAGAATATTCTCTCCATTTGCATGTCGATCTATGAAATCTAGGAATCGATCCTTCCATTGTTCATACTCTCCTTTGAACAGAACATGAGGCTTGACATTAGTACCAATTGAAAGTGCATCCTTTGAAGTCATCTTGAAAAACCTGTTTGAAAAATATTAGCAATAAGAAACTAGAACTGATCGTTAGTTCAAATGAAACAATAAGAAACACAAAAATATTCACTAAAAATGGAAATGCAAAAATTAAAAAAAATTCCAAGTTTTTCATGCTTTGTGCTTCACACAGGAACCGCAAACCTCAATTTTGCGTGTCACAAGGGGAACGCAAACTTCTACTTTGCGTGTCACACTGGGAACGCAAACCTATACTTTGCGTGTCATACGGGGAACGCAAACCTCTACTTTGCGTGTCATATGGGGAACGCAAACCTCTACTTTGCGTTTTACACAGGGAACGCAAACTTCAACTTTGCGTTTTACACAGGGAACGCAAACTACACTTTGCTTTACTTTGCGTTTCACTTTTACTTGATCAAACTCTTGCGTGTCGAGAAGCAAACTCAGATTCAAACTTTGCGTGTCATGACTAGGGATAAAATGATGTACTTTGCATTTGCGTTTCTAGTCGCAAACGCAAGATTCGATTTACGTTTCTAGTTGCAACCGCAATATTAGCTTTGCGTTTCTAGTTACCACCGCAAGATACACTCAGCGTTTCTAGATACAAACGCAAATCACAACTTGTCTCTGAGCTCCACTTTTACTTTGCGTTTGTCCTTCAACCCGCAAAACCCACTTCTCGTTTCTCAAAGAAAATGCAAACTTTAACTTCTCATTTCTCAAAAGAAACGCAAATCTTAACTTCTCGTTTCTGAACTTTCTCAATGAATAAAACGCAAACCTGTTTGAAGGAAACGCAAACCTTGAAG
The DNA here is from genome assembly GCA_954870635.1 of Arctium minus. NCBI lineage: Eukaryota > Viridiplantae > Streptophyta > Magnoliopsida > Asterales > Asteraceae > Arctium > Arctium minus. Next base: position 123,301,606 of record OX941082.1, read on the forward strand.
AATGACCCGCAAACTTCTAAAATTGATCAAAATCACACCAAAGTCTCATCAAGACCTAGAATTTCAACACTAAACTTCGACAATTTGATCACCTAATCATTACGAACACAAAACTGATACGAAAAATTCGATCAAATACACAATCGATACAAATTTGATACAAACACAGTGTCAAGAACTCGTGAACAGAAAAACCACAAAAATTCGAAAATTTGAATTGATTACAGTGCAATTGACAAATCTTTCTATACACACTCGATCGATTACACTATCTGAAAAAAATCTAATCAAAAACAACTCGAAAATTACACTAATACTCATAAACAGATCTGAACACGAAGAACACAGTGTCGAACATTCTGATTTTTCTTGATTTTCGATTTGGATCTGCTCTGATACCAATTGTGTGTCCCTGAATCTAGTTTCTAAACACAATTAAACAAACAAAAACACAAACAAGAATCAATTACCTGTTTTGATTTCACTTTCAATTCACAATTTACAACTTTCTCTCTCTAGAACTCTCTCTCTCTCTCTACGAATCTCTCTCTCTCTCTCTCTCAGATATTACAATCTGACTTCTTAACTCTGTTAACTACAATTTTACAAAGGAAATGAAACTATTTATACCTACAACTAAAACAAGGAAAGTAAAATACAAATACAATACTTTGACTTTTATTACAAAAGGCTTTGACTTTGATGAGAATTGACTTTCTCAGCTTTGACTTCTTGAACTTTGACTTTTGTCTTCTTGATCTTGTATCCAATATATTTATGCTCTAACAATTACTTTCTGATAACCTGAAACAGAATTAAAATTTTGAAATAGCGAGGGTTAGACCAATGGTCTAGTGAGTCCCTTCTAAATACTTCTGCAACAGTTCAAACATTAATTAAAACATTTAAACAAAGTTGTTTATCTCAAAACATAACTTGCTCTTTTAATCAAACTTTAAAACACTTTATGCTTCGCAGGCATAACTCAATCTACTGGCCATCACTGACCACTTTTTACGCTTCGCAAGTGTACCTTAAGCTACTGACCAACATTCCCGTCAAAGACACACCCTAATGGCATATACGGGCCACACTCCCCGGTACGAGCAGGCGGGTCACACTTCCCGACTTAGGTCAGACTTCTGACTCAAATGTATGCATACACCTAGTCCTGACTGTATATAAAACAAGTTTATATAAACTGAGCATAAACATGCCAAACTGATTAAATCAATCTTTTGCAATAATTCTGCATAACTTTCAATACTATAAATGCGCAGTTTATAAAACCCACATTTATCAAATAACTGCTAAAATCATAAAAGATTTAGTTTGAAAGACTCACCTCTGATTCTTCTTGATTAACTCAGACTTCTACTGATTAACACCACCTACGATGGTATTAAAAACAAAGGTAAGCTAACTTGCAACTAACACTCTTTCTTTCTAAAGACTCATCAAATAAAATCTACTGCTACTAACCCGGTTTAAATCATCCTGATCAAAACCTCTTAGGACAGATTAACAACATATCGGTCGATCACTACACCGGTTGAGCAATACCGGTCGAGCAATACCGGTCGAATACAAACTACCGGTCGACCACAATATACCGGTCGACCTTGGTCCCGGTCCATTACACTTTATCGGTCGATTATACCGGTCGACTACTCTTATCGGTCGAATAACATACCGGTCCTTTACAACCTACCGGTCAAACAACATACCGGTCCTTACATCATCTTCCCGGTCCAAGTTCATACTTAAGTCGACGACTAACAGTTCGAACCCAGAAAACTTTTTGATCATTAAATCGATCAAATACACGGTTAAAAGCTTGATTAACAAGACTATTTACCGACTATAACATGCAGATAGAAGTATTAAGCTAAAATCATACCTCTATTTGACCAAAAACGATCGATCCTTCAAGACCTCTTTCTCTTTTCTCTGCCTTCTTTGCTTTCTCTCTTTCTCTCTATAAGTCAGTTCTCAAAACAATTCAGTATGAGATATGAAACAAATATCTGATACTTAGGTTATATATAACCAATGTTTCAATAAACCCCCTGAACTTTGATTCTCGCTTAACTTTTTCCCCCAACTTCCAAAATTAATAAAATTTCGAAACTGAACATTACAATCTTCCCCCCTTAAGAGAATTCCGTCCCCGGAATTCTATCGCTAAACAAATGGGGATACTGAGATTTCATATCTGCCTCTACTTCCCACGTGGATTCTTGTCCTTGGTGAAATTTCCACTGGACCTTTACTAAACGAATCTCCTTGTTCCTCAACTTCTTTATTTTGAGGTCCGTAATTGCTACAGACTCCTCAATATAACTTAATTTTTCATCTACTTGAATATCTTCTAAAGGAACGACCACATCTGCTTCTGCCAAACACTTCTTCAAGTTTGACACATGAAATGTGGGATGAATCCCACGCAAACTTTCTGGTAGATCAAGTTCGCAAGCCACTTCACCAACACGTCCCGTGATGATAAATGGTCCAACAAACCTTGGTCTTAACTTTCCTTTCTTTCCAAATCTGATTACCCCTTTCCAGGGAGAAACTTTCAACATTACCTTATCTCCTATCTGAAACTCTATATGTTTCCTTCGCTTATCAGCATACATTTTCTGACGATCTTGAGCAATCTTTAATCTTCCTCGAATCTGGTCGACTTTATCAGCTGTCACCTGTACTATTTCTGGTCCCGCAAGATGGCTTTCACCTACTTCATTCCAACATAAAGGTGTTCTACATTTACGACCATACAAAGCTTCAAACAGGGCCACTTGAATGCTAGCATGATAACTATTGTTGTAGGAAAATTCAATCAACGGCAAATGAATTTCCCACGAACCTTTGAAATCAATAACACATGCACGAAGCAGGTCTTCCAATGTCTGAATAGTTCTCTCACTCTGGCCATCAGTTTGCGGATGATAGGCCGTACTCAGCTTAAGTTGAGAGCCTAATTCCCTTTGCAAACTTCTCCGGAAAGCTGATGTAAAACGAGTATCCCTGTCTGATACAATGGACGACGGTACTCCATGTCTGGTTACTATCTCGTCGATATATAATCGAGCCAATTTTTCTAATGAGTACGTCTCCTTGATCGGTAGGAAATGAGCTGACTTTGTGAGTCTATCCACTATCAACCAAATGGCATCATGCCCCTTAGGTGATCGCGGTAACCCAGTAACAAGATCCATAGTAATCTCGTCCCACTTCCAAACTGGAATTTCTAACGACTGAAGCTCCCCATAAGGTCTCTGATACTCAGCTTTAACTTTCAAACATGTCAGACATCGTTCAACAAAGTGAGCAATATCTTTCTTTAAACCTGGCCACCAATAGCTTTGTTTTAGATCTCTATACATCTTGTTGGTTCCTGGATGTACTGAGTAACGGGATCTATGTGCTTATTCCAACACTTTCTGCCTCAGATCTCCTGCTTTTGGGATCCATACTCGCTTATTGAAGCACTTTACTCCGTGATTGTCAACTATTAACGGAGTTAATAATCCCAACTATTCTTTCACTTTTCAAATTTTCTTTTGACGTTGCTTCTTCTTGATACTTTATAACTTCTTCTAAGAAATTAGAAACAACATCAACTCGATATGCCATAACTTCTGCTATTTCTCCATGCTCCTTACGACTTGGAGCATCTGCTACCACATTGGCCTTGCCTGGATGGTACAGAATATCACAGTCATAATTGCTTAACAGTTCCATCCACCTACGCTGCCTCATATTAAGCTCCTTCTGATTGAAAAGATATTGAAGGCTCTTGTGATCTGTGTAAATCTGACACTTGATCCCATACAGGTAATGCCTCCAAATTTTCAAAGCAAAAACTACCGCAGCCAATTATAAATCATGCGTCGGGTAATTCTTTTCATGTTCTTTAAGCTGTCGAGATGCATAAGCAATTACCTTGCCTTCTTGCATTAACACACATCCCAGACCCAACTTTGAAGCATCGCTATAAATTACGAATCCTTCTGTTCTGTTGGGTAGAGACAAGACAGGAGCACTACTTAAACTCTCTTTCAATTTACTGAACGCTTCTTTTTGAGCTTCCTCCCAAACAGACTTGATATTCTTTCTGGTTAACGCTGTTAGTAGCGTAGCTATCCTTGAAAAGTCCTGAATGAACTTTCTATAATAACCAGCCAATCTAAGAAAACTTCTTACTTCAGATGGTGTTTTCGGTGCTTCCCACCCTTTAATGGCTTCAATCTTAGCTGGATCAACCTTAATCCCATCTTTCGACACCACGTGTCCTAGAAACTGAACTTCTTTCAGCCAAAATTCACATTTTGAAAACTTGGCGTACAACTTCTCACGCTTAAGCAATTCTAAAATCGCTCTCAAATGAGTTTCATGATCTTCTTTGGAACGTGAATAGATCTGTATATCATCTATAAAGACGATGACATATTTATCTAAAAACGGACTACACACTATATTCATCAGATCCATGAAAGTTGCTGGCGCATTGGTCAAACCAAATGGCATAACTAGAAACTCATAATGTACGTACCTCGTACGAAATGCAGTCTTAGGCACATCCTCCTCTCTCACCTTCAACTGGTGATAACCAGATCGTAGATCTATTTTCGAAAAGTAACTCGCTCCTTGAAGTTGATCAAAAAGATCGTCAATCCTGGGAAGCGGATACTTATTTTTTACAGTCAACTTATTGAGCTCACGGTAGTCTATGCACATTCTCATAGACCCGTCTTTCTTCTTAACAAACAATATTGGCGCTCCCCATGGTGAGGTACTAGGGCGAATAAACCCCTTGTCTAACAACTCCTGCAGTTGAGTCATCATTTCTTTCATCTCTGCCGGTGCCAATCTATACGGTGCTCTTGCAATCGGCGTTGCTCCGGGTACTAAATCAATACGAAATTCCACTTGCCGATCTGGAGGCAAAGTGGTTAAGTCTTCCGGAAATACTTCTGGAAATTCACTTACCACCGGAAATGACTCTAATCCCTTCTTTTCCTTCTTAGCATCTATTACATAAGCTAAGAACCCCACACACCCTTTTACTAAACATTTCTTAGCCTTTATCATAGAAATCAAACATGACTTTCTATCCCTCCGATCTCCAAACACTACTATCTCTTCTTTTCCTAGCTGCTCTATACGAATCAATTTCTTATTGCATACTATATGAGTATCATTAGACGCCAACCAGTCCATTCCCACAATAACATCAAATTCTCCCATACCCATTGGGTACAGTCGAAGTGGAAATGACTACTCATTGATAACAATACTACACCCATCATACACTTCCTCCACTAAGATTTGACTATTATCAGCCACTTCTACTTTCAATTCATGCTTAAGCTTCTTAGGTTTCTCAATCAATTTATGCACAAAATTTGGAGACACAAACGAACGATTTGCGCCTGAATCAAACAATACTTTTGCATAATTCAAATCTATAAAGAAAGTACCTGTCACTACATCAGGTATCTCTGCCGCTTCTTCTGCTGACATATTGAAAACTCTAGCCCTCGCTTTAGCTGGCTCTACCTTTTTCTCACTTCCTTTTTCTACATTTCCTCCGATCAATCCCTTTTTCATCTGTGGACAATTGGTACTGATATGATCAGGAGATCCACACTGATAACAAGACCTCAAATTCTTGCAATCCCGAGCCAAATGCCCAACCTTCCCACATTTATAACAGCCCTCTTGATCAATCTTACATTCTCCCTTATACCTTCGGTTACACTTGCTACAAGGCTTATTTTCAAACTTATTAACAGAACGTTGATCAAACTTTGCAGACTTAAACGGTTTAGAGTCACGAACTGTTCCTTCCCATTTTCTTTTATCCCCACTTCTTTCTGTAGCTTGCCTATTCTTTTCTTTCTCTCTCATTTCAGCTGCATTTACTGCCATTTGAAAAGTATACGGTTTCTTATTCGAGACAAATTCCCGAATATCACTTCTTAATCCAAAGACGAAATGTTCTACTCGTCTTTCTTCATTAGGTACATAAATTCCTGCAAATCGAGACTTTTCAATAAACTTTGTGGCATATTCTCGAACTGACATCCCCTTCTGCTCTAAACCCAGAAACTCTTCTTCCAACTTTTTAACTGCCGCCAGAGGGCAGAACTGTGCTTTAAATCTTTTCACAAACTCACCCCAAACCATTTCTTTAGCTACAGCCGAACTTTGACCTCCGGATTCCACATCCCACCACATTACCGCTTCATCTTTCAGCATTGACAAAACATAGACTACTTTATCTTCTTCCGCACACTTACTCGTATCAAACGCTAGCTCCATACCTTTTACCCATCTTAACGCTATCACGGGATCACATTCCCCTTTATAAGTAGGAGGCTTGCAAGCAGCAAACTCCTTAAAACTACATCCTTTACCAGCTACAGCTTTAACTGACACAATAGAACTTGACTGAGGGTGACTACCCACTCCAGTTACTGGTGATTCTGCTACCTCAGTCACTACTTTACCTTCACTCTTTTCTTTACTTGACGAAACTTCATTTGTATGCTGAGCCAATAAAGCATTCAACGTTTCTTGTAACTTTCCCATTTCTGCAGTGAAGGTTTCTTGTGTAACAAAACCTTGCGTTCTACCTCCACCACGGTTTCCTGTCTGTTTTCGACCCCTCACAGAAGCCGAACTTTCTTGATGAGAAGTTTCTTGTTCAACTCTTACCTCTACACTTTCAACCTGACGAATACCATGACTCGTCTTCCCACCTCGAGTTCCCACATTGGAAACTCTTGCTTGAGTAGCTGCTTTCTGAACTGTCTTACCTTTAAGTTGACCGCGACTCTTTCCTTGGATAGCAGTCGGGTTGACAGCAGTCATTCGCTCTTCGGCAATGACTTCATTATCTGGTTCCAATTCAGGATTCAGCATAGACCTACTCCTTGTCACTAGCTCAGACATACTTCTGATAAGAAGAAACATAAGATATTCAATCTAACATGCTACACATTACGATAGTTTAACCACAAGCATGTACATGTAAATTCACAATTACACTGGCCAGATGGAATTCCAAATTTACCTTACATGCTAGTCCTTACTACCTTAATGTTATCTTCCTACGGTCTTCCAACTACTCAGTTGTGCTTCTACTATCTCAGTTTAAGTCTAGGCCCATCTGCTCACCTAGATCCCATAAACTAATGCTCTGATACCAATTGTAACAACCTGAACATATATACATTAAATACAGTAACATTTCTTACTAAATACTGCCCCAGGATTACATTTACAGAGTACAAGGTTTACAACTATCTCTTACTACACAACTAAGTTCAAAAAGGTAAACTACTGCAGGAAGTCTTCTAGCTCCTGCTTATAGCTCATATCTTCTATTTACCCTTATCTGTACCTGCTACTTTCTGATAACCTGAAACAGAATTAAAATTTTGAAATAGCGAGGGTTAGACCAATGGTCTAGTGAGTCCCCTCTAAATACTTCTGCAACAGTTCAAACATTAATTAAAACATTTAAACAAAGTTGTTTATCTCAAAACATAACTTGCTCTTTTAATCAAACTTTAAAACACTTTATGCTTCGCAGGCATAACTCAATCTACTGGCCATCACTGACCACTTTTACGCTTCGCAAGCGTACCTTAAGCTACTGACCAACATTCCCGTCAAAGACGGTATGTCTGTCTCGCACTGCCTTATTTTAGGGACACACCCTAATGGCATATACGGGCCACACTCCCCGGTACGAGCAGGCGGGTCACACTTCCCGACTTAGGTCAGACTTCTGACTCAAATGTATGCATACACCTAGTCCTGACTGTATATAAAACAAGTTTATATAAACTGAGCATAAACATGCCAAACTGATTAAATCAATCTTTTGCAATAATTCTGCATAACTTTCAATACTATAAATGCGCAGTTTATAAAACCCACATTTATCAAATAACTGCTAAAATCATAAAAGATTTAGTTTGAAAGACTCACCTCTGATTCTTCTTGATTAACTCTGACTTCTACTGATTAACACCACCTACGATGGTATTAAAAACAAAGGTAAGCTAACTTGCAACTAACACTCTTTCTTTCTAAAGACTCATCAAAGGAAATCTACTGCTACTAACCCAGTTTAAATCATCCTGATCAAAACCTCTTAGGACAGATTAACAACATATCGGTCGATCACTACACCAGTTGAGCAATACCAGTCGAATACAAACTACCGGTCGACCACAATATACCGGTCGACCTTGGTCCCGGTCCATTACACTTTATCGATCGATTATACCGGTCGACTACTCTTATCGGTCGAATCACATACCGGTCCTTTACAACCTACCGGTCAAACAACATATCGGTCCTTACATCATCTTCCCGGTCCAAGTTCATACTTAAGTCGGCGACTAACAGTTCGAACCCAGAAAACTTTTTGATCATTAAATCGATCAAATACACGGTTAAAAGCTTGATTAACAAGACTACTTACCGACTATAACATGCAGATAGAAGTATTAAGCTAAAATCATACCTCTATTTGACCAAAAACGATCGATCCTTCAAGACCTCTTTCTCTTTTCTCTGCCTTCTTTGCTTTCTCTCTTTCTCTCTATAAGTCAGTTCTCAAAACAATTCAGTATGAGATATGAAACAAATATCTGATACTTAGGTTATATATAACCAATGTTTCAATAAACCCCCTGAACTTTGATTCTCGCTTAACTTTTTCCCCCAACTTCCAAGATTAATAAAATTTCGAAACTGAACATTACATTTTTTATTTAATCATATTATTAAAAATCATAAATACGTAAATTTGTATTCTTTGAGATCTGTGAGATCTATTCATAACCACACATGTTGAACCCATACATGGTAATTCACACTTTGATTAATTACTTAATCCAAACCAATGTGTTTTCTATTTAAAACATTAAACCCAAACATGGTAATTCATATTGTTAATACTCATTGATTCAAAGCATGAGTGTTTTATGTCTTAAACATTAAACCCGGACATGGTAATTCATACAGTGAATACTTATTAACATAGTCGATATGGTTGGATCTCACAGTTCTCACAAATAACCGAGTTTTCAAATTATTACCACCATATATATATATATATATATATATATATATATATATATATATTTATATATATATATCAAGGTTAATTTGCAACCCATATAAATCTTACCACTCATGCAACCCACATCTTAACAGTTATATGGAAATCATTCATGAGACTACGACGCCTTATACACCACATCAAAATGGTGTAGTGGAATGGATAAATAGAGTTCTCAAATAAATAGTGAACTATATGTTATCCTACTAGGGATTGAGTGACGGATTTTAGGGTGAGACCTTGTTAACGACTTGTTAGTTATTGGATCGAGTTCCCAATAAAGGGAACAAGATTACCCCGTATAGACCAAACTTTAGTTATATTCGAGTTTGGGCCATCAAGCGATCGTAAGAGTACCCAGACCTAAAAGGAAAACTTTGGGTGCATAAGAAAGGTATTTAGTTCATCTTTGTTAGATATCTCGAGCATTCCAAGGACTATAGGGTCTATGTTATTGAAACTAATGATTCTATAAAGATTCAAACCGTTGTAGAATCAAGAGATACATTATTTAATGAGACTAGATCTCTTCAATATCTAGACCGAATGACATAGTTCCAAATACTAATGGAACTAGTGAGGTTAAAGAACAAACAATTGTTCCAACCAAGTATCTGATGCTTCAAAGGAGCAAAAGAAGAAGGATTGAAGAATCCTTTGGTCCCGATTTCCAATTATACTTGGTGGACGGATCAAGATATGAGACTAAGTCGCAATTCTCTTGCTATTACAGTTTGAGGAGAATACAAAATCATTTGATCAGACTATGAAGTCTCTAGATGTTTCTTGGAAAGAATCAAAAAATGAGATGGATTCTATCGTGGGTAATAATATTTTGGTATTATCGGACTTGGCATCGGTTGTAAACCTTTGGGATTAAGTGAATCTTCAAAAGAAAGATGAAAGTTGATGGATCAATCGACAAGTTTTCAAAGATCGATTGATAATTCAGAGCTTTAGGCAATGGGAAGGCATCGATTATCCCGATACTTATGCCCAGTTGCAAGGATCTCCATAATTAGTTCATTACAGCTTTGGGAGCTATTCATCATATAGTGATTCACCAAATGGATGTCAAAACGGCATTTTTGAATGGTGACATGGAGAAGGAAGTTTACATGAATCAGTCGAAAGTTTTCATTATGCCTTGGTGATGGCACTAATTATTTAGTGCCATTAGGCTCTTTTATCTTGCTTTTTAGAATAGTTTTTACTTTCTAATCCCAACATTTGAGTCCTTTTATTACTTATTTATCATTTATTTGTTTCTTGGAGCTAGAGTTAGTGAATGACCTGTTTTATTTATTTGAATAGCTAATTTTGTGTGTTTTGGCAGATTTTAATTACAACAGATCCAGTGCTGCAGCATTTCTATAGCATCTACAGCTGTAAATATTTTTTTGGGAAAACGTGTGAAGGATGGAAAGAAGAAAACCATTGGTTGGGTTGTTACTGACAAAGGAAGACTCCACTGCTGCTAGGGATGGGTGTCTCCACCCTCTTTATATTTTATTATTTTAGCCATGACTTTTGGTAAAGCATTATTGTAATTTTGTTACTATATTTGATATTTACTCTTTTGCCACTCTTCCTTGGTATATAAGGAGAGCTTGGGTTGTAGTTTTAGGAGGATCATCTAGTTGAAAATCAAAAGGTTGGAACTTTAACCTTGTGATTTTCACTTCCATTTTATAATTCCAAGTAACTTTTAGTTCTCATTTTGGGTTCTTTAATTTTATGTTTTATTATTTATAGTCTTCATTAGTTAAGTTCTTTACATTATTTGCAATTTACATTCAAGTCATTTATATTTATTGCAACTTACATTTCTGTCATTTAAAATCATGTATTTAATTTATGTAATTTATCGCTTTATGTCTTTACATTTTATTATGAGTAGCTAAATCCATTAGCTTGGGTGTGAGATGGATGGGTGAGATTTCAAACCAAAGAAAGGTGGACGTTGTTTTGCAATAACAATGTTCCTCCATTTCATTCAAGTTTTATAAAATCCAACGACACTTCTTGACGAGTTGATCGCTTTAAAAGTGTGAAAGTGCTATGGTCTAGAGATAAGCCATAATATGCACGTCAACTTGAATGATATGAGAAGCCGACTTGAGAGAATGTCTGATAAAGAGATTTATCACCTCTATTTTTCATCTTGATTTATTCTTGACGGGTTGGTCGCTTGTTAAAGTGTTAAAGTATAGAGGATTCAGAGATGAACCCCTTCGAACACTCTAACTTGGATGATATGGGAATTAACTCGAGAGAGTAATTTTTATGCAAAGAGATTTGTAAATCCATATATTTGAGGACTCTACTCTACATTATCAATAGTTGGAAACTGCATAGAGATATGTTCAGTCGAATCTAAACAGTAGTGGGAGTATTGAAGTCCGATAGGAATACCCTCAAAATAGATGGTGGATCTAGTTATGCTTGACTTATGCTGCAGCATAGCTGCAGCATAGTCTGCTGGAATTTGTGTTTGAGTCTCACCTAAAAGTCTTACACCCTTGCTACCTTTATTATTTTGTATCTTAATCAACTGTTAAACAAACCAACCAAATCAAAGTCTTCAAATTCGCCATCTAAAATCATCTCTTTTGTTACACTTTTATTATTCTTTTACGACAATCTCTGTGGGACGATATTCGGTATTTTACCACTTTATTACTTGAGAGAGGATATTATATCCCATTGTATACTTACTTTGAGATTTAATTTATCATGTCTTAGAGGTGTGCAAACATTTCGTATCAAGTTTTTGGCGCCGTTGCCGAGGATTGGCACGTTAAAAGTTTATAAAAGTATTTTAAAGATTTTATTTTTCTAACACCCTTAGAATCTCATTGTGAAAGAAGTGTATGCCAAGAATACCACGTGGGGAATTGTTCGAATTTGACCCGGACATTGAACGAACGTTTCGTAATAGGAGGAGTACACAAAGAATTGCATAGAACCTCCAATTATGGGACCACCTCCACCCGGTTTTGAAAATTGGGGACCTAGACCACCACCGCTTCTAGAGAACCATTTAAGGCAACCAATTTTTCACGATGCACCACCGATTTTTGGAAATCCACCCGAACAACCTTTTCAACAAAATGGGTCGAATCATAATAACAATAATCGCATAAATGTTGAAGATGATGTAGAATCTCAAGATAACAATGAAAATAGGGATGGAGCTCCGAACATTATTAATCTTGCAAATTCCAAAGAGGGTAAAATTATGGACTACGCTATCCTGGATTTTGAGCAATTGAACTCGGGGATAGTTAGACCCCATATTGCAGCCCTCCATTTTGAGCTAAAACCCATCATGTTTCAAATGTTGCAAACAAACGGACAATTTGCCGGAATGCCATCGGAGGATCCTCACTCTCATTTAAAATCTTTTATGGAGATCACTGATGCATTTCTGATCCCTGGGGTATCTAACGATGCCCTGAGACTCGCTTTATTTCCTTTTTCTCTAAAGGATCGGGCAAAATCTTTGTTTAATTCTTTGGCTCCTGGTTCTGTACCATCATGGAGCAACATGGCTGAAAATTTTTTGCGAAAATATTTTCCACCTACCCGAAATGCTAAGTCCAGAAACGAAATTTGCATGTTTACACAAATGGACGATGAAGCAATTCCCGATGCGTGGGAAAGGTTTAAAGAGTTGTTAAGGAAATGCCCTCCCCATGGCATTCCCTACTGTATTCAACTCGAGACGTTTTACAATGGGTTAAATCCCATGGCTAAACAAATGCTCGACGCAACATCAGTAGGGGCCTTTACAGCTAATACCTATAATAACGGGTATGAAATTCTTGAAAAGATTTCAGCAAACCATGGACATTGGGCTGATCCACGTGCCCAAACGCAAAAGAGGACTACTGGAATTCATGATGTAGATGCATATACCGCTTTAACAACTCAGCTCACTTCTATGGCCACTATGCTTAAAAACATAACTTCGGGCCAAGGAGCACAATCAGCTGCCACTACACCTATTCCAGCAGTACTCTCGGTGCAATGTGTTTGTTATGGTGGGGAACACTCTTATGAACATTGTCCTCATAATTCTGAATCTATAAACTATGTTCATAACAGATCTGGTCCTTACAACAACACTTACAATGCCAGTTGGAAACAACACCCGAACTTTTCTTGGAACAATCCATGTTTAAATCCACCCGCACAAAAACAACAAGGAATTTCAAATTTTCAACCACAACAGCAAGCAAGTAGCTCTCAGAATCATCACCAAGGTTTTCAAACTACTCAACCATCTTTTCAAAACAACCCACCTTCACAAGCTGATTCATCATCTTCTTTGGAAGCAATGATGAAAGGGTTTATGACCCAAACACAAGCTTTCTTAACCCAACAACAATCCCAAAATCAAGCTCAACAACAACAAAATCAATCTATATTTAATCAACACAGTGCGATTCTCAGGAACATGGAAACCCAGATCAGTCAACTCGCACTCAACCAGACCAATAAAGCCATGGGCAATTTTCCCAGTAACATGGAAGTCCCGAGAGCCCCGGGAAAAGAGCATGTAAAAGCTGTGACCCTTAGGTGTGGTAAAGAATTGACAGAAATAGTACCAAGCATGTTTGGACCAATGACTCAAACAGAATTTGAAAATACCAAAAAGTCAGAACCTGAAACTATTGTTTTAACTTCTGTTCTTGAACCACAGCCTAAGCCCACAAAGAATCTAGTGCCCGAGGTAGCTAGTCCTGTCCAACCTATAGTAGATGAAATCCCAAAAGAGAGTGAGACCAAAGGCACAAAAGAACCACCTTGCTCCACACATTCAAGTAAAGCTTTCATAAAACCAATTCCTCCTCTTACCCTCAAAGGTTAAGGAATCAAAAGGAAGAACTACAATTTAAAAAATTCTTGGATGTGTTCAAATAATTGCATATCAACATACCTATTGTTGAAGCAATTGAGCAAATGCCTAGTTATGCCAAATTCCTTAAAGACATCCTAAGCAAGAAGAAAAGGTTGAATGAATATGAAACCGTTTCTCTTACTGAAGGATGTAGTGCTCTCTTGACCAATAGAATACCCCCTAAGCTGAAAGATCCAGGGAGTTTTACCATTCCTTGTTCAATATGTGGGAAGGATATTGGGAAGGCCTTGTGTGATTTGGGAGCTAGCATCAATCTCATGCCTTTATCCGTCTTCAACAACTTAGGAATAGGACAGGCTAGACCCACCACTGTTACACTCCAATTGGCCGACAAGACCATTGCCTACCCAAAAGGAAAAATTGAGGATGTCTTAGTTCAGGTTGATAAGTTCATCTTTCTGGCAGATTTCATCATTTTAGACTTTGAGGCTGATAATGATATTCCTATCATTTTAGGAAGACCATTCTTAGCCACCGGAAGAACTTTGATAGATGTTCAGAAAGGAGAGTTGACCATGAGACTCCAAGACCAAAAAGTCACGTTTAATGTTTTCAATTCCTTAAAATACCCTAATGATGTTGACGATTGTTCAAACTTAAGTGTGATTGAATCATTGTGTCATGAGGAGGGAGTTAGAAAATCCTTTAAGTTAGAAGAAGAGGATGATGAGGAATTATCCTTAGAAGAAGAAAATGAGGTTGAGGATTTTGCCTTAAGAATAGAGGAGGTTGTCCCAATGCATGCTGGAGCATTTGAGCTGTTGGAAAATACTGAGCAAAAAACCTTTCATATCATCCATTGTTTCATCATATGACCTGGAGTTAAAACAACTCCCCTCTCATTTGAAATATGTTTTTTCTAAAACAAGAAGGCAAATTTCCTGTCATCATACCATCTACCCTAGATTTTAATTATCAAGAAAAGAAATTGGTGGATAAGTTGATGTTGCACATAAAAGCCTTAGGAGGGACCACCACAAACCAAGGTGTGA
Source organism: Arctium minus (assembly GCA_954870635.1). Taxonomy (NCBI): domain Eukaryota; kingdom Viridiplantae; phylum Streptophyta; class Magnoliopsida; order Asterales; family Asteraceae; genus Arctium; species Arctium minus. The sequence continues at coordinate 123,316,673 of OX941082.1, forward strand.
TGACCATGATGCAAGATTTGTTTGCACAAAATAACAGGTACATGAATAGGTTCTTGATCAAAAAGGAGAGCTCAGGGACAAAGTAGAGATAATGAAGACTGAATTGGTGGACAAAGGGCAAAAGAAAGTCAAAACAAATGTGAAGAAAATCAAGGTTGTGTTGGTGGAGAGGTATGAGTTCAAGATCAGGAAAGTGGGGAGGAAGCTGAAAGTTCTGAAGAAAAAGAACATCCAATTGGCAAAAGAAAAATAGGAGGCCAAAGAAGAATTGAAGGCTCTCAAAGAGCAGATGACTACTTCTGCTGCTACACCGCCACCACAGGATCCACAACCTACTCCAATGGAGTAGGACAGGTTCTATTCATTAGCCTTTAGCTCCATTTTGATTGTTCATTTTTAATTTTTGAGTCTGGGATGTGTCTTTGCTGATTTTAGGATTTATTTTCTTGCAAAATGGGCATTGGTGATCAGTTTAAGCATGCATCTATATCCATAATAAATACATACAATCAGGGTCTATATCTCACTGTGTAGTTCTTGCTAGAACTAGGATTGTTTTACTTGGGACGCAATTTGGTCCACATCTTACATGAGAAATGATTTAGGCCATCTTTTGACACTCAAAGTTAGCTACTTGCACCCACTCTATATTCTCCATACACTTTCACACAATTACAATGAGGGCATTGTAAATCTTAAAGTTTGGGGTTGGGAAAGTCCACCATGGCAAAAGCATAAACACAGAAAAAAGAGCATAGCTCTTCAAATCTGCCATGTTTGGACTTAGGCACTAAAAAAGTCCCATAGGGGCTAAGTGCATTGCATTCACCAAAGAAAAGAGCACAAAAAGTGCCAAATCTGAAAATTTTTGAAATGATGCAAAGGGTGAAAATAAGAGGCAAAGTGAGAAAGAAAAAGCCATAAAGAGTGATCCAGTTCTTTGAAAGTCCTTTTGATCTTAATTGTGAGATGTGGGTACCATAACAAAAAGAAAATCTTGCTAGCATATGGTTCATACTCATGGTAGATATAAATCATGGACATTTTGGATTTATGAAGGGCTATGCCATGCATTCTTGGATTGATCATCTACATGTGTGCAATTAATGCATCCATCTTGCAAAACTTGACAACTTGAGTCATTTTTTTCTTTTCTTTTCTTTTCATTTCTTTTCTTTTCTTTTTGTGTCTTAATTGCTTGGGGACAAGCAGTATTTCAAGTTTGGGGTTGTGATGGCACTAATTATTTAGTGCCATTAGGCTCTTTTATCTTGCTTTTTAGAATAGTTTTTACTTTCTAATCCCAACATTTGAGTCCTTGTATTACTTATTTATCATTTATTTGTTTCTTGGAGATAGAGTTAGTGAATGACCTGTTTTATTTATTTGAATAGCTAATTTTGTGTGTTTTGGCAGATTTTAATTAGAACAGATCCAGTGCTGCAGCATTTCTATAGCATCTGCAGTTGTCAATATTTTTTTGGGAAAACGTGTGAAGGATGGAAAGAAGAAAACCATGTGTTGGGTTGTTACTGACAAAGGAAGACTCCACTGCTGCTAGGGATGGGTGTCTCCACCCTCTTTATATTTTATTATTTTAGCCATGACTTTTGGTAAAGCATTATTGTACTTTTGTTACTATATTTGATATTTACTCTTTTGCCACTCTTCCTTGGTATATAAGGAAAGCTTGGGTTGTAGTTTTAGGAGGATCATCTAGTTGAAAATCAAAAGGTTGGAACTTTAACCTTGTGATTTTCACTTCCATTTTATAATTCCAAGTAACTTTTAGTCTCATTTTGGGTTCTTTAATTTTATGTTTTATTATTTATAGTCTTCATTAGTTAAGTTCTTTACATTATTTGCAATTTACATTCAAGTCATTTATATTTATTGCAACTTACATTTCCGTCATTTAAATTCATGTATTTAATTTATGTAATTTATCGCTTTATGTCTTTACATTTTATTATGAGTAGCTAAATCCATTAGCTTGGGTGTGAGATGGATGGGTGAGATTTCAAACCAAAGAAAGGTGGACGTTGTTTCGCAATAACATTGTTCCACCATTTCATTCAAGTTTTATAAAATCCAACGACACTTCTTGACGAGTTGATCGCTTTAAAAGTGTGAAAGTGCTATGGTCTAGAGATAAGCCATAATATGCACGTCAACTTGAATGATATGAGAACCCGACTTGAGAGAATGACTGATAAAGAGATTAATCACCTCTATTTTTCATCTTGATTTATTCTTGACGGGTTGGTCGCTTGTTAAAGTGTTAAAGTGTAGAGGATTCAGAGATGACCCCTTCGAACACTCCAACTTGGATGATATGGGAATTAACTCGAGAGAGTAATTTTTATGCAAAGAGATTTGTAAATCCATATATTTTGAGGACTCTACTCTACATTATCAATAGTTGGAAACTGCATAGAGATATGTTCAGTCGAATCTAAACAGTAGTGGGAGTATTGATGTCCGATAGGAATACCCTCAAAATAGATGGTGGATCTAGTTATGCTTGACTTATGTTGCAGCATACCTGCAGCATAGTCTGCTGGAATTTGTGTTTGAGTCTCACCTAAAAGTCTTACACCCTTGCTACCTTTATTATTCTGTATCTTAATCAACTGTTAACCAAACCAACCAAATCAAAGTCTTCAAATTCGCCATCTGAAATCATCTCTTTTGTTACACTTTTATTATTCTTTTATGACAATCTCTGTGGGACGATATTCGGTATTTTACCACTTTATTACTTGAGAGACGATATTAGATCCCATTGTATACTTGCTTTGAGATTTAATTTATCATGTCTTAGAGGTGTGCAAACATTTTGTATCACTTGGGATGGTGCATAAGGTGTGTAAACTTGTAATATGAAGAAACAAGTGCCCATATAATGCATCAAAGGTTTGATGAGGTTGTCTTGTCCAACGATTTTAAGTTAAACCAAGCGTACAAGTGCGTATATAGTAAATTTGACACATCCAGTAATGGAGCAGTCATTTGCTTGTATGTTGACGACATGTTGATATTTGATACAAACCAAAGTTAAATTGATAAAACTAAAGAGTTTTTGTAATCAAGTTTCTCCATGAAAGATATCGAAGAGGTAGATGTGATACTTGGAATAAGGATCAAGCGTGAGAACAAAGGCGTTGCGATTACGCAATCTCATTACATTCAAAAAGTATTAAAAAATTTTAATTTCTTTGATTGTTCTCTGGTGAGTACTCCATTTGATCCAAGTGTGAAACTTATGCCCAATACGGGTGAAGCCGTGACACAACTCGAGTACTCCAAGGTTACTGGGTGCTTGATATAAGCCATGACAAGCAATAGGCCAAATATTGTTTTTGCCATAAAAAAAAATTGAGTAGGTTTACTAGTAATCTTAGTAGTCATCATTGACAAGCGATATGATGAGTATTCAAATACTTGAATAAAAAATAGATTACTATTTGTCCTATGTCTGGTTTCCTTCACTAAAAGAGAGATATTCGAATACAAGTTAGATTATAAACTTAGAAGATCACTCTGTTGCGAGGGGTTGGGTATACCTGCTTGGGGTAGGTGTCATCTCATGGACTTCTAAGATGCAAACTTTGCATCGCGAGTTAGACTATGGAGTTGAAATTCGTGGCATTAGTTGTTGTCGGTAAAGAATCGGAGTCGCAAAGGAATTTAGTAAATGAAATTCCGGTATGCCGAAAACCAATATCACTAATTTCTATTCGTTGTGATAGTACGGCTACTTTGGCCGTTTCAAGTATATAATGGCAAATATTGTAACACCCTCAATTCTGGAAATAGCAACTAATTTAAAATTTTCTAAATACGTCGGTAATTGATTCATCTAAAATCACAATTTAAGATTTAACCTCAATACACACAATTCATTCTATACATACAGTCTATAATAAAGACGGGTGCTACTAAAACCCAATAAATAGTCACTATCTCCAAACTGCGGAAGACTTCACCAACTACTTACACTTGCACAAAGCTAAGACTCAACTCTTCATAGCTGCTAGAACCAAACCCCAACTGGAACCTGATGCACATGCCGACGAATAAAAAGGTTAGGCTTAACGCCTAGTAAGCTCAAGAGTTTTCAACATTTATAAATGAATCGTTAAAAAGGAAGAATGCAATTAAAATCATAATCTTTCAAAATGATATGCTTCAATCATGAAGACGACTCGTTTACCAATAATTATGCATTTTAAACGAAAGAGGCACCAATATAATCGTTAACCAAACCAATGTCTAAAGAGCTAAAATCCCGATATAAAACGTTCTTTTGTAAATTTAGATTTAACCCAAAACTTGCTTAAAATGAGAATAGAGAGAGAGGACTCCCAATCTTATAAAACGCGAGTAAAATGTTATATTTCGAAATACCCAACACGGGTGGAACATGACACACAACTCATAAACCATAGATGAAAATCTATATAAATAAATATCGTCGTGAACACGGACATTAGACCCAAAACTCACACGACCATAAAATGGACGAAACCAAATACCGAAACGTGGAAATGACGTATTTCATTCAAACCTTAATATACGTGGGGAAAACCCAATATTAAGGCCATCATTTACCGTCGACCACACAAAAACCAAAGTTGGTAATATACGACATTAACATTTAAAAATACCACGAATCGACGACGGGGAGACCCGTATACGTTGAGAGTATTGAAACACACGAGTAGGTCGCCCATACAACGTACTCGCATGTCATCTCAACGTTTCCATATTGGGTGGCGAGAACACGTGAATGGGGCCACCCGTGATGTTATTGGATTTCACCACATATCCCGGACCTAGTTCCCATGCCACCACTGAAATCACAATCCTCGGATCGTTATGCCTCTGGCCATACTCTGTCGAGTTCCACCTCAAGGACTTACAGACATGGGTACCTATCCAATCTAGACGAGTTTCAACTCGGAGGATCGAACCACCTATTGCCTACTCGCTAGCGAACCCAAGCGGTCACGGTCATAACGAATCTTACCCGCTTTTCCAAAACAGACAGACTTACGTGCCTATAGATCCAATACAACACTGTCTAAAATTACATGACTCCAAATGAAAGACCAAAGCTCCTAAAACATGTAACTCTCAAATGACACGAAACATACGCCATCATACTCAAAACCCCACAACGGTTTTTAATCCGGACAAATGTCCTCAAGACTCAATTTAGTCAAAACCGAGCCAAAGGCCCAACAATTTACGTAAACCCCAAATGAAAGCCCGTAATAAACATTGAAACACGTTTGACCAACTATCATGCAAACACAACGATCAAAAGTATGATTAACCCAAATCTCATCATTGGTTGAGGCAAACCATTTTCCAAATGAACTCATACCCTTATATTTCCAAAATGCCTCATAACACGATAATATGCATTTTCCGAAAGGTTTATAAGATCAAATACACAAAATGACACTTACGTCAAATGAACTCCAATTATATATGTAAAATCATCAAAGAAACATTTCAACATCATTTATTTACCAAAATTCTTAAAGATCCCAAATTGGGTGTTTCACCATGTTTATAAATTTAAACATTTCAAAATAACCAAAACTTATCAGGTGATCAGCAGTTAATAATTTCATGTAAAACACAAAACACTTTAAAATGAACATTTTGGCATGTACACCGTTCTCAAAAATCAACTTGAACTCACCTCGCTAGATTTAGGCTAAATCTAGATTTTACCCCAACTTGAGATCCTTTGAAGAATTCCGAATTCACAAGCAAATCCTTCCGAAACCTAGATACACAATTTCCACCCATAAACAAACACATTTAACCATTTAGAATCGATCCCAAACACTTTACATCAAAATCCCCATTTTGGTCAAAACCCTAATTTTGACCTAAATCTTCTAAAATCTTACAAACCGAAACTGAAGGAATCAAACACTAGAAATTCATCAATGAAGCATTTACATCACCTATTAAGGTTTAGAAAAGGAGGGGATAAACTTACCACCTAGGTTTTGGTGAGAACCTAGAAAACCCTAAGTGAAGCTTGAGGTTGAAGATGAAGATCCTTGTTATTTAGCTTCCATCCTTGCACCTGGTAGTTTAATGCTACATCATAACTTGGGGATTTGAGGATTTAGAACTCCAAAACAAAATGGATGAAGAAGATGGGTCTTGGGAGGGTTTTGGGAGAATTGGGGAGAAAATGAGAAGTGAATAATGAGAAAAAGAAGTTGAACCCCGTATTTACAGCAGGCTGCCCCCACCATGCGACATTGCCAGGCGACTATGCCCAGGGCAATGTCGCCTAGCATTGTTGCCAGCTTGCCCCAGGCTGCTGCTTCCCTCCTGCGACTGTGCCATGTGCGACTGTGACTCGTCAAAGTAACCGGGCATTGTAGCCGGGCCTGAACCAAGCCCCGAAACTCGACTTTTTCAACGCCAAAACCTCCGATACTTCAAGGGACTTTAAATAATGATTTTCCAACAAGAATCCCTCCAATTTCAAGATACAAAAACATCCTGGTGGCTTTTACTTACCGAAAATTACGGGTGTTACAATCCTCTCAACCATAAAAGAGATTTCGTCCTCGAAATCTAAATTTCCCAATTAATGATGTCCGCATAAAAGATCGACTCCAATCCACTTGTTGGAGCTACCCCTATAACCCCTATAACCTTATGTTGGAGTTACCCCTTCAACCTTATGTTGGGCACATCCCAGCTATATCTAAATGAACAGTCATCTGACTAACATAGCCCTTAACCATGAGACTGCGGTTGTCTCCCAACCTTGGGCGACACGTACTACCTCTAGGGTAGTTTGTAACCCCAACTTCACACCGGCCAATTCACTTTAGTTGAACATGCTTCTGAACCCAAACCAAAGCTCGACATCAACCTCCAAAGAATTCCCAAATCTCTTAATGCTCGGTTCTTGATATTGATAAGGTCGTCCTCCCGAGGCGTACCAATACGCTCTCCATGAAGCTGGTTAATGCAGATCCGGCTATTACTCAACTCCGTTCTACTCCCAACCTCAAAACATTCCATCAATAAGATATTTACCACATCGGGAAAGTTCATACCCATCGATACTTAATTACCCACATCTAATCTTCTTTTAAATTCCACCACCGAGAGGTCAACATTTCTCATGATCCAACCGGGATACCTCCAAACATTCCAATATTCATTGACTTCAAAAGGGCAAGCCGAAACCTAAACCAAATGATAGTACTGTTAGAAACTGAAGATGTGACCAAGTCATTAATGCTGCTAGTTAAGAGTTAGTACTGCCAGAGGATCTCAAAGTTAATACTGCTAGGTATTACTACTTCTAGTAGAATTAATACTGCTAGTCAAAGTTAGTGCTGCTTGAACAAAGTTAGTACTGCTTAGCTAGTTAGTACTGCTAGTGGTTAGTACTGCTTAGTAGTTAATGCTGCCAAGACTCAGTTAATGCTTCCAAGGTGATCAAGGTGATTAATGCTGCTTCTGAGATAATCTGAAGATAATGTTGAAGAGACCGCGTCTGGAGATAAACATGGAAAGCTTGAAGATAATTATAAAGATTATTTTGAAGATCTTTTTATATTTAGTAATTATCTGTTATTATTCAATGTTATATAGAATAGAATAGAATTGATAGAATATAGAATAATTCTATATTTTTTTGTTCTAGAGAGAGAATCAACCTCAAGGCATCGTTCCAATTCTAGAGAAGTAGAATTCGTCTTGAAAGAATCTGTTCTTCAAGATTGAGGTTGTTAGTGAAAATCTTGTAACTTCAATCATTCAATACAAGTTTACAAGTTGTGATCATTGATTCATACTGTTTTTCTATTTATTAAATATTAAAGTGTTTTTCCGCAACTTCTTTAATATTGTTTCTGAGTATTTATAATTCTTGTTGAGAATTCGATCCTGACAAGTGGTATCAGAGCCTTGTTTTCTCAGAAACAATCATTCATTCATCATGGAAAACTTTGCAGAATCAAACAGTACTCTTGTATCTAAGGTTCCAATGCTCAAACCCAATGAGTTTGACATGTGGAAGATCAGAATCAGGCAATACATTCTTCTCACTGACTACTCAATGTGGGATGTCATTGAGAATGGCCCCTCTACTGAAGGTCAGATTGGACCAGATGGGAAAAGATCTCCACCAAAGACAGATGGTGAGAGGAAGATCAGACAGATAGAGATGAAGGCCTTGAGCACTCTGCTCTTGGCCATCCCCAATGAATATCAGCATCAATTCTGCAACTGCACTGATGCTCAGATTCTCTGTAATGCTCTAGAGAAAAGATTTGCTGGAACTAAAAGCACCAAAAGAAATCAAAGGGATGTTCTAAAGCAGCAGTATGAGAACTTCACTTCTTCAAAGAATGAGTCTATGACACAAACTTTTGACAGGTTCAACAAACTTATTGGTGAACTGGCTACTATTGGAGTGAAGATGGAGAATGATGATATCAACAGGAAGTTCCTCAGATCTCTTGGGGATGAATGGACTATGTACACTGTCTCATATAGACAGAGTGACAATCTGGAAGAGAAGGAACTAGATGATATGTATAATGATCTAAGAGTTTTTGAATCTGAGGTAGAAGCTAAGAAGAAGCCCACTGGGTATATTCATAATGCTGCACTTCTATCAGCATCCACTGATACTACTGCCAACCCTGAAGCAGTTAGTGCTGCTAATGGAGTGAATTCAGAAAAAGACACTGAAACTGTCTTTGAAGCCTTTTTGTCCAGTCACAGCAACAACTCCTTGATTAATGATGATCTGGAACAACTTCACCCTGATGATCTGGAGGAGATGGACATTAAATGGCAGATGGCCATGTTATCTATGAGGGTGAAGAAGTTTATTAAAAGAACTGGGAGGAATAACTTCTCTCAAAGAAGAGAAGATGGAGCTGGCTTTGACAAGACAAAGGTAGAATGCTATAAGTGCCACATGAAGGGACACTTTTCTAGAGAGTGCAGAAGTGGTGTGCCAAATAACAACCACCAACAAGCTCAGAATGGAGGCTACAATCAAAACAAGAACCTTGCTCAAGCCCTTGTTTGACTGGAGTGACCAAGCTGAGGAAGCCATTCAGAATCAAGCTCTTATGGCAGAGGTGTCTGATCTCTCCTCTGAGGTAACTTCTAATCTTTGTACTCAATCTTGCATAGACACTGTCAAAAGGTACAGGGATCACAACCAAAACATGTGTGATGACCTCAAAAGATTAGAAAAGGACAGAAGAGATTATGTGTTGATAGTTGAGAGGTTTGAAGAACAAATCAAAGGCTTCCAAGCCAATGAACTTCAACACTATTATGACACAAACTACTGGAAGTGGGAAAAGAATGAGTTAGAGACCAAACTGTCTAAGTCCAAAGAAGAGAATGATAAGTTGAAAGAAGAACTAGCTAAGATTAAGCTTGATATAGAAAAGTTTTCATATGCTTCAAAAGCAATGGATTCTCTTCTAAAGGCTCAGATTCATGATAAGATGAAGCCTGGTGTTGGATACAACAACACACCCCCTCCTTACAACAACAACTACATCCCTCCTACATCAGACTTGTTAGAGACCAAGGAGAAAAGGGACTTGTCTGAGGAAGCTTTTAAGATAGATCCTTTGGATGAGGTGGTTGTTGAGGATATGACTAAGAATGAAACCAGTGAGATTATGAACAATGCTGTGAGTAAAGAGATACCCTTAGAAAACAACATTGTTACCAATGAGGGTGGTGGAAGGATCTGGGTCAAGTCTAAAGAGATAGAGAAGACCAAAGGAAAGGCCAACAAGGTCCATTACAAACAGACCACTGTTGTGAAACTGGAATAATCAATGGGCTCAGAAACAAGGAGTTGATTTGAGTAAAATAATCAGACCAAAACCTTGTTTCATATGTGGCAAGCTGAATCATTTGGCTAAACACTGTTTCTTTAACCCTATTAACCAAAAGATGAACTTTCAAAGATTTGTGCAAAAACCTGTTGGTTATAGGAAGGCTGGAAAGAAGCATGTGGCTAAGAAATCTGTTGAAACCAAAGGCCACATGAAGAAAAAGGTTTTAAAAGAAAGTATTAAAATGTGGGTGCCTAGAAGCACTAAAACTGTTAGTACTGCTACATCAAGTAGTACTGTCGACAGGGATAGTGCTGCCAGAAGCAATACTGCTGCTACTAGTGTTAGTACTGCTGAAAATATTAATGCTTCTAACACTGTTAGTACTTCTTCAAAGGTTAGTACTGCTAAGCATGCAAGTGCTGCTAATGCAGTTAGTACTTCTAAAACCAGTACTGCTTCTAGCAAATGGGCATCCAAACCCATTATTGTGACAAAGTACTCCAGAAATGAGGAGTCAAAGTTTAAAAATCTTGTCAAGAAGGAATGTAAATATTTTGATGAGAAAGGGGTACCCAAGACCACTTTGGCTTGATTTCCTAATCAATACTAACTGATTTATCTTATGTGCAGGGCAATCAACAGCTCAAGGGGAAGAGCATCTGGCATGTTGATAGTGGTTGCTCTAGGCACATGACAGGCAACATGTCATGCCTTCAAGATTTCAAGCATATCAATGGAGGACATGTTGCATTTGGAGATAATCTTGCAGGTGGAAAAATAAGTGGGAAAGGTAATGTTACAAAAGGTAAGATGACATTTGAGGATGTCTACTATGTTGATCAGTTAAAGTACAACCTGTTAAGTGTATTACAGGTTTGTGACAAACAACATAGTATATTGTTTACCAATACATAATGTATGATCCTTGCTCCAGGATTCAAGGTAGTTGATGAAAGCATGATACTACTTAGAACTCCAAGAAAGGACAATGTTTATTGTCTAGATATGGACAATGTTTTAAGTGATTCATCCCTGAACTGTCTTGTTTCAAAAGCTCCTGTGGATGAATCCTCTCTTTGGCACAGAAGAATGTGTCACATGAATTTCAAGACAATGAACAAACTTGTTAAAAACAACCTTGTAAGAGGTTTACCATCAAAAGTCTTTTCATGTGATGATCATTGTGTTGCTTGTCTTAAAGGCAAACAGCACAAAACTTCTCATAAGTCCAAAGAGTTAAATACAATTTCTTCTTGTCTCCAGTTATTGCATATGGATCTGTTTGGTCCTACAAATGTTATGAGTATAGGCAAGAAATCATACTGCTTGGTTATTTTTGATGATTACTCTAGATTTACTTGGGTTTATTTTCTAAGGACTAAGGATGAGACAAGTGGACTGATCAAATCCTTTATCCTAAGAATTGAAAACCAAACAAATCAAAAAGTAAAAGTCATTAGATCAGACAATGGAACTGAATTTAAAAATCTTGATCTAAACACCTTTTGTGAAGAAAAAGGCATTGAGAGACAATATAGTGCTCCTAGGACTCCACAACAAAATGGAGTTGCTGAGAGAAGGAATAGGACACTAATTGAGGCTGCTAGATCTCTGTTAGCAGATTCAAAACTGCCAATTACTTTCTGGGCAGAAGCAGTTAATACTGCTTGCTATGTCCAAAACAGAGTACTAGTAGTCAAGCCTAAAAACAAGACACCTTATGAACTTTTAAATAAAAGAAAACCCTTTATTGGATTTTTCAAACCTTTTGGGTGTCCTTGTACAATTCTCTATACCAAATCTCACTTAGGAAAGTTTGATAGCAAGGCAGATGATGGTTTTCTTGTTGGGTATTCATCTCAGAGTAAGGCTTACAGAGTTTTTAATTCTTCTTCCAGAATAATTGAAGAAAGTGACAATGTCAAATGCAATGAGAATACACCAAATCCAATTGGGTCTGGTCCTCAGTGGTTGTTTGACATTGATTCACTAACTAACTCTTTTGGTTTCAGTAGTAATGATTATGTAGGTTCAGGAAGTGGAGGATCAGGGACTACACAAGTTCAAGACAGTATACCTCAGTCTATGATCTTTCCCATACCTTCAGTGGATCCTGTTGAAGACTGTGAAAAGGAGCCAACTACTGAACCAAATCAGAGTGAAGAAGAAAGAGGAGATGAGGAGAGTCTAGAAAATAAAGAATCAAAAGTAGTTGCTGAAATCACCTCAGTTGAGTTGAATGACTCCAATCTAGAGGTGGGACTCAATGAAGAACATAGTCATCAAACAAGAACACAAAAGAATCATCCTCCTCAGCTGGTAATAGGAGATATCTCTTCTCCTATGATGACTAGAAATCAAAGCAGGCTGCAAGATATGCAAGACCAACAGCATACAGTGCTTTCTTACTTTCTATCCCAACTTGAGCCTAAGAAGGCTTATGATGCTATGAAAGATTCCAGTTGGATAGAAGCCATGCAAGAAGAGCTGCTACAATTCAAGCTGCAAGATGTTTGGGATCTGGTAGACCTTCCTAAAGGTCAAAGAGCAATAGGCACAAAATGGGTCTTCAGAAATAAGAGAGATGAGAGAGGAATAGTAATAAAGAACAAAGCAAGGTTGGTGGCACAAGGGTATACACAAGAACAAGGAATTGATTATGATGAAGTTTTTGCACCAGTGGCTAGGATAGAAGCAATCAGATTGTTCCTGGCCTATGCTTCTTATATGAAGTTCAAAGTCTACCAAATGGATGTAAAAAGTGCATTTCTGTATGGCTCAATTGAAGAAGAAGTATATGTCTGTCAACCACCAGGGTTTGAAAACCCAAGCTATCCAGACAGAGTATACAAACTGAAGAAAGCACTTTATGGAGTGCATCAAGCACCAAGAGCATGGTATGACACTCTGTCATCCTATCTCTTGGAAAATGGCTTTGAAAGAGGAGTCATTGATAAGACTCTGTTCATCAAGAGAAAGAAGAAGGACATCTTGCTGGTCCAAATCTATGTGGATGATATCATCTTTGTATCCACAAGAGACAATATGTGCAAGGAGTTTGAGGATCTAATGCATCAAAGGTTCAAAATGAGTTCCATGGGGGAACTTACTTTCTTCCTTGGACTCCAACTCCAACAGAAATTAGATGGTATATTTATCTGTCAGTCTAAGTATGTGCAGGACATTCTAACCAAGTTTGGTTTCTCAGACTCAAAGCCTGCCAGCATACCTATGGAGACACACAAGCAGATAACAGCAGATCTTGAGGGGGGGATATGGATGTTCATCATTATAGATCCATGATTGGATCTCTCATGTATCTTACAACCTCTAGGCCAGACATAATGTTTCCAATCTGTGTGTGTGCAAGATTTCAAGTTAGTCCAAAGCAATCACACTATCAAGCTGTTAAGAGGATATTCAGATATCTCAAAGGGCAACCTAGATTGGGACTTTGGTATCCTCATGACTCATCATTTGACCTACTTGCATACTCAGACAGTGATCTAGGTGGAGCAAACTTGGACAGAAAATCTACTTCTGGAGGATGCCAGTTTTTGGGTGCAAGACTAGTGTCATGGCAGTGCAAGAAACAAACCACAGTGTCCACATCTACAACAGAAGCAGAGTACATAGCAGCTGCAAGTTGCTGTTCTCAAGTCTTATGGATTCAGAATCAAATGCTGGACTATGTGGTAACCTTTCTACACACTCCAATCTTTATTGATAATAGCAGTACTATTAGCATTGTTAATAATCCTGTCAAGCACTCAAAGACAAAGCACATTGAGATCAGGTATCACTTTATAAGAGACTGCAATAAAAAGAAGCTTATTCAAGTTGTAAAAGTTCATACTGATAACCAGTTTGCTGATCTATTCACCAAAGCCTTTGATGTGGGTAGATTCACTTTCTTGGTAACAAGTGTGGGAATGATCAACTCTGAATAAGCTCATACTTAAAAAGTGGTTCCATACCTGTATATAGTTTATGTTTGGTGTTACTAATCTTCTTTCTCAGGAAATGTATAGCAGTACTCAGTTCATCACAAGCTTAAAAGTGTAAGTATGGTTAATGCTGCCAGTGCAGTGTTAATACTGCCAGTGCACAGTTAATACTGCTAGTGGTTAATACTACTAGTTAGTTAATACTGCTAGTGGTTAATACTGCTCTCAGTTAATACTGCTAGTTAGTGAATACTGCTCTAGGTTAATACTGCTTATGTCCCGAATACTATAAATACCCTTTGCCCGCCTAAAAGTTCATAACGACTCTTTGCATACTGTTCATCTTCTCTCTCACTCTTTTCTCTCAAGTGTCCAGTGCTCGCTAGTCAAGAATCCTTGCGTACAGATGGCTTCAATGATGTTTATTGATGAGCACAACGAGATAGCCATGCTCCAAAAGCCAAAACAAGCCGAAGGTTTTTACCAGATAGTCGATTTTCGGAGGTCAAGCCACATCGCTCATGCTCTCACTGTGTCCCCTACCATCTACATAGAGCATCAAAGGCAATTCTGGGCCACTGCCACTACTAGCACTGAAAACGGAGTACCGTGCATCAAAACAAGGGTTTGTGACAAACCCTTGATAGTTACTGAGGAGACCATTCGCATCTATTTACGTCTAGACGATGCTTCAGGTATATCTTCTATTCCAAATGAGGAGTTATTTTCAAACCTCACCAGAATGGCGTATGAAGGCCAAATGGGGATTTTCAAGTTTTTCAAAGCTCAATTTTCACCCCAATGGAGGTTCTTTGTTCATACCCTGATGCACTGTATTTCCAAGAAAACTACAGGCTGGAGCCAATTTAGCAGCCCCATTGCCTATGCTTTGGTTTGTTTATCTATTGCTCGAAAATATAATTTTTCTCTAATGATCTTCAATGATCTTGTCTCAAACCTGGACAATAAAAAGAGTTTCTTCATGTATCCCTGGTTTGTCCAGGCAGTTATAACTAATGAATTGACGGATATACCTCACTTTGATGAGGTATATGTACCTAAACCCCCTAAAGGCAAGGTCTTCTCAAACATGAGGAGATCTGCTAGGGACTCGGAAGGAGTTGACACCCCATTGTTCTCAACAATGATGGTGGTGTCCCAACCACAAGAAGGTATGGCCTCAGGGTCAAGGCCCTCATTAGACCAACCCACTGAGAGCCAATCCCAACCTTCACTCTCTCAAATTTTTCCTCAGTCCTTTGCTGCTAAACCCACTCCAATGATAACCAAGACTTATGTCAAGAGAAAGGTACACAAGGCTCCTTCCCTTGTTGTACCTACTATTAACCAAGAGCCTCAACGCCCTCTATTGGAGCATTCTCCAATAGAGAATATCCAAAGGGAAACCAATAGGGTGTCTCCCAACCCTGAGGAGGTGCTCTCTAAGGAGATGGAAGAGCATATGGGTGAGAAGGCTGCCACTACTTCTGCTAGCACAGAGAAGGACAGTGGTAACATCTCTAAGACCTTCCCCATGGCAACTTTGGGTGAGAAATCAACCAAAGGACCCCGGCGCCAAGAAACCAAGGGGGTAGTTGGTGCTTCTGCTAGGCAGAAGGCCACTACTAAAAGATCCAAGGATCCCTCAAGGATGGGAAAAACATCCAAACAGGGTGAGGACAGATCTGAAACTGATGAATTAATGGCAAAAGATTTCAATGATCCTTCAAGGGTGGGTAAAACACCTAAAGAAGGTGAGGATAGCTATACTAATTTGGAATTGTTGGAAGCAATAGCCAACATCAATGTTGATGTGATTAATCAAGGAAAAGAAATCAAGGCATTGCAGCAAGTGGTCATCTCCCAACAAGAGCAGATTTCAAAACTCAAGCAACTTGTGGGAAAGCTCCTTGCCAAGAAAAGAAGAAAATAGTTTGTTCTAAGGAGGAGAGAGGGGGCAAACAAAAAGGAGGAGGTAAATGCTTCCAAAAAGGGGGAGAGTTCAAGTTCAGACAAGTTGGATCAACATATTGAAGGAGAGTTTGTTGAAGCACATGGAGAGTTTGCTGAAGAAAAAGCTGAAGGTGTGATAGAAACAGAAACAACACTAGCAGCAGTAACAACCCCAGCAGCAGAAACGGTTACTACTGCTGAGCCAAAAGCAGCAGCAGAAACTGTTAGTGCTGCTGAAACTTCACAAGCAGCAGTAACAGGGTTAACACCAGCAGAGATTGAAGTAGCAGAGATGCTTATCAAAGCAAAGAATGACACTCCCAAAGCAAAGGGAGTGGTCATAAATGAAGGGGGAGCAAAGAGAACAGAAAAGAAAGACATGGCTGCAGATGCAAAAAGAAAAGGGAAAGAAAAGATGATAGAAGCTGATCAACCAACCAAAAAGCAAAAGATGGTTGAGTCAGATGAAGCATTAGCCAATAAACTGCAAGAAGAGTTAGATCAAGCAGAAAAAGAGCAGGTTGATAAAGACAGAGAGATAGCCAGAGCACTAGCCAATGAATTAAATGAAGCATTTCAGAAAGGGTTGGAAACAGAGAAAGCAAAGCAAAGAGCAATAAGCTTGAGAAAGGCTATGATGGCCAGATCAAGTGCAAAGAAGAGAAGGCCTTCACAAACTTACCTTGCAACTCAGGAAAGAAACAAGATGATAACTTTCTTGAGGAGTGCAATTGGTGTGAAGAAAGAAATGTTTGTAAAGATAACTTTTGATCAAGTCAAGGGATTATATGAGAAAGAAATGGGAAAATTGAAGAGTAATGAAAAGGATAGAGTGGAGTTTGAAAAGAAAGCCAAGGAGAGGCATGATGTGAACATTAATCAACCCTTCCCTGAAAGTGAAGAGGGAACTCCAACAAAAGAAAAAGCAGAGAAAAAGGAAGAAAAGAAGAAGGAAGCTTCTATAGGGCAAAGTCAAAGGAGTCTGAAGAGAACTAAGATGATGGCTAAAAGAAAGAAAACTGACAAGAAGCCTAGAGTAGAAGAAGAGAAAAAGGTTGCTGAAGAAGAAGAGGCACCTAAGAATGAAGAAAAGAAAGCTGAATTTCAGGAAGTACCACAGAGTTCAGATGTTAATATGTACATGGTGGTAATGGATAAAATTCCAAAGCCTATCACAGCTGAACCTGTTGGATTCAAACCTCCTGAAGTTATCCATTGGGATACTATGGAGGTGGATGGTAAAGAGTATATCAGATTGAAAAGAAAGGATGAGAAGTACTATGTGTTTGCAACATGGAACAAAATTGTCAGAGAATGTTCAAGATCTGATTTGGAAGAAATGTTTGAAGTTGGTATGAAGTTACATGCAGATCAGTTGAAAGCTCCAGGGTTACCAATTGTGAAGCTGGTTATGGAGTATTTGTGCATGTTATTTAATCCAGAAGCAATAAAGCATTTAATCAGAGATGTGTTTGAAACTGTTAGAGGATGGACTCTGTATGAAAGGAGTGGAGTCTATGAATTGGCCATGGATACTTTTCACATGGAGTATTACTTGGTGGATGGGGTCTACAATCACACACGTCTGAAGCTTCATGCAATGTTAAAGAAGAAGTTGGGTTATGCACCAAATTCAGAAATGGCAAAGTACCTAATTCAGAGAACTATCAATCAGAGCATGGGATTGGATCCTAACATTGGAGTGAATCAATGAAAGTTTTGGAAGCATCTGAAGAACTTGACTTCTTTTTCTAAAAGTCAAGTTAGGGGGAGATTGTTGGAAACTGAAGATGTGACCAAGTCATTAATGCTGCTAGTTAAGAGTTAGTACTGCCAGAGGATCTCAAAGTTAATACTGCTAGGTATTACTACTTCTAGTAGAATTAATATTGCTAGTCAAAGTTAGTGCTGCTTGAACAAAGTTAGTACTGCTTAGCTAGTTAGTACCGCTAGTGGTTAGTACTGCTTAGTAGTTAATGCTGCCAAGACTCAGTTAATGCTTCCAAGGTGATCAAGGTGATTAATGCTGCTTCTGAGATAATCTGAAGATAATGTTGAAGAGACCGCGTCTGGAGATAAACATGGAAAGCTTGAAGATAATTATGAAGATTATTTTGAAGATCTTTTTATATTTAGTAATTATCTATTATTATTCAATGTTATATAGAATAGAATAGAATTGATAGAATATAGAATAATTCTGTATTTTTTGTTCTAGAGAGAGAATCAACCTCAAGGCATCGTTCCTAATTCTAGAGAAGTAGAATTCGTCTTGAAAGAATCTGTTCTTCAAGATTGAGGTTGTTAGTGAAAATCTTGTAACTTCAATCATTCAATACAAGTTTACAAGTTGTGATCATTGATTCATACTGTTTTTCTATTTATTAAATATTAAAGTGTTTTTCCGCAACTTCTATAATATTGTTTCTGAGTATTTATAATTCTTGTTGAGAATTCGATCCTGACAAGTACCGAACACGTGGATATCCCGCCCAATATTTCCATCACAGATGCATTGTCGTATTGAGGTTGACACCTAACAGGGTACTAAGATTCCCGATCTTACATTTCTAACGGACAGACCACAATATTCCCTTGCTCACGCAAGCCCATCAAGACGATGTGCTAGCAATGTATAACATGATGTCTAACGGACCATCGACCCATCAAATCCAATCCAACCATACCCTGAATCATACAAGACCTTATTCGCAGGTTTACCGAAGCATAAAGATCATCTCTTAATTAACCGGGGGACAAAATCTAATACCACCACTATTCATGCATGACCGGATTCAAAATTTGAAACCCAAATTCAAGGTTGACCACAAGTCGGATCATCTAACGCTTCAAATCCCAAGGACTCCTCCAGTCCCTTAATTGCAACTCCTTTCACGATAGGGGTTTTAAATCTATAGCCCTAATGAGTTCAAGGTTTTTTTCAACCAGTATGCCAATTTGAAATTTATAAAACTTTCAAATACATAAGTTTTATAACAATTAATCATGCGGTAAAATACACTACCGTTCATTCGATAGGTTTCAAAATTGATCACCAACACTACGCATATAAAACCATTTCCAAAACTCATTTAGTCAGTACTCAGGTTAATATGGACAATAATAAAAGATGCGCAACAAAATTTTAAATGGACTACCATAGTCCTAGCATGCATCAATTTATACTATGTATATGAAAAATAATTTTTCGCACTATAACCTGTGTAACAAACTGTTTGTACCATTCCAAAAGAGAAATTCACAATTTCAACTTTAAAATCTTCTCCTTTAAAAACACAAAACGTCGGAGGATAAAATCCCCAACAAGGCCCATTTACGTCCGTTTATTTCCCTAAATTTAGCAACACGATAGGAATGTAAATAAATTTTAAATTGAGTTTAAAACTTTGAGTCGCACAAATAAAACACACTTGACCAAAATAGTAACTACAACGACATGAACACCGATAATTCATTTAATGCATTGCGGAAAATTTCTAACAGTAAAAGCAACTAAAACATGTCCTGAGAAAAAGTTCTATCTGAAACAACATAAATCTTTTATACGTTTACTCACACCGACAGCATAATTCAATCCAAATATGAATAGTATACAACGATTAACACTTGTATAAAGCCCAAAGATAAATCACATAATATTGAAACTTCCTCAAAATAACATATGGGATGACATCTATGAACAAAACCCATAAATTAACGCACACGATAATGCATGTACACATGTTCCAAAATTTATCTATGCGACGCAAAATGTCGTACGATAAGACACCATAAAACCAAAATGAATTTTCATAAAACTCATTAACGCTAAAATTAAGCGATGTCAAAATTTTCATTTCCCAACATAAAAGCATAAGACGACAATAAGTTTAAAAATGTTAAAATTCTAAAACCACAACGTACGAATAAAGTGATCATTTTCAACAAAACTTTCATGAGACACGACGCCCAAAAAACTCGTAAATTTACACGCAATAAAATTAAAACTCACGCATCTCCAATTACACTCACGCCCCCAAAACGTCGCAAAACTCTACTCCATAAAATTCAACACGACTC
The DNA here is from genome assembly GCA_954870635.1 of Arctium minus. Lineage (NCBI taxonomy): Eukaryota > Viridiplantae > Streptophyta > Magnoliopsida > Asterales > Asteraceae > Arctium > Arctium minus. The sequence continues at coordinate 123,336,528 of OX941082.1, forward strand.
ATACAGACCAAAAGTCCCAAGAAAATTCTGACTCAAGAACATGGGAACAACTCTTCCTTTAAGACCTTAACATACGTGGAGGAGATCCAATGTCAAGGTAAAAAATTCCACAGTTACTTGCCTAATACCCCAAATGACATTAAACACGGATCTTATAATATCTAAAAATAGCGTTAAACATAAAACGTCGACGAAGAGATTTTCAATATAAATTTGCAACCGCGTGCAACAATCATGCCTGTTTAAGCTCACGGTTTAAAATTTGATGAGTGCTAAATGTTTTGCCAAGACCTTATAATGTAACTCACTTTATGTTTTGAGAACATGAAAAACAATTTATGCAAACTCATTTTAGAAATAAACTTAGTGCATGAATTTGGTCAGCACTCACATCTTAGGATTACGCTTCTCAATTTTCCGTCATACTATTATTATCCGGATGCATCAAACATCTTAGAGCAACATTCACACTAATTTGGTCAACTTACGATTTCTCCTTGAAATAGAGTCAATTCAACCAATAACTCCGACTCAATATGATCAACTTAATGTATTCCTCGCGCTTAACTATCACTCAGAAGTCACATTACTATGAACATCAACCCTTCTTTAGATCACTCGCTTAGAAACCTTCTCACTACCCCAATGGTCATCATACCAAGGTAGTTCAAGTATACACATGTAGCATGAAGGTTCACCATAACACTGGTCAGGTGCCATTATGAACATGTCGTACATGATCATCCTTGCGACCCTCGACAAGTTTCCCGTTTCTAGCGACTTGATCAACCCCAAAATATCTTATCTTAAGGTACCTAGTGTGCAATTTCGCTTACAATCACTCAAAAGAATGCTAGCTTGAGTCTAGGCATCCAAAAGTCAATACCTAATTCTCTCAAACTTAAGTTCTGATACCAACTTGTAACACCCTCAATTCTAGAAATAGCAACTAATTTAAAATTTTCTAAATACGTCGATAATTGGTTCATCTACAATCACAATCTAAGATTTAACCTCAATACATACAATTCATACTATACATACAGTCTATAATAAGAACGGGTGCTACTAAAACCCAATAATAGTCACTATCTCCAAACTGCGGAAGACTTCACCAACTAATTACACTTGCACAAAGCTAAGGCTCAACTCTTCATAGCTGCTAGAACCAAACCCCAACTGGAATCTGATGCACATGCCGACAAACAAAAAGGTTAGGCTTAACTCCTAGTGAGCTCAAGAGTTTTCAAAATTTATAAATGAATCGTTAAAAAGGTAGAATGCAATTAAAATCATAATCTTTCAAAATGATATGCTTCAATCATAATGCAAAACAAGCCAAAGGCCCAACAATTTACGTAAACCCCAAATGAAAGCCCGTAATAAACATTGAAACACGTTTGACCAACTATCATGCAAACACAACGAACAAAAGTATGATTAACTCAAATCTCATCATTGGTTAAGGCAAAACATTTTCCAAATGAACTCATACCCTTATATTTCCAAAATGCCTCATAACACGATAATATGCATTTTCCGAAAGGTTTATAAGATCAAATACACAAAATGACACTTACGTCAAATGAACTCCAATTATATATTAAGGTTTAGAAAATGTGGGATAAACTTACCACCTAGGTTTTGGTGAAAACCTAGAAAACCCTAAGTGAAGCTTGAGGTTGAAATCATCAAAGAAACATTTCAACATCATCTATTTACCAAAATTCTCAAAGATCCCAAAATGGATGTTTCACCATGTTTATAAAACTAAACATTTCAAAATAACTAAAACTTATCAGGTGATCAGCAGTTAACAATTTCATGTAAAACACAAAACACTTTAAAATGAACATTTTGGCATGTACACCCTTTTCACAAATCAACTTGAACTCACCTCGCTAGATTTAGGCTAAATCTAGATTTTACCCCAACTTAAGCTCCTTTGAAGAATTCCGAATCCACAAGCAAATCCTTCCGAAACCTAGATACACAATTTCCACTCATAAACAAACGCATTTAACCATTTAGAATCGATCCCGAAACACTTTACATCAAAATCCCCATTTTGGTCAAAACCCTAATTTTGACCTAAATCTTCTAAAATCTTACCAACCGAAACTGAAGGAATCAAACACTAGAAATTCATCAATAAAGCATTTACATCACCTATTAAGGTTTAGAAAAGGTGGGATAAACTTACCACCTAGGTTTTGGTGAAAACCTAGAAAACCCTAAGTGAAGCTTGAGGTTGAAATTGAAGATGAAGATCCTTGTTATTTAGCTTCCATCCTTGCACCTGGTAGGTTAATGCTACATAATAACTTGGGGGTTTGAGGATTTAGAACTCCAAAACACAATGGATGAAGAAGATGGGTCTTGGGAGGGTTTTGGGAGAGTTGGGGAGAAAATGAGAAGTGAAGAATGAGAAAAAGAGGCTGAACCCCGTATTTACAGCAGGTTGCCCCCACCATGCGACATTGCCAGGCGACTATGCCCAGGGCAATGTCACCTGGCATTTTCGCCAGCTTTCCCCAGGCTGCTGCTTCCCTCCTGTGACTGTGACTCGTCATAGTAACCGGGCATTGTAGCCGGGCCTGAACCAAGCCCCGAAACTCGACTTTTTCAACGCCAAAACCTCCGATACTTCAAGGGACTTTAAATAATGATTTTCCAACAAAAATCCCGTTAATTTCAAGATACAAAAACGTTCGGGTGGCTTTTACTTACCGAAAATTACGGTGTTACAAATATAAACACTTAGGTGTTAGACATAGCATGATTCCTGAATTAATCATGAATGGGGTGATTTCGGTTGAATTTGTTTGGTCACAGCAAAATCTAGTGGACCACTTGACGAAGGAGTTAGCTAGGGCCTTGGTTCACAAGTCGGTGATAACGATGAGATTAAAGTCTATCTAACTCTTTAACAATGAGATACCCAATTCCCTTCTAATACAACGTTAGAAGTTGAATTCAATGGGAAGAATAACTCTAAGAGATTGGAGCATAAGTTGTTCATCCCAAGGTATGTGCTCGGTACTTCAAGTGAAGAAGGTTGATGTTATACTTCTTAATAGTTCTTCTATAAAAGTGCATGTGCAGGTGCATGATGAAAATAACTACCTATATGAGTCTGAGTGTGGCCGTTTCAAGAACTTGGACTTGGCTTTGTCTACACTCACGAATGGATAAGGATACATGACCTATTATAGTGTCAAGTTTGAACTTTAGAGAGTCATTTAAATTCATGTTTATGTTATTTTTTGCTACTCAAATGGATTGAAGGGTTCAATCTAGAGAACGTCCAAATTTTCGAGTATTTGAAATGTGTAATTTAATAATATGGAAATTCAATTTTCCAAGATATTTTTAATTATGCATGAGTTTGTTTTCCTATATTAATAATAGTTTGTAAATCAAGGACTGCACTAAAATAGGGGAGGAATGTTGGTGATTTTAATAAAATCATCGGTTCAATTTATGTAATTGGACTCGCAAAGAGAATATAGGGTTGTTAGTTAATTAAGCTATAACACGGACTAGGACGTGTGGAGTGCACACATGTGTAAATTAACTAGAACTTGGATCGTTGGATGGATTAATATCGTGAGCACAAACTGTGCTTGGAAACAGAAGGTTGTGCACGGGTCATGCATTTCCTCCTGAAAAGAGCACAGGTCGTGTGTTTATTGTCAGAGTGTTATCAGCTAGTGTTATCAGTTGGTCAACATGGGTCATGCGTTTGTTGTCAGAGTGTTATCAGACGGTTAGCACGAGTCGTTCATTTTTTCACTTGAAAAGAGCATGGGTCATGCGTTTATCGTCAGTAAGTTATCAGCTGATCAGTATTACATCAGTTGATGGGTTCTTCACTTGAAAAATACATCATGATGGGTTCTTTAACTAATGGGTTCTTCAACTGATATACTGTTAATGCCAAAAATTGTCTAAAAGGTAACTTAAGGTTGATGTGGAGATTTTAACAACTAAAGAAAGGAATCAAGAGACAGAACGTGCGACAAAGATAAAAATAAAGGGACAAAAGATTTGGTGACGCGGAAAAACCTCAACGAGGAAAAAACCGCGAAAGATTAATAGGGTCGTCAATGTACTATGGTTGCCAAGCAGGGGCGATGTCCTTGCGTATTATACGTTGGGGTTACAATGGTTTTTAATATAAGCAAAAATCTACTCAAATGACAATAACAATCGTGTGTCAAAAATAAAATGCTTCAATCGTGCGTTTGGATATAGCGTCGTATGTTCCTTTAGAGAGATTTGATTAGTAAACTTGTATGCTTCAGATTGCCTCTACTTGAATGAGGTTAAGATCTTTGTATTTATAGTCATGATTGTCATAAATGTTTCCTTGAATACTTTGAGTAACAGTTGGAGACTTTAATGATCTTGATGTCTTCTGTCGGTTATAGTCGTTGGTCTTTAAGGACATTGGGTATGCATTAAATGGACAAAGGAAAACGCTTTGTCGTACGTTAATATCATCGTGTTGGTAAGGAATCTAACGATCATCGTATGAAATATGCATATAATCGAAGGTCTTAATTAACGCTCAACCTATGTTTCCAAAAGTGGCGACAAGACTTGTAAATATATACAATCGACAGGACCTTATCTTAATACAAGGTTCGTCATGAGAAATGTATCATAAATGCTTTCTGTCGTGGTCGTGGATTTCGACTCAAACAGTTTGCCCTCAAAATTCAAAATAAAGCAGCAAATTCGAATTTTGAATTTTAAATTTTTGTTGAAAAATATTTGGCGGTTACTACGTGTCGATTAGGGAGACGTTCTAGTCACTTCATAACCGAATCGGTTCGTCTTCAACGAGATTAGCGAGGTTGGTAACTGACATGCGTGATGTCATGGTGACGTTGATTGCATGAGTGACAGTTGGGGAGACAGGTGTCGATGATCTAGCGATGCATATGAAAAGGCGTGGACACGTGTCGACGATCGATCGACCCGACCTGACATCTCTTGAGCGTATAAATAGAAGTATTCATCAAATCGTTTCCTTTTACGCTTCCAGAATTTTTAGAGATAGAGATTTCCTTTGATTTCCCCTGCGAATCATTTCCAAAAACTGCAAAATCTCGGATCGAGTTAGTTTTTGTGGTTTTAGGGCGTCTATTTAAGGTGCGACTTCTCCTTTTCCTTTTATGCGACGTAAAACCCTTGCTAGGAAACCTAGAAAGGATTGGGATATCCTAGGTCTTTCTGAGTTGAAAATAAGTTTGACAGGTCTTAGTATCTCAAAAGAGCCTGTGAGTTTGATTAGGGATCAAGACAATCTAGACGCTTTCAGGATATTAGCACAAATCCCTACTAGTGTTAAGTTAAACACCATTGGTCAGGTTCGTCCTGACATGTTCCCAAATGGATACTTCATGGTATACGAGTACCCATTCAAAATCGGCTTTAAATGGTCGTACTCGCCTTTGTCGAAGCTTTTCATGCTCACGTTCGGTCTAGCACTAAGGAAATTAATGCCCCAATTTTGGAGAGTCGTTCAAGTCATTGAACGACTTATGGGGGTTTGGGAGTCGCCCTTCAACATAAACGACCTCCTCACGGCTTACTAGGTTAAGGAGGATGGGTACCACCAATATAGCCTGTTTTAAAAGTATCGAGGTGACCGTACCTTGGTCCTGAATACTACGGTCATGACCGTAAGTGGAAGGCCAGGTACGCGTTTGTGTGTGTCACATCGCTGGATCCAGACAACGATTGGATTAAGGCCGACTGCAATAAATTGAGTAAGGGTTTTTAATCGTTGTCGTATGACTCATATTTATTTACTTATTTCTAAATGTTTCCTTGTTTTTGTGTCAACATCCATCAAATTTGAAGAGGTGAAGCCCAACGGTGATTCTGTCGCCAAGATCAGTCGATTCTTGGGGTTTAGCGCCGACAAACGTTCGTTCTTCTCACGCCATTTGGTGGACGAAGACGACGAAGACGTGACCATAATCGAACCTTTAGAGGTCGAGGTCAAGGAAGGTCGAGAAGAGGAAAAAGATACAGAGGAAGAGATGGCAGGTAAGAAAAATGTTGATCTTTCCTTTCCTTTATTTCGCATTGTCTAGACAATCTTCTGACTTTCCTTTTGTTTTCAGGAAGCTCACCCACGAAACCATCGACTGCTGCCGCTAAGAGGGCGGCCCAGCTGGAATCGGCCCGAAAGGGTCGAGAGAAGAGGAAGGCGGCCTTGACCACCGGGCCAGGGTTTCCTAAGAAGACAAGGATGACGGTCTCGAGGGAACTGTCGTCGAAGGAGTGCGACGTGTCAAAGTTCGCCACTCCGGAGAAGACGAAGACTCCTGCGGGCGTGATCGACGCGACTCCAATCAACACAGCACCTCCAGAGGTGACGGAGATACCTTCGGAAGACGTTCAAGATCTGTCGGTAACCCAACAGGCTACACCGGCTGCTACCCCGACTTCTTCGTCGGTCGACAAGAGAAAGGGGTGAGGTCACGATGGTTAACTTTACGTTGCCGTCAGATTTCATGGCTGATAACGTCCTTGATAGGGCAAAGATTTTTCCTCATCTGGGGAAATATCACCTCCCTTCTTTCAAAGAAGGTTTCCAAGGCATTTTGGGAGACGATATTGGGTCCAACGTCGCTGGACTCACGTTCATGGTAAGTGTCAGAACTTACTTTTGTATTTTTTTGTCATTTGTCGTGTGTTAATGTCGTTGGTCTTATGTCGTGTGTTTTTCCTTACAGGCGTTCCAAGCCACTCTTAGCCAGTATTATCAGATGGAGAAAGTGAGGCGTCTAGTGCCGGCAACCCTTGAAAGAGAGAAGGTGTCCTTAGGAATGGAGCAGGTGGCTCTGGCTAGGGAGAAGGCAACCTTGGCGAAGGAAAAGGCAGTTGGGATCGTGCGGAGTCTCTGTCCGTACGAGTTGACGACGCTCTAAATGTTCTAGAGGTCGCCGGACATGATAGGACCAAGCTGCAGACTCGTCTGAACTAGTCACTAGAGTTGCTGGCGGGGTCAAGGGCAGAGCTGGAGAGGACCCAGGGGTCTTTTGCTGAGAAAGAAAATGAAGCCAAAGACACCAAGGCAAAGGAGGTGGAGCTCAAGGAGAAGGTGGAGGAGCTGAAGGAGGAGCTCAAGTCAATTGACGCTTTCACTCGATTGAATACCAAGGCTGCGATCATGAGGTGACATCTGGCAAGGAAGAACCCTCTCGCCAATGCCTCAGGGAAAATGGAGCTCTATTTGTCGAGGGTCGGGAATGAAAGGGATATGGATTTCGAAGACGACAAAGACGAGGAAGGTTTAGAGGTAGGAGAGGAGGCCTCCCAGGGTGAAGCTTCAGTAGAGGATCCTCCTCAGCCTTGAGCCTTGTTTATTTTATGTTTTTAGTCTTTTTATGTTTAGTTTTTAATGGTCGGTTGGTAGTTGAGCCTTCTGATGTAACCGTTTATTTTTTAACTTATTAATGCAAAACGGTTTTTATTTTACGATTCAACTGTAGAGCATTTCCATCTCAGAGTAAGTATAAACGTACGACATCACATGATAAGAAAATAAAACGCAAGTCAACCAAGAGAATACTTATGATAGAGAAATTAATTCTAAGTTAGATACATGAAATGTAAGATCTTTGCACTTGAGAATCGTACGACCAAGTAAATGTCATGACATACGACATAAACCTAGACACTTCAGATTGCCTCTGTTTGAATGAGGTTAAGATCTTTGTATTTATAGTCTTGATTGTCATAAATGTTTCCTTAAATACTTTGAGTGACGGTTGGAGACTTTAATGATCTTAATGTCTTCTGTCGGTTATAGCCGTTGGTCTTTAAGGACATTGATTCTGCATTAAATGGACAAAGAAAAACGCTTTGTCGTACGTTAATATAATTATGGTCGTAAGTGTTGGGAATTGAAGATGTGACCAAGTCATTAATGCTGCTAGTTCAGAGTTAGTACTGCCAGAGGATCTCAAAGTTAATACTGCTAGGTATTACTACTTCTAGTAGAATTAATACTGCTAGTCAAAGTTAGTGCTGCTTGAACAAAGTTAGTACTGCTTAGCTAGTTAGTACTGCTAGTGGTTAGTGCTGCTTAGTAGTTAATACTGCCAAGACTCAGTTAATGCTTCTAAGGTGATTAATGTTGCTTCTGAGATAATTTGAAGATAATGTTGAAGAGATCGCGTCTGGAGATAAACATGGAAAGCTTGAAGATAATTATGAAGATTATTTTGAAGATCTTTTTATGTTTAGTAATTATCCTTTATTATTCAATGATGTATAGAATAGAATAGAATTGAAAGATACAATTTGAATAATTCTGAGTTTTTGTTCTAGAGAGAGAATCAACCTCAAGGCATCGTTCCTAATTCTAGAGAAGTAGAATTCGTCTTGAAAGAGCCTGTTCTTCAAGATTGAGGTTGTGAGTGAAAAGCTTGTAACTTGAATCATTAAGTAAAGTTTGCAAGTTGTGATTCGTACTGTTTTTCTGTTTATTGAATATTAAAGTGTTTTTCCGCAACTTCTTTAATATTGTTTCTGAGTGTTCATAATTCTTGTTGAGAATTCGATCCTGACAAGTGGTATCAAAGCATGTTCTCTCAGAAACATTCATTCAATAATCATGGAAAACTTTGCAGAATCAAACAATACTCTTGTCTCTAAGGTTCCAATGCCCAAACCCAATGAGTTTGACATGTGGAAGATCAGAATCAGGCAATACATTCTCCTCACTGACTACTCAATGTGGGATGTCATTGAGAATGGCCCCTCTACTGAAGGTCAGATTGGACCAGATGGGAAAAGACCTCCACCAAAGACAGATGGTGAGAGGAAGATCAGGCAGACAGAGATGAAGGCCTTGAGCACTCTACTCTTGGCCATCCCCAATGAATATCAGCATCAATTCTGCAACTGCACTGATGCTCAGATTCTCTGGAATGCTCTAGAGAAAAGATTTGTTGGAACTAAGAGCACCAAAAGAAATCAAAGGGATGTTCTGAAGCAGCAGTATGAGAACTTCACTTCTTCAAAGAATGAGTCTATGACTCAAACTTTTGACAGGTTCAACAAGCTTATTGGTGAACTGGCTACTGTTGGAGTGAAGATGGAGCAAGATGATATCAACAGGAAGTTCCTCAGGTCTCTTGGGGATGAATGGACTATGTACACTGTCTCATATAGACAGAGTGACAATCTGGAAGAGAAGGAACTAGATGATCTGTATAATTATCTAAGAGTTTTTGAATCTGAGGTAGAAGCTAAGAAGAAGCCCACTGGGTATATTCATAATGCTGCACTTCTATCAGCATCCACTGATACTACTGCCAACCCTGAAGCAGTTAGTGCTGCTAGTGGAGTGAATTCAGAAAAAGGCACTGAAACTGTCTTTGAAGCCTTTCTGTCCAGTCACAGCAACAACTCCTTGATTAATGATGATCTGGAACAACTTCACCCTGATGATCTGGAGGAGATGGACATTAAATGGCAGATGGCCATGTTATCTATGAGGGTGAATAAGTTTATTAAAAGAACTGGGAGGAACAACTTCTCTCAAAGAAGAGAAGATGGAGTTGGTTTTGACAAGACAAAAGTGGAATGCAATAAGTGCCACATGAAGGGACACTTTGCTAGAGAGTGCAGAAGTGGTGTGCCAAATAACAACCACCAACAAGCTCAGAATGGAGGCTACAATCAAAACAAGAACTCTGCTCAAGCCCTTGTTTCTCAACAAGGAATGGGGTTTGACTGGAGTGACCAAGCTGAGGAAGCCATTCAGAATCAAGCTCTTATGGCAGAGGTCTCTGATCTCCCCTCTAAGGTAATTTCTAATCTTTGTACTCAATCTTGCATAGACACTGTCAAAAGGTACAGGGATCACAACCAAAACATGTGTGATGACCTCAAAAGATTAGAAAAGGACAGAAGAGATTATGTGTTGATAGTTGAGAGGTTTGAAGAACAAATCAAAGGCTTCCAAGCCAATGAACTTCAACACTATTATGACACAAACTACTGGAAGTGGGAAAAGAATGAGTTAGAGACCAAACTGTCTAAGTCCAAAGAAGAGAATGATAAGTTGAAAGAAGAAATAGCTAAGGTTAAGCTTGATGTAGAAAAGTTTTCATATGCTTCAAAAGCAATGGATTCTCTTCTAAAGGCTCAGATTCATGATAAGATGAAGCATGGTGTTGGATACAACAACACACCCCCTCCTTACAACAACAACTACATCCCTCCTACATCAGACTTGTTAGAGACCAAGGAGAAAAAGGACTTGTCTGAGGAAGCCTTTAAGATAGATCCTTTGGATGAGGTGGTTGTTGAGGATATGACTGAGAAAGAAGCCAGTGAGAATAGGAACAATGCTGTGAGTAAAGAGATACCCTTAGAAAACAACATTGTTACCAATGAGAGTGGTGGAAGGATCTGGGTCAAGTCTAAAGAGATAGAGAAGACCAAAGGAAAGGCCAACAAGGTCCATTACAAACAGACCACTGTTGTGAATCCTGGCCCTTGTAAACAGTGTGCTTGCAATAAAACTGAGAGCCTAAATTCTGGTACAAAGAGAGGTAATCAAAGAAACTGGAATAATCAATGGACTCGGAAACAAGGAGTTGATCTGAGTAAAATAATCAGACCAAAACTGTTAGTACTGCTACATCAAGTAGTACTGTCGACAGGGATAGTGCTGCCAGAAGCAATACTGTTGCTACCAGTGTTAGTACTGCTGAAAATATTAATGCTTCTAACACTGTTAGTACTTCTTCAAAGGTTAGTATTGCTAAGCATGCAAGTGCTGTTAATGCAGTTAGTACTTCTAAAACCAGCACTGCTTCTAGCAAATGTGCATCCAAACCCATTATTGTGACAAAGTACTCCAGCAATGAGGAGTCAAAGTTTAAAAATCTTGTCAAGAAGGAATGTAAATATTTTGATGAGAAAGGGGTACCCAAGACCACTTTGGCTTGGGTTCCTAGTCAATATTAACTGATTTATCTTATGTGCAGGGCAACCAACAGCTCAAGGGGAAGAGCATCTGGCATGTTGATAGTGGTTGCTCTAGGCACATGACAGGCAACATGTCATGCCTTCAGGATTTCAAGCATATCAATGGAGGACATGTTTCATTTGGAGACAATCTTGCAGGTGGAAAAATAAGTGGAAAAGGTAATGTTACAAAAGGTAAGATGACATTTGAGGATGTCTACTATGTTGATCAGTTAAAGTACAACCTGTTAAGAGTATCACAGGTTTGTGACAAACAACATAGTATATTATTTACCAATACAGAATGTATGATCCTTACTCCAGGATTCAAGGTAGTTGATGAAAGCATGATACTACTTAGAACTCCAAGAAAGGACAATGTTTATTGTCTCGATATGGACAATGTTTCAAGTGATTCATCCCTGAACTGTGTTGTTTCAAAAGCTTCTATGGATGAATCCTATCTTTGGCACAGAAGGATGTGTCACATGAACTTCAAGTCAATGAACAAACTTGTTAAAAACAACCTTGTAAGAGGTTTACCATCAAAAGTCTTTTCATGTGATGATCATTGTGTTGCTTGTCTTAAAGGCAAACAGCACAAAACTTCTCATAAGTCCAAAGAGTTAAATACAATTTCTTCTTGTCTCCAGTTATTACATATGGATCTGTTTGGTCCTACAAATGTTATGAGTATAGGCAAGAAATCATACTGCTTAGTTATTGTTGATGATTACTCTAGATTTACTTGGGTATATTTTCTAAGGACTAAGGATGAGACAAGTGGACTGATCAAATCCTTTATCCTAAGAATTGAAAACCAAACAAATCAAAAAGTAAAAGTCATTAGATCAGACAATGGAACTGAATTTAAAAATCTTGATCTAAACACCTTTTGTGAAGAAAAAGGCATTGAGAGACAATATAGTGCCCCTAGGACTCCTCAACAGAATGGAGTTGCTGAGAGGAGGAATAGGACACTAATAGAGGCTGCTAGATCTCTGTTGGCTGATTCAAAACTGCCAATTACTTTCTGGGCTGAAGCAGTTAATACTGCCTGTTATGTCCAAAACAGAGTTCTAGTGGTCAAGCCAAAGAACAAGACCCCATATGAGCTTTTAAACAATAGAAAACCATTTATTGGTTTCCTTAAACCTTCTGGGTGTCCTTGTACTATTCTCGATACCAAAACTCACTTAGGAAAGTTTGATAGCAAAGCAGATGATGGTTTTCTTGTTGGGTATTCATCTCAGAGTAAGGCTTACAGAGTTTTTAATTCTTCTACTAGAATAATTGAAGAAAGTGACAATGTCAAATGCAATGAGAATACACCAAATCCAATTGGTTCAGGTCCTCAATGGTTGTTTGACATTGATTCACTAACTAACTCTTTGGGTTTCAGTAGTGATAATAATGCAGGATCAGGAAGCTCAGATTCAGGAATTACACAATCACACAGCATCATACCTCAGTCTGTGATTTTTCCCATACCTACAGTGGATCCTGTTGAAGACTGTGAAAAGGAGCCATCTACTGAACCAAATCAGAGTGAAGAAGAAAGAAGAGATGAGGAGAGTCAAGAAAATAAAGAAGCAGAAGTAGCTGCTGAAATCACCTCAGTTGAGTTGAATGACTCCAATCTAGAGGTGGGACTCAATGAAGAACCTAGTCATTAAACAAGAACACAAAAGAATCATCCTCCTCAGCTGGTAATAGGAGATATCTCTTCTCCTATGATGACTAGAAATCAAAGCAGGCTGCAAGATATGCAAGACCAACAGCATACAGTGCTATCTTACTTTCTATACCAGCTTGAGCCTAAGAAGGCTTATGATGCTATGAAAGATTCCAGTTGGATAGAAGTCATGCAAGAAGAGCTGCTACAATTCAAGCTGCAAGATGTTTGGGATCTGGTAGACCTTCCTAAAGGTCAAAGAGCAATAGGCACAAAATGGGTCTTCAGGAATAAGAGAGATGAGAGAGGAATAGTAATAAAGAACAAAGCAAGGTTGGTGGCACAAGGGTATACACAAGAAGAAGGAATAGATTATGAAGAAGTATTTGCACCAGTGGCTAGGATAGAAACAATTAGATTGTTCCTGGCCTATGCTTCTTATATGAAGTTCAAAGTCTATCAAATGGATGTAAAAAGTGCATTTCTATATCGCTCAATTGAAGAAGAAGTATATGTCTGTCAACCACCAGGGTTTGAAAACCCAAGCTATCCAGACAGAGTATACAAACTGAAGAAAGCACTTTATGGACTGCATCAAGCAGCAAGAGCATGGTATGACACTCTGTCATCCTATCTCTTGGAAAATGGCTTTGAAAGAGGAGTCATTGATAAGACTCTGTTCATCAAGAGAAAGAAGAAGGACATCTTGCTGGTCCAAATCTATGTGGATGATATCATCTTTGGATCCACAAGAGACAATATGTGCAAGGAGTTTGAGGATCTAATGCGTCAAAGGTTCAAAATGAGTTCCATGGGGGAACTTACTTTCTTCCTTGGACTCCAACTCCAACAGAAATCAGATGGTATATTTATCTGTCAGTCTAAGTATGTGCTGGACATTCTAACCAAGTTTGGTTTCTCAGACTCAAAGCCTGCCAGCACACCTATGGAGACACACAAGCAGATAACAGCAGATCTTGAGGGGAGGATATGGATGTTCATCACTATAGATCCATGATTGGCTCTCTCATGTATCTTACAGCCTCTAGGACAGATATAATGTTTTCAATCTGTGTGTGCAAGATTTCAAGTTAGGCCAAAGCAATCACACTATCAAGCTGTTAAGAGGATATTCAGATATCTCAAAGGGCAACCTAGATTGGGACTTTGGTATCCTCATGACTCATCATTTGACCTACTTGCATACTCAGACAGTGACCTAGGTGGAGCAAACTTGGACAGAAAATCTACTTCTGGAGGATGCCAGTTTTTGGGTGCAAGACTAGTATCATGGCAATGCAAGAAACAAACCACAGTGTCCACATCTACAACAGAAGCAGAGTACATAGCAGCTGCAAGTTGTTGTTCTCAAGTCTTATGGATTCAGAATCAAATGCTGGACTATGGGGTAACCTTTCTACACACTCCAATCTTTATTGATAATAGCAGTGCTATTAGCATTGTTAATAATCCTGTCAAGCACTCAAAGACAAAGCACATTGAGATCAGGTATCACTTTATAAGAGACTACAATGAAAAGAAGCTTATTCAAGTTGTAAAAGTTCATACTGATAACCAGTTTGCTGATCTATTCACCAAAGCCTTTGATGTGGGTAGATTCACTTTCTTGGTAACAAGTGTGGGAATGATCAACTCTGAATAAGCTCCTACTTAAAAAGTGGTTCAATACCTGTATATAGTTTATGCTTGGTGTTACTAATCTTCTTTCTCAGGAAATGTATAGCAGTACCCAGTTCATCACAAGCTTAAAAGTGTAAGTATGGGTAATACTGCCAGTACAATTTTACTACTGCCAGTGTTCAGTTAATACTGCTCTCAGTTAATACTGTTTTCAGTTAATACTGCTCTCAGTTAATACTTTTCTCAGTTAATACTGCTCTCAGTTAATACTGCTTTCAGTTAACACTGCTCTTAGTTAATACTGCTCACTGTTAATATTGTTTTCACTAAATTTTTAGGGTTAATACTGCTTATACTCTACAAGCTATAAATACCCTTTCCCCGCCTAAAAGATCATAACGACTCTTTGTCTACTGTTCATCTTCTCTCTCACTCTTTTCTCTCAAGTATCCAGTGCTCGCTAGTCAAGAATCCTTGCGTACAGATGGCTTCAATGGTGTTTATTGATGAGCACAACGAGATAGCCATGCTCCAAAAGCCAAAACAAGCCGAAGGTTTTTACCAGATAGTCGATTTTCTGAGGTCAAGCCACATCGCTCATGCTCTCACTGTGTCTCCTACCATCTACATAGAGCATCAAAGGCAATTCTGGGCCAATGCCACTACTAGCACTGAAAACGGAGTGTCGTGCATCAAAACAAGGGTGTGTGAAAAACCCTTGACAGTTACTGAGGAGACCATTCGCATCTGTCTACGTCTAGACGATGCTTCAGGTATATATCTTCTATTCCAAATGAGGATTTGTTTTCAAACCTCACCAGAATGGGGTATGAAGGCCAAATGGGGATTTTCAAGTTTTTCAAAGCTCAATTTTCACCCCAATGGAGGTTCTTTGTTTATACCCTGATGCACTGTATTTCCAAGAAAACTACTGGCTGGAGCCAATTTAGCAGTACCATTGCCTATGCTTTGGTATGCTTATCTACTGCTCGAAAATATAACTTTTCTCTGATGATCTTCAATGATCTTGTCTCAAACCGGGACAACAAGAAGAGTTTCTTCATGTATCCCAGGTTTGTACAGGCAGTTATAACCAATGAATTGACGGATATACCTCACTTTGATGAGGTATATGTACCTAAACCCCCTAAAGGCAAGGTCTTCTCAAACATGAGAAAATCTGCTAGGGACTCGGAAGGAGTTGACACCCCATTGTTCTCAACAATGATGGTGGTTTCCCAACCACAAGAAGGTATGGCCTCAGGGTCAAGGCCCTCATTAGACCAACCCACTGAGAGCCAATCCCAACCTTCCCTCTCTCAAATTTTCCCTCAATCCTTTGCTGCTAAACCCACTCCTATGATATCTAAGACTTATGTCAAGAGAAAGGTACACAAGGCTCCTTCCCTTGTTGTACCTACTATTAACCAAGAGCCTCAAAGCCCTCTATTGGAGCATTCTCCAATAGAGAATATCGAAAGGGAAACCATTAAGGTGTCTCCCAACCCTGAGGAGGTGCTCTCTAAGGAGATGAATGAGCATATGGGTGAGAAGGCTGCCACTACTTCTGCTAGCACAGAGAAGGACAGTGGTAACATCTCTAAGACCTTCCCCATGGCAACTTTGGGTGAGAAATCAACCAAAGGACCCTGGCGCCAAGAAACCAAGGGGGTAGTTGGTGCTTCTGCTAGGCAGAAGGCCACTACTAAAAGATCCAAGGATCCCTCAAGGATGGGCAAAACATCCAAAAAGGGTGAGGACATAACTGAAACTGATGAATTGATGGCAAAAGGTTCCAATGATCCTTCAAGGGTGGGTAAAACACCTAAAGAAGGTGAGGATAGCTATACTTACTTGGAATTGATGAAAACAATAGCCAACATCAATGTTGATGTGGTTAATCAAGGAAAGGAAATCAAGGCATTGCAGCAAGTGGTCATCTCCCAACAAGAGCAGATTTCAAAACTCAAGCAATTGGTGGGAAAACTCATTGCCAATAAAAGAAGAAAGCAGTTTGTTCTAAGGAGGAGAGAGGGGGCAAACAAAAAGGAGGAGGAGAATGCTTCCAAAAAGGGGGAGAGTTCAAGCTCAGAAAAGATGGATCAACAGATTGAGGGGGAGAATGTTGAAGCAAAGGGAGAGTTTGTTGAAGAGAGGGCTGAAGAAAAAGCTGAAGGTGTGATAGAAACAGAAATATTTGTTGAAGCAGCAGAAATTGGCAAAGCAGCAGTAAATAAGGCTGAAGCAGCAGAAACAACACCAGCAGCAGTAACAACCCCAGCAGTAGAAACTGTTACTACTGTTGAGCCAAAAGGAGTAGCAGAAACTGTTAGTGCTGCTGAAACTACACAAGCAGCAGTAACAGGGTTAACACCTGAAGAGGTTGAAGTAGCAGAGATGCTTGTAAAAGAAAAGAATGACACTCCCAAAGCAAAGGGAGTGGTCATAAATGAAGGGGGAGCAAAGAGAACAGAAAAGAAAGACATGGTTGCAGATGCAAAGAGAAAAGGGAAAGAAAAGATGATAGAATCTGATCAACCAACCAAAAAGCAAAAGATGGTTGAGTCAGATGAAGCATTAGCCAAGAAACTGCAAGAAGAGATAAATCAAGCAGAGAAAGAGCAGGTTGAGAAAGACAGAGAGATAGCCAGAGCACTAGCTAATGAATTAAATGAAGCATTTCAGAAAGGTTTGGAAACAGAGAAAGCAAAGCAAAGGGCAATAAGCATGAGAAAGGCTATGATGGTCAGATCAAGTGCAAAGAAGAGAAGGCCTTCACAAACTTACCTTGCAACTCAGGAAAGAAACAAGATGATAACTTTCTTGAGGAGTGCAATTGGTGTGAAGAAAGAAATGTTTATAAAGATGACTTTTGATCAAGTCAAGGGCTTATATGAGAAAGAAATGGGAAAACTGCAGAGTAATGAAAAGGCCAGAGTGGAGTTTGAAAGGAAAGCCAAGGAGAGGCATGATGTGAACATTAATCAACCCTTCCCTGAAAGTGAAGAGGGAACTCCAACAAAAGAAAAGGCAGAGATTAAGGAAGAAGAGACTTTAGCTCAGAAGATCAAGAAAATAAAAGGAGTTAAGTCTATTGCTTCTAAAGGTCCTAGATCAGAGGAAAGGAAAAAGGAAGAAAAGAAGAAGGAAGCTACTATAGGGCAAAGTCAAAGGATTCTGAAGAGAACCAAGATGATGGCCAAAAGAAAGAAAATTGACAAGAAGCCTAGAGTAGAAGAAGAGAAAAAGGTTGCTGAAGAAGAAGAGGCACCTAAGAATGAAGAAAAGAGAGCTAAATCTCAGAAAGTACCACAGAGTTCAGATATAAATATGTACATGGTGGTAATGGATAAAATTCCAAAGCCTATCACAGTTGAACCTGTTGGATTCAAACCTCCTGAAGTTATCCACTGGGATACTATGGAGGTGGATGGTAAGGAGTATATCAGGCTGAAAAGAAAGGATGAGAAGTATTATGTGTTTTCAACATGGAATAAAATTGTCAGAGAATGTTCAATATCTGATTTAGAAGAGATGTTTGAAGTTGGTATGAAATTACATGCAGATCAGTTGAAAGCTCCAGGGTTACCAATTGTGAAGTTGGTTATGGAGTATTTTTGTATGTTATTCAATCCAGAAGCAGTAAAGCATATAATCAGAGATGTGTTTGAAGATGTTAGAGGATGGACTTTGTATGAAAGGAGTGGAGTCTATGAATTGGCCATGGATACTTTTCACATGGAGTATTACTTGGTGGATAGGGTCTACAATCACACAAGTCTGAAGCTTCATGCCATGTTAAATAAGAAGCTAGGTTGTGCACCAAATTCAGAAATGGCAAAGTATCTAATTCAGAGAACTATCAATCAGAGTATGGGACTGGATCCTAACACTGGATTGAATCAATGAAAGTTTTGGAAGCATCTGAAGAACTTGACTTCTCTTTCTAAAAGTTAAGTTAGGGGGAGATTGTTGGGAACTGAAGATGTGACCAAGTCATTAATGCTGCTAGTTTAGAGTTAGTACTGCCAGAGGATCTTAAAGTTAATACTGCTAGGTATTACTACTTCTAGTAGAATTAATACTGCTAGTCAAAGTTAGTGCTGCTTGAACAAAGTTAGTACTGCTTAGCTAGTTAGTACTGCTTAGCTAGTTAGTACTGCTAGTGGTTAGTGTTGCTTAGTAGTTAATACTGCCAAGACTCAGTTAATACTTCTAAGGTGATTAATGCTGCTTCTGAGATAATTTGAAGATAATGTTGAAGAGATCGCGTCTGGAGATAAACATGGAAAGCTTGAAGATAATTATGAAGATTATTTTGAAGATCTTTTTATGTTTAGTAATTATCTTTTATTATTCAATGATGTATAGAATAGAATAGAATTGAAAGATACAATTGAATAATTCTGAGTTTTTGTTCTAGAGAGAGAATCAACCTCAAGGCATCGTTCCTAATTCTAGAGAAGTAGAATTCGTCTTGAAAGAGCCTGTTCTTCAAGATTGAGGTTGTGAGTGAAAAGCTTGTAACTTGAATCATTAAGTAAAGTTTGCAAGTTGTGATTCATACTGTGTTTCTGTTTATTGAATATTAAAGTGTTTTTCCGCAACTTTTTTAATATTGTTTCTGAGTGTTCATAATTCTTGTTGAGAATTCGATCCTGACAGTAAGGAATCATACGACCGTCGTATGAAATATGCATATAATCGATGGTCTTAATTAACGCTCGACCTAAGTTTCCAAAAGTGGTGACAAGACATGTAAATATATACAATCGACATAACCTTATCTTAATACAAGGTTCGTCGTGAGAAATGCATCATAAATGCTTTCTGTCGCGGTCGTGAATTTTGACCCAAACAGATACATCAGTTGATGGTTTGCAACTCACGGGGTCATCAGCTTATGGTTTTGCTTTTGATATACTATCAGTTGATGGGTTTTGCCACTAACGGGGTCATCACGTGATGGTTTTCCCATATATAAGTTGTCGGTTGATGGTATTCATCATTTTTTGTAACTGGTCTGTTTTGTAACCGCCCACTACCTATTTCTAGTAACCATTTCCATTTAATGAGGAGTTAGGTGCTGCCGTTTGTTTTTTAAGATGTCTAAAGTCTGAAGTCTTATTTTAATTATGATTAATAAGAGGTGGTGTGTAAAAAAGTCTGAACGATTCAGACTTAAGAGTCATTAAGAGGTTTTTTTTTAAAACAAACAACCCCTTATTCTCAGCATTAATTAATATAGAAGTGATTACGATTCTCTAAGTTTAAAAAGGAATGATTTATGCCAAAATCGGGACTTGAAGATTTGAGATTATCCTCGAGCGAATTTCATGATACCGAGGCAAATTTGGGTCGCAATATCACTTAAGGAAAACGAGCTCTCATGCGATCTCAAGTTATTCTCCAAGTTCTTTACATTCACCATTTTCTCACAACACCCAAAAATCCCCCAACAATAAGAGGCAACTATAAGGACCGAGAGTCTGTGAGTGAAAAGACTCTTACCCGGGTAAAAGGTGCTTACCAACAATCAACTTTGATGGTCACATTTTTTTACCGATAAGGTAAAGGGATGACTATTGATGATAAACGTTTCGTAAACGGTCCTAAGTCAATCTCAATTTTATTTATTAAAAAATGAAGTCTTTTATAAGAATGTAATTTACCTAATTAAAAATAAAATAATCGTAAAATTAATGATGGTATCGGCTGAAAAAGAGGGAGAGTTTCATATGCGCAGTCAGCCAGTCATCTTCGATACATGCCCATTTTTATGGAAGAAGGGCATATTATTAATTAATATTGGCTATATTAATTTTTATAAACTTTGATAACTTAATTAAGCCAAGTCAACAATCGTTAATTTTAATTTTTACATCCAATGCAAGTGCTAATAATTGTTGATTTAATATCCACAAGCGATCCTTGTCTAGTTTCCAAACGAGTGGAAGATTGAATTATTAAAACTTGATGACTTGCAAGTTTGGTCGACGTAGATACTAATACATCTATATATGGAAGACGACTAATTTCAATCATATAACTTTAATACTGGTTGTTTCAGACTTGAGCACCACCTCTTATTAATCAGAAGTAAAATAAGACTTCAGACCTCTTAAAAAACAAACGGTACCCTAGTTAATTGTTTCTTTCAACCAATGATTCTTTATGTAACAAGTTGAAGATTGAATTAAATAAAATTTGATGAGTACGTCAATGTGAAAATTGATGAATGACTTGCAACTTGTAACAACTTTGGTTAACGTATATCCGAATTTAATTTAATCAACTAACTAATTTAGTTTTTGAAATTTTCAATTAAAGTTGTTGATGATCGTTACGTTATATGCTTCCTCTTCAATTGAACGAGAGTAAAATATAAGCAAGGGGCAATTAATTAAGATGTCACTTACGAAAAAGTCATAACCTACAAATTGGAAGGTAATTATTCTATTATTCAATTCGTTAATCGCTTTATCATAGCTGGGTTTCATTAAGAGCATCTTCAATAGCTATGCTAAAATAGAGAAAAGTGAGAATTTAGCATTTTTTTTTTCTCCAACAGCTATGCTATATCATATGCTAAAACTAAAATGGAGAAAAGAAGAGAGAGAAGGTAAAAATCTCCAAATTTTGAGAAATCTCTAAAAATCTATATTTAAGAGAAAGAAATAATATTCACCAATAGGATTCATTGAAGTTGTTTGTTTAGGAGAGAGAAATATTATTTTATTAAGTGTATTGAATATTTTAATAATATAGTTGATGATAGAATTGCTAAAATAGAGTAGCTGTTGGAGTTGGATGTAATTTTTGATAGAGATTTTGACTTTTCATACTCTAGTTTAGAAAAATTATAGTATATATGTTGGAGATGCTCTAACGTGCTACTTTTGATTTCTATAATTTCTTCCTAGCTAGACTTGGAATTAAATTAAAAGATCAAAATTAAAAACAAAAACTGTGCATATTTAGCTTCTTCTATATTATTTTTTTTTTTTTTTTTTTTTTTTGGGGGGGGGGGGGGGACGAAGTGGCACCATTACGAATTAATCGGAAAAGAGGTAAGATAAGAGTTTTGTGGTTTCTTCTTTCTCTTATTGCAACAAAATCGAGTTTAAAGGGCGGGAAAATCATCTAAGGTGTCGTTTGTTTTTTAAGATATCTAAAGTCTAAAGTCTTATTTTAGCTATGATTAATAAAATGTGGTGTGTAAAAAGTTATGAACGATTCAGACTTAAGAGTCATTAAGAAGTCTTAAAAAAAAACAACCCTAAGTGTCCTAATAGTCTGTAGGACTTGCGTTTATAGTCTGTAAAAACGTTGCAGTACATTTATAGAAAAAAAATTTACCGTTTTCACAAATTATTTATGACACTTTCAAAATAAAATGTCATATTAATTGTTTATATGATATAATTTGAAAAATGTCTTATAAAAAACTATGTATATGACACTTCACTACTAAATGGATGACTTTTACCTACGGACTTTTCCTTGGGGGATTTTTCGCTAAAGGGTGGTTAGTCACAAAACCATCACAAAAGTTGATGAGTAAATTGTTGGAGGGTAATTCAAATCAGTGACAGATTACCTAGGGATTATCTGGGTGATCCGTTGGTACTTTCTCGAAAAACATCGAATTCTACTGCCATTGGTATTTTCTGGGTGATCCGTCGGTAATCACCGACCGAAACTTCCCTGGGTGTTTTTTGTGGGTAAAAGTTATTTTTTTTGTAGTGCTTTGGTAAAAGCGTCTTGTAAAAACTAATATGACACTTTATTTATAAATTGTGCGTCATCAACACTACAAAACAACTAACTTTTACCGAGTGCGAAAAAGTCGTCGGCAATCCGTTGCTAAAGGTAGGATACGTTGGTCATAAAAGACCCTCGATCGAAAGAAATGCCGTGGGAAAAGAAATTACCGACGGATCACCAATGGACACATTTACCGACCAATCAGCGACGGTTTGCCTTCACCGACAGATCCCATCACCGACGGATCACCAACGGCCGAAAAATAAAAAATAATAATAATTACCGATGGAAATTAATCCCTCGGTAATTTTGATTTTTTTTAAATAAATTTTACTAACATTTTTGTGTTCATTAGTACACGTATCCTATATATCAATTCTTCAAAATTGATCCAATTAAAAAATATATATATATATATATATTCATGTAATGATACAATCATTTCCTTGAAGGGAGTGGCAAATATACATACAATCGAAAAACTATACAAACTAGCTAGAGAAGGGATTGACAAATATACATACAACATCAAGAAACTATGTGTCTTACATCAATTTTTGGAGGTTAGAAATCTATGACACGAATCTATTTCCAGAAGGGCCACCATCATTACCAAAATCATTGAACCAGTTCAATCACATATTCAGCTGTAAAAATCCTTCTTCATCAATGAATAAGATATGTATATAATCTCGAGAGTAGCCACTAGATTGTTTCTAAGGGGTTGTTTGTTTTTATAAAAAACCTCTTGATGGCTCTTAAATCTGAATCGTTCAGACCTTTTTACACACCACCTCTTATTAATCATAGCTAAAATAAGACTTCAGACTTTAGACCACTTAAAAAACAAACGGTAAAAATCCTTTTTCAATATCTTGATTGGTAGATCAGTGATCAGATAAATTAGTTTTCTAGAACAGGATTCAATTCCTATGCGATGATGGAATAATATCAAATATGCAACAAATAAAATTTAATTAGTAAAAGCTTTAAAATCTAAGCAGCAAATGATTTCTTGATGATGACTTTCCTCAATCTGTGAATTCATAACTAAAGATAGATCACACATTTTATTTATCAGAATTATGCGTATGCATAGATATAAGAATACTCATAAAGTAGATTGAATTTTAATAATGATTCAAAGTATTAAAGCACATAATATTTGTAGGTCATAACCCTAATGCAAAGTAGATTCCTGAATATACATACATTGGCACACCTAAAGAAACACACACACATGTTCTTACATCTTAAAAACTTGATTCCAACATCATCAACCAACTTAAACGTAACTAGAATTTGCAGACTAGTTTGATTCCAACATCATCAACTCTTATGAACAACAAGCAGCTAATATGAGTTTGATAAAGAAAATCGACCCGAGTCAGTGTGGCAAAACATCAAAAAGTTGGAACCCCACTTGATAGCACAAGATCAAAATACTAGACAACACAAATAAGTAGAGAATTTTTACCCTTTTCACGTTGTATAGCCTTCAGCAATTTCAACTTCTTGTTCCTCCTGAGTTGCGTCGTACTCGGATTGCCACATAAATCTCTGTACAAGAATATACAAAATCATTATCTAATACTCGCTTCAATACACACAAAAAAAAGGTAAACAATTTTTCAGTGGGCCTTTATGAGCTACACTGACTCTTAATAACTGTATTAGGTTTTTGATAAGTGCCAATTTTATATATCTTTATGTCAAATTTACCTTTGAATTAATGTTGATTAGATGCTTAAAATACCCCCGTTATATTGAGTTTAGTATTCTATTGTTTGCAATTAAATTAATGTGAAAAAGAAAAAAAACTTTAGTGATCATTTAATTAAAACAAAGAAAATAAAAATTCTTACATATATTTGGTTTTGGCTTGACGTTGCATGAAGCAAAAAGAAACAAAAAGAAAAGAGCAAGGTTGATAGATGTCTAAGCCCAATTCGGTGCAGCCCAAGAGAAAAAGAAAACAAAGGACAACCCACTTTGGTGGCCCATAGGAAGAATAGAAGTCCAGCAGGTCCGGCGCTGATATTTTTTCTCTAGATTCATCGCCCGGCAGCTGCTGAGCGCCTGATTCATTTTTCAACCGTGGGCACGACTTCCTTTTGGAACCGTCAAGAGGAGAGGAAAAATCAGAGGATAATTAAAATGGAGGAGTAGGAGACGATTTTGGGGAAGCTTTTGGTATTTCTTCAATCATTAGGTAATTTTAGATTATAGGGTTTACATTTGTTTTCGTCTTTAATCTTTTTCAATTGGGCAATGAGTCTATAATCAATTGGCTCGGATTGTGTTGAGACTTGTTGAACACTTTCATATCATTTGATTTCTATTTGTGCAAAATTTGATTTAATCGATTATCATTGTTGGGTTATTTATTTAAGTCGATACCCTTGAATAATTTAGCCTAATTATGAATTGCTAGATAGAGTTGTGAATCCGTAATTGTTCTAAGCTCTATTTTAGTAGCAGATAATACTTCAATTGATTAGGCGTCTGATTAATTTTAGTGTTGTGAGTTTGCTGAATCTAGTCTAAATGGTCGGCGTCCGATCATTGGCTAGGAATGACGTTTGTCTAAACCTAATGCAATTAGCAGTTGAGTCAATGTTTGTAACTAGACTTAATTAGCTGATTAGGAACTAGTTTATTGAGCGTCTCATGCTAGTTTAATTTTACGGATAAACAGAGTGTATCGATACTCATAGCCTTTCTGGAATAAAATGAGAAAAATCTTTTAAGAACAAGTCTATGATACACGATCTGGTCAATGATTTAAACTCGTTGCTAGTTTTTAATTATTTGTTTTCCGCTTTAATTTTATATGTTTAGTTTATCAATCCAACGCCCCCCCCCCCTCCTTTTAAATAAAGCGTAGAAGTTTGACACCGCTCACGGCCAAAACCTGTGGATTCGACCCTACTTACCGCTATTGCAATTTAGGTTGTAATTTGAGGTAAATAGGACTTTATTATTTGTCGGGCTCGACACCCGTCAAATTTTTGGCGCCGTTGTCGGGGATTGGCAACGTTGATTGTTGTTAGTTTTTACGCTCTATTTTCCTTTTTAGTCTTTAATTTTTCGTTTTCATTATAAGCTAATCGTGTGCCTAACGCCAAGTGGTTTTTAAGTGTTTCTTATATTTATCATGGCATATAATCCATATGATTATGGGTCACGATACACCACCATGGGATACGATCCAATAGAGGTACGACTTTCCTTCCTTGAATCGAAAATTTCAGATTTAACCGATATTGTGAAACAGATGGTTAGTAGAGAGGGACCGCAAGTGGGAATGTTCGGGATGTATCCTCGCAAT
This sequence comes from Arctium minus, assembly GCA_954870635.1. NCBI lineage: Eukaryota > Viridiplantae > Streptophyta > Magnoliopsida > Asterales > Asteraceae > Arctium > Arctium minus. The sequence continues at coordinate 123,361,949 of OX941082.1, forward strand.
TCTCATCCAATGGACATATGTCCCACTTTCCACTACAACACCAGGTCGGTTTACACTTACGGAGAATTTCCATGCCCGAGTCAAGACCATTGACTCATACTCAATCATTTACCATCCGAGATAGCAAGACCATCCATATCCAAATGAGTACGAGTATGGATGGCAAGATCAATCATTCTATAGCTATGAACCAACACCAGCGACAACAAACCACACTTCTGAGAACTCAGGTATGTCTCTTGAAGAGATGGTCCAACTAATAACCCTTAACACGACTTTTAATTCATTTAAACAGGAAGCATTCAAGTTCCAGCAGGAAACAAAGGCTAAAATTCAGGACCTGGAGAAACAGATCAATGAGTACATATCTTCTCAAAGTCAGTGTGAAGCTATAGAAGAAGAGGCAAGATTGATTGATGAGCTAAAATTGCAAGCCGCCATAGACGAAGAGGATGAAGAAATGGCCGCATCTGATTCACATTTCGGTAACAAGGGAAAAGGCGTTGTAGAACAGAAACCGATGGTGGTACGTCCTCCTTTTCTTATGCCAATAGTTGATCTCATCAAAGAAGAGGAGGAAGGTCTATATACCTGGGAAACCTTCAAGGAGCTTGAAGAAGCAATGGTTGATGGAAAGAAGGTGACCCCGAGTGATGATGCCTTTGTTGAGCTACAAAGAGAAGTATCACCAAAATGCAAAGGCCCTGCACTTGAAATCCGGACGGACTTCAAGGCGCCCCAACATGTAGAGAAGAAACATGTGTGGGGCATTGGTCTATTGGACACCGGATAGTTTATGGAAGGCGTCTAGCCAAAGACGAAAAGAAAGACGCTACATGGGAGGCAACCCATGGGTTTTTAAATTTATGCATTTGTATTTATTTATTTCTTTTTATAGTTTTCCCTATCATCGTCTAAGCTCTTTTCTATATTTTTCAGGATTTCTTAATCCCAATATGGAGCTCAAATGGATGCCCTCACCTCGCTAGCTCATACATTGGAGGCCACTCGCCAATCAGGGGAGTTTACTTTTCCCTTACTCTTTAATGTTTTCGAGTGTCCTAATCATATTACATACATTGAGGACAATGTATCAATTAAGTGTGGAGGTGGGGTCATTTGCATGATTTGGGACTGTTTGGGTTTATAAATGCTTTTTAGGGGTAATTTTTTGCAATTTTTTGCTTAAATGTGGATCGTTGTCCGTTTTGAAAATGTGTTAGCATGTTTTCTATGGTTTAAATTGTTGATGATGATGAGTTTGGATGCATGTATAGCATGATTGAATTTGATTGATAGCACTTAGAGTCGATTAGTGGTAATATGTTGGTCAAAGTTAGAATTTTTCTAATCTCTTGAACTAGCCTTTTAACACCGTGAGACTTTGAACCTATTAGACTAAACACATGATATTAGTCTCAAAAACATTTCTTGTGTGATTACGTCACTCCTAGATATGTGTCTCTATAACTTGATTTGTCTCTCCTTAAGATTACATGATATTATGAATATCCTTTTTGAACACCACTTTGAGCCTTAGCCTATGTCTTTCGTCACCCATATCATGAACCGTTCCAAACATGACTCACCCGACCAATTACCAATGGAGTAGTATTGGTATCCCTGTGAGCTCAAAAGTACAACTTTTATGTTGGGATAGAAAAGAAAAAGAAAATGAAAAAAAAAGGAAGAAAAATCCAAAAAGAAAAAAAAAGTCTATAAGAAAATAAGTCGTCAAGAAAAGAAGAAAAAAAAAAGAGTAAGACGACGAAAATGATGATAAGGTTAACTAAAAGCGTATATAGGTAAACGTACTTCAAAGAAAAATATGAAAAGTCCTTTGTTGAAAAAAAATTCATGGTTGAAGAACCGGTTTCTCCATTGGTGTAAGGTCTTTAACCACTCTTTCCCAAATGTATCCCTACCGTATCCAAAGCCTTGATTTACATTACACCCCTAAAAGACCTTTTGATTTATATGCATGCATTTTATCAAAGTAGTGGAGAGTGAAAGGCATATCAAGCTTATGGTAAGTACATACTAGCGTATTGACGATTTGAGCGATACACTTTAACCAAAGAGTGAATTAAGAGTGTTGTTCTAATTTTCCGATTCATGAGAGTTCTCGAAATTAGCTTGGGTCTATTTGATTGCGTGTGTACTCACTTTTCGATGCCAAGTTGCAAATCTCAAGTTCATGACATGCTATATGCGTTAATGATCTCGTTTGATTCATTTATATCACTACGTGCTAACTTAAGTCATTGCTGGGACGGACAATAATCTAAGTGTGGGGGAATTTGATAAGTGCCAATTTTATATATTTTTATGTCAAATTTACCCTTGAGTTAATGTTGATTAGATGCTTAAAATACCCCCGTTATATTGAGTTTAGTATTCTATTGTTTGCAATTAAATTAATGCGAAAAAGAAAAAAAAAAAAAAAAAAAAAAAAAGCCAAACTTTAGTGATCATTTAATTAAAGCAAAGAAAACAAAAATTCTTACATATATTTGGTTTTGGCTTGACGTTGCATGAAGCGAAAAGAAACAAAAAGAAAAGAGCAAGGTTGATAGATGTCTAAGCCCAATTCGGTGCAGCCCAAGAGAAAAAGAAAACAAAGGACAACCCGCTTTGGTGGCCCATAGGAAGAAAAGAAGTCCAGCAGGTCCAACGTTGATTTTTTTTTTCTCTGGATTCATCGTCCGGCAGCTGCTGAGCGCCTGATTCGTTTTTCAACCGTGGGCACGACTTCCTTTTGGAACCATCGAGAGGAGAGGAAAAATCAGAGGATAATTAAAATGGAGGAGTAGGAGACGATTTTGGGGAAGCTTTTGGTATTTCTTCAATCATTAGGTAATTTTAGATTGTAGGGTTTACATTTGTTTTCGTCTTTAATCTTTTTCAATTGAGCAATGAGTTTATAATCAATTGGCTCGGATTGTGTTGAGACTTGTTGAACACTTTCATATCATTTGATTTCTATTTGTGCAAACTTTGATTTAATCGATTATCATTGTTGGGTTATTTATTTAAGTCGATACTCTTGAATAATTTAGCCTAATTATGAATTGCTAGATAGAGTTGTGAATCTGTAATTGTTCTAAGCTCTATTTTAGTAGCAGATAATACTTTAATTGATTAGGCGTCTGATTAATTTTAGTGTTGTGAGTTTGCTGAATCTAGTCTAAATGGTCGGCGTCCGATCATTGGCTAGGAATGACGTTTGTCTAAACCTAATGCAATTAGCAGTTAAGTCTATGTTCCTAACTAGACTTAATTAGCTGATTAGGAACTAGTTTATTGAGCGTCTCATGCTAGTTTAATTTTACGGGTAAACAGAGTGTCAGTGCGTATCGATACTCATAGTCTTTCTGGAATAAAATGAGAAAAAGCTTTTAAGAACAAGTCTATGATACACGATCCGGTCAATGATTTAAACTCGTTGCTAGTTTTTAATTATTTGTTTTCCGCTTTAATTTTATATGTTTAGTTTATCAATCCAACCCCCCCCCCCCTCTTTTAAATAAAGCGTTGAAGTTTGACACCGCTCACGGCCAATCCCTGTGGATTCGATCCTACTTATCGCTATTGCAATTTAGGTTGTAATTTGAGGTAAATAGGACTTTATTATTTGTCGGGCTCGACACCCGTCAGTTTTGGTGAGTTTCAATGGCTTTAATTGAACTGTATGTTGCATTGGTGGGTCGTATTAGATTAGTGTGTGTGTGTGTTTGTAGTGGATATATATAATGGATTATAATGGATGGTAACGAATTGTATTAGGTTTTGTTGGGTCGTAATGGACTCAATGGTTGTTAGAAAACTGTATTGGACCTTAATGGGCTTTAGTGACTCTTAATAAACAGTATTGGGCCTTTTGTGAGCTACTGTGAATGACATTAAATTTGTACTAGGATTGATGGACTCGGTGGCTTTAATGAACTCTATCGGGCATTTATAAGCTTCAATGGACCTTAATGAATTGTGTTGGGTCTTCATGTGCTTCAATGGCTCTTAATGGATTGTGTTAGCCATCCATGGGTTGTAGTGACTCTTAGGTAGCGTTTGGTATGCACACATGATTGAACGGGATTGAACAGAACAGAATTGGGCAGGACTGGACAAGACGGGACAAGAGGCTAGGAGTGAACAGGACTGGACAAGACAAATGTTTGTCTTATGTTTGGTACGACTAGGACTGGATGGAACAGGACTGGGCAAGTTTCCCTAAAAATATTTTTATTTTTTTACACAATTTTCATACATATAAATACATATAAAAACAATGGTAGAAAAATTGAATGAAGAATCTGAAATAATTGATGGTAGTTCAAAAAAATCCAATTCGTACAAAGAAAATATAATATTTGATTCAATTTGGAAGATCTTTATGAATTGGCGGAGGCATAGTTGCAGCGACAGGTAAAGATAAAGGTGATGGGTGGTTGGTGAAGGACGGTAGTTGTGAAGAACGTGAAAGATAGTGGATAGTGGTGGTCCAGGAGGTAGGTGTGGTTGATGTGGTGGAGGTATAAGTGGTCGACGATGGTAGTGGTGGTATTGGTGGTGGTGGCGGCGGTGGACAGTGGTAAAAGAGGTTATTGTAGTGGAGGAAGAGGCGGAGGTGGCCGATGGTGGTTGGCGGTGAGAGTCGATGGTGGCGGTGGCAATAGGTGGTGGTGATCGGTGGAGGTGGCGATGGGCGATGGTTGTGGAGGTGGTGGAGGAAGTTGTTGTAGTGGAAGAAGAGGTGGAAATGGTCGGTGGTGGCTACTAGTGGCCGTCGATGGTTGTGGCTGCCATGGGTGGTGGTGATCGGTGTTAGTGGAGGTGGTCGATGATGGTAGTGGTGGTGGCGACGGCTGATGGTTGTGGAGGTGGTGGAGGAGGTTGTTATGGTGGAGAAATAGGTAGAGGTGGTCGACGGTGGTTGGCGGTGGCTACCGGTGGCCGCCGATGGTGGTAGTGGTGGCGATGGGTAGTGGTGACCCTTAAGACTAATACAATATTATGATTATATATAAAATGTCGGTAGATCAGTGATTTTTTGTTTCTGTCTCACTTTTGTCCCATGTTGTTCCACCTATTTTGGTGGAACAAGAAAATACCATTTTTTTGTCCCATCTTGTCCCACCATGTCCAGTCTTTGTCCCTGTCCCATGTCGCGCCAAACGTGGGACAATGGATTTTTTTCCTGTCCCATGTCACGCCAAACGTTGGACAGTGAGTTTTATCTCGTCCTATTATGTCTTGTCCCATGTACCAAACGCAGCCTTAATGAAATATAATAGGCCTTTATGGGATTTACTGGCTCTTAATGAACTGTATTCGGCCTTCATGGGCTTCAATGGCTCTTAATCAACTGTGTTAGGCATGTGGGTCGTATAGGACTTGGTGGTTGTTAACGAACCTAATTGGGCCTTCATGGGAAGTAGTGGGTGGTAATGATCTGTATTGGAACTTAATGGGTTTTAGTTGTAGGAACCCAGATTCTACTTGTTTGTGATATATAGAAATATGACCGGAAGCAATTAAGATATATCACAGATCAAACCAATAAACAGTGCACTACGAAGGTAAAGAAATCACCGATTTAAGAAGCCATCGTACTCATATGTATTGATTGAGAATTCTTGTGATACGGTAGAGAACACCAAGAACACACCTAGTGTGCATGTAAATCTCTCACTATAATTCTCTCTCTAAGTTGTTACAAAGATTGCTCTACATATGAAAGTGGTAAAAGGTATACGTGATACTGCAATCGTATCTCCTATTTATAGCATGAATCAGGAAAGTCAAACCATTGGCCAATCCTTATCGAAGCTCTACGTGTAAAGGTGAAATAATCGTTTCTTGATGACGTGACAGGCTTCAATAGGAAGATCACACTTAGAGAGTTTGAGCGTAAGCTTGAATAGAGAGGTAAAGTCAGAGGGGGCATGGGGGATCTGGTCGGCTTGATCATATTCTGGTTAGGCGTACCTATGGTTGAGCATCTTCTCGGTTGCCTCTGGTTCAACGTAGCTTTCACAGTCAGAGCTACCTCTGGTCTTCTACACCTAAAATATTTTCAATACTTTTACATTTGGAAATACTTGGGGATAACATTAATGACTCTTAATGAACTTGATCGGGCATTGTTGGGTTTTAATGGCTCTTAATAAACTATAATGGTCCTTGACGAATCATATTTGACTCAATGGTTGTTAATGAACCTTATTGTGCCTTGATTGGTTGTCGTAGGTGGTAACGAAATGTATTGTGTCTTTACCATAATGGACTCATCGTTGTTAATCTTGGTGAAGTCTCATTAGAAGCTTGTTTAAAGGTGTTCATTTTTGGGTCTATTTCCAGATATGAACTCTTCCCTTTACTCTTCAAGATAAGGTTTGTTTTTGTTCTTGGGGTTATGGATTTGAAGAGTTTTGGTATTAGGGTTTCGCTAAGTGGGTTGTTTGTTAATATATTACCAGGAATGGATTCTTGAGGCTCACTTTTGTCTCCTTTTCAGTCTTGAACTGATTAGAGTAAGCTTCCTTGTTTGTGTTCTCTATTCCATGAATTGGGTATTGAGTTTTCTTCAATTTTGATTAGGTAAAACTCTTTGATTTGATTATATTGAGAGTTGTATGTGTTATATTGGATGGAAAGTTTATTAGATCCCAAAGAAATGGTTTTTATGTAAGTTTCATGTTGAAATAAAGCTTGGTTTTGAGTTGGTTGATTTTTGGATTGAGCAGGGACTGAACAGGGCTGGATGTTTCATTCAAAGGCTAACGCGACTTAAGTCGCATGGAAAGTCGCGTGGGCCACTGTGGTGCGATTTTCTGTTTTTCTTCCGTATCATTTTGGGGTAAGCAGTGTTAAGAGTTATGGAATAGATACAATCCTCCAATTTGTAATTGTGATTACCTTATTCAGATTCAAATGTTCGGTTGTGAAGTTCGCTATCGATTTTGATCGTTTTGGTCGGTTTAGCTTATATTCTCGTATATTGGATCAATGTGAGTTTTCTTATATTCTATTCAAACTGAAATTCATATGTTTTCAAATGTTTGACACTATGAGATGATACATTATTGGTATGGATGATTTTGTTATCGTTGAATATGTTGCAGTAATAGTAGATTCGGTTATGCTTGAACGCCAACGCTACAACTAACGGCGTGATTGTGCTTGAACTCCAACGTTACTATTAACACAGAGTTGTGCTTGAACGCCAACTATTTGATTACCCGAGTTATGCTTGAATGCCAACGATAATATTAATTAAGTTGTTCCTGGGTGCCAACGAATGTGTGATTGAATAAATAGTTTTGTATAAACTCGTTTTATTACCTTATTGAAATGGCACGGATTATCTTAATAGACCGTATGGTCTAACCCTCATTTTGTTTTCAAAATATGCATTTCAGGAAACACGTGTGTAACTTATAAAGGGAAAGCAATGTTGTAAGATTGTTTATTTGATTGGTTATACTTGAAGTTGGCCGAAGTTTATCTGATAGTTTCTTTTGATCATTGTAAATAGATCTCATGTATTATGATAACTTTTGCGAAAAAGTTTGTAGTGAGTTTCATAAGTTGTATAGTTTTGAAGTTTGGGACCCAATGTGTAGCTCTATGTGGTTTGTTTTGTATGAAATTTTATGTTAGATTTATATGGAATGTTGGGTTGTTACAGTTGGTATCAGAGTCTAAGTTTAAGGGATTTAGGTATTCAAAACTATACCTAGACTTAAATTGTATGATTTTATGTGAAAATAAGATGTTCCTACTATATTTAGAAGTGTGGAATATTAAATATAATGGGTAGAAAGAACGACAAGTAAGGTAAATTTAAATTACATCTGCCCAATGTATTATGAGTTTACAGGGGCATGTTTGAACTAGAATACCTTATTATATTTGGTTATGTGATTAATTGTATATGTTGTGATTTAATAGATGGCAAGCAATTCCCGTCGACAAGTGAGAATGGTTTCATTTAATGCGGATGGGGAAAATCCTCTAGTGGAGAATGTAAATGAGAGACCATCAGATACCCAAGGAAGAGGTATAACACGTGGAAGGGGAATTATCGAACTTGAAATAAATCCAGAAACTACATATGTTAGAGGCCGAGATCGGGGAAGAGTTCTAGGTTGGGGAAGAGAAGTGAGTCGAGGAGTACCGTTGGAACAAGAAACTTCAGTTCAGGAAAGTTCAATCAGTGGCCTAGGTAAAGGTCGAGCCAGAGTTCGGGGCTGTCAAGATTCCAAGTATGTCACACGAGCAGATTTATCCGTGAAACTGGGTAAACTTCAATCTAATCTTCAAACTAACCTTCAAACTTTATTAGGACAACACCAAGTTACAGAACCTGAAGATACAGGCAATCCCGAACCTAACGAGGAAACTGAGGTAAACACATCATCTACTGTTGTTCCAAAAAAGTGTGATTATAAAGTTTTTTTGTCTTGTAAACTCCCAACTTATTCGGGTGAAGGTGATCCTATAAAAGCTATGTGTTGGTTGAAAGAAATAGAATGAATGAGGATAGAGTGATGTTTGTTGTTGTTGTATTTAAATCTAATGCTTTATACTGGTGCGAGGTTATGGCATCTTCCAAAGGGGTCAGATATTTTAGAAACTATGTCCTGGAAAAAGATTTTACTGATTAATTTAAAAGACGGTTTTGTCTAAAGGCAAGGGTTAGACAACTGGAAGAATAATTTTTGAGACTCGAACAAGGTAACATGAATGTACTACAATATTTTTAGGAAAATTCCCGATTTCTGAATGTTATGTATCCACAAAAGCCCATAGAGTTGAAAGATATATTTGGGGACTAAAATCTTCTATCAGATGATTTTTCATGGCAATGCATCCTAAGACTTTTACATCCTCAGTGGATGCCACGGAAACGACTGAAAAAGATAAAATCCAAGAATCGGGTGAGAAAAGTAGTGAGAAACGAAAATGGGAAGGACCGTCAAGTGACTCTAAAAAGCCAAATTTTACTCGATTTGGTAACTGTATGACTCTGAGATTTATTGAGAGATCATATCCGAGATGTCACAAAATGCACCGGTGTGAATTTAATCCATATCCAAGAAACTGTTATAAATGTGGAAAACCTGGTCATATTGCAAGAAATTGTCGGATCACACAGTTTTGTTATTACTGTAACTCGTCGAATCATCTTCAATCAAATTGACCACAAACGAAAGGTTGGGAAATAAATCATCTTGGGATAATCAAGGTAATCGGGAAGACAATATTAGGCTCGAGCAGTCAAAGGGGAAGGGACATGCCTTTCAAATGACCAGGGGAGAAGCCGAAGAGACACCGGTTGTGGTGACAGGTACGTTTTTGGTGAACCCAGTGTGTGCTAAAGTGCTATTTGACTCTGGTGCCAATCTTTAAATTGTTTCTCCTTCATTTATTGATTATTTCCATGTAAAACCTAAGTCATTAGATTATGCTTTAGTAGTAGAGACTGCTAATGATAATCAAGTTTTCGTTATTGAAGTATTTGATTATTGCATTATAGATGTGGATGGGTGTGTGGTACCAATTCAATTGTTCTCTATGTACTTAAAAGAATTTGGTGTAGTAGTGGAAATAGATTGGTTATCAGAAAAACAAGACAATATTTTGTGTAACAAGAAATTGATCCATAGGGATTTTACCAACGGTCTGCCCTTGATTTCACTGAAACATTTAGCCCAGTCATCAAGTCAGTCACCATTCGAACTGTTCTTTCTCTTGTTGTCACTTATGATTGGCCACTTCGACAAATTGATATAAACAATGCTTTTCTTCAATGCACTCTAACTGAGGATGTCTATCTGTCCCAACCTCCTGGCTTCGTTGACCCTAATCATCCCACTTAAGTTTGCAAGTTGCGTCAAGCTATCTATGGTCTTAAACAAGCTCATCGAGCCTGGTACAATGAGTTTAAATCATATATTCTTAGTCTTGGCTTACACAAGTCCATATCCGACTCTTCCATATTCATTCTACGTCATTATCAACACATATTATACATTCTAGTATATGTGGATGATATCATTCTAACCGGCTCCAATTCTTCCCTCCTAACGTCTCTAATTTCCAAAATTTTAGCTCGATTCTCCTTAAAGGATCTTGGACACCTTTCTTATTTCCTTAGCATCAAAGTCGAACCTCACACCCAAGGTCTCTTCCTCAGCCAACATAAATACATTCAATATTTTCTTCATAAAACCAATATGTCATCTACTAAATCTACACCTATGGTCCTTCACCCCCCCCCCCCCTCTCTCACTCTAGAAGGCGGGTCTCCTATTCCCAATGCAACCGAATTTCGGGTCATTGTGGGTAATTTACAATATTTGTCACTAACTCGTCCAGATATTGTTTTTGCTGTGAATAGGTTATCTCAATACATGCATAAACCCACTGATCTTCATTGGGTTGCTCTCAAAAGGTTACTACGATATCTTGCAGGCACCACCAATCATGGTATCCTTCTACAATACAACTCCCTTAATTCTTTACATGCCTTTACCGATACTGATTGGGTTGGCGACAAAGACGACTACATCTCCACGACAGGGTATATTGTGTATCTTGGTAGAACCCGATCCCATGGAGTTCTTGCAAGCAACGAACTCATGCTCGATCAACAACCGAAGTTGAATATAGAGCCATTGCCAACACAGCGGCTGAGGTTCTATGGGTTCTTAATCTTCTTGATAAGTTTGGTTTTAAACTTATTGCTCCTCTAACTATATATTGTGATAATAAAGGTGCTAATCACGTTGTTGCGAATCCAAGGTTTCACTCCAAAATGAAACATCTTGCTCTAGACTATCACTTTGTCCGTAAATATGTTAAGATGGTTGCATCCCGTCTCCTACATTTCGGAAACCGATCAATTAGCAGATGCCTTAACAAAACCTTTAGCTCGCATACGGTTTCAAACGTTATTTTCCAAGATTGGACTCACTAACCGGTCATCCATCTTGCAGGGGCATATTAGAGAGAGATCCCATCAAGATGGAATCAAATGATATGGGAGTTACAAAATCAAGCTACATTAATGTGATATGGGAGTTACAATATTACATTAATTGGATAAATGTTGTTGCATAGATTAAGGGTTTCATACTTGTATAAATACATTTGTAATTCTTCTTGTAAACTCACTTCTCAATAAACAAACATATTTCTCTTATGATATATTTAATTTGTTGTTTTTATGCCCCATGAATCACAAGTTAAAGCATTGATTTCTAAAATATTTGATAATTCAATTCAATATTTGTTAATAGTTGATGATTATTAACGTAATATACTTGAACAATCATTGACCAATATTTATGGAAGACAACTAATCTCATGCATATAAATTATAATATTAATTAGATGTATTAAACACTTAATAAAATAAAAATAATAGTTTAATGGTTTTTTAAGAAATAACATAAGTTCCTAGCAATTAATCAATACAACACTTAAGATATGCAGAAAGTCCATTATATAATCCAAGTGATCAAAATCGGATAACCGATTAATCGGATTAGATCGAATCCAAATTTTCAATATTGAGATTGGATTGGTCGTTTGTTGATTGATCGACCGTTCAAAATCCAATAAAACTATATTGATCTAATTAATCCAATTACCATCCAAATATAAATGATGAAAGATTTGTGCATATGATAATTGTATTTGGTAATTTGGCATGTAATGCTTGTCTTTTCCTTTTGATCTATGCTTATAAATTAGCCGGCCATTCAATTTACATGGATTTCTATTATGAGTCGTATTTTTTAGTGAATGTAAGGATAATTGGTTTAAAATATTAGATTAATCAAATTTAATTAATCCAATAAATAACAAATAATATTCAGTAGATAAAATTGATTCAATCCAATCATCCACCGGATAGCACTTGATTGGATTTGATAGGTCGTCCAATAGTAGATTGAATTTGATCGGTTGTCAAAATTCAAAGATCTATTGGATTGGATACGTTTCACACAAATCCATTGAATGTGAACAAACACCCATAGTTGATACCATGACTTGCAAAGAAATTAATACGGAAAATTGGGTGATTTTCGCCAAAATATTTCAAAGAATAGGAACATTGCAATTACCAAATTAAGGACATAAAAAAAATGTAACATGATTAATATGACCCGAAATCAACTTGAAGTAGTAGAAAAAGAATAGTTCATAAACATAAAAGAATCATGTTAGGCTGTAAAAAGAAATGCTTAATCCATGGTACATCGACATCATTCAACAAAAGTCCTTGTAAAGAAGCTTTTATTTCAGAACTCGGCCATTATACAATATATGTCTCCTCGGATTAAAGAGATACCTAGAATCATACATAGAGCGAAACATATCCACCAAAAGAGGAAGTTGCAATGAAGCAAATATGATGACGGGCAGGGCTGCAAATATAGCAATAAGAATTGGTACCCATTTCAACCCGCTATGGTATAGCACGAAGAAGCTAGCGCTAAAAGTGACCATCATGGCCGCTACAGAGATGAAAAGTGTCACTAGACCTATCATCAATTTTTTGGGTAATGAATACAAGAAGTCGCGTTCGTTGTAACGAGATGTGAGGATAGATAGAAACACCAACAGTGAAGTTGAAGAAGAGAATAAAGAAACGGCATCTGCTATTACAAAAACCAAGAAGGTACGCTCGTGAATGAATATAGGAAACCCATTCCCTTGGTCGTATCCACCTGGAACTGTAAAAGCTACCGCAAATGCTACAGTCACTATAAGTGTTGCCACTACCATACAATCTTTCATCCACTTTAGACCTTGAGAAATTAGATCTTGGTTATTCTCCGAGAATAACTCATACGGCGTTTGACCAGCTTTGTTTTTCCTTTCCCTGTAAGTAGATGGCATCGTCTTTTCTACTTCCTACGACACAAAAGATATAAACAAAAATAACTCGTTATTATTTTCATTACGTTTATAGGACTGAACCATTGTACTATTAATTCCAGATGGATATGTGCTTTGGCTTTAGAAACATTAGAAATAGCATTTAATCCATAAAGCGCACAATCAACGGCACAATAAAAAGTTAATTAGGGGCATAAAACACATACCCTGAACCACAATAATTCTCGTTGCATTAACAAAGATGCTTCAAACGCCTTACGTCTCATCTCAATAGTAGTCATCCCGACTAAATGAAGCATGTTATTGCCATCTACATCTTTGATTTGCAACATCACATCCTTCATTGAGCCTATCTCGTACAATAGATTGTAGATACCTTGATGACGATGCATAATTGCTATATGAAATATAGTATGGTTATCATCATTTACCTTCGACATTAGATCAGGATAGGCTCGAAGGAACTCAAGTACAAAATTTGTGTTTCCCATTTCAGCAGCAACAAATAACATTTTGGAAGAATATTGTTTTGTTCCATCATTTAGGTAAGTAGGAGGCCCATTGATCATATCAACAACTTCATGCTTGGGCATTTTTCTGATACTATGTCTCCAAATGAATCGCAGTAACTTGAGTGCATCGGTATCCATCTTTTCAACAGATCGCACCTTCGTATGTATAAGAACTGAAAGCAACAACCGAGTAAAGAACCCAAGAAGATCAATCATACTAATACTTCACAGTTCATAAGATCAGTTGTCTAATAATTAGGGACTTCTACAGATATACTTAGTAGAGATGCTTACTTGAATTTATGATTTTCCGTATTATATTATGTCGTACTCTATTCAATGCATAAGGCTTTCGAGCCAAAACGTTGAGTATAGATGCATCCCTAGCGAGTTCAGGATGATCTGTCACGATTTTCATTGCAACATCTACGTACGAACGATATGACAATTACTTAATAATGGAACACAAAAATAAATGTGGTTACAATAACTACCAAATTACTGAATAAAAATTTCTTGTCCCCAAATCCCATGTTTAATATAAATTAATTTAATCGTCTTTTTATTCTTTCATCTAAATAAAGTGATGAAAGGGGACATGGGATTTGGAGACACGAGTGTTTTATTCCAAACTACTTACCAAAGAGATCACACTCAACGCATTTCAAGAGAAGCCAACCCCGAGTTTGACTTGTCAAACCAACATCTATCAGCGTTACGGAAGCATAATAGAGATACTCGACTACGTTATGTCTCCCATATATAGCACCTATATGCAACGGCAACATTCCTCGACTACCGGGGATGGCAGCCAAGCCTCTATTCTTTTTCATCATAATCTTGACAACTTCGATGTTTCCAGCTGCAGCTGCTAAAAAGAGAGCGGTGTTGGAATTCAAATTTTGAAGTTCCAAATCCTTTCTTTCCATCCGATCCACTAGATTTTTAACAAAAATTTCCGTCAGCTTGGTCTGATCTACGGACGCTGCAACATGAAGTGCGGTGTAGTAGTCTTCAGAAATAGCAAATCGTACTAACTCTTGGCGTTCATCAAGGATGAGCTTCACAGTTGCCCAATCGCCGGTAATTGATGCTTGAAACAGAGGAACGCAAATATTGAAGTAATCTTCTCTACTTCCTTCAAAGTAGTTACAAAAGCACGTTAGCAATCGCTTTTTGTTCTAAAGATAAGTAAGATAAAGTTTAATCAAACTCCGTATGTGCAAAGTAAGTGATATTTAATTGAACTAAGCAGATTAACCATAAGCATAGATATAGAGAGAGACGGGTTCATACGAGAATGGTACCTAGATAATAAGAAAACGGTTGAATCACATGTGATTTTACACTAAGATCGTGCATAAAATCACATGTGATTCACGCAACTTTGTCCTGCGACCTGAGGCTGTGGCCGAAGTCGGCAGCACACCTTTTTTTTTACCGTTAATGTAAAATCACATGTGATTTTGTACGTAATTTGACCATTTTCTTATTTAGATATCATTCTCGTATGAACTTACCCCTTTCTTTCTCTCTCTCTCTCTCTCTCTCTCTATATATATATATATATATATATATATATACATATACATATATAGGAACTTAAAATTGATTAAGAACCGGGAACCGTTCACAACACATATTCATCAGGAATATAGACTAGTTATTCATCATCATGAATGTTGTAATATATTATATTCATGATAAATATTCATCCTGAAGAAGTACGTGGCGCGCTTTGGACGGTTCTCAGGTTTCTAATTAATTTTGAGTTAGTAAAGGAACTTCCATATATATATATATATATATATGAACATACCATTAAGTAGGTCAGCACGAGGTAGATTTGGTTCTGGCAATAACTGAACATACGAAGTGGTTGTTGGATTCATCTGTACAGCTATTTCTGCGGATGTTGTATTCATCTGAGCTGCTACTATTTACTATTTACTATTTACTGGCCTGCATATATCAATGAAACTGGAGTCAACAACCATGGATTGGAGAGAGACAGAGTGGTGCATCTGAAAATACCTCTGAATTATAATTAAGCGGTGAGCTTCTTTCTTGATTTGGGTATACCACCAGAATTTATGATCAAGTCAACGTCAAGACACTGAGATAAAATTGAATAATCTAGTGACAAACAGCTATGTTTAATTAAGTGGCCCATCAAACCAAAGCAAATTTAGCAATTAAATATTTTAAATGAATAAAAATAAGGTGAGGGGATTAGAAAGTGTGAGAGACGAGAGCCACGGAGTAGCGACAAACCGAGCTGGATATATTGTGTTTGTTTGGTTTGGTAAACGAATAAAATAAGGGTTTTTCTATTAAGTGCCCTTAGCGCATATGATTAGAACAATTTAATGTATAGTCAAAGGGGAATCTCATTTTTAAAGAAGGATTTTTTGTTAACAAACTTATAATACAATTCATTTTCAAAGTCCAAATTTTGTAAGATATTTTCTTAATTGCATCAAATACCTACGTTTCTTTTAATTGTATTAAAGGTAATAAGACAGTACGTTCTATAAAATGTAGTTTTTAAAATTTTGTTCTTTAAAATAAGAATTGGAATAAAGTATATCCCGTTTTAATGTAAATAACTCAATAAACTAAACCCAAAGTTTGATTGATGAAATCATCGTTGAATAGAGTAATCCAAAACTTTGATTGATAAATCTTGAATAAATGAATCCAAAACTTTTGTTTTATATAGAATGAATTACACTAGTGGTCACTGTGGTTTGTCTAAATTTTGGATTTGATCCCTAAAGTAAACTATCTACGTTGGTAGTCCCTAACTTTTTAATTAGCTTTCACTTAAGATCCCTCTTGGTTAACAGCGTTTGTTAACTGCTGTATCATCCAGCCCCTTGTTTAAATCAAGGGGCAAATCAGACATTTAATTAAAATAAAATATTTAACCTAATTGAAATGAAAAATACCTAAAGAACAACAATCGTGTCGGAATCACTAAACTTGTTTTCTAATTCGAAATCAAGCAGAACATCAACAAAATCCCCGTCGAGAACAGTATCATCCTCAACCCTTCGATCACGGTATTCATTGGTGATTCCTTCAACGAAAACATTGACTCTAGGTACCAACTGTTTGCATCTCTTCCTCACCCCTGAAAATCGAACCATCTGAATGATCAGAAAATGGTCGCTCCGATTGAAGATTTCGAGAAGCTCGTATCCTTCACTCACGAGCTTCTCAAAGCTTAAACCTATCATCACCGATATGGTCATATGATTTTCCAAACAGAAAATCGTGGTAGCAAGTTTCGCAAGGGTTATATGAGTCAAAGGGTTATATGAGTCAAAACGAGTGAACCCAACAGAAAAAGCCATTAGAGGTTGTATGTATATATATATATATAGTATATATATATACACACACACTAGCAATGTACCCGTGCAATGCAAAGGGGTGTAAAATTCTTTTGTAAACCAACAATGAAAATTCAATGCAATTCATATGTCGAGCCTGGTAGACATATAAACAAAATTCTTTTGTTGGTATTTGGTAAAGATCTTAATATCCTCCTTAATTATTCACATCATCCACTTCTAAAATTGACTAACAACTAAATAAAATTGTTGATCATTATTGAAGTAGAACCACAAAATACACCGACAGCAAAACACAAACCATAAAACATAAAGCAAAACATAAACCAAGCCACCATGATCAATTTAGGAATGGGATACTTGGCCATAGAAATGTTGGTTTATAATATACGCAGGGATATACATATAATAAGTAGGTTATGGTTGTATAAGTTTTATTATGAGCTTTGGTCCCTTGTTGAAGGCGCAGATAGTAACTGAACATTTAAAATGTAGTAGTATTTTCAGTATCAAATGCCACCTCCACAAATTGTTACTTGAGGCACCGTCACATGAAATGTGATTTAGCTTATTTTTCATTATGTTTGTTCATATAAACGCATCTAATGTCTAAGAATGTAACATACATGACGTATCTGATTCAAAAATGCTATTCAAAATCATCGCTGCCCTTAACAACTTTGGCTATGGCTTGAAACAATCTGGAAAATGTCACCTGTAAAATGGTCCAGAGGAGTTCCAAAATGGTGGGTGCTTAAATCCACAGAACCCAGATAACCTTGGGCTAATCATTTTGAACTAAGAAAGTTGATGTAAAAAAATTGGATCATAGAACCATCAGAACAATCATAATAGAAGACAGCCACTTACGCATCAACATCATGTACTTTAGACACCAATATCTCCAACCCTTTGATTCCATCTTTATAAGCTTCTTCAATAGATGAATACCGATCAAGCCTCACCCACTGAATTACAATACGCTTTCTGAGGATCAAAACATTTACCAAAATCAGAGGCAACCACAAACAAACAAACAAACGCTTTCTGAGGATCAAAAACATTTACAAAAATCAGAACAAAGTTCTTATTTCTTGTACAAGAACCCATCGAACCGTATTTAATTACGATGTGAGTACCTTTTGCACTTGATCAAACACAATGACATCTTCATACAATCCAAGATGAAGGTCTGGTAGATTCCTGTGTCACTACTGGTGCATCTATAAACAAGAGATTCTTCTTCTCTATGCATCGAACTGTGTCATACGAAAAATATATGTGGGGCTAATTACTTATATGGGTACAGATCAACATCATCTTGTTCAATTAATACAAAATACAAATAACCAAAGGGGATTTCAAATTTTTTGAAAATCTAACATTGAGAAAAATCAGGTCAATTCTTACCTGGAGAAAATTGAACTCGAAATGTTGAAAATGGAGAAAAATTAGGTCGATCGATCTCGATCAGTGATGTGGACAATCGATCAGTTCCATGGAGATGCAAGTAACACTCTTCCGAACAACGAAAAAAACAGAAAGAAAGAAAAACCTAAGAAATCGTAGAGAAATTGAAATAGCTAGGGTTGACAGTAGATGAAATCGTCCTTCTTGGAATGGGGATTCAATATGAGTATAGAATCTCAGAGAGTTTGAATGTTCAAAATTTGAATTTTGAATTTTAAAAGTTTAAAGTATGGGCTGAGTAGTATTGTTGTACTGGTCTGGGTCTGTGAGACGTGAAAGAAGAAGAGGAAGCGTGTGGTATTCAAAGTATGGACTGGGTAGAAGTAGAAGGGGAAGGTCATTGTGTAAGAAACAACAAAAGGTGTTTCACTTGTACATCATGCATAATAAGTTGTAATTAAGAATTTTTTTAAATTTTAGCATAAAATGGTTGTAACATGTGTTTTGAAGATAGTATTTAAGACTTTTGGTTAGAATGCATATTAAGGTAGTATATATATATATATATATATATATAGGGAGAGGTTCATTTGAGAAATGGTAAATATATGAGAAATAGAGAAGTAATCTTAGCCATTCATCTGGTCAACATTTGAGGCTTTGACCGCGAAGCACCGGATAATTCCTTTCGTGGTCTATAGAAGGTAGAGGGGTAATTTCGTAAAATACACGGGATGAGTTCATATATGAACCTGTATGAATTACAAAGATTCATATATGAATCTGTTAATTAATTCAAATGATTCATATATGAACCTGTATGAATCACAAAGATTCATATATGAATCACAAAGATTCATATATGAATCTGTTAATTAGTTCAACTGATTCATATATGAACCTACAATTAATTAGTTCATATGTGAATCGGTTAATTGGTTCATATATGAATCACAAAGGTTCATATATGAATCTGTTAGTTAATTCAACTTATTCATATATGAATCACAAAGGTTCATATATGAATCAGTTAAAAGAGTTCAGATGTGAATTGCACTGGTTCATATATGAAGATATAGTTCATATGTGAATTATACAGGTTCCTATATGAACACAACCCGTGTATTTTGTAAAAATTACGAAAGTGTCCTTCTATTTTTGGAAGAGCCGCAACTTTTGACCAGTCAAATCCGATCTTGACCGTGTAAATGGCTAGGATTACTTCTCTATTTCTCATATATTTACCATTTCTCAAATGAACCTAAGACTATATATATATATATATATATATATATATATATATATATATATATATATATATATACTAGAAGCGTATCCGCGCAATGCAGCGAGATACATCACAATTTTAATGTTTCATTTTATTTTTTGTTTTTTTGTTGATTTACAGTACGATCTTGGATGGTTTTGAGAAAGGGATAATGTTTTTTTATAAATTTGTTTAATTTAGGCTTAATAATATAATGTTTTTTATATAAAAAATTAAGTATTTTGTTAGAATTCAATGATTATCTTATATATTTTAATGACATCTAAAAAAAATAACCAATTACATATTTAATAATACTAGAAATGTACCATCGCAATGCAGCGGGTTTCTGAAATTTAGAACTCGAATCCTCGATCATTATTCCTACTTTTTGTTAGTCTTTTTTTATTTTATTTTACGATTTTGAGAAACCTAGATTTAAAACAAAAATATATTTTAGTTTAGTTTAATTTAATTATGGTTTTTTATAAAAAATAATAATAATAAATTTTGTTACTGGTCAAAAATTGTTTAATTTAAATGATAATTATATTTAAGATATTTTATATTTAAAATTAAAAAGATAACATACTTCAATAAAAAATAAAAATAAGATGTTTTATCTCGAATTTTCTTATATTTAACGGTTAGTTATATCAGTAGTTAAAAATTTTAGATATTTTAGAAAATAAAAATAAGTGCTTATCTGCAATTAGTTACACGAATTCAAACATTGAGCTTTTATAAGTTGTACTTATGTTTAATCAATTTGTACTTTTGGATTTTAATTAATATGCATTAATAAGTTGTACCTAATGCATAAAAATTATTTTTTAAGAGTTTAGCTTAAATGTTTTATAATATAGTATATATATATTAGTTAAAATTCAAAATTACAAATTAATGAAACAAAATTATAACTTATTAAAGTCCCATGTTTTTATTTGTATAACTAACTGCAAATAAACATATTAAATACAGGATAAACACTATGAGATAAACTACCTGTTTTATTTTTTTTTAAATATATTTATTAGATCAATGCATGTTTTATAATATAGTATAGATGTATTAGTTATGAGATTATAACTAATATAGATATAGATATATTAAGAGCAAATCATAAAATAAAAAATAAATATTGATAATAGTAATATTGATCAAATCGTCCAATAAATATAAAAAATAAATATTGATAATAGTAGATAATATTGATCAAATCGTTTATTAAATATAAAAAAAATATTTATATTAATAAATGAGTATCCATTCCACAAATAGATGATGATGTGAGATACGGTGCTTGGATAAGTTGTACCAATGTATTATGAAATTGTAAATTAAGTAATTCGCTTTAATTAGTTGTATTTTGTGCTTAAAATGTTGTAATTAAGAGATTTTTATGTCTCTTTTATAATATAGTATAGATAATATGTGTCTCTAAAATACATGCATGAATTATGGATTTAAAAAAAAGGATGATAGCATGAGAATTCCACAAGTCAGATAGAGTCAAACCAATGAAGAAAGTCAAAAATGATGGCTTTATGGATACAGTATGTAATGCGACTATGAAGCTTCTAAACCCATGTAAGAGTCGCGTTAGCCACTATGGTTTGCATCTCAAAATCTGATGCCACTATGGTTTGCATCTCAATATCTGATTCGGGCGACTTTCCAAGTCCCATTACCCGCAGCAAAGTCGCCCAAACTGATATGCAGTTTTTGAAGCAGTTTATCTACAGTTTCCAGCGATCAATTTTTGGCGGTGCTCTCTCCAGAATTTAATTGAAGACTATTTTTTTTCTCCCAACAAATTTATGATGTACTATAATTTGTACTTTATCTTCATCTATTTCTCCGGTTTCTCAAACATTGTAAACATCGTCGATTATAGTACTGGACTTCTCGGTGGTATCCTCCGCCCGTGGTTTTTTATAGAGTTTAGAGAGATGTAGAGATAGAGAGATAGAGAGAGAAAGTATGTGAAAGATATTTTGTATTAATTGAATAAGACTAATACATCAACAACCTATTTATACAAGGAAAGGAAAAATAAACAATCTTCCACGTGGGCAAAGCAACAAACTAAACAGGCTTAACAAACAAAACATATTAGTAAAACTAACTAAATCTAACACCCCCCCCCCCCTTCAAGCTGGAGGTTGAGATAACAAGCCCAGCTTGCGTAAAAGAGCAGAATGATTAGTTCCACTAAGAGGCTTAGTGAAAATATCAGCTAACTGAGAAGATGGAGTAAAATCAAGAGCAATAACACCAGCCTGTAGTTGTTGTCGAACATAGTAACAATCCAATTCGATATGCTTTGTCCGTTCATGGAACACGGGATTTTTCGCAATGTGTATACTCGCCATATTATCACACTTCAGAGCAATAGGAGTAATATTATCAACCCGTAAGTCTGCTAAGAGTCGACTTAACCATGTCAATTCACTAGTTATT
This sequence comes from Arctium minus, assembly GCA_954870635.1. Lineage (NCBI taxonomy): Eukaryota > Viridiplantae > Streptophyta > Magnoliopsida > Asterales > Asteraceae > Arctium > Arctium minus. Next base: position 123,383,875 of record OX941082.1, read on the forward strand.
CTCCTCATTGATCGAAACTCTGCTTCGGCAGATGATAAAGAAACAGTGACTTGCTTTTTAGATTTCCATGATATCGGACTACCTCCCAAGAGCACAAAATAACCACTAACAGACCTTCGTGAATATGGACAAGATGCCCAATCAGAATCACAGAAAGCTGTCAAATTCAAATCAGAATTATATGTTGAACAATAACCCATAAGAACAAAAGACTCGAAGATATTTCAGAACATGGATTGCAGTGTCCCAATGTGCTTTCGAGGTTCGTTGATTGAATTGACTAAGAAAATGAACACTGTAAGCGATGTCTGGTCGAGTATGAACCAAGAAATTCAATTTTCCAACTAGCTGTCGGTACGCAGTAGAATCAAGCAACGGATGTGGCATAAATGGAAAAAGCTTGAGATTAGTTGGCAAAGGTGAAACAACATTCCCACCATCAAAAATTTCATACTCTTCAAGTAAATCAGTGAGATATTTCTTATTCCTTGAGAACCTTGAAGAAACTCAAGACCAAGAAAATAATTGAGATTCCCCAAATCCTTGATTTTGAACAAATCATGCAGATACTGCTTCAAATCAATGATTTCTGAAGGAGCATCACCTGTGACGATAACATCATCCACATACACAGCCACAATGATGAATGAAGTTGAAGTATTTCGTAAAAATAATGAGTAATCATTCTTAGAATGCTCAAACCCCTTTATGCGTAACGCATCAGTTAACTTTGAATACCATTGCCTAGAAGCCTGTTTAAGACCATAAAGAGATTTGGTAAGTTTACAAACATAGTTCGAATCAGAACATACCATACCCTTCGGTCTCTTCATGTACACTTCCTCATGTAAATCTCCATGTAAAAATGCATTATTAATGTCTAATTGATGGATCTCCCACTTTCGTTTAACAGCAAGAGCAACTATGCAACTATACAGCCAATAGTGGTGAATTTGACAACAGGAGAAAACGTCTCATGATAATCTTCATTGGCACGTTGTGTAAAACCTTGAGCAACAAGCCGTGCCTTGTACCTTTCAACTGTCCCATCTTTATTGAACTTGGTTTTGTATACCCACTTTCATCCGATTGCACGTTTTCCATCAGGTAGTGGGACTAATTTCCAAGTTTGATTGGCTTCTAGAGCAGCAAATTCTTTAGCCATGGCTTCTTGCCAACATGGACTTTTGATAACTTCTTCATAATTCTTAGGCTCCACAACAGAAACAATATTGGAAATAAAACATTGACTAGTACTATTCAAAGCAGTGAAACATAAATTCTGAGAATCAAAACACATGTTAGTCATTGTATGAGGACAAGTATCAGAAACAGAATCTGGAAAATCAGAAAGAACTTGATTACAAACAAAATCATCAAGCCAACTTGGTGGTTTATGAACTCGTGAGGACTTACGAGGAACCGAAGAATCATTAGCTTGAGTATTGGGTATTGGAAAAGAATTTTCTGGACTAGGAGTAAAATTGGTATCAACAGATTCATTTGGAGTAGGGATTGTTCAGTTGAACCATGATTTTGAAAAGGTGAATTTGAAGACTGAACTGGACAATTCTGAGATAAGTCTGAAACATCAACATCATTATTAACACATGTAGGAAGGGGAATATCAACAAACAAAGATGAAGAAATATCAGTACCCTTAAGAAAAGGGAATTCAGATTCACAAAATTTAACATCTCGAGAATATGAGATTTGCTTGGTATTCAAACCCATAACTTTGTAAGCTTTTCTACCGAAAGGATAACCCAAGAAAATATGTGGATTTGCTCTTGATTGAAATTTATGTCGATTGACTGGAAGAGTGGACACAAAACACAGACAACCGAAAGTACGAATGTGATGAAGTTCAGGCTTACATTTGAATAGAACTTCAAAAGGTGTGAGATGATCGATCACTTTAGTTGGGGTTATATTAATGAGATACGCAGCTATTAAGATACTATCACCCCAGAACTGTAAGGGTAATCCAGATTGAATGATTAAAGAACGGGCAACTTCTAACAGGTGTTTGTGTTTTCGCTCAACTAAGCCATTTTGTTGCGGAGTATAAGGACATGATAGTTGATGTATAATGCCTTTGGAAGCATAGAAGGTTTTCCCTTCTTTACGACTCCCTAATTCTTTTGCATTATCAGAACGAATGATCTTGATAGTTTTGTGAAATTGAGTTTGAACAAACTGAACGAAAGATTGAATGACAGAGAAAGCGGACCCTTTGTGACTTAGTAAATGTCACACCCCGCTAAAACGGAAACACGAGGCGTAACAGCTCCGATGCCACAGCACAAGATTATAAACATACCAACATTTATTTACAACCAAAATACATTACATTTTAGAGAACATAATATCGGATTCGTTTACAAATTCCAAATCCTTTAAACATAAGATACGCTTAACGCGAAAATAGTCTTGTGCTTGAAAATACGAGTACGCTGATAAAGCATCATGGGATTACCTTCTAGATTCCTGAAAAGCATGAATAAAAACCAAGGTCAACTACAAAGAGTTGGTGAGTTCACAGGTTTTAAATATGCACAAAACATTTTATATGCAAGATTCAATAGTTGGAGCATGTTCATGCTTAAAAGCTTAACTTGAATACTTGGAGCATATACGTGCTCAAAATACTTGGAGCATAACCGTGCTCATTAGCTTAACTTGAAAATTTCATGAGTATTGCTTTACGTATGACTTGAGTCGGTATAACTTAAACTTGGTTGAGCCACTACTAAACCGTCCCGGACCCTTGTTTTTGCCCCGTGTGCCTTGACTCAGAGGTGGTCTCAAGCGCCACATGTTCAATCACTTCTCTAGTATAGTGCACTCCTAGCTCGTCAGCTGTAAGAAGTGGGGTTGGTCAAGCCCAAATAGCGCTATCCACTAATACTATAGGCCCAATTTTCTGGGTTAATAGTAGTGTCGTCTGGGGACTAACTCTTAAATACTCAACATACCAACTATTTAACGTCATACATCTTACTTTTTAAAATGCTTGAAAACAAGCCTTGGCGACTTAACAGCGCAAAACATTTCAATTAACTCATGAATCATTATAATCGTACTTAAGCATGCTTTTCACCCCAAAATACGTAAAACGATAAAAGAGGGGCTGTGAATACTCACTTGCAGCGTAAGGTATACATACCATAGTGCATAAACAATTTAATTCAAAATTCGACAATTTTGACGAACAATCATTCAGTAATAACAATTTGTAAAATTTACATGCTTTTCACCCCAAAACGTATAAAAACGATAAAAGAGGGGCTGTGAATACTCACTTGCAGCGTAAGGTATACATACCATAGTGCATAAACAATTTAATTCAAAATTCGACAATTTTGACGAACAATCATTCAGTAATAACAATTTGTAAAATTTACATGCTTTTCACCCCAAAACGTATAAAAACGATAAAAGAGGGGCTGTGAATACTCACTTGCAGCGTAAGGTATACATACCATAGTGCATAAACAATTTAATTCAAAATTCGACAATTTTGACGAACAATCATTCAGTAATAACAATTTGTAAAATTTACATGCTTTTCACCCCAAAACGTATAAAAACGATAAAAGAGGGGCTGTGAATACTCACCTTGATGCAAACAACGAGTGAAGCTTTACTTTAAACTTAATGAGTTTTGTCACGCCTTAACTTTCCCTATATAAGAGTTGCCATAAGAAACACATTAATACCCTATTCCGATGTCCAACCAATATGTCCAATTGTCCCATGAAATGCCATCAAATAAGTTTCTTAGTCCATAAATATTTTGTCTAAACAAGTTCCAAATATAATAAGGCATTACTTAAACTTGATAACACAACTTTTCTGGATACAGCACATGCTGTCCAGAAGGTTATCCGGTAATTTCAACACGGAAACTTAACTTCTCAAGAGAATTATTTAATCACAATTTTTGGGATGGAACTATGATATGTTTAGATCAAATCTGCACTTTTTCATAATTTTTGAATAACTTTTGATACATCAAATCATTTTTGTAAAATAAAGTGTCACTGATTTTCGGATCAGTGACATACCTTACTTGTAACAGGTTTTTGAGGTATCAATTCTTGGAATTAGCTAGTGATCCATATATGGATGCAAACCTAACTCAAAATCCTAACATTTGGAAAAATATTCACTTAATTTGGATGAGTAGTGAGGGAGTTATGGCCTCTACAAAATAGGTGTATGAATCTGTCTTCACTGGACAGATTGCACCATTTTCTTATAAAATCCATTTAAGTGCTCAAATCATCTCCAAATTCTATGTTTTTGGACTTTTTAGAAAGCTAACACTCTAAACTGAAGTTTAGAAGCAAAAACCCCAAATTTGGACATGTGGTTTGTGAGTTGTGCAAGCTAGATGTAGAGTCCATTTTCTGGACAGATTCTAGAATGATGCAAAAGCTATTTTAACCCACAAATAATGATCATTAGACATGGTTTTTGGTCAAAAACCATATCTTCACCCATCACACATGATAAACTAACACATGCATCATGGATTCATGGCAATCTAAATGCTCATCCAAGTGCATGCATGAACACAATATAAAGAAAATAAGACATTAATATTGATACAAGTTCTTAATCATGTAGAACTTAGAAAATTCCTTCATAAGAACATTTTTATACTAACACTCAATGTATCAAGAGTCAAAACTTATATTATATAAATATCAAAGGTAAACCATCTTATTAACAAGTTTTCACCCACATGCAAGACAACATAAACACTAGATTAGTGATTTAACATTATATAGAACTCTTAATCATATGAGATTGAACAATCTCATCCTAAGAGTTTATTTATACACAAAATTGATATAAATGCATAAATTTCAATCCAATCTTAATAAAATTTTGTGGACCAAAAACCCCATTTCATAAAATCATCATCTTGTTGACAAAATCTCAAAGTAACACACATGGAAACCCTAGTTTCATTGGAAGATCATTAAATGGTTCATTAGCAAATGTATAGGTACTAATGCATCCCATTTCACTTCTAAAACTTGAATTGTACATCATTTACATAAAAGGTATGAAAATAGAAGCTTTTTGATTATGAACTTGAAAGAAAATGGAGGGTTAAATGATTACCTTTAACAAAAGAGATGAAGACTTGGATTCCAACTTCAAAATGGGGATAGATGCTTGGTTGGATTCTTGAATCTTAGCAATGGAAGGAGAAAGTGAAGAAAGAAAAATGAAAATGGTGGTGGTGGTGGCTTTTTCGGCCGAAAATGAGAGAGAGAGGAGAGAGAGGAGGTGAAAAGTTAGAAATGAGAAATTGAAAGTGTTCTTGTTTTTAAATTTGGCTTTTAAATTTCCAAAAATGATTACATTTGGTAGGCTTAGGACAAGTGTCCTAAGTGACTCACCCACTATAATATTTAATTTAGTATTATTAATTTAAATTGCTAGTCTAATCTATAAATATCAGATATACTTGAGAAACGAAACACCCGATTTTCAATTTTTACTAAATAAATGAAAATTTTGAAAATTTTGCAATGCAAGAGAAATTAATATTTTAATTTTTATAATTTAAGAATTTTGGACTTTTATCCACTTATTTGGCATTTCTGGACAGTGACGGTCAGATGCGGAACTGTTCAGGGTCTTTAACGCAACTTCTAAATTTTTCGGGGAAACTTTTTATCTTAAAGGCTTTTAATAAAATTTAAAAAAGTGACAAGACTTATAAAATTATTCGGAGGGTGCTGACCTCATTACTCAAAATTTGACAGTTGTCACAGTAAATATATCCAAGTTGTCCGACTATGATCATCAACAATAGTGAGAAAGTATTTATGACCATCATATGTTGGAGTGTGAAAAGGACCCCAAACATCAACATGCACAAGATCAAAAATATCAACAGATTTGGTATTTCTTTCAGGAAAAGGTAAACGATGTTGTTTAGCTTTATGACAAGTAACACACGAATGAAACATGTTTTTATTACATTCAAGAGAAACAAGATTCAACTGTTTGAGTTTATTCACCGGAATATGACCAAAACGCAAATGCCACAAGGAACAAAGTTTATTAACAGAATTAGAAACAACATGATTGGAGAAACTGTTTCTGAAATCTTCAGGATTCAAAAAATACAAGCCTCCCTTTCTTTTACCAAGTACCGAGAGCTTCTTGGTGAGAGGGTCCTGCATATAACAATGCAATTCAGTGAAATGAAGTGGAGATTTATGTTGAGCAGTGAATTTTGTGACCGACAAAAGATTACAATGAAATGTAGGAACAAACAGAACTTGAGAAAGATACAAATGAGACGAAAGAGACACAGTTCCTACATGTTCAACAAACAAGAAATTACCATTTGGCAAATAACTTTATGAGGTTTAGGCAATTTTGTGATTGAAGAAAACATGGAATAATGAATACACATATGATCAGATGCTCCAGAATCTATTATCCACAAACTTTGAAAATAAGAAGTCAAGTTTGAATTACCTGCACATGCTGCAAAACCATTGACAGCTGTTGTGAATGCATTTTCAGAAACATCACTTTTTCAAGATCCAGGAGCCGAATCAGCAACCTTGCATTGTTTTAAAAAATTCATCAACTGATTATAATCTTTGCTTGTTATCTCTGTACTTCCACCAGAAATATCCTTTGTATTAACCTCTTCTCCAATAGTAGCATTAACAATTGATTTTCTTGAATTGGTAAATTTGAAATGCCCTGGAAAACCATTTAATCTGTAACATTCAGATTTAATATGCCCCCTTCTTTTTGCAATAATTGCAAATCATATTCTTCCTTATTTCACTGTTGGAAACAGACTTTTGTGAATTATTTTTGACATACATAGTTGCACTGTCGATATTCAGTTTCATCGGCGTTGTGACTTCACGTTGTTGCTCTTCTTGAATAAGAATCGCATAAGCCTCTTCAAGAATAGGAGTAGGTTTCCTGTGTAAAATACTTCCCCTCGTTGAAGCATAACTATCGTTTAATCCAAACGAAAACCGAACCAATTGTTGCCGATCCATACGTTTTAACCAAGCTTCTCCTGCAGTACAACTACAATCAGGCATTTCATCTACAGATGCAAACTCATCCCAAGTTCGTTTGAACTTTGTATAATATGTCATCACAGAATCACTTCCTTGAGACATGAGATTTAATTCTTTCTGCAACTAAAAAACAACTACAAGATTTGACTGCTCATACATGTGATGCAATTCATTCCAGATCGTTTTTGCTGAAGTGTGATAAATCAGGCTTTCTGAAATTTCTGGACTTACAGCATTCAAGATCCATGTGATGACAATCGAATTGCATCTTTCCCAATCTTCATAGCTTGGATAATTTTCAGCTGGTTTCTTAATTCTACCGGTTACAAAACCTAATTTGTTTTTCACCGATAGTGCCAACGTCATTGCTCGTTTCCAAGCGCCAAATCTTTTTCCATTGAAAACTTGAGATACGATTACTGCTCCTGGATTGTCTGTGTGACTCAGAAACAAAGGATTTGAGTAAGCTGAGGCATTGATTCCACTGGTATTGATTCCGGAACCAGTTGAATCAGAATTAGGGCTTTCAATGTTAGACATCAGATCTAACAGATATCAAGGGGAACCAAAGAGGATTGATGAAAATAGAAGAAGAAGAACGAAGCACTATTGAAGGAAAGATGAAGAACGTTAACCTTGCTCTGATACCATTTTAGAGTTTAGAGAGAAGAAAGAAACAGAGAGATGTAGAGATAGAGAGAGAAAGTATGTGGAAGATATTTTGTATTAATTGAATAAGACTAATACATCAGCAACCTATTTATACAAGGAAAGGAAAAATAAACAATCTTCCACGTGGGCAAAGCAACAAACTAAACAGGCTTAACAAACAAAACATATTAGTAAAACTAACTAAATCTAACAGTTTTTCGCGGTTTGGGTTTTCCACGTAAATCCGGTGTCGTTTTCTCCCTTATTTATTTCCGTCAAGTTTTTCGATTATTATTTATGGTTGATTATTGTTTCCGTTGAGAGATTCGAGTTTATCGTTTCCGCATTACAAACTCGTTCGAGTTTATTTTGGATCTTGGATTGATTTCGATTAAGTTTCTACTCGTTAATTTCGATGTCGTTTTGTGGGGTTCATTCGAGTGTGGTGTGATCGATATTTGCAACAGAGGCGTAGCATTGAAGTTGGCAGTCTCCGAACATGATTGATGTTCTTTGGGTACGTTTGTAAATGGAGAACCATTCCCTTTAGATATGAGGGGAGAGTTGGATGACACTGCAACATTTAAGAACTTCAAAAAGTATGCTTTTGTTGTTGATTTACATTCTATCTTTCGGTATGGAGGGATGAGAGGTACGACAGGGTCATCAGATGTACTATTACGCATACGATTCCCGAATAAATGATATTGACATCGAATCGTTAGACTATTTTTAATAGCAATAGCCATATAAAAAGTGCTAGATCAATCATGGATCTGACATATGGTTTGATTGAATGACTGAAACAATTAAGGTACACATGTTGGAAAGGAGTTTTGTGGAAGAGAATGTAACAATCCGAACTCACGACATAAAGCAAAACCAACTTTATTAATTAACAACGCCAATCGGTCCAAAACAACATTTAAAATTTAAGGTTTGCGGAAATACAACCTAATACACAACTGAGAATACAAGGAACTAAAACTAAAATGGAGGTCTTCTGACCCAGCTCCAGCTCACACCTTCTCCTTACCCGTGCTCGATCTTCCTACCTCACGTCTGCCTGAAAAGGTTTTAGTTTTGAAAGAGCGAGGGTTAGACCGAAGGTCTAGTGAGTCCCCTCTAACAACAGTTCAACAACAAAAATATAGAAAAGATTTATAATAACATAAACCAATTCAGTTATAAACAATTCAACACTTACAACCATACTTCTGGCACACACTACTGTCACCCAAATGTGACAGGGTGTCTGACTCATACTGCCTTAATTGGGACACACACCCCATTGGCATGAACGGGACACACCCCCCGGTATGAGTTCAGGCGGGACACACACCCCGACTTTGGCCGTAACCGCTCACAATAATGTATGCATACATTTAATCAACAACAAAAGTACAAACCACATTTATAATAAGTCTAGCATGTATAACATTCCCATAATAATAATAATAAAATGCTTTTAAAATAAGCTTCCACTTGTCCTTAACCACCTTAACATCGAAAGCATTTCGTTAGAAAACTCACCTTAGGTCCTTGCTTGTTTCTTCACTCTAGCGATCTCACAACCTACGATGGCATCGGTAACATGGTAAGGCACTCCTCTTAAACTGCTAACTAGAGATAGCAGGTTACTTTCTCTTACGAGTCTCAAGACCTCTCACACCCGAACTATTTATACTCCAAGAAACACAAGTTTTCCCATGATACTGGATAGAGGGACCCTTACCCGATCCCAACTAATTCCCGGTTCGAAGGAGGTCCCGGGCAACTCCCGGTTCCTCCCTGATCAATCCCACCCACGGGCGCCCCGACTCCCGGGGTCCTCCGCCTGGTTCCACGCCCGCCTCCCGGGTTTCAGCATATCTCGGGCTCCCCCGACTCCCAGGGTCACGGCCCGGTTTCACTTCACTCCCGGGATCACCCAGTTAGTAAGACACGGGGTCACCCGGTTACCAAAACTACCTAGATCACCCGGTCATCAAGTCTCGGGCTCTCCCGGCCACAACAACACCCGGGCTTCCCCGGTTGAGAGTTCCCGGAGTCGCCCGGTGGGGAAACTCCCGACGATACAGACCACGGCGGCGCTGCAAGCGTAACACTCCCACGGCGGCACAATTTACAGGCGACGGAAACCGCCACACCTCAAATAACAAGCGAGACATCAAAGTCTCTTTATTCCCCAATGATTTGGCAAAGAAAAACGATCGAATCCAAGGGTTTAGTCCTCAAAAGCTCAAAACTAAACATCAGACTACTTCCCCCCTCCCTTATCTAATCGAGCTCTAACCAGAGAAGAAACCCTCCACCATTAACAAGCATCAATAAAAGAAAACTTACCTTGAAGATGATTGCTCTAACTTGAAGAACGATTGCAGTTTGCTCCTTTGATTTCTTTTCTCCAAAAATCACCCAACCAAACTCCCACTCCTTTTCTTTCTCCGATATTTCCTAGCCGCCACCAAACAATAATGAGGAAATGAAGAGAGTGGTAGGGTTTAACCCATTTTTCTCAATTTTACAACTAACCCCCCTCCAACTTTGGTTTTTGGTAACCACAAGGGTTGTGTCGTACTGGTTAAGGCCCTGGGTCACATCTGCCCAGGGTTCGAATCCAGACGTACACAACAATTGTGGCCACTGATCAGGGTTGATGTCTTACAGTCATAATTTGCCAAGGGATTAGTCTAGGCATAGCCTAGGACACCCTTCCAAAAAAAAACTTTGGTTTTTGGTTCCTCACCACCAAACTTCCTTTATTTACCCCCAAAAGCGGTTATTACAAAGAACAAGTTGGAGCCGGAGAGGAAGACTGAGTTGGCAAAGAAGTTAGGATTGCAGCCGAGATAGGTAGCTGTTTGGTTCCAGAACCGTTGTGCACAGTGGAAGACAAAGACGCTGGAAAAGGATTACGATCGTTTGTCTCAGGTCTTCTTATGATATTCAGAGGGACGAGAGATGCAACTCACGTTTAGGAGGGACGATCGGTGCAACTAAGGTTTAGGAGGCAAAGTTGATTTGTTGAAGATCAAGTTGAATCCTTTTGAGGTGAAGTTGTGATCTTGAAGATCACGTTGAGTGAAATCTAATTAAAAAGTTAGAGCATCTCCAACAACTTCTCCATTTTAGAGGAAATTAAGAAAATGGAGATTTTGGATGTAAAATGAGCTCCAATAGCTTCCCCAAAACTTTCTCCAAAATGGAGAAAATAGGTGAGAGAATACATTTTTCTCCAAATTTGGAGATATCCTCAAAAATGATTAATAAGAGAGAAATTATTTTTTATTGCATTCCACCAATGATAAACTTTGAAATGAATTGTTTAGGTGAGAGAAATAATATTTTATTAAATATATAGAATATTTTAATAATATAATTAATGATTTATCTCTAAAATGGGGAAGTTGTTGGAGATGGTTGTAAATTTTTTTGGAGATTTTGACTTTTGGTTCTCCATTTTGGAGAAATTTTGGGGAAGTTGTTGGAGATGCTCTTAGGGACCATCACCGTAGATAGTTTACTTTAGGGACCAAATCCAAAATTTGGGCAAACCATAGGGACCACCAGTGTAATTCACTCTTTTATATATGTGTAGATTAAATAAACAAGTTAGGTGTGATTTTCCTAAATCATGTTTATCTAAAAACAATTGTTTGAAATTATATGATCAATTGGGCTATAGCCTTATAGGTGTTAATTATCTAATTTAGGTTTCAATCTAACATTCATTATGTTTATATTAACCCTTGGGTTTGGTTCCCATATGTTAGCAGTTCAAGTTCCCTTAGGCTCATTGGAGGGTTTGTTGTGCACAAACTATCCTGACAACCACGGTTCCCAAAAATAGTTAACACAAGAAAAAAGGGAAAACGGATTATAAAAACAAAAATAAGGACGTGTTGATATATTTGTCCCTTTATGTGTCACGCACATAGGCTGACAACGGGTAGGGTAAGAGTTAATCTGTTATCCAATCCATTTAAAATAGCGGGTAACAAAACGGGTAATTATCTATCTTATAAAACCCTTACCCGTATCCTACCCTACCCATTAAAAATAGCGGGTAACGAAACGGTTAATGGATAAATGGTAAAACAAAATTTCATTTTTAACTACAATTGATATTGTTAAACCTCAAACATATAAGTAAAACATAAGTTCATAAATATAGTTATTATTTTATATCTAATTTGTTGTAGTAAGCATTTAATTACTCTAAATATAATCATAGTATAATATTTTAAAAACAATTTAAAAAGTGTAAAACTAACACTTTTCGTTGTATTTATTTTCTAAATCCGTCTTGTTTCTTATTTAATTAGTATGAAATCTTTTAATCGATAAATATAAAAATAAATTAAAATACACTTTAATATACGACAACATTATTAAAAAATATTAATAATTAACTTAATATAATTATGTATATATACACTAATATTTCATTTGATATAATTATACATATATATATATATATATATATATATATATATTATATCGTAACAGGTAACGGGTAATGGATAAATGGATAAAATTTTCTACCCACTAAAATTTCGGGTAAACGGGTAATGGATAAAATTTTCTTTATCCATACTCTTATCCAACAGGTCGAAACATAACGGGTAATGAGTTTACCCTTACCCATTGCCAGCCCTACACGCACATGTCAATTTAATGAAGTTATGTTAACGGAAGGAGAAAACTTTTTTTAAGAGACTTATGACAAGAAAATAAGGGGCTGTTTGGTTCATAGAATTGGAAGGAATTGGAATGACCAGTTCCATTGACCAAATTTCAAACCCATGTTTGGTTCATGAAATGAAAATGATGGAATCCTTCCAATTCCATTGAATTCCACAATTTAAGGAATTCATCATTCCTTGGCTCAAGTGAAGGAATTGAATTCTTAACAACCAAATGCGTGATCAAATTCCATCAAATTTCATTCCAATTTCTTCAAAGTCAAATTCCATCGATGGATTACAATTCCATCAAATTCCATTCTGCGAACCAAACGCCTCCTAAGTTATTTGATATGTTTGCTATGAAAGGTCAATACTAATTATCTAATTAAAAAAATGTTAATTGTCTCATCAACAAATAAAAGAAAGTGAATTATAAAGACATTATCATAATTCACCCAAATTAGTTAAAAAAAATAGAAAAGACCATATTACTCTGACTTTACGAAGCCTGTGTTAACGTCATTATGACGAGGGGTCCAATCCGTAACAAAAATTGGAACCATAGTGATGATATGTGTAATTATTTCTTTTGGGAGACCCAACCGTAAGTCCGTAACTTCCATATAACCACAGGGAACACCAAAACCCTTGAACCACTGTTTCGAGCGAAGATGGTGAAACCATCTCGATATACAAAATTACCCACAAAATAAAGTCACATATCCATGAACATAAGCCTAAAGTTAGAGAGAATCCACATGAAATTTAAACCACTAAACTAACAAGTCTTTTCAGTCGGATTTTTGCTTACATATTTAGAGATGCTTGGAAAGAATCGACTCCACGACACTTTGAGCGATTGGATGGTAAGTTTCACGAGCTTCCGAGAAAACCCTTTGTGCAAATATTTTCTCTTCTTCTTTGCTTGCATTCCCCTGAACAAGTGCTGTGTACAACGGGCGAAGGTACTTCATTCGCCCAACTTCCTTCAAGGTCTTCTCCACAACATTATAGTATTCACTGCATCTTGAAGCAATGGCTAGTTGAAGGAATGCTACTTTCACCTCGTAGTCTTTTGATTCGGATAGCCTGTATCGGCAATCCAAAGCTGTAACCTGCAGCGTATCATCAAGACTGCAATCAAAGGACCGGACTAACAAGGTTCCAGTTTTATTAGTGGAACTACTAAGACTATGCTGATAAGCCAGCCGTTAGCTAAAAAGCTAGTTGTGGGTTAATAAGCGGTTGTTTGCTCATAAACTAGTTAATAGTTATGTTTGGTAAAAGTAATTAAAAAAAAACTAGTTGATAAACTAGAAGACAACGTAAAATGACAACATGTTAATAAAAAACTAATTGCAAAAAAGACAAGGGGCATAACTGGAAAAAAGTGGAAAAAGAGCCTATGAAGCTTATTGAAACGCTACTTCAAGTAGTGAATAAAAAAAGCTTATGACGAATCAAATGGGCCTTTATTCAATAAGCTCAAAAAATAAGCTCGCTTATGGTTGCCATACCGGGTAAGCGCTTACTGGCAAGTCACCATCCTCACTCTTGGCCATTAAAATGGATTTTTGGTAAGCGTTTACGAGGTACGAGTTTCTCCCTCACTCACGGAGTAAGATTCTCCGTCCTTGCTATGCCTCTTACCGGGTAAGATTTTCGGTCCTTGTCATGCTCACCCGATGCTCACCCGGTAAGGTAAGTGACACTTGGTAAGCGCTTGGTAAACGGCCCCTAAGTTCTCATAATTGTACTCCCTTTGCTCTACAAAAAAGGGGTACAGATGGTACAATGAGGTCAACGGACTAACTTTTAACTTTGAAATTGACATGGATTCAACAAATTCATGCCAAAACTGGGAAACACTCCAGGAGTCCCAAAGCAAATAAATGCAGCATCTCTTTTTTCGCTATGTTTCAATCCCAGATTATGCATGATCTTACTCATCAGTGATGATTACAAAAGATTATTACCCTACAAGATTCTGCAATTATTAAGAGCTTTTACAATGCCTTCAAAACTGGACCGTTTATTGCTTTGGAAAAGTTAGCAGTCGAATGAGTCAGGTGGTTAACCATGGTTGCTATCCGCTAATGAGATCAAAATTATTTTCATGAAGCATTTTTATAACAATCAGAAATCATTTTACCAAAACATTCCGAATGCCAGCATAGTAATCAGAAATCATTCTAATTTGCATTTTTTAAACCAGGCCAGTTTTTTTACCAGATGGAGGTTCAACCAGCCGAATTGCGTTAACAGTTTTAAACACTATACTTTTGATGTATGATCAATAATCAAACAATTTCATTGGAAAGTGCCTCTAGTCGAAGATTGTGCTTATTTTCAAACAGAGAAACTACATTGAACTTAATAACAAACAGAAATAATAAAGACATCAAAAAGTTAAATCTATCACACAAAAGTAGGCAAAGATTACTATATTCCAAAGACGATGAGTTAAGATGAGTTAACAGAACACAGATAATGACAGTTTGCAAGAAATGTATTATTTTCGACATAAACAATATGAGGAAAGAACCGTACCTGTGAAGCTTCAACGGATTTTGGAAGATTTTCTAAATAAAGCTCCCATTCCTGCCCATGCCAGTTAGCAACTTCTTCCTCACTCGGCATCCTACCTTGTTTAAACTCGTTTGCAAGTGAAACTATCTTTGTATAGATGTTAGAAACTGGCTCCATAGCATCAGGAGGGATGCCAGTACCCTCGGTCCATGTTTTTAAATCAATCTCCTTCTCTATTCCAGGAACATTTGCTTTCAAGAAATCAAGAAACGTACATGTATCAATGGATTGGAACTTAAATGCAGCAATGTATTTCTTAAGGAACTCGTCAAAAGCTGGCCTCCCAATCTGAGTATCACAAGAATAACATATATAAAAATCAAAAGAAAATAAACATATGAAAAGCAATAAAAACAATAGGTGGAAAGATATGAGTACCTGTCGCTCGATACGCCATAGAAATTGAAAACCTTTCTCATATGGAACTTGAGAATAAACATCATCGGGATCCACCCCTTCCTGATTAGTTAGGAGCTTGGTGAACTCCATGTTATCTTTGAACCTCTCCATTTCATCAACCAAACCTTTCCAACCAATTCCAATATTTAATGCAGCTATGTCCTCCCCTTGCACAGCCTCAACTATTCTTCTTTCTGCATAAGTTGTAAATCCCTACGAGAAGAAAGAAGAAAGCCCAAATAACATGAAGATGTACATAACCCTTTAATACCAGAAGCATTAAGAAAATGAAATGGAACTTATGTTTGTGTTAGCTTTTACGTATGTTAAATGTGTGATTTTGAACGGGGCCCAATTTTACGTTGTTTACTGTCTTTAATCAACGAATGTAAAACTACAGCCCACCTTAGTGCCTCACGAATTTCTATCAGAAAACAAAATTAATATACCATTTCATCGCCTCGGTAATTTGTATATATGTATATTTGTTATCTCACTTTGCATTGTAATCGAAAGGTTTGGGTGTAACAGGGTCTCCAAAAAGATTGGAACGTCCCTGCGTAGTAGGGTAGTGGGCACAAGGAAGCTGTCCCTTTCTCTACATACAAACCTAGACCGGCTCTTTCACGAACCACAATAGTCTTGGATTAGGCTTCCCAAGCCTTGCTTGCACAGATTCATAGATAACCTTACTCAGCACACTCCAAGACTAGGTCATTTTGTTGGGAACCAGTCTATCCCTTTTGAGGCCCTAAAAATGTAACATCCCAAATATTGTCCGCTTTGTCCATACATAGAGTCACGGTTTTAAAACGCGTCTGATCCAGACCCTTATAAGGCAACTTTTGTTCCCCTCCCAACCAATGTGGGATCTCACAACCCACCCCTCTTGGAAGCCCAACGAGGAAACTGCACACCAGTCCGGTTCCCGGCTTTGATACCATTTGTAACATAACATCCCAGGGCAACCGTATTAGATATTGTCCGCTTTGTCCACACATGGACACGGTTTTAAAACGTGTCAAATGGAGGAGGTGTCCAGTCCCGTATAAGGCAACCTTTGTTCCCCTCCCCAACCGATGTGGGATCTCACATTAAAGCCCCTGAATTTTCCAAGAAGAGAGTTGCCTATACTTTCACATAATTCAAGACCCTTCATTTCTTGATGCTTTTGTCGACGTGTTTGTTATACATAAAGAGTTATAAGATCAATCTTTAAGGTTTATTTTTGTAATATCAATCTCGTCACTACTTATGACTTATTTTGTAGTTTTCTGCCACCAATTTCGTGGTCAATTATTTAGCCAATAATTTATCACCAACTTCATCAAATATACATCATGATCCTCTAAACAATGCTGTTGAACAAGAAAAGGATGTGGAGCTATTGTGTGCAGCATGA
Organism: Arctium minus; assembly: GCA_954870635.1. Lineage (NCBI taxonomy): Eukaryota > Viridiplantae > Streptophyta > Magnoliopsida > Asterales > Asteraceae > Arctium > Arctium minus. The sequence continues at coordinate 123,400,689 of OX941082.1, forward strand.
TTGGGCCTTAAAGGGGGCATTGGCCAATCTGCATTTTCGATAAATGCAAGTGTGGCTCCGTCATGTGGTTACTAAAAATGTGGTTGTTACAATATCATTTAATGATTTGTTCAACACATAGACTAAATCCATAACCATGCCTTCCTTTAGATTTTGTACTCCTCAAGGTCATACTGAGTTTCCTTCCTTTATCAACTTCTTAAAGCAATTCCTCATACTTGATCAACTGGATCATTAAATCATAACTCTCCCACTTTCAAAGGGTTTCTATTCCCTTTACAAAGTCCAAAAAGTTTCCATAGAAGTCCACTCATAACATGTATTAAAACTAAAGTTTCAACATCGATTTCCAGATGTTTAACAGTTTAACAAATGTAACAAATCCAAAGATTTCTACTTGCCATTAATAGTTATAGTGTCTACTACTAGAAGTGATCAAAGTTACCTCATTCAACCAGAAGTGATCATTAGTTTTGTTGGTGATCAAATTCCCAGTCCAGCTATGTGCAAGCTCGTGTGCTACAACCTGCGCCCCACTCGCATCTCCCTTGATCACCGTAGGAGTCAAAAACACCATCCGCGGATTCTCCATCCCACCGTAAGGAAAACTAGGGGGTAAAACCAACAAATCAAACCTCTCCCAATCATAATTCCCAAACAATTTCTCCCCAACCCTAATCATATCTTCAGTACCCGCAAACTCCTTCGCCGCAGCATCAAGAACAGCAGGCACAGACTCCGCAAAAACCTTAGTTCTTGGACCCACTTCCCTGTTCCCAATTTCCCCAACAGCAAACGCAAACAAATAAGGTGGAATCGGCTGTTCCATTGTAAACTCCTCAACCACTCTCCCTTCAGCACACCACAAGGACTCATCACAAGCCAAGCCTGCATCACCCCCAGCCAACGGGGCCCTCCTTTCGACATGTCTCGCGCTCATAACAGCGGACAATTGATGCGGAATGTTCAGCTTGGCATTATATCGAACACGTGATGTGGGTGTGTCCTGACACGGGAAAATCGACCTGGCATGAATAGATTGGCACTGAGTATACACAAAAGGGAACTTTTTGTTGAACGTTTGAGGAGGGGTTAACCATTGAAGAGCTGAACTGGAAGGAGATGTGACGAAAGTGATCAAGATTTTCGAATTGTTAGTGAGAGAAACAGTTAAAGGTTGACCCTTTATGGGGTCGACGTCGGAAGAAAGAGAAAAGGGGAGTTGGGTATTGCTGGTTGGATCGATAACGGAGGTTATGGTGAGAGAACGAGTGTCAAGGAGGAGATCGCCGGTGTGAGGAGCGCATAGAGTGAGCAATGCGGAGGTGACGATGGTGGAGGTGGAGAAATCGAAGTAGAGGGAGAGAGAGATGTGGGTTGTAAGTGGGTGGGTTGAATCGGTGAAGGAGTGTGGATCAATAGGTGCCATTGTTGAAGCTAGGGTTTGAAATGGTGGTGGTGCAGATTGATGAAGAAAGAAAGAGGGGTTATGATTATGAATGATGCAGGGGCGAATCACTCGATTTTGGGTATTTGATTCGCGAGTGTTAATTGCAGCATCATTTCTTCGAAACATATAATGAATAAGCGTGGAATTTGATTCTTTATTTTATTAAGGGAAAATAATCGAGTTTTTTAAACAAAACAAAAATATGTTAAAAATATTTGATTTTTTAACAATAAAGTTAAAAGATTCACCAAGGGAAAAGTCTGAAAAATCCAACAAATTATCTGATTTTGAATGGTTAAGTACTTAAACTATTTTTTTTGAATGATTAAACCCTTAAACTTTCTAAAATCGGTTAAATACAACCTTATAACCTGTAAAAACAGGTTAATATGATAAAAATTTAGGAAAAGTCTAAAAAAAACCAATAAACTATCTGATTTTGAATAATTAAGTCCCCAAACTTTTTTTAACAAATAAATGTCTAAACTTTTTCCTAAATCTTTTTACCAAATAAATTCTTGAACTTTTTTTGAATAAATAAATCTCAAACTTTTTTTAAAAAATAAAATCATTAACTTAATTTTAAACCAATATTCTTTTTTCTTCCATGAACAGAAAAATATATACAAATCCACTCACTGACAATAAAGCAAAATGAACAATTAAATAGAGAAAAATTATACCATTTTATTACTAATTCCGAATAATTCAAAATTTATGCTTAAAACATAAATAGATACATACAAAAATTATATTCGTCTTTTCACTAAATATACCAAAAAACCGCCAATCATTTCATAAAATGTACCAAGAAAACACATATCTTTTCACGAAATATACAAAAAAACGCTCATCCCTTCACAAATATATCAAAAAAATGTCCTATATGTTTATTCTACTAACAGGAATATATTAAAAGTTATGTCATTTGTAATAACAAAGTAATGTTTAATTTAAAATAAGAGTAATCAACCGTTTGACTTTATTGTACACCATCAACTAAGGGTCGTTTACTCGATAAGTGCTTACCGGTAAAAATCGACACCCTAATTTATTTTACCGGGTAAGATTGTAGTCCATCAAAAAACTATCACGTGCAACAATTTACCCGGTAAGCGCTTACCGGGTAAGAGTCGTCATCTCCACTTATCGGGTAAGACTCTTCATCTTTATATCACTTTTACCGGGTATGATTTTCGGCCCTTGCGACGATGTTCATCCGGTAAGGTAAATGAGCCGGTAAGCACTTATCGGAGGTATTTTTTGGTATATTTGTGAACGGGTTGACGTTTTTTTGGTATACTTTGTGAAAGGTTTGACCTTTTTTTGTTATATTTTGTAAAAGGATGGGTATAATTTTTCTACAATTACACGTATCTATTTATGTTTTAGGCATAATTTTTGAATGATTTAGAATTAGTAATAAAAATGTATATTTTTTCTCTCTTTAATTTGTTCATTTTGTTATTATTCGGTGAGAGGGATTGTATATATTATTTTTGTTCATGCAAAAAAAACAAAAAATAGATTTATTTGTTCAAAATTAAGTTCATGATTTTGTTTCTTCAAGAAAAATGTTTGGGATTTATTTGTTTAAAAAAGTTCAATAATTTATTTGTTAAAAAGATTTAGAAAAAAGTTTAGAGATTTATTTGTTAAAAAAATTCAAGGACTTAAATATTCAAAATCAGATTGTTTGTTGGGTTTTTTTAGACTTTTCCCAAATTTTTATCACATTAACCTGTTTTTACAAGTAACAATGATGTATTTAACCGGTTTTAGAAAGTTTAAGGGTTTTATCATTCAAAAAAATAGTTTAGGGACTTAATCATTCAAAATCAGATAGTTTATTGGGTTTTTTTTCATACTTTTCCCTTATAAAAAATAAAAAACAGTTATTAGATTTTTAGAGCATTTCTAACAACCACTCTATAATTTATCTAAAATAAAGAAAAAAAAGTTAAAATCTCTAAAAATAATTACATTCAACTTCAACACATTCTCTATTTTAGATATTTTAACACAAATTATATTATTACTAGTAATATACCCGCGCGCAATGCGGCGTAGAGCATCTTAATTCTGAAGCTTAAAACCCGAAACGACAATTTTGTTTCATGTTTTATTATGTTCTTCGTCCTACTCGATGCTGCTAATTATATATTTTGTTGTGTTTTTAAATAACAAATCAAATTGATATAACAAATTCAAAATTAATAATTTCCGTTGGTCAAAGATTTTGAAATTGAATAACTGTATAGTAGAGTTTTTAAACTTTTAATTAATTAAAATATAAAATCTGAAACTTATGTTGTCGAAAGTAACGTACCTGCGCGATGCAACGTAATATTGTAAAATCGACTACTTTTGGTTAGATCGTGATTAAAAACTTAGTCTTGATAAGAGAAGACATCTCTTTGTTATAAAAAATTAATATGATCTATAACAAGATATTGTAACACGGGTTCAAATCGAGTCTTCACAATCAATGGGAGGTTAAAACACCAAAAGGTTAACAATATAGAACATGTAAAAATGAGTCCATAAGTCCAGCTATAATGTCTGCATTCATCATGATTAGCCTTGGCCCCTTTTCACCGGTAGCCATGCAATCTACGCCGATCCTCAAAAAAAGAAGCATAGTAGAAGATGACTTGTTGCCACATAATTTGAGAGCACCAACCCATAGTTAGAGGTGGTAGCAGTTGTGGCACCCAAACAAGTAGAGTGGAAACAAGTATCATCACTATGAGTCCATAGGTAATAGTTTTTAATTAACCTCCTAGCATGGGAAAGAATAAACCATACAAAAGATAGTTTTACATAACACCAATCCACACATACATCTCAGAATTATAACCATAAACCTCCCACCTTTTTACCAACAGAAACGAATTTTAAGTCATCTACGAACCTTGTGTATTTGTCTCTCTCTACCTGCAATACCCAACATCGTACAAAATGCATATTCGAGATCGCAAGCATATGAAAGAACATGATAAGCAGAGCATGTTTGAACACCTACATTTGTGTAACACCCGTGTTTTAGGTACGTTCCCAAATCTGGATTTTCCCATTGTGATTAGTTAGTTTTCGGAATCGGAGTCTTCGGGTCGAAAAACGGAAGAAAATCGGGTTTCAGAGTATCCGGGCGACTGTGCCCGCGATTGTGACAGAGGTCACTCTTGCGGGGTACAATCGCGAAGTGTGTACCACGAGTTCAGTGAGGGGTGCGACAATGCCTGGCGAGAATGACATGTGTCACTCTCGCAGGGCAAAGTCGCCGAAGTTGTACCGTGAGGTACTGAACGCGGGCGACTATGCCACGCAAGAATGACCATGTCATTCTCGCAGGGCACTGTCGCGATCGGGCCTCAGGGCTTTAAATGCCTTTTATCCGATTTTTGAGCTCATTTGATCAGTTGGAACTTTTGAGGTGCGATTTTGGAAGAGACTTAAGGTAGGGTTTCACTCTCTCTTCATTCAATGCTACCAAATGGGTATCTTATTTGTATTTATTTGGGTTGTTTAGGTTGGTGAAGGTGATTAAGAATCTTGTGGTTGAAATACCAAATCTCCTTCTACATTCTACCCTCAAGTGTTGTAACCTAGGGTTTCCTTGAAATCATCTAAGGTGAGTTTTCTTAACCATTTCTCTTATATAAATACTAGGGTGTATGTATGTATAAACTCATCCTTGTCCCTTAACTACATTTGAGGTTTTGTTGTGTTTTGACCTAACTATGGATTTTGGAGATATTAAGGTTATTGGCTTAAACAAGGTTTTCATGGGATGGTGTTTTAAAGAAATTAATGATTTCCATGTTTACCCACTCTTTTGATAACTAATATTTGTTCCTCGGAGTTTTGATAACACCTAAAGTGAAAACTAGGGTTTTGGGAATGTTTTATGTATTAGACTAATTATTGGACATGTTGACTTTTGCCATGGGCATAGTCGCGACTATGGCACGGGCGACTATGCCCGACGACTATGCCATGGGCATAGTCGCGAGTCACTATCGCGCGCGGCTACTGGATGACTTAAATGAGGTTATCTCCTCATTTCATTCATTACACTCACCTACCTTTGTTCCAAAACTCTCTCTCAACCTTCCTCTTCACTTAATTCGAACCTAGGGTTTCTTCAAGTCTCGTCTTCATCATTTATTGCAAGAATCTGGGATTGCTAACCAAGGAGATCAAGCTAGGAGCATCTATTCACTTCTCCTTTGTCATCTTCTCAAGTAAATCAAACTAGGGTTTTGGGTTTCCATCAAAACCCACTTTGTGAGTATTTCCTTCATAAATTATGTTTATAATGTCATGAAAACCCATTTCTTGTGTTATCTTAAACCTTATCATTATTTCTCCATTTTTGTGTCTTTGGAATTTATGGGTCAAAACCTAAGGTTTTGACATGTATATGAATATGATGAGTTGGATTATTGGGAGCTATGTGTATAACCGACCATATACATCATTCTAGTCGTATTATGAAATGTGGGCACCAAGATGTATTTTATGAACTTAATGGGAGTGGTGAAATATCTAATTTTTATAGACAAAGGTAAACTCAAGATGTGATAGAAATGTGTTCCATCCTTTTTGGAGAAATTGTGGAATTATGTGAATATATTAATAATCTAACTGTTGAAATTGTCTTTAACGACATAATTAATAATGTGTATGATTCTGTTGGGTTTGGGATGACAATGAATCTACAATAAAGTGTACATTATTAGATTGATCGGAAAATGGTGAAAAAACAAGGTAAAGACCTGGATAGGGTTGAACTTGGGCATCTTGGGGTAAAGACTTGGATAGAGTTGAACCTAAGTTTGCAATGAACTAAAGACTTAGATAGAGTTGATGTTCTAACGACTAAAGACTTGGATAGAGTTGATATCGGTAAGTAACAAATCACCAATGCGGACACCATGCGTGTTGTGACCTACTTTGTGTTCCGTCACAAGACGATGGTGAACGGGCCTTCCCGTCTTACAAGAGGAAACAAGTATAAAAATTAATTATTTGCTCCATTCTAAAGGAAACTGTTTTAATATTATTGTATATTATTTATTATGTTTGTAATTGTGGATTTACCTCACTAGGCTCCAAGCCTAACACTTGTTTATCTTGATGTGAAATACAGGTTCTCTTAGCGGTGGGGCGGTAAAACCTTGAGCGGAGCGTGGGGTCGATAGACCCAATCTTTTGGTGGTTTTAGAAGTTGAGAGATATAGGGCGTACACCATTCATGTCATCATTTTGAGAAATGAAGGCGACACCCGATTTGTAATCTAAATTAGAGTATTTAGATTAGTAGGTTGTCGGTCCTTATTTCTATTACTTTACATTTTGTAAACGCTTATACTCTCTCTCCCGTTATGGGATGATGCCTTTTGTAAAGGTTTATGTTGATTAAAGTATTTCAGGTTTAAGTTTCTATTTTACAAACATCTTATTGCAAAAAAAATTCTAAATTCCCTTTGTTCCTTGTACCCAATTCTTGGGGTGTTACAAGTTGGTATCAAAGCTCTAGTTTAAGTGAACTAGGCATGTATGTAAGATGTCTAGACTTAGACTGAGTATGTTAGGCAATGATTTGTGAGTTGGGTAGATCTTCTAAGATGGGTTAGTCTTAGAGTCGATGGAAGTTATGTTCATCAAGCGTTGTGATGATGGTAACAAGAACCCTTATGTGTTATATGTTCATAATCTCACTTAGCTAATGTTATTATAAGGATATTTTACGTGAGTGTACTTGGTTTGCTAATGTTATGACAATTAGTAGACGTAGTAGTACGTTTCTTTCGTGCTTACTTCAGTTAATCTCTTTCTTACTCTTTCTCGTGCTTGTGTGGCAGCCATTATCCTAGTATGGTGAACACTCGCAATCGACCGTTAGCCGATGGGAATGTACGTGAAGATAGCTCACCCGAGCGGAATCCAGTGGTTAGGGCAGCGACAGTCGTTCCTCCGGGTATGCCGCCTATATTCACGGGAGAAGTGGAGCAAGTGCCAAGAGTGGAGTTGGCATCCACGAACCCGGTTGTACAAGAGGCAAACCCTCAAGCCGACTTGATGGCAGTGTCATGCAGATGGTGACGTCTGCCATGGAAAAACAGCAAGAGGCTTTCCTGAAGATGTTGGATGATAGGGATGCAAGTCTTCGGAGGCCGGAAGTAGTTGCCGAGAATGCGGTAGTCTGTTCGGGTGGTACGGGGAACAGGATCAGGACGGAGGAACACATGGTTGTCGAAACCCTTAGGGGCGGAAGGAGTTGCTCCTACAAAACTTTCCTCTGCAGTAAACCGCCCGAGTTTTCGGGATCTGACGACCCAGTTGAATGTATGAACTGGATCCAAGCAATGAGCAAGCTTTTGGTTCCAGTGAGTGCGGGGAAGATCAGAAAGTAAGATTCGCCTCCCAAATGCTTAGGGGCCTGGCACATCGATGGTGGAGCGTCACTATGTCTACTCTAGACGCTACCATCCTTGCCTAGTTAACGTGGAGTGCCTTCAAGAAGAAAGTCATGGAGGAATATTGCAACGAGAGATCAATAGATCGAATTGTGGATGAATTCCGAGCTCTCAAGAAGGGCTATATGACCGTGAGGGAATATTCAAGAAAATTTGTTAAAAAGCTCGATTTGGTGGGGCACGTGGCCCCAATGGAGATTGAAAAAGTGAAAGCATTTATGAAGGGGTTGCCAGCGGACATGATGTCCATGGTCCGCAACGCCAAACCCACTACTCTCTGTGAGGCCATTGAAGAGGCCAAAGTTATGGAGGATGTCTATTCCCAAAGTCGCGAGGAAAAGGTCGGGGCATCCGAGAATAAAAAGTGGGAAGGCAATCCTTTATCCTCCAATAAACCGCGAACCTTCAACAATATCATTAAGGGAACCGAACCTAGGCGAGAAGCTAGGTGGTGCCCCAAATGTAAAAGCAAAAATTTTGGCCCGTGCAACACTAGCGGGAGGAATTGTTTTAAATGTGGCAAAGAGGGGCATATTCGTGAAAACTGCCCGGTCCGAGAGATCACTTGCTATGAATGCAAGGAGCGGGGTCACTTCCGTAATGAATGCCCAAGGTTAAAGGTGGGAGGATCGCAAGTCAAGAAAGAGAATCCTCCGAGGGTACCGGGAAGAGCATTCCAGATGACTGCCGACGAGGCGAAGGCTTCACCGGATGTTGTTTCGGGTACGTATCTTGTCAACTCAGTACATGCTCTCGTGTTGTTTGACTCCGGTGCTAGTTATTCTTTTGTGTCAACCTTGTTTTGCCAAAATCTTTCATTGACTGCTAGCACTTTAGATGATGCCTTAGTGGTTGAGATAGCTAATGGTTGTCAAGTCGTGGTCCGTGAGTCGCTGATTGGATGCACCTTGGAAATCGGTGGGAGGGGTTTCTCAATCAACCTCTTGCCCATGACCATTGTAGGGTTCGACGTAATGGTTGGAATGGACTGGTTAGCGGAGAACCAAGCGGAGATTCTTTGCGCCAAGAAGCTGATTCGAATTCCTACTACCGAAGGAGGTGATGTGATCATTTACGGCGAGAGGAGAAAGGGCGACATACCGATCATCACCATGGCTAAGGCGCGTAGGTGTTTAAGGAAAAAGTGTTTCTCTTTCCTAGCCTATGTGTTAGACGCCAAACTTGAAAAGAAGAAACTCGATGACATTAAGGTAGTTCGGGAGTTCCCCGATGTCTTTCTGGACGACTTACCGGGCCTACCACCGGTAAGACAAGTGGAATTCCGGATCGTTCTAGTCCCGGGAGCAGCCCCAATTGCTAGAGCTCCCTACCGATTGGCTCCTTCTGAAATGCACGAGATGTTGTCTCAACTCTAAGAATTACTCGAGAAAGGTTTTGTAAGACCGAGTTCCTCGCCGTGGGGAGCCCCGGTCTTATTTGTCAAGAAGAAAGATGGCACGATGCGAATGTTCATCGACTACCGAGAATTGAACAAGGCGACGGTGAAGAACAAGTACCCTCTCCCGAGGATCGACGACTTGTTTGATCAATTTCAAGGAGCGAGTTGTTTTTCGAAAATCGACCTTCGATCCGGATATCACCAGTTGAGAGTGAGGGACGAGGACGTCCCAAAGACAACTTTCAGAACTCGGTACGGGCACTATGAGTTCTTGGCTATGCCTTTTGGGTTGACTAACGCATCGGCGGTATTCATGGATCTGATGAACCGGGTGTGCTGACCATTCCTTGACAAGTCGATGATAGTATTCATCGACGACATCCTAGTCTATTCCAAAAATGAACTCGATCATGAGCGGCACCTCCGTGAAGTACTCGAAGTGTTGAGAAGGGAACAATGTAACACCCGGCATTTTCGCAATGTATGTATCCGTCTTCCGTTTATCTTTTTGGGCGAAATGTGTTGTACTTTCGAACCTTAAATCGACCCATGCGAGAATCTCGAGTTTTGGTCATTTTTAGGCTTCGGTACAAACGGCGCGAGAGTGACTCGCGATAGTGACATATGTCACTATCGCGTGGCACAATCGCCGGGGAGGTACCAACTCTCGGTACAATCCACGCGAGAGTGCCTCGCGATAGTGACAATGTCACTATCGCATGGCTGGATCGCGGTCGGGTACCAGTGAGTTAAATGACTTTCTTTCTCATTCATTTCTCATAACTCTCTTCACCAACCTCAAACTCTCTCTCACTTTGGAGATTTTAGGGCATTTATTGGTACTTCAAGATTCTTCAAGTCATTCAATCTTGATTTCCAAGTGTTTCTCCATTATTCACCTAAGGGTTCAAGTAGGGAGCTTCAAATCACCTCCTCCATTGTCATCCTCTTCAAAGGGGTCAAATCTAGGGTTAGGGTTTTCTTCAAAAACCCACTTGGTGAGTTCCTACTATCATTTTCTAAAAACTTATACATGTCAAAACTTATATTTTGAACTCCTATATATCTTCTTGGTATTGGATTTATGATTATCACATTTTGACCTAACTTGAGTTTTAGGAGATTTTAGGGTTCTTGCTAGGTTTTGTTAAAATGAAGGGTTACGTTTGTTATGTGTTAAAATAAAGTATTTCTTGCACATTTATTGTGAAGTACTTGAAAGAATATGTATAATCTCATTTTATGATTTTCATTCTTATCAGCAGTTAAAATTGGAACATGAAATTTGGGAAGTAAATGTTATTGAAACCATATGACTAACTATGGTTGGTCACAAATGAAATTGTGACAAGTCTAGACCATTACTAGTGGATCCCTAGGTATTGAGTCGGCTTATATTATTGGGATGTCTATTACCCTTTTTGTAGCTATGGATGCATTTGACCCTCGGGGGCCTTTAGTACGGTTATGTGAGATCGGTTACTAGCCATGGGTCATAATGTAGTCCTAGTGAACGAGTATGACTTGGTTTCCTCGGGGGCCCTCCCTCACATCTTAGTACGGACCTATGTTGTTCGTGGCCATGGATTCCAAGTATTTAACTCACAACTCGGATTTTAGCCTACTTTTGTGTTCCGCTACAATCCTTGGTAAATCGGGTATCCCCCATCATCGCAAGATGAATTTTTGGACCGAATGGTCCTTATGTGACAAAGATTTCAATTTTAAACTAAACATTCTTGAAAAGGTTTCCTTTCGGTACATTTGTTTATGTCTCTTGATTATATAAACTGTATGTTCTCACTAGGCTTTAAGCCTAACACATTTTCTCAAATGATATGTATAAACAGGTTTCTTTAGCGGTGGGTTGCCAAGGTCGTGAGGGACGAGCATGGTCTTAAGGCATTTTTGAGATGACTAGTATTTGATGTTGGGCATTTGTTTAAGTCCCATCTTTTGGTGATTTTGGGTCGACAATCGATGTAATCTAGATAGTTATGTTTAGATTAGTTTGTTGTTGATTTCATTATCCGTTCACGGGTTTTTGTAAAGGCCTGGTACTTTTCCCCTTTTTGGGAGGTTTATACCAAATACAAATGTCATATTGCCCAATTTCCGAATTTTAAATTACTCAAATTTTTAGGTTGTTATAAGTTGGTATCAGAGCGCTAGTTTAAGTGAACTAGGCATGAACGTAAGATGTCTAGACTTAGACTGAGTATGTTAAGCATTGATTGTGAGTTTGGATAGAACTTTTAAGATGGGTTAGTCTTAGAGTCGACGGAAATTATGGTTATCAAGCGTTGTGGCGATGGTAACGAGAACCTTTATGTATTATATGTTCATAATCTCACTTAGCTAATGTTATTATGAGGACGTTTTACGTGAATGTGCTTGAAATGCCGTTACTATGACAATTGGTGATATAGTAGTACGTTTTCCTTCGTGTTTTATTCTATCTTCTCTTACTCTTTCTCGTGCTTGTGTTGCAGCCATTATTCCTTATGGTGAACACTCGTAGTCATCAGTTAGGCGACGGAGACCTTCGCGATGTTAATTCGCCCAATCAAAACCCGGTAGTAAGAGTGTCGGTTGTCGTTCCTCCCGGTATGCCGCCGATATTCACCGGGGAAGTAGAACAAGTGCCTAGGGTGGAATTGGCATCCACGAACCCGGTGATCCAAGAGGCAAACCCTCAAGATGATATGATGGCCAGCGTCATGCAGATGGTGACGTCGGCTATGGAGAAATAGCAAGAGGCGTTTCTGAAGATGTTGGAGGACCGGGATGCGAGCCTTAGAAGGCATGAGGCAGTGGAAGAGAATTGTTGGTTGGTTCTGGAGGCACCAGGAACAGAATCAGAACTAAAGAGCACAGGGTGGTTGGTGCTCTGGGAAGTGGGAAGAGTTGATCCTACAAATTCTTATTTTTGGGCGTATTGTTTCTTATCTAAGTGAGCTTTTGCATCGAGTATGGAATCGGGTTGAAAAGTTGAGATTTCAGCAAGTTGAGGGAGTGGGGCGACAGTGCCATGCGACTTTGACATGGTCACTGTCGCCAATGTCAATGTCGAGCCGAGGGTGTGGGTCTCGGTACAAAGGGCGCGACAGTGCCCGACGATAGTTCCCGGGTCACAATCGCATGATCATTCTCGTTGAATCAGTACCGAGGGTCGTATGGCACGGGCGACTATGCCCGAAAGTCACTATCGCATGCTGCTACTGGATGACTTAAATGAGGTTATCTCCTCATTTCATTCATTACACTCACCTACCTTTGTTCCAAAACTCTCTCTCAACCTTCCTCTTCACTTAATTCGAACCTAGGGTTTCTCAAGTCTCGTCTTCATCATTTATTGCAAGAATCTGGGATTGCTAACCAAGGAGATCAAGCTAGGAGCATCTATTCACTTCTCCTTTGTCATCTTCTCAAGTAAATCAAACTAGGGTTTTGGGTTTCCATCAAAACCCACTTTGTGAGTATTTCCTTCATAAATTATGTTTATAATGTCATGAAAACCCATTTCTTGTGTTATCTTAAACCTTATCATTATTTCTCCATTTTTGTGTCTTTGGAATTTATAGGTCAAAACCTAAGGTTTTGACATGTATATGAATATGATGAGTTGGATTATTGGGAGCTATGTGTATAACCGACCATATACATCATTCTAATCGTATTGTGAAATGTAGGCACCAAGATGTATTTTATGAACTTAATGGGAGTGGTGAAATATCTAATTTTTATAGACAAAGGTAAACTCAAGATGTGATAGAAATGTGTTCCATCCTTTTTGGAGAAATTGTGGAATTATGTGAATATATTAATAATCTAACTGTTGAAATTGTCTTTAACGACATAATTAATAATGTGTATGATTCTGTTGGGTTTGGGATGACAATGAATCTACAATAAAGTGTACATTATTAGATTGATCGGAAAATGGTGAAAAAACAAGGTAAAGACCTGGATAGGGTTGAACTTGGGCATCTTGGGGTAAAGACTTGGATAGAGTTGAACCTAAGTTTGCAATGAACTAAAGACTTGGATAGAGTTGATGTTCTAACGACTAAAGACTTGGACAGAGTTGATGTCGGTAAGTAACAAATCACCAATGCGGACACCATGCGTGTTGTGACCTACTTTGTGTTCCGTCACAAGACGATGGTGAACGGGTCTTCCCGTCTTACAAGAGGAAACAAGTATAAAAATTAATTATTTGCTCCATTCTAAAGGAAATTGTTTTAATATTATTGTATATCATTTATTATGTTTGTAATTGTGGATTTACCCCACTAGGCTCCAAGCCTAACACTTGTTTATCTTGATGTGAAATACAGGTTCTCTTAGCGGTGGGGCGGTAAAACCTTGAGCGGAGCGTGGGGTCGATAGACCCAATATTTTGGTGGTTTTAGAAGTTGAGAGATATAGGGCGTACACCATTCATGTCGTCATTTTGAGAAATGAAGGTGACACCCGATTTGTAATCTAAATTAGAGTATTTAGATTAGTAGGTTGTCGGTCCTTATTTCTATTACTTTACATTTTGTAAATGCTTATACTCTCTCTCCCGTTATGGGATGATGCCTTTTGTAAAGGTTTATGTTGATTAAAGTATTTCAGGTTTAAGTTTCTATTTTACAAACATCTTATTGTAAAAAAAATTCTAAATTCCCTTTGTTCCTTGTACCCAATTCTTGGGGTGTTACACTAGCGGTGGGACTCGTCGGGATTGAGAGGACGACCTTGGGGTCGAGAGCGGTCTTTTTGATGATATAGTGTAACACCCCGAATTTCGTTTGGTCTCTTTGCGAAAAAGAATAGAGGAGATAGGGTTTTACTGTGCTGGTCTATAGGGGGCACGGGTCGTGCGCCCTCCTTCAGAAAAATGCGCACGGGTCGTGCGCAAGGTCCAGGCCTCGACAGTGGGTTTACGCACGGGTCGTGCGCCTTTCCTTCTTTGGAAACGCACGAGTCGTGCGCCCTGTCAGAGTGCTTTTTAAGGCCAGCCTTAAATATCTTTTGGTGAGATATTTTCTAATATCTCAAATTTCTCTCTCTCTCTCTCAGTTTCTCTCTCTTTCTTTTCCTTTTTCTTCTTTCGATCTTCGAGGTATCGTTTGGTTGCTAGTTTGCGGTGTTTCTAGCAAGGGGTCGGTGTTTTTAGCTTCACCTCTTCGTCGTGATCGTTATCTGGTTTTCCGGGTTTTATTCTAAAACCTACTGGTGAGTTCCTACTACCATTTTACAAACTTTATACATGTCAAAACTCTTATTTGCGAAATCCGAAGTATTTCTACGGTATGATTTTATGTTCTCTACATTTTGATATAAATGAAGTTTTTGGTGATTTTCGGGGTTCCCGGTCAGTATTGACTAAAATGACGAGTTCCGCCTTATCAGAAGTAAAATGATGTTTTACTTGCCCATGTTTGTGGCTTATTGAAAGAATGTATATAAACTAGTTTTATGATTTTCTTTCTTACCAATAGTTGATCTTGAAAACGGCATTTTGAAATATAAATGGGTTGAAAGCTATTTATCTAGCTTTGTTGGTCACATGAAATATTGTGACAAGTCATGACTATACTAGTGGATCCCTAGGTATCGAGTCGGCTTATAGCTGGGAAGGATATGCCCCTTCTGTTGTAGTTAGATACATTTGATCTTCAGGGGAAACTTGGTACGGTTATGTGAGGCCGGTTACTAGCCATGGGTCAAATGTAGTCTAACGAACGAGTATGACTGGTTCCTTGGGGGCCTCCCTCACATCGTAGTACGGACCGAAGCGTTCGTGGCCATGGTTCCATGTATTTAGCTCATAACTCGGATTTGTGGCTTACTTTGTGTTACCCCACAATCCTTGGTAAAATGGTTCTTTTGTCATCGTATGATGAGTTTTGGACCGAAAAGGCCCGGTTCTGGCGAAATGTTATCTTTTATAAATTAAACCTTTATGAAAAGATTTCCTTATGATACTGATGTTTATATTCCGTGAAGTTTATAAAAGAACTACTTGTGCATTAAATTGTGAGGTTCTGGAAAGAAGGTTTATGGTCTCTTTTAGTGGATTTCATTCTTATCAACAGTTAACTTGGAAATGCTTATTTGAAAAGATTCCCTTTGATACAAAAGTTTATATCCCTTGAAATTTATAAACTGTATGTTCTCACTAGGCTTTAAGCCTAACACTTTTTCTCAAATGATGTGTATAACAGGTTCCCTTAGCGGTGGGTTGCACAGGGTCTTTGAGAGTCGAGCGTCGACTCAAGGCATTTTGAGATGTCTATTATTTTGGCGTTGGGCATTGTTTAAGTCCCATCTTTTAGTGAACTTTGGTTCGTCAAATGATGTAGTCTAGACAGTTATGTTTAGATTAGTTTAGTTGTTATATTATATATCCTTACGAGTTTTGTATAGTCTTAAGGACTGATCCCTTTATGGGAAGTTTATATCAATACGGATGTTTTGTTGCCATATTTCCAGGTTTTATTTAACTCTGAATTTTAGAGTGTTACAAGTTGTTATATTATATATACTCAAGTGATGTAGTCTAGACAGTTATGTTTAGATTAGTTTAGTTGTTATATTGTATATCCTTACGAGTTTTGTATAGTCTTAAGGACTGATCCCCTTAATGGGAAGTTTATATCAATACGGATGTCTTGTTGCCATATTTCCAGGTTTTATTTTACTCTGAATTTTAGAGTGTTACATATAGTGACCATTATTTCCGAAGTATAGAATTATACCTTTTGGAAGAATAGCGACACCCGACCTTAATCTTGCTCATTCAAGTTAGATTATTAGGTTGTCGAGTTTATTATTTATTTGATTTGGGTTGTAATTACCGTATTATAGTCCCCGTGTTGGGTTGACATACTTTGGTTCGAATTGTCGTATCCATTTTTACAGGTTTAAGAATCCCCATTTTTGGGTAGGTTGGTTTCTACCATTTATAGACGTTATATAGCCAAATTTTCGAATTTTTAAATTCACCCCAAATTTTAGGTTGTTACAATTTGAAAAACGGTCCTCTGAATGCATTAGATGGTCACCAACAAGTGCACAAACATAAGAAGCAATCACCACCCCTAATTTCAACTTCTTAGGGCTCCTGTGTACACATACGTATAATCAAAACTGAACACAGTGCTGGGTGTAGTTCCTTCAGGCCTCAATCTCAGCTGAAAATTAAAAACAAGGTCCATGGATGAAGTGTGCTTATCACAACAATGGCACATTAAGTGCAGGTCCACCAGCTAGAAGAGAGCCACGATAGGCCAGATAAAACTATATTGATATATAAAATGATAAACCAAAGAGGGTATAGAAAAATGCGATCTTTTATGGCAATATCGTGTCTTTGGATAGATACAGAGACTCATACAGACCTGATATGGGGCATCTTTGCTTACTCTATGCATTTTACCCTAGTTATCAATACGTTAATGACGTGCACTTATGAGTAGAATTAAATGGTAGAAAGTGCAGCTCTTGAATATTTGCACGTGCCTATGAAGGTGCCAAGCAATTGAAAATTTTATAATGTACAAGAACGACAATAACAAACGAAATTTATTTACTTTGAAGAAATATAAACAAAAACTCCATCCAACCCAAATTAGATGAGTTTTTTGGCTTTCATTTTTGTCCCAGATTTGATAAAATATTTGGGTTTTGAACTTTTAAGCAACGTTTACATCCTTTCTTGTGGGTTTGCATCGATGGAAGAAAACCTAACTACCAACCAAACCCTATGGTTGTGTGGGATTTACCGTACCTGTTTGGTTTAAACTAAATACATGTAGTTAAAACAAATTTGGTAACTTTTCAGAACACCGGTTCAACTGCCAAGTAGTGTTTCTGGGAGGGTTTTAGCACCTGAAGTTTTAAAGTGTCAACCATACAACCATCATGCCATGTCAACCGGTTCAACGGGCAAGCAGTTTTTTTAACACTTATTGTTAGTAAAATGCCAATTGAAAGAAGCTGATGTACCTGATGAACCATACTCATGTAAAATCCCATGGGAAGATTTGTTACAAGTAAGAAAGAGAACGTTGCTAGTATCTTCCATGAACTTTTAGTGTGGTTGTTCATAGCTTTCTTGCTCTTTTTACCAAATGAATATTGCTAGCTTAGCATGGCTAACGGATAACCAGAGAAAGCTAAAGCTATTGGAAGCACAGGAAGGACAAACATGTTAGTCATACTTCTATATAAATATCATGTAAAATAAATGTAATCAACTTTTTCAACCATTATTGTACTTGGTAATTTGTCGTCAACAAATCATTATGGTTGTGAAAAATGAAAGAAAAAAACTAAGCTTGGCAAGGATTAGCAATTTTGAATATATACACATAATTTATATACTAGAAATGTACCCTCGCAATGCAGCGGGTTTCTGAAATCTAGAACTCGATCCCTCGATCATTATTCATACTTTTTATTAGTTTTTTTATTTTATTTTACGATTTTAAGAAACCTAGATTTAAAACAAAAATATAGTTTAGTTTAGTTTAATTATGGTTTTTTATAAAAAATAATAATAATAATTTTTGTTACGAGTAAAAAATTGTTTAATTTAAATGATAACTATATTTAAGATATTTTATATTTAAAATTAAAAAGATAACATATTTCAATAAAAAATAAAAATAAGGTATTTTATCTCGAATTTTCTTATATTTATCGGTTAGTTATATAAATAGTTAAAAATTTTAGATATTTTAGAAAATAAAAATAAGTGATTATATGCAGTTAGTTACACGAATTCAAACATTGAGCTTTTATAAGTTGTACTTATGTTTAATTAATTTGTACTTTTGGATTTTAAGTAATATGCATTAATAAGTGGTACCTAATGCATAAAAATTAGTTTTTAAGAGTTTAGCTTAAATGCTTTATAATATAGTATAGATATATTAGTTAAAATTCAAAATTACAAGTTAATGAAACATAATTATAACTTATTAAAGTCTCATGTTTTTATTTGTATAACTAACTGCAAATAAACATATTAAATATAAGATAAACACTATGAGATAAACTACCTGTTTTATTTTTTTTTAAATATATTTATTAGATCAATGCATTTTTTATAATATAGTATAGATATATTAGTTATGAGATTATAACTAATATAGATATAGATATATTAAGAGCAAATCATAAAATAAAAAATAAATATTGATAATAGTAATATTGATCAAATCGTCCAATAAATATAAAAAATAAATATTGATAATAGTAGATAATATTGATCAAATCGTCCATTAAATATAAAAAAAACAAATATTTATATTAATAAATGAGTATCCATTCCACAAATAGATGATGATGTGAGACACTGTGCTTGGATAAGTTGTACCAATGCATTATGAAATTGTAAATTAAGTAATTGGCTTTAATTAGTTGTATTGTGTGCTTAAAATGTTGTAATTAAGAGTTTTTTTATGTTTTTTTATAATATAGTATATATATATATAAACTGTAGATGGGAAAATAACATTGTACTTAATACTTGTGTTCAAAATTGCTCATTATTGCAAAGTGTAGTGTTGTTTTGCATTTTCCGTAAGAATGGTTATTTACAAAGCAAAATAAAACCAAACGAACCATGTATATCCCCCACTCGAAAGTAAGGTAGGGGATGTACATAGACATATCCTCTACCCCAAAGGGTAAGAACAATTATTTGTTTGTGACAAAAACAAGTATGATGGTTCATATATGCCACTAGGGTGTTTTCACTCTTTAAAAGGTAGAGAGTTGGCTGATGAGGTTCTAACCATCGAAGCAAGCATACCTGAGTTATTTGTGCCCTAATACATTATAAAACCCTAAAACCCACAAAATGAGTCCTGAAAGCTTCCGGTGTTTAGTGTTTAGTGTTTAGACCGTGTGATGGCAACCACCATAAAAGGTAGGAAAGTGAAGATCATGACAGTAAATCCCTGGGTTACCAGTGTCATGGGTGAGTTCCATAATAGTCACCTCTAGATGATAAAAAAATTGAACTTTAAAAAGTTGAGGGGCACTAAAACCCACAAACCATATATCAAACTCTCCAGTAGAAATGTCAGGCCAAGTACAATCGACCTGACAATGAAGTTAGAACTATAAGCAAATTTATGTATGTGATTATTCTTAAAGAACATGAGTTGTAATAAGACCTGCCCAATAGGCACAACTTCAAGAAAAATGAACTTCAACTTATTGCAAGACACATAAAGCTCCATGAGGTCGACAAAAACCCAAATGATAGAACTTGTTGGCTGAATGGCACAAGCTATGGCAGCTGCAACCAAGGCCCATCCTAGAAACTGTGGGGTCATTGCTCGAATAGACCCCTAGACAGGGCCAATAGTAGAGATCGACAACCGTTAGAACAATCTCTAAACTATTGGATAAAGTGTGTGTGATACAGTAGAACATAAACCATTTTGCTAACTACGAAAAGAGCTTAAATAGATTTAAGTACAACAAATATGCAATCCAAGTGATCAAGATCAAGAATACATAACTTTTATTAATGTTAGTTGAAGGTTCAACATCATTATAATATCTATTGAAAATTTGGCAAATACCACCACCATTGTAGATTAATTGAACAAAGTTTGTGGGCAGAAGATGATCATAATATATAGACTAATAAATTTATGTTGCTTTTACAAAAGACATGTCTGATGAAGGAAAAAAGGGCATACTTTAATGATGGATCCGTCTGAATTGCGAGAGTTTCTCCTCCAATGTGAAGTTTTTATTGGGCACTCATCCTGGAATCTTCAAAGAGCACAAAATAGACAAGAACTTTGCACACGAACTAAAATAATAACGGGTGGTAGAAAGAAATTAAAAACTTGGTGTTAGGACGTACTCACTTCAACTGTTGAGCCTCTTGAACTTATTTACACGCTTCTTATCAAACTTAGAAAGTTGCCATCACCTACAATAAACAAATGAAATATGATAAGCCGGAAAAAAAAGTAATCAAACTGCTATCAATATTAGGAACCACTATTGCACTAATACCACCAATAACTGAATAAGTAATGTGAGAGGCAACTTCTTCAAAAAATAATCATTAAAATTACACCTCCATATCAGTAAAAATGATTCAAGATCAATTAACAGAACATGTGAGATCCATAAATGAATGAAGTAATATATATACCATTTAACCACTTGGGTTGTGGCGCACTGGTAAAGCTTTTGGGGGATGTAGTGAAAATCTCATCTACCCAGGGTTCAAATCCAAGAGTTGCCAAAGCCCTTGTCGCCATGGAGGTTCACCTGCGATGACTTTAGGCCATTCGTGGTCGCCCGGGAATTAGTCGGTGCGCGTAAGCTGCCTGGAAACCCACGGTTACAAAAAATATATATATATACCATTTTGAAGATAAGGGTCGTACCTTGATGTCATTAAGGGCCTGACGCTTAGAAAATTGTTCTAATCAGCAAGAATCAAGAAACAATATTTGTAGCCTTGTCATCGCTTCGAGGTAGCAATGGTAACTTGATCGATTGAAAGAGATATAAGGAAGAATTCAATCAATTCAATTAGACTTCCCTTTGAAGAAACTGTAACACCCTAAAAATAGGGATAACAAAATCCGGAAAACGGACATGAGGTATGCTAAAATTGCCATAGCAAGAGCCTCCCAAAAATGGGGAATATGAATTTAATAACCTGTTTAATCACAATTGTAATTTAACGGACAGTAAATAACAACCAACTAATCTAATTTCTACATCTAGAAAAGAGATTACAAAAAGGGTTGTCATCTATAGACCCAAACGGTCTATATCCAAAAGTATAACGCGTCCATGTGCAATTTCCCCAAGCTCTCACTCCCAAGCAACTAAACCTGCTTAAGACCGCCGCCGCTAGAACCTGAGATACACATCGACACCAAACAAGTGTTAGGCCAAAAAGCCTAGTGAGTTGAACAATAATAAGCATGCATGAACATATACAATTCTTATCAGCAGTTAACCAATGTTCAACCTATGTGGAGTCATCAGGGGAGACCCAAAGCACCAATCAAATCCCACCCAAGAGTCGATATACCTTGATGCCCTTAACAAGGAACACCCCAAAGGCCCGACCCACCCGAAGACTATCGCTAAGAAAATTCCCCGAGTGGTGGAGGTCTAGGCACATACCATCACAGTGGCGCCCAAGACTATATCCTCCTAGTGTACTGACTTGGTTCGTCCACATAACATTTATAAAGGGTCCTTTAGATATATTTCAATCCACAAAATCAATACCAACTATGGGTATAATATTACCACCTTATCCTCATGAAGTCTAACAAAAGACACAAAGTAAATCATGCTCCTCATGCATATACACATATCACCAAAGTGGTGTTCCAACTAGGATCATCATAATACCCATACATGCATATATTTAACATATCAAGGTATCCACATTATGTATTTATGAGACAATCCCAAACAATAATACACATAACCATAATCAATGCAAATCACCCACAAATATAATTCTTCCAACTATTTTCATGAAGAAACCCCCAAGCATTTGCATTAATAGAGATAAAGTATCAAATAGAAGATTATGATGTGTATCTAGTTTTAACAAAGATTTAGTAAACTCACAATCTAGGTTTTTGACCAAAACCTAGAAAAGATGAAACCCTAGTTTGAAGAGATGAGATTTGAAGAAGAAGAGGTTGACTTGGAGAAACCCTAGAAATCTTCCTTGAGATGATTTAATGCACTCAATAAGGTTCAACCACCAAAATGATTTGCAATAAATGAGGGTTAGTGTTTGGGGTGGAAGGGTTGGCTTTGGTTGCCCCAAAATCGCCAAAGAGAAAGATGGAGGTGTGAGAAATGAGAACAAAATCGGCTAAGGAACTCATTTAACCCTCAGTGACCGCTCGCGACCTTGCCCGGCGACAGTCACATTGTCACTGTCGCGTGTCACAATCGCGCGAGGCTCAACACTTACGGTACACTCCACGCGACAGTGACCGGCGATAGTGACAATGTCACAGTCGCGTGTCACAATCGCGCGAGGCTCAACACTTACGGTACACTCCACGCGACAGTGATCGGCGATAGTGACAATGTCACAGTCGCGTGGCATTATCGCGCCACTCCCAGATCAGCCCGAAAACTTGACCAAATTCGGTTACGAGTGCGAGGTTCAAACGGGTACAAGTATAACCAGTTCAAATAATATTATGGCATTATAAAAGTGAGCATGTGCACATAATAGGTCTCAAAATCTCAAATAACACATTTAACGAATTTAAGGGAACGAAAACTTACCTTTTAATTTTCCGGGTGTTACAGAAACCCTAACAATGGAGATGGAGAATATCGAATTACAAGGGTAAGAATGGGGTGGATGAATAGAGATGAAGAAAATACCTGTCAGTCTTCTTGAAGTGGTAGATGCCTTCACAATCCTTCAATACATAGGGTTTCAAACAACAAAAAAGTTGTAATGTAATACGTCATCGCGAGAAATGAGAAGAATCAGGAAAGAAATTGGTATTACATTACGTGTATGATGAAATTGATGCATAATCGCCAGCCTTTTCGCCTTTGGGGTTATGAAATTTGATTGGGAAAGAGCGCTATGGGGGAAATGGAGGGTTTGTTGGAGCAAATAGTTGGAATTGAAGTTGGATCCTAACAGAAAGGTGAATTCGCCATGAGAGAGAGGGGGGGCAGGAGAATGATATCTTGGTGGTGAAACGGATGAATGTCACGGTACAAGAGGATAATGGGTATCGAGCATTGGCCCAAAGACGATTAAGAAGATTGGTGAAGGAGTGGGAGAGAAATTGGTGTAAAACGTGGGAAGGGAGAGGTAATGGAAAGAAGGAGACCAGAGGGAAGAACTGATTTCAATCATGTGCTATAAAGGGTTGTACATTAAGCTTGAAAATAGGTAATCTTGAAACTTGAAAAAAAAACGGAAATAGAATTTTCATAATATAGTATAGATAGATATAAATAGTATATATAATTCTACACTTTTATGCTATTTTAAAATATTATAAAACCGATAAATATATTCAATAATTAGTTTATATTAAAATTATTGACCAAAAAATTATAATGATATAATTTATATGTATTTTTAATGTGCTAACGATGAAAAAAAATAAAACATATGGATAGAAAATAAATTAATTCGTAAATATTCATGATATTTAATAGTACGGTTAAATTAAAAAATATTCAATATTGGGCTTGTTTTGAAATTATTGACGAGACGATTATAATGGTATAATTTGTAAAAAAAATAAACGTATTTTTTCATTGCATTTTTGTTTATATACGATTATTTGTGTTAACATGATAAGGGTGTAAAATGAAAAATGAAAAAACAAAGAATATAAAGTAAATTAAATAACTAATTGTAAAGGTGTTAAATGTAACTTTGAATCTTGAAAATAATCGTTTTCCAATTTTAATATAATAATAGTTCCGTACCCGTGCGCGATGCGGCGTGAAAAATCGTGAAATCGAATAAACAATTGACAAAGATATGTTTTCGCTCACGAAACATCTCGACATCAAAATGACAACAATGTTTCATGTTAAGTTTGTATTTTTCGTCCTTATCGATACTTTAGTCTATGAAGACATGGTACTTGAGTCGTTTGGTGCACATATATGTGAATCATGCATCAACTCTGAAGTACTTTGATATGCATTTTCAATCATATTTCATTTTTGTTTTATTTTTGTCCATATTGATGTTAGTTGTATACCTTTATAATTTACCTGATTATAAATTTTGAATTAAATTAATGACATCTTAGGGTCGTTTATTTAAACACTTACCCGGTAAGTGCTTACCGGCTTATTTAGCTAATCAAATGAAAATGACAATTATTGAGAATATTATCTAGTAAGAACGATTAAAAGGATCAAGAGTTTTGCCAGGTAAGTGAGCGTGACGACTTTTACCCGATAAACACTTACCGAATAAAAATGTTGTAAGGGTGGTAAATGTAACATTGTAAATGGAACGTGGGGAGAAAAAATGGCTTTCAAAACATTATAAATATAACTGTTTTAGAATTTTTATATAGTAGTATAGATAATGTGCTAACGGTGAAAAAAAAATAAAACGTATGGATAAAAAACAAATTAATTCGTAGATATTCATGATATTTAATAGTACGGTTAAATTAAAATAACATTCAATATTGGGTTCGTTTTGAAGGTATTGACGAGACGATTATAATGGTATAATTTGTAAAAAAAACGTATTTTTTCATTGCATTTTTGTTCATATACGATTATTTGTGTTAATATGATAATGGTGTAAAATGAAAAATGAAAAAACAATGGATATAAAGTAAATTAAATAAATAATTGTAAGAGTGGTAAATGTAACATTGTAAATGGAAAGTGGGGAGAAAAAAATGACTTTCAAAACATTGTAAATATAATTGTTCTAGAATTTTTATATAGTAGTATAGATATAGATAATATTTTTTAATTTATAAATCCAATACACTTAAAAAAAACTTAATATAAATGATAAAAATTCAATCTTATTGGTGGATTGAATAAATAATCATTTTTGTCTCCCACCATAAAGTTTTAGAGAATTCTCGAAACTTGGAAATTTTCAAATTTTCTTTATTATAGAGAACAAGATAGCAAAGTTGTTAGAGAAGTTTAGAGCATCTTCAACAACTATGCTAAAATAGAAAAAAAAAAGTGATATTTTTAGCAATTTTTTTACTCCAACAGCTATGCTATATCATATGCTAAAATAGAGAAAAGAGGAGAGAGAAGGTAAAAATCTCCAAATTTGAAGAAATCTCTAAAACTCCATATTGAAGAGAGAGAAATAATATTTAATTCTTTTCCACCAATAGGAAACATTGAAGTTGTATGTTTAGGAGAGAAAAATAATATTTTATTAATATAATTGATGATATAATTGCTAAAATAAAGTAGTTGTTGGAGTTGGTTGTAATTTTTTTTAGAGATTTTAACTTTCTATATTCTATTTTAAAAAATTATAGCATAGTTGTTGGAGATGCTTCTAGAGAACAAAAAATCATTTTTTTCTGTTCTAGAGAAGTTATTGGAGACGCTCTTGGATTTTGATGTCATAAAAAATATAACGTAATTGAATAAAAAAAACAGGTATCTAATAGTCGTCTATACTAGGGGTGGTCTTTGTACGATACCGACTTTTTGTTGTTAATACTGTGTACCAACAAATTATAATTGGTATGCAAAATCCAATACTATATACCAACCAACTAGACTTAGTACTGACTTAATTGGTACCGACTTTTTTCGGTTGGTACATTTTGGTACCAGTTTATACAAATTTCAAGTTACATATATACGAAAAAAACTAATTCAAACTACTCAAAAGCTCAAACAAAAAAACTAATGTAACAAGATTTAATATTCAATATCTAAAAACGAAAAAGAAACAAATTCAAAAACTTGGATGTAACAATGGAGAACTGTTACAGTAGCGTCGACGAGAAGGATTGGAGGAATGGGACGATCGAACTAAAAATTTAGGGTTAGATTACGTGTTTTATTCTAAATTTCTAAAATCTCTAATGATGGCTAAGACGGTAAGTTTATAAGGTGGAAAATGAAAAGAAAAAAATGTATACACTTTTTATTTCAAATTTCAACACCTAAAAATAAGAATATTATTGATTAATTTAATTACTAATTAATTAAATTATTAACTAAGTCGGTACCATGGTAGTATGTGGTACACAACATTCAAAAACGTGTACCAACCAAGTTCAGACACTTGGTACAGTACTACGGGCCGATTATAATCGGTACCGATTTAATTGGTACCAGTTTAATTGGTACGATTGGTACACATGTTGGTTGATTTTGTTCGGTACAAAATTGCCACCCCTAGTCTATACACAAATTGATGCAAATTAATACTATGAACAAAAGAAAATCAAGATTATAATATTACTTATATATAAAAATCATAGTTCTAAATAATTTGTTATATGGCATGTTATCGCGTCAAAGTTTGGTTTCGCTGCCACGTTAACCTCAGTGGTTTTACTCTAAGGTTTGACTTGCATTATAACGTGTTATGGCACGTTACAACACGTTATTATGTAAGGTATGGGTTTTCTATGTATAATTTGATGGATAAATGATAATTACGTATGAGGCGTAAGACTTAAATAAATATAAAAGGAAACTTAAAAACTAAAACCATAAGTAGGTAAATACTTACCCCTATTCTCCTACACGAATTCTTTGAAATTAAAGAAAGTAGTGGTAGATATTCAAAAGGTTTAATCTCGATTTTGCACTATAGATATCATTTTTAATAAGTTCTATATATTTGGTGTCAATGTGTAACACCCGGAAAATTTCAAAGGTAAGTTTAGTTAACCTTGAGATTCTTATTTTCCGTGGTTTGGCTTAAAATGTCTAACGTTATTTTCATCTTTTAATCGCGAACGTCGAAGGGTCTTTGTATCAAAAAATGAGATTTATGGGGCATAATCGCATGTCAATGTTGCAGAGAGGGGAGGCCTCTCGATACTACTAGGCGATTGTGCCCAACGATTGTGACATGGTCACTCTCGCCGTGGCACTCTCGCGACTTGGGGAACGCTCTCGGTACACACCCGGCGATTGTGCTGACGATAGTGACAAATGTCACTATCGTTGGGCACTCTCGCGGTCGGGCCCAAGGAGTTTTATAAGGCAACCTCTTCTGTTATTTCATTTTATCTGATTTTGTGTTTCCTTCTAGCCGATTTCTCTCTGCAGTTTGGGTAAGTTTCCTTCCTCAAATATCTCTCTTCATTTACTTCCGACCTTATGGTTGTTGAGACCATTTAATTATTGTTCTAAGGTTAAATAAAGAGAGAGTTCTAGGGTGCTCAAGCTTCAAGCAAACAACTCCATCTTCTAGGGTTTTCTAGGTTTACATCTTAAACCTAAGGGGTGAGTTCATTATACTTTGCTAAACCATATACATGTCAAAACTTACATTTTGAACTCCTAAATATTTGTAACACTTTATATTTGGAAAAAACAACTAAACAAAAACTTCGATAAAATAACCAAATAAAGGATAAAATCCTTTCTACAAATCCATCCTTGGAAATATTTCAACTTTAAAATATAAAATTAACACCAACATTCAATAACTTAAGTCACATACTAAGACTAAGTAAGGTCGGGTGTTACTTAACCCAAATACAAGTTGTTATTCCCCAAAATAAATGCGGAAGACTTCACCAAGCTATTCACTTCTTCGAGCACACAACTAGCACTCATCTCTTCACAGTGTCGCTAGAACTAATCTCGAAACGGAACCTGATGCACATGTCAACAAATAAAAATGTTTGGGTAATGCCTAGTGAGTTCAAGAGTTTTCATCATTATATAATCAATAAAATGAAAATAATATAATTTAAATCACGATTCTCATTATGCAAAACGTTTAGAATAAATAGTGATGTCTTTCCCAAAAATTCCATTTTACGTGTTAAAGCGCTTAAATAGAAATACTTAGAAAATATGGAACTAAACCTTTTACTCACGCGAAACATAAATAGGATAAAATTCAAATATCAAAGCATGACAATAATTACTTCATGCAAACCTTAATATATGTAGAGGGGGTCCAATATTAAAGTCATCAATTGCAATTACTCGCGAAAGGCCTAAACGATATTAAAACATGGATATTACAATATCCAAAAATAATGTTTGACAATAACGAGGGGACCCGTATCCATTGAGAGTGGAGGAAACATATAAGTATGTCACTCCTACAACGTTAATCGTATGGCATGTCCTGACATGAAGTCCAAATGTCCCTACGACTCCTCATCAAGTTTCACCAAAAGAGTCGGTTGACCTTAGTACCTATCCACATGGAGTTTCACCAAAAGGCTCGACAACACTCGAGGATTACAACCATGGCATTACCCCGAATGGAGGAGGTCCTAGTGCCTACCCACACAGGGTAACACCACCACGGACTCAACCCTCCTAGTGTCTACTTGAAATATTAAGGTCATAAAACATGGGTCCCGGAGACCATGATCGTAATACCCAATTGACCATCAATAAAGACTGACCTATGTGCCTATGGATCCAATGCAACACAGTCTAAAATTACATGACTACACAGGAATGACCAACGCACTCGAGCATATAATTATCATTAATATACAACAAGACGCATTAAGATGAAAATCATAACTGGGGCTCTACATTGAGCCATTAAAGTTGGACAAATGTTCTCAAAACTCTTTTAAGTCAAAACCAAGCTAAAAAAGGGGGGAAACTTCGACTATTGGGGAAACATATTTAGGGGCCGTTTACCCAATTACTTACCCGGTAAGCGCTTACCGGTAAATTCGACACTATCACTTACCTTACCCGTTAAGATTTTAGTCCATGAAAAACGGCATCATACGCAATAAATCATCCGGTAAGCGCTAATCGGGTAAGAGTCGTAACCATCACTTACCGGGTAAGACTCTTGGACCTTGCCATAGTTCTTACCGGGTAAGATTCATGGTCCTTGCCATGTCCATCGATCAGGTAACGTGACATGGTAAGCACTTACCGGGTAAGCATTAGGTAAACGACCCCTTAGTTGATTTTTAGTTATCAATACAGAGAGCTGATCCCAGGTTTGTTATCAAACTGAGTTCATTTTCAATTATAAATTTGTAGTGTTTTCAAATTTGTTGATTGTTGGTCGCCAAAGGAATTTTTGCAAATTGGTAGTGTTTTCTAACCCGAACCACCCGAACCTGACTCCACCCGAACCCGAACTACCCGAATATTGAACGGACAGATTTCGAGGCTTTCCCTCCTACCCGAATATCCGATCGGGTTTAGGGTTTGGGTACCCGACCCGACCGGACCGATGCACACCCCTACTGTGATATTTGTACCACCTATGTTCTATAAAACTCACATTTAAACATGTAACAATGGACTTAAATCGATATACAAATGGTAGGATAAAATGACTTCTAGTTGTAATTGTGACATAAAAAGAGCTAGGATGAAAACCATGGACCGACCCACCGACGCAATCGGATCCATATTTTGCCCCGGTTCCCTGCTAGTCAAAACCCGTTTCTTCTCTCGGATTACGCTTAACCTTACATACCCCAAAATCAGGGTATGTAAGGAACATTCACCCCAAAATCAGGAGCGGTTGGCGTCACCTGAAGAAGAAGACGAACTCAAACACATCTGAAACAACCAATTGAGATGGATGATTACACTAGAGAAATGATGGACTTGAAGACTCTCGTCACTCGAACCCTAGAAAGGAAAGGGGTTCTCGCAAAGATCCGAGTAAAACCCATTTTCCCTTTTAACTTTATTTTTTTTATTCTTTTAGTTATTGAATTCATCTGGGGTTTTAATTACATTTGCCCAAAATACCCAAAAATCATATGGGTTTAATATTTCATTCCCTGAAAATGCTGGTTTTCTTGACCATGAAGGCGCACACGATTGTTGGATCCGATGGGTATGTGTATTTTGCACTATATACGTGCGTGTGTTTTCCCTAAAATGATTGAGGAGAATGTTGATAGGTTTGATTAATTGTTAATTGGGTTTAAGGGTTTGATCGTGTTTCTTATATTATTTTAGCTTGGGGTGGCTCAAATTCTCTTGTAATGGTTATTTGTTTTGATTTTATTTTTGCATTTTTGGTTGGGAATGTTAATTTGTCTATTTCAACCTATTAGGGCTGCTATTATTGAAGGAATGCTGATGTGAGTGTTCATTATCTATTAAGATTTTGTATCTCAATGACTGAGATTTATTAGGCTTAAAGTATATAATGTTCTCCCATTTGGGTGTTTTGAGTTCTTGGAATTTATTAGTGAAAAGGTTCGTATTTTCGTTGCTTGAAGATAATAAAATCTTAACTGTTCTTGTGTTTGTCAAAGGTGGTTCGTATTTATTTGTGTGATTGTTTTTTGAGAGGTTTGAATGTATGAAAATGCACTAGAAACATAGTAAATTGTCGAACAAGAATCTTGCAAAAGGAAACTACAGAAATTTTGAAGATGCTTAAACGTCACTCATGTTTAGCAATACGGATATAGTGAATCATTATACACGAGTCTTGTTTCATTTCGTGTTATGCTAAAATATCAAGTTTTGATCTTGAACTTACGTATTTTCTTTCGTGACTAACTTGATCATGCAAGGCTGAGCTTAGATCGAGTGTGTTTGAGGCAATTGAGGAAGAGGATAAGGCAATCGAAAAGGATGAAAGCGTGCCTTCTGCGTTATTGGGGAGTTGCAATGACCGTGCAAAACAACTTCATGCTTCCCCTTCAGGTATATGTCAACTACTATAGTGTCGTCTTCATGTTTATATTTTTCGTTTGTAAGCCTCCTTCTTTCTTGAGTAAAATTTGGTTTTTAACCCTTTATAGATAACAATATGTCAATTTGGCCGTGATGATGAGGGTCTTAAAATTAGTACGAAAAAGATATTATGCTAAGAGTTTGGATGATCAATGGATTAGGTTTGAGTTCGTGTTTGTATTTGACAACTAGGGTTAATAATATCCTTCCGATAACTAGGAAATTAATGAAGAAACTAAACAGAAAAGCGTTTATTTTCCTTAAAAAAAGGAACTAGAGATTCTAATTCACGTTTCATGCCTAGAGTACAATCAAAGAAAAGATTCAAGAGTTTTTATTTTATCATTTAATAATCAATCTTTGAGGAACCATGACCTATATAATACACAAGCAATGATTAACAAAAAATGATAAACGAGAACCATTAATAGTTATCCTAATACAAGCTCTAACATAATTTCTTTTGGCACTAATCTTATGATATGAGTTAAGAACTTCAAGTTGCCTATGTTGTTCTTCCAAAATCCGTCGTCTAAATTATGTCCTACATTATTTTATAGCGGGGTTCTTTTGTTTAGTGTAGCCAATCACGTGTCAAAATACGGGCATGATTATATTTGTTCTGTTGGCATGCAAAATGCAATGTGTGGTTTCTTATTTTCTGATTTGACTTGTTTTCAGGCCGGCTTCTAACAGCTTTTATATGTGAATACTTGGATTGGGCACAACTTAACCACACGTTAAAAGTTTATTTGCCCGAGTCTAACATGGTAATCGCGCACAAAGTTACAAGCTTTATTGTGTATATTTTCTTGCTAATGATTTGTTTTAGTTTGTTCAACCACAAGTTTTTCAATAGCGATTCAACTCCTCAAACCATAGTACCTGATTTTTCGTTAAAACCAATCATTCTTATAAAATTGAAAAGAAAAAAAAAAGAGTGGTTTTGAAAAGAGAGCCAAGTACCATGTTCGTTTTTCGTATTTACATTTTCACAATTTGCTAAAATGGTTTGTTCTTGCTATAGTGTTCTTTTTGGTATTTTCACAAAAGCAATAGTTTGTAGCAAAACAAATCATGTCTAGCTCAGTTGGTTTCCCCAAGGGCGGTAACATCCGGGGGGGGGGGGGTTGTGGATGGTATCCCAATCTACCCGGGTTCGAATCCAAGGGGAGTCAATTTGAGGGCATGAGGAGTACCCAGTCCTTGGGCCGGTCCAGTCGTTGACTGGGCTGCCCCCCAGCCCAGTCTTAGACTGTGGTTGGGTTCTAGGTTCAGCGTAAGCTGGGCCGGGACAGCGGCGGATTAGTGGGCTGCCCGTGGATGCCCGATACCGCCGGGGAGGTGTGCGTGCGTGTGTTCGTGGTAGTCGTTCGTTGGTTCGATGCCGCTATGCCTTCCAAAAAAAATAGTTTGTAGCAAAAGATCAAGTAAATAACTATGTTTTTTAGTGCAGTTTCGTTAACTTTTTAATTAAACCTTGCGTTGCAGCAAAAGGATGCCTGGAAATCCGAATTAAAAGACTTCAGCAATAAGAACGGATATGATATAAACCGAAATGGTGATAGTGGTCCATTACTGTTGGATGTACTTGAAGGATTCTTGAAATTTGAGGTCTGTTGCTATATCTATCGTAATGTATACCATATTACAATTTCTGCTGAAAAGATCCACATGACATCGGTTTCAAAATCTGATTGGAAGGGAAAATGCGTTATCTTAAGTTTCTATCTAAATACATCCTCATGATTCGATTCATATGTATGTAAACTCATAGTTTTTGGTTCGCCAATCGGGTTGATCAAGCAGCGTAAAATATATCCCACAAATCATAAATTGAACCAGATTATAGATTCACTTCATTCTCTTCTAAATGGGTTTATATAATACTTGCAATTTTCTGTTTTATGTCGTCAGCAATGCTAATAAGGCTCCGTTCTTGTAGAATCAATCTCAAGTAAGAAGTGGTGGAAGGAGATCAACGACCTCCGAGCAAGACACTTCGTCCAATTTTGATTCTCGAAACAGAAGGCCATCTTCCTCGTCTGTTATCGGGGGCTTGCCTCCTCTTGGAAGGTAAATTATATCCACCGATTTTCTTGAATTCAACTTAAGTTACAATTGTATGCATCGTATGATTATTTGTCAAATATCTGAAATAATCTAATAACGATAATTGTGAACCCAAATAACAACGGGGAAACATATAATTTAATCTTTTTCTTTTTTTTTTCTTTTTCTTTTTTGTTTTAGTTTTAGTACTAATGCTTATTTTTGTCGTATATTCCAGGCAAATTCCGGCTTCTCAGCCATCAGGTAAATACTCAAAATTGCTTTATATTAGGATATCTGTTCAACTATAACGCTATTTGTCCATTAATTATTCAGATCGAAGGGGAGGCTCCTCAAATATGGGCTACAATCGAAGATACGAGGGTGATGATAATCCCGAGGACATTATGCGGACCTCTGCTGCCTTGGAAAACCTTCAGTTGGACAGAAAGACTCGTAACTTGACGAGCTCTTGGCGGTTAGTTTTACACAACCATCCACCACATTTGTTCCAAAATTAAACCCTCTTTTATAGATCATAGCAATCGACTATAAAACATAAATTGCACCAAGAGAACTTGTAAACTACATGCTCATATCGGCTTGGGTCGTTTAGGTTTGTTGAGCTGCCAAGCCCAAGCCATATTAGGCTCGAGCTCTGTCTTAAATAGTCAAACGAGCAGTCTGCTTGGCTCAAGATCCCTAATACTTAAGACCTCATCTGGGTGCGTTTTGTACACAGATATGACTGGACTAGCGAGAGAGAGAGTGAGGTAAAGGTGGGTGAAAGAACTGTGGAAGGTTTTAACTTGACATGGGTAGTTTAGTAATTTACTAATATTGTCTTATCTTTGTGTTTTTGTTCCACCTATTTTGGTGGGACCAAAAAAGAATTGCATTTTTTGTCCCATTCAGTCTTGTCTTATCCCAGACTAATTGTCGTGTCAAACGTGGGGACGACAAATTCTTGTTCTGTCATGTCGCGCATACCAAATGCACCCAAAGACCAAAAACCAAACCAGTTGATGAAGATGACGTTTTAAGCACAAAACCCGACTCGATGCTACTTGATTATCTGATGGAGTGCTAAAATTTGTTTGTCAGGCGTGTAGGGGACGGGAGCAGCGAAGAAGATGGTAGGGGAGACCATATGTAACTTCACATGAGCTTGGTGTAGTTTGTAGTTAAACTTGATACTACTCTTTCTATGCCCTCTTTTTTCAAGGGTGGATCTGATTCATGTAGCAACTGATGTGTGTTTTTAATACCATGATCGAAAATTAGCTGCAATCGAGATCGGGATAACGGATCAAAAACTATGGAACTTGGGTGTGGGTGTTTTGTCGAAATGGAATGACCATTTTTTTTGTTGCCTCTTTTTTAGATCTGTGATGCTGATCAACCCTTTGCGTGCGTGCCTGTTCGGCGGTCATTCGAAGCCTCTTAATTCATTAGGTTATTAATCGAAACTTTGGTTACTTCATCCCAGAAAAATCTTTACTTATTTAAAACTTTTTTAACGTATAGTTCAGCCCAATCCAATCTTAAAAATCAAGGTTTGTTGGGTTGTAACATATTTTTAAAAGAAATTATTAAATGAAATCTTATTGAATATTGATTAGTACTTAACCATCGAGAATATTACAATCGTCAAAAGACCAATAGGAAAACAATCAAACAAAATAGAAAAGTTTAAACTGAATTCGTCAATTAACGATCTCGTAGTCTTGGAACCCAGTGTTCTCTTCGTATTGTGTTTGTTCATAAGAAGCAATCTTAAATTTGTAAACAAATAGCAAATGAAAATGTGTATATTTAAAGAAAAGATGCTTATTTATATCTAAGCCTAGTAATTCATGCCATGGGACTGAATACATGTTGCACTAAGCCTAGCATTGGACATAAACACTTTTTAGTGTTTGGATGGAGAAACAATAAAAGTGCTTATAACGGTGTCAAAACGGTGAAAAAAAGTTTTTCATAAGTCATTTGATTCTAACTTATCTACTTATTTGAAACAATTTATGATTTTTTTTGGTTATTTTATATGTATAGCAATCCCAAACACTCTAAATAATAACTTATTAGCTTATTACGTTTTGGTATCACAATAAGCTAATCCAAACATTTTCTATAAAAACTCTTTTTTGTCACCACATAAGTTGATAAACACTTTAAGAAAAAACATAAGTTGTTTTAAATAAGCAATCCCAAACACCCCGTACATGGGTTTTATTGATCACTTCTGTGATACCAACATAATACTTCATCTATAACACTTCTGCAAAACATATCAGCCATGTTTGCAACAAAAACTAGTTTAATTTTTTGAGTTAATTGCAAAATTCATGTTTGGATGGACAAAAATTGGCTTATTAAAACGCTATTTAAAGTAATGTTTTATATGCTCTAAAACCTTTTTTCCAACCTTTTCAATTATAACCTTAGTATTTTACCTAATATTCATTAAATAATTTTTTATTTAATAAATAATTTATCTTATTCAATTATTATTAAATTATTAATTTATAAATATTTATTATTTATTATTAATTTTATTAAATATTGTTATTATTATTACTTGTTTTCGGTTACTTTAGCCATATTAGTTATAGTTACTTATTTTCATTTTGCTATCATTATATCATTCAATAGATTTAAATATTTTCTGAAAATATTTGTAAATATATATAATGATTAAAATTATATATTTTTTATTTTATAAATAAAAAATTAGATAAATGATTTAAATAACATATTTAATTAGGGATGTATTTTAAATAATTTATATAATAGTTAATTTTCTCATTATGTCTTTTAAAATTATTTTACATTTGTTAACTAGTTTTTGTCAAATATGATTAGTTTTCAAGGGTTTATGCACACGTGAATATGATGAAAATATAGTTCACATGTTCATGCAATCCAAAAATTGAAAGACATTGAAGATGGTGTCTCATTCACATGTGCATTCAACCCAAAAAATTGAAGGACGTTAAATGTGATGAATCATTCACATGTGCATGCAGTGAAGAAATTGAAAGACGATGAATTTGTAACATCCGAAAATCTTAAAGGTAATCTTTATGATTTATGCATTTATTCAACGAACCCTATGGACCTAGTAGGATTGTCCGACATTGCATTTCACCTCCCTCGAAGTAATCAATTGGACGATTGACGAGACTCAAGTTTTGGGCTTGGTTACTGAGGGTGCGAGAGTGACAACGATTGTGACATTTGGCACAACCGCCATGTCACAATCGCCGAGAGATGAGTACCTACGGTACATTCAACGCGAGAGTGACAACGATTGTGCCATATGGCACTTTCGCGTGTCACACTTGCCAGATTTGTACCGAGCGTGGTGAGGCTGGCGCGATAGTGCCAATGGGCACAATCGCCGGGCAAGGTCGTCGGCGGGTATTGGGGGTATAAAAACCCATTCTGCTGAACTATTTCTCATTCTCACTTAGAAATCTAAATCATATATGTTTGGGAGATATGGTTAGGCGGTTTTCTCCTCTCTACTCCCTCCCCTCGTTTATTAGCAAGCTAGGGTTTGGTAGGAAACGTTTATTAAAGATCAGGGGTTAAGGGAAGCATTAAGCGTGGGTGCTAACAACCTTCAAGTCTCATTCTCCTCTCCATCAAGCTAGGGTTTTCTAAGTTTCTAGGGTTTTCTATAAAACCTAGATAGTGAGTTTCTCCTAACTATTTTTAAATGAGATACACCTCTTAATATGTAACACTCGGAAATTTATAAGGTAAGTAATTGTTTTCCTTATTTCATTAATTGTGTTTAATTGAGAATATGAGCCCTTAATTATGTGCTTGATCATTTCTATAATGTCATAATGCTTTATGAGTTATACATTTAGTTTAAGTGCCTAAACCTCGCGCTCGTTATCAAATTTGGTTAGTTTTCGGGGCTTTTGGAGTATGGCGCGACTATGACACGCGATTGTGACATGGTCACTATCGCCGTGTCACAGTCGCGGGGTGTGTACCGCGTGTGTTGTGTGGGGCGCGACTATGACACGCGATTGTGACATGGTCACTATCGTCGTGTCATTGTCGCGGGGTGTGTACCGCGGCCTCGGGGAGTCACGCGACAGTGCCCTTGGCATTGTCGCCGGGCACTGTCGCCGACGGGGTCTGATGCTTAAATGGGTCCTTGGCCGAAATTGTCTCATTTTTATCACACTTCATTTGGAAAAACGGGAGAGTGCTTCTTAGGGGCGATTTTTGGGTTTCACCACACATCTCATTCAATTTTCTAGGGTTTTGGGTTGGTGAGAACATTTATTGATCATCAAGGCTCCATCAAAGTGCATCCATTGAAGTGTTCTTCAAGATCCTCACTCCTTGCCTTGAAGTCTCATCTTCACCACCTAGGGTTTCCTGTTTTCTAGGGTTTTGGTCCAAAAACCTAGATTGTAAGTTTACTAAACCTTTGTTAAAACTAGATACACATCTTAATCTATTACTTGTTATCATTTAATATTCACTCAAATGTTCAACTTTAAATATTCAAGTATTGGGGGTTTCTTATTAATATATGTTATGTGTATCTTGCCATGGTTAAATGTATGAGTATCTTGATATCATGATGATTTCCACTTGGAATGTCTTTTGGTGATATTATATCTACATGATGATTATGATTGCCATTTGGGTCTTGTGTTGGACTTTATGTTGTTAGGATGGTAATATTATACCCGTGGTTGGTATCGAAATATGTTGGTTGAAATACACCTCAATACCTCCTATATGCATTATGTTGGACGAACCAAGTCAGTAGACACTAGGAGGATGTAGTCTTGGGCGCCACCGTGATGGTATGTGCCTAGACCTCTGCCATTCGGGGAATTTCCATAGTTGTAGTCCCCGGATGTGCCGGGCCTATCAGGTGCCTCTTGTTAGTTGGCATCAAGGTATATCGACTCTTTGGGTGAAACTTGATTGGTGCTATGGGTCTCCCCTATTGACTCCACATTTATTGAACATTGGTTAACTGCTGATAAGAATTGTAATTGATCTTATACGTTATTTCTTGTTCAACTCACTAGGCTTTTTGGCCTAACACTTGTTTGGTGTCGATGTGTATCTCAGGTTCTAGCGGCGCCGGTTCTAAGCTGGCATAGTTGCTTGGGTGAGAGCTTGGGGAAAACTTTGCGATTGGACATACATTTTGTAGAAGAACTTTTGGGTTGATAGATGACACCCCTTTTGTAATCTCTTTTCTAGTTATAGAAATTAGATTAGTTGGTTGTTATTTATTGTCCGTTAAATTACAAACTGTAATTAAACAGGTTTGTAAATTTCCCCATTTTTGGGAGACTCTTGCTATGGCAATTCTTTATACCTCATGTCCGTTTTTCGGATTTTTGTTATCCCTATTTTTAGGGTGTTACATAATATGTTTCTTGTTACTTTTCATCATCTCTATATGCATGTTAATCATCTGATAAGTTTGGGTTACAAGTCTATATTTGGTATGTGTGAGGTTTTTGGTTAATAACTATTATGTGGGATTTCATGGGTATACTTTGTTGGTGAAAGTTGCAATATATACATGTGATGACGTGTTGTTGGGGATTGTTGATGGTAAATATACATGACTTTGGAATCATTTGGGATCTTATATATGCATTTTGCTAAATGTGGGATATGTATAAAGATGTATGGTGTATAATGGATGAACAATGAGTAGGCGCTAGGAGGATGTAGTCTTAGGGTACCACCTTGACGATATGCACCTAGACCTCCGTCTTTTGGATTAATGCCTGAGAGGTAGTCTTCAAATGTGTCGTGCCTTCGGGATGTTGCTCATGCGAGTGAACATCAAGGTACATTGACTTAAGGTGAAACTCATTGGTGTGATGGGTCTCCCCCATTGATTCCTTTATGGCTCTTGTTGTTTATAACTGCTTAAATGATAATGCCATGTTATTGTACAACTCACTATGCTCGTTTGGCCTAACATTGGATTGGTTGATGTGTATCTCAGGTTCTGACGGCGCGACCGCCAATAAGGTTTAGTTGAACTTAGATGCGAGCTTGGGAACATTTTGGGACGCCAATTATAGAAGACACATTTTTTAGTTTGGATAACAACTTGAGTTAATCTTGTTCCTAGATAAGATTTAGATTAAAGGGTTGTTTTCCCTCATTGTTATTTATTACAAACTTGTAATCTTAACAGACGTATATTGTTTCCCTTCTTGGGATAAGCTCTTGCTATGGCTTATTTTTATATACCACATTTCCATTTCCGGAAATTTTTGTTTGTCCCAATTTTTGAGGTGTTATAGAATTCGGTAATTCATTCACATAGGCGTTCAACCCAGAAAATGAAAAAAAGGTTAATACAACGAATCATTCACATCTGCATGAAACCTAGAAATCAAAAGATAATTAATATGGTGATTCATTGACATGTGCATGCAACGCATAAATCGAAAGACAATGAATACGATGATTCATTCGCATGTGCATGAAACGTATAAATTTGAAGATGATGAATCGGTTGGAATAATTTCTTTTTGTAGATTTTGATTTTTCCCCGTAGATTATGAAATATTGTTTTTTGGAAAGGGTATCCTGGGCCTATGGCCCAGACTAATCACTGGCAATTAGGGCCTTTGGCCCAGCTGCTAAAGCGTGCAACTCTAAGTTTATCCTTAGTGGCCACAAGTGTTGCGAGTGGGGCTCGAACCTGGGTTGAGCGCTATGAACTCTCCAAGCCTTTACCACCACACCACAATCCTTGTGGTTAATTATGAAATATTTTTTATAGACATTTTTAGAAAATAATTGAAGTTTCCATAATTTGTGGTAAATATTTAAGGGATTTTAATTAATGGAAATGATTATCCATTAAAGAAGTGTAATATTTTGTCATTTTTTGCATTTAATAAAGAGAATTTAATTGAAATGTCCGTATTTCAATTGTATCTTACCAAAATGCCCAAAATCTCCTAATTTTTGTCGAAATACCCAATTACCCCGGGATTTTTACCCATTGCGGGGTTAGCACTGGATTGGTTTTAGAGGGGTTAACCCCGTGATTTTTTTTAATTTCGCGGGGTTGTATAAAAAATTTGGATGGAGGCCACGGGGTTAACACTGGATTGTTTAATTTCGCGGGGAAATAGTTGATTTTAATATATATATATATAGGGGTGAGTTATTATGCAAACTTTTACATGATGCAACCCTTGCAACCCTTTATCCACCACACATTTTACTTTTAGCTTTTTTTAATTACATAAATTGTGTGGTGGATAAAGGGGTTGCACTATGTATAGGGGTTGCATTTGAACGCTCCTCTCTCTCTCTCTCTCTCTCTATATATATATATATATATATATATATATATAGGGAGAGGTTCATTTGAGAAATGGTAAATATATGAGAAATAGAGAAGTAATCTTAGTCATTCATCTGGTCAACATTTGCGGCTTTGACCGCGAAACACCGGATAATTCCTTGTGTGGTCTATAGAAGGCAGAGGGGTAATTTCGTAAAATACACGGGATGAGTTCATATATGAATCTGTATGAATCACAAAGATTCATATATGAATCTGTTAATTAGTTCAACTGATTCATATATGAATCATGTGATTCATACAGATTCATATATGAATCTTTGTGATTCACAAAGGTTTATATACGAATCTTTGTGATTCATACAAATTCATATATGAATCTGTTAGTTAGTTCAACTGATTCATATATGAATCACAAAGGTTCATATATGAATCAGTTAAAAGAGTTCAGTTGTGAATTGCACTAGTTCATATATGAACATATAGTTCATATGTGAATTATACATGTTCATATATGAACACAACCCGTGTGTTTTGTAAAATTTACGAAATTGTCCTTCTATTTTTGGGATAGCCGCAACTTTTGACCGGTCAAAGCCGCAATATTTGACTAGTCAAATCCGATCTTGACCATATGAATGGCTAGGATTACTTCTCTATTTCTCATATATTTACCATTTCTCAAATGAACCAAACACTATATATATATATATATATATTTACATTTTATACCCCTATAATTATTTAGTTAGTTTACTTTATACTTTTCTATTTTTCATTGTATACTTTCATCATATTAACACATATAATCGTATATTAACTAAAATACGTTAAACAATACATTTTAATTTTAACAAGTTACACCATTATAATCGTCTCTTCGATACCTTCGAAATGAGCCCAATATTAAATATTTTTGGATTTAATTATATATCATATATACTACATAAGTAATACTTTGAATATCATTAAACCACTACCAAAAATCATGTAAAACTAACAAATAAGGCGTGACTTTCATTAAGCATATTAAGTTGTTAACAAACATGTCTTAAATTGGGTCAATCATTTATGTTGTAGCAATTTGGGTATAAAAAACGAACAAACATATTCATACGTTTCAACAGTAGCAAATGAAAAATATCGTCATTAGTAAAATGGTAAAAAGAAGACTAACATAAATTATGAATAACTTCACAAATAAAAACAACAAAAAAGATTAAAAAAAGGTCAACAAACAGTTAAGTCCATTGATCAATGGGAGTTCGACGCGTGACAAAATAAAATTCGAAAAAATGGTCTTTAAACTTGTCCATTGAAAAAAAGTTTCAATATTGTGATAACTAACATTTAGGTTTATTAATACTTAATTAGTATAATTTTTATGTAGTATATATGACATATAATAATATAATTAAATAAAAAAATATTTAATATTGGGCTCATTTCGAAGGTATCGAAGAGATGGTTATAATGGTGTAACTTGTTAAAATTAAAACGTATTTTATTTAATATACGATTATATGTGTTAATATGATGAA
Organism: Arctium minus; assembly: GCA_954870635.1. NCBI lineage: Eukaryota > Viridiplantae > Streptophyta > Magnoliopsida > Asterales > Asteraceae > Arctium > Arctium minus. Next base: position 123,442,345 of record OX941082.1, read on the forward strand.
AGTGTAAAATGAAAAATAGAAAAGTATAAGGTATAAAATAAACTAACTAAATAATTATAGGGTTATAATATATATATATATATATATATATATATATATATATATTAAAATCAAAGATTTCTCCGATATCGCGACCTCCATCCAAAATTTTTTACACAACCCCGCGAAATTAAACAAAATCACGTGGTTAACCCCTCTAAAACCAATCCCGCGATGGGTAAAAATCCCGTGGTAATTGGGTATTTCGGCAAAAAATGAAAGATTTTGGGCATTTTGGTAAGATACAATTGAAATACGGACATTTCAATTAAATTTTCTTTTAATAAATTGTTATTTCTAATAATCGTTGTATTAGGGTAAACCAATGTTTATTAAGATATTCTTTGGTTTTTTGTTTGTTTTTCCTCTAAACCTGATGCTATTTATATGTGTGTATATGCAAGTAGTGTGTATGTGTGTGAGTATATATATATATATATATATATATATATATATAAAACATAATATAATATTTTTTAATTTCTTTTTACAAGATAAAGACAAAAAACAAGGAGATAAAGACTAAAATGCCATTGGATTTAATTGGTTAACAGAATCTTTCATTCCGTTAGAGGAAGGGACTCATGACGTACAAAAATGTAAACCATGAGTCTCATCTTTCATCTTTGTACTTATTTTGATTTTGAGATTAAAGTGGGTAAAAGGTGTGAGCCACATAGACCAAATTTGTAATTTAGTCTATCTTTCAAAATATTTGTGCAATATGGTTTTTTAGCATATAACCTCTGAGCCAACTCACAACATCTTGTCTCAAGAGTATCATATGATAGACAAATCAATTATACAACTTCTACTATGTAGCTAGCTTAAGAGCACCCTGCACACAAAGACCTCACATCCTGAAGGAATGGTAACTCACACACTGCAACAGACAAATTCAAGCCGTCACCGGTTCGATCAAGAATGAGGTCTTAAAGTCATTAATTTGGCGAGAAATGGTAGATTTAGTCGTTGTAACAACATTAATGAAAGAACGTATGAATTATGGCCTTATATGATGATTCAATGATGTTTAACTACGCTATTAGAAATGCATGCTATAATTGTTGTAATGCAAAAAGAACAAAGGATAACATATTCAAAAAATGAGTTAGAATGATCTGGAAACGCCAATGCTTCGTGCCGATCAACTTTCAATACAATGGTAGTGACTTGGATGTCACTTAGTGAAGTCACGCAACCAAGTCGCAAAGATAAAACACAAGTTACCGGTAGATGCCAACCTCATTGGAGCAAATATGAGGAATATGCATGAGTATTTGTTGTATATAAAATATATATACTTTAAAAAAAGGATGAAGCACGAGAGATATGCATGCGACTTGGAAGTCATGTAGAAGAAGTCACACAAGACACGTTATGCGAGACATAACATAGAAGTCATGCAAGTATACAATGGGCAAATTAGTCTATGCGACTTGCCTAAAAGTGTTTTAGTTAGTCGAGATCAGAAATGATATTTGTTTGGGTAGGAATTCCAACAGTCCATCGTTGCACGACCAAAGAGATAATCGACGTCCTTCCTTTGAGCAACCACGACTAAACTACCAAAACCCGTCCGATAAATTCTGTCGTACGACCTGATTTCAGTTACTAACCTACAACATACGTTATATTATGTTTAATACAGGATTCAAAAGACATTTATGACTAAAGATTATAACGGAAGCCATCATCAATAACAACGAACGTAACGGATGCTATCATCAATATCAAGCGTTCATGATCAAGATACGCATTCAAGACGTATCAACGGAAAAATGGGAGTATAAATATGAAGATGGAACGTCACATTCGAGACATCTGATGCTCAGACCTTAGAAGCTCACAAATTACGCTCTCAAGCTTGCTCAGTCTCTTTTAAAGTTCATAAAATCTACTGTCGTTTGTCGCACGACACACGATCAAAGTCTAATTATACACGACGCACGACCAACTTTACTTTATTGTATTGTTTTACATTGTATTACACTTGTAACACTTGTTATCAAGGACGACGTCCCTGATTGACGTCCATAGTGCACGACGACTCACACTCGTCCGCGGTTTTTACTCATTTTAGGGGTTTTCCGCGTCACCAATTCTCTCGTCTCCTTTATTTTATTTTTTATTGTCGTACGATTACTGGAGTTACTTTCTTTGGTTGAATCAGACTTCACATTTACCTTAAATTTTCCTTGGGAGATTTTTGGCATAAACAGTTTGGCGCCCACCGTGGGGCCCCATCCAAGGAAAATCTTCGATAATCTTACGACGTACTAACGTTTTCCTTCTAGTGTTTCCCTTTTTCATTCGTTTAGGACAATGACATTCCAAGGAACCCAAGATCATGTTGTGGCCCAGATGAACATGGAGCTGACTGCTGCCCGTGCTCGTATTGACGCCCTAACAGCTCAGGCTCGACAAGCAGCTGAAACCATCGAGCATCTAAGAAACCAGAACGGAAACAATATGACAGGGACTACGAATGCTTATGCCGGTGCTTGGAACGTGCCACCTCCATTGCCCAATTATCCTCGTCCACCACCAGTTAATCCTACGACCTTCATAATCCCAACCATGCCTATGGCCTCTATGCCATTCAATGGACATGCCTCTGATTCCTCGCAGCAGACCAACTTCAACGGATCAGGTTATGTTCCATTGGGTGTCCCAAATGGTGTCCCGATAGATCCCGTTGCACAACGATTGAAGCTTCTGGAAGAGCAGAATGAGTGTGTCTTGTCGATGCTGGCCAAATTGTCGGGGGCAGCAGTTCCAGTTGATGTCGAGCCACGTACAGGTTTTCAGGCGTCGCCGTTCGTTGATGAGATCGCGTTGGTGGACGTTCCAAAGAAGTATAGCATCCCGACCTTCACCCCAAAATATTCAGGCGTCACTGATCCGACAGAACACGTCGCCCAATACAAACAACTTATGTGGACTGTCTCGATACCGTATCAGTTTCAAGAAGTTTGCATGTGCAAGAGTTTTGGAGCGACCTTGACTGGAGTAGCTTTACAATGGTTGATCAATCTTAAACCCAAAACCATCGGGTCTTTTGCAGAATTGGTGAACCAATTTTCTCAACAATTCGCCAGCAGCCGAAAAATGGAAAAACAGACGAGCGACCTTTACTATGTCGTACAGAAAAATGGAGAATCCATCCGAGACTAATTTAACCGATTCAACGTAGAAATGATAGGTATCCGAAATTGCGACGTAAAAACAGCCATTGAAGCATACAAACGGGGTCTGGACGATAGTTCAGGGTTATATCTCGACCTTACAAAATATCCTCCAGAAACCTTTGAAGACATACGAGCAAGGACGCTCGCTCATATGAGGGTCGAGGATGACTTCGCTTTCAGAAATAAACACTCGAGCGACAAGAAAGGCCTAGGTGTTAAGAAGCCAGACTTCAAACCAAAGCCGACCGGCCGATCAGGGCCTACCAGACATATTTCAAACGTCAGATTCGAAAAGAAAGGGCCGACGAATTTTAAATCTGTCCAGTATCCTAAGGTGTCATCTTATGGCTTCCTTGGATCAGCCAAGGACGTCGTCGCGTCCCTGAAACAGCTCCAACAAAACATTTGATGTCCAAAGAAAAGCGATAAAGACAGTGGTAAGAAAGACAAAACAAGATGATGCGATTTTCATAATGACTTCGGTCATGTAACGGATGATTGCATTGCCCTAAAGAAAGAATTGTCCTGGCTTAACTCGAAAGGTTATTTACAAGAGTTAACAGGAAAGAAGGATGTGCGTCCCACATCCCCAGAGCATGCCAAGGTGATTAGTTGTATTACCGGAGGTTCTGATGTCTGTGGGACCACATATTCAGCTGCCAAGAGACATGCTAGTCACGGTCCCGACGAACGACCAATTCCAAAGGAGGCAAGACCCAAGGAAGACGCAGGATTAGAAGCTATGCCCTTGACGTTCGACCAAGCAGATCTCGACGACGTACACCAGAAACATCATGACGGATTAATTATCCAATTGAGCATTGGAAATTGCCTGACAATGAGGATACTCGTCGACGGATGTAGTTCCGCTAACATTATCTTTTTTGATGCAGTGAAGGTTATGGGGATCGACAAATCCGAGATTACCCGATGCTCGACTACACTCGTTGGATTTAACGGAGGAGCGACAAATACCATGGGGGAAATCACATTACCAGTATAAGCTAAAGGAATCAACAGGCAGACAAAGTTTAACGTCGTCGAATGTTCATCGGCTTATAACGTTATCCTTGGGCGACCATGGATCCACAATATGAAAGCTGTACCCTCGACGTACCATCAAACTTTGAAATTCCCCACACAATGGGGAGTACAGGAGATCAAAGGCGAAAGAAAAGTTGCTAGAGAATGTTACAAAGTCTCTTTAAAACCCCCGAAGCAGACAGTATAGCAATTACAGAACCATGACATTCTTGGGACTAACGACGATTATCGCTTGGAAGTTGTCGTCCTAAACCAGGATAAGCCTGATCAGATGGTCTACATAGGTTCGACACTCGATCCATCCTTTAAAAAGAAACTAATTTCTTTTTTGCAGGACCATTATGATTGCTTCTCATGGACGCACGAAGACATGGTGGGTATCGATCCGGGTATTATTTCTCATAAACTCAACGTCGATCCATCATTCAAACCCGTTCAACAGAAAAGACGAAAATTTGCTCCTGAAAGAAATAAAGTTATCAATGACGAAGTTGATAATCTGCTTAAAACAGGAAAGATACGAGAAGTCAAATATCCAGATTGGCTCGTAAATGTTGTTGTCGTCCAAAAGAAAAATGGCAAATGGAGAGTGTGCATTGATTTCACAGACCTTAACAAGGCCTGTCCAAAAGATCCATTTCCGTTGCCACACATCGATTCTATGGTCGATGCTACAGTTGGACACAAATTGCTCACCTTCATGGATGCATATTCTGGATATAACTTGTAACACCCGGTTTTTCGTAAAACAAATTCCGTCCTTCGTTGATGATCTCTTCGCCCTCCGTCCATCTTTTTGAGTGGAAAATGTTGTGCTTTCGAACCTTGAGTCGACCCATGTGAGAATCGCGAGTTTTCAGCCATTTTAGGCTTCGGTACAGGTCACGCGATAGTGACTCGCGATAGTGACAAGTTTCACTATCGCGTGGCACAATCGCCGGAGGACCTTGAACTCGCGGTACAATCCGCACGATAGTGACTCGCGATAGTGACATTGTCACTATCGCGTGGCACAATCGCCTGCGGCCACTGGTCTGCTAAATGTCCGAATTTTCACCATTTTCTCTCATTTCTCATTTCTATCTCCTTCCTTTCTCTCTCAAAACCCCAAAAACCGAACCCTAACCTATTTTGGGGGTTTTTTCCCTCCCCAAACCACAAGATGCTTCATCATCTAGCTTGTGGGATCTTGAACCACGAAACCACCATCTTCATCTTCCTCATCAAGTTCAACGATTGGGATCTCGGGTTGAAGTGTTGGATTGGGTGTTCTCGGAAGTCTCATCATCTTCAAGGGTAAGTTTTCTTGTATTAAGGTTATAAATGCTCCATTGATGGTTTCTTAGTGCTTGTTTTTTCAAATCTCGGATTTGGTAGTTTTGGAGAAACTAGGGTTTTGTTATTATTTGGGGTTTCTTGGTATATTGTTAGGGGAATGTTTCTACATCGTCGGATATGGTTACTTATGGTTTGGATTGTATGGATCTAGGTTTTGGAAGTTTCCGGCTTGAGGATTCGAGCGGCCTTCAAAAGAGCTCGTTGGGTGAGACCTAGATTTAGCCTAAATCTAGCAAGGTGAGTTCAAGTCGATTTGTGAAAACGGTGTACATGCCAAAATGCTTATTTTAAAGTATTTATGCTTTACATTAAAATTGTCAACTGCTGATAAGTTGTGGGTTATTTGGTATATTTTAACTTTATAAACTTATGTAAACCACATGTTTGTGATTTTTGGGCATTTCGTTAAATGTGTCATAAATGAACGGATTTTGATGAATTATTGAATAAGTAAGTATTTGGTCAAAAATGCACTTTTAAGTGCCTGTTGGGTTTTATGCATCGTTCATGAAATGGGACGTTTTGAAAGGTACGAATACGTGAGTCCTTTGGGTGTGGGTCCTTCCCAGCTATGGGGAACATTTTAGAAATGGAAAACCTTTTGGGGTTTGGGGCTGAAGGTCAATGGTAATTTGAGAATTAAAGATTTTGGGAAAATGTGTATTTTGGTTTATATAACTATTTTGGCTCGCATGTTTTAGCCAAACGTTTATTTTAGCCTCTTGGGCTTGATTTGTACTCGGTGGAGTCTTTGGAACATTGGTTCGGTTTTGGGTAGCTCGTTGAGGAGCCTTGGACGTATGGTGTACTTAGTTGCATCTTATTTGAGAGTTACATGTTTTGAATGCGTTAGTCCATTTGTTTGAGTCATGTAACGTTTTAGACTGTAATGCATTGGATCCATAGGCATATGAGTCAGTCGGTTGGTTTAGTTGGGGACTTTATCCCCGTATTGTAACTTGAAGTTGGCATGAGGTCTTATGATCAATAATTGCAACTTTCTTGTGAACGAGCTTAACTGGGATGTTTTGGGATTCCAAGGTAAAGACATGGAGGGGTTGAACTTGATGAGTGCACGAAGATTCCCAAGGTAAAGACATGGAGTTGTGGAACTTGGTGATTATCCAGGCAATAGACATGGAGTTGTTGAGCTTGTTGGTTTGTTAGCTATAGACCCGGAAAGGTTGATGCTAACGAGTGTTTTATCCCTAAGTGATGCTCATATAACATTGATAAGTGGCTTAACTTTGTGTGCCCGTCACTTTCGATGGAATTCGGGTATCCCCCGTCACCGAAAGGTGTTGTTTTGGGGTATTGAGTCTTATTATCCAAGTTTTCGGTGGCGTTTGTATAGTTGGGTTTTATCCTTGATTTTATGGGATGAGTATTATGCCCCACCCGCGTTTTGGGTGTCTTGGGATATAAGGTTTAACCGTATCTTCATAAATGGAGAGTTCAAGTTATATTTACTCTTTGAGTGAGTTTTGGGTTAAAGGTAATTTATAAATGGGCGGCTTACATTGGTATTATCATCTTTGTAGTGGTTGGGTTTGGAAAACGTCCAAATTTGTGTTCTTTGTTTAAAATGCATATTATTGGAAAATGAGTCGTTTTCACATGTAAGACGTATCATATTGAAGGACTACGATTTTAACCGCATCCTTTCTTTTAAACGATTATTTTATATATGTTGAAAACTCTTGAGCTCACTAGGCGTTAAGCCTAACCTTTTTATTTGTCGGCATGTGCATCAGGTTTCAAGGTTGGGAGTTGGTCCTAGCAATCCTATGAAGAGTTGAGCCTTAGCTCTGTGCAAAGGTAAGTAGTTGGGAAGTCTTCCGCAACGTTGGAGATAGTAACTATTATGGGGTTTTAGTAGCACCCGTCCTCATTATAGACTTTTGTATATAATGAATGATTGTTTTGAGGTTAAATCTTAATTTGCAGTTGTAGATGATTTGTTTATTGATGTATTTAGAAAATTTTAAATAAGTTGCTATTTCCAGAATTGAGGGTGTTACATAACCAGATATTGATGCATTCCGACGATCAGGAAAAAACGGCCTTCATGACAGATAAAGGTATTTATTGTTATAAAGTAATGCCTTTTGGTCTTAAGAATGCAGGTTCGACGTATCAACGACTAGTGAATATGATGTTCAAAGAACATTTGGGCGACACTATGGAGGTATACATCGACGACATGCTCGTCAAATCGAAACATACGGACGATCATATAGGACATTTGAAGCAGTCGTTCGATATTTTGCGTGAATACAAAATGAAGTTAAATCCGACAAAATGTTCTTTTGGAGTTCGAGCTGGCAAATTCCTCGGTTACATGGTCACACGACGAGGAATCGAAGCTAACCCAGATCAGATCAAGGCAATTATCGAGATACAGTCGCCCAGAAATTTTAAAGAAGTCCAACGTCTAACAGGTCGTGTAGCAGCGTTAAACAGATTCATCTATCGGTCGTCCTACAGATGTCACCTATTCTACAATGTCCTGCGAAAAAACAAAGGATTCGAGTGGACTGATAAACACGAGGAGGCGTTGCAACAACTCAAGAAATACATGACATCACCTCCCTTCCTCTCCAAACCTGAGAAAGGTGAAGTTCTTCAACTCTATCTAGCCGTCAGTGCTAATTCGGTAAGTGCAGTCCTTATACGAGAACTGACGGACGACAATTGCCAATCTACTATGTAAGTAAAACTCTATTAGACGTTGAAACCAGGTACTCGTCTATAGAAAAACTTTTGCTTTCATTAGTTATAGCCGCTAAGAAGTTACGACATTATTTTGAATCGCATCCTATAACTGTTGTAACTAACTTTCCATTGAAGTCTGTGTTAAGAAAACCCGAACTAACAGGACGACTAGCTAAATGGAGCATCTACCTCAGTAATTATGATATGGATTTCAAGCCTAAAACGGCGATTAAATCTCATGTCTTGGCAGATTTTGTTACAGATTCCAGTCCAGAATTAGAAGAAGCGATGACGACCAACGAGTTAATTGTGGCGACTTTGCACGACACCACTTGGACGCTCGACGTCGATGGTTCGTCGAACATACGAGGAACATGCCTGGGTGTCGTCCTATAGTCCCCACAAGGGGGCAAAATAGTGTACTCCATACGGTGCGACTTCAAGGCAACAAATAATGAGGCAAAATACGAAGCACTGATTGCAAGAATTAAAATATCTCATGACTTGGGGGCAACACATCTGCATGTCCGAAGCGACTCGTCCCTAGTTGTTAACCAAGTCAATGGAGAGTTCACAGAAAAAGATTCGAGGATGATTGCCTATTATAAAATAGTAAAAGAATAAGCAAAGAAGTTCAGTCGCTTCATAATCGAGCAGATACCAAGAGATCAGAATGTATCACCCTCGAATCTGGAAATAACAACTTATTTAAAATTTTCTAAATACATCAATAAATGAATCATCTACAACCACGAATTCGGATTTAGCTACAATACACACCTTCTATCTATACATACAGTAAACAATAAGGACGGTGCTACTAAAACCCAAAACATGCCACTATCTCCAACTCGCGGAAGACTTCACCAATTACTTACTTTTGTAAGGCTAAGACTCAACTCTTCACAGCACCGCTAGAACTGAACCCCCCGCTAGGAACCTGATGCACATGCCGACAAATAAAAAGGTTAGGCTTAACGCCTAGTGAGCTCAAGAGTGTTAACATGAACGAATATATCTTTAAAAGAAAGGAAATCAGTTTAAATCAAGATCCTTCGAAATCTTATACTTCAAAATGGAAACGACACATTTTCCCATAATATACACTTTTAAAGATAATGCTCCCAAACACACCCTTCATGTAAAATGATGCAATCCGGAACTCACCCAAAATGGGGTCATAGTTCGGTATTCCAATTATGAAATTGTAAATAAAACCTCATATCCCAAAACACCCAAAACACGGGCGGGACATAATACTCGACCCATAAATAAAGGAAAACGATTCTTAAATAATATGGTACGTCATTGAAAACATGTAACCCAATATAATACTCACGCGACCATAAAATAGAATGAAATCCCAATATTAAAACATGGACAACTAAATATCCAAAATACGATGGGGGCTTCCGTATCCGTTGAGAGTGGAGGAACACAAAAGTATGACACTCATACAACATTAATCGTATGACACTTCACGATACACAAGCCCAAGTATCCCTACGACTCCCTTCAAGCTACACCAAAGAGTCAACTGACCTTAGCGATATAACAACGAGAATACCGCTCCAAGGCCCGGCCCAAGGGGGATACAACCAAGGCATTGCCCTACCTGGCGGAGGTCCAAAACGCCCATCCAATGGCTACTCCACGCCACGATAGCACCACCCGGACTCAGTCCTCCTAGTGTACTCCTTGAACGGACAAGGTCATAAAACGTGTGTCCCGGAGTCCAACCCCGTACCACCCAAATGACCATCAAATAAGACTGACTCATGTGCCTATGGATCCAATGCAACACAGTCTAAGATTACACGACTACCCAGGAATGACAACGCACTCGAGTCTGTAATTATAAATATGCAATAAAATGCATTAAGACGTAAATCCCAATTTGAACTCTAAATCGAGTTATAAAAACCCGGACAAATGTCCTCAATATCCTTTTACGTCAACACCGAGCTAAAACACCTAAAATCCATTTGACCAACCATTAACAGTTTCCCAAATAATGAAATGTCTTTAAACAACGTTTATGATGACACATACCTCAAAGACATGATTAACCCAAAACTCAACACATAATGGGACCAAAGGTTTTCCAAAAGGTTTATGAATGCAAATGTACACGAAATACGTATAACATGAAATAGACTTCATTTGTACAAAATCACCATGAATGTGAAAACCATGCTATTTACTCGTTAGAACATTCAAAACCCAAATATGAGCATTTCATGAGGTTAACACAACCCAAGTTCACCAAATATGAAAACTTATCAAAATACTCACCCTTTGACAAATAACCAAGTAAAACATAATTTACTTCAAAATATTCCAAACTTATCAGCAGTTAACCATTTCGAATAAAACACTTTAAAATAACCATTTTGGCATGTACACCATTTTCACAAATCAACTTGAACTCACCTTGCTAGATTTAGGCTAAATCTAGATTTTCCCCAAACCATAGCTCCTTTGAAAAACACTTGGATTTTCAAGACCAAACTTCCAAAACCTAGATCCACAAGGTTCCAACCATAAATATACATATTCCACCATAAATAATTGTTCCCCAAACACTTAACATCAATATCTCTATTTTGGGCAGAGACCCAATTTTTTGACCCAAAACTTCCAAAATTAACCAAACCGAAATTTATAGAAATCAAACACTAGGAAACCATCAATGGATCATTTATAACTTATTTCATGGTTTAGAAATGAAAGGGATACACTTACCATTTATGTTTTGATGAAAACCTAGAAAACCCAAAATAAGCTTGAGGTTGAAGATGAAGATGAAGATGGAGATGGTGAATCCTTGAACATGGCTTTCAATCCTACCGCTTGATGATGTTTTACCTCCACAAAATCCAAGGATTTAAGCCAAAATAAGTTAGGGTTTGAAGGGAAAAAAAGGGAATCGGTTTGGGAGAGAGTAGAAGAAGTTTGGATGAGAAAATGAGAGATATTTGGGGAAAAAATAATGTATAAAAACGTCCAGCCATTCACGTGGGTTGATCCGTGAGTTCAGCTTCAGCAACCCACATAACAAGGTACCCTAATTTCCATTCTCGTGGGTTCAGCTTCAGCAACCCACGTAACAAGGTACGTCAGCCACTGATTTTGGCCACCATTCTCGTGGGTTGCTTCGTGGGTTCAACTTCAGCAACCCACATAGCAAGGTACTTCAGCCACTGATTTTTCTTCTTATTTGGTCAAATCCCGTTTCGGTCATAACTTCTTCGTTATAGCTCCGTTTTCGCTCCGGAAAGAACCGTTGGACTCGTAATTGAATCCTTCATCTCTTAAGACTATAAAATCAAGGATTCAAGCCTAAAATAAAATCTTATTTTTCCTTAATATATCGGTTTCTGTATAAACTTGAAATGATACCTTTCGAAATTCGGGGTGTTACACAGAACACTCAAGCTGACGCACTAGCCAATTTGGGGTCAGCACTTAATCAAACGACATTCGACAGTATCCCAATAGTCCACCTTGCAACATCATCTATCAAAGACGATGATAATACTTTGGTCGCACCAATTGAGGAAGAAAATTATTGGTCGGACGACATAAAAAATTATCTAGAGAACGATCAATTGCCTGATGACAGAATGGAAGCAAGAAAGGCTAGATTTAAAGCGTAAAGGTACATCATGATCAGAGGACAATTATATCGAAGATCTTCGACTGGTTTGAATCTACGATGTATTACCAATAAGACGCAAGTCCAGAAAATCCTACAAGATATGCACGATGGTGAATGCGGAAATCACTCAGGAAGTCGCAGTCTAGCCAACAGGATATCACGACAAGGTTACTATTGGCCGACATTAAGGCAAGATGCAATCAGGTTTGGAATTCCATCCGAAATAACATGCGACAATGGGACACAATTCATCAGTGATTGGACGTGAAGATTTTGTGAAGAAAGAAACATCAAGTTGGTAACATAGACACCTCGATATCCACAATCGAATGGTCTAGCCGAGTCAAGTAATAAAACTATTATCAATTCAATCAAGAAAAGACTCAAAGCTTCCAAAGGAAAATGAGTGGAAGAATTACCTTCCGTTCTATGGGCTAATCGTACGACACCACGTACGTCCACAGGACAAACTCCCTTTTCCTTAGTCTATGGATGCGAAGTTGTGTTACCTATTGAGGTACAACTACCAATTTCAAGACATACGTCCGTGGAGCATAACTTAGTCGACCTGAGCTATGACCTCGACGCCTTAGAGGAACTTAGAGAAGCTGCACACATTCGCATGACGTCACAGAAACAAACGGTCGAGCGACATTTCAATAAAAATGTCCAAATCAAAGTTTTCCAAGAAGGCGACTACGTCCTACGTCAAGTGTTTCAAAACACTCAAGAGCTCAATGCAGGTAAACTTTCCACTAAGTGGGAAGGCCCTTACCAAATCTCTAGCGTCGTGGGTAAGGGAGCTTATAAAATCCAAACCCTCGACGGTCGAGATATCCCACGAAGTTGGAATGCAGTTCATTGAAAGAGGTATTTCTTTTAAATTCCTAATTCATTTCCTTTGGTTGTTTCTTAAGAAAGATTACTGACTTAAGCATCGGAGGGTCGTTGGTCAAACCAATGACCACCCCACTAATGTTATTCTTCGCAGGGACGCACGACTTAGTTAAAATCTTTATGTAAGGTAATAATCATACGATCGCACGTATACGGTCTGTCATAATTGTTGACAAAGGTCAATTTCTACACTTGATATTTAGATCCGAAAACCATTATTACAATTGCACTTGGTCGATCGTATATCCCAGTTGATTTCATTATATCACATTATGAGGGTATGGTCAATCGTATGATGTACCTTGGTTATTTATCCTCTTAGTTTACTCGATGTATGATAAAATATAAGTTGAAATAGAAAAACAAGTAACAAGCATCGACGGACAAAAGGAATTTTTTCCATTAGATATTTAAAGAAAAATTACAGGGACAGAGGATGACCACAGACAGCCGATCCATGATAGCAAAAGACAAAGGAAACTAAGTTAAGAAGGAGGAACGTCAGATTATTCCTGCACGACATCAGCTACTGCCGCCGCCTCTTTTCCGTCATCGCTCCCCTCCAGGTCATCATCTTCATCGAGGTCCCTTTCGGTCCCCACGGTGTCGAGGTAGGTTTTGAGCTCCTTAGCGGCCGACGCCATAGGGTTCTTCCCATTTAGATGACGCCTCATCAAAGCGGCTCGGGCCGTGACACGGGAGAAGGCCTCAACTTGCCTATTCTCCTCCTCAAGGTTCTTGATGTCACCCTCCAGCTCCTCAACCCTCTTCTTGAGGGACGCGACTTCATCAGCAGAAATAGCAGCAGCAGTGACGGCCTGGATCTTCTCGACCTCCAGTTTGGTCGACGACGCCTCAAGCTCAAAAAGACAATCCCTGAGCTTAACCTTCTCACGATCCGAAATCTCTAGTAGACTCCGGGCGTCGGAGAGCTCAGTCTTGAGACCCTCGACCTTCGCCTTCTCAGCCTTGACCGCCTCCAGGGCGACCTTCTCCCTTTCAAGAGCCTCGTCGGCCCTTTTCTTGACGTCAGGGAAGGACGCCCTAAGACCTTCCATCTGAGCGAAGAAGCTCAGACATGCTTGGAAAGCCTGTACGTCAAAAGGGAAAGAGTTGATAACAAGGAAAATGAGTAACAAAGCAAAAAGATAGTGAATAAGACTTACCATAAAAGAGAGACCAGCGGCATGTGCCCCAGTGTCCTCGACCCTAGACTCTTTGTATCGTTCATAGAAGGTCGGGAGGAGAAATTTCCCCAAGTGTGGAAAAATGACGTCTCTCTCAAGGACGTCATTAATCATGAAGTCAGATGGGAGAGTGACTTTAAACGTCGTCTCTCCCACTTTTTCCTTATTCTTTTCCTCACTCTTGGAGGAGGAAGAAGGTGCAAGGAAGGGCTTATTAATGCCCGACATCCCTAACGATGGGACGTCCTTCGTCACCTGAGTCGAGCCTCCGAGCTCGACCCCAGCCACGGTTCCCTTCGATGGTGTCGTCCCTGCAAGGGACGATAGGGCAGCGTCGCCCGTTTTCTTGGGCGAGAGTCTAGGTTTGCCTCGGACCCGTCTTGTGTCTACCCCCGCAGAAGGGGAAGATCTCTTCTTCGTTTTTTCCCTCCCTTGGCGAGCAAGCTCCAGTTGTTCGGCTCGTCTAAAGGCGGACGACTTCGCAGGTGCATCCCCTGGATAAAATAAGTAAGTTAGAAAAGAAGTCGTATACAATACAAAAATAGAGAAGTATTGTCGAACGATATACCAGACATCTCTTCTTCTCTTTCTTCTTCCTTCTCGTCTTCTCTCTCTTCTTTTTCTTCTTTCCTCTCTTCTTCTTGACAAGAACCCTCGACGAACGTCGCTTCTTTTACGAAAACGACCTATTCCTCTTCGTCGTTTGACCGAGCAGAAAACAAACGGTCAGCGATACTTCTTTCCAAGATCCTCTGAATCTTGTCGTAAGAATCTCTATTTGGCTTTACTTTAGTGAAGTCAATTACTGTCAAATAGAGAAAGAAACCATCAGAACGGATGTTATAAATAAAAAATACAAACGCACGACAAAGCGGTAAACCTACCCGATTCATTCCATCCGGACGACAACCATTGGCTGTCCTCGTCGTTCACGGACGCCACTTGGATAAAAACATACTGGCGTTTCCAACCACGGTCGTTCACCGCAGTATTGTGCACCAGTACATTGTCTTCCTTCGTTCGAGGGAATAAACTATACCGGTGATAGTTATCCGGTCGAACGCTGTAAGAAGTCAGGAGGTCGTTCAAGTTGAACGGAACCTCCCAATCGGTCGTAAGACGCTCGATAACCTAGAGAATTCGCTAGAACTGAGGCATTAACTGTCCAGGTGTCAAATCGAATGCAAACAAAAACGCCCTGGCCAAAGGAATAAATGGCCAGGTAAATCCTATCTTGAAGGGATATTTGTATAGAACGCAATACCCCTTCGGAACCTCGTCTGGTCTTAAGTCTTCCGGTGTCATCAGATTGATTTCATCTGAAATCCTGGCCAATTTTTTAAAGTAATCTAAGTTTTCCTCTTCCCTATACACACTCACGGGTTCGATCGACATCTGAAAATCTAGGATATTCAGGGTCGCACGCCAGTAACTAAGAATGTCCCAAGCTTTTCTAGGCTTTCTAGCTATGGACTTCCTACGCATGTAATCGACACAGAGGGAAAAATGGGAAGTCGTACCTTAAGTAGAACTCTAAACCTCGAACTTAGAATGGAAAGGATTCTGATTTCCCGGAAAGTATATCTCGCCGGAGGTATTTTGATCTCTAAAAAGGGTAAGCGTAAAAAAAGGACAATCCCTATTTATGCTGAAAAACGGAAAGCGAATCACCAAAAAACTGAATCGCCAATCGCCAGTTGACACGTGTCAGGCAAACCAATCGAGTGTATCCATCGAATGCATGACACCTGTCCAATATTAGTTGTCTAACCATTTACTCTGCAGGGGGTGACATCATGGTTCAGTTGGAAACAAACCAATTCGGTTCCATTCGAACTACCCGCGTTTCTTTTATGACACGTGTCCTGATTTTAAAAATTAAATTTCAAAAAAGTTGTCGCTTGAATTTTAAATTTGGGGGCAAACTGTTTGGGTAGGAATTCCAACAGTCCATCGTCGCACGACCAAAGAGATAATCGACGTCCTTCCTTTGAGTAACCACGACTAAACTACCAAAACCCGTCCGATAAATTCTGTCGTATGACCTGATTTCAGTTACTAACCTACAACATGCGTTATATTATGTTTAATACAGGATTCAAAAGACATTTATGACTAAAGATTATAACAGAAGCCATCATCAATAACAACGGACGTAACGGATGATATCATCAATATCAAGCGTTCATGATCAAGATACGCATTCAAGACGTATCAACGGAAAAATGGGAGTATAAATATGAATATGGAACATCACATTCGAGACATCTGATGTTCAGACCTTAGAAGCTCACAAATTACGCTCTCAAGCTTGCTCAGTCTCTTTTAAAGTTCATAAAATCTACTGTCGTTTGTCGCACGACACATGATCAAAGTCTAATTATACACGACGCACGACCAACTTTACTTTATTGTATTGTTTTACATTGTATTACACTTGTAACACTTGTTATCAAGGACGACGTCCCTGATTGACGTCCATAGTGCACGACGACTCACACTCGTCCGCGGTTTTTACCCATTTTAGGGGTTTTCCGTGTCACTAATTCTCTCGTCTCCTTTATTTTATTTTTTATTGTCGTACGATTACTGGAGTTACTTTCTTTGGTTGAATCAGGCTTCACATTTACCTTAAATTTTCCTTGGGAGATTTTTGGCATAAACAATATTGAAATCACATATGAGGTCCTTTTCTATTAGGGGGCGTTTGGTTCGCAGATTCTGATGGAATCTGATGGAATTGGAATGTCCAATTCCTTTGACCAAATTCAATTCCCTTGTTTGGTTCATTCTTTTCTATGGAAGGAATGTGTGAATTCCACCAAATTCCACAAATGAAGGATTTGAACATTCCATCCTAAAACCCAAGGATTTCAATGGAATGAAATCTTATATTTTGATAATTCCAAATTTACCCTTTACTCCAAACTAAACCCTACTAATATTGATTATCAGCAAACACCAACTATCTCTCTCATCTCTATCTCCCTCTCTCTCCTCTCGCTATCTCTCTCTCCTCCCTCTCTCTTTATCTCTCCTTTCTCTCTCTTCCCTCTCTCTCCTCTCTATTTCTCTCCACTCTCTCCTCTCTCTCCTCCCTCTCTCTCTCCTCTCTCTCTCTCCTCTCTCTTTCTCTTCCCTCTCTCTCTCTTCCTTCTCTCCTCTCTCTCCTCTCTCTCTCTCCTTCACTCTATCCTCTCTCTCCTCTCTCTCTCTCTTCCCTTTCTCTCCTCTATCTATCTCTCTCTCCTCTCTCTCATACACTCTCTCCCTCTATCCTCTATCTCTCCTCTATCTCACCTCCACTCTCCTCTCTCTTTATTTTTCCTCTCTTCCCTCTCTCTCTCTCCTCTCTCTTCCCTCTCTCTTTATCTCTCCTCTCTCTCTCCTCCACTCTATCCTCTCTCTCCTCTCTCTCCTCCATTCTCTCCCTCTATACTCTCTCTCTCCTCTATCTCACCTCCACTCTCTCCTCTCTCTCCTCCCTCTCTCTCCTCTATTTATCTCTCTCTCTCTCTTTATCTCTCCTCTCTCTTTCTTTTTCCTCTATTCCCTCTCTCTTTATCTCTCCTCTCTCTCTCCTCCACTCTATCCTCTCTCTCTCTCCCTCTCTCCTCCACTCTCTCCTCTCTCTCTTCCCTTTCTCTCCTCTCTCTCTCCCTCTATCCTCTAATTCTCCTTTCTCTCTCCTCTCTCTCTTCCCATTCTCTCCTCTCTCTATCTCTCTCCTCTCTCTCCCTCTATCCTCTATCTCTCCTCTACTATCTCCTCTCTCTCTCTCCCTCTATCCTCTATCTCTCCTCCACTCTCTCCTCTCTCTCCTCTCTCTCCTCCTCTCCTCTCTCTCTCCCTCTCCCTCTCTCTCCTCACTCTCTCGGCATCATTCATGTGCTAAAATAATAAAAACAATTTTTGTTAAAAATTAAACTATTTAATGACTATTTTATTAAAGTAATTTTTGTTTAAAAAATTAAAATAATCAAAAAGGGTATTTTGGTCATTTACCAAAATTCCATTCCAATTCCGAAGCTACAATCTGTAAACCAAACAGAAAAATTCCAATTCATTTAACAGATTTCATTCCAATTCTGTCAACCAAACAGGTGGTCAAACCTGACAACATTCCATTCCAATTCCATCAAAGTCAAATTCCTTTGACAGATTCCATTCCATCCAAAAACATTCTGCGAACCAAACGCCCCCTTAGATTTTATAAGGATTCTTGAATCTTTTTTATAAACCAAAATCTCTAAAAAAATCAATAGAAAAGATTAATATTACAACTTTGATATTTATTTTTATCTCTAAGCGTATGATAGTAAAATAAGCTTTGAAAGCAAAATCATCTGAGAGGTAAATTGTGTGAGATCACAAGAGCCTACCATTTTGATAAACACTTATTCACTACAAGTTATAACCCTAAAAAAAATTAGAGTGACATTTGGTCATCAAAACTGTTTCTAAAATCTTTCTTTCCAATTCCTCTACCATTTGAGAGTAAAGTTTTTGACATAAATTAACCAAAAAAATTCCTCGGATGCTCCCTTCCTCCCCTAAAAATACTCGGGAATACAATTTTTTATGTATGTTCTAAGTTTACTTCCAAATCCTTCATTCTCATTTGTTTTCAAACTGGAGAACATTGTGTAGAAGAAATTGAACGAAAATATAACCTTTGAGGATAAGATACCCACCAACATGGAATATATAGTTGAGGTCTAAAAGCCTCTATTCTAATGTAAGGTTTCATTCCAACAATCCATCCAAGAAGACCCAACATCCAACTACACAGGTACATTCTATGTAATTAATTCACACTGATCTGCCAATAGGATATATGTGCTGATTTACCTCTCTTATAATAATCATGTGACTTGTACTGTGGGGATGCCTCAAATGGTGGCGTCTACATTTTCTTTTTCTATGCAACTAGCTACTTATTGGCATAACAATTTCTTCCTAAATATTGAAACTACCCACATCCTTCTAATTCGCTCTTAAAGAAGCTTCTTGGAAAGTTCAAAAAACACCATTTTAATATCAACATATAAATACTAAGGAAACACAACTAGTAATACTTATTATCTCTCTTCCTAAAGTAGCACATGGATGGATCCTAATGGTTCCAAAAAGGTCTCGACCAGTCCGGCTCTGGCAAGGTGAAGAACCAAACCCAAAGCAATAGGTTGGTTTGGTCCAAAAAAATTTGGTCTTGTATAAAAAAATATATGCTCCGGTCTATTAAAAAAATCAACAATTTAAAAAATAATTAAAAGTCAGACCGATAATTACTATTCCAGACTTTTATCTGTTCCAAAAAGAGTTTAGTTTTTATCATGTCCAACTGAAAAACCTGGGTTCGAAAAAGGATCGACAGTAGACTGATCCGGGCTAATGATGTCGAACCGATCTTTATCGAATCCGGTCAAGTCCAATTCATTAGACACGACCATCTCGAAGGTGCCGTTTGTTTTTTAAGAGGTCTAAAGTCTGAAGTCTTATTTTAGTTATGATTAATAAGAGGTGGTGTGTAAAAAGGTCTGAATGATTCAGACTTAAGAGCCATTAAGAGATTTTTAGAAAAAAAACAAACAACCCCGAACTCTTAATATCAAACTTTTATCTCTTTTGCTTGCTCCTTATTTCTTCACCAGAGGTAAATTACAGATCCAAAATTTGTTTATATTTATAGTAATTTGACACTGTTATATCATCAAAATATTCATGAACATTTTTGTTAAAATCCAATTCAGGAATAATATTTATGTCGTAGTGAATTTGAACCACGAATTTAAGTTACAATTTGTCGTATAGGTTGTGGAGTTAGAATCGAATTAAACTTTTTTCATTGGAATATAATTTTTTTGGTCCAGGCATTGGTGAATCGCGATGGATTTCGAATTAAATTTGAGCCACAAATGAATTATAACAGGTCAAATTATTTATTTTCAAAACAAAATAATAACAAGAATTATTTATTCAAGGAAACAAGTTTTTAGTCTTAGAAATAGTGATTAAAAAATTGTATTAAATAATGATTAGTAAAAAATAAAACTATAAATTTGTTTGGAAAAGTTCCTAAAAAGAAATAATTTATTTTTGGTACAACTTAAAAAAAGTATAATGTATTTTTTTTTTAAATTTATTATTAAGATATGTGTATTTTCATAATCATATTTTTCATTTAGTTTTAGTCAAATTATAATTGTCAAGACGAGAATTTCATGGAAACAATCACTCTATTTTTTAGATATGAAACATGTTTGTATACATTTCATTTTCCAAACCCTACTTCTGAATAAGATGTATTAGATGTGTTTGGTTTGGTCTGATTCAAGCATAGGTTGGCAAACTAGTTGATAAAGCCAAACCGTTAGTGAGTGAAAAACTAGTTGATCACAAATGTACAATGACCAAAAATGATTGTTAAAAAATGACTCAATTATAATATTACAAATGAAACTAAAATAAATACGTAATACATTTCATCATATTAAAATAAGTAATAACAAAATAAAGAGTCTTTCAATAATGTTGAAGTGAAACAAAGAACATTATAAAGTGAAACAAAGAACATTATAACATAACGAAGATCATAATAGAACTTCAACTAAATTATACTTATATATATATATATACAGAGAGAGAGAGAGAATTATAAATGTGGGTTTCTATTTATACAAATATTTTATAACAATTGTAGTGAAAGAAACAAAGCAAATTAGAGCATAAACATTGGTCTTTCATAGAGTTCATATAACATAACACCATACCGAGTGATTCTTATTAAAACTTGGTTAGTGTATGAAGCAAGATTCCAAAGACGTGCCCCGCACATATATTAAACAATATTCGAAAGATGTTGATGGATGAAATGCAACTTGGGGGATTGAGAACAAAGGAACGTCGCAGTGGCAGGTACATGTTGGTGTTGCGATGGTAGCAGGGGAGAGTGTGTTTGTGCATGAGATATGTGTATGTGTGTATAACAACCTAAAACCAGCTAACAACGAAATAAATGACATAAAATAATTCATGCCAAAATGGCTCAATTCAGCAACAAATACGGAAAGTATGCTAAAAGCAACCTATTACATAACTGAGATAATTAAAATAAGAATTTCTATAGTCTAAACAGGAGTCTTCTCTAACGGACGCTGCTTAAACTTTCTCTTTTCCTTTCCCCGAACTTCCTGTTCCGAGCTTACCTGAAAAAGGGTTTTATATTTTGAAAAATAGTGAGGGTTAGACCGGTGATCTAGTGAGATCCCCCAAAACACGAACTGTCATAATTTACAGAGATTAAGAAAAATAAACTCTTTCAGTTCAAATCATAACTATCTGTAAAACTTGCTTCCGGCACACACTACCGTCACAAAAGCAACGACGTGTCTATCTCATACTGCCTTAGATGGGACACACCCATATAACATAAACGGGACATCCCCCCCGGTATGAGTACAGGCGGGACACCCCCCCCCCCCCCCCCCCCGTCTTTAGCCGCTCACAACAATGTATGCATACATTATAATTCAAATAACTTAGACCGCATAAAAGAAAATGTACTCACGTATATAAAGCTTGTATAAATAGAGATATATTTTAAATAAGCTTCTCGTGTCTTAAACAATTAGTAAAGCACCAATATTGAACTTTCATAATTATAAGCAACATTATAAACTTGCGTGGTTTAAGTTCAGTAAACTCACCTGTCGTCCTTAGTTAAATCTCGCGCCTAGCCTTACACTTTGATCTGAAACCTATAAGGAAAATAGGTTGGTGACTTCTCCTTTCAGAATAATTGCAAGAGTTGATCCAAATTAAATAAACCCTCGACATCACTCTCTACCCATCTTACCCCAAAGGGTACTCTACAAAACCAATCCCCATAAACATAACCTGATCTCGTATAAAAAACTCAAACCAAAGCTGTCTAAACGGGCTTCGGCCCACTTGAAGAGACTGACTGGATCGAAGGATTACCCGAGGTGCCACTATCGACCTGGGGACTATACCCCCCCCCCCCCCACAAGCACCGCCTGGAGTCCCATGCGTCGACCGGGTCAGGCCACAGGCGCCGATCGGGACGAGCCATGCGCCAACCGGAGTCAGGCCACAGGCGCCGACCGATACTCCACCATCCCGGTCATTCCTTCGACCGGAGTCACGACCGACATTCTCATCGACCGGGGCCTTTGGGTCGACCGATATTCTAATCGACCGGGGCCTTTGGGTCGACCGATATTCTAATCGACCGGGGAGGGCGATTCTGGGTTTTCGAACCCATCCCCTTCACGCAGACTTCAACCCAAGAACACCACAATAGAACCAAATTCCAACTCTGATATATATATATATATATATATACATATGAAATACTTAACCTCAATCTTAACTAATACTGACAGAACGAAAGAGATGAAGATTTTAAGAAATTCTCAGACTCGAAACATACAAATCCCCAAAATCACACAACCCAAATTACACTTAGAGTCAAGGGACAAATTGAGAAGAGAGTGTTTGATTAGAATCTTACCTTAGAAATCGATTTCACTCCTTCGAATCTGCGATTTTCTTCTCTTCTCCAAAATGCTCCTAACCACCTTCCTCTCTGTGTTCTTCGGCCGACACCAAAACAAACCCAAAACCCTATACTAATATCCCAAATACAAGAATTTACAAATAACCCCCCTTCAATAAGAGTTTTGACAATAACTCCACCCAACCTACCCTTTTATTTAAAAAAAATTAGAACCGGTTGTTACAGTGTGTGTGTGAAGGAGGAAACACCCATGGAAGAAAACATAGACCATGGAGGAAAGAGGGTGATCTAGGGGAAGATGGTGTATAGTGAGGAGAGACCATGATGACCGGTGGTGTTCGATGGGAGGAATGGAGGTTGGAGAAGAAGATGAATGATGTTCTTCTTTGGCCCTTCAAATTTTAATGTTTACATTTTGGCCCCTAATTTAAAAGGTTTTTTTTTATAAAATCATTTTGCCTTCGAGTTTAACAGACATGTTGGACAACTTTTTGGTCCAGGGACTGAAACCGTGAGATAGTGCATACCCCAAGTGTTCTACATAATAAATACGTTTTCAGATCAATTCTATAAATGTCCACATACCATATGAACCAAACCTGTTATTTACTCTATGAATGTTAATATTGTAACCCTAAGACATAATTAACAATTGGTGTTGGACAGTTTAATCAATATCAAACAAAATAACGTAATTAATACGGTGATACAAATATATGATACAAAATTATTTTAATTCAGATACATAACTAAAAAAATTATTATACAACATTTGTTGTATCCATTTTTTCCCTCCAAAACCACTTTAATTATTACATCTTGAAAAACTAAAATAAATTTTATTTTGGGTGTTTATATTATAATAATTAGCTGAAATGGCCAAATTACGGAGAGGGGTTGACCTCTTAGCCATCCCTCTCTCTGACTTGCAAAAATGTCCCAAGGGACGCAATGGAGCCCCAAGGACGCAATGGAGCCCAGGGCGCAATTGCGCCCCTACTTGTTTTCAGTAAAAAAATGACTTGTTTTCAGTAAGATTATGCGTAGGGGCGCAATTGCACCCTGGGCTCCATTGCGTCCCTTGGGACATTTTTGCAAGTCAGGGAGAGGGATGGCTAAGTGTAATACCCCGAATTTCGAAAAACATCATTTCAAGTTAATACAATAATCAGTAGCTTTAAAGGGAAAAATAAGATATATGATTTTGGACTTGAATCCTAGATTTTATAGTCTTGATGGATAAATGATTCAATTACGAGTCCAACGGTTCTTTCTGGAGCAAAAACAGAGTTATAACGAAGAAGTTACGGCCAAAACAGTGAACGAGAAGAAAACTGGGCGAACAGTGCACTACGCGACTATGCCGCGACTTAGGGAAGCGGGAGACTTATGCCGCGACTTATGGTCACGACATAACCCGCGAAATCTCCTGGTCGAGCATAAAACCCGATTTTCAGCCCTAGAACTTCATTTTCTCATAACTTTTGTCTCACAACTTCGATTTTGATGATTCAAGTTGCCACGGTTTCGTTTTTGAGATCTCTTCAAGGATTTAGCAAGATATTGGAAGTCTATTGGAGTATACAAGAGTATTTTGTGGTGGTAAGCTCCTCATCTCTCTCAATGTTAAGCTAGGGTTGATGGTTTCACCCTTTTTCCTTTCATCCTTCATCTTGGGTTTGATTTTGATGATTTGTGTGGTGAAGATGATCTTGTAGATGTGTTGGATCTAAGATCTAGGGAGGTTTCTTGGTGGTTCAAGCCTTCATCAATGGTGGTTCAAGTTTTGGGGGTAAAACCTAGATTTAGCCTAAATCTAGCAAGGTGAGTTCAAGTTGATTTGTGAAAACGTTGTACATGCCAAAATGTTTATTTCAAAGTATTTATGTGTTTAACATGAAATTATCATTTGTGAAGTTAATTGATGAGTTTTGATTAAATGAGAAGTTTAGTTTTATAAACCTTGTAAAACACCCATATTGGGGATTTTTAGTCATTTTGATAAATGAGTCATAAATGGGTGTGTTTGGTAATCTATTGCATAAATGATATTATTTGGTTAAAAGGCATTTTAGTGTTAGTTGGGTAAAAGGTTTAATTTTGTTTTATGGGACGTTTTGAAAGGATAAAGGGTATAAAGCTATTTGGAAAACCTTTTGTCCCGACTTAAACTGTGTTGGAGTCCATTCAAGTATTTTGGAGCATGTGATTTCATGGTATGGGTCGTGTACGTTTATTATTTGAAAAGCGTTAATCATTGGTAAAAAAGAGGTTTCGAGTATTTTGGCTCGATGTCGTTTTAAAGGAGTCTTGAGGACACTTGTCCGGTTTATATGACTCAATGTAGAGTCCAGTTATGACGTACGTACAAATGCGCCGTGTTGCGTATTGGGGTTGATTTCGGGCTCGAGTGCTTTGGTCATTCATGTTTAGTCCGGTAATGTTAGAATTGTGTTGCATTGGATCCATAGGCACGTGAGTCAGTCTGTTTGGATGGTCGATTGGGTATTGCGATGTGACTTTCAGTACCCATGTTTTATGACCGGAAACTTGACAAGTGATCGCTAGGAGGGTTGAGTCTGTTAGTGCTGCCGGGACGGTAGGCACTAGGACCTCCGCCGCTTGAAGTAATGCTTAGGACAGGTAGTCTTTAAGTGCGTCGGGCCTTTGAGATGGAAGTTTCTTCGGAATAGGCCATCAAGGTCAACTGACTTGGGGTGACACTTGTTAAAGAAGTCGTAGGGACACCGGGCTGTGATGTCGAGAGGTTTCATGCGATTAACGTTGCTTGGGTGGCATACTGATGTGTTTCCTCCACTCTCAACGGATACGGGTCCCCCCCGTTGTCGGCTACCAGTATTTTAAATATAAGGACGTCTTATTTTATTGTCATTTGTTTTATATGGTCGACAGTGAATGAGGGCCTTAATATTGGATCTTCCTCCTCGTATATTAAGGTTTGAATGATATATGTCATCCCCATGTTTTGATATTTAGATTTCTTTCGTTTACGGTCGCGTGAGTAATGGACCTAGTGTCCATGTTTTCGGACGTACGGTATACATGGTTTATTAATGATTCATGTTTCGAGTTAGTTCAAGTTGCATCAATTTATAAACATGTTTGAAACGAGGTGTCTATCTTTGAAAGTGCATGATATTGTAAAAGAGTTGTTTCCCCGTTTTAAAGTACATCATTTGAAAGGTTATGATTTTAAGAGAAGTTCATCACTTTTAAAAATATTTACTCATGTAAAACTCTTGAACTCACTAGGCGTTAGCCTAACTTTTTTATTTGTCGGCATGTGCAACAGGTTTCGGTTGGGAATAGTGCTAGTGACACTGTGCAGAGAGGAGTGCTAGTTTTATGCTCGAGAAATGGTTATCTTAGTGAAGTCCACACTCGTTTCGGGAAGAGCAACTTGTGTTTGAGGATTAAGTAGCACCCGGCTTTGGTTTAGTCCTCGCGTATTATTGGAGTTCGAACTTGTTGAGATTAAATGAAAAGTTTTATTTTGGAGATTTATCTTTTACTTGATGTATTATCAAAATTTTAATTAGTCGATCTTTCCAAAATTTGAGGGTGTTACACTAAGAGGCCAATCTCTCCCCGTGGTTTGGCCATTTCAGCTATTATCTCTTTATATTATTATAATTTACATGAAATACAAGTTTTTGTTACATGGATTTTAAATTATTAAATGAATACAAATTTAAATTTCATTCAAACTTTGTACATTAATTTGCAAAAAGAAAAAAAAGTTCCTGAACATTGTTGCATGTAAGATTTTTTAAATTTTAAACTGAATCCATGATATAATAAATTTCAATAAATGACACAAATCTAAAAGTTGGATGGCATACTTTGATGTTCTTAAGTCGAGTGACATTATTCAAACTCTTATCAACTTTTCAATACCCTTCTATATATTAGGCCTAAATTAACTATAAATTTTATTTTTGAGAAAGTTTCAATCCAGTTTCTTATTAACCAATTGGGTTGTGATGCATAGGTTAGACTCAGGAGGATAGTGGAAATCCCATCTTCCCTTCGAATCCAGCATTTGCCAAAACCCTTGCAGCGATGGAGGTTTACTTGCAATAACTCTTAGATCATTCATGGTCACTCGGGAGATTAGTCGATGCACATAAGCTGGCTTGGATACCCATGTTTACCAAAAAAATGTATACAATTATAAAACAAATGCAGGAACACACCATTCTTGTATAGTAACACATACACAAAATATATAAAAAAAATTACTATACAGTATTGTATCTATTTTAAATCCGAATCAGATTCAAAGACTATTATATTTATAATCCTTCCATATCCATTTTCATATACAAAATATGATTCCATGAAAACTCATCCATGAATGCACTTGGTTTGAAAGAGAGGTCACAAGTGAATGGGAAGGACCATGAATATATATATATATATATATAAATGTTCCTTTTTTTGTTGGTTCATAACAAAAGGGGTAAAAGAAGGGATGAAGCCTATGCCACTAATAAAAAAAAGCATAAGATGCAAAGGAGGAAATTTTAAAAAATTGGGAATAAATATAATATTCAAAGTTACTTCATGCATAACCAATCACAAATAAACAAAAAGAAAACCAATGAGAAATAAGTGAAACTTTAATTTGTCAACCTTCACTTTATATTCTTTTGTCCTTGTCAAACTTTTTTCTTGGATTTTTCTAAATGAAAGTTTCTATTTAATATAACCATCAAAAAATTGTATGTTTTAAAGGAGTGTTTGGTTAAAGATATTATACAGTAATTAATGGGACTTAAAATAATATAATGGATTCTTTCAGAAACCCAAAATTTTATTCTAGGTTAAATTGGGGGAATAAAAATTTAATCCCATTTTCTTTCTCTATCATTTTCATTCCACGGTCTGAACTAAACACTCCCTAAAGTGTAATTATAAATCTTTCACATAACGGTTTTCTTCAGGTCATTTTTCACTTTAAATTAAAATACATTCTATTAAAACATCTCCAACAATTCTCCATATTTTTTTTAAAATAAAGAATCAAAAACTAAAATCTCTAAAACAGATTACAATCAACTCTCATATAATCTATATTTTAGGGACCTCAACATCAATGATATTTTAAATTGTTCTATAATTTTAGAGTAAATTACATTATTGGTTCTTGTGGTTTTCACTCATTATCAAGTTTGGTCCATCTTTTAAACTAATTACAATTTTGGTCATTGTGGTTGCCATTCTGTTTCACTTTTGGTCCATCTGACTAACCATAGTTAAAAATGCAAGTTAGCTATTTTTGTCTTTTTCCCTTTTTTGTTTTATTAGATCATATATTAATTACGATTTTAGTCCATATGCTTTTGTCTTTTTTTCATTTTTGTGTTTCCTATCAATTTTTCATTGTATACCCCTTATTATATTAATGATAATTTTAACTAAAAATACATTAAAAATATGTATTTTATTTTGTATATTAACTTTAAAAAAAGTTTTGTTGGTACTTTAAAATGAGTTAAATTTAATTTTTTATGCAATTTATCTAAACATTTGTAAATTCATCTACACTAATCCAAAAAAAAATCTTTTTTATGTTGGATTTGAAAAATGTATCATTTTTCTTATTTATGTAAGATGAAAAATCAAACTTTATCTATGTCTATTAATAAAAAATGTATCATTTTTTCAAATATTTCATTTGATTAAATGATTTTTTAATATGTATCAAATAAAAAAATTGATAATATAATTATTAATTTTTTTCCAAAATATCAACATAAATGTAAAGAAAAATAAATAACCAATTAACAATCACACATTTTTATATACTTAATCTTTAGTAATAGAAAATATAGTCTTAATAATTTTAATTAAACTATATTAACTAAATAATTTCAAAAATAGTGTAATACTTAAAATATATTAAATTTAAATATTTTTAAATAATTAAACTATATTTGTAATCAAAAACTGTATTTTTTTTTCAAAAGCAAAGAAATGCAAACAAACATTTAGTATAAAACAAAAAAGAAAATGTGTGGTTGTTAATTGGTTATTTATTTTTCATGTATTAGGAATAACATAGTATTATCTTATTTATAAGTATACAAATAAGTCTTGGTGTTTCCAAAATGCGGGATAGAAAAAAAGGGTTGGATCATATTTCTTACATTCTTATCAATTTTATATACTTTATTTGGAAAAAAAACACGTCCATTCTTCTTCATTTTTTAATAAAGTTACCAAACGAAAGTTTTCGTTGCTTATTTTCAAACCTTCTTTACCTCATAGAGATATTGAATAGAAATGGGTATTCTTTTTCCCACTGTAATTTTGAAAATGAACGTTTTAATGTCCTTCAAAAGTAAGTAAATAGATCCGACACATATAAAATGTGGTTAAGCTCGCCGTATGTGAGTTGGATAGAATATAGAATAAAGATATACAAACAAAAATCAATCCCAACGAAAAGGCAGAATAAATGGGATTGGGAAGTAATACTACTCCCAGATGTAACGACTCGGTTTCCAAAAGTTTAACTTAAAACCACAAATACAAGAACCAACCAATAAATAACTGAAAAGGATCGCATAATACAATCTTCCCAGAATCACCTCATTATACAACGACGGAAAGAAATAATTCTAACCATAATAGTAAATTATAACCGGTGATTTAAATTCTTACCAATCTATAATCACCATAACCTTTAACTAAAATAAACAACCCGATCAATTGCTAGCGAACCGGTAAATGGAGACAACCCTCACCATAATAATTACTGCTTACCCTTTTTCCCAGGCTAGCAGTCCCAATCCCAATATAAATTTCACCTGAAATACATATTTTTGAAACAAAATTGAGGGTTAGATCATACGGTCTAGTGAGTAAATCTCTGTCAGATAAACAATCCAGTAAAATCACATTGACAATATGTCATATATAAATCAGTTGGTCATAAAGTAGGCTCTCAGGCACTACGAATCAATTTTAGATAAATTGGCACTCAGGCATAATATCTCACCCAGATAACTAACCACAACAGTCGCCACAATTTAATCGCACACACCCCGATAAGATCACAATCAATATCGGTTGTGGCCCACCACACGAAACAAATTCGTGGGGGCACTATATATATAACCCTTTGCTCGAAACATTACAGTCCTAACATATTCGACTTCTGTTGTGAAAGTCCCTTTATCCCAAAAATTTATAATCCAACCACATATGTTAATAATAAACAACATGTAATAATAACCATTTTATCGTAGTTAACGGTAATAATTCAAACATACCAATCTAGTAGAACATCGAAATAATGACCATTTTATAATATATGCATTTCAGTTCGTAAATGGTTAAAATAAAACTTACCTCTGGTAGAACATCGAAATAATGACCATTTTATAATAAACAACCCGATCATTTCAGTTCGTAATGCATTTTTGCGAATTTTTTGTTTTGATCTAGTGGCTCGGGTTAACTCGCACGGTTACCCGCGCCGTGCACTGGAATGGGGACGAGAAACAGTACACCGGGCGGGTTTACCCGCGCCACATACTGTTATTGATTTCGTTTGTAACTCCCAATGATACTCATTGAAGGTAGAAATTAATATGTTTAATTATCAAATAATTACGTTTAATTACTCGTTAATTACATATGATTATTCCGACGACTTTTCCAGGCAAGTGATCATCTCCGGCAGTATTACTGCTTACGTTGTTGTACCCTAGGAACAGACGGCGAATCTGTTTAAGGGAATCGTGTGATACACGAGCCTCATCATCTGTTTGATTTTCTTCTTTATTCTCTGTACTCAAACTATTAAATCATTTGTTGATTTATTTTGTAATAGTATTGTATGCTTAATATACATCGCTACTAACAAATTCTTTATAAACTCTCGTATTATCATTTTTTTTCTTCCATCGCTTCTCCATCAAAATCTCTGTTAAATACATAAACTAAGGGGCCGTTTACCAAACGCTTACCCGGATAAGCGCTTACCAATAAAATTTAACACTATCACTTACTTAGCGGGTAAGATTTTAGTTCACTAAAACGATATCGTATGCAACAATTTTCCCGATAAGCGCTTACCGGTAAAATTTAACACTATCACTTACTTATCAGGTAAGATTTTAGTCCACCAAAACGGTATCATATGCAACAATTTTTCCGGTAAGTGCTAACCGTGGTAAGAGTCTTCGCCATCACTTACTAGGGTAAGACTCTTGGTCCGTACCTTAGCTCTTACCGAGTAAGATTTTTGATCATTACCATCTTCAAAGATTGATGACTTGCAAAAACAATTCCAAACTTTCTTTAGTGAAAATTTGGTTATTACACCAGACCCCCTAATATAAGACCCAATCTAAGAAAGACTAAAAGAAATTCATGTATTAGTCTAGGTAAATCTATTATATATAAAATAAGAGATGATAAATCAAAATCTTTCATAACTTTATTGACCCGATCAAGAAAAAAGAAGTAACTCTATTTTTTTTATAATAGTTCTTAATTGTTAAATTAAAATATTCCATTTTCATGGATACGGATTGATGTAGATATAGTTATTGGCCTAATCTCTCAAAAGAGTAATTTGAATCTATATATTTTCAAATCCTCAAACTATATAAATATATTTTTAATATAAATTAAAACACGATTCTCACCTTTTAATCAATATAATTGTAGTTATTCACCAAACAAAAACCCTCATTTTTTTACAATAAATTTATGTTGATATTTTGAAAAAAAATAATTATTATATTATAATTTTTTTTATTTGATATATATTAAAAGAACATTTAATCAAATGAAATATCTGAAAATAGACATAGATAAATTTTGATTTTCATCTTACATAAATAAGAAAAATGATACATTTTTCAAATCCAACTTAAAATAGATTTTTTTTTGGATTAATGTAGATGGATTTGCAAATATATATCGAATAAATTGCATAAAAAATTAAATTTAACTCATTTTAAAGGTACTGAAAACTTTTTTAAAAGTTAATTTAACAAATAAAATACGTATTTTTAAGGTATTTTTAGTTAAAATCATTACTAATATAATAAGAGTATAAAATGAAAAATAAAATGATACGAAACACAAAAATGAAAAAAGACAAAAGCATAGGGACTAAAATCGTAATTACTATATGATCTAATAAACAAAAAAGGGAAAAAAAACAAAAAATAGCTAACTTGCTTTTTAACTATGGTTAGTTAGAAGGACCAAAAATAAAACAAAATTACAACCACAATGATCAAAATTGTAATTAATTTAAAAGAGGGATCAAATTTGATAATGAATGAAAACCACAAAGAGCAAAATGTAATTTACCCGTAATTTTATGATCTCAATTCACTTTTTAAAAAACTTCATATTAAACAATAATAATTCAATATCATTGGTGTGAATGAATAAAAAAATCATTTCTCTCCTCATCAAATAAAATTTTAGTGAATTCTTAAAATTTGGAGTTTTCTCTTAAATTCTCAATTTTAGAAACCGGTATAAAAAAATAGTTACACCGAAAATAGAGAACACAACCTTCATTTTCTCTATTTCAAAAAATTGTTAGAAGATTTCATAGTTCTATGTCAAAAATACACTACAATAAATTTGGCTTTATTGGACGCTTAAGTCCTAATAAAAGATTTTATAGGACTTACGTTTATAAGATAAAACCAAAAATCGTCCGATCTAAAAATATTACAATAGGTTTATAAGACATTATTAGGTGTTTCAACACGTTTTTAAGACGCTTTTAAAATAAAGTGTCGTGCTAACTATTTTATATAACATTATTTGAAAAAATGTCCTCTAAAAAGATAAGTTTAAAATGCAATATAAAATAGCTAATACGACACTTTATTTTAAAACGTCCTAAAAAACTTGTTAGATACGACACTTTATAATTTGGTTCTATAAGTTCAAGTTACATAAGATATTCTATTAAAACACTTAATCAATCTAGACGTTTTTTTCTTAATTTTTTTTTGGTAACCGTGGGTTTTCGGATCAGCTTACGCGCACCGACTAATCCCCGGGCGACCACGAATGGCCTGAAGTCATCGCAGGTGAACCTCCATGGCCACAAGGGCTTTGGCAGCGCCTGGATTTAAACCCTGTGTAGATGAGATCCTTCACTACATCCCCAAAGGTTTTACAAGTACGCTACAACCCAAATGGTTTAGACGTTTAGTTTTATTATTATTATAGTGGTAGTTGTATTTGCACTAAAACTTTTCTGGAAAAAAAAGAAGTAATTTTATGTTCTTTTTTTAATATATTTTGAAAAAAAGTATTTTTTTTTTTAACTGGGGGGTGAAAAACTAGTAATTTTGTTGATAGGTAAAATTTTAGATTACATCTAGAAAAACACCACGTGTCATTTATATAACGACCAAATTCTGTATATATTTTTGTCTGATGTCACCTTTATGATAGTTTTTTTTTTCTTTGAAAGAAAAAGATTGAGGCACTAAAATAGTGTTTTGACTCCGGGAATGAAAATAGAAATGAATTACAAAACGTAAGGATCAAAACTGAAACTTCAAAACCATAGGAACTAAGTTTCGTAATTTTTAATAAATCACAGGGACGGAAAGCATAATATACTCTTTTTCAATAAATAGTTTATGATTGGATAAATTATATGAAAATAAACGTTTTTTAGTTCAATTCATATTTTGAGGTCCTTATTGGGGATCTTTAGTGAAGAGGATCAAGTTGGCCCTTACGAACAGCTTGATGCTATCTCATGAGATAGGAAATGAAAACTATCAGTCCCACACGAAGTTTGTGAATAAGTGATTTTCTGGATGTGAAAACAGTCAGTCAAAATGATTAATTACTTTAAATAAAACTTCACTTCATAGTTACTTATGTCCGGTGGATATCATATTCATTCTGTTTCAAAATTCCTTATCTTTTCTTTCTTATTTGAACCAATGACATTTTGTACCCAAATCAACATGATTTGGAAAAGGAATTGATGGTGATCTTGAACCTGTTCTTTCAAATTATAATTTATATCTATTTTAGATTGAAATTGGCACTCTACCAAAACCATCAACTCTTGGATTGGTTGCTTCTAGAGAACTGAATCAAGTGGTGTTATGAAGGGGTTCCATTGGGGTTCATCATGATAAGTAGTTCTATTTATTTTCGTCCATAGATTTGATTTTCTTTTACCTTTCAATAGACACATTTAATAACCTATAGTTTGAAAAAACGATCATAGTGATTCCTCAAGGATGACATAATATAGCTAAGGGGTTGTTTGTTTTTTAAAAAAAGCCTCTTAATGACTCTTAAATCTGAATCGTTCAGACTTTTTTACACACCACCTCTTATTAATCATAACTAAAATAAGACTTAAGACTTTAGACTTCTTAAAAAACAAACGAAGTTAACGTGTTTTTTAAATTAAGTTCTATCAAATTATATGTTTTTTTTAAATTATAGAATGTTAGTTGATATTTTTTGAATTCAAAACCATTAATATATATTTTTAAAACGTGTATTCCAAATCAGACATTGAATGAAAATACATTTATTTTTTTATGCAATTTTGTCATTTATTTTCTATACAATATGTGAACTAATTTTACGGCAATAACTTCAAGAATAACAGTTTATGTCAATTAAGGGGTTAATTCAATGAATGTAATTAAAAAGTATCTTAAATAAATATTCTACATATAAAATTTTAACTTTTTAAATGTCATGTTTATTAATCGAAGACTTAACTGACATTTCTTATGTATATAATAATTAGTTGACTCAAATGTAGAAAATATTATGACTATAAAAAAAAAACTATCCTTTTTATAAATTTGTTAAAATTTGAATGTATAGATAGTGAATAAAAAATGACTTTAAATTTGATTTAAAAAAAAATAGTAAGAATATAATTTTTTTATACATCCATTATTCGTTTATTGTTATAATAATCAACCCAAATTAAACTAAATGAACTCGATATATCTCACCTTAGAGTTTACAGTAAGCTCCTAGGGGACGTACAGAGACTTCCGTGAAAACCCTATGTTTGTGCAAAAGTGTGTGAAAAAATGAAAAAAAGAATCAAGACAGTGTAAGCAACAAAAAAGAAAGGACAAATTGAAACATAGAAAAATTAAGGTCACACATATCTTCATTTATAGTAAGACTCTCATACCCTATCCCACCATCAATCTCTCTTGCTTTTTTCCCATCGACATTAGCTACAGGTCCCTACTGTCCGAATCATACATCTAAAAAAACTATTGTCATAGATTTTGTCCTACGAAATATCTAAGGCCACCATATCTATCCTTAGTTGCTCATCACACGTCATTCTCGGCTTGTCCCTCCTCACTATTTTGACCATCACGATTTGCACTTTGCGCACTGGTGGCGCAATCCATCTCATGTGAATATGTCCAAACCATTGTAATCTTCCATCTTTCACTTTTTTTTAGGTGATAGGCGCAACTTTCAGCTCTGTTCAGAAGACCTTGTTTGGTATCTGGTCTAACATGTTCCGATCACATGTCCATCTAAGTATCTCGTTCATGCGACTTCTAACTTTCTCTCATGGGTTTCTTTGTTGCCCAACACTCTGATCCATACAATATACTTGGTCTAATGGCTACCTTGTAGAATTTGCTTTTCAGTTTTAGTTGGACCTTGTCACACAATACATCATGGAAACTATCAACTTTAGTCACCATGCCTTGATACGGTGCCATACGTTATCCTCGGCCTCTCCTTCTAACTGAATCATGGAGTTTTTGTTGATATTTTAAAAAGGTTATGGAGATAACAACTTGTTTCAACCATTTCTCTGTTTTATTTATATTAAAAAGGCGTTTTAAGCATTTAATTGATAATTAAATATTTTTGAACAACATATGTGATTATTATAGTTTCACTGTTTCACAAACCAAGGTAAAATACGTCTTATACATCCTGTAAATTTTGTAGTTCTAGTAAAACTCTAAACAATTTTTTTTATTTAGCTTCAAATAGTTTTGATTCACTTAGGTAATGTAGAGTCCATGAATTCTGAAACTTTTGTTACAAGAAGATTCGGATGATAGGGTGTTTATAATTATCATAATAAAGTATTTAATTATACTTTTAAGTTTATAGAACTAGCGATTACGAATCTTATAGAAAAAAGTTACTAATGGCTTTCGAATCCAACAAATAATAAATTCTATATGTTCCAAATCACAAAATTAATTATAATAGTGTTAAAGCAAGTCGAATCCACAGGGATTGGTTGTGAAAATCATTTGACTTCTCCGCTTTAGGAATAAAAATAGATTGAAAGTAAATTGGGGGTGGGGTTGAATTCATATTACTAGACTAATCATACAAAAGGAAATGTAAATAACAATTAAAGAATCGAACAATGTATCGCTCCGGACCCGATGCTCATAGGCATATCATTGATTATTATGGTGCAATATGTGATTTCACAACCGTAAACCGACTATAGTCATCAACAAGCTTTGACAACCTCGGTTCTCCCTTAGATAAACATTAATCAAAACAAGCTCTTCAAGTAAATATTAAATCATAAGTGGATTTTAAAAAAGTTCTTAAAATTCTACTTATGATTAGCGCTAAGAATTAGGAAAACCACCAATCCAAAACAATAGACTATTAAGCTCGGTTAACTAAAGTTTTGATTTCAAAAACCGAGGGCATGACGTTGAAAACTTCAATGTAATCAAGCACAATGATTGTCACTTCATCAAAATCCCTGGACAATTACGGATTATGCGTTTTGATTAGCATTTTATCAAGAGAACACCAATCAATTGGTCAAACTAATCAATGATAAGAAAATAGAATTTAAAATCACCAACGTAACAATCTCAAACCTAATTAAATCAAAGCTTAGAGTTCAACAAATGTTAGATCAAGAATTAACTACTAAGTTAAACAATAAATTACCTTATGATTACGAAAAAGTAAACCTAATCGAACCAAATGTTTTTCCTTGCTCTCCTCTGCTCCCCAAAATTTGTCTCTCAAATGATGGTTTCATAACCCTTTATACCCAACCTACGGAGATATCGTCAAAATCCATGAAATAGCCACATATGTGCTCGAGCTGCAACCTTGGTCGCTCACCAGGTCGTCCATGTGTATGCATGCCGCGAGTAGGATGGTCACACGGTTGGGATGTCTAAGGCACCTAGAACATGTATAAGGATGTGCCCTATACTCCAGAGAGTTACTCAAGTAGCGGTGAAGATAGTACTCGCAGGTCTTAGCGTGTGGCTAGGACAAAAGGTTGTGCATGTTGTAACGCGGCCTAGGTCGCCTAACCCACTGTTTGACCCCATTTCTCCCCTTTTGTTGTTATACCAAAAGTAGAAACATAGATGGTTTAGAAGAGCACTTTTTATGGTTTAGGTGAACATAATTTGTGGGTAAATTGACATCCAACATGTATAAAATAATGTTCATCAATTATAATAAGTTGCATGTAGAATGAAATTGTCATATTAGAATTTTTGCAAGACATTTCTTAAGATGTCTTACGAAAATGTCTTAAAAACCAAATATTGTTGAAATGCTCTTTCGTCCTAAAAAATACAAAGGTTATCTAACGTATAATCTTTACTATATTATAAAGTATTTGGTACAAACTCTTAAAAACAATTTGTTAAACATTATGTTCGGCATAATTATTAATGCACAGTCCCTTAACATTCAAGTTTACAAACTTATTACCGTATACGTACAACTTGTCAACGTTCCATGTTTGAACTAAGACAAAATACTTCATCAAAACTAACTTAAATTACATCCTTAATTTCAAATCTAAAATATTTGAATCATAATAGTATTTTGAATTAAACACATTATACCCAAATAAACGAGGATTTTATTATTTTTAATTTGACACTGATATCAATATATTTTTTTCAGGTTCTTTTACCATGTCTTCAAATTAGCAAAACATGTTCAACCACCATTTGTAATTTTAATTTTATTGAAATATAAATTTCAGATTTATATTCTTCATGAGAAGTCGTATTAAATTTTTATTCTCAATTTACAATTTTTTTACATCATGTTGAATCGCACAGGAACACAACTAATTTAAAAAAAGAAATCTTTAACTAATAAACAAACCACCCATGATGGTATCGTACTACAGTACTCTTAAATAAAACAAAATTAAGAAAACTTATCAATCACACTAACCTCTTGTAATCAATATTAAATAAGCAGATGCCTAAACTTACAAATAAAATTTCAAAAAACGTTTCATTTCTAACACCCGAAAACAAAACGCACCAAACGAAAAACGCATTCTATTTTGCAGTATCCATTACATTATCGAGTCTATATTCTTAACCAGATGACAACAATCATACCTTCTCATAAATAATCTTTAAATCATTAAAAAATATATATATATAAACATCTATATAATAACAAAACAAATAATAAAAATCACAAAATCTTCAATACCAAAATATTTGAAATGGTGTAAGAAAATTATCACCCACTTGACATTTAAATAGGAAATGATTGGAAGGCATTTTGTGCCTCTCAATGTCTCATCAATTTTAGCAAATGGTCTCTTGGCCACACAATTGATGCCAAAATCTTTTGTGTGTGACACAAAAAATCTAGTGATCAAACTCCATGTGAAAGTTACTTCTTTGGAATGCAAATTATATGCCTTATAATATAATCCACATAAAACCTAACCTAATATGCTTTCATTTATGACTTCATATCATATAATTAATCACGTGTTTTAAAACGTTTATAAAATTATGCATGTATTTGAGATGGCTTTACAAAGATTCCTTATAAAATTTAGGTGTTGGGTTTTTTCATAAACACGTTAGAATGTTGTCGATAATAAATTATATTGAAAAAATATGTATAAAAAGTTGATGTTAAATGAGTTTGATGAGGATTTCTAATGGTTTTAAGTTGTAATTAGAGATGGATATTTGGATTGAATTCGACAAACTAGATCGATGTAAATAAAAACTACTCCATGATGTCATGATTTCGGACCAAGTTGGACCTTTTTACACTAGTTTTTTTTTTTTAATTCGGACCATATAAGAACAACCATTTTTCCAGACCAGATAACGCTTAGACCGGATACAGATTGGTCATGAGTTGTAAACATTAATTTGTTTAAATGTATCTGGACTTTTTTTAAGAGCAAACAGTACGAAAGACCGGAATTTTCTTTTGGAGTGGTCTTATACAATCCCAAACCGTCAATCTGAGTTCGGTCTTTACCTTGCCAGATTTGGATGGGTCCGAACAGGTTCGGGCTTTTTTTGAATCACGTTAACCAAACCAAATCTTTTCTGGACCAATCCATATGCAACTGTAGTTGGGATGATTGGTTAAAGAAGATCATATGTTATATATCAAATAGTTAAAATATGATCAAACAAATACATGTATCAAGTTCTTAACAAAGTGCATGTTGTTTCCTAGAAAAGTACATGTAAAAATAAAAGTTAAGAATATTAAACAATGTTACTTGTTTTAATTGTTCACATAAATTACACATACCTTTGCCTTTGAGTTTCATGGTTTATTTCTCGAGCCTCATTAAATTTATTGCATCTTAAAAAAAAAACTTTAAACGAATATTATCGTATGTTAACTTGAATTCTCTAAAAAAATTAATAAACAATTTTATATAAACGAACTGTTATAAGTTGATGGAAAAACATGAAAGTTGACTTCGTAATTTAATCAAATCTTGTGAATTAATCGGCTATATATGAATATAATGGGGGAAAAGAAACATTTAGGTGCCGTTTGTTTTTTAAGAGGTCTAAAGTCTGAAGTCTTATTTTGATTATGATTAATAAGAGGTAATGTGTAAAAAGGTCTGAACGATTCAGACTTAAGAATCATTAAGAGGTTTTTTAAATAAAACAAACAACCCCTTAGTATGTATGTCTTAAGATTTGACTTGATTTTTTTTATCAATGATTTTGACTTCTACAAATCATGCTTGTCTTTCAAAAGTCAAAACTAATCCTATGATATCGTCATATCACAAGCACTATACTTCATGAATTGTTTTTTTTTTTTTTACAAAAAACAAGTCATACACTGATTATAACGAAAGAAAAAAAGAAGACAGATACATTCAAACTTATATCAAACAACCATCTGTCACATTCACATTGTTTATTCCTATTCGATGGTGAATGACTAATCATTCAAATCCTATAATAAACAAATCATCAGCACTTACAATATAATAATATTTCATAATATAAAATTAATCTTTCATAAATATCTCGTATTTTTAAATTATATATTTTTAAAATATGAATTAATCTTCACCAACTTTAAAACCAAAGCATGTTAGCTACATTAACTCAAATAGACAAAAAAGATATAACAAACAATTAGGATGTATGTGGCATTTGAGGGGCCAAACAAAGTATAGAAATGATAAAAATATGTGAATACTACATTTAGATTTAATTGGTATCAATCAACTCCAATTCCTAACAACATTGCTTTTAATGGATCATTCAAATCTTTAGCTAGGGCCTTTCACCCTGGTGTTGTATTTTCTAATTAATTTTTGGTTAAGTTCGTTATTTTCGGTTAATATTTTTTAACAAATGATTTAAACAAAACACTTGCATTTTTTATTCAATATATTATCAATTTCAAAACTTCATTTGACATGTGACCTACAAACCAATTTTCATTCATATGTACATATTCTTTAATATGTACTAATCCTTATTTGATTTCGAGATGACCCATAAAATTTATAACATTTTATCGTATATGTTACAACTCATAACTGAAAATAGTGGTTGATTATTATTATGATTATAAATCATCAATAAGCAAATAGTACAAAATTTATAACGTTTCCAAATTATAGACCTTTAAATGTGTTTTTCAAAAATATATATTCAAAATATGAACCGAATAAACCTACATTATTTTTAAATATAATTTATCTATTATTTACTGATTTTTATTATTACTTTTACGAAATGACATTTAAAATATTTGAATGATAATAAACTGATTTCATCCCGTATTTGAAGTCGCTATTTGTACAATACAAAAGCAATAGTTTTTCTTACATATAAGATATATAATTAATAATCAAATATTTTTAATTATTTTTCTTGCAAATCTTTTAGGTGAATATATTTTTCAGAAAATTTAATTTCTTCTTAACCGTTTGTTGTGCAAATCGCCGGTCCAAAACGTGTCAAATGGTATTTCAGATATACCCACATCCGCAAGGGGTATTTCCGTCATTAAATCTAACGGAAACTTAACCGGATTGATAAAAAAAGACGTCTCCGTTATCCTTCCGTTAATTTGGTGGGTCGCAAAAAACAAAAGGGTCTGAAGAACCTTTAACTCATCTCACAGGGCACCACGTGTCCACAGAAATCGGATCAAAAATTGATCCTACAGGATCCGCAATCCGCCCCAAAACAACTCTCAGCCCGTATATTGATTTCCTCTCCAATGTCCTACGTGTCATCCAACGTGGATCCTGACATGGCGCCTTCTTGGCCCTTGATTTATCCACGTCATCGCAACGAGAGTATAATATCTTCCTGACGACCTATCTCTCAACCAGTAGTTGATATACGAAAACCCCCTTTTACTTTTAGAGATAACCTAACAAACTCTATATATAAATCTTCATCTGGGATGATTTCTTTAAGTTCAAAATTGTTTCATCCATAAATCAAATCGAAGGTTTCAAGATTTGCTGTCAGGTGGTGTTGGTGTACGGATATTTTTTACCGAATTTTGTGGATTTGAGCTTTGAGTCAAAGCTCTTTCCTGGTTTCTCCGAAATCTACGGTAATGTGATTATTGTTGAGTAATCGAGTCAAATTGAAGTATCATGGAAGCTTAATAAGATTTCTTAGGGTTTTTTGACTGAGATTTTGGTGGATGGATGATTTGAGAAGTGTTTTGTTTTTCTGTAGATTGAAATTTGCATTGTATATTTGTAAATCTGGTTGTTTTTTAGTTTTATGATGAT
Source organism: Arctium minus (assembly GCA_954870635.1). NCBI lineage: Eukaryota > Viridiplantae > Streptophyta > Magnoliopsida > Asterales > Asteraceae > Arctium > Arctium minus. The sequence goes on from OX941082.1 coordinate 123,484,025, forward strand.
TTTGTTGTGAATCTGAAGTGGGTTTAGGGTTTTTGTGGTTATATTTTATTGTGAATGAGTTGTATGGAAGCTTAAATTACTTTCCTGGGTTTATTTTTCTTGGGGTTTCATTTGACTTTGAAGAAATGGTGGAGGGGTGATTTGAGAAGTGTCTTGTTTTTCTGCAGATTGAAATATGTTTGAATATTAGGAAATATATATGAAACTGAGTTGGGTTTTAATGTTTAATCTAGACGTTTTCCCTTTCTAATTATGGTGAATCAGTTGCTTGAAGTATTATTGAAATTTAAAATTAACTTCGTAGGTTTATTTTTTCTGAGATCTTGTTTAATATTGAGAAACATGGTGGACATATGATTTGAAAGTATTTTGTTTTAACTTAAACCAAACGAATGAACTCTACGAATCTGAAATGGGATCTAGGGTTATTTCAAGAGTTATGTATAAGGAAGATCTGAAGTTATTTGTGTAATTCTGTTAACTAGTATGTGCAGCTATAAGATTCATATGTGGTATCATAAAGAAGAATATTTTTGTTAGATTTAAGTTTGGAAATGGTTTCTTCGTAAGATCCAACCACCTGCTCCTTTTCACCAAATAAACCTTAACTTCTTGGTTGAAAAATTGGAAGAATGAGGAAAATAAGCAAGATATGGTGGCTGGTGGAGATGGGTTTTCCAGAAATGGTATTGAGGGATTAACTTGATAGTATCTTTAGCCTTTTGGTTTCTCACTCTTGCTATAAGAAAAAAGGACGGAAAATTGATGATAATAGCCAACTGATCAAGAAAATCTACTTCTGTTCTATTTTGTAATTATGGTTTTGGAGGATTTTATATGTTTTACTGACTTTCTCATGTATTTTATGTAGGATTATTTGAAGGGTTACTCAAAAAGATCGTTACTTGGAGAAAACGTTATGTGCCAAGTTTCAACCAAGAACAAACTTGCCTTGGTTTCCCAAACCAGTCCTTTGTATACCAACAATCTCTTTGAATATTATTAATGAGGAGTGTTGGTTTGAACACTAATGTTCCGGCAACTAAAGGGTTGGCGGAACTCAATCACCATGATCGTGAAGAGCTAAAGGGTGCAAGAAATGGAGCTGCTTTTGATGGCCAAGGGCTGTCTGACGAAGACGAGTCAAGGATCAATGAGGATGTTAATAGTGGTAGACGCATAGAGTTGGTCCAGCAGCCTCACAATGCTCTGCATAGACCACATCAACAACCTCAAGGGCCACTAGTTCAATGGGAGAGGTTTCTTCCTCTTAGGTCTCTCAAGGTTCTTCTGGTCGAAAATGATGATTCAACTCGTCATATTGTCAGTGCTTTGCTCCGTAATTGCAGCTACGAAGGTCTATAACTATTCATATTGCCATTAAATGCTTTTGGTACATATGGCAAACTTGGGCTAGAACAATCTTTATTTCTTTATATGTATGGTATAATATGTCAAGTAATTATTACTTTATCTGATTTTTGAGCAAGGCTTTACATCGGGTATTTCCCTTACATGGATATGGGGGTATACTTACATGTGTGTGTTTGTGTGTGTATTTATGTGTGTGTATATATACAAGTCTAAATGAAGGAAATAACAGAGACATATTCTGTAAGGATGCACACCTTCTTACCCGCTAGATTAAAGCCGCGGGGACATAACAGAGACAGATCATCTCATAATAACTCCAAAATAGATCAAATAAACACATAATTAAGCTAAAGTCTTATCTTGATTTCACTTTTACTTGGTGTATCATATTTGCCTAATTATCAAGGAAAAAGAATTTCTTGCCTTGTCTCCATTCTCTTTGTATAAAGATGCAATTAGTTACAAATTTCTATAACCGATTTTTAATTTTTATGAATTGTAATATTCCATTTCTGTCCCTAAAAAGAACCAAATCGGGCGTAGACTTTATTACAGAAAAATTTAGCATGCCTTAAGTACTATAAACAATTTGCTCACTTTCTTGATCAATTTGTTACTACTTTTTTGTTTCTTGAAATTTATTAACCAAATGTTAATTACTCCATGACAGTTACTGCTGTAGCAAACGGTCTAGAAGCATGGAAAGTGTTTATTGATCCAGACAAACAAATCGATCTTGTTTTAACTGAGGTAGTGATGCCATATTTATCGGGTATTGGTCTCTTATCCAAGATCACGAACCACATGACTCGCAAGAATATCCCAGTGATAAGTGAGTAGCTTTCCTATTCTCTTTGAAAAGTCTTACAACTTCAGTTGATCTACTTTCATTGTTTCTCATATATGTAACTGTTGTGCTTAACGAGTTTTACGTGCAGTGATGTCATCCGATGACTCTATGGGTATAGTCTTTAATTGTTTATCCAAAGGTGCAGTCGACTTTTTAGTCAAGCCTATTCGAAAGAATGAGCTAAAAAACCTCTGGCAGCATGTGTGGAGGAAATGTCACAGTGTGAGTTAATTTAGTTATTATGGTTTATGTATCATTAAAAACGGACCAGTTTTGGACTTCGGCTTCAGGTGTGTTCTGATTTCGTATGTTAATTTTTTGTGGGGTGGAGTGTACTGGATTTGAGCTACTTCTCCAATATGCTCATCTGTCCATGTCAAATTTTGAAACAAAAATCGCCAAGAATCTAAAACCTCTTTCTTTTGTTTTGCTTTAATTTCTCGTGTTTTCAGCAGTCTAGCGGTAGTGGGAGTGAGAGTGGTATACAGACTCGCAAATCTACAAAATCGAGAAGCAATCAAGAGTCTGATGATGACAGTGATAACAGTGACGACGATATAAGCATAGATTTGACTGCCAAGGATGGGAGCGACAATGGAAGTGGAACTCAGGTAATTTTTCAATTTCTTGAATGAAAAACATACCATTTCTTCTTAGTTTTGCACTTGGTTATATGCTTATGCTTATAAATCAAGTGATTAAGGCCATGTTTGCCGACCAAAAGCTACCTCAATTTTTGGGCTTTATGAGAAAACCCCGTTTGGTTAGTCATAAGCTAGCTTTTTGAAACGTTACTTCATGTAGCGTTTCAGTAAGCTCTAGGGGCTTTTTTTCACTTTTTTCCTATTATGCTCCTTATATTTTTCCAATTAATTTTTCAGCATGTCCTTTTAGGTCAATTTATATTGTCATCTAGCTTATCAGCTAGTTTCTACCATACATGACTAGTTTATTAACTAGCTTAGGTCCTTCTAGGTCATTTTACATGTCATCTATAGCTTATCAGCTAGTTTTTATCAAACATGGCTAGTTGATTATGTCCTTTTAGATCATTTTACATTGTCGTCTAGCTTATAGCTAGTTTTTACCAAACATGACTAGTTTATCGGCCAACAAGTACGTTATCAGCTAGTTTGCAAAACATAGCCCCAACTGCTGAATCGGAAATTACTTGCTGTTATTTTCGTGTTATTTAGAGTTCTTGGTCGAAGAGGGTTGTAGAAGTTGACAGCTCCCAAACAAAGCCTTCGTGGGACAAATTACCATATCCCCGTGGTAGCACTTGCATTCCTCCTGCTGCAAGGCCTGAAACATCTAAGAACCATTGGCGAGCAACAGTTGCCAGAAGAGAACATGCAACAGAGGATGACAAACTAGGTAATATTTTGGCATCGATTAATATTTTTATGGATTCTCTTCAAGCCAAAAGCATCATAATTGTGCTAATATTTGTGGTTTGCTATTGCAGAAATTGTTGAAATGGGGAAAGACTTGGAGATTGGAGTGCCTAAAAGTTCTAGTTTTGAGGTTGAGGATGCAGACAAAAAGGGGAAGGTAAAGGTTTGTGAGTCTAACTCTAAGAAAGCAGGCGATGAGTTGGATACTAGGATGCAACTTGGTTGCACGAATAGTGCACCAAGGACTGAAGCTCTTGGTGCCACCAAGATAAGTAATGCTCATATGGAAGCTGTAGCGAAAGCAAACCAGTTGCTCAAGAACATAAACATTGAAGATAAGTCTAATTACTATTCTAAGGAATCGCCTGCCCTTGAGCTTAGTTTGAAAAGACCAAGAGACGTGGAGGATGCTGCTGACGCCAGTGCCCAAGAGCGAAATGTTTTACGACATTCAGGACTTTCGGCCTTCTCAAGGTATGTTATTTGATATAGCGAGAAGTTCATCTAGAAACCGTAAACATTTTGAGAACCGTGAAACCAACTATTCATGATGAATAGACCTCCATACTCATTAATGAATATCAACTGAATAGTCATGAGAACCAATTATGCATGATGAATATACCCAAATATTCATTAATATTATTCATCACGAACATCAACATTTTCATTATTCATTATATACATCATGAATAATTCATAAATAGTTGGTTTTCACGGTTCTCAAATGAACCTGCTGCATGTAATCAATTTCATTTATATCAATGAATGTTGGCATTGGATTTTGTGATCTGATGCTCATTGCTACGCAGGTATAACACTGTATCAAACGCCAATCAAGCTCCAACGGGGAATGTAGGCAGCTGCTCACCGCTAGATATCAGCTCAGAAGCAGCAAAACCAGATAAGAAACAATCTAACTCAAATGGGACCCCTAATCAACGTTCCAATGGCAGTGACGATATGGGCTCCACCACCAACAACGCTTTCACCAAACCGGATGCTCTAGCTGATGATAAAGCAGTTCCAAATGGTTCCATCATTGAGGTTCACCACAACCATGCTTCCACCCTTCAACCGTTCATTCCTGGTGCCGCTGAGGGTGAAACTGTTGAGAATACTGCGGGACAACCAAAGGGCGTACAGCAGCAGGTTCAAGTCCGCCACCATCACCACCACTACCACCACCATCACCACCATGTCCATAAAATGCAGCAACAGAAATTGATGAACCCTGAGGATGGATCTCTAAGAAACATGGGGTCTAACATCTTGACTGCCTCAGATGAAGGAAATGCCGCTAATTATGGCAGTGCCTCAGGAAGCAACAACAAGAGCAATGGAGAAAATGGCAGCAGTGGGCAAAAGGGAAGCAGCTCTGCTCCAGTGGTTGAAGGTGGTAAGATTGCAAGTGATAATGGTGACACCATAAAAGGCAACGCCGAAGATGGCAGTGGAAGTGGCAGTGGACGAGGGAGCGGTGTGGAAGATCGCGTAGCACATCGAGAGGCTGTTCTTAACAAATTCCGCCAGAAGAGAAAAGAAAGATGCTTTGAGAAAAAGGTATTCATTTTCTTTTAACAAATACGTGTAGAAATGTTAAACAACCAAATCTAACCTGGAAGGCCAGCTAAACCGGCAAATAAAGGTCAGACCTTGGGGTTCCTTCCCACAAGTTTAAGTCTCCTCAGCGCCATTAGGTATTTTCCTGACTGTTATCTTCAGGGTCCCTATGGTATATAGTTGAGGTGCGCAGAAGCTGGCCTGGATACCCACGACTACCAAGAAAAGAAAACCCTGATAATCTTGAGTTTATTATTACATTAAGTATATCTGTTTGATTACAATGAAAGTAATCATCTTTTATTTGATCCATTTTTGAAGGTGCGATACCAGAGCAGGAAGAAGCTAGCAGAACAGAGACCACGGGTTCGTGGGCAATTTGTTCGACATGGGGCTAATGGGGTCAACAATGAGGATGCTGATTCGTAACGGTTATGTTTCTGATATGAAATAAGTAGTAGATAAAGATTAGCCGTTACGTGTAGATATGAAGGGTAAGGTACATTTCAAGATTTTGAGGGGACATGATGAAGGATTAGAAGGATGAAATTCAACTGAATCTTGAACATTAAGAACATAGTCCCCCGTTTCTAGCAGTAATTTCTTTTGATTTCTAGATTGCGTTCGATCCTAAACTCTCTACCTAATAATGTTTTTTGGGTTCAGTTTCGGTTGTCGTTGCTTAGATATTTGTTTGATCGTGGAGAGCCTTCTTCTAGAGAAGCTTTCCATGCAGTTTGTTGTTACTTCAATGTTCTTGAACTATTGTACAAGATTATCTTTTTCATTTTTAATTTCAGAACGTCTTTTGTTAGAAGTCTTCCAAATCTATAGTCCGTGATCAATGTATCATTTGGCTTAATAAATTGCTTGATTTTTGGATAAGTTGTATCTATTTTAGGCAACATTTTATCGTACAAATTTCATATAATGTTTGGTAGTGAAGGTCATGGTTACACATCAAGATTCATGAATCGTTTACATGAATCAAAAGAAAATCAAGAAACAATGAAAGACTCAGTTATACAAAGATCTATAACACAAACTTTCCATAGAAACCAAGAAATTAAATGGTGATAGCCAAGATATTACCCTATCCCGGCCAAAGACAAATATACCAAAAATGCTATACATCGGAGAGAGATATAGCATCCATCACCTGCCAAAAATCATTACATAGATGATTTAATACGAAAATCTTAATAGAAAACGTTCATAAATACTTGGGCCACCTTGCCCGCTGATCCTTGTTCGAAGCACGTCGAGTTGCCAAGCTTTGTAAATTGTAGCATTCAGATTAACGTTTGGTGTTTACATCCCAAGACGATTGAAGAAGTTTACAGATTACGATCTCGTGAGATCATTGAGATTTGCGTGTGTTTACATCTCGGGGGAGAGAGAGAGATTCATATGGGAGGGTAGGTGCATGGTTGCAAGGAAGAAAACAAATGCTTATTTTTCTCCTTATACTTTCAATGAATTTCACGTTTAAAATATACTCACTTCCATTAAATTCTACTAATTTAAATATAATATGTAAATGGTCGTAACTTCAACGATAAACACAAGTCGTACGTTTTTTAATTCATAAACAGTTAAAATTCATTTATCCAATGAATAAAAAATGCATCAATGATAGAAGTCATGGGGTGCAGTTTTTTGTTCTTCCAATAGATAGTTACGTTTATATTTTCTTTTTCTTTTGTCCACAATCTTTGATACAAGATATGATATGATTTCAATCTTGTAACAAATCAAATCACGTTAGGAATAATGTATTTACAATAATCAAAGATTCTTCATGTTACAAAACCTTTTAAGCAAAAAAGAGCTAGCACTCCAATATAAAAATGGCAACTTTGCAATAGAAATATGCCATGCGACAATAAACACATTTTGACGACAATTGGCAGCAGAAACGAGAAAAGCGATGTTACCGTCTCTGATGAATCAAAACATTTGGTATGCAGAGATCATTAGAGTTACAGGTAGTCTAGATTATAAGATGTTTATGTTAAGAGCTTACATGCCATCTGTAAGAGAACATCTTCAACCAGAATGGTGCATGCATCTTTTCAACTTCGACCACCTGGATAGAAATAATCGACACTGTTTTCCTTCACCCTGTAATGGAAATTCCGTATCTTGCTCTTCCACCTCCCTAATCCGTCACTACGTCCCTTGTTCAATACCGTCAACTGCATGATAACAACATATAAGTATATAGTCAACTAATTTCGTTAGTTGACAGGCTCACATTTACCAACTGTTGACCACCTCTTATTGGGGAAGAGGTGCTTACCCGGTAAGAAGGAGTGCTCTTTACCAACACACCCTGACCCACATATATGCCAACCGAGATGCTTACTTGGTCAGTGCTTCAGTCAGCGCTTACCCAGACACTTGGTAAACAACAATTTTCAATAACGCTTACCCAAATTTCGTTGGCCTTTAGTGATAACATATTTCACTTTCTTTTCGATGTTTATGAGTTCCTTATTGCCAAAATTTTAACAAGTACCTGCCCATGAACATCTGCTGCCAAACCAGTGACCAAAGGCTCTGCCTTTATCTTGATGTCTGCAAGGTGCTCCATTTGTAACGGAAGGGTAAATTGATCTCCACTTGAATAGATGTCCTCGTGAATAACTGTAATTATCGTACACCCCTGTGAAAACAAAACGAAATTGGAACATTCGGATCAACACGGTGTTGTGTTGTAAAATAAAATCAAAAGAAGAATAAAACAGTGTCTTACAAACTGTGTTGTTAATGTATGGCAGTAATGCATAAAATCTAGGACGTCTTTTGTAGAACCATTAGCAGCCACCTCCAGAAGGGAAATATCATCAATCATAATTGTAACGTTCTTGTTTAACGAGCTGACTACTTCCACAGCTTTCTGAATGTTCCCGTACAAAGCAATTATTCCACCTTCAACCCCGTCGTCTGATCATCCACAAGTCAAACCCAAATACGATTTAATAAATATATTAATTACGGATGAAAAGTAGATCACTTGAAATTAATTACATATATTTTGACCCATCAACCCGTACTTGCAAAATAACAGGTAACCATGTCACAGAGCTGCATATACCAGAAGAGGCAATTTCGACCCGTTTACCTATAAGGGTTGGGTTCCGGTGAGAAGTTGAGTTAACGGTGAGAAACGTGAGAAGTGGATATCGACCGTTGGATGAGAAATGAACGCACATTAGGATGAGATGCACCAGATCAATTCCCTTCTAAGCCGCAATTCATGGGAGGGCTTGAGATTAAAAGAGATCAACGGTTCAGATCCACTTCTCACGCTTCTCACGTTAACTCAACTTCTTACATGATCCTTCGTCTTACCTATAAATGGGTCGATTTGAGTTATATGTATCTCTAATGGTCAAAATAAAAGGTTCAGGTAAAAAAAGGAAATTGGTCAAATGGTTTTATGTCGAACGTTGCCCAAATTGCATCGAAATGCATACAACCTCCTAAATCGCTTTTTTTTTAAAGATTTGTTACTGTAATCAAAGTAGTTATATTCGTATTTAACACAAACTATTTAACAAATTCAAGAAATGGAGAAATAAGTGTCTGCGGGTCAATCCCACTACTACCCAACCCATGCAACCCACCATCGTGCCACCTCTACAGAATACCAACTGAAACAAGAGACAACATATGTCAAATTGGTAACATAATGGTGCTTGGCTGACATTTTACAAGGGTTATGGAGTACTGGTTAAGTCCTTGGGGGATGTGGTGGCATATCCCATCTGGCCAGGGTTCGAATCCAGGCATACACAACAATCGTGGCCACTGAGGTTTAATCAGGGCCGATGTCTTACGGTCATAATTTGCCAAGGAATTAGTCTAGTCGTAGCCTAGGACACCCTTCCCAAAAAAAAAAAATAAATAAATAAAAGAACTCCACATATATATCTTAATCCAAATCTCAAGCTGCCCTTGGAAGATTAACATATAAACCAGGAATCAGGTAGCAGCACAATGTTTACCTGATATTCTCACCTGGACACTCCAGCATAAGCATGTCAAAAAATATCAATCTTTTATTCTCCCTTTGCACAGCTAAGTTGCAGCCCTGTCACATCAACAAGTCTAAATAGTCAATGATTTTCACATAAGTTGTTCGCATAACTTCTAACATATAATTACTCAACATAATAAGGCACAAGAACGTTGTTCCAGAAGGCACAACCCAAGCACATCATCATATTGCAACAACGGACTTCTCCTATCATCGTCACTTTTACTAATTAACCCTAGATGTAAATTCGTAGTAAGGGCATGCAACGGGTTGGAGCCAGACCAGACGAATCCCGGAAAGTAGAAATAATGGAACCAAAATCCAAAACGCTCTAACAGTTCAGTCTCAAAAAGGACTGTGAACCAAATATAGGTTTATTTTACTTTGAAAAATATAAACCTAAAACAATATTAGTTTGAAAAATAAATAAAACCACTAACCTGACCAATTTTTGAAAAAATCGAGAACCAAATGTTCTGGTTCGGTTCTTAGGTTTGGTCGGTCCGGACATGCTCACCCATATAAACCAGAATGGACCTCAGACCATGCGTTAATCTAACAACTCAATCACCATTTTGCAATGCAAAGTGAACCCAAGTGCATAAACCATTGCAACTAAATATCTGCAGCCTTGTGGTTAGGTGGCTACTCAGGTGCAGTAGGTGGGAGACCTTGGAATCCCTATGGCATATGCCATAGCACCCAGGTAACCAACATCAGCTAGTTGTATAAAAAATAAAAATGCTTTCTCCTCCCACCACTGTCTACTGCCCTAAATCCACCATACCCTTCGCCACCCCAACCATTTCTTCCTCGTCAATCTATATCCAACCCCCAGTACTCTCTGCAATCACAACAAAGACCTTCACGGCACATGTCTTCACAGAGGTTCATACCTCACCAAAGGTGAGGAGTATGTGTGTGAGAATTTGCCGTATATAATTATTATATTAATTAAAAAACACTCATGAAAGATTAGAATTTATGATCCCGGTAGAGTCCCCTTACTGTGAAACACCATCACCCAACCATCCTTCATCACCATTTGGTTCATCCAAATGGCCAACCTTCTTTTCAAACAATTTTGCAAATTCAAGTTTCGTCAACCCTCCTGTCCAATCACTGTTTCATCTGGTGATCAATGAACCCAACTTCAACCCATTACAAAGTATATCTTACACCAGTTCAGCAAAATCCAAACCACCAACCCACGGCAACTCTGACCCTGTTAGCAGATCTCGCCAATCCATATCCTCTCCCGTCTCTTCAATCAATGTCCAAAATCCAAATCGTAAACCCTTTGGTGATTTAGAGTCAGAAGCAGGGGTTGTGCCTCAGCTCAGGGCCGTGCCAAGGCATGTGTCAATAGGTTCTATTGGACAGGGACCCCAAGATATTGGGGCCCAAAAATCTAATTAGCAATTTAGCATCATATAGATTTTATTATTTAGAACCCCATCCACCAAAAATCCAATTCATTTTATATAGATTTTACTTTTTACAGCCCAGTCCAAATGTAAATGCCTTGAGTTTTTAGTCAGCCGCATGATATATCTGCTAAAACGAGAAAAATTGAAAATCCCTAGCTTCTTTCTAAATCGTCTTCATCAATTCAGCTTTTTCTCATCCTCTTCACTTTGTTTTTCAGTGCCAATTACAGCAACAAGACTCTTCAAATCTCATGTACGGTTTTTGTTTATTGGGTTATCAAACAACAACTATTTTTGTTCAATTTTGACGACAACGGCCACAAAAATCAACTATAAAATCACGTCCAAATCTGAAATATGCAATCAATCGCTCATTCTACCATTCACCTGCAATTTCTATGTTCTTCTGCTTCTCAATTTAGTATGCCCTCTTTTACATTTGCATTCCAGACGAGTTTAGGCTTAGGCTTGGGCTTGGACTTGGACAACTCACAACCACAAACCAGTTTAGGCTCGTCTTAGACCTGGAAAGCTCACAGTTGTATTGTTTCAATCTTTGATAATTCATCTTGATTCAAGATTCTAAATTTCTGACTTGTTTGCTAATTGCTAAATGTGCTATCTTGGATTTAATTTATGATCTTGTTTTCTAATTTTCTGATCCGTTTGTTTAATTGTTTATAAATTATAATTATTTTCTGTTATACTTTAGTTTAGTAGTTTTTCATCATGTCTTCTAGAGTTAGAAAACATTAATATTGGATGTCAAAAGAGTAAAAATAAGAGAAAAGAATGGAATAGATAATTTTGTCTTAAAAAAAGGAGCTATTCATAATATTTTCATATAAAATTATCAAGCTCCGATTCATAATTTAGCTGATATTGATGTTAGTGTTAGTTTGGATGAAAATGCTACCGATATCAATGTTGATGCTAGTGTTATTTAAGTTAATTTCACAAGTTACTTCAATTTTGTTATTTTAATTTGCAAATACTTTTATATTAATATACCATATAAACTTTTATATTTCGTTTTATTTATTATTTATGTATCGGTCAATTGTTTTGATATAGATGTAACAGTGCCTCCAAAATAATTGGAATGGCCCTGCCTCAGCCCATAGGTCTAAAATCCACTAACTGTGCTTTCAACGTCTTACCAATCCAACCAACCTTCAAGGTTTCTCTCTCACACCTCTCTCCTATGTCTCGCTTAACCTCCTTTGATGACACACCTTCCCCTCGTCTATCTCCTAAAAGAACTGCATTTCCATTGGAACTTACGGATGTTCCTGAAGATAATTCCTTCACCAATTAAACCTTAAATCTTCATTCTCAACCCCAGTTACGCTCTCCTCAGGTGCCCTCTCTTCAGACGGCATATCATCTTGATATTTGATAGTAAATTGTGACACCTTATGCAAATACAACGATAAGAACTTTTAAGCCAAGATGACTCAAAAGCAGAGACTAATGACATAGATGGTGGATCAAAAAGGAAATCATTGCTCGCAAGACAATTTCCTTTTTCCTTAATCTCTATTGGAGTTTAAGGTACCATCATAGGCTCGCAGCAATCATTGCTCTCACACTCAAGTTCCCTTCCCCCCCCCCCCTGGATGATTTTGTTAGATTCCTACTGGTCTCATATCAGCCTATCCACCAGTCTTAGAATCCATGTTCGATAAAAATTCAGGTGTGTCATCTCCATATCAGGTACTGTGGTTTCTAATACTAAGGTCAGACTGATCATTTGATTTATAATCCTCTCTATGATAACATGATTATACTCCTTTTTCTAAATAAAAAGATAAACTTCAACAACATGTTATATCAGTAACGTTTACAATAAATTTCACACGGTAAGCAATTTTTCCTAGAAAATATAATCAATCCATATCAATTACAGATTTGAGTCTTGTCTATTGGACATTTGGACCTGAAAATTCCAAAACTAATTCAGCTTTCCGAGAAGGGAGGAGTAATCATCCACACTACACATGTAAAATACTAAGCATCAAAATTTGTGGTGATTCAAAAATGAATGCATTAGCACCACGCATTAATCACAACAAACGACGAAATTTTTTGACATTTTCTGTATCTATGTCTAGCAACTACAGAACAAAAATAGTCACACGCCAAAATTCAGTAAGAGAGAGAGAGAGAGCGAGGATCTACCATTTTACGGAGGATGCGGTCATAGTGAGAAAAAGGTTGAGCGAATGCCACGAAGATAACGACACTATCGGAGGACGAAATATTGGGAGAGATAAACCGTTTTATCAGGTGGTGTAGCACGAACGCGCCATTAGTTTCGACGCAATCCTCCACCAGAACCACACGTCCTCTCCACGGCCGTAGATTATTCGAGTCGCCGTCGTCGAGACTTAGAGCTTCGTCGAGCAAACTCGCCGGCCGATCCATTTTACCGATCACACTTATGGCTGACTATGGAGGGTTTAATTAGGGTTTTGCTGATAAACGATGACGGAATCCAAAACGGAAATACCTCTTACACCTCTATTTTAAATACACGTGCTGTTCATGTGATTCTGTTAATATTTCTAATTTGCCCCCCTTGACTATTGATAAGATTCCAATTCTGTCTTATAAACCCCATAACTTGTCCTCTTACTCATCTTCCTAATGTCAAGATGATCACACCTTACAAAATTCAATTCTCATTTTAGGTCATAGGTATTTTTTAAATGATGAGATTTTAAAGTATGTTATTATTTCCGTAAACGGTTGGGTTCTAGTGAGAAGTGGTTATCAACCGTTAGATTAGAAATGGACGAACATCAGGATGAGATGCACCGAGATAAAATACATCAAGATGTACTAAATCAATTCCCTTTAAAGTCGTAATTCATAAGAGGATATTTGATTAAAAGTGATCAACGACTTAAAAACACTTCTCACCAAAAATGGTATTTCTCACATGATCCCATGCCTTTTCGTAAAATAGCATAAAAACATTATATGAAATGAACAAAAACCAAAGTATAAGATAGTCTACGTAAAAATACATTATATATATAATATGAACTGATGTAGAGAGACGTATTGTAAAGAGAAAAAAAAAAGATATTGGCAAATGGTGATGACACAATCAAGTTGGTTGATTGTGGCTCTATCAAAAGTTTAGTGTGCGTAAAAATCAGAAACTCCGTTAAAATTATCAAGAGATATTTCAGGAGGTAATTTCGTGTGAGGACAATGTGCTGTTATTTTTTGAGTGATTTGAAAAATATCTAACATGAGTTATTTTAAACTATAGAAAAGACTTTTGTCGGTTTTATTGTAGCATAAATGGCAATCAAGAACCGCATGATTACTTGCAGTTGCTATGGTCTTTTCACAAACGATTTAGTATTGAATTGGTTTTTTTTTTATCTGGAGTAATGAATTAGTTTTAAAAACACAAAAATATGATATTCCTTTTAACCTTAAATGATGATGTTGATACAATAATACCACTAGTTTTTTAATTGGAATTTGTTAAACAAAAACATAACAAATGCGAGTTTTTTTTTTCCGGATCATTTAACACATGCTCCACTAGAGGGCAAATCAAATACAAATTGTGTATTTGCTCCACCCCTTACAAACAATCTCAACCATTGATATTATAGACAATTTTTATATATGCATCAATCAAATGGGTTTTCTTTACAATTTCATATATGTATATGGATAGGAGATATATAGTTGCATATGATGAAAATGCATTTTCACATATGCAATTTCATAAATGGGAATAACATATGTGAATAATGTGTATAGTCGTAAGTTGAAAAATGTGAATAATGAATGTATGAAACCTTTGAATATATATATATATATATACATCAAGGGTTGAGATTGGTTTGTAAGGGATACAACATATGCACGGTTTGTATTTGAAGGGGCATCTACTCCACTAAATAGAAACAAAACAAATTTAAAGGATCTCGATGTGCCTGCTACTTAAAGAGCCATCATCGATTAAAAAATATAATCCCAAAAAAATAATATGATAAATGTATTTAAACAAAAAAATCATCATAATCACTAGTAGTTCTGGACTTCATATTGCTTTTGTTACGGTCATTTTGACTTAATTTTCTTTATCCTATAATTAATAAAGGTAAATATTTTAACTTTTTAATGATGTAAGACAATATCGAGGGGTTGCATTTTTGTGTCGTCACCTATTAGCATATTTCTAATAATTCAATCGTTGACATACAAGTACATGATTAAAATTCATATTTTACAAGTCATTGACTAATTTACAGATGTAAGTTCACATATTCATGAGGTAAAATAGATAAAAACCTAATACTGTTACAATTGTATGAATAAGTACTTTGAGATGCAAATTTGGTCCCTATGGCTTACAACAAGTAAGGTCCTTGGTTTCTTTTTAACGATGGACTTTTCTATATTTAATTTTTATAACGGATATGGTCCCTTTTACTAATGCCGTCAATTAAACTTCCGTTAGTAAGGGACAATTTTTTTCATTAACCCTCCTTTCTCTTAACTTTCATTTTCTATAACAGATTTGGTCCCTCAAGCTACTTTTCATTTTTATAAAATATTTGATCCCTCCGTCAACTTTTGTTTTTAGGATGTGGTCCATTGCTCAACTTTCATTTTTAGGATTTAGCCCCTCCTTGTAATTAGTTGATAATTAAAGAAAAGTTTAAAACTAAATACTCAACAATATATTAGATAATAAAACATAAAAATATATTTTAAACACTTTATGAAAAACAATTAATATACAAAAAAATATTATATTTAAATTATATATAAAAATATAGATTTAATTAATTTACTTAAAAGACCATCTCAAGGCACATGACGACCTACAGGCAACACTGGCTAGACCTAGGAAGGCAACCCAATTGGGAGGCCGATCGCTTATATATGGTTATAATTAAATAACAAATATATATATATATATATATATATATATATATATATATATATATATATATATAGGGGAGCGATCAAATGAAAATTAATATTGTTATGCAAAACTTGCACACTCAAATCCACTAATCACTGTTTTTCTATTAATTTTGTTTTATTTTTAATTGTAAGGGCTTAATGGTCAAATTACACTAATTGATTTTAATTATGGTAATTATCTTTGGTTTTTATTTTTGAAAATGTACAAGATCATAACCCACTAATTATTTTGATATTAACTAGTTAATATGATGAGTAATTAAAATTTGTTATAACTTGGCATTAACTAGTTAATATGATGAATAATTAAAATTTGAGTAGTTTTATTTTATTATCTTATATATTGTCAATTTAATTTTTTAAACATCTTTTTAATATTCAACTAATCAAAATAAAAAGTTTATCAAAGTTATATTTTATTTCAGCAGAATGATTTCGTAAAAGTAGATTTAGAAAAAAAAAAATAGTGACAAAATTTAAGTTTCCAAATTTTATTTATTTTACTAATTTAAGTTAGAAGATATACCAACTTTTATTAACTAAAGAGATGAATTACATTGTAGCCATAAATAATATTTTGTCTTTAGAAAAAGATGAATTGTAGTCTTGTTAAATTATGTTTAAATATTTAATTTATATGTAGTCAAACGATTATATAAACAAATACTACAACTTTCTTGAGCAAATGAAGTAACGAGAGATATTATGAGCGAAAAGTCCGGTCAGATATTTTCCTTGAAATACATAATAATAATTAAAAAAAAAAATCATTGAGTTTTTGTTTTTATTATATACTAATAATTTAAAAAAATAAATAAATAAGAGTTGTACTTTATGCTGTATTGATGGTACCCTGTAAAAGCATAGTTGGTATAGAAAAACGAAACGAGATCTACAACAGAGATAGTTTGCCGGTGAACGAGTCTTTGAAGCCGAGAGAGAGAGAGAGAAATGATGATGACGAGATATTAGTACCAAACCTGCTAACGTAAGCCCCGTGCATACCTTAGATGCTAACATAAGCGACGGGTGCGCATCCTATTTAATCGTCCCATCCACACATAATACCACCATGCCCTTCAACCTCCTCAAACTCACCTCCATATCTTCTTCTCTCCCCCTCCACCACCGGCGCCAATACTGGTGGCTCCGCTGCAACGCAATCGCCACCGGGAGGAGATCTACGACGCCACCTGCGATGTGCTCGAGCTGGTGGAGGAATACAACCTACGCGACCCCTGCGTATGATAATAATAGCAACGATAATAACAGTAATAACAGACTAGGGTTTCGTGGTCAGAATAATTTGAGGTATTCATCAAAAGATAAAGGAGGAAAGTCATTTACCGGTTCTGGTAGAGTCGCTATGGGATCCGTAAACAATGATAACAGAGATGACAAATGGACGACGGAGGAGAATGATCGCGGCTCCGCTGTTATGTCTACATTGTCGCCGGAGAACCGCCGTAACCTAAAATCTTCGTCTTCGAAACAAAATCCGTCGACTAAATTCCTCACGTTGCCTACGATCTTAACCATCGGACGCGTTGCGGCCATTCCTGTTCTCGTTAGCAGTACGTCCTCTCTCATTTCTCTCTGAATGTTTATGCGTTTTTAACCTTGTAGAATATCGGAATTTTGGCTCCAAGATCGAAGGATTTTATGATATTTCGTATAATTGTCGACGTGTTGTGAACGTTGTTTGCTAGATATGCAATTAGATAAATTTATGGAAACGGAAAATGTTGTAGATATCAGACGGTTAGGAAGTGAGGCAAAACGTTGGAGATCTTTGGTTTCCTTTAATTTATAGGTTCAAATAATTGATTTATTTCTTAACTTTTATATTTTTAGGTTCTATTGGATTTGGTTCAAGCATGATGTTGGATTATGATCAATTATCGTCTCCATATAGATTGTCGGTTTTTTGCATTTGCTGCAAATATTTCATAATGTATGTAGTCTGGACATGAAAATTTGTTACTACAATTTATGCAATTTGGAGCCATTTTGTGATATGAACTATTTATCTAAGAGGAACCTTTTCTGCGCAGAGAACCTACTTATATGTTTTCATACTGTTTTCTAAGCTGCAGCATTCTGCTAATAGTTTCTTTATGTTGTTTATGATAAATAATAATCTGTGGAAGTTACGGAAGGCAAGACAAGCTAGCTTTTAGATCAACTATTCATATGGATGAATATTTTGACTTCATTTTAACTGCTTGCCTGCGCTGGTAGTTGAAATTGGCATGAATTATTTTACTTCTGGAATTTGGTTTTGTTGAGACTCAAATAACCAGCTGGAAGTAAGGTTACTGTTTATTATCTACTGTAGTGGATGTTTTTATGATTCCTGTAGCATGTATTGTTCTTCTAATGATACTAACATGCTTTATTTTGAATTTCATTAGCTTTTTATATGAATAGTCGGCTGGGGACAACTGCTACCACAAGCATCTTCATCGCTGCAGCAATTACAGACTGGCTTGATGGGTATCTTGCACGAAAAGTATGCATTCATATGTTTTAAACATTAAAAATAAGATAAAGCAAACTTTCATTTCTAAATTAATTGATCTCCTTTGATGCATTTTAGATGAACCTAGGAACCGCATTTGGTGCATTTTTAGATCCAGTGGCTGATAAGGTATGTCTTTACTTGATTGCCTATTTGGACATTAAAATCTGTAATTTTCATTCCACTCTCATTTTCTATGCTGTTGCCTTTCTAGGAAGTAGTTAAATGGTACTGTTGGATATCATTTTTTCATGGTTATCTTGTTTAGTTTACTGGATACACCTTTATATGACACTTTGGGGGAATCCTTCTCAACGATAGGATATCATTGAAGTTTTCTAACAATTGTATCTTCATTTAATTATTTGTACTTACTGGGTGCAGCTTATGGTTGCCACTACCTTGGTCTTGTTATGTACAAAACCTCCAGAAGCTGCTATGCTTGGACAATTGCCTTGGTTATTGACTGTACCATCAATTGCAGTAATTGGCAGAGAGGTAATGCCCGAGCTTAACACATTTTTCATGCAGATGCAGGATAGTCAATTATCTAACCTTGTAAATTTTCAATTAGAGGGCATATTTGGGTGTGTCATTTGGTCATCTTTTTGCATGGTATTGTTCCCTTGTCTTCTATAGGGCATTAATTGATGAAACTGTAGCACAACAATTTAACATGTGTTGTATCAGCTTGCAGTGTTAGGTCACTGGCTAGTTAATGCTGATTAAAAAGTAAAGCTGCTGATGGCTAACTTGGAAGCGATACACTATCATTTGTAACAATTATAATAACGAGGATATTGGCTAGAAAGCGCTGCACACATTGCAGAATGAAATATTTGGCATTAGCTCAAACCTTACAAACATAACATCATAAAGCTGCCAAACACAGTCTGATTCCCCTTCTTTTCATAATAACTAGAATTTGACACATTGATGTTTCTTCTTTCTTTCTTTCTTTCTTTCTTTCTTTCTCTGTGAACCAATTAATGGGCTTTTAGCATAACAAAGGAATTGCGGGTTAGGCTATTATTTGTTTGTCTATTGGCACATGCCACATGTATATGTGGTGCCAATTTTTTGTTTTCTTCCACAATATGCATCTGTGGGCTTACATAAACCCTTTTTGTCAAGTATGATTTTAAGATGATGCATTTGAGACATGTGCTTTGTTTTGATGCACATGCCGGTGTAAAACTGATTTTGGACCATTCAATTATAAGAACGTTGTAGCATTTGCACCATTCATTGCCTCTTTGTGTGATTTTGTTGAACTTACAGGAGAGGTTCTGATCAGTAAAATTATTGCAATGGCATGGGAAATGAAATGTTGCATGTCCTTTGCTTTTCCCTGTAATTCTGCACCAGCAGCAATTTAGAACTTGGTAGTGACTTTGAGATCTGAAGTACACACATTTTATGGATTTGGTGTTTTATTCTGTTTTGACTCTATTATTTTTGGAACGCTTTCCTCTCTAATTTTAGTTACTTAAGAAATAAATCAATATGTTTCGATATACCTTGTGTCTTGACATCTTGCATCTCATTTTTTGGTTAATCTTTAATTCTATTTGTTCATGATGAATCCTTTATTTTCTTCATTTTATGACCAACAGGCTTAAGTACATGCCAGGCCATACATTTTTGCTCCTCTCATAGATGATAAAATTAGAGTTTAGAATCGCTATATAAAAAATAATTTAGTGAACAACTTGAATTCAGTCTTTAAGTATTCTACTATGCCAACCCTGTTAGATTTGGTTGATTGGGTTTGAATTATAGTTGATATAAATGCCGGTTTCTTATTATGCTTGTTGTAGTGCTTATGATCTTGAAAAGGCTTACAAGAATTCTTGGAGTATATTCCATTCGTCTTAAGGGCTTCCTTCAGCAAGTTTCCTTTACTCATATTTTTTGATGTTTGTCAATTTGGTAACCACATACCATAAGACTTTGTTACTTGGTAATTTGACTATGAGATGCTTTTTTTCCTTCCTGAAACTGTCTGTCGAGATAACTGTATGACCATGGCAAGACCCATATAGCTATCTGCTATGAAACCATGCTTTGAGGTGCTTGAAGTTGGTTAGTTATGTGTTCAGTTTTTGCAGCCCTGAAAGGTTGCAGCTTTAAATTACAAATATCATGTGATGTGATATGAAAATTTGATTTGTTTTTGACAAGCTTGAGTCCATTAGACATGGATTAACTTGCTCAAGAGATGCTCTAATCACTTTAATTTATGGTTGGATGCTTTTTGAGTGTGATTAAACCATTTAATGATGCTTATAATTTTTAACCAAAAATCATTCCCATTTTTGACTAACAAATATACATCATTACACCCATGTACCCCAATCCCTGTCCTGCATGTGTGTTCCCTGCCACCTCTTCTCTTAGGCCATGTTTGGCGACCATAAGCTAGGTTATTTTTTTGAGGATATTGAAAAAGCTTCGTTTGGTAAAACAGAAACTAGCTTTTTGAAAAGTTATTTCCAGTAGCATTTTAATAAGCTAGCTTTCTGAAAAAGCTATTTCCGGTAGAGTTTTAATAAGCTAGCTTTTTGAAAAGCTATTTCCGGTAGCGTTTCAATATGCTCCAGGGGCTTTTTCACTTTTTTCTAATTATGCCCCTTGTGTTTTACATAAATGATCAAAAACCTTATCCTTTTAGGTAATTTTACATTATCATCTAATGTATAAGCTAGTCTTTACCAAACGTGGCTGGTTTATCAGCTAACAACTACCTTGTTAGCCAACAACTAGCTTATAAGCTAAGCTAACATCTAGCTTTTCAGCAAACAACTAACTTATCAGCTAGTTTGCCAAACATAGCCTTTGAATGCTCAGGAAATCACACCCAAGGGGGTTGAAACTTTTGTTTTCCACCCACTACCGCACCCTTGTTAATTCACTGTGCAATGCACATCTTAGGAAAATGGATTCTGCAATCAACCTTTCCTTGCATTTGTGATGAACATTTTAGGACAGTGAAACCTTGCTATTAATTTATTTGTGTTTTATCTACTTCTTTGGAACATGAAATTAATCTCAATTTTGCTGTTGCTTCTGTTCTTATCATAGGGTTAATGGTATGCAATGTTTAGCATGACATACAGTTCAATAAAAATAATTGATCTAATGGCTCAAATCCCCCTTGTTAGTGACAAGACAAAGAAAACTTGTGGACCAAAATTAAATAACTAATTTCAAGTAACGATCAGCAATAGTCAAAAAGTAACTGTTCCGTTTTTTAGACAACCGAAACAGGAACGTGTAGCATTTTTCTTGGGGACGGAGGGAGTACATAAGATACGACATTCATTATGAATACGTGATAAAACTTGTGTGACTCAGTACTTTGTACTACAATTACTATGTAACTGCTTGCACCACAGATTTGTGGTCATGTTTAAATTCTATGATCATTCACCATTGTGTCGGGTCCCATCTCTGTATGTTTTGGAATCTTTATAATCCCATTTTAACTGCAGGATCCTGTCCTGAATCATAACTTTCTTTTGCATCTTGCATTTTTTGCTGACTTTTATGATTTTTCTGTTGAACATAAAATTTTAGTTTAAATCTTTTCCCTTCATCAGCATCTTTTTGGTAATTTAAAGAGCTTCATTATCTGATGAACATCTTACAACCTATTCCAGATAACAATGTCTGCAGTTAGAGAGTGGGCTGCTTCTCAGGGTAATAAACTTTCAGAGGTATTTTTCTATTAACAGCGACTTTATTTATTTACTTTTGGATGACTATGCATATGCATTAATTTCTCCCTAATCTCTTGGAAAATATCACATGATTTTTCAGGCTGTTGCTGTAAATAATTTGGGGAAGTGGAAAACAGCCACACAAATGACTTCATTAACCATTCTTCTCACAGTTAGAGATAGCAGGTTCGTTTGCAATCATCCATTGTTCTTGTTTTTCACTAAACAAGTCCACATTTCGCCTTTCTGATCGTCATATGCTAACTTATATAACTTCAAAATCAATTATAAAGACATATCCGAGCATACTAGTCAAATTCAAAACTGGAGAGAAATTATTAACGTTGGAGCACAAAAATGCAGTTTTACAGAGGTAGGGCTTCTGGGAGCATCTGGTGTTGCTTTACTTTACGTATCGGCTGGGCTAGCTGTATGGTCATTGGTTGTGTATATGAAGAAGATATCGAAAGTAATGCTGATGTAAACTCTTTAAAAAAAAAACCTTAACAGCTGCTTCGACCCCTCACTTCACACCCGAAGCTGCTGTTTTTTTTACCAAGTTTTCTTATATTTGCCACATACTATATGCTGCTATAGATTTCCGTTGGTCGTTCAAAGGTCGTCCTCATGTTGATGTTTTTGTTCTACCAAAGAAAAACAACGTAATATAAAATCGAATAATTTTTTGTCATGTTAATTTGCTGTGTGACATGAGGCACAGTTTTATTATGTATCATTGCTTGTAGATTTGATACAACCAGCTCTATATTGTATTTTGACAAGTGTCATATACTTTACTACGAATTACCAGAGTATTATTAGTTTGTTGTTTATATACGTAAATCTTGAGGTAACAAAAGATTGAACCAAATGGATAATGCTTGTAAAATTGTTAACTAACAACAATTTGGGCAAAAGTTGGAAACCAAAATCGATGCCCCTTTTCATCACAAAAAGGATGATGGTCTTTTAGTTTGCTTCATTAAAGGAATGTATTTTGTAGCTATTTTGCCTTTTACTATAGTAGCTGTTTTTTTTTTTTTTGCAAATTTTGGATTTTCATCTATTTTTCGTGGTTCTTTTAGGTGTAAAGTGAGTATTTGATTTTGGTTGAGGTTTTAATTACTAAAATTATCCTTTTTCTTTCAATAACATAAAAACCTTGTTAGATATAACAAAATCAACTCCATTACTACATCATTCCCTCGGTTTTTAAAAAATAATGTGTCAATTTTCAAAAATAAGTATCTACTTTTCATAGTTATGAGATGGATGTTATTTAGTTAATTAAAAAGTGAAATAATCCAATTTTTGAAATCATGGTACTTATTGTTATGGACATTTATATTGTAAGGAATAGAGTATATAATTCGTAAAACTTTGTGGTAATAACAGTTTATTATTCATAAAGTAATTGAGTATCTAATTATTGAAGAGTTAACTAACCAGTTTCATATTAGTTCGTAATGAAACAGATTACAAAAGAACAAATAAATTTATTTATTTAGACTAAAAATAAGAATTTTCACTCACATTTTGCACTCAGTGCCTTCAATAATATATAACAATGTCATTTCCTTTATTGATTGGCATTAACCCTAGATCGTTGCCCTTGAGAAATTAATCAATACTTTCTACTCGAGCTCCATCATGAACTATTTACATTACAACCCAATAAAGAAAGAAGGGTTCTAGTAGAATAGAACAAACGACGTCGAGCCAAGAGCACCTTCATTCCTATATAAAATGGTGGATGTAAGAATAAGAATCCACACCGGATCGTTCTTGATGATCAAAATTTGTCAAACACTTGAAAAGAGTAATTGTTACAAAAAGTGGTAAAACCTTGTCCAAACACATTTTATCATAACTGATTATCTAATTTTGATTATTAAATATCAGTAATAATAGAACTTATATTCAAATACCCTATTCATCTTCCCTAATCTCTATCAAAAATTAGACAAACCCGATGCTAAATCATGTATAGTCTTTTTAATTTACATACTTTAATTAGAAATCTCACGGATCATATATTTGAACTTTTATGACTATATTAGTAGTATTACTTTCATCTAATTGTAATTAAATTAACTGATGTAAATAATCAATTTGAAACCAAAATGACAAAAAAAGGTTCCAAATATTAATCATCTAAATCACTATTAATGATATATATTAAAACATTTCCTAAAAATTTCAAAAACAATATAAATATGCTATTGATATTTTTTATTTATCTTTGTAAGAGCATCTCCAACCTTACGTTAAAATAGGAAATTTGCCGGCTTGAGGGGTCCAACCGGCCGGCATATTCTTTTTATTTTGCCGGCCACGAAATCACTCCGGCATATATGCCGGCCAAAGTCTTGACCGCCAAATCCTTTGGACCCACTCACTTTACCTTTTTTTTGTTTTAATAATACATCTTTTCAACTTTTCTTTATTATAGCAAACAAGATAGCAAATCTGTTGGAGAGGTTTAGAGAACAAAAACCCATTTTTTTCTATTTTAGCAATGTTGTTGGAGATTTGCATCAAATACAGTGGCATAAAGTTTTACCGTTTGCTCATTTTGTGAGTTGAATATCTTTTCTTCCCAATAAAATAAAGGGAAATTCAAAAAAACAAAAACAAAAACTGCCTACCATATAAGGGATGCATATGCTGCCCTAATGACGTTTCAACAAAATAAATTTGAATAAAGAGCCAAATGAATAAGTGTTTACCGTCAAAAGTTATATCACTTACTTAAATCATATAACATTCTCGGTCATCAAAGTGAATTATTGATAATTGTCTCTTACCTGGTAAACGCTTATTGGTAGGAGTCTTTTTAGAGGCCGTTTACCAAACGCTTACCGGCAAAATTCAACACTATCACTTACTTACCAGTTAAGATTTTAGTCCACGGAAACGGTATTGTATGCAACAATTTACCCGGTAAACGCTAACCGTGGTAAGAATTGTCGCCCTCACTTACCGGGTAAGGCTCTTTTTCCTTGCCTTGGCACTTACATGACAAGATTCTTGTTCATGCCATATTCTTCCGATAAGGTAATTTACCTTAGTAAGCGTTTGGTAAACGACCCCAAATGTGTAAGATTCTCCATCCTTGCTACCGACTAAGATATTTGGTTGTTACCAAAGGGAGGTCTCGTGTTCGCTTCCCTTATCCCAATTTTTTTCCATAAGCGCAATAAACCTTAAATTAAAAGCTAAAAACTAAAAAAATGATACCAATGGGATTCAAACCCACACATGGAAGTAGAGCAAAGACCATGCAAATTAACTCTACCAAAAGAAACTTGTGTTATTACTATAGTCAAGGAATATATGGTGGCACCCAATTAAATAATGCAGTAACACCTTTCACGACCCTATATTTTTTTACACTACGACGGAGGAACTAAGCGGTGGCTCGTGCCACCATATACATCATGCTAGGTCTGTCCCAGATCCTTGCCATGCTCACCCGGTAAGATAAGCGCTTACCCGATAAACATTTAATAAAAACGACCCCTAAGCAGCTTCTATTTTCACCGGAAAACGGATGAAAACATTGGTCCTCCTATAAACAATTTCAGTAGCACAACATCCAAAACCGACTCAATTTTAACGAATATGGTGGATTATTGAAAAACAAACAAGAAAAAGTTGCAAATAAAGCACAATAAGAAATTTCCTGAAGAGAATTCTGATATTGTAAACCCTAATTATGCAAACTAAACTAACTAAACTAAACTAAGCAAGCCAATTAGTAAAGAAGGATTACAGAAACAAGCAGGCAGTTTCATAATTGGGGGAAAACCTTATCAATGGAAGCATGGTACATTGGATCAGCTAACCATAGTTTAGCAAGGAACTGATAAGAGGATGTCAGCCTGTGAACTTCTTCCATCAGCCAGATGTTAGTTTCGGCTTTACACGGGTGAATTATGGTGTCTAATGCGGCTGCGCCTTCATCGCTTGCCATTTCATCCCACTCTTTCATGCGAATGTTGGTCAGGTAATGGAGCGGCTGCTGGTACAACTGTTTCATGGATGTCGCTAAATCTTTCCATGTGGCAAACGGGATGACTGATCCACGCTGTGCCGGAATTGGGATCTGCTGCATGTATTCTTGATACATTTTTGCACTTTTGGTCAATAATTCTGCATCAATGCAAGATTTTTTAGTCATCTTAAAGACCCTGCTTAATTAGGTGTGTTTGCTATGAAGGACAGGGCAGGACAACAAGTGTTTGTGTGATATTAGACTGGTACAGGACGTGACTTAATCATCAAAACAGGCTGAACAAAAATCAGGGAGATGTGACAAGATCGGTAAATTACTAAACTACCCATGTCAAATTAAAACCCTAAAACCTTCCACATTTCGTTCTCCTGCCTACCTCGCTCTCACACGTTTGTCCCATCCGCGTGTACCAAATGCATGAGTATTATTGAAGAAACAGAGGAAGAATAACCAAGTCAAGATGATAAAGATCAACCCCTTCTCCGAAAGAGATTAATTTAGCCAAATCCAAAAGTGATTTGCAAAATCAAGCACTAACTTTTTTAGCTTAATTACTTGCAGAAGTTCAAAAGTCAATCACAGTACAAACCCATAACTTCAAGATTATTGACCTAGTATGATAGAAAAACATAGTGGGTGTGCTGATTAGAATTATGGTCTTCACCCAGATGAACTAATTTGTGGAACATTGAGGAATTTTCTTAGACCAATATATATGGAATTGTGAAAACATCACACATATCAATTTGTGTTTATCAATTGGTTCTCTCAAGTCTCAATTCAAAGGTAACTTCTGCAATCATTCTTTAGTAATTGTATCAATGAAAAATAAGACGAGTCATTTGGAAGAGTAGTTGTATCATAATAATACAGAATCAAGATTTTAACTTTCATATGACTATACAATAATAAAAAAGTGCCTTAATGTTAAAAAGAAATGCTTAATGCATCCCTCAAAGCCTAACAATCCCCAACCCGAACCAGATTTGTTTACTAAAACATCATACTATCATGCGACGATAGAAACCAGAAGCAGATTCTTATATGTTAAAAAGATTCATAACCTAAGAAAAGTAAATCTCAACCACCCCAATGCTGCTATCACAATAACTAGACATATGAAACAATTTGCTAAATGTGTATGGTGACATTAGCTGCACCTTATTACCCTTTTGAGTATATATAGGTCTAAGAGAACAAGTGGCAAACCAAACAAGTAGGTGAAGAAATTACCTTCAGTTTCTACTTTTTTGGCAGGATTGATAATTGCAGTCTCACTTTTTGGTCGCTTGCCACCAGCAAGATTTTTGGTTCCATTTGATGGAGAAGGTTCATCATCATCATCCGATGATATATCCAAAGCAAATGGCATGGTCCTCTTCATAGTGAATCACATGCAGCCTGGCGAGAAAAAAACGATGATATGGTAAATCGCGAAATGAAGAACATTAACAACACAAACTTGCATAAATCATGAAAGTTATAGAACAGGTTTAAATTAAAAAGGGGCCGGGGGGGGACCCAAATTAAGTGACGGTCAATCAATGATACAGAAAGCATAAGAAGGCGACATTTGTAATTCTACTAGCCTCATCCCTTTGGAGATATGTTAGATTCTTAGAGAAGTTCAAACCTTTCATCTTAGGCTGTAATACTCAGAATTATAGTTGTCTAGAAGTAAAGACTACACATGTTAACAAATCATACCAATGAAAACATATAAAATAATTGATCACTCTAGTACTCTACCAATTAAAAAGGCAGGTTGGTTTTGATGTTTAAGAACTGCATAAAATATCATGATGTCACCCTGATATAGTTTAATATCAGCAAGAACAATATGATACCTGGTTCTATCCTTTCTGCATGACCAACAGTGTCTCACTTAACCACAAGGGTTGTGGTGTACTGGTTAAGGGTTGTGGCGTACTGGTTAAGGCCCTGGGGGATGTGGTGGAAGTGGAATATCCCATCTGCCCAGGGTTCAAATCCAGGCGTACACAACAATTGTGGCCATTGAGGTTTAATCAGGGATGATGTCTTACGGTCATAATTTGCCAAAGGATTAATCTAGGCATAGCCTAGGACACCTTTCCCAAAAAAAAAACAGTGTCTCACTTACCTACTCCTCACTATAAATGAGGGATCATTTGTCAAGTTCAGAGGGGCAATTTATCTGAGGAAAAAAGGTTATTTTATGCCCTACATCTTGCTGATTTACGTTATGTGATGAAATAATCTAAATTTCCATTAAATTGAACAAACACCAGAAGTCCAGAACTGCAAAGTCATTTGTTGCAAGGCATACTTACCACATTATATGAAATTAGGTCCCGGATCAAAAAAGTGTGACGCACGAATTTTGGGTGATCAAGGCAGAAAGAAACCGCGTGCTTTTTGAAAACTTAGAACTTTCTAGATTAATCCTCATACAGGATTCAACAAACAAGCAAACAAGACCTTAATCACACATAGAACCTTATCAAGAAACGGAAATTGTCATTTCTAGCATTACAAGTGTGTTGTAAAGAACAAAAACCTAACAGAAACAGCAGACATAAAAGGGGATCCAAATTTCATATGGGTGTTAAAATGTCTACAAAAAACTGAAGTTAAATAACCAACAAATTCTTTATACACTTTCCCTTGTATAATGCAGTCAAACATGTGTAAGCAACTATTCAAACTGACAATCTCACACGTAGATCATAAATTGCCATGAGGAAATCAGCAACATTAAAAAAAAAATTCATCTTAACAAGCACTCCACAGTAGAAAAGAGAGAAGATTAATGTGGGATTAGTGGCATTTGTGTGTAACTGCTATATAGAGAGACAACTTAAGACCTGAAACCCTAAAATGAACCCTAATTCCTCACAAGTCAACTGCCTGAATTGGTACTTGGGGCATTGCACTTGGAATATGAAGTCACAATCAAGCTCATTAGTTACAAACTTGAACTACTCACTCAATTCTGCTTCCATGCGATGAAATCGAAGTTCGCAAACATGCATCCATCTAATGTTTTTCAACATCACCAGTCGCTAAATAATAATTTGGAAAAAAAGAAATAAAGATAAATGAAAAGATTGTCCAAATTTCCAAAAGAAAAAACCCCAAGATACTCCATCTCTTCCAAAATTAGATCCCAGTATGAAAATAGTAGTCCTCATGTACGGTAAAGAAAACCCCAATGTCTTTGTTCCAGTTTCAAACATTTGTGAATTTGTAAAGAGTAGTATTAACAAACACTTGTAAGGCATAAAACTAGGTTTAAATTAGATGGAAGTTGCATCTGCATCAAAACCAAATCAAACCAAAAGAAACACCTTTGATGATTAAAGACAGACCTAAAAGAAGCGAAAATCAAGAAATTGAAATGAAATTGAAACCAAGAGATACACATTTAACTTACACAGAAATCCTCCGTCAGTCGACTCTGAAGTCTGTGTGTGTGTCTCTCTCTCTAAGTTTCTGTACCGTTACATGCAATTTCAAAGCTCGATTCTAGAGAGAGAAAGTGTGTGTGTGTGTGTGTCCTCGTGGCGTAAAGAGAAAAAAGGGAACCTTAAATGGTGACCCGATCAACGATCGTGGATCCTTACAAGATTCGTATACGTCTATTATCAAGGGTTTGCAATGGAAATAGAGTAAATTATGTTTTTAGTCCCTATAGTTTGTTAAAAATTTCGGATTCGTCCCTATGGTTTCGAAATTTTGTTTTTCATCTCTATAGTTTATAATTCATTCTATTTTCGTCATGTGGCCAAAACACTATTTTTAAGTATGAATGACTAAAATATAAATGAATTGTAAACCATAGAGATGAAAAAGATAATAAAATTTAAATTACAAGGATGAAAAAGATAATAAATTCTAAACCGTTGGATGATAACCGTAATTTTAAAACCATAAAGACGAATATAGAAATTTTCAAACAAACCACAGGGACTAAAAATGTAATTTTACTCATGGAAATATAATCATTATTAAGAGAACTTCAAAACACAGGTTTTATAATTTTTTTTAAATAGATAAATAAAATTTAAAATGTATGACATAAATTATACTTCAGAAAAAAATATTTGAACTTTTTAATAAATGATTAAGTTTCTAAATATTTTTTTTGAATAAATATTAAGACCTAAAAACTTAAAATAGTTTTCGTTTCCGTTTGAATTTGAGGGTGTTTTGGTTTTGGAACATTAATCCCTTTTTGATTTAATGCCTTAATTGCATTTTGTTCGGATATCGTTTGCGAAGTCGGAATCTGGTGGAAATTGGGCACGGTATATCACCAGCGACTATTCCCGCGACTATGACACAAGGTCATTATCGCCAGGCATTGTCGCACGGTTTGTACAGTAGGGTGCCAAGAGGGGGCGACAATGCCCGCGACTATGACATCAGGTCACTATCGTGGGGCATTATCGTGAAGGATATACTGAGAGGGCAGGGATGCGGGCAGGGGCGGAACACAAGCTTTCCAACCGCAGGGGCCAGACCTAATATATTATATAATTTATAGTCCTTACCAACAGGGACGGACCCAAGAACTTTTTCATAGGGTGACACCATATTTTTCATACGGTTTTCATTAACGTATCTTCCCAACATTCAATATCGTCCGATGTGTTTTCAGCCTAATTCCGCCTTTTCAAGGGATTTTTAAAATTTTTTGCTTGATTTCGAGGGATTTTTAAGTTTTTTATCGATTTCAAGAGACCTTTTCGGTATTTTTTCTAGATTTCAAGAGATTTTTATCGTTTTTTGGTTGATTTTAAGAGATTTTTCGGTTTTTTTGGTTAATTTCAAGAGTTTTTTTTTTGGTTTTTTGGTTGATTACGAGGTATGATTGCACTTCTAAAATAATACGGTTGCACCTTCTAAAACGATACAATTGTACATTCCCTATAAATTTTTTCTTTTCTTAACATATACTAGTTTGGGATGAAAGATTTGTTTGTATTAATTTTTGCAATCAATCTTATGGGCACACAACAATAGGGACTACGTACAAGTCACGAAAATCAAACCTCAGAATCATGTTCCATGTAAAATGCCTCTTGTACTCCACCTGGTATCACAATGCAGCTACACCCAACTTTTAAAACCAAACCTCAATACACATGGACACATGGATGGACTGGACAGCTGGAGCCTGGAGTGGGGGGGGGGGGGTGATTAAAAAAAAGGATTACACTTGCAGACCTAATACTTTGCTACTTCACGTGAGAAAAAACGCAGGGGCCTTGGCCCCCAATTGTTACCACTGTGTTCCGCCACTGGATGCGAGTGACTATGACAGCGACTATGCCCTGGGCATAGTTGTCGGGCAATGTCGCGGTCGGGCTCAGAGGGGTGTTTAAAACTGCAGCTCAATCCTCTTGCTCACAATACTGATTTGGAACTTTTGGAATACGTTTTCTCTCCAAGAAAACTGGTAAGTTATGTTTCCAACCCTCCCTTACCATTAATGCTTTCCATCTACCATCAATCCTTAAGCATTTATGATATCTTAGGTTTCCTTGAGCATTTATTGAGCAAGTCCAACCCTTCTCAATATCTCATCTCATCTCACTAGTTACTTGGATTTTAGGGTTTTAAGCTACAACCCTACGAGGTAAGTTCATTCTCTCTTTTGCAAACTTTATACATGTTAAATATGGGTTTTAACCTTCTAAACATTTCCACTTTGATTTATTTGATTTGGGTGAGTTTTCTCCAAAACCTAATTTTAAAGATTTTAGGGTTTACTTGGATAAGTATGGTTTTCAAGGTAAGAAACTTATATCTTGGACTAATTGTGGTTTTTATACATTAGAAACATGTTTTCCTTTAACCTCAAGTTTAAATACTTTGAGTCAAAACTAGGGTTTTTGGGATATTGATGTATTTGTTTGATGAGAACTTGGATGAACTTGATTTATTGTGTGGAATATTATTCAAATTATATTGGAACCGCTTTGGAACTACATGAGAAATTATATGAACTCTTGGTTTTGCACCTTTGATGGCAACTTAATTGTTTAGATAACATTGGTTGATTTTGTTTATATGGGATTGGTTATATGATTTGCATTTGGGCATCATAACCCCATAATTATTTGTATCATTACGTCCGATGATGGAATGCTAGTTTTCCACATCGAGGCAAGGTTAGGCATCAGATAGGGTATAAGTCCTACGTGCTAGTACATGTCAATGATGTCATTGGATGAGGATAACTCGACGTAAGGACCTTATGTGGTTGAAGTTGACATTCCATGGGTGTACGTTTAAAGCCACCGAGCCTGACATCCACTACATGTATTTTATTATGTGTTTGGTTTTACTAACAAATCAAGTAGCTTACTTATGTGTTCCGTCACTTATGTTAGTAAGCGGGTCTCCCCCGTCAACCCAAGAGGTACTTGTGTAAAAGAAATGTTTTATCCACATTTATTCCACTCGTTTTTCTCTATTTAACGGATTTAGAACTTACTGCTTTTCTAATATAACTGTTTGATCTCACTAGACTTTAGCCTAACGCTTTTTCTTAAAATGACATGTATAACATGTCATTCTAGCGGTGGGACTCCTTGGGCTTGAGTGGAGAGTCGTTAAAGGATAATAACATTTTTAGAGGTTATAGAGGCGTACACTTGATAGTGGTGGTATACTTTTGAAAATGAGATGACAACACCCGTTTATAATCTAGATTTAGTTGGTCTAGATTAGTAGGTTGTTAAGTTTAATTTCATTTGATTTTTTTGTATTGTAAACGTCATACAATTATTCCCCTTTTTGGGTGATTTGGTCATGTTAGCCTTGTTTATTCTGCATTTATTCAGGTTTAAATTAACCCCTATTTTTAGGGTGTTACAAGTTGGTATCAGAGATCTAGTTTAAGTGAACTAGGCATGAATGTAGGATGCCTAGACTTAAGCTGAGATTGTTAAATTATGACTTGTGAGATTGGGTAGAAATCTTAAGATAAGATAGTTTTAGAGTCGACAGAAATTACGCTAATTGAGAGTTGTGGTAATGGTAACGAGGATTCTTACGTATCATATGTTCATTATTTCACTTAGCTAACGTTATTATGAAGACCTTTTACGCGAGTATGCTTCATCTACTGTTGTTATGAAAATTCATGAATGTAGTAATACGTTTCCTTATGTTTAATTCTTATAGCCTATTTCTCACCCCTATTCTCGCATATGTGTGGCAGACTACAATGGTTATCACTAGAAATAGGTCGGATGTCCATGAAGCGACGACATCCACGACCGACCAACCAAGGGTGACAGCGGCAGAATTGAATTGCCCCCACCTCAACAGAATGTTTTGGGCGGAGGGGTTGAGCAAATACCCCAATGCAACATAGCCACATCTGAGCCGATAATGGAAGAAGTAACTCCAGAGTCAAGAATGATGGACCGAATGATGCAGGCCATGAACGCGATTATGGACCAACAACAAGAGATATTCTTGAAGTTACTCGAAGATAGAGACACTAACAACCGCAAGCACGAGACAGTTGCGGAAAATGTGATTGCGGTGGGATCCGGGGGTACCAGAAACGAAATCCCTACAGATGGAATAACAACATTAGAAGCAAGAAAACCGACAAAGTCTTGCTCTTTCAAGACCTTCTTGAGTTGTAGGCCACCCGAGTTTAAAGGCAATGATGATCCGATAGTCTGCATGAATTGGATCCGAGAGATGGAACAAGACTTTCAGACAAGTGAATGTGGAGAGAGCCAGAAAGCAAAATTCGGCTCTCAGATGTTGCGAGGGGCGACCCTCACATGGTGGAACATTTACTCTATGTCCCTAGAGGCCTCCGTATTGGCCAAATTAGACTGGGAAACATTAAAAAAGAAGGTGCTTGAGGAGTATTGCAACGAGAGAGCAATATAACAGATCATCGACGAGTTCTGGGGTTTGAAGAAAGGGAATTTGACAGTGAAAGAGTACAACAAGTTATTCATGGACAAGTTGGGTTTGGTGGGACATTTGGTCCAGACTGAGAAAGAGAAGATCAAGGCATACATCAAAGGTTTACCCACAGAAATGATGAATATGGTTCGTGTATCCAAGGGCTCCACTCTTCGGGAGGCAATTGAAGAGGCACAGTTGGTGGAGGATTCTTATGGTCTAAACAAGGTGGAAAGAGGTGTAGTAACTGAGAAAAGATAGGAGGGAAGTTTTGTACCCTCAAAGAGGTTGAGGCAATTCAACAACAATCAACGGGGAATCGGTCCTAGACGCGAGACCCCATGGTGTTCCAAATGCCAAAGCAAACACATCGGTCCATGCAATTCGGGGCCCGAAAACTACTTCAAGTGTGGCAAGGCCGACCACAACTTCAAGGATTGCTCGGTTAGGGGGCAAATATGTTTTGAGTGCAAGGAGTCGAGCCATGTCAGAAACGAATGCCCAAGGTTGAAAACGGGAAATACCGGGGGAAAGAAGATGGATCCTCCAAGAGCGACGGGAAAAGCCTTTCAGATGACCACCGGAGGCAAAGGCTTCTACAGATGTAGTGTTAGGTACATTTCTCCTAAACTCCGTGCCTACACGCATATTATTTGATTATGGGGCAAGTTTTTCGTTTGTGTCGAGCTCTTTATGTCGAAAGTTACCCGTATCCACTAATAGCTTAGAGGATGCCTTAGTGGTAGAGCTAGAGGATGACGATCAAGTAGTGGTTCGAGATATTCTTAGAGGTTGAGAATTGGAAATCGAAGGAAAGAATTTTCCGGTCGATTTGATGCCAATGATCATTGGGGGATTTGATGTTGTCATAGGAATGGATTGGTTAGCGAATAACCATGCCGAGATTCTTTATGCAAAGAAATTGATTCGGATCCCAATTTCGAAAGGCGAGATGGTGACCGTGTACGGCGAAAGACGGAAGGGTGAGGTAGAAGTTATTAGCATGGTGAAGGCACATAAGTGTTTGTTGAAAGGGCGTTGATCCTTTTGGCATATGTTATAGACACCAAGCTCGAGAAGAAAGGAATCGAAGATGTGAAGGTGGTGAATGAATTCCCCGATATGTTCCCGGACGACTTGCCTGGATTACCACCCGATCGCCAAGTGGAGTTCAAGATAGATTTAGGACCAGGAGCGGCTTCGATATCTAGAGCTCCTTATCGTTTGGCTCCGTCGGAGATGAAAGAGATGATGGGGCAACTACAAGACCTTCTTGAGAAGGGATTCGTGAGACCGAGCTCGTTGCCTTAGGGAACACCAGTCTTGTTCGTGCAGAAGAAAGATGGCTCAATGCGGATGTGTATAGATTATAGGGAGTTGAATAAGGTGACCGTAAAGAATTAATATCCACTCCCTAGGATCGATAATTTGTTTGACCAACTTCGAGGGAGGGATGCTTCTCGAAGATCGATCTACGTTCGGGCTACCACCAAGTGAAAGTCAAGGAGGAAGACATCCCTAAGACGACATTTAGGACGCGTTACGGACACTATGAGCTCTTAGTGATGCCTTTCGGTCTAACGAATTCCTCGACGGTGTTCATGGACTTAATGAAGCGCGTATGCCGACCATTTCTTGATAAGTCAGTTATCGTGTTCATTGATGATATTCTGATATATTCCAAGGATGAATCCGAGCATGTGCAACACCTTCGTAAAGTCTTAGAAGTTTTGAGGAAGGAGAAGTTGTATGCTAAGTTCTTCAAATGTGAATTTTGGTTGAAAGAGGTGCAGTTCTTGGGGCAGTAGTCACAAGAGACAGTGTGAAGGTGGATCCAGCTAAGATAGAAGCCATGATGAATTGGGAATCTCCTAAGAGTCCATCCGAGATCCAAAGCTTTTTGGGTTTGGCAGGTTATTATCGAAGATTTATCCAAGATTTCTCCAAGATTGCTTCTTCATTGACAATTTTGATTAAGAAGAACGTGAAGTTCGTGTGGATCAAAGCTCAAGTGAAGGCCTTCCGGACGTTGCAAAAGAAGTTGTGTGAATCCCCGATCTTATCCTTGCATGAAGGATCGTAGGATTTTTATGGTTTATAGCGATGCATCCAAGATGGGTTTAGGTCGTGTGCTTATGCAACGGGGAAAGGTAATCGCCTACGTGTCAAGGCAACTAAAGGTGCACGAAAAGAACTACCTCACTCATGATTTGGAGCTAGCGGCGGTGGTGTTCACGTTGAAGTTGTAGCGACACTATCTCTACGACACAAAATGTACCTTGTATACGGACCACACGAGTTTGAAGTATGTTTTTGATCAAAAGAAATTAAATATGAGGCAAAGAAGATGGTTGGAGATACTCAAGGACTACGATTGTGAATTGCTCTACCAACCGGGGAAGGCAAACGTAGTGGCCGATGCATTAAGTCGGAAAGAATATAGCGAGAGACTTCGAGCCAAACTCTCGAGAATTGAGTTGATGTCGAGTCTCATGGAAAGAATTAAAGTGGCACAAGCCAAATCCTTGTTGGAGGATAACCTTAAGAAAGAAATGATGACCAAGCAAGGACTACTCTTGATGGATGATAATGGGCACGTGTGGGTACCAAAGATTGGAGGAAACCGGGAGCTACTTTTGAAAGACACTCACAAATCCATGTACCCCATCCACCCGGGGAGCACTAAGATGTATAGAGACTTGAAGCTACATTATTGGTGGCCGGTTATGAAGCTAGACGTGGCGTACTATGTAGAGCGATGTGTAACTTGTTCGCAAGTAAAGTCCGAGCATCAACGACCTTACGGGAGCCTACAATCTTTAGAAATACCCGAGTGGAAATGAGACAAGATTACCATGGACTTCGTGACCAATCTACCAAATACATTGCGAGGAAATGACACCATTTGGGTGATTGTTGATCGTTTGACAAAAAGTGCACACTTTCTAGCGATGCGGGAAGCATTGCTGATGGATAAATTGGCAAAACTCTATATTGATGAAGTGGTTTCTCGTCATGGTATACCCTTGTCTATATGTAACACTCGTAATTTTCGGTAAGTAAAGGTCACTCGGACGTTTTTGTATCTTGTAAATGGTGGGATTTATGTTGGGAAAGTATTATTTAAAGTGCCTAAGAGTGTCGAGGGTCTTGGTGTTGAAAAAGTCGAGTTTCAAAGCTTGGTACGGGCACGACTACAATGCCCGACGACTATGCCAGTGTCATAGTCGCACCTGGCAATGTAGCAGCAAGAAACAGAATGTGGGAGGAGGTAGGTGACAATGACCAGCGACTTTGCCCAGGGCATTGTCGCATGGCAGTCGCACCAGGGGGGGGGGGACCTGCTGTTAAAATCGGGATTTCATCCTTTTTCTCATTTCTCATTTCTCACATCTAAACTTCTCCCTTTCTCTACCAAATCGTTTCTCCTTCTTCCCTCTCAAACCCTAACTCATTTTGGAGCCATTTCTTGAGTTCTTAAGGTGTTCCATCATCAAGTTGTAGATTGGAAGCTATGATCAAGAGTCACTGAGAGTCCAAGATCAATGAATCCTAGAGAGAGAAAGTAGAGAGGGAGCTTTGGAAGCGCAAAGTAATGTGTATTGATGTATGCGTGAAATCCTTACAAGGAAACAAGACCAAAAGGACTTAAATACCCTTGGTCAATACAACACAGTATTAGACAATAGACACAGTATTTGACCAATCCTATAAATACAATGATTACTATAAAATCAGACTTAACAATCTCCCCCTTAGTAATCATTGGCGCTTTGGTCTTTAAAATTCATCTTCTAAATCAGCACGGACCATAAAAGCGACTTTGTGAAGCTTTCTGACTTTTAAAGAAAAAATTCTTCTTAGCATCTTTCAATTAGATTTGTCTTTGCTGCCTTTGACAAGTCTGGACCAGATTGGAATAAACTTGAACGAACAGTTGATTCATCAGCTTGTGCTCTAGACGACACACCTCTTTTGAAAGACCTTGAATGAACTGTGGTGGTCGGAGCAGGAACAACAAAAAAATTAGTTGAAGCGGAGAGATTAGAATCTTTGAGCAAATCTTGATCAGCAGATACACATTTGAGCTCTTTGTCTCTTATAACTTCTCTTAATTCTCCCCCTCATGACCTTGATGATCGGGATCAACTTGGTCATGCAAATGTTGGAAACGATACAGCTTAAGATCTGCAAAATCAAAGAAACGGAGAAAAACAGGAGAGGTTTGCGCGTCACGCTGGTGGCGCAAAGTGAGGTTTGCGTTACACCAAGGTGGCGCAAATCTGACTTAAACTCAGAAAATTTTACCTTTTAAGCTCTTTGACTCCCCCTACACAAATGCACTAGATATGACAATTCAAGTTAGCATTCATATAAAGAAAATCAGATATTCACCCTCAAAAACAGATATGATCATTAAGAAAATTCTCCTTTTTCACTCCCCCTTGAATAATGCTCAAACCCATTTGAAATATATTTATGAGAACACAATGAATGTAAACATCAATGTAGAAAGAAAAATATACTGAATATGTATTTTGAAACGACTAAATATATAAAAATTTAAACAGAAACAAATAAAATTCTACTTAGTAAAATATCACAATAAAATCCATCAAATGAAATCAAATGTATGTGTTTGGATACAGAAACAAGTTTTATTGCATATCAAGTTAAGACATGTTCAGTTTCAAAAACTTTCATCAATCTATTCAGTGTGCTCGTATGTGAACTTCGATTAGCTTCAAGAAAATGCAATTCTAAAAATATAATAGAGAACTTTGCATGTAATCACACTAAGCCATCAAAAATTCAGACTTTCACAAATTTACAGGTTTATTGCAACTCAGAAATTTTAACCAAGTATTATGAGATGTGTGCTCATTGGCATCTTTTAGTATTGTGCACTATGACATCTTTACATGAGTGTGCTCTTTGGCATCTTTTAAGCGTGTGCACTTTTGGCATCTTTTTAATCAAAAAGTTTATTAAGTAAAGAACATGTCGTAAACGTAACTTTCTATCTGACCCTATTGCAGGATTTGGGTCAGCCGCTCCCAGACCAGTTGATCTTAGGGGACTAAGTGTCAAACACCCCTTGGAACTTACTTTCCCGGATCAGAAAGGCTACATCGACACATCCTAAACCCATTCATACCAGTAGAACATGACTTTCGATCTGATTCTATAGAAGGATTTGGATTCGATCACTCCCAGATCAACTGACCTTAGGGGACCAGATGACAAGCATCCCACATAACTTACTTTCCCAAACCAGAAAGGTCACAGGTACAAACTTTCAAACTTAGAGATTTCTGATTTATAAAACTTTAATAATCATCTCAAACACAAGGTTTTATGTCTAAGTGCTTAGCCCATATTTTCATTACAATCCGAAATTCCGACTTTTTAGGTTTTCTAAGCATTGTAAACTATAAATATTCCGAATCACACAACTTTAAAGCAAAAACAAAAGTTACAAACATGTTGCTGACTTTTCGACTTTTGTTAGAACTGAAATTTGAACATATAAGAACTTTAATATAAACAAAGCAACTTGAAAATTTATCCTAGACACACATTTTATTCAAAAGAAAGAAAATTGTAAAACTTTTACGTTATAGAATAAAATTTGTAAAGGTTTAAACTTTTAAAACAACATGCCTAAATTTTAAAAATAGAAATATTTGATCGGCAAGTTTATATTCAGTTGAAACAAAATATTATTCAATAATATTATCATTCACACAATGTAAAAATGAAATTTGTGTCTCATTTGAAAAAATTGTGTTGAACAAATTCAGGAGTTGAAATGAAATGCTCAGATTCTTTTAAAACAATATAAGAAAACTGGAACAACATCATTATCAGATATAAATGCAGCAGAATAGGATAGATGTACTCACAATATCTCATTTAGTCAGAAGCTTAAGGCTATGAAGAGCGAGTCCTAGACTGACATGTCTAGAAGTCATAGTCTTTGAAACACGGGTTCTGAGCTGAATTACTCAGAAGCCAAGGTCTTGACATTGAAGTCCGGGTTTTGAACTTATGTGTTCAAAAGCCATTCTTTCTCTTACTCCCCCTTAACACGTGATGCCTGCAACTTTGAATCAGATTGAGACTTGGTACCCACTTGTATTTGGGCCCGTGTTTGTTAGTTGCAGTTCGTATGGGGAAATAATTAGAAGAATTGATACGAGAAGCATGAGAAACATTATCAGAATCATAAGCACAATCATCAAATGAGAAAGCATAATCATCAGAACTAGAATCTGAGGAAGAACATGAGACATGTTTTGAAATTCGAATCATTTGTTTTATAGAGTACTTTGAAATTTTATTACAAGAAACAAATGAATCGCTTTTATAGAATTTGTCTACACATTTATCCCCATCAAAAGTAGATTAATCAGATGTCCGTTTCGCTTTCCAAATCTTCTTCTTTGATGACTTGCTCAAAGTCCTATCTGTAAGAATTGAATCGGAAGAATTAGAACTGTCAGAAAGAACTTTATCTTGTTTCTTTGACTTCTTTGATCGTATTATTTTACGCTTACGTTTATAATATTGATCATTTAGCGTAAAAGAATCATCAAGAATTTTAGAGGAAATATTTAAATAAGAAGAAATAAATTTATCTAAGCAACCAATTTGATCAACTAATAAATCTGAATTCCTGAAGTAATTTGAGAAAAGATTTTAAAACTTGAAACTTCCTTTTTATTTTCCTTAGAATCAGAAGAGAGGCTAGAAATAGAATCTGATTTTCGAGAAATTAAATTTTCTTCAAGACTAGACGTCATGAAAGAAAGAATAATATCAGATTCAATTTTCTTCAAAATATTTTGATCTTCTATCTTGTCTTCAAGATCGATGATTTTGCCTTCTAATACTAAATGAGGAGTATATTTCTTCGAATCATAAATGATAGGAGAAATATTTTCCTTATCAGAATCAGGGGCATAAGAAGAAACAAAATCATCAGATACTGAAGATTTAATAGAAGATATATCATTTAAAATTTTCTGCCTCTCCTTGATTTTTCAGGGAAATATTTTGCATTTTCACTTGTATAAACAAAAGGAATTTCATTTTTCTTATTATTCATCATTTTCTCATTTTCGAGTTCTAACACTTGCTTCTTATTCATCCAATCAATTTTAAATTGAGGAGCATAATGAGCAAGAGTCAGATAATCGTATTTATATAAAGTTGGGGATTTTTCAATCGCATTGTTTAAACAATAAGGATTTTCAAAACCAAGACCCCACCTTTGTTTTAAAGCTTCTTCACTCCTTGGTTTGTTCATAAAAATTGTTTGTTCAGATTGATTTCTTCGATAAAGCTTTTCTTCTAATTTATTTATTTTATCTGAAAATTCATCTTTTAAATTAGTCATGGCCGTCAAAGATTCAAGATAAGTCTTGTTTGAATTTTCCAAATCATCCAATTTCTTTTGAAAGATGTCTTTTGTATTATCTAAAATAGATTTTTCATCTTTCAAAGAAATCTTCAATTTGTCAATCAAATCTGACTTTTCAGCATTTAAATTCTTTTCAGAAATAAACTTAGAGCGTAAATCA
Source organism: Arctium minus (assembly GCA_954870635.1). Lineage (NCBI taxonomy): Eukaryota > Viridiplantae > Streptophyta > Magnoliopsida > Asterales > Asteraceae > Arctium > Arctium minus. The sequence goes on from OX941082.1 coordinate 123,525,419, forward strand.
GATAAAGCAAATATCATAATTTTCATCTGAGAGGTAATAAAATTGTGATCAAAATCAGTATATACCTCATCTTCATCAGAATCAGAATCATCTGACTGATCATCTCCGACCAAGCACATCTGAGCGATCTCTACATTTGAAGCTTCATTGTTAAAGTGATCCAGCCAGAATTCTTCTTCTGCTAGCAAAGCAGTTCCTTTCTCTCTTTTCTCGGCCAGTTCCAATTTCTTTCTGTAATAAGTTGAGTCCTTTACCTTCTTTGCTCGACACTCCTTTGAAATGTGTCTCGGCTTTCCACAGTTGTAGCAGGTAGCAGTCTTTGGCTCGGGCACTTTGGCTCTAGTCACAGAAGTGAAGCGAGAAGAGTTGGAACCAATTCTTGGTTGGAACTTTTTCTGGTAATGTTGAGAGAGAAGGATCATCGCTTTCTGCCGAGCCTCTCCATCATCATCAGTTGACCCGTTGTAAGTGTTATCAGACAACGCTTGTTCAGCCAGTTGGCTCGTGAGAAGTGCAACCGGGTCTACTGACTTCTTGTTCTTTTTCTCTAGTTTAGCCTTCTTCTCTAGCACCAAGCTCTCATCAGTCATCAGAATCTCGTATAATTCCTGAATCTGCATTGTGGAAATCCGAACATCGTTCCTCAGTCTGTGACATGATTTGTTCCATTCAGGCTGAAGAGCATTAAGAAATTTCAGATTCATCTCAAGCTCTGTCTTGTTTACATTTATCTTTCGCGGATCATTCAGCACTGCACATAATCTGTCGAAAACACTCTTTATAGTCTCATTTTCTTTGTCCTTGAACTCCTCAATGTTGTTCATGAACCGAGTATGTCGGAGTTGAGTTGCAACGGATGAACCAAGCATGATCTTTTCTAGTTGTGCCCATAACAGATTTGGATAATCTTTGCAATGATCAACTCGGTTATAGACAGAGTTAGGTAAGGCAAGCATCAGATTAACTTTCAGCTCTTGATCAGCTTTCATTCGTGAAGTCTCTTCAGATGTTAGAGGAGTCTCTTTATTATGCTTTACAAAAGGTCCTTCAGTTAGAGACTTCATCATGTTCTCTCCATTAGCTTGACGCTCGATGAAGTTCAGAAATCGATCTTGCCATTGAGTGAATTCGTTTTCATCGACAAGAACTGGAGGACGAGTTTCAGATCCCAAAGACATCATCATATCACTTGAGTAGAACTTAGCTTGAAAGGCAAACTTTGCAGAATCCATATATGACAAACTTAAAAAAAAAAATCCAGACTCGTTTTTTTTTTTTTAAGTTTGGACAGATATGGCGCAAATTAGAGGTTTGCGTGAGAGGCAGGAGACGCAAACTGAGCTTTGCGTGATACGAGGGAGACGCAAAATGAGCTTTGCGTGAGCAGACCGTGGCGCAAAGTAGCTTTGCGTTAGACGTTGAAGACGCAAAGTAAGCTTTGCGTGAACTGAATGAAACGCAAACTGAGCTTTGCTTGACACACTTGAGACGCAAAGTGCACTTCTCGTGAGCTGAGTAATATGCAAAGTAGCTTTGCGTGATGCACGGGAAACGCAAAGTTAGCTTTGTGTGATGAACACAGCGAAAATCACAACTTTTCGAGAAAAAACACCCTGAAGACGCAGATGCAATATATGAACTCGCGCAAAGTCCCTGATGAACTCGCGCAAAGTTGAGATCTAGCGCAAACCTGTTGAAAATCACAAAAATCACCAACAAACGATTATATCCGAGAAATTAATGCAACTAAATCACACATAAATGATCGAAAAAATGTTTCTAACACTTTTTAATCACCAAAATCGATTAAAAACCACAAAATCAAACTTTTGATTATGTAACAGTACGTGAAACTCGACTTTTCTAGAAAATAAAATTTCTCAAAATTGACAATCAAAACGTGAATTTCTTGAAAAATGACGTGAATCAAAGATGTTTAGCAATCAAACAAACCGATTTTCATTGAAATTCGTTCAAAAACACATCCGAATTTGATGAAAAATCAAGAAAACGAGATTTTCTTGAAAAAATCAAGAAAATTGATCAAATTTTCGATTTTAATCAACAAATTCAGAAACGAAAAAGATTTCTCTCAATTCTCTCAAGATCCAGATGGCTCTGATACCAATTGAGAGTCCAAGATCAATGAATCCTAGAGAGAGAAAGTAGAGAGAGAAAGTAGAGAGAGAGCGCTTTGGAAGCGCAAAGTAATGTGTATTGATGTATGCGTGAAATCCTTACAAGGAAACAAGACCAAAGGGACTTAAATACCCTTGGTCAATACAACACAGTATTAGACAATAGACACAGTATTTGACCAAGCCTATAAATACAATGATTACTATAAAATCAGACTTAACAGTCATCATTCCCATCTTCATGTCCAACCTTAAGCTTCATTTTAGGGATAAATCTAAGGGGTAAGTTCATCATCTCCATTCACAAACTTCTTTACAAGTTACAAATGCCCCATTGATGATTTCCTAGTGTTTGATTTCTCAAATTTTGGGTTTGTTGATTTTGGAGAAATTAAGTCAAATTAGGGTTTTGTCCAAATTTGGGGATTTGGATGTAAAATGTTTGAGGAATGATTATAAGTGTTTGGATGTGTGTATTTATGATAGGAAACTTGTGGATCTAGGTTTTTGGAAGATTTGGCTTGAGAATTCAAGTTTCTTCAAATGAGCTCAAGTTGGGGGAAATCTAGATTTATGTTACACCCTCAAAATTGGAAAGAGCGACTAAATTAAAACTTTCAATAACACCTCAAAGAGGGATAAAATCTCTTACTAGAAATCCGCAAATGCAATATAATTCTAGATTGAACCATCAACGAGAAAATAAAGTCTTACATAAAAACTAACTAAAGTCGGGTGCAAGGTTCTAAATGGCGTGAGGCGTGGCGTGGCGGCGAGACCAAGCCTCAAGCCTTAGGAGCCATGGCGTTTTCAAGGCATGACTTATGGCGTCAAATTTATAATTTATATATAATATTATATATAAAAACATATGTTTTTGTGTGTTATTCAACGAGTCAATAGTAATAAACAAGTTAAATTAGGTTATATATAGTAAAAAACCGCAAATAAAACATTAAAAACATAAAAAAAATACCAAATATTGCATTACAAAAACTGCGCATTAGGCCATGGCGTGCCACGAGCTTAACGTGGCGTGAGACACAAGCCTTAGTGCCATGGCACGCCATGGCGGCTGTGCGGCGAGTTTTTTAGAACAGTGGTCGGGTGTTACTATAACCCAATACCAATCGCTATCTCCAATATAAATACGGAAAACTTCAACAAGCTAATCACCTTTTCGAGCACACCACTAGCACTCATCTCTTCACAGTCTCACTAGAACTATTACCAAGCGGAACCTGTTGCACATGCCGACAAATAAAAAGGGTTAGGCTAACGCCTAGTGAGTTCAAGAGTTTTCATCAAGAAAATAAAAACCATTAAACGGAAATAATACAACTTAAATCATGATCCTTTAAAATGAATTACTTTAAATATGAGAACGACTCGTTTTCCAATAATAAGCAATTTATAAATGAACGCCTCAACGCCAAACATTATTTCATGAAGTAATGCAATCCGACACTTACTTAAAACGTGAATAGTTGTAAATGCTCCAATGATGATGTTTGAATAAAACTTTATAAACCAAACGACCAAAATACGAGTACACCCAAGTCTCTAAAACTATAGCATAAGGGAGATAACCCAAACTCAAAGCGTCACCGAAAACAAGGATAAAACTAAATACCCCAAAACAACACCTCTCGGTGACAGGGGAATCCCGAATTCCAAGGCTAGTGGCGGAACACAAAAGTAGGCCACATTCCAAGTTACTGAGCTCGCCATGCTAGGAACCCATGGCCACGAGCTCGTCGACTCGTACTAAGATGTGGGGGAGGGCCCCCGAGGATTCCTAACCATGCTCATTCGTTAGGATTACATTTACGGTCCATGGCTAGTAATCGGTCCCACATAACCGTACCAAAGGCCCCCGAGGACCCAATGTCTCGACTAGCTACAAATGGGAAGTGACTATCCCATAAAAACAGGCTTAGAAATTAACTCGCGGATGCAGGTCCGGTTATTGGACTCCAAGAGCCCTCACCGACAAGTCCTCAAAATCCCAAGACTAATTCTGACACCAACATATAAATAATAGCCCATTTTCTTTTTAAATAATAAAGACCGACTCATATGCCTATGGATCCACTGCATTACAGTCTAAACCAGTACATGACTCCCATTGAATGACCAACGCACTCAAAACATGTAATTTTCAAATGATGTGCATTAACCGCCATCATACTCAAAACTTCCACCCGGGCTATTAAACCGGACAAATGTCCTCAAGACTCATTTTAGTCAAAATCGAGCCAAGGCTCGACAATTTACTTAAATCACCAATTGAAAGTCGGTGTAAACATTTAAAACATGTTTGACCAACGGATATGCAAACACAACGACCAAAAGTAAGCTTAGTTCAAATCTCAACATTAGTTGAGGCAACCCATTTTCCAAATGAACTTATACCCTTATATTTTCCAAATGCCTCATAACACAATAATATGCATTTTCCAAACGATTTATAAAATCGAATGCACAAAAGGACATTTACATAAAAGGAACTCCATTTATATATAAAATCATCTAGGGAGTGTATTAACATGATTTATTCACCAAAATGTTCAAGAATCCCAAATGTGGGTGGTTCACAAATTTTATAAAACCAAATAATCCAAATGAGTGAAAACTCTTCAAATACCTAACTTTTAATAAACTTCATGTAAACATGTAAATACTTTAAAATGAACATTTTTGGCATGTACAACGTTTTTACAATCCAACTTGAACTCACCTTGCTAGATTTAGGCTAAATCTAGATTTTACCCCCAAAACTTGAATCTCCAAAGATGAAGGCTTGAATCTCCAAGAAACTTCTCTAGATCTTAGATCCAACACATCTATAAGGTTCCTTCAACATACAAGTCACCAAACTTACACCTAAGTTGAAGGATGAAAGGAAAAAGGGTGAAACCATATAACCCTAGCTTAACATTGAGATAGACGAGGAACTTACCATCACAAAATACCCTTGGATCTTCCAATAGACTTCCAATATCTTGCTAAATCCTTGAAGAGCTCTCAAAAACAAAACTGAGGAAACTTGAATCACTGAAATCGGAGTTGGGGTGAAGAAGATATGAAGAAATGAAGTTTGGTGGCTGAAAATCGGGTTTTATGCTCGACCAGGGGATTTCGCGGGTTATGCCGCGACCATAAGTCGCGGAATAAGTCGCCCGCTTCCCTAAGTTGCGGCAAAGTCGCGTAGTGCACTGTTCGCCCGGTTTTCTTCTCGTTCACTGTTTTGGCCGTAACTTATTCGTTATAGCTCCGTTTTTGCTCCGAAAAGAACCATTGGACTCATAATTGAATCCTTTATCCATCAAGACTATAAAATATAGGATTCAAGTCCAAAATCTTATATCTTATTTTTCCCTTTAAAGCTACTGATTTTTGTATTAACTTGAAATGATGCTTTTCGAAATCCGGGGTGTTACAATTTAGCCTAAATCTAGCAAGGTGAGTTCAAGTTGATTTGTGAAAACGGTATACATGCCAAAAATGACAATCTTTAAATGTTTATATGTTTCGCATGAAATTATTAACTGCTGAGTTATCCGATAAGTTTTGATCATCTGAAGTGTTTAACTGTATAAACTTGTAAAACCCCCATCTTTGGGATTTTTGGAAATTTTGATAAATGTATCATGATGAAAATGTTTTGATAGCCTATTTCATAAATGGAGACTAATTGGTAAAAATGTATTTTTGTGGTTATTGGTAATAAGTGTATTTTGTGTTGTGAAAGGTTTTGAAAATACCAACGTGTGGGTCATTGGAGTTTGGTTATTCCCCACCTTGCGAACACTTAGAAAATCATAAATCTTTTGGTCTTGGGGAAAGATGTATTTCAAGTATTCTGTTGAGTAAATCTTTGATATTGACATTTTAACGATTTTTCGTACGCGTGTGAATCCTTTGGAATAATTGTACTTTTAATGTGTGTTAGGGGAAATTTTTGATTTTGTGTTATGGGACGTTTTGAAAGAGTCAATGAGATTATAAACTTGGCCGGAAAATGATTTGTCCCAATCTAAACTATGTTGGAATTTAATCATATATTTTAGAGTACGTGTCTGCATAAACGTTGGTCGTTGCATTTTATTGGATTTTGTGGATTTTAACTTATGGTCATTTGATTTTGGGCTTGAAGCCCGGTTTTCGTCTGTGTTGGGTCTTGAGGACATTTGTTCGGCTTTAATATCTTAATGTGGTACTTTGGTGTGAGTTGCATTTATTGCACTCTATATTGGAGATTCCATGTTTTGAGTGTGTGAGTCATTCATTTGGAGTTATGTGTTTGGACTGTAATGCATTGGATCCATAGGCATGTAAGTCAGTCATATTTAAGGGTGAGGAGTATTGATATTCTCACATTGTGTAACACCCTCAAAATTGGGAAGAGCAATTAATTTAAAATTTTCAACAAAGCCTCAAATAAAGATAAATCCCTTGCAACAAGTCCATATATGCAAACTCATACTCCAAAAAAGCATTAGTAAACTCTACACGAAATTAGACCGAGACAAGTCATTTTCCAACGAGTACTTACCCTTTTATTCTTTCAAAACGTCTCATAACCCAAGAGCACGTATTTCTCAAAACATGTGTTAAAATGCATTTATACTCAAATGACCTCATTTCATGACATAAGTTATCAAAATACAATTACTTATGATTTACTCATAAAAATGCCCCAAATTCCAAATGTAGGTAATTTACGAAGCTTGTAAAGTTAAACACTTTAATTAATTAAAACTCGACAATTATTCAATAATCAATAATTTCATGTACATCATGCAAACATTTAAAAATTAACATTTTGGCATGTACACCGTTTTCACAAATCCACTTGAACTCAACTTGCTAGATTTAGGCTAAATCTAGATTTTACTACCAAAACTTGAATCTCCTTTGATGAAGGCTTGAAATCCCCAATCAATCTCTCTATATCTTAGATCCAACACATCTACAAGGTTTCCTTCACCACACAAGTCATCAAAATCACACCCAAGTTGAAGGATGAAAGGGAAAAGAATGAAATCATCAAACCCTAGCTTAACATTAAGAGAGATGAGGAACTTACCACCACAAAATACTCTTTTATCTTCCAATAGACTTCAAATATCTTGATATATCCTTGAAGAACTCTCAAAAAAGAAACCATGGCAACTTGAATCACCAAAAACGGAGTTGAGATGCAAAAGTTATGAGGAAATGAAGATAGAGGGCTGAAAATTGGGTTTTATGGTCGAACAGGGCTCCACGCGGGTCACCACGCGGCCTAACCCGCGCCACAACTCGCCCGGATGACCCTAAGTCACCCGGATGACCCTAAGTCACCCGGATGACCCTAAATCGCGCCGCAAGTCGCGTCATGCACTGCTCGCCTGATTTTCTTCTCGTTCACTGTTTTTCCCATAACTTCTTCGTTTTAGCTCCGTTTTAGCTCCGTTTTAGCTCCGAAAAGAATCGTTGGACTCGTAATTGAATCCTTCATCCAACAAGACTATAAAATCTAGGATTCAATTCCAAAATCCTATTTCCTCTTTTTCCCTTAAAATACCGATGTCTGTATTAACTTGAAATTATACCTTCCGAAAATCGGGGTGTTACACATTGGGAATTATGCCATGTGGGCATTGTTGTTGTCTTTGTTGTTTTGAAAAGAGGAACCTTTATGGGTTGTATTTCGATACCATGGGTTTTGTAATTTGATGTTCTAATTCTTGTACACGAGGGTTAGACATCATGAGTTATCAAGTGAGGAGCTAAGACTCCTATCTTGAATGCTAGGGAGTAGGCACTAGGGGTTGAATGGGTACCCTGAGGATGAAACTCCACTAGAGAATGAACAGACAATAAGATCGCATATCCTTTAGGTGTAGCTCGACGGAGAGGCAGTAGGGGATACAATGTTTTTAGGACTTGAAATACAGTCCGACTGGAGGTGTAGCTCAGTGGAGCAGGCAATACAGTTACGATCTGAGGTGTAGTTCGACAACGTGGCTACGTGGCTTAACTTTTTGTTCCACCACGTACAACGGAATCAGGTCTCCCCCAATCACCGGAAGGTGTTAATTGGATATTAAATTGTATTATTTTATTATCCATGTTTTCGGTGACATTTTGCATATATGGATTTGTTTACTCAAGATTTATGGGTTGAGTATTATGCCCCACCCACATTTGGGGTGGTTTAGGGAAATAAAGTTTATTCCGCATTTTTATAAATTGGAAGTTTACTTACTATTCACGTTTTGGGTGAGTTTGAGGTCTAAGTTACTTTACAAATGAATGTCTATATTGGGATACTTGTCTTTGAAGGTGTGTGTTATTGGAAAATGAGTCGTTTAATATTTAAAGTAATCATTCTGAAAGGTTATGATTTAAAAACACATTCTTTCCTTTTAACAAATATATTTGTTCATGTTGAAAACTCTTGAACTCACTAGGCGTTAGCCTAACCTTTTTATTTGTCGGCATGTGCATCAGGTTCAGGTTGGGGAATAGTACTAGCGTTTTGTGAAGAGATGAGCGCTAGTTGCATGCACGAGTGAGAGTAGCATGGTGAAATCCTACGCATTAGCTTTGAGAAAAACAACTTGTATTGGGAATAAGTAGCACCCGACTTCGGTTTAGTCCTTGCTTAATACCGAAGTTATTATTGTCGAGGTTAATTATAGAATATTTATTTTGAGTTTTGATTTGTAGGAAGAAGTTTGTCTTTCATTTGATGTGATATTTGAGAATTTTTAATTAGTTATTCTTACCAAATTGAGGGTGTTACACTATAGTTTCCGATCGTGATAGCCGATTTACTTCAAGGTTTTGGAGAGATTTGCACCAAGAGTTAGGCACGTGGGTGAATCTTAGTACGACATACCACCCACATACGGACGGACGAAGCAAAAGGACGATTCAAACTTTGTAAGACATGCTTAGGTCGTGCGTGATCGACTTTGGTGGTAACTGGGATACTCACTCACCTTTAGTGGAGTTTGCTTACAATATAAATTATCACTCTAGCCTTGGAGCGGCACCGTTTGAAGCTTTTTATGGGAGGCAATGTAGAACCCCCGTATGTTGGTTAGAGGCGGGCAAAAAGCAATTTGTCGAGTCGGAAATTGTGCAAGAGACGTCCGTCAAAGTCAGAACTATTCGGGAACGTTTGAAGGATGCACAAGATTGGAAAAAGAGCTATGTCGATAAGAAGAGGCGACCGGTAGAGTTCCAAGTGGGGGACCTCGTGATGTTGAAAGTGTCCCCTTGGAAGGGCCTAATTCGGTTTGGAAAGAGTGGGAAGTTAAGTCCCCGTTTCCTTGGACCGTTTACCGTTATGGAGCGTATTGGAATACAAGCCAACAAGCTAGCTAGATTTTCCATCGGAGATGGACGGAATCCACCCTACGTTCCATGTGTGTTATCTACGGAAGTGTTTGGCGGAAGATGAAAGCGTCATACCGTTATCGGAGATTTGGGTGGACGACGATCGTTGCATTGAAGAACCCGAAGCCATTCTAAAGAGGGAGACCAAAAGACTCCGGCATAAATAAGTCACAATGGTGAAATTGGAATGGAAGCACCATCTCGGTGCTAATGTGACTTGGGAAGTGGAAGAGGACATGAAGATTCGATATCCCCATTTATTTGCGTAGTCAGGATTTCGGGGACGAAATCCATTCCAAGGTGGGGAGGATTGTAAGACCCGGAAACTTAAAATAATTTCCGTTTCATTTTAAGGGTGCTTTGATTTTGGAACATTAATCCCTTTTTGATTTAATGCCTTAATTGCATTTTGTTCGGATATCGTTCGCGAAGTCGAAATCTAGTGAAAATTGGGCATGGTACATCACTAGCGACTATGCCCGCGATTATGACACAAGGTCATTATCGCCAGGCATTGTCGCGCGGTTTGTACCGTAGGGTGCCAAGAGGGGGCAATGTCGCGATCGGGCTTAGAGGGGTGTTTAGCTCAATCCTCTTACTCACAATACTGATTTGGATCTTTTGGAATACGTTTTCTCTCCAAGAAAACTGGTAAGTTATGTCTCCAACCCTCCCTCACCATTAATGCTTTCCATCTACCACCAATCCATAACCATTTATGATATCTTAGGTTTCCTTGAGCATTTATTGAGCAAGTCCAAACCTTTTCAAGATCTCATCTCATCTCATCTCACTAGTTACTTGGATTTTAGGGTTTTAAGCTACAACCCTACAAGGTGAGTTCATTCTCTCTTTTGCAAACTTTATACTAAATATGGGTTTTAACCTTCTAAACATTTCCACTTTGATTTCTTTGATTTGGGTGAGTTTTCACCAAAACCTAATTTTAAAGATTTTAGGGTTTACTTGGATAAGTATGCAAGGTAAGGAACTTATATCTTGGACTAATTGTGGTTTTTATACATTAGAAACATGTTTTCCTTTAACCTCAAGTTTAAATACTTTGAGTCAAAACTAGGGTTTTTTGGATATTGATGTATTTGTTTGATGAGAACTTGGATGAACTTGATTTAGTGTGTGGAATACTATTCAAAGAATTATATTGGAACCTCTTTGGAACTACATGAGAAATTATATGAACTCTTGGTTTTGCACCTTTGATGGAAACTTAACTGTTTAGATAACATTGGTTGATTTTGTTTATATGGGATTGGCTATATGATTTGCATTTGGGCGTCATGACCCCATAATTATTTGTATCATTACGTCCGATGATGGAACGCTAGTTTTCCACATCGAGTCACAGTTAGGCATCAGATAGGGTATAAGTCCTACGTGCTAGTACATGTCATTGGATGAGGATAACTCGACGTAAGGACCCTTGGTTGAAGTTAACATTTCGTGGGTGTACGTTTAAGCCACCGAGCCTAACATCCAATGCGTATATTTTATTATGTGTTTGGTTTTACTAACATATTAAGTGGTTTACTTTTGTGTTCCGTCACTTATGTTAGTAAGCGGGTCTCCCCCGTCAACCCAAGAGGTACTTGTGTAAAAGAAATGTTTTATCCACATTTATTCCACTCGCTTTTCTCTATTTAACGGATTTAGAACTTACTGCTTTTGTAATATAACTGTTTGATATCACTAGGCTTTAGCCTAACACTTTTTCTTAAAATGACATGTATAACATGTCATTCTAGCGGTGAGACTTCTCGGGCTTGAGTGGAGAGTCATTAAAGGATAATAACATTTTTGTAGGTTATTGAGGCGTACACTTGATAGTGGTGGTATACTTTTGAAAATGAGATGACAACACCCATTTATAATCTAGATTTAGTTGGCCTAGATTAGTAGGTTGTTGAGTTTAATTTCTTTTGATTTTTTTTGTATTGTAAACGTCATACAATTATTCCCCTTTTTAGGTGATTTGGTCATGTTAGCCTTGTTTATTCTGCACTTATTGAGGTTTAAATTAACCCCTATTTTTAGGGTGTCACAAAATAAATGATCGAACTTTTAGAAATTGATTATATACATCCTTTTAACCAAACATGTAATCGGCTAAAAATGTTTTAAAGTAAAAAGAAACTATAAATCAATTTTATCGTTCCTAAACCCTATGTCATACAAACTCCTCACACCCAACGCCATCGCTCCCCCTCACCACCCCTTGTAGTCCGATGGTTGCCCGCTCTCTATCATCGCCGTTTCCCCTACCAACGATCTCCCTCTTTTAGATTGATATGTTTGTTTTTCGATTATCCCTTTTTTAGTTGTTTATACAGACTCCATTAAATTATTGTGAAAGAGGGATAAAAAAAAGGGAGATCGATGGCAAGGCCAATGATGGCGATGAGTGGTACGAAGAACGGATGATGATGGGGCGGTGAGAGATGGCGAGGGAGTAATATCATTGAGTTCAAGCGGTTTGAATGACCTAGGGATTGAGAACGATAAAACTTATTTGGGTTTTCTTTACTATAAAACCTTCATAGCCAGTTATAGGTAGTTTGTAAGTTTTAGAAAATGGCTGCACACTCTTTTTGGTGGCACTCCAATATATTTATATACCCTGAAAAGTGGTTACAGATCCTACTTTATAGGAGATACAAAAGAGACTACTTCAATGATACTTCCACAAAGAGATTAACATCAATGACTAATTTAAATTTAGGTAGTTGCTGTTTTGACTTGGGTTTGTTGGTGGATCACATTTGACACTCCCCGCAAGTTGTACGAACATTCATGGACGGATAACTTGTTCCATAGTATTTTAAACCTGGTACAGTTAAAACCTTTAGTAAAAGTATCGGCTAGTTGATCATTGGTTGATATAAAGCAAACATTGAGAAGTTTTGAGGCAACCCGTTCTCGAATAAAGTGATAATCTATTTCGATGTGTTCTGTACGAGCATGAAAGATGGGATTGACGGTAAGGTATGTAGCGCCTAGGTTATCACACCATAGTGTTAGTGGAGGTGTTTTCACGTTCCCAGTTCTTGCAACAAAGATTGTATCTACGTGAGCTCGGCTGTTGCAGTAGCTACTGCCCTGTACTCGGCTTCGGTACTTGGCCTTGATATTGTCTTTTGTTTTCTAGCACTCCATGAGATAATATTACCGCCAAAGAAAACAAAAATTCCACTTGTAGAACGACGATGGTCTGGGCATCCAGCCCAATCTGAATCAGAATAGGATTGAATAGGATGGTTTGAGTCCATATAGGATTTAGCCCAGAGGGTATTGACAACAGTAGACCATAATTTACCATATGTTTAAGGTAACGAATAATCCTTTTTACAGTTGCCCAATGAACTTTCGTTGGGTTATGAATGAATTGGCAATCCTTTTGTGACGACGACAACAATATCTGGTCTAGTGAAAGATAGATATTGAAGAGAGCCAACCACACGCCTGTATTCGGCTGTATCATCATAAAGCCTTCCATTGAACTTCGACAATTGTTGATTTGCTACAAGTGGCGTTGTAATAGGATTGGCTCCATCAAATTTTGTGGCAAGCAATAAGTCTCGAATATAGTTTCGTTGGGACAAAGACAAGCCATGACGATGGGGAATAACTTCGATACCCAAGAAGTAACTTAGGGGACCCAAATCTCAGATAGCAAAAGTGGACTGGAGTTGAGTGATTAGAGAATTTATATGATTACCTGGAGAGCCTGTGACGATGATATCATAAACATAAATGAGGACAAACAAACTGGCTCCATTACTGTGCCTTGTAAGTAGAGACGAATCAGCTTTAGAGCGGGTAAACCCAAGGCTGCAAAGATACTCAGTAAGGCGTGCGTACCAAGCTCTAGGGGGTTGTCTAAGGCCGTAGAGAGACTTCCTTAAACGACAAACATGGTTCGGGAATCTTGAATCAACATAAATTGGCGGTTGGTGCATCTAAACTTCCTTTACAAGATAACCATGTAAAAAGGTGTAACACCCTAAAAATTGGGGTAAATTTAAAACTCGAAATTTTGGCAATATGACGTCTATAAATAATGTAAACCACACAAAAGGTTAAATGTATCATATCGTTTACAATTCCTGTAAATGAAAATGGGTATTAACAATAAACTAATCTAAACAAATGCATATCTAGATTATATCGATTGTCAACCCAAATTTCCCAAAATATCTATCTTCATGTACGCTTTATCTCCAAAGGAATCTATCACCAAAAATGTCATAAGGCCCAAATCTCTTCCCTCAACCCATTTGTGACCCACCGCTAAGGGAACCAATTATACATGTCATTTAAGAAAACAAGTGTTAGGCTTTACGCCTAGTGAGAATAAACAATTTATATAATCCAGTAAAGTACCATTTGTTAAAGATAAGTTCATATTTAAAACAAACAATTCATTTTTCCCAAATAGCACATACGACCCAAGGGGTCCAAAAACATCTTGCGATGACGGGGGAGACCCGTTTTGCCAAGGATAGCGGTGGAACACAAAAGTAGGTCACTTTCCAAGTTGTGAGCTAAATATTATGATCAAGGCCACGAGCTCGGCGACTCGTACTCAGATGTGGGGGAGGACACCCAATGATCCTAATTATACTCATTTACTAGGATTACATTTATGGTCCATGGCTAGTATCCGGTCCCACATAACCATACCAAGTTGCCTTCCGAGGACCCAATGTCTCAACCAGTTATAAACGGGAGTTATCCCACAATTAAGTCGACTCCATACCTATGGATTCACTAGTAATAGTCTAAAGCTTGTCACCATTTCATTAGTGATTCTAACCATAATCACACATATGGTAAACATCAATATTCCCACAAAAGTATTTGCTTATCTTCACAAAATAGATTCACCCTTTGATAAAGACTTGTCAATAAATACCATTTAAACCAATAACTAACCACACTTTCCATTTTCCCAAAAATACCTTTATTAAGCAAATCTCATCATATATTGAAACCATAAACATGGTTAAAATGAATTTATTCCCATATTTAACCACAAGTGTACAAGACAAAACACATTTTATAGTTCAAAACATATGATACTTCTTCATATCACAAAATGGTATAAAACCCTAAAAATCTCCAAAATCCCAAATTAGGTCAGATCCTTTTTAACAACAAAAACATGAATAAGGAGATGATTAGGAGTCTAAAAAGTTAGTTAGACATGTACAAGATTCTAAAAGATAAGGATGAACTCATAATATGGGTTTTGTTGAAAACCCTAGAAAACCCAAGTGTTCTTTGAAAAGGGAGGGTGGCTAAGGAGCTCTTGATACTCTACACCTTTAATCTAAGGTTGATGATGAATATCTTGTTGAAATGATGGTAGAACCTCTTAAATGTGGACCAAAAAATCGCCTCCTAACCTAGGCTTCTTGTTGGGAGCATTTAAGAATGAGAGTATAAGAGTTAATGAGGTTGGAGTGACAAAACACAACATTTAAATGCCTAGTTCCCCGTCGGCAATAGTGCCCAAGCGATTGGGCCCAGGGCACTCTCGTCGGGCACAATCGCCTGAAATGTACTGAGACACACTTCCCCTTCGCGACTGTACCATGCGATTGTGCCCAGGGTACTCTTGCCGGGCACAATCGCCCAGTGTGCACCGAGACCAATCTGCCACCCGCGACTATGCCTTGGCGACAGTGACACTGTCACAGTCGCCTGGCAAGGTTGTCCAACCCCTATCGACACTCTGAAATCCGATTCTTTTGGCCTACAAAAACTGACCATGACCCACTCCAAACCAACAATGAAAATCTTAAGTAAACAGAGTTAGATAGATTCTTGGGGAAGGTAACAGAGATCAGACATACCAAAATACGGGTGTTACAAAAGGAGTTTTGAACATCTAGTTGTGGAACTTCCCACTTTTGTTGCAATACGATCGTGAGAACTAGGCGAATAGTGCAGGGTTTGATCACAGGACTAAATGTTTCTTCATAGTCAACGTCGGGTTGTTGATTATACCATTTTGCAACTAGACGTTCTTTATAACGATCGATTGTGCCATCGGGTTTCATTTTTTGTTCGGAAGACCCATTTGCAACCAACAACTTTGATGTTTGTTTTGGTAGGAATGAGAGTCTATATTCCATTTGATAATAAGGCATTGATTTCGACATCCATAACACTTCGCCATTGTGGATATGCTTTGGCTTGTGAATAGCAAGTTGGATCTTCAACACTTGTGTCCTGCAATGGATGGTTAGTAGCAGATAAACACATTCGATTAACAGGTTTGTAAATTCCATCTTTTGATCTAGTGACCATATGATGTTGGGAGGAAGATTGTGATGATGGGGGGAGTGGTTGTGTAAAAGTTTGACTCGTGGTTGACGAAGGAGAGAAAGAGGAATTTATAGGTGGTGGTATAGGGTCTCGTGGTTGAGAGTTAGGACCTAGTTTAGTGGTGGGAGAAGAAGTAGGAGGTGATGGTATAGGGTCTGGTGGTTGAGAGCTAGGACCTGGTTGAGTGCTGGTATAAGAAATGGGAGTGGTAGAGATGTGATCTAGGTGTGAAGTTTGATAATAAAAGATTGATGATGCTGGTGGTTGTAGGGACCGGACAAATTGTGAGGGGGTTGTCGGTTGGGTAGGTTGTGAGGGTGCCAATGAAGATAATATGAAGGTGGATTGTGGTGGTAAAGGATTTTTAGGAGAGACACTTACATGGGGTTCGCCATTGTGCACAGTTGAATAGGGGAAAACAATCTCCTCAAAGACAAATGTCTTGACAATGTAGAGTCGTTTTGACTCCCTTTGATAGTACATATATCCTTTTTTAGTGTTGCAATAACCAATAAAAATGCATGCAAGAGATATTTTATCCAATTTATTTGACGCATGTGGTCGTAAATATGGATAACACAGACACCCGATTGATTTTAGTGACTTTTAAGCAGGTTGAGAAGAAAACATCAATTCAAGAGGAGTGTGACCTTTTAAGGGTGTTAGAGGAAGCCGATTGATGAGATAACAACTTATGGCAAAAGCATCGGCCCAAAAAAACTTAATGACATGGAAGCATGAGTTAGTAGAGAAAGGCCAAACTCAACGATGTGTCAATGACGCCTTTCTGCAAGACCATTTTGGGCAGAGGTGTGTGGACAAGTAAATTGGTGAAGTACTCCGCTTTAAGTTAAAAACGGGGTAAACCTTTTGTATTCAGTACCATTGCCGCTTTGAAAGACTTTGATCTTCTTACCAGTTAAGTTTTCAATTTGAAGTTTAAACTGAATGAAGACTTTTAAAGTGCCATTTTTGTGTGTTAGAGGATAAGTCCAAGTGTATTGAGAATAAGCATCCATTAGAAGCATGTAATAACAAAACCCATTACGAGATAGCATCGGAGCAGGACCCCATAAATAAGAGACAACGAGTTGAAGTGGTTCATTATAAACTGTTGAACTCGAAGAAAAAGGGAGTCTTTGACTTTTACTAACTCGACAAGCATTACAATACGAAATGAATTTATTTTCTACTGGAAGAGAATGAGTAGACACAGTTTTATGAATTGTTTTCAGCATCGGGTGTTGTGATGCCACAAGGAAATGGACTCTGATTGAAATGCAGATGGAATTGGTTTATCGTCAAACTGATAAAGGCCCCCTCTATTCATGTCGTGAAACAACATCTGTCCCGTGTCCTGATCCTTTACATGAAAATAAGATGGATGAAACTCAAAATAAACGTTGTTATCTTTGCAGAATTTGGAGACAGATAATAAGTTTGTAGATATGGATGGTACATGATAGATATTGTTAAAGAAAAATGGTCGACTATTGAAACAAAATAATGAATTACTAACATGTTTAATCGATAGTGTATTACCATTACCAACTTACCAACTTTAATGCAATCAGGACCGTAATATGGAGTCTGAACATGAAGATTAGTCAAGTCTGAGGTCAAATGATGGGTGGCACCACTGTTGGGGCACTGGTTGCCATCAAGAAATGAGCCTAGAGCAGACACATAAGCGGTCAATAGGTTGTCGGAAGAGACGTGCAGAGCAGGTGTACGATCAAACCTATACCAGCAGTCAACAGCCGCTTGCTTTTGGCGACCACATATTTGACATGGACCATGAGTTGGACGAGGCATAGAGGGTCGGTACTGATTTTTGGGTGGAGGATTATTTCTGTTTCCTTGAGGATTTGGTCTTTCACGATTTCCATTTGTGGTGAGATCTCCATTAGAGGACCGAAATCTACCACGATGGGCCAAGTTTGTCGTGGGTTGAGGAAAATTCGCGGTTTGTGCCTCTAAGCGCATTTCATATGCGAGAAGGTTGGAATATAAGTCATCCATATGTAGTTCTGCAACAATGGCGGTGAGAACGATTACGATGGGATCGTAGGACGAGTCTAAACCGTTAAGCGTCATGTGTTGCAGATCAGTGTTTGAGATGGCTTGACCGGAGGCTGTTAGTTTGTCTGTTATTTGTTTGGCATGTAGGTAATACTCTGCCATTGTCTTGTTTCCTTTACGCATATTCTGTAGTTCACGCTTAAGGTGTAACGTTCGAGCTTGAGATTGAGAAGAAAAATGTTGTTGGAGGGATTCCCAAACCCTCGAGAGGTTGTGAGACCGACCAATTGTGCTAGTACTGGTTCAGTTAGAGAGGAGAGCAACCATCCAAAAAGAATTTGGTCTTGCTCCTTCCAGGCACTGTAGGCGGGATTTGGAGTAGTTGAATTAGGGAGACAGTTTGCAGGGCAGTAATAGCTTCCGTCAACATAGCCTTCCAAGTCATATCCTTTAAAAGGGGCTGAAATTGGGTGAGCCAGATGAGATAATTCGTATTGTCAAGTTTGACTGAAATTAAATGGTGGACCTGTATTGAGGGGATGGGATTAGTGGCATTTTCTGCCATTGTTGGGTGATATGAAGTGTTAATGAGGGATCCAATAGGGTGCTACCATGTAAGTTTTAGAAAATGGTTGCATACTCTTTTTTGTGGCACTCCAGTACATTTATATACCCTGAAAATGTAACACCCTCAAATTTGGTAAGAGCAACTAATTAAAATTTTGATATTACATCAAGTAAAAGATAAGTCTTCAAAATAAAATTCTCTATTTAACCTCAAAATAACAAATATAAACTCCAGTCTTATACAAGAACCAGACCAGGTCGGGTGTTAATCCCAACTATAAGTTGCTCTTCCCGAACCAAAAGCGGAAGACTTCACTAAGATAACCACTTCTCGAGCACAGAACTAGCACTCATCTCTACACAGTGTCACTAGAACCAACCCCCAACTGGAACCTGATGCACATGCCGACAAATAAAAAGGTTAGGCTTAACGCCTAGTGAGCTCAAGAGTTTTCAACATATATAAATTAATCGTTTACAAAGGAAGAATGCAATTAAATCACAATCTTTCAAAATGATATGCTTTACTTATGAAAACGACTCGTTTATCAATATTTATGCATTTTAAACGAAAGAGACACGAGTTAATCGTTAACCAAACCAAACTGTTTTAAAGGCGAAAATCCAAACATAAAACGTTCTTTCGTAAATTTAGATTTAACCCAAAACTTGCTCAAAATGAGAATAAAAAGAGGACTTCAAATTTTATAAAACGCGGATAAAATGTTTTATCTCGAAATACCCAACACGGATGGAACGTGACACACAACTCATAAAACCATAGATGAAAACCCAAATAAATAAATATCACCGTGAACACGGACATTAGACCCAAAACTCACGCAACCATAAAATGGACGAAATCAAATACTGAAACGTGGAAATGACGCATTCCATTCAAACCTTAATATACGTGGGGAAAACTCAATATTAAGGCCATCGGTTATCGTCCACCACACAAACCAAAGTTGGTAAAATACGACATTAACATTTAAAAAATATCACGGATCTACGTCGGAGAGACCCGTATACATTGAGAATAGAGGAACACGCAAGTAGGCCGCCCATACAACTTCCTCGCATGTCATCTAAACGTTTCCATCTTGGGTGGCGAGAACACGTGAATGGGTCCACCCGTGATGTTATTGGATTTCACCACATATCCCGGTCTTAGTTCCCATGCCATACCAGACATCACAATCCTCAGCTCGTTTATGCCTCTCGTCATACTCCGTCGAGTTCCACCCCGAGGGCTTACGGACACGGATGCCTATCTAGTGTAGACGAGTTTCAACTCAGCAACATCACGCCACCTATTGCCTACTCGCAAGCGAACCCAAGCGGTCAATACAGTAACCAAAATCTCAGGCCCTACAAAACAGACAGACTTACGTGCCTATGGATCCATTACAACACTGTCTAACATTACACGACTCCAATTGAAAGACCAAAGCTCCCAAAACATGTAATTCTCAAATGACACGAAATATGCGCCATCATACTCAAAACCCCACAATGGTTATTAATCCGGATAAATGTCCTCAAGACTCAATTTAATCAAAACCGAGCCAAAGGCCCAACAATTTACGTGAACCCCCAAATGAAAGTCGGTATAAACATTGAAACACGTTTGACCAACTATTATGCAAACACGACCAAAAGTATGATTAACTCAAATCTCATCATTGGTTGAGACCAAACCATTTTCCAAATGAACTCATACCCTTATGTTTTCAAAATGTCTCATAATACAATAATATGCATTTTCTGAAAAGGTTTATAAGATCAAATACACAAAATGACACTTACATTAAATGGACTCCAATTATATATGTAAAATCTTCAATGAAACATGTCAACATGATTTATCCACCAAAATTCCCAAAAATCCCAAAATGGGTATTTCACTATGTTTATAAAACTAAACATTTCAAAATAACCAAAACTTATCAGCAGTTAACAATTTGAGGTAAAACACGAACACTTTAAAATAAACATTTTAGCATGTACACCATTTTCACAAATCAACTTGAACTCACCTTGCTAGATTTAGGCTAAATCTAGATTTTACCCCCAAAACTTGAATCTCCAAAGATGAAGGCTTGAATCTCCAAGAAACTTCTCTAGATCTTAGATCCGATACATCTACAAGGTTTCCTTCAACATACAAGTCACCAAAATCACACTCAAGTTGAAGGATGAAAGGAAAAAGGGTGAAACCATCAAACCCTAGCTTAACATTGAGATAGATGAGGAACTTACCACCACAAAATACACTTGGATCTTCCAATAGACTTCAAATCTCTTGCTATATCCTTGAAGAGATCTCAAAAACAAAACCATGGCAACTTGAATCATCAAAAACGGAGTTGGGATGCAAAAGTTATGAAGAAATGAAGTTTGGTGGCTGAAAATCGGGTTTTAATCTCGAACAGGGCTCCGCGCGGGTTACCGGGCGGCCTAAGTCGCCCCAAAACTCGCCCGGATGCGTTTTATGCTCGAACAGGGCTCCGTGCGGGTTACCGGGCGGCCTAAGTCTCCCCGTAAGTCGCCCCATGCACTGTTCGTCCGGTTTCTTCATTTTTCATGCTCGATCACTGTTTTGGCTATAACTTCTTCGTTATAGCTCCGATTTCGCTAAGAAAAGAACCGTTGGACTCATAGCTGAATCCTACATACATCAAGACTATAAAATCTAGGATTCAAGTCTAAACTTCTATATTTTATTTTTCCCTTAAAATTACTGATTTCTGCATTAACTTGAAATGATATTTTTCGAATTTCGGGGTGTTACAGAAAAGTAGTTACAGATCCTCCTACTTTATAGGAGATACAAAAGAGACTACTTCAATGATACTTCCACAAAGAGATTAACATCAATGACTATTTCAAATTTAGGTAGTTGCTGTTTTGACTTTAGTTTGTTGGTGGATCACGTTTGACATAGCTTTTTTGGATTAAAAGAATATAATATTATAAGGTTATTTATTCAAAACAAATGTTCTGGCTTAATCATTCAAAGGAAAAGATTCAAATGTTTTTCAATAAAAATAGTTTAAGAATATAATCATTCAAAATTGAAAAGTTCGTTAGGTTTTTTCAAAGTTTTTTCCCTTTAAAATATCATGTAATTTTATCATCGTAATACATTTTTTTAAAAACTTTTTCTAAAATAATAATATATCTCATTTATCAGAATGAATAAAAAATTCATTTCTTTTTTCTCACATCAAAATTCAGAAAATTCTCTAAACTTGGAGTTTTCTCTTATTTTCTCTATTTTAGAAAACAATATAGAGAATTTGTTGGAACAAAATTGGGAACATAATCTTTATTTTCTCTATTTTGGAGAATATGTTGAAGATGCTTTAATGATATTTGGTGCAGATAGATAATGGGTGTTAGGGTGTGCCGGTGAATTTGAGATTAAAAGTGATCAAAGGTCCATATCCCTTATTAACTGTTCATCTTAACTATTCTTCTCACACGATCCGTTCATTGGGGTTATAGGCATATTAATTTGTATTAAAATCAGGTTAAATCATACATTAAACATGTAAAAAATTAAATAATGTATGTGAAAAGAAAATTAATAGGTAGGTGTGCATTTAACATATCCTTCAATAATACTCTAAAAAATGAAATGATTAATAGTGTTTGGTTTATATAATGTAATTAATCATCAATTTATTATATTAATTGGGAGTCAAAAACCATTTTCACCCAAGTTGAGGGAATAGAAAACCACCAACGCCGCAACGCCTCTCCCTCCTCTATAACCCGATAGAATTATGGAAATATTGAACTTGTACCTTTTAACTCGATGGAATAGAAGTTATCTTAAAAAACGTTCTGTATGAATCTCATGAGCAAAGTTATTAAATATATTGTAAAAATAACAAACAAGAATGCATACAGCAATCTCTGCTATCTCCCATTGGAAATTCTATTAAACAAAATCACAAAGCTATTACAGATTACACTCGGTGGCTTAATTGACATTCATGTTAATAACCACTCTCGCCCAGAATTATCTTTCTTCTCTTCATCTAAAAACGTTTAAAAACTAGATTCAGAAACGATCTCCAACTCGAAAACATAACAAAAAGCAGATGAACGAAACAGCATGCAGCGATGTATTCAGGTCTTAACGTCTCCTTCGGCGCTTGCTACGCTTGTGATCACTCTCGCTATCACTATCGCTGCTCTCGCTGCTTTCATCGGAGCTTGATGATCCAGATCCTGAACTCGAAGAATCAGAATCGTCCGATTCGGATGCTGGCTTTTGTTGCATGATGAGACGCGGCATGTTCTTCAGATATTCTCTCAAGTTCTCCGTGATCCCACCGAGCCCAATAGATGTGAAAAAGTTGATTGAAAACCGAGTGTTCTTGGGGTTATCTCGTGGGAAGATGGATTCAAAATCGGCCTGCATCGTGGGCTCACTGAGCCTCTCATTTAAGAGACGAATGCCAAGATGTTCAGACAGCTCCTGTAGCACATAACATGAAAATCGACTTTAGCAGCTTGTAAGCAAATCATTTTCACCCCACACACAAAAACATTCGCATACAGGTTTGAATAACCAAACTAAACATATCCATTATATCCCACATTGAGTACGGCCTAGGAAGGGTATGATGTACACAGACCTTCTTGTCAGACGTGCTTTACCCTTTTATGAATCAAATTACAAATTTTATGTGATGATGCAAGTCCCACTTATAGTGCGGGCTATTTAACTCGACGACCTTTTCCAGATGCGTGTTTTGCAAAATGCTCCTCTAGTGTATTTATAAATTTTTTCACGAGAGCAAGACTATTTTGAACCAGGGGCATGTGATGAAGGTCATTGAGCTTAAAAGAATTAGAAGGTCATGCTCCAAATTTAAAACTCAATTAAGCTCATTTATCCAAAGAACCCCATTATAGTACCATGAAAGTAGCAATACTTGTAAGCATGCATCAGTAATGAAGATGAATAAAAAACAAAAATTCAAATTACAGGAGCATGGTCGGTAACGGTGGTGGAAGGAGGTAGTGGTGTAGGTGGGTCAGAATCATATTGGATGTACACTAGGGCTTAGAGGATTGTAATTCAGCGGTGTAATAATGAATCAAATAAAGATGTCAAATAATAGTAAACAGATTTAGATATACAACTTGAGGTAAAACAAGTCATGAAGACCGTGATCACTTGCCTGGAAAAGAATCTTGATGAAAATTCGGGAAGAGGAAGTTGTGTCCTCCTCAGTCAACCGAATATAAGCCAAAACATGCCAAGGCAGAGCATCAGTTCCAAGTAGATGTGCAAAAAACTTAGCCACATTACGCAGCTTATTTGTCTCAAGCCGATGGATCATAGAGTATTGCTGCACGAAACATTTCTCAAAATTTTCTTGATAGACTTTGTTGATCATACAAAACCGCTGTCCCAGAAGGCCATAGTAACGAAGGTAAGTTCTCTCCTGACTGCAGCACTCTAATAACATTATACACAGTTCCATCTGCATATGCCAGAAAGATCCGTCAATTTTCTGATTTTGTGAAAAAAAAAATACTTCAAATGAGAATAAAAACCACAGGCACACCCCCCCCCCCCCCTCTTACATGCACACCCACCAAATCCACAATATTTTCAACCCTCTGGCAAAAGCCAAACTTGAGAGAGAGAGAGAGAGAGAGAGAGAGAGAGAGAGAGAGAGAGAGAGAGAGAGAGAGATGAAAGATTATACAAAAGCATACCTCATATTTATCCTAGATGTTATGCATCAAGAAAACAAGAATGGGTAATACAAGGCTGAAGGGAACCCGACAGGAATATATTGATAAATTAGCAGAAAATAGAACAAACTAGTAATAGATAGGCTAGCTATCCTAGATAACAGTCACATTCGAGAGTTAGACCAACTCTCATATGGACGCTCACTGGGTAATCACTGTTCATAAAAAAAAATAAGCATGAGAATCTCATTCCCAGCCATCCTACTCATAGACTCGCTAAAATATGCAAATATGAAAACTGCCCTCCACTAACCAATTTAGGCCTAACAAATGCACACGCAGCAGTTAGCATATCTCATTTATAAAGTACTTCTTTCATACCTCCTGTCCTGGCTCCAGTTTGATTTTCAGAAGTTTATGACCAGCTTCCTCAAAATCAACACTAGACATAATTGTCAAGTATATGGTTCTCCGAAGATTGACAAGGTTTGTCTCCGTCTCATCCCTTATCCTCATCTGCTCCTCATCCTCTTCTTCCGAAGATTCATCTTCCTCGTCATCTGAATCCTCACCGCCCTCTTCTTCTTCTTCTTCAGATTCATCACCAAGAATGGTTTTCTTCAAGTCTTCATATCGCTTCTCGTTCTCAATGAAATTAGGATCCAACTTGAAAATATCTAAAATGAACAATGACAACCGTAAGACCCACATATTAGAACACTTGGAAAATATTTTAAACATTATCCATATATCTTTATGTACCTAAGGAAATCTCTGGATCGATCTTATCCAGAAGCGATACTTCATGTGTTAACTGATCTTCCAGCTCAACAAGGTCCAACTCTGGACGAACAGCTGGATGCCCCTGCATACGTAAACATGGTCAGGAAGCAGGCATAGGAGATAGAATATATATAATTCATAAATGGTAACATAATGTACAACATGCCAATGCTATAAATTATAAAAGATTTTCACCTGAAACTTGGCCTTTCTCAGTGCAAAGAGACCTTCGATCAAGAACTGCACCCTTTTGTCTATCTCTCCCTCGTGAAGAATTCCACGGAAGCGCTCAAAAATACCTGGATAAAACAACACATAAAATACGTCAAATAATGTAAAAGAGAAAATGATATTGTGTATGGTTGTAAGCATGTCTATATTGACTCAAGGCCAAGCTAAAGCTAAAAACAAAAGTTGATATGAACGAGTTCCTGTTCGAGTACCAACATGAAAAATGGTAACTTGGTGACTAAATCAGCGAATCAAAAAACTAAAGGTTAAAGCTTGTGTAATATACACCGCACAAGTTAACCAATGTACATAGGAATGGCATAAAACACAAGTTTAGAACCAGCTTACCATTTTACACTGTCAATTGCGGTCTACATCTGGGTGAGAAAGGAAAATAACACAAACAGCATGAGGCATGTGATTTTGACAGCCCTCTTCCTACAGCTATGACTGGCAACCCCTATAAGTCAGTTTAACTTCCCAAAAAATTGCATGTATTTGCCATTCAGAAGGATTTAAGTCATTTAACTAGGCTTTGGAAGATAGACGTTAATTAAAAGTAAATGGAGCGCTATCCTTTTAAGGCATTTAATTGGTATGATCAATACATGATACATCTCACCCATTGATCAGGGGAAATCTAACACTACGGATTGTGCTTGGCCTAATTATCTCGCAACCCTAAAGGATTGACCTCTTAATGTTTTTTGTCGGTTTGCTGGTTTATTATCAACTTTGGGTTTAGTTATAGCCTAGTGCATCTACTTTGGGATTGAAATGTTCCTCGTCACATTTGGATTCTTGGAAGGGGAAGTGTACTGAGGAGTAAGACTACAGACAGAAAGTGGCAAGATAGATTCATGCATGAAAGTTTTGATTGTGTATGTTATTAACATTTAAGACCGATAACTTCCATGTGTGTGTGCCTGCGCAAATGTACCGCTCAAACCCATTTGTTTCTTTAAATGTATATTCTGGTATATGTAGTACATAGATTCGCTAACACATGCCTGCTTGACTACTTTAATATTTCATAACATTGATGTTTTATGGGCCTGTGGTTGAGTACCTTGCAATAAAGGCCTTTGTAATTATACCATGGACATTAATCACTTCTCCAATAATGTTATTATACCAGCTACATATTTCATAGCCGACTTTCTAATCCTATATACTTATTATGTGATCATGCAAGGTTGTTTGCTTCCATAATTAACCAAGGATAGGAAATGGTCATAGAGAACAAAAAGGTAGAAATGGACACCTGCTCTGTTAGGATCCATATTTACATTACATGGTTTGACAAATTGCTTATA
The DNA here is from genome assembly GCA_954870635.1 of Arctium minus. Classification (NCBI taxonomy): domain Eukaryota; kingdom Viridiplantae; phylum Streptophyta; class Magnoliopsida; order Asterales; family Asteraceae; genus Arctium; species Arctium minus. The sequence goes on from OX941082.1 coordinate 123,551,943, forward strand.
AGTTATATCCACAGGTGTTGCTAAGATTTATCTAATTTATGAATCCTGGCCTTGTATAAGGCATGAAAAAATAGTGCCTTTCTTGAAGAAGAAAAAACAGACATAAAAAAGGGTAAGATATAACAATTATCAACTGCAGTATTCGTAGTAACCAAATAACTGTGATTCCAATGTTGGATCAATGAAGTGTTTCAACTCGAATTAGGCTCCATACCCAGAATACTCCACAACTAGAAAGTTTAAGAAATTTGGGCTTCTGCTGGGGCTTGGCTATATGCATAATATTGGAGACATCCATTGTTATATAGTTGTTCAATCGATGGGAGAACTCTCCAATTGCTTGACACTGCCACAAGCCAGTTTTCCCCTTGGACTAAGAGGGTCAACTACGATATGGATCCGTCTGCACCTAGTTGTAACACGTGTGGTGATGGTCATAAGCACTAGTCAACTATAACTGTTACTAGAAAGTGTTTTGTGTTGAGGTGATGTTTTGCCATATACAACCAAAAGGTAAACTTATCAAACCAACTTGCCAATAGTACTAATTTGTAGTCATGACAATTATTTGTAATCAGTTTTATGTCCATCTTTGGACTATCCTACTATTTCTTGATGTTAGTAGCACCACAGGAATCCTTCACTAACCTTCCTTGAACTTTAATTAACAAATAGAACATTTTGCTTAGATTATTATCTATGGTAATCTTCATATAGCTTTTACGCATTGCTGGGAGTATTAGTCAAAATGCCATCGTAAACATACCTGGATATTACAAACTGTAATCTGTATACATATATAATTATACATAAAGGAAAATATTTTCTATGGAACTTTTCAGTCTTGTAGTTTTCTGGGTCATGAACCCAATGGAAAAAAGGAACGTTCCGTTGGTTGATATGCTAATGCAGTTTGCTATAAACAGGAAATAGCCAAATTAAACAAAACTAAGTCCAACAATGAAGACAAGTGATAGAACAACCTAAAACCAGATCCTAGTCATATTAAAAGAATGAATAAATGGACAATGAGCTTACAATCTCAAAAGACAAATATAAACAGAATTACAATAAATCAACTCACCATGCAAACCTCGGGGACTTAGATCCTGAAGTATGGATCCACACTCGGTAACAAAACCAACAGCAACCTCAACACTATCATCAGTTGGATTTTCTAACAGCGTTGTGAGTAGTTCAAGAGCAATAAGCTCATGAACTATCTGCTGGTTGACCAAATGGGCTATAAATTTAACTGCGGCAAGCAATTGAGGCTGTGAAAACACAAAGGACCAATGCAATCAGACTTTAAAGCAACCATAAAAAAAACTCATTCTCACAAAAGATGACAAATAAAACCAAGAATAGAAGAAAAAGAAGACAATTTGCACCTTGTCATTTCGCTTATATGCCCTTTGAAGCTGCAAAATAATTCTCCTCAGCAAAAGGTCTCCCACTTCAGGGAATTTGGTGTTTACAACTGCAACCAGCGCTGCAAATACGTCTGTAAAACCAGGAGAAGCCATTTGGGACTTCATACAGGATCGACAAAATAGTCCTCTTCCCCTGATCAAATTTTCAGCAAACAACTCAGGGATGATATTCTTGATATTTGTTGCATTGACCTTGTTGACTAACCCATTTATACTCTTTCTTAATGCATCCCATGTCATTCTTTGATATTCCATGCTGCTTTTATCTTGAACTTCACTCATCATACGAGCCAACTTAAATGGTGGAATGTACACTCCTCCACTCTTCCCTAAGTTGGTCATGCCTTCTTGCATTTCAGCCAGCTTCTGAAACCGCGGGCCATCATCAACCTTTGCATCCTTATTCCTGTCCCTTCTCCTCCTGTCTTTACTATCATCTTCATCATCACTCCTATCCTTACCCTGTCTCCCTCTCTTCCTGATTTCACCGTCTTCCTCGTCACTTCTGTCCTCATGCTTCCCCTTTCTCCCTCTCTTCCTGATTTCACCATCCTCGTCATCACTCCTGCCGTCATGCTTTCCCTTCCGCCCTCTCTTCCTGATTTCACCATCCTCGTCATCACTGCTGCCCTCATGCTTTCCCTTTCTCCCTCTCTTCCTGATTTCACCATCTTCGTCATCATTCCTGCCCTCATGCTTTCCCTTTCTCCCCCTCTTCCTGATTTCACCATCTTCCTCGTCATTCCTGTCCTCATGCTTTTTCCCTGCTTTCCTAATTTCACCAACTTCTTCACCACTCCGATCATGTTCATCACTTCTTTTCCTGTCTTCACTTTTTTTCCTGTTGCTCCTATCATTACCATCATTGTCATCACTCCTTATGTCCCTGCCCCTATATCTTCCATTATCATCTTCAGCATCAATCTCTTTGTCACTCCGTCCATCCCTGTTTCTATTTCTGCTCCTAATATCATCCCTGTTAATATTTCTCCTACTATCATCAGCATTCCTTTTATCCCCGTGTCGATCTCTTCTCCTGTCATTTGCATCTTCATCATCGCTCCTTTTCCTGTTCCTATCTCTCCTATCAGTAACAATTTCATCATCGATCCTCCGATCCCTGTTCCTATCTCGGCCCCTCCTACCATTTGTATCTTCTTCATCACTCTTATTGTTGATCCTTCTATCTTGACTATCACGTTCACTCTTAAACTTATCTCCATCTCTTCTCCTTCTATATTTATGATCTTCATCATCACTCCAATCTCCGTTTCTGTCCCTTTGTCGCTCCATTATTTCCTCAATTTCCTGTCATAAAACAATAGTGGTAATGTGTCATTTAGTGGACAGAGTTGAAGTTCAGTTGTATGGGATTAAGATCTTCAACAAAAAGTAATCGAAACTCAACTCATGTGATTCATACCAAACTAAAATTAAGATAAAATCTACACAAATCTACCATCAAAATCACTTGCAGTAAGCTTCTACCTAAAAGCTCTGCCATACAAACAAATAACAAAACCATATTTGACATCTAAATTCCCGAAATAAAATATTAGAAATAATTTCAAAATCAAAAACATGCCTCTTTGCCCATACATCACAAAGGGGCTGATAGGCTGTTTACTTTTGGCTTAATGGTACATTGGTACTGGGAGTTTATTTGCTCAGTCATACCCGGTTGTTTCTTTATGCTTGATGATTAAGTTAGTGGCTTAACTTTTCAGCCAAGATAGAAGAGTCGTAAGGCTTAGCCATATTTTCCGCATATGCCCTCCTCAAATCAACCCCTCAATGCACTGTTTTCTCTCAGTCTCTCGCCGTCCCATCCTTTCTGTCTTGCGTTAGATCAAAACAATTTATCCAAGGGGATAACCAACATTGCAAAAAAAATAAGCGTTCCAGTGTAGAAGTTACAACTCTCAGAACGTATGCTTTTTTTTCTTTACTCACAAGGATTTCATTTCATATGTAAGGGTAATCCTAAAAGTCCACAGTATCAAGCTATACCGATCAATTTGAATATAAAACTAAAAAACTAACTCTACAAAAGCAATCACAAACTCATAATTTTTGGAATTACGTACCTAAAACTCGAAGGAATTAAAAACCACAGAGAGAGAGAGAGGTACAGATGAGTTGGCATGTGGGTTTACTTGATGGGGCGGAGCCAGGATTTTCGGTCAGGATGGTCCTCTTAAAAGTGTCTATAATACTAAACAACACTTGCAGAAATCACTAAACCAAAACAACATATACAAAAAGAAACACATCTAAAATCAAATATTTCGTGAGAGCTCTTATAAGGCTTACTTGTGTTTTCCTTTTTGACATGCATCTTATATTATACCATACTCAACAATTAAGTATTCAGTGCGCAAGTGCTAAAGTGGTAGTCTAGTTTTCATTAGTTACATGCATCTGAAATTCTGAATGACTAGAGTTAAAATCAGGGGAAGATAAATGTATTGGCCGGTCCTAAGGTTTCCGATGCCCAGGGCGAAAAGCCAAAAAAATTCCGCCAATATGAAAAGACAAAAACGATTTTAAGGGATTTGAAACATACTCAAGTTAGATGGCTCATCCCCAAAAGAAAGGAAAAGACACACAAAATGACAGAAAAATGAGATTAGGGTGTCTGTATATCATTCTTGTTAGGATGAAGACCATATATGAATGTACCACACAGTAATCACCATAAAGGTTATGGGAAATTCAAGAAACAAATAACCAAAGAAGGAAGACCCACAATAAATACACAGAGAAAAGTGAGTTTAGTGTCTATGTGTGTACAATTCCTATTAAGATGTATGATTGTTGATTTTCTCAAAACCCATAGTAAAACATACAGAAGCAAGTAATGGCTTCAAAGTCTAAATCAATTGGGCTTCTTCAAACAACATTCAAATTAATAGCTGAAATATAGTTCGATTGCAACTTTCTCAGTAACCTAACTCAAAATACAGTATACTACTCCCCAGACCCTGTCCCTTGCAAATCCCCAAGTCAGGTGCATTCCTAACTCAACGAACTGTAGAAAAAAAGTTCATTTGTAAGAGCAATGGTTCAAAAATCACATGTTTTTTTTTGCATCAATGGTAGAATCGGATATTTAACTAATGATCAGAACCATAACATAAAGTATCATCAATCTTACTATATTTTTGGTAAACAAAACTGGTAGTTTGCGATTATTGTTGCTAACAAATTCTATAACAACTTAAAATTCACAAAATTGACATGATTATAGTCTATAGAGTAACTTGCAGTTTACTAGATAAATGATGAACTACATAGAAAATTAACAATCAATAATCAAAATCAACTTCATCAAATAAACCTAATCTAAACCATAACTTCAGCAACAAATACAATAAAAAAGTCAAACTCAAAGAATCAAGAATTTACCAAAACCTTAGATTTCAAACTTAAGCCTACAGGCCGAGAGCAGAAGCCAGAAGAGAAGAGAGCTAGGGCAGAGAAGCAAAGTGACTTAGGGAGGTCGATTTAGGGTTGATATCGAGAGCCGAGGGTCCAGTGAGAGCCGTAGGCAAGAGCGAGTTTTGAGAATGAGGATGAGAGGCCGGACGCCGGTGGTGAGTGAAGGGCCAGGGCCAGAAGCAGGTTGCGAGCGCTGAGCTTTTCGTGAGGAGGATTGAGGCAGCTGCAAGAGCGATCCGTGCGATAGACCAGCCAGATGAGAGTTTTTTTTTTCTTTCTTTTTTTTTTTTGTTGGAAAAGATTCAAAACGGAGCCTATCCAGCCTTATATGACTGTTGGGCTTTGCTGCTCTGGGCCAACGTCATTTCATCCACCACATGGATCGGCCCGTTCTTCGTGTATAAAAGCCCGCCTGGTTCCTAGAACCGGTCCTTGTTTCGGTCACCGACCGGTCCAAATCGGTCCCAACTTTTTTTTCAAAAATCAATTTTGAAAATATAAAAAAAAAAAAAAAACTTGTTTAATTTTTTTTTCGGTGATATATTATTGAAGTACATTTTAAAATCTCTAATTAGGTTGTTTAAATACACTTTAAATAGTTTTTTAAAATCTTTTATACATGAAATGTTATACATATTTATAATTAGGGTTTTTGAAAATTTAGTATTGAAATACTTTAAAAAAAACTTCAAAAGAACTTTAAAATTTTGATAAAAAAAAGCCTTGAACTTATTGGTTAAAACCTTGAAGTTATTTTTTGAATAATCATTTGGATGTTGTTTATGCCAAAAATCTCTCAAGGGAAATTTAAGGTAAATGTGGAGCTTAATCCAACCAAAGAAAGTAACTTTGATAATCGTATGACAATAATAAGATTAAAATAAATGAGACGAGAGAATTGGTGACGCGGAAAACCCCAAAAATGGGTAAAAACCGCGGACGAGTGTGAGTCGTCGTGCACTATGGACGTCAATCAGGGACGTCGTCCTTGTTAACAAGTGTTACAAATGAAATGTAATGTAAAACAATACAATAAAGTAAAGTTGGTCGTGCGTCGTGTGTACTTTGACTTCAGTCGTGCGTCACGTGACAAACGGTAGTAGGCTTTATGAATTTCGAGAGAAACTGAGTTAACTGAAGAGCGTAACTTGTGAGCTTGTAAGGTCTCAGAATCAGATGCCCGAATGTGAAGTTCAATCTTAATATTTATACTCCAATTGTCCGTTAGCAAGTCTTGAATGCATATCTTTAATAACGTAACCGTTTGATATTGATGATAGCATCCGTTACATCCGTTGTTATCGGTAACGTCTTCCGTTATGATCTCTCATCATAAACGTCCTTGAAATCCTGCATTAAACGTAATATAAAGTATGTTGCAAATTAGTAACTGTAATCAGGTCGTACGACAGAACTTGCCAGGCGGGTTTTTGGGTTGCCTAGTCGAGGTCGTCCCAAAGGAAGAGCGTCGACTATCGACAGTCATACGACTATAGACCGTTGGAATTTTTACCCAAATAGTTTGCCCCCAAATTTAAAATTCAAGCGACAACTTTTTGAAATTTAAATTTAAAATCAAAACACGTGTCAAAGAAGAACGCGGGTAGTTCGTATGGAACTGAATCGGTTTGCCTCCAACTAAATAATGATGTCATTTTCCTGCAAGATAGTCGGTTTAGACAGCTAATATTGGACAGGTGTCATGTGTTCATTAGATGCATTCGAAAGGTCGACTGACACAGGTGACACGTGTCTATCTGACGTTTGACGATTTGATTTCTATTTGATTTTTTGGCGATTCAAAAATTTAGCCAGGATTCCAGATGGAGTTAACTTGGTATAGCCGGAAGATTTAAGGTCGGATGAAGTTCCGAAGGGATATTGTGTTCTATACGAGTATCCCTTTAAGATAGGGTTTTCCTGGCCATTTAGTCCTTTGGTCAAGGCGTTTTTAGATGCATTCAATCTAACACCTAGACAATTAATTCCTCAATTATGGCGGATTGTCCAGGTTATCGGGCGTCTTACGGCCGATTGGGAGGTTCCGTTCAATGTGAACGATCTCCTAACTGCTTATAATGTTCGACCGGATAATTATCACCGGTACAGCTTATTCCCTTGATCGAAGGGAGATAATGTATTGGTGCATAATACCGCGGTGAACGACTGTGGTTGGAAACGTCAATACGTTTTCCTCCAAGTGGCGTCTGTAAGCGACGAAGACAACCAATGGTTATCGTCCGGATGAAACGAATCGGGTAGGTTAACTGTTTTTGTCGTGCGTTTTTGTCGTGCGTTTTTAATATTTACTAATGATATCTCTATTTGTCTGGCAGCAATTGATTTTACTAAAGTGAAGCCAAACAGAGATTCTCTCAACAAGATTCAGAGGATCTTGGAAAGGAGTATTGCCGATCGTTCGTTTGCTGTTCGGTCGAACGACGAGGAGGACGAGGTCGTTTTCATAGCTGAAGAGACGTCTGTTGGGGGTTCTCGTCAGGAAGAAGAGAGGAGAAGAGAGGAAGAAAAGGAAGAAGAGAGGGAAGAAGATATAACCGGTAAGTCATTCGACAACACTTTTTACCTTTATATCGTATGTCATTTCCTTTTTAACTTGCTCTCTTTATTCAGAGGACGCAGCTGTAAAGTCGTCCGTCCTTATTTACATACATACGCAACTCATTTACACAAATAATATCACTTTGACGTGTGATGCGTTGGATTTCTATCGATCTAATTTGAAATCTAGTGAAGGTTCTTTGTCTTAAAGTTCTCCTTTCCGTATGTCTTTGTTCATATTCAATTAACCATTTCGCAAAATTCGCCAAAACTAAGAGCAAGTGGATGTAAGCCTTCATCACTTTAATAACTACAATTAGATGGTTATCATCCATGTCTACACAAACAAAACAAACAATCATATTTAATCATATTAGATGGTTATCATCCATGTCTATTACAATTAGTTTGCAACTAAACGTTTTAAACGTCAATCAAAATTTGCATATGTAAGAATCAAAGAATTAAGAAAAGATCCAATCTTGACACAAATTTGAGCACACCCACATAGGTTTTGGCCTTTCATCTCAAGAAACAAAGAAACCCCACTTGAGATATTCATTTCGAAGGGAAAGGGTAAAAGCCAAATACCGAAAAGAACAAAAAGAAACCCTTTCACATTTCTTAGGAACCACCAAAAGAAAACAAAGAAATGAAAGGAATCTATTTTTGAGTGATTATAGGGTCCTCCATGAAAAAAACAATCACCTTTCTGTGAAAGTGGTCATAATTCTGATCTCCACCTTTCATATCTCTCTCTTCACTCCACAAACAAGCAATCCCATAAACCCTTTGTGTATTAAAATGAATCTTTAATAATTAAAGAAATTAAAGAAAGAAAAGGGAATGCATTTGCAGCATCCATCGATCCACAAACAAGCAATCCCATAAACCCTTTGTGTATTAAAATGAATCTTTAATAATTAAAGAAATTAAAGAAAGAAAAGGGAATGCATTTGCAGCATCCATCGATTAAATTGGGGTGATTACATTTGCAACAATGAAACTCAGATTAACAGCACCAAAAAAAACCCACCAAAACAAAGATTAACAGCAGCAAAAAACTAAAATCGAACAGCATTCATCGATTAACAAGATCGTTTAACAACAGCAAAAAAAAATTAAAAAACAACCTGAAATCGAACAGCAAATGGAGTCGATCGAACCTGAAATCGATTAGAAATCAAGTAGAAATCGAACCGAAATTGATTAAAATCGAACAGATGAGAAGCAAGCTGAGCGATGAGAAGACGTACCTGCGATTCGATCGAGCGATGAGCAAATGGATGAGACGTGGCTGAGAAATGGAGACGTGAATGAATAATTAGGTTTTATTTTTAGGGGTAATTTGGTAAAAAAAAGGCTTGTTCCATTTAGTCCTGGGGGGCAGAGGGAACACGCGTGTTCCACCCTTGTTCTACCTAGTTCCGGTGTGTTCCACATTAGGACATGCCAAACGTGGGACAAGTTTGTTCTGTCCTGTCCTGTCCCACCCTATTCTGCGTACCAAACGCACCCTAAGCGAGCTGAGCAACTGGAGCTTGCTCGTCAAGGCAGGGAGAAGTCGAGGAAGAGATCTGCTCCTTCTACGGGGGTAGACCTCAGACGTGTCCGAGGCAAACCTCGGTCTTCACCCAAGAAGACGGGTGATTTGTCGTCTTCTGCAGGGACGACACCGGTGGAAGGAACCGTTGCTGGGGTCGATCTTGGAGGCTCGACTCAGGTGACGAAGGACACTCTAATGTCGGGGGTGTTGGGCGTTAATAAGCCTTTCCTTGCACTTTCTTCCTCCTCCAAGGGTGAGGAGAAGAACAAGGAAAAAGTGGGAGAGACGACTTTTAAAGTCACTCTCCCTTCTGACTTTATGGCCAATGACGTCCTCGAGAGGGACGTCATTTTTCCACACCTTGGAAAATTCCTTCTCCCGACCTTCTACGACCGATACAAGGAGTCTCGGGTCGAGGACACGGGGGCGCATGCTGCTGGTCTTTCCTTCATGGTACGTCTTACTTATTTCTTACTCCCTTCATTATATTTCTTTTTATTAACCCTTTCTTTGATGTCGTGCAGGCTTTCCAGGCCTGTCTGAGCTTCTATGCTCAGATGGAAAGTCTCAGGACGTCCTTCCCTGAGGTCAAGAAAAGGGCTGACGAGGCTCTTGAGAGGGAGATGATTGCCCTGAAGGCGGTCGAGTCCGAGAAGGCAAAGGTCGAGGGTCTTAAGTCTGAGCTCTCCGATACTCGAAGTCTACTAGAGATTTCGGATCGTGAGAAGGTTAAGCTTAGGGATCATATCCTTGAGCTTTAGGCGTCGTCGACCAAATTGGAGGTCGAGAAGATTAAATCCACCACTGCTGCTGCTACTTATGCTGATGAAGTCGCGTCCCTCAAAAAGAGGGTCGATGAGCTGGAAGGCGACGTCAAGGATCTGGAGACTGAGAATAGGCAAATCGAAGCCTTTTCTCGCTTCACGGCTCGGGCTACCTGATGAGGCGTCATTTGACTGGGAAAAATCCTATGGCGTCGGCCGCTGAAGAGCTCAAAACTTATCTTGATACCGTGGGAACCGAAAGGGACCTTGACGAAGATGATGAGTTAGAGGGAAGTGACGGTGGAGAAGAGGCGGCAGCAGCAGAGACTGATGTCGTGCAGGAACAGTCTGACGTTCCTCCCTCTTAGCTTTTCAGATTTATTCTCTAGGGGTCGGTCGTCTATGGTCGTCCCTTAACTTTATAATTTTCTCTTTTAATGACAAAGTTTCTTTTGTACATCGAGCAATTTTAAAATATAAGCGCAGTATGTCATACATTCGACCAAACCATCATAAAATCAACTGAGTTTTACGATCGAGCAAGTGCAATTGCAATAATGATTTTCGAATATAAATATATTGGGAGTTAGGTATAAAAATTTAACCTTTATCAACAATTACGACCAACCATATACATGCGATCGTATGAGTATTTCTTGACATGAAAATCTTAGCTAAGTCGTGCGTCCCTGCGAATAACAACATTAGCGGGGTGGTCGTTGGTTTGACCAACGACCCTCCGACGCTTAAGTTAGTAATCTTTTTAATAAATAATCCAAGGAAACGAATTCAAAATTTAAAAGAAATACCTCTTTAAATGAACTGCATTCCAACTTCGTGGGATATCTCGACCGTCGAGGGTTTGGATTTTATAAGCTCCTTTACCCACGACGCTAGAGATTTGATAAGGACCTTCCCACTTAGTGGAAAGCTTACCTGCATTGACCTCTTGAGTATTTTGAAATACTCGACGTAGAACGTAGTCACCTTCTTGAAAAACTTTGATTTGGACATTTTTTGTTGAAATGTCGCTCGACCACTTGTTTCTGTGCCGCCATGCGAATGTGCGCAACTTCTCTAAGCTCTTCTAGAGCATCGAGGTCATAACTTAAGTCGACCAAGTTATGCTCAACGGACGTATGCCTTGAAGTCGGTAGTTGTACCTCAATAGGTAACACAACTTCACATCCATAGATTAAGGAAAAGGGAGTTTGTCCTGTGGACGTACGTGGCGCCGTACGATTAGCCCATAGAACGGAAGGTAATTCTTCTACCCACTTTCCTTTGTCAGCTTTGAGTCTTTTCTTGATCGAATTGATGATAGTTTTATTACTTGACTCAACAAGGCCATTCGACTGTGGGTATCGAGGTGTCGACGTTATTAACTTAATATTCCTTTCGTCACAGAATTTTCGCGTCCGATCACTGATGAATTGTGACCCATTATCGCACGTTATTTCGGACGGAATTCCAAACCTGCAAATGATGTTAGTTTGGATAAAAGAAACGACTTCTTTATCCCGAACCTGCGTGTCGTTGACATGCGTCGTACGACTGTACATACATGATCGCATCTTGTCTTAGTGTCGGCCAATAATAACCTTGTCGAGATATCCTATTGGCTAGACTGCGACTTCCTGAGTGATTTCCGCATTCACCGTCGTGCATGTCTTGTAAGATTTTCTGGACTTGCGTCTTGTTGGTAATACATCGTAGATTCAAACCAGTTGAAGATCTTCGATATAATTGTCCTCTTATCACGACGTACCTTGGTGCTTTAAACCTGACCTTTCTTGCTTCCATTCTGTCATCAGGCAATTGATCGTTCTCTAGATAATTTTTAATGTCATCTGACCAAGAATTTTCTTCTTCAATTGGCGCGACCAAAGTATTATCGTCGTCTTTGATAGTTGGTGTTGCAAGGTGGACTATTGGGATATTGTCGAATGTCATTTGACTAAGTGCTGATCCCAAGTTGGCTAATGCGTCAGCTTGAGTGTTCTGATCTCTTGGTACCTGTTCGACTATGAAGCGATTGAACTTCTTTGCTTCTTCCTTTACTATTTTATTAGAAGCAATCATCCTTGAGTCTTTTGCTTCAAATTCTCCATTAACTTGGTTAACAACTAGGGACGAGTCGCTCCGGACATGTAGACATGTTGCCCCCAAGTCATGAGCAATTTTCATTCCTGCAATCAATGCTTCGTATTCTGTCTCATTATTTGTTGCCTTGAAGTCGCACCGTATGGAGTACACTATTTTGCCCCCTTGTGGGGACTGTAGGACGACACCCAGGCCTGTTCCTCGTATGTTCGATGAACCATCGACGTTGAGCGTCCAAGTAGTGTCATGCAAAGTCGCCACAATTAACTCGTTGGACGTCGTCGCTTCTTCTAGTTCTGGACTGAAATCTGTAACAAAATATGCCAAGACCTGTGATTTGATCGTCGTCTTGGGCTTGAAATCCAGATCATAATTGCTGAGGTAGATGCTCCATTTAGCTAATTGTCCTGTTAGTTCAGGTTTTCTTAACACAGGCTTTAATGGAAAGTTAGTTACCACAGTTATAGGATGTGATTCAAAATAATGTCGTAGCTTCTTAGCGGCCATGACTAACGAAAGCAAGAGTTTTTCTATAAACGAGTACCTGGTTTCAGCGTCTAGTAGAGTTTTACTTACATAGTAGATTGGCGATTGTCGTTCGTCGATTTCTCGTATAAGGACTGCACTTACCGAATTAATGCTGACGGCCAGGTAGAGTTGAAGAGCTTCACCTTTCTCAGGTTTAGAGAGGAAGGGAGGTGATGTCATGTATTTCTTGAGTTGTTGCAACGCCTCTTCGTTCTTATCAGTCCATTTGAATCCTTTATTTTTTTCGCAGAACGTTGTAGAATAGGTGACATCTGTCGGACGACCGAGAAATGAACCTGTTCAACGCTGCTATACGTCCTGTTAGACGTTGGACTTCTTTAAAATTTCTGGGTGATTTTAGCTCGATAATTGCTTTAATTTGGTCTGGATTAGCTTCGATTCCTCGTCGTGTGACCATATAACCGAGAAATTTGCCAGCTCGAACTCCAAAAGAACATTTTGTCGGATTCAACTTCATTTTGTATTCACGCAAAATGTCGAACGATTGCTTCAAATGTCCTATATGATCGTCCGTATGTTTCGATTTGACAAGCATGTCGTCGATGTATACCTCCATAGTGTCGCCCAAATGCTCTTTAAACATCATATTTACTAGTCGTTGATACGTCGAACCTGCATTCTTAAGACCAAAAGGCATTACCTTGTAACAATAAATACCTTTATCTGTCATGAAAGTCGTTTTTTCCTGATCGTCGGAATGCATCAATATCTGGTTATATCCAGAATATGCGTCCATGAAAGTGAGTAATTCGTATCCAGCTGTAGCGTCGACCATAGAATCGATGTGTGGCAATGGAAATGGATCTTTTGGACAGGCCTTGTTAAGGTCTGTGAAATCAATGCACACTCTCCATTTACCATTTTTCTTTTGGACGACAACAACGTTGGCGAGCCAATCTGGATACTTGACTTCTCGTATTTTTCTTGTTTTAAGCAAATTATCAACTTCGTCGTTGATAACTTTATTTCTCTCAGGAGCAAATTTTCGTCTTTTCTGTTGAACGGGTTTGAATGATGGATCGACGTGGAGTTTATGAGAAATAATACTCGGATCGATGCCTACCATATCTTCGTGCGTCCACGCGAAGCAATCATAGTGGTCCTACAAAAAAGAAATTAGTCGTTTTTTGAAGGATGGATCGAGTGTCGAACCTATGTAGACCATCTGATCAAGCTTATCCTGGTTTAGTACGACAGCTTCCAAGCGATAATCGTCGTCGGTCCCAGGAACGTCTTGGTTCTGTAATTGCTATACTGTCTGCTTCGGAGGATTCAAAGAGACTTTGTAACATTCCCTAGAAACTTTTTTTTCGCCTTTAATCTCCTGTACCCCCCCCCCCCATTGCGTGGGGAATTTCAAGGTTTGATGGTACGTCGAAGGTACAACTTTCATATCGTGGATCCATGGTCGCCCAAGGATGACGTTATAAGCTGATGAACAGTCGACGACGTTGAACTTCGTCTGTCTGTTGATTCCTTTAGCATATACTGGTAGTGTGATTTCCCCCCCATGGTACTTGTTGCTCCTCCGTTAAATCCAACGAGTGTAGTCGAACGTCGTGTAATCTCGGATTTGTCGATTCCCATTGCTTTCACTGCATCAAAAAAGATAATGTTAGCGGAACTACCTCCGTCGACGAGTATCCTCTTTGTCAGGCAATTTCCAATGCTCAATTGGATAATTAGTCCGTCATGATGTTTCTGATGTACATCGTCGAGATCTTCTTGGTCGAACGTTAAGAGCAAAGCTTCTAATTCTGCGTCCTCCTTGGGTCTTGCCTCCTTTGGAATTGGTCGGTCGTCGGGACCGCGATTAGCATGTCTCTTAGCAGCTGAATATGTGATCCCACAGACATCAGAGCCTCCGGTGATACAATTAATCACCTTGGCATGTTCTGGGGATGTGGGACGCACGTCCTTTTTTTCCTGTCAATTCTTGTAAATAACCTTTCGAATTAAGCCAGGACAGTTCTTTCTTTAAAGCGATGCAATCATCCGTTATATGACCAAAGTCACTGTGGAAATCGCACCATTTTGTCTTGTCTTTCTTATCACTGTCTTTGTCGCTTTTCTTTGGCCATCGAAGGTTTTGTTGGAGCTGTTTCAGGGACGTGACGACGTCCTTGGCTGATCCAGTGAAACCATAAGATGATACCTTAGGATACTGGACAGATTTGGAAGTCGTCGGCCCTTTCTTTTCAAATCTGACATTTGAAATCTGTCTGCCAGGCTCTGATCGACTGGTCGACTTCGGTTTGAAGTCTGGATTTTTAACACCTAGGTTTTTCTTGTCGCTCGAGTGTTTATTTCTGAAGGCGAAGTCATCTTCGACCCTCATATGAGCGAGCGTCCTCGCTCGTACGTCTTCAAAAGTTTCTGGAGGATATTTCGTAAGGTCGAGATACAGCCCTGAACTATCGTCCAGACCTCGTTTGTATGCTTCTATAGCTGTTTTTACGTCGCAATTTCGGATACCAATCATCTCCGCGTTGAAACGGTTAAAATAGTCCTGGATGGACTCTCCATTTTTCTGTACGACATAGTAAAGGTCACTCGTCTGTTTTTCCATTTTTCGGCTGCTAGCAAATTGTTGAGTGAATTGATTCACCAACTCTGCAAAAGACCCGATGGTTTTAGGTTTGAGATTAATCAACCATTGTAAAGCTGCTCCGGTCAAGGTCGCCCCAAAACTTTTGCACATACAGACTTCTTGGAACTGATACGGTATCGAGACAGTCCACATAAGTTGTTTGTATTGGGCGACGTGTTCTGTTGGATCAATGACGCCTGAATATTTTGGAGTGAAGGTCGGGATGCTGTACTTCTTTGGGACGTCCACCAAAGCGATCTCATCAATGAACGGCGACGCCTGAAATCCTGTACATGGCTCGACATCAACTGGAACTGCTGCCCCCGGCAATTTGGCTAACATCGACAAGACACGTTCATTATGTTCTTCTAGGAGCTTCAATCGCTGTGCAACGGGATCTATCGTGACATTACTTGGGATACCCAATGGAACATAGCCCGATCCGTTGAAACTAATCTGATGTGAGGAATCAAAGGCATATCCATTGAATGGCATGGAGGCCATAGGCATGGTTGGGATTACAAACTTTGCGGGATTAATTGGTGGTGGACGAGGATAATTAGGCAATGGAGGGGGTACGTTCCAAGCACCGACAAAAGCATTCGTAGTCCCCATCACATTATTTCCATTCTGATTTCTTAGATGCTCGATGGTTTCAGCTGCTTGTCGAGCCTGGGCTGTTAGGGCGTCAATACGAGCACGAGCAGCAGTCAGCTCCATGTTCATCTGGGCCACAACATGATCTTGAGTTCCTTGGAATGCCATTATCCTGAATAACTGAAAAAAGAGAACACTCGAAGGAAAACGTTAGTACGTCGTAAGATTATCGAAGATTTTCTTTGGATGGAGCCCCACGGTGGGCGCCAAACTGTTTATGCCAAAAATCTCCCAAGGGAAATTTAAGGTAAATGTGGAGCTTAATCCAACCAAAGAAAGTAACTTTGATAATCGTATGACAATAATAAGATTAAAATAAATGAGACGAGAGAATTGGTGACGCGGAAAACCCCAAAAATGGGTAAAAACCGCGGACGAGTGTGAGTCGTCGTGCACTATGGACGTCAATCAGGGACGTTGTCCTTGTTAACAAGTGTTACAAATGAAATGTAATGTAAAACAATACAATAAAGTAAAGTTGGTCGTGCATCGTGTGTACTTTGACTTCAGTCGTGCGTCGCGTGACAAACGGTAGTAGGCTTTATGAATTTCGAGAGAAACTGAGTTAACTGGAGAGCGTAACTTGTGAGCTTGTAAGGTCTCAGAATCAGATGCCCGAATGTGAAGTTCAATCTTCATATTTATACTCCAATTGTCCGTTAGCAAGTCTTGAATGCATATCTTTAATAACGTAACCGTTTGATATTGATGATAGCATCCGTTACATCCGTTGTTATTGGTAACGTCTTCCGTTATGATCTCTCATCATAAACGTCCTTGAAATCCTGCATTAAACATAATATAAAGTATGTTGCAAATTAGTAAATGTAATTAGGTCGTACGACAGAACTTGCCAGGCGGGTTTTTGGGTTGCCTAGTCGAGGTCGTCCCAAAGGAAGAGCGTCGACTATCGACGGTCGTACGACTATAGACCGTTGGAATTTTTACCCAAACAGATGCAATAAGCTAGCATGTTGATAAGTTATTTGGAGTAGAGGTGTGCATTGGGTGGACAGACCAAAAATGTAATCATTTGGATGCAATAAGCTAGCATATTGATAAGTTATTTGGAGTAGAGGTGTGCATTGGGTGGACAGACCAAAAATGTAACGCCCGTATTTTAGTATGTAAAGTTCATATTTTATAATTATTTTTATCATTAGAATAACCCTTGAAAAGAATCTTGGGTTGATTTATAATTGGGTGTTAGTTGGAAAAAATTATAAAAAGAAAAACTTCACGCCCACAAAGTTTTCTTCACTAGCGAGGACGTTGGGTAGAAAATTAAAGTTAAAGGGGTTGTTTGGAGTTTTTGGCAAATTGGTTGTGAAGAGAGGAGGGGGGACACATGCGACCTGGCGCCATGCAACCATGGGTCGCGACGACCAGGTCGCATAAAGTCCGCGAAGTTAAGGTCCTTTTTTTTATGTAACCACCACCGTCCCACTACCAAGGGGTGGATTGTCATCTTAAATTCATAGTGGCTTCAACTTTTAGGTTCTTTATAAAAAGGATATAATCTAGTAGGAATAGGAGTGTCAAATTTGTACCATGACAAACCAATCAACTCTTTACCAATCGTACCAATTCAATTGGTACCAACTAAACTGGTACCAATTAAATTGGTTGGTACTACCGTACCAACTTCAATAACTTGGTCGGTACGTGGTATTGAAAATCGTGTACCACGGTAATACCGTACCGTACCGTACCGACTTATATATATATATATATATATTATTTTTTATAAATTATTAAATAGAAAATCAAATAATATGTATTTAATTCTTATAATTAAAATTTTTAAATCATCTGATTGTTTTTCTTTTAATGACCCATATATAGTGAGTGGACTTTAGTGGGCCTAATTAGTTACTAGTTAGTGGACTGAGACTTTAGAATTTGGATATGTTTGCCGACTAAATTAACGTCTTCACATAACAGTGTGAGTCAACGAATGCAAAACCCTTTTTTAGTTTTTCTTTTCTTCTCTTCAGAGTTCAGTCTACTTACGAGTTACGAACCCTAAGTCTCTGTCTCATGCCTCCAGTCTGCTCCTCTCTTTGCAATCGACATTCCAGGTTTGTATTTTCAATTGATAGGTCTCATCTCTTCTATTATTGCCATAACTAAAATATGAATATGAACCCTAACTCCTTGTATCCTATCTTCTATTATTGCCATCGTTGAAAGAGAGTGTCAAGCAATACAAGTAATTGTTCACTTCTGTTTCTTACTTTATTAGATGTAGTTCACTTCTGTTAGATTCTATTCACTTATGTTTCTTACTTTATCTATTTAGTTTAGGTTGGTTAATGAACATGCTTAGATTATCTAATTATTGTTTTAATTGTTACTTTGTCATTTGTGTTATCAATTTGGACAACATGTTTGAACTTTGTAGTTTGTATTATCAATTTGAAGCTTTGAGTATTTGTATTATCAGTTTGGGATGTTGGTACAAATTTTGAACAATAGATTTGTAATTGTAACTTCAAAATTTGAGCAGCAGCTTTGGACATGAGCTTTGAACAACAGCAGCTTTGAACAGTAGCAGCTTTGAACAACAACAACTTTGAACAACAGATTGTAACTTCAAATTTTGTGCAGCAACTTTGAACAACAGGTTTGAACATCAGGTTAGTAATTGTAACTTCAAAGTTTGATATGTTGGTACAAAACCGTACCAACATGAACCAACCGAAAAATGTTGGTACCAAGTAGAGTTGGTTGGTACACGGTATAATTTTTAGCGTACCAATTATAATTGGTTGGTACACGATATTGAGAAAAAAACATGGTACCGTACCATGTTCACCCCTAAGTAGGAGTTCAAGCATCCAAGTCAAGACTTCAAGTTTAACATCATCTTTTCCATCTCCACTTTACCATCTTGACTTAGTTTTTAGGATTTCACCTAAGAACCTAATAATGAGTTCATCCTTTATTTTTAATAACTTTATAAATATTAAATACTTTATTTACTTGTTTCTAGCAACCCTTCTATAAAATTTCTCAATGATTTAAACTATGGATAATTTCTAGGTCATTTTATAGATTTTTGGGGTAAAGCTTGGGTTACCTACTTTTATGAGGTTTCTAGTCACATGAATGAATAAAGCTGATTTTGATGGCTTAATTCAAGTAGTTATTTACATTTTTAAGGAATATGAGACTTTATTTATTGATTTACATAAGAGCTACATATATGTGAGATTTGTCATCATTTTGAAATATGTTATATCTATTGACCAACTATATGAACTCTCGTTGTTGAGGACCGTGATTTATATTTATTTGGGTCATGCTATATCATTTCATTATTTTATGTCGGAATCGATATGCGACTTTTATTGCACTTGATTGGGCATTTAGCGGGCTCAAAGAAGCATTGTTATGTGTATAAACATAAATATGGCATAATTTTGTGTGTCATTGCATTGGATCCATATGCATAATTGTTACACCACCAAGAGAGAAGTTTTGAGGTTCTCTTCTTGATAACATCGGTTTGGAACAAGGGGGCGGTTTGATGTTCTTATCTTATCCCAAATAAGAGTAATTACCGAGGCTTGGATGTTAGGGGTATTTTACTCGTCAACATCTCGATGTGCCTTACTTAGGGGTTGTTTGTTTTTTTAAAAAAATCTCTTAATATCTCTTAAGTCTAAATCGTTCAGACATTTTTACACACCACCTCTTATTAATCATAACTAAATTAAGACTTCAGACTTTAGACCTCTTAAAAAACAAACAACACCTTAGTGTTCCGCCATTTGATGGAATCGGGTATCCCCCGTTATCGTAAGATAAATGATTGAATACCATCATTTTAGTTAATTGGTTTCAAACGACTTTTATACATTGTTTGCAATATTAACCTTTTCTCCAAGAGAGGCTAATATTTATTGGTATATTGTTCTTTACCTATTATTTATGAACATGGGGTAAATGTTTGATCTCACTAGGCGTTAAGCCTAACACTTTTTCTTATTGACATGTATAGCAGGTCATAGTAGTGTCAAGCCTAAGAGCCAGTGATATAGAGTTTGGAAGTGCCATTTAGAGGCACAAGCAGGGATATCTTTTTGGGAGAGCTCACATTCTTTTGGAAGATAGCAAACTTGGTGGTTGTTGTACCCCCGACTTAAATCTAGTCCTAATAGGATTAGATATAAGTCTTTAGAAATTATGATATTCAAACATTGTAAATGGTATCTTGTAACTTTATTGTCAGATTGGGAAAATACTTATATTTGGGTATTTAAATGTTGGTTTTAACGAGTTTTAATTATAAGTATTTTCTATTTTTTTAGGGTGTTACAAAAAACCCGGTCGGATTTCGGATATGAAAATCAGACCGAATTTTAGGTCTCAGATTTCAGATTGCTTCTGTTTCGGGTTGGTTAGGTATCGGGTTGATGTCGGTCGGGTTCGAGTATTATTATTATAATGCAAAAAAGTATATATAAATTTAATCGATTTTGAGGATGGATTTAATCGTTTGACGAAGAGAGGGAAAACATGGTTCGAAGATTTACCCCTGACTTTAATGGACATTTTTAACGAAGTTAGTGATGAGGTCTCATTTTCAAAGCAAAATTCAAAGCTGAGGAAGAGATATTTTTACTTATTGAAGTTCAGGTCTTACTTTCAAAGAAATCACTAAACCTCAAGGATCAAAAGTGAAGTTTACTCATTTCTTTTTTTAAAATAGTTTGTAAATATAGATGTGGAGATTAAGATTAGGAGTGTGCAAAACCCGAATGGTCTGAAATATGAACCCGAACCCGAACCGAAAATAAGGTGTTGTTACAAAACCCGAATGCCCCAAAATCCAAAAATCTAAAACCCGAATTTTGGGGGTATATTTTGGTTCCGGTTGGGTCTGATTTTTTGCCACACGACCCGTCCAAAAACTCGAATAAATATCATATAATATTTAAATATTATATAAATATGTTTATTTATCTAATTATATTTCAAAAATCGTAAATCCTTCCTCTTTTCTAACTTTTAAACCTACTATTGATTACATCAATCCTCTCAATCGATTTAACATATATTTTTTGCATATAAGTATACCCGAACCCAATCAACCTCAACCCCAAACCATAACAATCTGAAATCCCAAACCCAAAATATGGGGATTTGGTTTCATATCTAAAATTTGATTGGATTTTGGTTTGCTCACCCGAACCCGTCTGATCCGCCTAATGCACACTCCTAATTAAGATAGTAAAAAGAATGCCGATAGGAAGTTGAATAGTTTTGGAAGTTAACATTAATTAAGTTGAAGTAATATTACCAAATAAGTCTTATATAATAAAATACAACATTTTTCATCCAATGGTATAAAAATATTTAACTTATTTAATATTTTAAAATTTTAAAATTCAAAACAATGAAAAATTATTGTAAAGAATCCTACTATAATAATATGCCACATCATTCTTTGCAGGGTTGTCTTTTATATATATCTTTGTGGTACCTTGTTATGTTTCAAATTTAATTCTTTTCACTAGGGGTATGCAAAACACGAAAAGGGAACATGAACCTAAACTAAGGTGTTTGTGCAAAACACAAATGTCTCGAAATCCGAAAATCTAAAAGTCGGCCTTTGGGGATATCTGAGTTCATGTTGTGTTTGATTTTTGGCAACTAGATGTGTGACACCCGGATTTTTGGTAAGTCCTTATTTATGTGTGATTATATTCTTGCATGTTAAATTGGTGATTTTTGGCCAGTTCCAACCTCTTATTGATTTTGCGAGTAGTATAGTGTAAATCCCCAATTGCATCGAGGATCGTTGTGGAGCAAATCACAAAAAGTCGGGCTGGTACAAGGTCGGCGACTATGCCCGCGACTGTGACACCCTGTCACTATCTCAGGGCATTGTCGCGTGGAATGTACCGTGGGTTGGGGCAAGTTGGCGACTGTGCCCGCGATTGTGACACACTGTCACTCTCGCGGGGCACAATCGCGAGAAGTGTACCTTCGGTGGTCTTGGGTGTGACAATTGTCACAATCGCCGAGCACTATCACGGTCGGGCCCAGACCATTAAATGCAACATATCCGACTTTTCATCTCATTTCTCAATCTAGAGTTGTTTTGGGTGCGATTTTCTTGGAGCAAAATTAAAAGGTAGGGTTCCTTCTCTCTTCATTCAATACTACTAGGAGGATTCCTCATGTACATTTATGGTTTTGGCATAGGGTTGTTTGACTTGAGTAGTAGATCTTAGTGATTGAAGCTTCAAGTACCATCTCTTCCCTAAGTTCATCCACTACATAGGTTTGGTGTACAAAACCTAATAAGGTGAGTTCATTCTTATTTTATAAACTTTATACATGTTAAAATGTGGATCTTAACCTTCCAAATATCTTCACACTAACTATTTCTTGATTTAGATGAGTTTGATCAAAACCCAATTTTGAAGATTTTGAGGTTTATTTGGATGATTATGCTTGCAAAGATAAATAATTGATATTCTTGGTTTACTTGTGGGTTACATACTTGTAGAACATACTTTCTTCATTTTATGAGTTTAAGCACCTTGGTTAAAAAACCTAGGGTTTTGAAATAACGGGATATTTTGGATTAAAACTTGTGGGAATGGAGTTTTTATGTTGAGATAATGTTCAAATGGATGTTTTGGAAATCGTAGAACTTTATAAGGATTCATTTGGAAACTTGGTTATGCTATTGATGGCATCCTATTTGTTTTGAGAATCTTGATGAAAGAATTTGTTATAGGAATTCAATAGTAAAAACCGAGCCAAAGCTCCACAAATCAATTGACCATTTGCCAAAAGTCATAAAATGCAATAAAACAGAATCGACCCACATTTATGCAAACATACGCTCCAAGATACACGAACAAACTCCGACACAAGTTAGATTGGGATAAATCATTTTCCAAATGGGTTTATACCATTTATTCTTTCAAAAACGTCACATAACACAAAATCAAGCATTTCTCCAAAACGCACCCTGTAAGTGATTTTATACTCAAAATATCTACTTTCATAAATATATCATTAGAGTACCAACACTTATGATTCATTTAACAAAATGCCCAAAATCCCAAATGTGGGTGTTTTACAAAGTTTATAAAATTTAATATTTTGAGAAATCAAAACACACCAAATATCTCAACAGTTGATAATTTCATGTAAAACATATAAACATTTTAAAACAGATATTTTGGCATGTACACCGTTTTCACAAATCAACTTGAACTCGCCTTGCTAGATTTAGGTTAAATCTAGATTTTTCCCCAACTTGAGCTCCTTTGAAAAAATTTGAATCCTCAAGCCAAATCTTCCAAAAACCTAGATCCATAAGTTCCCAACCTTCAATACACATATTCAATCACTTTGAATCATTCCCCAAACATCTTATATCAAAATCTCTATTTTGGCCAAAAACCCTAATTTGACTTAACTTTTCTCAAAATCTTTCAAACCGAAATTTGAGAAACATAAACACTAGGAAGTCATCAATAGATAATTTATGACTCATAATAAAGTTTACAAACTAGGAGGATCAACTCACCACTTAGGTTTTGGTTAAAACCTAGAAAACCCCAAATTTCTTGAAGATGGATGTGATGATGATGAGCTCTTGACCTTTGCTTCCAATCCACCACCAAATACTCTTGGATATTCACAGAACTAACAATCTATCCTTGAAAATCTCTCAAAAATGAAACCATAGCAAAAAGAATCGTCAAAATTGGAGTTGAGATGAGAAAGATATGACCAAATGAAGAAATAGGCTGAATTTATGCACTGCACCCCGACCGCGAGAGTGACAAGTGAAAGTGACAGTGTCACTTTAGCTGTCACTTTTGCCCAAAATGTACTGTGGGCTAATTTTTCTCTGCTACAGTGCCCGGCTAAAGTGTCAGTATCACTTTAGCATGGCACTTTCGCCCGTTTTCTCGGTCGTTCCTCGCCCGTTTTCTCAGTCATTCCTCGACCCTTTTCTTGGTACATTAGATGTTATTATTCCAGTTATCGTGCCATTGTCGTAACTTCCTGGCACATTCGTTTGGACGACCAAACACTCGGTAACGCCGGTGCAATTGTGACATATGTCACAACTGCATGACACTATAGCCAGGACGACCATACTCTTAGTACCATTGGTGCTATTATGACAGATGTCACAACCACATGGCACCATAGTCGAGACGACCATACTCTTAGTTCCATCGGTGCTATTGTGACAAATGTCACAACCACATGGTACTATAGTCACACTCCATACTTGGTTCTTTCTTTACCGATTCATCCAGTTCATCATTTTTCCTCAATTGAGATAAAAAAAACCAGGGTGTTACAGATCGCCACCCAATCTCCAAGTGGAGTTCAATATAGACTTAATTCCGGGAGCGGCTCTGATAGCTAGAGCTCCTTACCGTTTGGCTTCATCCGATATGAAATAGATGATGGAACAACTCCAAGACCTTCTAGAGAAGGGATTCATGAGACCAAGCTCGTCGTCTTGTGGAGCACCGGTCTTGTTTGTGAAGAAGAAAGATGGCACGATGAATATGTGCATAGACTATAGAGAGTTGAATAAGGTGACAGTGAAGAATAAGTATCCACTTCCTAGGATCGACGATTTGTTTGACCAACTTCAAGGGGCGAGATATTTCTCAAAGATCGATTTACATTCGGGTTACCATCAAGTGAAGGTCAAGAACGA
This sequence comes from Arctium minus, assembly GCA_954870635.1. NCBI lineage: Eukaryota > Viridiplantae > Streptophyta > Magnoliopsida > Asterales > Asteraceae > Arctium > Arctium minus. Next base: position 123,576,301 of record OX941082.1, read on the forward strand.
CGACCTCCCTAAGATGACTTTTAGAACATGTTATGGTCATTATGAATTTTTGGTAATGCCTTTTGGTATAACAAACGCATCGTCGGTGTTCATGGACTTGATGAACCGGGTGTGTCGACCATTTCTTGATAAGTCGGTTATTGTGCTCATTGACGATATTTTAGTATACTCTAAGGATGAATCCGATCACGAGCAACATCTTCGAGAGGTTTTAGAAGTTTTAAGAAAAGATAAATTATATGCAAAATTTTCTAAGTGTGATTTTTAGTTGAAAGAGGTGCAATTCTTGGGGAACTGGTCACTAGAGACGGTGTGAAAGTGGATCTCGCAAAGATAAAAGCCATGATTAATTGGGAACCTCCTATGAGTCCATCCAAGATTCGAAGATTTTTGGGTTTAGCGGGTTATTACCGAAGATCCAAGACTTCTCCAAGATTGCTTCTTCGTTGACGGCTTTGACTAGAAAGAATGTGAAGTTTGTGTGGACCGAAGCTCAAGAGAAGGCATTCCGGACACTACAAAAGAAGTTGTGTGAAGCTCCAACTTATCCTTACCCAAAGGATAAGAGGATTTTGTGGTTTATTGCGATGCGTTTAAGATGGGCTTAGGTTGTGTTCTGATGCAAAGGAGAAAGATTGTAACACCCCCATTCCAAAGGAAGGGAGGTTACGTCAAACACAATAAACGGATATAAATATAACTCCCAAATTAAAGAGTCTCCAATAACGAAATAATATCATCCAAACAATATTTCTAAAGCTTCCAATACTCAACAAAACCAAACATAAACCTTTACCAAAAAGCTAGTATAAAAACAAACGAAACAACTAAATAATGTCTAAAATGGCAATAAATCGCTCGTAACCTTTTTCGATCAAAAGCCTTATATACTCTTCTCACGAAGCCTTAGCAACCCCCCTGATCACCTGCCGTGAGAAAGAAAAAGAAAACACGGCTGAGCCAAACGCCCAGTGAACGGATCTATAATAACGACGAACAAAAATAATACCACAATGAAATAACTGATTTCAAGATATTAGGCATAACGAATTCAATTTTTTTTTGCGAAAACTGAATTTACAACTTTAACGGATAACATGCGATGGAACAAAATCTAAAAAAACCGACAAAGTCATAATAAAACAAATAACGTATGATAGGTTGAATCGAGCTCAAAACAAAACGCATACACTTGCATATCTACCGACGTGACAAGTGTCAGACATATGGCCACACAGGCCCGTACGCTGGACTGCAGATCCACACGTACTAATGTGAGATACGGTGTTGGGCACTACACCGACACTCACCCTACAACAAATAACATATGCTAGGGTCGACCCATACGCCTCCTAAATCAAATCTCCGTCACACCAAAAATAGCTCTCACAAGAGCACAAAAGAGGAGACGCCGTGGTCTGATTACACCGCCATGGTTAGTGTCACGCCATCGGTGCCACAATGACGTGCCTATGGTACCCCCATAGGTGGTTAATAGCTCGACTTGTAACCAAAATTTAAATTGTCACAACACATGCGACATAACAAAGTGATAATAAGCTCATTTAAACAGTGTCAATGTCATGTATACGTTTATCCATGATCTTTAAAAATGGTCTCAAAAGACTAGGAACAACAAAATGTCAAAGTCCAAATCAACTCAAATATCAAATAATGTTCGCTAACGAAAGTGGAATAGATCGCATTTAATTAACGGTGATATTACAATTAAGTACCGATTGAGGTTGAGCCTCTAAGATTATCAAGAACCAATAGATATGACTCGAAAGACGTTAGAGTTTTATTTAAGTTGATACGAATAAAGCCAACGCAAACGGACTAAGGTTACGTACATATATATATATACATACATATATATATATATATATATATATATATATATATATATCTACAACATACAAATCGAATCGATAAATACCAACAAAGGAAGGTAAGAAATCCATAAAATATTTACCAATTCGACATCATAAATAAATGTTTAGGACAAGACGATTTTACAAGGATATGTGATAAGGAACAATTACGAGTGAAAGACGATGCGGAGTGAATAAACTGAAAAAATATGAACCAAATAATTTGAATTAATCGGAAACTTACGAGTGTGAAACTCATGTAAACAATTCAAGGAATGCAAAGGTTTAAGAATCCGTACCTTAAAACTTCATCAAACTTATCGATCACCAAGCATCTACTCGCTTATTCCCGGCCTAAAAATACCCAAACTTATAATTAATCCTACTTGACGACTTGATGGTATAACGAGACAAATTCGATTTATCAACCATAAGTAAAACTAATTGAACTAACTAAATCCTAATACACTCTTATACTAAATAAGAACAAATCAATAGGCAATAAAATAAATAAATAAAGTGAGTTTCTAACTCATGGCAGTAACCTACGCAAATTCGAAAGAGAAAAAGAAATAAAACCAACTATTATTTATATACCCATACATAATCATGTAACACGAAAATTATATAGCCGGGATTTGCTTTAATTTGGCACCCTTTCCTACACAACCAACAGCCCCAAACGGAACTGAATCGACTCTCACACGACCATAAAACTCAGCAGCACTTGACCGAAAGTTTAGTCGTTGTGGCCCGTTTTCCCGGCTATTCACCACTTCTCATGGCGATACTTAACGGTAACTAAACGTACTAACCGTAGACCAATTTTAGAACTGATTTCGAGATAAAATTGAGCAGAAATTTGGGGTTCTACGGTTGATTCTAACCAACCCCGCTGCTGCCATTGATTTCTTTCACCGAAACGGTGACTTTCGAGCCACCGTAACGGCTCGATTCCACCCCGAAAAATCCTATAAACGCGTACCCAGGTAATAAGAAAACACATCAATTCGAGAATCGATAGGGTTTACCTCAAGACGAAGAGGATCGATGGAACCTTGCTTGCCTTCGTCACCGATTCTCCTCCTTCGCTCCCAAGCGATTCCTCTCAAACCGTCGGTGATTTTCACTATCGATCCAGATGAGGTGAAAAGGGTTTAGGGTAAAAGAGAAAAAAAAACCCCGATTAATTGCATTCTAACTCAAAGACTAATTCAATTATAAATTGAAAACTTAATATGGGTTATGAAATTTTAACCCCTAAAGAATGGCCTAAATCCATATTCTACCCACAAAAAAAAATCAATCCTTTATTTTTTTTTCTTTAACCCATACGTACAGCCCATAATTATCCCAAAAAAGAATTCTTTTTTTTCTATTCCCACCTTGTATATATACATATAAGATATATATATATATATATATATCTATATATATAGCACATATATGGCGGGTATTATAAAGGTGATCACCTATGCGTCCAGGCAACTAAAAGTGCACAGAAAGAATTATCCCACTCATGACTAGGATTAGCGGCGGTGGTGTTTGCATTGAAGTTGTGGTGACACTACCTATGTGGCACGAAATGTACCTTATGTACGGACCACAAGAGCTTAAAGTACGTATTTGATCAAAGGGAGTTGAGAATGAGGCAAATGAGGTGGTTAGAATTACTTAAGGACTACGATTGTGAATTGCTCTACCATCCGGGTAAAGCAAACGTGGTAGTTGGTACCTTAAGTCAAAAAGAGTATAGTGGGAGTCTTCGAGCCAAGCCCTCAAGAATCAAATTAGTGTCGAGTCTCATGGAACGGATTAAAGCGGCATAAACTAAAGCCTTGTCGGAGGAGAACCCTAAAGAAGAAGTGATGACAAAGCAACGACTATTCCTAACGGAAGATAGTCATGGGATTAAATGCTTTGATGGTCGTGTGTGGGTGCCTAAGATCGGATGAAATCGGGAGCTACTTATGGAAGACGCTCACAAGTCCAAGTACTCCATTCATCGGGGGGGAGCACTAAGATGTATAGAGACTTGAAGTTACTCTATTGGTGGCCGGTTATGAAGTTAGACGTGACACACTATGTAGAGAGGTGTGTGACTTGTTCGCAAATAAAGGACAAGCATCAACGACCTTATGGGGGCCTACAATCTTTGGAGATACCCGAATGGAAGTGGGATAAGATCACCATGGATTTTGTGACTAAGTTACCAAAGACATCAAGAGGTAATGATACCATTTGGGTGATAGTAGATCGTTTTACAAAGAGTGCTCACTTCCTAGCAATGCGGGAAACCTTGTCGATGGATAAATTAGCAAAGCTTTATATTGATGAGGTGGTCTCTAGACATGGTATACCCTTGTATACAGTTTCGGATCGTGATAGCCGGTTTACTTCAAGGTTTTGGGGAGCTTTACATGAAGAATTGGGTAAGCGGGTGAACCTGAGCACGACATACCACCCGCAGACGGATAGGCAAAACGAAATGACGATTCAAACATTGGAGGATAGGCTAAGATCTTGTGTGATCGATTTTGGTGGCAATTGAGATACCCATTTGCCCTTGGTGGAATTTGCTTACAACAACAGTTACTACTCTAGTCTTGGAGCGATACCGTTTGAAGCTTTGTATGGAAGAAAATGTAGAACTCCTGTGTGTTGGTTAGAAGTGGGAGAAAAGCAATTTGTCGGGCCGTAAATTGTGCAAGATACGGATGACAAAGTCAAGGCCATACGAGAACGTGTGAAAGCAGCATAAGATCGACAAAAGAGTTATGCCGACAAGAAGAGATGACCAGTAGAGTTTCAAGTGGGACACCGTGTGATGTTGAAAGTGTCCCCTTGGAAGGGCTTAATCCGGTTTGGAAAGCATGGGAAGTTGAGTCCCTGTTTCCTTGGACCGTTCACCATTATTGAATGCGTCAGAACACAAGCCTACAAGTTAGATTTCCCCCGAAGATGGACGAAATTCACCTTACATTTCATGTGTGTTATTTACGGAAATGTTTGGCGGAAGAAGAAAGTATCATACCATTGTCGGAGATTCGGGTGGACGACAACTGTTGTATCGAAGAAACCGAAGCCATTTTGGAGAGAGAGACCAAGAGACTCCGCCACAAGGAAGTCATAATGGTGAAAGTGCAATGGAAACACCATCGCGGTGCCAATGTAACTTGGGAAGCGGAGGAGGACATGAAACGTCGATATCCTCATTTATTTGCGTAGTCTATGATTTCGAGGACGAAATCGCTTCCAAGTTGGGGAGGATTGTGACACCCGTATTTTTGGTAAGTCCTTATTTATGTGTTATTATATTCTTGCATGTTAAATCGGTAATTTTTGGCCAGTTCCAACCTCTTATTGATTTTGCGATTAGTATAACGTAAATCCCCAATTGCATCGAGGATCATCGTGGAGCAAATCAGAAAAATTCGGGCTTTGGTACAGGGTCGGCGACTATGCCCGTGACTGTGACACCCTGTCACTATCGCAGGTCATTGTCACGAATGTATCGTGGGTTGGGGCAAGCCGACGACTGTGCCCACAATTGTGACATACTGTCACTCTCGTGGGGAACAATTGCGAGAAGTGTACCACGGGTGGTCTTGGGTGTGCGACTATGCCAATGATTGTGACAATCTCCAGGCACTATCATGGTCGGTGTAACACCCCGATTTTCGAGAGGTGTCAATTCAAGTTAATACAGGAACCGATATATTAAGGAAAAATAAGATATTTGATTTTGGTCTTGAATCTCTGATTTTATAGTCTTGATAGATGAAGGATTCAATTACGAGTCCAACGGTTCTTTCCGGAGCGAAATCGGAGCTAAAACGAAGAAGTTATGGCCAAAACAGTGTTCGGTACGTGCTCGGCTATAGTGCCCGGCGATTGTGACATTGTCACTATAGCCTGTCACAATCGCCTGAGTCCAAACACTCTCGTTACAATCTCAGCGATTGTGCCTGGCGATTGTGACATTGTCACTATAGCCTGGCACAATAGCCTGGAGTATCAGAGTGCATAAATCGCGATTTTCAGCCTCATTCTTCATTTCTTCATAACTCTCTCATTTCAACTCCGTTTTTGGCGATTCAACTTGCTATGGTTTTGTATTTGAGAGATTTTCAAGGATATATTGTTAGTTTTGGGAAGATTCAAGAGTATTTGGTGGTGGATTGGAAGCAAAGGTCAAGAGTTCATCATCATCACCTCCATCTTCAAGAATTTTTGGGTTTTCTAGGTTTTCATCAAAACCTGAGTGGTAAGTGTATCCCTTCCATTTCTAAACCATGAAATAAGTTATAAATGCTCCATTTATGGTTTCCTAGTGTTTGATTTCTCTAAATTTCGGTTTGGATAATTTTGGGAGTTTTGGGTCAAAATTAGGGTTTTGCCCAAAATAGAGATTTTGATGATTAAGTGTTTGGGGAACAATTATTTTATGGTGGAATATGTATATTTATGGTTGGAACCTTGTGGATCTAGGTTTTGGAAGATTTGGTTTGATGAACCAAGTTTCTTCAAGGAAAGCTATAAGTGGGTAAAATCTAGATTTAGTCTAAATCTAGCAAGGTGAGTTTACTAAGCTTTTGTTAAAACTGGATACACATCATATTTGCTTATTTGTTGTTATTATCACATATTTGCTAAAAATGGTCATCTTTACGGGTTTAAGTATTTGATGGTATTTCCATGAGATTATGTGAGATATATGTATATGAAGTATCATCCCATGATTTACTCTATGTTGTGTAATTATTTGGGGATTTCCACTATGTGTGCCTCAATGGGTATTTGACATGAAAAAGGAATATATGTTTGGTATATTATGATGGTTTCATTTGGAATATACTCTTGGTGATATTGTATCTACAACGTGGTTATGTGGATATTTAAGTCTTATGTTGGACTCATGCTATGAGGAGGGTAATATTGTACCCACGGTTGGTATTGAATTATATTTGGTTGAAATATACCTAAGAACCTCCTATATGCATTATGTTGGACGAACCAAGGCAAGTTCACTAGGAGGATGTAGTCTTGGGGCACCACCAGGATGGTATGTACCTAGACCTCCGCCACTCGGAAAGTTTCCTTTACGGTCTGATCTTCGGGTGTGTCGGGCCTTTGGGGTGTTCCTTGTTTAGGGCATCAAGGTGCATCGACTCTTTGGAGTGGAATTGATTGGTGCTATGGGATTCCCCCGTTGACTCCATACATGAAAATTGGTTAACTGCTGATAAGAGTCATGAATGTTCTACCATGCTATTTCTTGTTCAACTCACTAGGCTTTTTGGCTTAACACTTGTTTGGTGTCGATGTGTATCTCAGGTTTTAGCGGCATCGGTTCTAAGCTGGCATAGTGCTTGGGTGAGAGATTTGGGAATATTGCATTTGGACTTACTTTTGGTAGGAGAACCTTTGGGTTTATAAATGACACCCTTATTTGTAATCTCTTTTCTAGTTATGGAAATTAGATTAGTTGGTTGTTATTTATTGTCAGTTTAATTACGACTGTATTTAAACAGGTTTGTGTACTTTCACCATTGTTGGGAGGCTCTTGCTATGGCAATTTTAAATACCGCATGTCCGTTTTTCGGACTTTTGTTATCCCTATTTTTAGGGTGTTACAAGTTGGTATCAGAGCTCTAGTTTAAGTGAACTAGGCATGAATGTAAGATGTCTAGACTTAGACTGAGTACGTTAGGCAATGATTTGTGAGATGGGTAGAAATTCTAAGATGGGTTAGTCTTAGAGTCGACGGAAACTATGGTTATCAAGCGTTGTGGCGATGGTAACGAGAACCTTTATGTATTATATGTTCATAATCTCACCTAGCTAATGTTATTATGAGGATATTTATACGTGATGGTGCTTGAAGTGTTGTTACTGTGACAATTGGTAATGTAGTAGTACGTTCTCTTGTGCTTGGTTTACTAATGCTATGATATTTGGTAGATGTAGTAGTATGTTTCCTTCGTGTTCAATTATGTTATTCTCCTCCTTATTCATTCTCGTGCTTGCGTGAACTGCCTTGGTATGTCGACCGTTGGAGTAGTAAGAAAGTTTCTGGATGGGTAATGTTTGGGTAGAAATTCCAACAGTCCATCGTCGTACGACCAGCGATAACCGACGCCCTTCCTTTGGGCGACCTCGACTAAACGACTAATAACCCGTCTGACATACTCTGTCGTACGACCTGATTTCAGTTACTAACCTACGACATATGTTATATCATGTTTAATGCAGGATTCAAAGACATTTATGACCAAATATTATAACATAAGCCATCATCAATAACAACGGACATAACGGACGCTATCATCAATATCAAACGGTCATTCTATTAATGAGCAAGATACGCATTCAAGACGTGCCAACGGAAAAATAGATTATAAATATGAAGATAGAACCTCACATTGGGGACATCTGATTCTCAGACCTTACAAACTCACGAATTACATTCTCAAGCTCGTTCAGTCTCTCTCGAAGTTCATAAAGCCTACTGCTGTTTGTTGCGCGACGCAAGACCGAAGTCTAATTACACACGACGCACGACCGACTTTACTTTATTGTATTGTTTTACATTGTATTACACTTGTAACACTTGTTATAAAGGACGACGTCCTTGATTGACGTCCATAGTGCACGACGACTCACACTCGTCCGCGGTTTTTACCCATTTCAGGGGTTTTCCGCGTCACCAATTCTCTCGTCTCATTTACTTTATTTTTATTATAATCGTACGATTATCGGTGTTACTTTCTTTGGTTGGATCAAGCTTCACGTTTACCTTAAATTTTCCTTGGGAGATTTTTGGTATAAACAGTTTGGCGCCCACCGTGGGGCACCATCCAAAGAAAATCTTCGATAATCTTACGACGTACTAACGTTTTCCTTCGAGTGTTTCTCTTTTGCATTCATTCAGGACAATGGCATTCCAAGGAACTCAAGATCATGTTGTGGCCCAGATGAACATGGAGCTGACTGCTGCCCGTGCTCGTATTGATGCCCTAACAGCCCAGGCTCGACAAGCGGCTGAAACCATCGAACATCTAAGAAAGCAGAGTGGAAACAATGTGGCGGGGGCTACAAATGCTTATGCTGGTACTTGGAACGTGCCCCCTCCATTGCCTAATTATCCTCATCCACCACCAGTTAATCCTGCGACCTTCGTAATCCCAACCATGCCTATGGCCTCTATGTCATTCAATGGATATGCCTCTGATTTCTCGCAGCAGACTAGCTTCAATGGATCAGGTTATGTTCCATTGGGTGTCCCAAGGGGTATCCCGATAGATCCCGTTGTGTAACGATTGAAGCTTCTGGAAGAGTAGAATGAGCGTGTCTTGTCGATGCTGGCCAAATTGTCGGGGACAGTAGTCCCAGTTGATGTCGAGCCACGTACAGGATTTCAGGCGTCGCCGTTCATTGATGAGATCGCGTTGGTGGATGTCCCAAAGAAGTATAGCATCCCGACCTTCACCCCAAAATATTCAGGTGTCACTGATCCGACAGAACACGTTGCCCAATACAAACAACTTATGTGGACTGTCTCGATACCGCATCAGTTTCAAGAAGTCTGCATGTGCAAGAGTTTTGGAGCGACCTTGACTGGAGCAGCGTTACAATGGTTGATAAATATCAAACCCAAAACCATCGGGTCTTTTACAGAGTTGGTGAACCAATTTTCTCAACAATTCGCCAGCAGCCGAAAAATGGAAAAACAGACGAGCGACCTTTATTATGTCGTACAGAAAAATGGAGAGTCCATCCGGGACTATTTTAACCGATTCAACGCGAAGATGATTGGTATCCGAAATTTCGACGTAAAAACAACCATTGAAGCATACAAACGGGGTCTGGACGATAGTTCAGGGTTGTATCTCGACCTTACGAAATATCCTCCAGAAACCTTTGAAAACGTACGAACAAGGACGCTCGCTCATATGAGGGTCGAGGATGACCTCGCTTTCAGAAATAAACACTCGAGCGACAGGAAAGGCCTAGGTGTTAAAAAGCCAGACTTCAAATCGAAGCCGACCGGTCGATCAGAGCCTGCCAGACAGATTTCAAATGTCAGATTTGAAAAGAAAGGGCCTACGATTTCCAAATCCGTCCAATATCCTAAGGTATCATCTTATGGCTTCCCTGGATCAGCCAAGGACGTCGTCGCGTCCCTGAAACAGCTCCAGCAAAACATTCGATGGCCAAAGAAAAACGATAAAGACAGTGATAAGAAAGACAAAACAAAATGGTGCGATTTCCATATGACTTCGGTCATGTAACGAATGATTGCATCGCCCTGAAGAAAGAACTGTCCTGGCTTAACTCGAAAGGTTATTTACAAGAATTGACGGGAAAGAAGGATGTACGTCCCACATCCCCAGAGCATGCCAAGGTGATTAATTGTATCACCGGAGGTTCTGATGTCTATGGGACCACATATTCAGCTGCTAAGAGACATGCTAGTCGCGGTCCCGACGACCGACCAATTCCAAAAGAGGCAAGACCCAAGGAGGACGCAGAATTAGAAGCTATGCCCTTGACGTTCGACCAAGCAGATCTCGACGACGTACACCAGAAACATCATGACCGACTAATTATCCAATTGAGCACTGGAAATTGCCTGACAAAGAGGATACTCGTCGACGGAGGTAGTTCCGCTAACATTATCTTTTTTGATGCAGTGAAAGTATGGGGATCGACAAATCCGAGATTACCCGACGCTCGACTACACTCGTTGGATTTAACGGAGGAGCGACAAATACCATGGGGTAAATCACACTACCAGTATATGCTAAAGGAATCAACAGGCAGACGAAGTTCAACGTCGTCGACTGCTCATCGGCTTACAACGTTATCCTTGGGAGACCATGGATCCACGATATGAAAGTCGTACCCTCGACGTACCACCAAACCTTGAAATTCCCCACGCAATGGGGAGTACAGGAGATCAAAGGCGAAAGAAAAGTTGCTAGGGAATGTTACAAAATCTCTTTGAAGCCCCCGAAGCAGACAGTATAGCAATTACAGAGCCAGGACATTCCTGGGACTGATGACGATTATCGCTTGGAAGCTGTCGTCCTAAACCACGGTAAGCCTGATCAGATGGTCTACATAGGTTCGACACTCGATTCATCCTTTTAAAAGAGACTAATTTCTTTTTTGCAGGATCACTATGATTGCTTCACATGGACTCACGAAGACATGGTGGGTATCGATCCGAGTATTATTTCTCATAAACTCAACGTCAATCCATCATTCAAACCCGTTCAGCAAAAAAGACGAAAATTTGCTCCTGAAAGAAATAAAGTTATCAACGACGAAGTTGATAATCTACTTAAAACAGGAAAGATACGAGAAGTCAAATATCCAGATTGGCTCGCCAACGTTGTTGTCGTCCAAAAGAAAAATGGCAAATGGAGAGTGTGCATTAATTTCACAGACCTTAACAAGGCCTGTCCAAAAGATCAATTTCCGTTGCCACACATCGATTCTATGGTTGACGCTACAGCTGGACACGAATTGCTCACCTTCATGGACACATATTCTGGATATAACCAGATATTGATGCATTCCGACGATCAGGAAAAAACGGCCTTCATGACAGATAAAGGTATTTATTGTTATAAAGTAATGCCTTTTGGTCTTAAGAATGCAGGTTCGACGTATCAGCGGCTAGTGAATATGATGTTCAAAGAACATTTGGGCAACACTGTGGAGGTATACATCGACGACATGCTCGTCAAATCGAAACATACGGACGATCATATAGAACATTTGAAGCAGTCGTTCGACATTCTGCGTGAATACAAAATGAAGTTAAATCCGACAAAGTGTTCTTTTGGAGTTCGAGCTGGCAAATTCCTCGGTTACATGGTCACACGACGAGGAATCGAAGCTAACCCAGATCAAATCAAAGAAATTATCGAGCTAAAATCGCCCAGAAATTTTAAAGAAGTCCAACGCCTAACAGGACGTGTAGCAGCATTAAACAGATTCATCTCTCGGTCGTCCGACAGATGTCACCTATTCTACAACGTCCTGCGAAAAAACAAAGTATTCGAATGGACTGATAAGCATGAGGAGGCGTTGCAGCAACTCAAGGAATACACGACATCACCTCCCTTCCTCTCCAAACCCGAGAAAGGTGAAATTCTTCAACTCTATCTAGCCGTCAGTGCTAATTCGGTGAGTGCAGTCCTTACACGAGAAACCGACGGACGACAATTGCCGATCTACTATGTTAGTAAAACTCTATTAGACGCTGAAACCAGGTATCCGTCTATGGAAAAACTCTTGCTTTCGTTAGTTATGGCCGCTAAGAAGTTACGGCATTATTTCGAATCGCATCCTATAATTGTTGTAACTAACTTTCCATTGAAGTATGTGTTAAGAAAACCCAAACTAACAGGACGACTAGCTAAATGGAGCATCTACCTCAGTAGTTATGATCTGGATTTTAATCCTAAAACGGCGATCAAATCACAGGTCTTGGCAGATTTTTTTACAGATTTCAGTCCAGAACTAGAAGAAGCAACGACGTCCAACGAGTTAATTGTGGCGAATTTGCACGACACCACTTGGACGCTCGACGTCGATGGTTCGTCGAACATACGAGGAACAGGCCTGGGTGTCGTCCTACAGTCCCCACAAGGGGGTAAGATAGTGTACTCCATACGGTGTGACTTCAAGACAACAAATAATGAGGCAGGGTACGAAGCACTGATTGCTGGAATGAAAATTGCTCATGACTTGGGGGAAACACATCTGCATGTCCGAAGCGACTTGTCCCTAGTTGTTAACCAAATCAATGGAGAGTTCGCAACAAAAGATTCGAGGATGATTGCCTATTATAAAATAGTAAAAGAAGAAGCAAAGAAATTCAGTCGCTTCGTAATCGAGCAGATACCAAGAGATCAGAACACTCAAGCTGATGCACTAGCCAATTTGGGGTCAGAACTTAATCAAACGACATTCGACAGTATCCCAATAGTCCACCTTGCAACACCAACTATCAAAGACGACGGTAATACTTTGGTCTCACCAATTGAGGAAGAAAACTCTTGGTCGGACGACATTAAAAATTATCTAGAGAACGATCAACTGCCTGATGACAGAATGGAAGCAAGAAAGGTCAGATTTAAAACATCAAGGTATGTCATGATCAGAGGACAATTATATCGAAGATCTTCGACTGGTTTCAATCTACGATGTATTACCAACAAGACGCAAGTCCAGAAAATCCTACAAGATATGCACGATGGTGAATGTGGAAATCACTCAGGAAGTCGCAGTCTAGCCAACAGGATATCACGACAAGGTTACTATTGGCCGACATTAAGGCAAGATGCGATCAGGTATGTACAATCGTGCGACGCATGTCAGCGATACGCAGGTATGTCTCATAAACCGTCTGAACCCTTGCACTCGACTTTGATCCCATGGCCCTTTATGAAATGGGGAATGGACATCGTTGGGAAACTACCACCTGCCCCCGGGCAAAAGGTATTCCTTCTAATTTTAACAGATTATTTCTCTAAGTGGATAGAAGCAGTGGCTTTATCCTAGGTTCGGGACAAAGAAGTCGTTTCTTTCATCCAAACTAACATCATTTGCAGGTTTGGAATTCCATCCGAAATAACATGCGACAATGGGACACAATTCATCAGTGATCGGACGCGAAGATTTTGTGAAGAAAGGAACATCAAGTTGGTGACATCGACACCTCGATATCCACAGTCGAATGGCCTAGCCGAGTCAAGTAATAAAACTATCATTAATTCAATCAAGAAAAGACTCAAAGCTGCCAAAGGAAAGTGGGTGGAAGAATTACCTTCCATTCTATGGGCTAATCGTACGACACCACGTACGTCCACAGGACAAACTCCCTTTTCCTTAGTCTATGGATGCGAAGCTGTGTTACATATTGAGGTACGACTACCGACTTCAAGACATACGTCCATTGAGCATAACTTGGTCGACCTGAGCTACGACCTTGACGCCTTAGAGGAACTTAGAGAAGCAGCGCACATCCGCATGGCGTCACAGAAACAAGCGGTCGAGCGACATTTCAACAAAAATGTCCAAATCAAAGTTTTCCAAGAAGGCGACTACGTCTTACGTCGAGTGTTTCAAAACACTCAAGAGCTCAATGCAGGTAAACTTTCCACTAAGTGGGAAGGCCCTTACCAAATCTCTGGCATCGTGGGTAAGGGAGCTTATAAAATCCAAACCCTCGACGGTCCAGAAATCCCACGAAGTTGGAATGCAGTTCATTTAAAGAGGTATTTCTTTTAAAATTTCAAATTCATTTCCTTTTATTGTTTCTTAAGAAAGATTACTGACTTAAGCATCGGAGGGTCGTTGGTCAAACCAACGACCACCCCACTAACGTTGTTTTTCACAGGAACGCACGACTTAGTTAAAACCTTTATGTCGGGTAATACTCATACGATCGTACGTATACGGTCGGTAGTAATTGTTGACAAAGGTTAATTTCTGCACTTGATGTTCGATATTTAGATCTGAGAACCATTATTACAATTGCACTTGGTCGATCGTAGATCTCAGTTGATTTCATTATAGCACGTTAATGAATGATGGTGTGGTCAAACGTATGATATACCGTGATTATATATCCTCTTAAATTATTCGACATACGATAAGATATAAGTTTGAAAAAGAAAAGCAAGTAACAAGCATCGACAGACAAAAGAAACTTTTCCATTAGATATTTAAAAGAAAATTACAAGGACAAGGGACGACCACAGATGGCTGACCCCTAATAGTAAATTCAAAATAAACTGAGCTAAGAAGGAGGAACGTCAGATTGTTCCTGCACGACATCAGCTACTATAGTCTCTGTTGTCGCTGCCTCTTCTCCGCCATCGCTCCCCTCCAATTCATCCTCTTCATCAAGGTACCTTTCAGTCCCCACGGTGTCGAGGTAGGTTTTGAGCTCCTCAGCGGCCGACACCATGGGATTCTTCCCATTCAGATGACGCCTCATCAAAGCGGCTCAGGCCATGAAACGAGAGAAGGCCTCGATTTGCCTATTCTCCTTCTCCAGGTCCTTGATGTCGCCCTCCAGCTCCTCGACCCTCTTCTTGAGGGACACGACTTCGTCAGCAGAAGCAGCAGCAGTGACGGCCTTGATCTTCTCGACCTCCAGTTTGGTCGACGATGCCTCAAGCTCAAGGAGACGATCCCTAAGCTTAACCTTCTCACGATCCGAAATGTCTAGTAGACTCCAGACATCGGTGATCTCAGTCTTGAGGCCCTCGATCTTCGCCTTCTCAGCCTCGACTGCCTCTAGGGCGACCTTCTCCCTTTCAAGAGCCTCATCGGCCATTTTCTCGACGTCAGGGAAGGTCACCCTAAGACCTTCCATCTGAGCGAAGAAGCTCAGACAGGCTTGGAAAGCCTATACGACAGAAGGAAAAGAGTTAATAACAAGAAAACTGAGTAACAAAAAAAATAGAAAATGAGTAAGACTTACCATAAAAGAGAGACCAGCGGCGTGTGCCCCAGTGTCCTCGACCTGAGACTCCTTGTATCGTTCATAGAAGGCCAGGAGGAGGAATTTCCCCAGGTATGGAAAAATGACGCCCCTCTCAAGGACGTCATTGACCATGAAGTCAGATGGGAGAGTGACTTTAAATGTCGTCTCTCCCACTTTCTCCTTGTTATTCTCCTCACTCTTGGAGGATGAAGAAGATGCAAGGAAGGGCTTATCAACGCCCGACATCCTCGACGTTGGGCGTCCTTCGTCACCTTGGTCGAGCCTCCGAGCTCGACACCAGCAACGGTTCCCTTCGATGGTGTCGTCCCTGCAAGGGACGACAGAGTAGCATCACCCGTCTTCTTGGGCGAGACCCGAGGTTTGCCTCGGACGCGTCTTGTGTCTACCCCCGCAGAAGGGGCATATCTCTTCTTCGTTTTTTCCCTGCCTTGGCGGGCAAGCTCCAGTAGCTCGGCTCGGCTAGGGGCGGACAATTTTGCAGCTGCGTCCCCTGGATAAAATAAGCAAGTTAGAAAAGAAATGACATACGATACAAAAATGAAAAACATTGTCGAACGACATACCGGACATCTCTTCTTCTCTTTCTTCTTCCCTCTCGTCTTCTCTCTCTTCTTCCCTTTTTTCCTCTTCTCTCCTCTCTTCTTCTCTTCTCTTCTCTTCTTCTCGATGAGAACCCTCGACAAACGTCGCTTCGTTTATGAAAACGACCTCGTCTTCTTCGTCGTTCGACCGAGCAAAAAACGAACGATCAACGATGCTTCTTTCCAAGATCCTCTGAATCTTGTCGCATGAATCGCTATTTGGCTTCACCTTAGTGAAGTCGATTGCTGTCAAGCAGAAAGAGAAACCATCAGAATATATATTATAAAAAATAAATAAACGCCCGACAAAGCGATAAACCTACCCGATTCATTCCATCCGGACGACAACCATTGGCTGTCCTCGTCGTTCACGGACGCCACTTGGATGAAAACGTACTGGCGTTTCCAACCACGGTCGTTCACCTCAGTATTGTGCACCAGTACATTGTCTCCCTTCGTTCGAGGGAATAGACTATACCGGTGATAGTTATCCGTCCGAACGCTGTAAGCAGTAAGGAGGTCGTTCAAGTTGAACGGAACCTCCCAATCGGCTGTGAGACGCCCGATAACCTGGATTATCCGCCAGAACTGAGGCATTAACTGTCCAGGCGTCAAGTCGAATGCATACAAAAACGCCTTGGCCAAAAGACTAAATGTCCAAGTAAATCCTATCTTGAAGGGATACTCGTACAGAACGCAGTACCCCTTCGGAACCTCGTCCGACCTTAAGTCTACCGGCGTCATCAGATTGATTTCATCTGGAATCGCGGCCAATTTTTTAAAATAATCTAAGTGTTCCTCTTCCCTATACACACTCACGGGTTCGGTCGACATCTGAAAGTCTGGGATATTTAGGGTCGCACACCAGTAACTAAGGATATCCCAAGCTCTCCTAGGCTTTCTAGCTATGGACTTCTTACGCATATAATCGACACAGAGGGAAAACGGGAAGTCGTACCTTAAATAGAACTCTAAAACCTTGAACTTAGAACGGAAAGGATTCTGATCGTTCGGAAAGTGTATCTTGATGGAGGTATATGATCTCTAAAAAGGGTAAGCGTAAAAAAGGACAATCCCTATTTATACTGAAAATCGGAAAACGAATCGCCAAAAAATCGAATCGCCAGTTGACAAAATTGACACGTGTCGTCCGTGTCAGGCAACCTTTCGAGCACATCCATCGAATGCATGACACCTGTCCAATATTAGCTGTCTAACCATTTATTTTGCAGGAAATGACGTCATTGTTCAGTTGGAAACAAACCGATTCGGTTCCATGCGAACTACCCGCGTTCTTTTATGACACGTGTTCTGATTTTAAATTTAAATTTCAAAAAAGTTGTCGCTTGAATTTTAAATTTGGGGGCAAACTGTTTGGGTAGAAATTCCAACAGTCCATCGTCGTACGACCAATGATAACCGACGCCCTTCCTTTGGGTGACCTCGACTAAACGACTAATAACCCGTCTGACATACTCTGTCGTACGACCTGATTTCAATTACTAACTTACGACATACGTTATATCATGTTTAATGCAGGATTCAAAGACATTTATGACCAAAGATTATAACATAAGCCATCATCAATAACAACAGACATAACAGACGCTATCATCAATATCAAACGGTCATTCTATTAATGAGCAAGATACGCATTCAAGACGTGCCAACGGAAAAATAGATTATAAATATGAAGATAGAACCTCACATTGGGGACATCTGATTCTCAAACCTTACAACTCACGAATTACATTCTCAAGCTCGTTCAGTCTCTCTCGAAGTTCATAAAGCCTACTGCCGTTTGTTGCGCGACGCACGATCGAAGTCTAAGTACACACGATGCACGACCGACTTTACTTTATTGTATTGTTTTACATTGTATTACACTTGTAACACTTGTTATAAAGGACGACGTCCCTGATTGACGTCCATAGTGCACGACGACTCACACTCGTCCGCGGTTTTTACCCATTTCATGGGTTTTCCGCGTCACCAATTCTCTCGTCTCATTTACTTTATTTTTGTTATAATCGTACGATTATCGGTGTTACTTTCTTTGGTTGGATCAAGCTTCACGTTTACCTTAAATTTTCCTTGGGAGATTTTTGGCATAAACAGGTAACTATTAGAAAAAGTTAATGATTTTAGTATTCGTTACTTGGATTGACGGTAAGTATGGTGATTGCATTAAGTGGACAGTTTCGAGTCGGATTAATTGGTTGGATTAGAACCATAGACTTTTGAATCGATGTATTCGAGGAGAAATTGTAAGGTGAACCTATGAAGTCCGTGATCTTTGCCTTAAGATGTCGAGTATCTGGATGACGATAGTTTAACTAAAGAAATCGAGGAGCGTGAGTTCAAGTTGAATTGTGAAAACGGTGTACATGCCAAAATGTTTATTTTAAATTGTTTGTGTTTTACCTCAAATTGTTAACCGTTGATAAGTTTTAGTTATTTTAAAATGTTTAGTTTTATAAGCATGTTGAGATACCCATTTTGGGATCTTTGGGTATTTCGGTAAATAAATCATATTGAAATGTTTACTTGATGATTTTACATATATAATTGGAGTTCAATTGACGTAAGGGTCATTTTGTGTATTTAATTTTATAAACCTTTCCAGAAATGCATATTATTGTGTTATGAGACATTTTGAAAACATAAGGGTATGAGTTCATTTGGGAAAATGGTTTGTCTCAACCAACGATGAGATTTTATTTATTTATATTTTTGGTCGTGTTTGCATATTAGACGGTCAAACGGGTTCCAATATTTATATCGGTTTTTATTTGGGTATTTACGTAAAGTGTTGGACCTTTGGCTCGATTTTGACTAAATGAGTCGTGTGGACATTTGTCCGAATTTATAACCGTCGTGGGTTTTGAGTATGATGGCGCTTAATTCGTGTCATTGGTGAGTTACATGCTTTGGGTGCTTTGGTCATTCATTTGGAGTCATGTAATGTTAGACAGTGTCGTAATGGATCCATAGACACGTAAGTCTGTCTGTTTTGTAAGGCCTGAGGTTTTGGGTTACACTTAGTGACCGTTTGGGTTTGCTAGCGAGTAGGCAATAGGTGGCTCGAGCCGCTGAGTTGAAACTCGTCTAGATTGGATAGGCATCCATGTCCGTAAGACCTTGGGGTGGAACTCGACGGAGTATGGCAAGGGGCAACAAACGGCCCGAGGATTGTGATGTCTGGCATGGCATGGGAACTAGGATCGGGATATGTGGTGAAATCCAATAACATCACGGGTGACCCCATTCACGTGTTCTCGCCACCCAAGATGGAAACGTTTAGATGACATGCGAGGAAGTTGTATGGGCGGCCTACTTGCATGTTTCTCTATTCTCAATGTATACGGGTCTCTCCGTCGTAGATCCGTGGTATTTTTAAAAGTTAATGTCGTATTTTTTACCAACTTTGGTTTGTGTAGTCGACGATAAATGATGGCTTTAATATTGGGTCTTTCCCACATATATTAAGGTTTGAATGGAATGTGTCATTTCCATGTTTCGGTATTTGTGTTCGTCCACTTTTACGGTCGTGTGAGTTTGGGTCTAATGTCCGTGTTCACGGCAAATTTTTTTATTTATATAGATTTTATCTATGTTTTATGAGTTGTGTATCATGTTCCACCGTGTTGGGTATTTCGAGATATAACCTTTTACCCGCGTTTTATAAAGATTGGGAGTTCTCTCTCTATTCTCATTTTGAATAAGTTTTGGGTTAAATCTAAGTTTTGGGTTAAATCTAAGTTTATGAAAGAACGTTTTATATTGAAATCTTACTTCATGCCGCATTGTGACTAAAAGAGAGAAAACTTTAAGAGTTCGATATCATGAGCATGTTGTCTTGGGTTTTACAAATATTTTATTCATATAGTTTGGAATTAAATTAAATTACTCTTACAATTGCTCAAATCGCATGCATATGTCTTTACTAAAATTTGGGGAATAAACCGAGGTATGCGAGTCACGATGGGAAGTTTTATTTCATGACATTTCAGGGTGAATTGCAGAAATTTTGAGGTTCGATTTTGTGAATTTCCCTTCTGTAGTTTTGTGTGAAAGTCTTCTTATACACTATTTTAGTACGTAAAACTATTTCTCATTCATTACATAAATTATACTGTTGGTGTGAGTAATCGTATGAAAGATTTATGTTATTTCGGATATAACTTTTGCTCAGAACATATTTCAATTATTGATTTTACTGATAGGAGTTTTCCGCAATGCATGAAATGAATTTCCAGTTTGCATGATGTTGTAGATACAGTTTTGGGTAAGTACGTTTTATCCAAGCGGCTCAAATTTGAAACGCGAATAAAAAAAATTAAAATTTATTTACGTTCCTATTGTGTTGCTACATTTGGGAAATGATCGGACGTATATAGGTTTTGTTGGAAATTTGATCTTCCGACGTTTTGTGTTAAAGTAAAAGATTTTAAAGTTGAAGTTGTGAAATCCTCTTTTGGGAGTTGTACAAATTTTTATTGCATATGTTATAGGACGGAAAGTTATTTTTTCATATGCATAGCATAAATTGATGCATACTAGGACCCTGGTAGTCCGTTTGAAAATTTTGTTACGCATATTTCGTTACCGTTTTATTAACATAAGTACTGATCAAATGAGTTTTGAAAATGGTTTTATATGCGTGACATTGGTGTATTTTTACCGCATGTTTAATTGTTATAAAACTTATGTATTTGAGAGTTTTATAAATTTCAAATTGGCATGGTAGTGTGAAAAACCTTGAATTCATTGGGCTATAGGTGTAAGCTCCCTCGTGTTAGAAGTCGAGATTAAGGATTAAAAGAGTCCTCGGAGTTTGAGGCGTTAGACATGTACTTTCTCCCAGTTAGTTAAGTAACGATCTTTATGTTTCGTTAAACCTACGGATTAAAATC
The DNA here is from genome assembly GCA_954870635.1 of Arctium minus. Taxonomy (NCBI): domain Eukaryota; kingdom Viridiplantae; phylum Streptophyta; class Magnoliopsida; order Asterales; family Asteraceae; genus Arctium; species Arctium minus. The sequence goes on from OX941082.1 coordinate 123,597,206, forward strand.
GTGTTCGGTTGTTTAGGTATGGTTGGTTTTGGAATTGTGAGAATTTGGTACGGTGGTATGCTATGTGACGGTGGTGTACTATATTGTTGGATATTCGTGAATAATGATGATGTCATGGTTGACTGGTAAGGATGTTGGATTTGGGTGACTACTTCCAAGAATAGGTGTTAACTTTGAATCGACATTGCTATTCGGGAATGAAGTATTTGGTAGTATACCCATGTTTGCATAATGGTCATTCCGAGGATAGGTGTCGACACTCTATTTTGAGGACAATAATTGTTTATGCCAAAAATCTCCCAAGGAAAATTTAAGGTAAATGTGGAGCTTGATCCAACCAAAAAAAGTAGCTTTAATAATCGTACGACAATAATAAAAATGAAATAAACGAGACAAGGGAATTGATGACGCGGAAAACCCCTAAAATGGGTAAAAACCACGGACGAGTATGAGTCGTCGTGCACTATGGACGTCAATCAGGGACGTCGTCCTTGATAACAATTGTTACAAGTGAAATATAATATAAAACAATAAAGTAAAGTCGATCGTGTGTCGTGTGTAATTATACTTCGGTCGTGCGTCATGTGGTAAACAGTAATAGGCTTTATGAACTTCGAGAGAGAATGAGTGAGCTTGTAAGGTCTGAGAATCAGATGTCCGAATGTGAAGTTCAATCTTCATATTTATACTCCAATTATCCGTTAGCAGGTCTTGAATGCATATCTTTAATAAGGTAACCGTTCGATATTGATGATAGCATCTGTTATATCCGTTGTTATTGGTAACGTCTTCCGTTATGATTCTCACATCATAAACGTCCTTGAAATCCTACATTAAATGTAATATAAAGTATATTGAAAATTAATAACTGAAATTATGTCGTACGACAGCCATCGTGGACGAGTTTTGATAGTTTGGTCAAAGTCGCTCAAAGGAAGGACGTATTGATGATAGCCATCATGGTCGTGCGACTATGGGCTAATGGTCTATTTGGAATCTAAAGACGTACGACAAAGGTCCTTGGTTGTTTTTACCCAAACATTTTGCCCCCAAATTTAAAATTCAAGCGACAACTTTTTGAAATTTAAATTTAAGACTAAGACACGTGTTATAAAAGGAAAAAGCGGGTAATTTGCATAGAACCGAATCGGTTCGTTTTCAATTGAATGATGACGTCATGTTAATGATAATAAATAATTTGACAGCTAATGAAGGACAGGTGTCATACTCTTATTGAGCATACTAGAGTGGCTACCTGACACGAACGACACGTGTTAATCTCATTGACCATCGATTTTCTGGCGATTCAGTTTTATGACGATTTGGTTTCCGATTTTCTGTATAAATAAGGATTACCCTCAATCCTTACCTTTTTTACGCTTACCTTTCTAAAACAATATATCTCCGGCGAGATTCACTTTCCAATCGACCAGAATCCTTTCCATTCTAAATTCGAGGTTTAGAACACTATTTAAGGTACGATTCTCCTGTTCTTCCCTCTGTGTCGATTTATGCATAAGAAGTCTATAGCCAAGAAGCCTAGGAAAGCTTGGGATATTCTTAGTTATTGGTGTGCGACTCTTAACATCCCTGATTTCCAGATGTCGAGTGAACCTGTGAGCATGTTTAGGGAGGAAGAACATTTAGATTACTTTCAAAGTTTGGCTAAACTTCCAGATGAAATAAATCTGGTGTCGCCTGAAGATTTAAGGCCGGACGAAGTTCCGAAGGGATATTGTGTTTTGTATGAATATCCCTTTAAGATAGGTTTTTCTTGGCCTTTTAGCCCTTTGGTTAGGGCATTTTTAGATGCATTTGACCTGACGCCTGGACAGTTAACGCCTCAATTCTGGCGGATTGTCCAAGTGATCAATCGTCTTACGGCCGATTGGGAGGTACCGTTCAATGTGAATGACCTCTTGACTGCCTATAGCGTTCGACCGGATAATTATCACCGGTATAGTCTGTTTCCTCGTTCGAAGGGAGACAATGTACTGATACATAACACCGCGGTAAATGATCGTGGTTGGAAACGTCAGTACGTTTTCCTCCAAGTGGCGTCTGTAAATGACGAAGACAGCCAATGGTTGTCGTCCGGCTGGAACGAATCGGGTAGGTTTAATATTTTTGTCGTGCGTTTTTGTCGTGCGTTTTTTCTGATGTATACTTTGATGTGTTTCTTTGTTTAACAGTGATCGATTTCACTAAAGTGAAGCCAAGGAAAGATTCTCTCAACAAGATTTAGAGGATCTTGAGAAGAAGTATTACGGATCGTTCATTCTCTCCTCGGTCGAACGACGAGGAAGACGAGGCCGTTTTTGTAACTGAGGTGACGCCTGTCGAGGGCTCTCACAGAGAAGGAGAGAGGGAAGAAGAAGAAAGAGAAGAAGAAATGACCGGTAAGTCGTTCGACAATACCTTTAACTTGCATATCGTACATCATTTCATTTTTTAACTTTTTCTTTTTTCAGAGGACGCAACTGTAAAGTCGGCTGCCGCTAAGCGAGCCGAGCAACTGGAGCTCGCTCGTCAAGGGAGGGAGAAAGCGAGGAAAAGATCTGCCCCTTCCGTGGGGGTAGACCCAAGACGTGTCCGAGGCAAACCTCGGTCTTCGCCCAAGAAGACGGGCGATACCACTCTGTCGTCCCTTTCAGGGACGACACCAGCGAAGGAAACCGTTGCTGGGGTCGAGCTTGGAGGCTCGACCAAGGCGACGAAGGATGCCCCAACAATGGGGGTGTCGGGCGTTGACAAGTCCTTTGCCGCACCTTCTTCTTTCTCTAGGAGTGAGGAGAAAAATAAAGAAAAAGTGGGAGAGATGATATTCAAAGCCACTCTCCCAGTTGACTTCATGGCTAATGACGTTCTCGAAAGAGACATCATTTTTCCACACTTAGCAAAATTTCTCCTCCCGACTTTATACGATCGGTACAAAGAATCTTGGGTTGAGGACACGGGGGCACATGTTGCTGGCCTCTCTTTCATGGTAAGTTTTTCTTTTGAATCTTTTTCATTGATCGTGTTTTTACTACTAAGTCTTTTCCTTTTGTCGTGCAGGCTTTCCATGCTTGTCTGAGCTTCTATACTCAGACAGAAGGTCTTAGGTCGTCCTTTCTTGACGTCAAGAAAAGGGCTGACGAGTCTCTTGAAAGAGAGAAGGTCATCTTGGAGTTGGTCGAGGCTGAAAAGACGAAGGTCGAGGGCCTTAAGACTGAACTCACCGATGCTCGAAGTCTACTAGAGATTTCGAATCGTGAGAAGGTCAAGTTCAGGGACCAACTTCTTGAGCTAGAGGCGTTGTCGACTAAGTTGGAAGTCGAAAAGATTAAGGCTACTACCATTGCTGCTGATTCTGCTGACGAGATCGCGACTCTGAAGAAGAGGGTCGAAGATCTGGAGGGCGACGTCAAAGACTTGGAGATGGAGAATAAGCAAATCGAGGCTTTCTCCCGCTTCACGGCCCGAGCTGCTTTAATGAGGCGTCACTTGAAGGGGAAGGAACTTATGGCGTCGGCCTCCGAAGAACTCAAGACTTATCTCGACACTGTCGGGACTGAGAGGGACTTGGATGAAGACGACGATTTGGAAGAGGGTGACGTCGCAGAAGAAGTTGCAGTAGAGGAGACCGTTGTCGTCCAGGGACAACCTGACGTTCCTCCTACTTAGCTTATTTTCCTTTAGTTTTACCATTAAGGGTCGGTCGTCTGTGGTCGCCTCTTATACTTGTATTTTTTATTTTTGGAAATGAAAAAAGGTTCTTTTGCTTATCGACGGTTATTTATAATAAATCGTATGTCGAATAGATGGACAACTACATTATATCAGACATTCAACCACATCATCAAAATCAACTGAAACTTTCGATCGACCTTGGGTAATTTATAACAATGGTTCTTGACTCTAAGTATTGAACATGAAGTACATAATTTAACCTTTGTCATCCATTAAAATAGAACATATACGTGTGATCACTTGAGTTTTATTCGACACAAAGATTTTGAATAAGTCGTGCATCCCTGCGAAAAACAACATTAGTGAGGTGGTCGTTGGTTTGACCAACGACCCTCCGATGCTTAAGTCAGTAATCTTTCTTAAGAAATAATCAAAGGAAATAGATATGAAATTTAAAAGAAATACCTCTTTAAATGAACTGCATTCCAGCTTCGTGGGATATCTCGATCGTCGAGGGTTTGGATTTTATAAGCTCCCTTACCCACGATGCTCGAGATTTGATAAGGACCTTCCCACTTAGTGGAAATCTTACCTGCATTGACCTCTTGAGTATTTTGAAATACTCGACGTAGGACATAATCACCTTCTTGAAAAATTTGGGTCTGGACATTTTTGTTGAAATGTCGCTCGACCACTTATTTCTGTGCCGCCATGCGAATGTGTGCAGATTCTCTAAGCTCTTCTAAAGCATCGAGGTCATAACTTAGATCGACCAAATTATGCTCAACGGACGTATGTCTTGAAGTCAGTAGTCGTACCACAATAGGTAACACAGCTTCACATCCAATAGACTAAGGAAAAAGGAGTTTGTCCTGTGGACGTACGAGGTATCGTACGATTAGCCCATAGAACGGAAGGCAATTCTTCCACCCACTTCCCCTTGGCAGCTTTGAGTCTTTTCTTGATTGAATTGATGATAGTTTTATTACTCGACTCGGCTAGACCATTCGACTGTGGATATCGAGGCGTCGATGTTACCAACTTGATGTTCCTTTCTTCACAGAATCTTCGCGTTCAATCACTGATGAATTGTGTCCCGTTGTCTCACGTTATCTCAGATGGAATTCCAAACCTACAAATGATGTTAGTTTGGATAAAAGAAACGACTTCCTTATCCCGAACCTAGGAGAAAGCCGCTGCTTTGACCCACTTAGAGAAATAATCTGTTAATACTAAAAGAAATACTTTTTGCCCAGGGGCAGGTGGTAATTTTCCAACAATGTCCATTCCCCATTTCATAAAGGGCCATGGGATCAAAGTTGAGTGTAAGGGTTCAGAGGGTTTATGAGACATACCTGCGTGTTTTTGACATGCGTCGCACGACTCTACATACCTGATCGCATCTTGCCTTAATGTCGGCCAATAGTAACCTTGTCGTGATATCCGGTTGGCTAGACTGCGACTTTCTGAGTGATTTCCACATTCACCGTCGTGCATATCTTGTAAGATTTTCTGGACTTGCGTCTTGTTGGTGATACATCGCAAATTCAGACCAGTCGATGATCTTCGATATAATTGTCCTCTGATCATAACATACCTTGATGCTTTAAATCTAACCTTTCTGGCTTCCATTTTGTCATCAGGCAGTTGATCGTTTTCCAAATAATTTTTAATATCATTCGACCAGGAGTTTTCTTCCTCAATTGGTGCGACCATAGTATTACCGTCGTCTTTGATTGTTGGTGTTGCGAGATGGACTATTAGGATATTTTCGAATGTCGTTCGACTAAGTGATGATCCCAAGTTGGCTAATGCGTCAGCTTGAGTGTTCTGATCTCTTGGTACCTGTTCGACTATGAAGCGACTGAACTTCTTTGCTTCTTCCTTTACTATTTTATAATAAGCAATCATCCTTGAATCTTTTGCTGCAAATTCTCCATTAACTTGGTTAACAATTAGAGACGAATCGCTCCGGACATGTAGACATGTTGCCCCCAAATCATGATCAATTTTCATTCCTGCAATCAGTGCTTCATATTCTGCCTCATTATTTGTTGCCTTGAAGTCGCACCGTATGGAGTACACTATTTTGCCCCCTTGTGGAGACTGTAGGACGACACCCAGGCCTGTTCCTCGTATGTTCGTCGAACCATCGACGTCGAGCGTCCAAGTAGTGTCATGCAAAGTCGCGACAATTAACTCGTTGGACATCGTCGCTTCTTCTAGCTCCGGACTGAAATCTGTAACAAAATCTGCCAAGAACTGTGATTTGATCGCCGTCTTAGGTTTGAAATCCATATCATAATTGCGGAGGTAGATGCTCCATTTAGCTAGTCGTCCTGTTAGTTCAGGTTTTCTTAACACAAACTTTAATGGAAAGTTAGTTACCACAGTTATAGGATGCGATTCAAAATAATGTCGTAGTTTCTTAGCGGCCATGACTAATGAAAGCAAAAGTTTTTCTATAGATGAGTACCTGGTTTCAGCGTCTAGTAAAGTTTTACTTACATAGTAGATTGGCAATTATCGTCCGTCGGTTTCTCGTATAAGGACTGCACTTACCGAATTAATGCTGACAGCCAAGTAGAGTTGAAGAGCTTCACCTTTCTCAGGTTTAGAGAGGAAGGGAGGTGATGACATGTATTTCTTGAGTTGTTGCAATGCCTCCTCATGCTTATCAGTCCACTCGAATCCTTTATTTTTCGCAGGACGTTGTAGAATAGGTGACATCTGTCGGATGACCGAGAGATGAACCTGTTCAACGCTGCTACACGTCCTGTTAGACATTGGACTTCTTTAAAATTTCTGGGTGATTTGAGCTCGATAATTGCTTTAATCTGGTCTGGGTTAGCTTCGATTCCTCGTCTTGTGACCATATAACCGAGAAATTTGCCAGCTCGAACTCAAAAAGAACATTTTGATGGATTCAACTTCATTTTGTATTCACGCAAAATGTCGAACGATTGCTTCAAATGTCCTATATGATCGTTCGTATGCTTTGATTTGACGAGCATGTCGTCGATGTATACCTCCATAGTGTCGCCCAAATGTTCTTTGAACATCATATTCACCAGTCATTGATACGTCGAACCTGCATTCTTAAGACCAAAAGGCATTACTTTATAACAATAAATACCTTTATCCGTCATGAAGGCTGTTTTTTCCTGGTCATCAGAATGCATCAATATCTGGTTATATCCGGAATATGCATCCATAAAAGTGAGTAATTCATGTCCAGCTGTAGCGTCGACCATAGAATCGATGTGTGGCAATGGAAATGGATCTTTTGGACAAGCCTTGTTAAGGTCTGTGAAGTCAATGCAGACTCTCCATTTGCCAATTTTCTTTTGGACAACAACAACGTTGGCGAGCCAGTCTGGATACTTGACTTCTCGTATTTTTCCTATTTTGAGTAAGTTATCAACTTCGTCGTTGATAACTTTATTTCTTTCAGGAGCGAATTTTCGTCTTTTCTGCTGAACATGCTTGAACGAGGGATCAACGTTGAGTTTATGAGAAATAATACTTGGATCGATGCCCACCATGTCTTCGTGCGTCCATGCGAAACAATCATTGTGATCCTGCAAAAAAGATATTAGTTTCTTTTTAAAAGAAGGGTCGAGCGTCGAACCTATGTAAACCATCTGATCAGACTTATCCTGGTTTAGGACGACAGCTTCCAAGCGATAGTCGTCGTCAGTCCCAGGAACGTCCTGGTTCTGTAATTGCTATACTGTCTACTTCGGGGGCTTCAAAGAGACTTTGTAACATTCCCTAGCAACTTTTCTTTCGCTTTTGATCTCCTGTACCCCCCATTGCGTGGGGAATTTCAAGATTTGATGGTACGTCGAAGGTACAGCTTTCATATCGTGGATCCATGGTCACCCAAGGATGACGTTATAAGCTGATGAACAGTCGACGACGTTGAACTTCGTATGTCTGTTGATTCCTTTAGCATATACTGGTAGTGTGATTTCCCCCATGGTGCTTGTCGCTCCTCCGTTAAATCCAACGAGTGTAGTCGAATGTCGTGTAATCTCGGATTTGTCGATTCCCATTGCTTTCACTGCATCAAAAAAGATAATGTTAGCTAAACTACCTCCGTCGACGAGTATCCTCTTTGTCAAACAATTTCCAATGCTCAATTGGATAATTAGTCCATCATGATGTTTCTGATGTACGTCGTCGAGGTCTGCTTGATCGAACGTCAAGGACATAGCTTCTAATTCTGCGTCTTCCTTGGATCTTGCCTCCTTTGGAATTGGTCGGTCATCGGGACCGCGACTAGCATGTCTTTTAGCAGCTGAATATGTGGTCCCACAGACATCAGAGCCTCCGGTGATACAATTAATCACCTTGGAATGCTCTGGAGATGTGGGACGCACGTCCTTCTTTTCCGTCAATTCTTATAAATAGCCTTTCGAATTAATCCAGGACAGTTTCTTTCTTTAGGGCGATGCAATCATCCGTTAGATGACCAAAGTCATTATGGAAATCACACCATTTTGTTTTGTCTTTCTTATCACTATCCTTATCGCTTTTCTTTGGCCATCGAACGTTTTGTTGGAGCTGTTTCAGGGACGCGACGACGTCTTTGGCTGACCCAGGAAAACCATAAGATGACACCTTAGGATACTGGACTGATTTAGAAGTCGTCGGCCCTTTCTTTTCGAATCTGACGTTTGAAATCTGTCGGGGAGGCTCTGATCGAACGATTGATTTTGGTTTGAAGTCTGGCTTTTTAACACCTAGACCTTTCCTGTCGTTTGAATTTTTATTTCTGAAAACGAGGTCATCTTCAACCCTCATATGAGCAAGCGTTCTTGCTCGTACGTCTTCAAAGGTTTCCGGAGGATACTTCGTAAGGTCGAGATACAACCCTGAACTATAATCCAGACCCCGTTTGTATGCTTCAATTGTTGTTTTCACGTCGCAATTTCGGATACTAATCATTTATGCGTTGAACCGGTTAAAATAGTCCCAGATGGACTCTCCATTCTTCTGTACAACATAGTAAAGGTCGCTCGTTTGTTTTTCCATTTTTCGACTACTAGCGAATTGTTGAGAAAACTGATTCACCAATTCTGTAAAAGACCCGATAGTTTTAGGTTTGAGATTGATCAACCATTGTAACGCTGCTCCAGTCAAAGTTGCTCCAAAACTCTTGCACATGCAGACTTCTTGGAATTGATGCGGTATTGAAATAGTCCACATGAGTTGTTTGTATTGGGCGACGTGCTCTGTCGGATCAGTGACACCTGAATATTTTGGGGAGAAGGTCGGGATGCTATATTTCTTTGGGATGTCCACCAAAGCAATTTCATCGACGAACGGCGACTCTTGAAATCCTGTTCGTGGTTCGACATCAACTGGGACTGCTGCCCCTGGCAATTTGGCTAGCATAGACAAGACACGCTCATTCTGCTCCTCTAAAAACTTAAATCGTTGTGCAATGGGATCCATTGGTACACCCCCAGGAACACCCAATGGAACATAACCTGATCCGTTAAAGTTAGTCTGCTGCGAGGAATCAGAGGCATATCCATTGAACGACATAGAAGGCATAGGCATGGTTGGGATTACAAAGGTCGCAGGATTAACTGGTGGTGGACGAGGATAATTATGCAATGGAGGAGGTACGTTCCAAGCACCAGTATAAGCATTCGTAGTCCCAGTCACATTGTTTCCACTTTGACTTCTGAGATGCTCGATGGTTTCTGCCGCCTGATGAGCCTGAGCTGTTAGGGCGTCAATACAGGCACGAGCAGCAGTCAGCTCCATATTCATTTGAGCCACAACATGATCTTGAGTTCCTTGGAATGCCATTATCCTGAATAACTGAAAAAAGAGAATACTCGAAGGAAAACGTTAGCACGTCGTAAGATTATCAAATATTTTCTTTGGATGGGGCCCCACGGTGGGCGCCAAACTGTTTATGCCAAAAATCTCCCAAGGAAAATTTAAGGTAAATGTGGAGCTTGATCCAACCAAAGAAAGTAGCTTTAATAATCGTACGACAATAATAAAAATGAAATAAACGAGACAAGGGAATTGATGACGCGGAAAACCCCTAAAATGGGTAAAAACCGCGGACGAGTATGAGTCGTCGTGCACTATGGACGTCAATCAGGGACGTCGTCCTTGATAACAATTGTTACAAGTGAAATATAATATAAAACAATAAAGTAAAGTCGATCGTGTGTCGTGTGTAATTATACTTCGGTCGTGCGTTGTGTGGTAAACAGTAATAGGCTTTATGAACTTCGAGAGAGAATGAGTGAGCTTGTAAGGTCTGAGAATCAGATGTCCGAATGTGAAGTTCAATCTTCATATTTATACTCCAATTATCCGTTAGCAGGTCTTGAATGCATATCTTTAATAAGGTAACCGTTCGATATTGATGATAGCATCTGTTATATCCGTTGTTATTGGTAACGTCTTCCGTTATGATTCTCACCTCATAAATGTCCTTGAAATCCTGCATTAAATGTAATATAAAGTATATTGAAAATTAATAACTGAAATTATGTCGTACGACAGCCATCGTGGACGAGTTTTGATAGTTTGGTCAAATTCGCTCAAAGGAAGGACATATTGATGATAGCCATCATGGTCGTGCGACTATGGGCTAATGGTCTATTTGGAATCTAAAGACGTACGACAAAGGTCCTTGGTTGTTTTTACCCAAACAATAACTGTGGGTGTGCTTCAGTGTATTTCCGTTAGATCTGGTGCGTCTGCAGGACGAGCGGTAAACTTAAGGAAATTAGATGTTGATAATTAAGAATCAATCATTGGTATTTTGGTAATTATCAGGACTTTCGCTGATTTGGAATTCAATGCTTGATGTGCATGGTGAGAGTTTGGTGGTAATGTTTATTTGATACATTTGGTAAGAATGTCAAGGTGGACTTTAAGTACAAATCAATTATCGAGGAGACCTTGATGTGTCTTAATTAGAGGTATCTAAGGGGAAAAGTTTGCTTTGGGGTATTTGTTTATGCCAAAAATCTCCCAAGGAAAATTTAAGGTAAATGTGGAGCTTGATCCAACCAAAGAAAGTAACAACAATAATCGTACGACTATAATAAAAATAAAGTAAATGAGACAAGAGAATTGGTGACGCGGAAAACCCCTAAAAATGGGTAAAAACCGCGGACGAGTGTGAGTCATCGTGCACTATGGACGTCAATCAGGGACGTCGTCCTTTATAACAAGTGTTACAAGTGTAATACAATGTAAAACAATACGATAAAGTAAAGTCGGTCGTGCGTCGTGTGTAATTAGACTTCAGTTGTGCGTCGCGCGACAAAAGGCAGTAGGCTTTATGAATTTTGAGAAAGACTGAATGAGCTTGAGAACGTAATTAGTGATCTTGTAAGGTCTGAGAATCAGATGATCCAAATGTGAGGTTACATCTTTATATTTATACTGTTTGGCAAGTCTTGAATGCGTATGACCGTTTTGATATTGAAGATAGTGTCCGTTATGCATGTTGTTATTGATGATGACTTCCGTTACAATCTTTAGTCATGAATGTCTTTGAATTCTGCATAAAACATGATATAACGTATGTAGCAGGTTAGTAACTGAAATCAGGTCGCACGACAGAATTTGTCAGACGGGTTACTGGTTGTTTAGTCAAGGTCGCCCAAAGGAAGGGCGTCGCTTATCTCTCTGGTCGTGCGACAATGAACTGTTAGAATTTCTACCCAAACAGTATTGTTGGTGGAAATGATTGAATAAGGTCGTAAGTTACTCTTGAGGTAATACGAGCAATCTAAGGTTGGGAGGCAACCGATATTTAATGATTAAAAAAATAATTAATCAGGGACTCAACGTTCATCCTGACGTCGGTGAAATATATTGAACGTTGAGATTTAGTTTGTAACGGCACGTTATGAGAAACGTAGCGACAACCTAAACCGGAATGTAATCGGGCACGTATATGAGGTGAAGTTTCATGAAGGCATTCCTTTTGGATAGTAAATCAATCGATCTTTCCAAGTATGATGTTGGGTGCTTGGTGGTTCGAAATCTCTTTTAAGGTTGGGAGGATTGTAACACCCCGATTTTCGAGAGGTATCAATTTAAGTTAATACAGGAACCTATATATTAAGAAAAAATAAGATATTTGATTTTGGGCTTGAATCCATGATTTTATAGTCTTGATAGATGAAGTATTCAATTACGGGTCCAACGGTTCTTTCTGAAGCGAAATCGGAGCTAAAACGAAGAAGTTATGGCTAAAACAGTGTTCGGTACGTGCTCGGCTATAGTGCCCGACGATTGTGACATTGTCACTATAGCCTGTCACAATCGCCAGAGTCCAAACACTCTCGTTACAATCTCAGCGATTGTGCCTGGCGATTGTGACATTGTCACTATAGCCTGGCACAATAGCCTGGAGTATCAGAGTGCATAAATCGCGATTTTCAGCCTCATTCTTCATTTCTTCATAACTCTCTCATTTCAACTCCGTTTTTGGCGATTCAACTTGCTATGGTTTTGTATTTGAGAGATTTTCAAGGATAGATTGTTAGTTTTGGGAAGATTCAAGAGTATTTGGTGGTGGATTGGAAGCAAAGGTCAAGAGTTCATCATCATCACCTCCATCTTCAAGAATTTTTGGGTTTTCTAGGTTTTCATCAAAACATGAGTGGTAAGTGTATCCCTTCCATTTCTAAACCATGAAATAAGTTATAAATGCTCCATTGATGGTTTCCTAGTGTTTGATTTCTCTAAATTTCGGTTTGGATAATTTTGGGAGTTTTGGGTCAAAATTAGGGTTTTGCCCAAAATAGAGATTTTGATGATTAAGTGTTTGGGGAACAATTATTTTATGGTGGAATATGTATATTTATGGTTGGAACCTTGTGGATCTAGGTTTTGGAAGATTTGGTTTGATGAACCAAGTTTCTTCAAGGAAAGCTATAAGTGGGTAAAATCTAGATTTAGTCTAAATCTAGCAAGGTGAGTTTACTAAGCTTTTGTTAAAACTGGATACACATCATATTTGCTTATTTGTTGTTATTATCACATATTTGCTAAAAATGGTCATCTTTACGGGTTTAAGTATTTGATGGTATTTCCATGAGATTATGTGAGATATATGTATATGAAGTATCATCCCATGATTTACTCTATGTTGTGTAATTATTTGGGGATTTCCACTATGTGTGTCTCAATGGGTATTTGACATGAAAAAGGAATATATGTTTGGTATATTATGATGATTTCATTTAGAATATACTCTTGGTGATATTGTATCTACAACGTGGTTATGTGGATATTTAAGTCTTATGTTGGACTCATGCTATGAGGAGGGTGATATTGCACCCACGGTTGGTATTGAATTATATTTGGTTGAAATATACCTAAGGACCTCCTATATGCATTATGTTGGACGAACCAAGGCAAGTTCACTAGGAGGATGTAGTCTTGGGGCGCCACCGGGATGGTATGTGCCTAGACCTCCGCCACTCGAAAAGTTTCCTTTACGGTCTGATCTTCGGGTGTGTCGGGCCTTTGGGGTGTTCCTTATTAAGGGCATCAAGGTGCATCGACTCTTTGGAGTGGAATTGATTGGTGCTATGGGACTCCCCCGTTGACTCCATACATGTTGAAATTTGGTTAACTGCTGATAAGAGTCATGAATGTTCTACCATGTTATTTCTTGTTCAACTCACTAGGCTTTTTGGCCTAACACTTGTTTGGTGTCGATGTGTATCTCAGGTTTTAGCGGCATCGGTTCTAAGTTGGCATAGTGCTTGGGTGAGAGATTTGGGAATATTGCATTTGGACTTACTTTTGGTAGGAGAACCTTTGGGTTTATAAATGACACCCTTATTTGTAATCTCTTTTCTAGTTATGGAAATTAGATTATTTGGTTGTTATTTATTGTCCGTTTAATTGGGACTGTATTTAAACAGGTTTGTGTACTTTCCCCATTGTTGGGAGGCTCTTGCTATGGCAATTTTAAATACCGCATGTCCGTTTTTCGGACTTTTGTTATCCCTATTTTTAGGGTGTTACAGTCGGGCCCAGACCATTAAATGCAACATATCCGACTTTTCATCTCATTTCTCAATTTAAAGCTATTTTAGGTGAAATTTTTTTGGAGCAAAAAGGTAGGGTTCTTTCTCTCTTCATTCAATACTACTAGGAGGTTCCTCATATGCATTTATGGTTTTGGTATAGGGTTGTTTGACTTGAGTAGGAGATCTTAGTGATTGAAGCTTCAAGTACCATCTCTCCCCTAAGTTCATCCACTACATAGGTTTTGTGTACAACCCTAATAGGGTGAGTTCATTCGTATTTTATAAACTTTATACATGTTAAAATGTGAGACTTAACCTCCCAAATATCTCCACACTAATTATTTTTTGATTTAGACGAGTTTCATCAAAACCCAATTCTGGAGATTTTAGGGTTTACTTGGATGATTATGCTTGCAAATATAAATAATTGATGTTCTTGGTTTACTTGTGGGTTACATACTTATAGAACATACTATCTTCATTTTATGAATTTAAGCACCTTGGGTCAAAACTAGGGTTTTGAAATAACGGGATATTTCGGATGAAAACTTGTGGGAATGGAGTTTTTATGTTGAGACAATGTTCAAATGGATGTTTTGGAAATTGTAGAACTTTATAAGGATTTATTTGGAAACTTGGTTATGCTATTGATGGCATCCTATTTGTTTTGAGAATCTTGATGAAAGAATTTGTTATAGGAATTCAATGGTATTTGATTAATTTGGAATTTGTTATAGGAATTCAATGTAGACATGATTCTATGATTTAAGACATTTTAATTATACTGTTTTTTTAAAGTTTCTTAGTGATCAAGGACATTGAATAAAAAAGATGGATGATCAATATGAACATAGTGGCAATTAACATAAACATAGTGGCAGTCAACATACATGAACGTACACTCAATGTTCATTAGTGAACACTTTTCACATTGACAATGTGTTCATTGGTGAATATTGTTCATCAATCACACATACTTAGGGGCTGTTTGGTTGGTTTTCCATTAAGTTCTGTATGGATAAAGTTGTATGTGTGGATTGATCTGTCTGTATAGATTTAGAAGGTTTTAATTTGAGAGTGTTTTTTCATAGATAGAAGGAACGTGTTTTTTAATGAGAGGGACTGGTTTGGAAAAAAACTTGGCTTTCTGCATAAAGCTCCCCCTTGAAATCTTACTGAATAAGCCACTTTCTATATCCTTAAGTCACTACCAAACAGTCATATATAGCTAACTGAATAAGTTGTGAGTCTCATTAAGCTGGAAACAAACAGGACCTTACACATTCATGTATGTGTTCACTAATTAACATGTTCACATATGCCATATATTTATTGGTGAAGATTGTTCATAAGTTATCAATTTCATATATGATAAATGTTACATGTTGAACATTGTTCATATATGACAATTGTTCATCAGTTCACACAATTCATAAGTTACATATTAAGCATCCGTAATCTTTAATTGATGTCGGTTACAAGATGATAGAGTAATTTCCAGAAAAGTAACTTACACAGAGATTGACGTTACAAAAATCTTTATGATATTTTCCAAATATACCCATGTTCACAAGTGTTCATCTATGTCTATAACGCATATTATTTTAATTTATTACAAAATATCATAATGAATGTAAACCATAGATTTCCAAGATAAAGGGCTAAGATTGGTAGGGGTGTGCAGAAAGTCAACCGATCCAATTAGAACCGACCGACAATGATCGGATATCCAATTGTAATTGGATCGGATCGAAAATTTCAACATCCAATTCAGATCGGTCGGTTCTTGGATGACAATCCAGAATCGACGACAACCGAACCGAATCGAACCGATGTACCATCCAGTAAACAACCGACCAAACCGAACCGAGGTACCATCCAATAAAAACTGACCAATTAATAATTAATATAAAATTATATTGTTTATTTATATATTTATAATATTATTTAATTAATTTAAAACTTTAAGGTTTTTAACAATTCATGTGAGCGACAGTACCACCGTAGCAGAAGCATCGTCGGCGCACCAACGTAGCAGAAGAAAGGCCAGCACCACCGTAGCAGCAGCAGGACCATCGCAAGGCCAGCACCACCACCGACCACTCCCAAGTCCGATTAGCAGCTCTATACTCTCTCCTCTCGATTAATAACTCTCTAAAACGGCTTCTACTTCAAGCTCGGTAAGTTGTTAAAAGTTATAACTTTAGGTAATTAGTTTGTCTCTGATTTTTCCTTTTAGACCAATTATTTCTATGAAATATGAATACTAATATGCTATTTTAAGTTAGTTGCATTTATTTGCATTTTTTGTCATAGAGAACAGGGGTGTGTGGTTGTCTGTGTGCTACTGTTAGTGCAAAAAAGAGCAGATGGCTTGATTATTTGCATTTTTTGTCATAGAGAACAGGGGTGTGTGGTTGTGTCTGTGCGCTACTGTTAGTGAAAAAAAGAGAGCAGATGGCTTGATTATTTACATTTTTTGTCATAGAGAACAGGGGTGTGTGGTTGTGTCTGTGTGCTACTGTTAGTGCAAAAAGAAAAAAAAAACAGATGGCTGGGTATAGTGCTACTATTAGTGCAAGTTTGCTATTATATTTTGTCTAAATTAATATCGACATATATGGTTACTTGATTTATATAATAACTTCATATTGTCTAAATTAATATCGACAGATGGCTTCTACTGCGAATGTCATTGAACCTACATCTCTCATCGATGAAGAAGATCCCGGGATTGAGCATACATATAACAAAGAAAATGTGCCCATTCATGGTGATGAAAGTGCAACACCACCGTCCAATATGCCTACCCGATGACACCCAAGGAACTCAAAAGCCAAGGTCGACTCGGGCGCCATCTAAGATTTGGAACACTTTACAAAGGTATGTGATACTAAAGGTACCGAAAAAGCTAAATGCAACTATTACGGTAGTCAATACGCATGTGGTAGTAAAAAGAATGGTACAAGTAATTTGTTAAATCACATCAATATCCAATGTAAGAAGTTTCCCGAAAGAGGTGACCAGAAAGGTTCTTTCCATGATTGCTCAAGATATATTTGCTATTCCCATATCGACAGTTGCATCAGAGTCGGTCTTTTCTATCGGTGGCCGTGTTATCGATCCATATAGGATTTGTTTGAATCCTAAAACGGTACAAGCATTAATTTGTACCCAAAATTGGATCCAACAAAAAATATCCTTTGATGTTGATGCCACAAATGAAGAAGTTGAAGCGTTGGAAGCCGGTAAGTAAATATGTGTGTGTGTGTGTGTGTATATATATATCCATTTACTTTATAAGTGTTTAGTTATGCTATATATATTAATATAATAATTTTGTTTTATACTTTTTAATTTTGTAGAAATGTTGGTTGGAGATGGAGAAATAAGAATGGATTGAGATGTTGCAGTCTTGCGGTTGTGGACAACGTTTATTTTTTCTTCTTGCTTGCTTAATGTTTCCACTTTCCAATATGTATGGGTGAAACTTGGTGATTGTATGTTTTAGATTTTAGTACTAGTTATTGAACGGATGAAATTAAAAATTATGGAATATTATATGAAATTATGAATTGTTGTAGATTGGATTTAAAACATTAGATGGATCTCATCCGATCATCCATTGGATATCGGATGGATACAATCCGATCACCCTTTGGATATCGGATGGATCCAATCCGATCATCCATTGGATGTCGGCTGGATCCAATCCGATCATCCATTGATTGGATCCAATTCGATCCAATGGACATCAATAAAAATATCCAATGGATGGAACTGAACCGATCCAATCATCCATTTGATTGAAAAAATCCAACATCCAATGGATGATTTGATCGGTTCGGTTGGAAAAATCCAACATCCAATTGATGATTGTATCGGTTCGGTTGGGCTCACATCCATTGGATGTCAATCGATGAACACCCCTAAAGATTGGTTCACAAAGTTAACACCAGTTATTGGGTTGACAAAAGAACCAACCCATATATATATATATATATATATATATATATATATATATATATATATATATATATCTAATATATATATATATATATGACGGTAATTAAATGTGAAAAATGTTGAGAACCTTAATAACCAATCTCAATCATCTAATCACTTCAATCTAACAACCTTAATTAATGTTCCATTTATAATTAAGGAAGAACATGATGATAAATTTTCTTTTTCTTGATTATTTCCCACTTCCCTTTTTTATTGATATCAAAATTTAAAATCAATTATTATTTTATTTTAATTCAATCTTATACGATGTAATTTATATGTAATAATAAGATTTTTTAATTTTTATTAATTGATATTAATCTTTTATATTTCATTAGTTGATTGTATTATTAATTTAATTTTTACTCGCTTACTTTCTCACATATACCTTATTTAACGTATAGAAAAGCATACATCTTTATGAAATATATTTGACTATTTTAAATAATAAAGACATCACATGAGAAAAGAAAATATAGTAAATATACAGATATTGTAATTAAAACATCACATGAAATTCTGGAAGCACCTAAGTTTTATTTCACAAATGAATAATACAATGTCGCTAAAGTTAAACAAATTTAGTGTTGTTTGAGATTGTAAAAATAAAACATAGTTGATGTAAAATGTGATATGATAGTGAAACATTAAAGTGTTCTTTCATATTGCGAAACAATATAAAGTCGCTAAAGTGAAACAATAAAATGTTGTTTCACAAGGTGAAACAATGTAGTGTTGTTTCACAATTTTGAAAATAAAAGTTGACGTGAAATGTGATACTAAACACTAAAGTGTTGTTTCATATTGTGAAACAAAATAATGTTGCTAATGTGAAACAATATACTCCTGTTTCACAGAGTGAAACAATGTAGTGTTCTTTATATTGTGAAATAATATAATGTCGATAAAAAGAAACAATAAATTTTTGTTCCACATGGTGAAACAATGTAATGTTGTTTCACAATTTAAAAACAAAACAAAACAAAAAAAAAGTTGACGTGAAATGTGATGTGAAACACTAAACTGTTGTTTCATATTGTGAAACAACACTATGTTGTTAATGTGAAAGAATGCAATGTTGTTTCACATGGTGAAACAATGTAATGTTCTTTCATAATATGAAATAATATTATGTCGCTAAAGTGAAACCATAAATTGATGTTTCACAAGGTGAAATAATGTAGTGTTGTTTCACAATTTGAAAACAAAACAACACAAAAGTTGACGAGAAATGTTGTTTCATATTGTGAAACAACACAATGTTGTTTCACATGGTGAAACAATGTACTGTTGTTTCACAATGTGAAAAGAATTCAAAATGACGTGAAATGTGATGTGGAGTATTAAAATGTTGTTTCACAAGGTGAAGCAACATACAAGTTAAATCACTTTTATTGTTTCATGTAAAAATTGTAATTATTAAGGGAAAAAAAAAATATATATATATATATAATGATACTCGTTTAAACTTAAAGAAAATAAAATGTTCGCTTTTGATATAAATTTTTGGATTTAAAATTTTATTGTAATTAATATAATTTTGATTTGAAAATGAGGTGTTGTTTAATTTAAATTATATAATTTCAATAAGAGATAGAAAGTGAATGAATTTACTTTTACATCTTTTTAAGAGTTATGTTTGTATGTAAATGACACCATCTATGCAAAATGTTACCTCTCAACTCTCACGATTGATTAATCTTGATTATGGTTGAGATTGATTCTTATAATTCTCAACATTTTTGTGGTCCTCACTTGATTTAACCCCTATATATAAGTATTATATAAATACATTTATTTGAAAATCCTCAATCCTAGTAATCTGTACTCATTGTGGAATTTCTAAACCTACTATTGATTTCATCAATCATCTCAATCGATTAAAACCATCCTCGAAATTGATTGTGTGTAATATATATATATATATATATTGCATATAACTATATCCAAACCCAAACGATCCCAACTTGACCGACTCGAACCCGAAGCAATCTAAAATCTGGAACCCAAAATTCAGGGCTAGGTTTTCATATCCGAAATACGATTAGATTTTTGGTGTGTCTATCGAAGCCATGAGACCTGCCCGATGCACATCCCTAGTTCCTATTAATTGTAGTTATCTTTAAAATGGTAACTACCTCACTTGCCCTTCAATTGTGGCAATTGATCATTTTACTCTTCTTCTTCTTCATCCCTCATCTCATTTTTTCTCAACCCAAAAAACACATATATACTGTAAAAATAAACATTGTTTCAATAAACCGATGGTTTCACGTAAATTCATTTAAGAAAATTCACTATATAAATCTCATGTATTCTAAATCAAAACCACAAATCATGATTTTGTACTTGTCTTGTTTCGTAGTCCCATGGGCTTTTATATGGTTTTGGAAACAAGTATCAATTACAATTTTGTTATATGTTATACTACGATTACTTAGTACTCATTTCATAATAAACAAATTAAATGGATGAAAAAAAACCATAATAGCAAAGTCCAAAGGGATGAAAACGATAATGTACTCATTTCATAATAAACAAATTAAATTATAGATCACGACTTCGGGGTCTGAGTTATGGTGAAAATCATATCCCTTACGGTGTACTGAGAGTTGACCAATTTGACTATGTGGCCATTTTAGGCCAATGTCAACCGATTCTAACTTGTTTTATTCGGTTGTCTTTGCATTAGAACCCTTATAATCATGTTTTACTAGTGTTAACATGCTTAATCTATAATTTCATAATACATCATGCATCAATTTCATAAATTTGCTTAATGATCATGATATAAATATTCAAGCATTTGTTTTTAGTTCACATATGACATTAACACCTCAAACCTGATCCCATTTCAGTGCTATTCAATTGTACAACATGTCTTATTATCGATCGGGTAGCATAAAACGTAAGATTGGAATGCTTCTCTTGAACACTCATGTGCATCTCTTGCTCTTCTATCATCTTTAATTAATTTTCTCTCTTTTTTCTTTCCTTCTTTTGTTCTGTTTGCAAATGGTGAAATGAAAATACTGTTGCAACTTACAAACTCCAGTTAAATGCTTCATTTCTACGTATTTTACTATTGTTTCCATTTAACCATCAACCTTCTGTTTTCTTCACCTATCAGCCCTTGAACTCAAATTTCATGTTTTTACTTGCTATCCTTCTTTTGTTCTATCCTTGTTCTTTACTTACTATTTAGGTCTTATGTAATATTTTTTCAATTAAAACTAATATCTAATGACTGATAAACTAATTGTTAGCTGATCAATTAATCATTTTTGGCAAAACTAACTGATAAACTAGTTAAAATTGTAAAATGATAAAAAAAAAATTAATCAATTCTAACATTATATGGTATAATTAAAACAAATTACTACTAATAATAATATATGTTAATTAATACAAACCAATTAGTAAAAAAATACCAAATATGAATTTTACAAAAAAATTAAATTAATTGGTTATTTTAAATAATTGTTACACGTAATATTAATAAAAACGAACCGTATACATCTTAATTAGTTAAATTTTCAAAAAATAGTTTTAAAACAAGTTATTAAAATTTTATTATTATAATTTTTCAAAACCGGCCTTTCCTGGCCCGTAACCGACGGTTAACCGGGACTAACGTGTGACCGAACCGGACTGGATCGGTAGTAACCGGTTGAAGGCCCAAAATTCATAACCGATTAAAAATTTGGCATGATTCGGCGGCCCGGCCCAGCCCGAACCAGGACCGGTTATGGGTTCGATTCGATTTATAAAAAAAATAGTTTTTTTACCATTGGGTAACGATCATATGACCGTTTTTTTGACCTTTTTAACAATTTTTTTGGCTCCTTATTCTCCCTAGAACACTATAAAAAAGTTGGGTGGTGTATAGGGTAAGATACCAAGTTACAAAACGCAAAAAACGCAAACAATTCTCGCTATATTTTGTGATTTCGACTTGTATTCGTTTCTTGCAAGTTCTAATCTCTCAAGTCTCAATTCTCATCAATTTCTATCTTTCTCTTCCAAAATGTCCTGTGAACAACATGACGCATCTAACAAACAAATTGCCCAAGTTTTTGCTGAGCATGGACGAAAGGCTGAAGTTTTGGAACACTTACAACAAGGTGATCCTCACCAATGGGAAAAGAAAGGCGCAATGTAAATGTCCAGGAGCTCTCCTTACTGCGGAAGAAATTCCACCTTAAGGCGACACTCTGATATTTCGTGTCCGTCGTTGAAATCGAGGATCGAGTCATGTCAACCTATACTTGACAATTCCTGTCAAATATGGTCGTATGATATCGACTTGAACCGACAAATGACAACAAAATGTGTCATTCAAACCGGGTTGTTGTTCGGGCATTTCGACAATCCTCACATGACGAAGTTGATCTAAGTCACGTTACAAGTCGGTAAGTTGTCAAACTCTTAAAGTGTATTTGAGTTACCCAAATTTATTTTTTTAAGTTTATTTAAGTATCTTAAAATTTTTATTAAAAAAATATATGTGAAGGACCGATTTTAGGCCCGGCCTGGGACCAAAATCGGGACCGGTTACCCAAAACTGGTTAGCCTTAACCTTAACCAAACCACCGTATAAACCCTTGTACTAGGACTAGTGATGGCCAAAAATCGGGCTCGGGCCAAGCCAGGCCGGGCCAAAACGGGCTTCGGGCCTCTACAGTAAAAATGCAAACCGGGCTAATCAGGTTTCGGGCCGGGTCGGGCCGGGTCGGGCCGGGTTTCACCCGAAAACGTGTGGCCCGGTTAGGCTTGGGTTAAACCGGTTCACTCAAAACCGGGTTGGGCCGGGCCCAAAACCGGGCTGGATCGGGCCTTCGATTTTTTTTTATTTTTTTAATAATTTCTTTATATAATAATTAATTACTAAACTTTAAAAAATAAAAATTGGATTTGATCACTAAAATACACTTTAAAAATACGTTTTCTTTATAATAAATCTCTAAAATACACTTTAAAAATACATTTTATTTATAATTTTAAGTTATAAACTTACAATACATAAATTCTAAGAACCCGAAGGTCCCGCTCCCGAACTCCCACCCTCACCCCATCCCCATGGATTGTATGGATTATAGTATGGATTATACTCTGGATTGTAGTCATCAAGAGTTCCGTACTTTTCCAGTCGATCAACAGCCGTATTATCATCAAGGCGGTCGGTGTCTGGTTCTTCTTAGCATCGTCCTCGGTTACGGTTCCCGGCGTACTTAGTCCTTTGTCCACTTCGTTTTCGGCTAAGTTTAATTCCACATCGTCTATATCCGCCTCCAGACTTGTTTCATGTTGAATTCTTTGTTGGCTATCCAAGTAATCCTTCAAGCATATGCAGCACTCTACCGACTCCGGGGTTAATCTTGACCGACGCTCCGATATGATCCTGCCACTAAGAGAAAAAGCAGACTCCGAAGCTACGGTACTAGCTTGGATTATTAGTATATCAAGGGCAATAGATGCCAAAACCGGGTATTTACCTTTCCACCATTCTAATAAATCTAGTGATTCAACATCGTTGACGGTTGTGGAGGATGCCGCTATAAAATTAGTATGTATGTACATATTGAATTCACTCAAATTATCCCCATCAAATCTAGATTTTTTACTAGATTCATTTAAAACCGAGTTCATTAAATTTGCCATTAAGTCGGACCGGTTTCGCCCACGAGAACTAGAACTAGAACCCGGTGAAAACATTTGAGTTGTAGGGGTTTGTTGGCTTCCTCCCCCATAATTAATTCTATAAATATCAAATAATTTGTGAAAATCACTATTAAATTGTAGTATGCGGTTCCTTGAAAAAGAAGAATTTGTAGCCGTATCCAAACCAAACGCTACACATATTGATTGTATTAAAACTTCGACACCCATAACATTTAAATATGGGTTTAATGTCGCGGCACAAAGAAAACTGAAGGGGATCTCTTTAAAATATTTTAAGAATTTTTCTTTCATTGGTGCTACCACGTTTTGAAAGTTGAAATGTTCTTCGTATTGAGAAATTTTACTTGCCAAAATATATATTTGATTTAAAAGTAAATGGCTTGTTGGATAAAAAATACCGGATAACAGAGTTGTTGCAGTTTTGAAATCGCCCAAAATATCATGTAAGCCTTCAAGCATTTGCCAATCATATTCAGATATCGTATTATCCGGGTATTGAATGTTATAAAATGCTTGAATATATAATTTTTGTCTTAATAAATTATCCATCATTTTGTAAGCCGAATTCCATCGAACCGGCATATTGTTTGGGTAAAAATTCCAACAGTTCATCGTCGTACGACCGGCGATAACCGACCCCTTTCCTTTGAGGAGATCTCGATTAAACGAACAAATATCTGTCCAACAAATTCGGTCGTACGACATGAATTCAGTTACTAACCTGTAACATACGTTATATCATGTTTAATGTAGGATTCAAGAGACATTCATGACCAAAGATTGTAACGGTTGCCATCATAAAAAATAACGGACGTAACAGACGCTATCATCAATATCAAACGGTTATTCTATTAAAGATACGCATTCAAGACTTGCCAACGAAAAATTAGAGTATAAATATGAAGATGTAACCTCACATTCGGACATATGATTCTCAGACCTTACAAGCTCACAAATTACGTTCTCAAGCTCGCTCGGTTTATCTCAAAGTTCATAAGATCCACTGCCGTTTTTCATGTGACGCACGATCGAAGTCTAATTACATACGACGCACGACCGACTTTACTTTATCGTATTGTTTTACGTTTGTAACACTTGTTTTAAAGGACGACGTCCCTAATTGACATCCATAGTGCACGACGACTCACACTCGTCCACGGTTTTTACCCACTTTAAGGGTTTTCCGCGTCACCAATTCTCTCATCTCACTTACTTTATTTTTATTATAGTCGTACGATTATTGTTGTTAATTCCTTTGGTTGGATCAAGCTTCACGTTTACCTTAAATTTTCCTTGGGAGATTTTTGGCATAAACAGTTTGGCGCCCACCGTGGGGCCCCTTCCAAAGAAAATCTTCGATAATCTTACGACGTACTAACGTATTCCTTCGAGTGTTTCTCTTTTTTATTCATTCAGGACAATGCCATTCCAAGGAACTCAAGATCATGTTGTGGCCCAAATGAACATGGAGTTGAATGCTGCTCGTGCCCGTATTGACGCCCTAACAACCCAAGCTCGACAGGCGGCTGAAACCATTGAGCATCTAAGAAACCAGGGTGGAAACAATGTGATGGGGACTACAAATACTTATACCGGTTCTTGGAACGTACCCCCTCCATTACCTAATTATCCTCGTCCACCACCAGTTAATCCTGCGACCTTCATAATCCCAACCATGCCTATGACTTCTATGCCATTCAATGGATATGCCTCTGATTCTTCACAGCCAACTAACTTCAACGGATCAGGTTATGTTCCATTGGGTGTCTTTGGGGGTATCCCAATAGATCCCTTTGCACAAGGTTGAAACTTCTGGAAGAACAGAATGAGCGTGTCTTGTCGATGTTGGCCAAATTGCCGGGGGCAGCAGTTCCAGTTGATGTCGAGCCACGTACAGTTCCAGTTGATGTCGAGCCACGTACAGGATTTCAGGCATCGCCATTCGTTGATGAGATCGCGTTGGTGGACGTCCCAAAGAAATATAGCATCCCGACCTTCACTCCAAAATATTCAGGCGTCATTGATCCGACAAAACATGTCGCCCAATACAAACAACTTATGTGGACTGTCTCGATACCGTATCAGTTTCAAGAAGTCTGTATGTGCAAGAGTTTTGGAGCGACTTTGACTGGAGCAGCGTTACAATGGTTGATCAATCTCAAACCCAAAACCATCGGGTCTTTTGCAGAATTGGTGAACCAATTTACTCAACAATTCGCCAGCAGCCGAAAAATGGAAAAACAAACGAGCGACCTTTATTATGTCGTACAGAAAAATGGAGAGTCCATCCGGGATTATTTTAACCGTTTCAATGCAGAAATGATCAGTATCCGAAATTGCGACATAAAAACAACCATTGAAGCATACAAACGGGGTCTGGATGATAGTTCAGGGTTATATCTTGACCTTACGAAATATCCTCCAGAAACCTTTGAAGACGTACGAGCAAGGACGCTCGCCCATATGAGGGTCGAGGATGACCTCGTTTTCAGAAATAAACATTCAAACGACAGAAAAGGTTTAGGTGTTAAAAAGCCAGACTTCAAACTGAAACCGACCGGTCGATCAGAGCCTGCCCGACAGATTTCAAACGTCAGATTCGAAAAGAAAGGGCCGACGACTTCTAAATCTGTCCAGTATCCTAAGGTGTCATCTTATGGTTTCCCTGGGTCAGACAAAGACGTCGTCGCGTCCCTGAAACAGCTCCAGCAAAACATTCGATGGCCAAAGAAAAGCGATAAGGACAGTGATAAGAAAGACAAAACAAAATGGTGCGATTTCCATGATGACTTCGGTCATGTAACGGATGATTGCATCGCCCTGAAGAAAGAATTGTCCTGGCTTAACTCGAAAGGCTATTTGAAAGAATTGACGGAAAAGAAGGACGTGCGTCCCACATCCCTAGAACATGACAAGGTGATTAATTGTATCACCGGAGGTTCTGATGTCTGTGGGACCACATATTCAACTGCTAAGAGACATGCTAGTCGCGGTCCCGACGACCGACCAATTCCAAAGGAGGCAAGACCTAAGGAAGACGCAGAATTAGAAGCTATGCCCTTGACGTTCGACCAATCAGATCTCGACGACGTACACCAGAAACATCATGACGGACTAATTATCCAATTGAGCATTGGAAATTGCCTGACAAAGAGGATACTCGTCGACGGAGGTAGTTCCGCTAACATTATCTTTTTTGATGCAGTGAAAGCTATGGGGATCGACAAATCCGAGATTACCCGACGCTCGACTACATTCGTTGGATTTAACGGAGGAGCGACAAATACCATGGGAGAAATCACACTACCAGTATATGCTAAAGGAATCAACAGGCAGACGAAGTTCAACGTCGTCGACTGTTCATCAGCTTATAACGTTATCCTTGGGCGACCATGGATCCACGATATGAAAGTCGTAACCTCGACGTACCACCAAACCTTGAAATTCCCTATGCAATGGGGAGTACAGGAGATCAAAGGCGAAAGAAAAGTCTCTAGGGAATGTTACAAAGTCTCTTTGAAGCCCCCGAAGCAGACAGTATAGCAATTACAGAATCAAGACATTTCTGGAACTGACGACGATTATCGCTTGGAAGTTGTCGTCCTAAACCAGTATAAGCCTGATCAGATGGTCTACATAGGTTCGACACTTGATCCATCCTTCAAAGATAGATTAATTTCTTTTTTGTAGGATCATTATGATTGCTTCGCATGGACGCACGAAGACATGGTGGGTATCGATCCGAGTATTATTTCTCATAAACTCAACGTCGATCCATCCTTTAAACCCGTTCAACAGAAAAGACGAAGTTGATAATTTACTTAAAACAGGAAATAAAGTTATCAACGACGAAGTTGATAATTTACTTAAAACAGGAAAGATACGAGAAGTCAAATATCCAGATTGGCTCGCCAACGTTGTTGATGTCCAAAAGAAAAATGGCAAATGGAGAGTATGCATTGATTTCACAGACCTTAACAAGGCCTGTCCAAAAGATCCATTTCCGTTACCACACATCGATTCTATGGTCGATGCTACAGCTGGACATGAATTGCTCACCTTCATGGATGCATATTCTGGATATAACCAGATATTGATGCATTCCGATGATCAAATAAAAACGCCTTTCATGACAGATAAAGGTATTTATTGTTATAAAGTAATTCCTTTCGGTCTTAAGAATGCAGGTTCGACGTATCAACGGTTAGTGAATATGATGTTCAAAGAACATTTGGGCGACACTATGGAGGTATACATCGATGACATGCTCGTTAAATCGAAACATATGGACGATCATATAGGACATTTGAAGCAGTCGTTCGACATTTTGCGTAAATACAAAATGAAGTTGAATCCGACAAAATGTTCTTTTGGAGTTCGAGCTGGCAAATTTCTCGGTTATATGGTCACACGACGAGGAATTGAAGCTAACCCAGATCAAATTAAAGCGATTATCGAGCTAAAATCGCCCAGAAATTTTAAAGGAGTCCAACGCCTAACAGGATGTATAGCAGCCTTAAACAGATTCATCTCTCGGTCGTCCGACAGATGTCACATCTTCTACAATGTCCTGCGAAAAAACAAAGGATTCGATTGGACTGATAAGCACGAGGAGGCATTGAAACAACTCAAGGAGTACATGACATCACCTCCCTTCCTCTCCAAACCTGAGAAAGGTAAAGTTCTTCAACTTTATCTAGCCGTCAGTACTAATTCGGTGAGTGTAGTCCTTGTACGAGAAACCGACGGACGACAATTGTCAATCTACTATGTAAGTAAAACTCTATTAGACGTTGAAACCAGGTACTCGTCTATAGAAAAACTTTTGCTTTCGTTAGTTATGGCTGCTAAGAAGTTACGGCATTATTTTGAATCGCATCCTATAACTGTTGTAACTAACTTTCCATTGAAATCTGTGTTAAGAAAACCCGAGTTAACAGGACGATTAGCTAATTGGAGCATCTACCTCAGTAATTATGATCTGGATTTTAAGCCTAAAACGGCGATAAAATCACAAGTCTTGGCAGATTTTGTTACAGATTTCAGTCCAGAACTAGAAGAAGCGACGACATCCAATGAATTAATTGTGGCGACTTTGCACGACACCACTTGGATGCTCGATGTTGATGGTTCGTCGAACATACGAGGAACAGGCCTGGGTGTCGTCCTACAGTCCCCACAAGGGGGCAAGATAGTGTACTCCATACGGTGCGACTTCAAGGCAACAAATAATGAGGCAGAGTACGAAGCACTGATTGTGGGAATCAAAATTGCTCATGACTTGGGGGCAACACATCTGCATGTCCGAAGCGACTCATCTTTAATCGTTAACCAAATTAATGGAGAGTTCGCAACAAAAGATTCGAGGATGATTGCCTATTATAAAATAGTAAAAGAAGAGGCAAAGAAGTTCAGTCGCTTCATAATTGAGCAGATACCAAGAGATCAGAACACTTAAGCTGATGCACTAGCCAATTTGGGGTAAACACTTAATCAAACGACGTTCGACAGTATCCCAATAGTCCACCTTGTAACACCATCTATCAAAAACGACGATAATACTTTGGTCGCGCCAATTGAAGAAGAAAATTATTGGTCGGAAGACATTAAAAATTATCTAGAGAACAATCAATTGCCTGATGACAGAATGGAAGCCATAAAAGTCAGGTTTAAAGCATCAAGGTACGTTGTGATCAGAGGACAATTATATCGAAGATCTTCAACTGGTTTGAATCTACGATGTATTACCAACAACACGCAAGTCCAGAAAATCTTACGAGACATGCACGACGGTGAATGCGGAAATCACTCAGGAAGTCGTAGTCTAGCCAACAGGATATCACGACAAGGTTATTATTGGCCGACACTAAGGCAAGATGCGATCAGGTATGTACAGACGCGCGACGCATGTCAATGACACGCAGGTATGTCTCATAAACCATCTGAACCCTTACACTCGACTTTAGTCCCATGGCCCTTTATGAAATGGGGAATGGATATCGTCGGAAAACTACCACCTGCCCCCGGGCAAAAGGTATTTCTTCTAGTTTTAACAGATTATTTCTCTAAATGGATAGAAGCAGCAGCTTTTTCCCAGGTTCGGGACAAAGAAGTCGTTTCTTTTATCCAAACTAACATCATTTGCAGGTTTGGAATTCCGTCCGAAATAACATGCGACAATGGGACACAATTCATCAGTGATCGGACGAGAAAATTCTGTGAAGAAAGGAACATTAAGTTGGTAACGTCGATACCTCGATACCCACAGTCGAATGGCCTTGCCGAGTCAAGTAATAAAACTATCATCAATTCGATCAAGAAAAGACTCAAACCTGCCAAAGGAAAATGGGTAGAAGAATTACCTTCCGTTCTATGGGCCAATCGTACAACACCACGTACGTCCACAGGACAAACCCCCTTTTCATTAGTCTACGGATGTGAAGCTGTGTTACCAATTGAGGTACGACTACCAACTTCGAGACATATGTCCGTCGAACATAACTTGGTTGACCTGAGCTATGACCTCGACACTTTAGAAGAACTTAGAGAAACAACACACATCCGCATGGCATCGTAGAAACAAGCGGTCGAGCGACATTTCAACAAAAATGTCCAAATTAAAGTTTTCCAAGAAGGTGACTATGTCTTACGTCGAGTGTTCCAAAACACTCAGGAACTCAACGCAGGTAAACTTTCCACTAAGTGGGAAGGCCCTTATCAAATCTCTGGCGTCGTGGGTAAAGGAGCTTATAAGATCCAAACCCTTGATGGTCAAGATACCCCACGAAGTTGGAATGCAGTTCATTTAAAGAGGTATTTCTTTTAAATTCTGAATTCGTTTCCTTGGATTATTTCTTTAAAAGATTACTAACTTAAGCATCGGACGGTCGTTGGTCAAACCAACGACCACCCCGCTAACATTGATCTTCGCAGGGACGCACGACTTAGTTAAGATTTTTATGTCGAGTAATACCCAAACGATCGCATGTATATGGTTGACTGTAATTATTGATAAAGGTTAAATTTTTTACATTTGACTTCCGATACTTATATTCGAAAATCATTATTACAATTGCACTTGTTCGATAGTAAATCTCGTTTGATTTCATTATAGCATGTTAATGAATGATGATTTGGTCGAACGTATACTATACTTATATTTTAAAATTACTCGATGTATGATAAGAGATAGGTTTGACAAAGAAAAGCAAATAACAAACATCAATGAACAAAAGAGACTTTGTCAATAAAAGAGAAAGTTACAAAGTTAAGGGACGACCATAGATTGCCGACCCCTAGATGATAAATCCAAAAAAGCTAAGAAGAAGGAACATCAGATTGTTCCTGTACGACATCAGTCTCTGCTGCTGCCGCCTCTTCTCCACCGTCACTTCCCTCTAATTCATCGTCTTCGTCAAGGTCCCTTTCAGTCCCCACGGTGTCAAGATAGGTCTTGAGCTCCTCAGCGGCCGACGCCATAAGATTTTTCCCAGTCAAATGATGCCTCATCAAGGCAGCCCGAGCCGTGAAGCAAGAAAAGGCTTCGATTTGCCTATTCTCAGTCTCCAGGTCCTTGACGTCGCCTTCCAGCTCATCGACCCTCTTTTTGAGGGACGCGACTTCATCAGCAGAAGTAGCAGTAGCAGTGGCGACTTTAATCTTCTCGACCTCCAATCTGGTCGACGACGCCTCAAACTCAAGGATATGATCCCTAAGCTTAACCTTCTCACGATCCGAAATCTCTAGTAGACTTCGGGCATCGGAGAGCTCAGACTTAAGGCCCTCGACCTTTGCTTTCTCAGCTTCCACCGCCTCCAAGGTGACTTTCTCCCTTTCAAGAGCCTCATCGGCCCTTTTCTTAACTTCAGGGAAGGACGTCCTAAGACCTTCCATCTGAGCGAAGAAGCTCAGACAGGCTTGGAAAGCCTGCACGACAGCAAAGAAAGAGTTAATAATAAGAAAAATAATGAAGGGAATAACGAATAAGTAAGACGTACCATGAAAGAAAGACCAGCGGCGTGCGCCCCAGTGTCCTCGACCCGAGACTCCTTGTATCGGTCGTAGAAGGTCGGGAGAAGGAATTTTCCCAAGTGTGGAAAAATGACGTCCCTCTCGAGGACGTCATTTGCCATAAAGTCAGAAGGGAGAGTGACTTTAAAGGTCGTCTCTCCCACTTTTTCCTTGTTCTTTTCCTCACCCTTGGAGGAGGAAGAAGGTGCAAGGAAAGGCTTATTAACGCCCGACACCCCCGACATTGGAGTGTCCTTCGTCACCTGAGTCGAGCCTCCGAGC
This sequence comes from Arctium minus, assembly GCA_954870635.1. Lineage (NCBI taxonomy): Eukaryota > Viridiplantae > Streptophyta > Magnoliopsida > Asterales > Asteraceae > Arctium > Arctium minus. Next base: position 123,628,900 of record OX941082.1, read on the forward strand.
TCGACCCCAGCAACGGTTCCTTTCGATGGTATCGCCCCTGCAAGGGACGACAGAGCATCGTCGCCCGTCTTCTTGTGTGAAGACCTAGGTTTGCCTCGAACACGTCTGAGGTCTACTCCCGTAGAAGGGGCAGACCTCTTCCTCGACTTTTCCCTGCCTTGACGAGCAAGCTCCAGTTGCTCAGCTCGCTTAAGGGCAGACGACTTTGCAGCTGCGTCCTCTGAATGAAGAGAGCAAGTTAAAAAAGAAATGACATACGATATAAAAGTAAAAAGTATTGGCGAACGACTTACCGGTCATTTCTTCTTCTCTTTCTTCTTCCTCTCTTCTTCCTGACGAGAACCCTCAACGGACGTCTCTTCGGCTACGAAAACAACCTCGTCCTCGTCGTCGTTTGACCGAACAGAAAACGAACGATCGACAATATTCCTCTCCAAGATCCTTTGAATCTTGTTGAGAGAATCTCTATTTGGCTTCACTTTAGTGAAGTCAATTACTGCCAAAAAAAGAAAGAAATCATTAGTATATATTAAAAACGCACGACAAAAACGCACGACAAAGCAGTTAGCCTACCCGATTCGTTCCATCCGGACGACAACCATTGGTTGTCTTCATCGTTCACAGACGTCACTTGGAGGAAAACGTATTGACATTTCCAACCACGATCGTTCACCGCGGTATTATGCACCAATACGTTATCTCCCTTCGATCGAGGGAATAGGCTGTACCGGTGATAATTATCCGGTCGAACGCTATAAGCAGTCAGGAGGTCGTTCACATTGAACGGAACCTCCCAATCGGCCGTAAGACGCTCGACAACCTGGACAATCCGCCAGAATTGAGGCATTAACTGTCCAGGCGTCAAGTCAAATGCATCCAAAAACGCCCTGACCAAAGGGCTAAATGGCCAAGTAAAACCTATTTTGAAGGGATACTCGTATAAAACACAGTACCCCTTCGGAACCTCATCCGGCTTTAAGTCTTCCGGAGTCATCAGATTGATTCCATCTGGAATCCTGGCTAATTTTTGAAAATAATCTAGGTTTTCTTCTTCCCTATATATACTCACAGGCTCGCTCGACATCTGAAAATCAGGGATATTTAGAGTCGCACGCCAATAACTAAGAATATCTTAAGCTTTCCTAGGCTTTCTAGCTATGGACTTCCTATGCATATAACCGACACAAAAGGAGAACAAGAAATTGTACCTTAAATAGACTTCTAAACCTCGAATTTAGAATGGAGAGGATTCTGATTGCTCGGAAAGTAAATCTCGCCGGAGGTATAAGGTATTAAAAAAAAGGTAAGCGTAAAGAAGGAAAGGATTGAAGACAATCCCTATTTATACTGAAAATTGGAAACTGAATCGCCAGAAAATCGAATCGCCAATCGCCAATTGACACGTGTCGTCCGTGTCAGGCGAACCACTTGAGTGCATCTCTCGAATGCATGACACCTGTCCAATATTAGCTGTCTAATCGTTTATTTTGCAGGAAATGACGTCATTGTTCAGCTAGAAACAAACCGATTCGGTTATATTCGAACTACCCGCGTTTCTTTTCTGACACGTATCCTGATTTTAAAATTTAAATTTCAAAAAGTTGCCACTTGAATTTTAAATTTGGGGGCAAACTGTTTGGGTAAAAATTCCAACAGTTCATCGTCGTACGACCGGCGATAACCGACGCCCTTCCTTTGAGGAGATCTCGATTAAACGAACAAATATATGTCCAACAAATTCGGTCGTACGACATGATTTCAGTTACTAACATGTGACATACGTTATATCATGTTTAATGCAGGATTCAAGAGACATTCATGACCAAAGATTGTAACGGTTGCCATCATCAAAAATAACGGACGTAACAGACGCTATAATCAATATCAAACGGTTATTCTATTAAAGATACGCATTCAAGACTTTCCAACGGAAAATTAGAGTATAAATATGAAGATGGAACCTCACATTCGGACATATGATTCTCAGACCTGACAAGCTCATAAATTACGTTCTCAAGCTTGCTCAGTTTCTCTCGAAGTTCATAAGATCCACTGCCGTTTTTCATGTGACGCACGATCGAAGTCTAATTACATACGACGCACGATCAACTTTACTTTATCGTATTGTTTTACGTTTGTAACACTTGTTTTAAAGGACGACGTCCCTAATTGACGTCCATAGTGCACGACGACTCACACTCGTCCACGGTTTTTACCCACTTTAAGGGTTTTCCGCGTCACCAATTCTCTCGTCTCACTTACTTTATTTTTATTATAGTCGTACGATTATTGTTGTTACTTCCTTTGGTTGGATCAAGCTTCACGTTTACCTTAAATTTTCCTTGGCAGATTTTTGGCATAAACACATATCGTGTGCCGGTCTCAAAGCTTTAAAACCGACATCTTTGCTATATTTTATATATGCTTGTTGCATACTTTTACCTTTTGTGAAAATCCGGCGTAACATAAGCCTAAACTTAGTTAAAGAATGTTTACATACTACTAAGCCGTCTTGAACGTCTAGATTTATTATGTGTACGCAACAACGTGTATGTAATAATTTTCCATTTAAAATAGGGGATAAAACCAACTTTAATTTGTCCACACATAACGTATTATTACTAGCATTATCAAACGAAATACTAATAACCTTATTACTTAAATTATAATATTCAATATTTCTCATAATTATACTAAATTGATGCTCACCCGAATGTGGCGAACCAATGTGCTCAAACGTGATTACACGTTTGCATAATTGCCACAATTGCGGCATAATCCAATGTGCCGTTATGCATATATAAGATTGTGGCAATCCGAATGGTGCGCTCCATATATCACACGTTAAAGAAATGTTGTTGGATAATGATAAAAACATTTGTCGCGTATCTTTTTTGGCCATTTTCCAAAGTTTTATAGCATCACGTCTAAGAGTTTGACGACTTACCGAACCCACGTAGCGTGGTTGGAGCGAGAGTTTGATCATGTTTGTAATTTGAGGATTGTCGAAATGTCCGAACGGCAACCCCACGTGAATGACACATTTCATTTGCATTTCTCGGGCCAATGCGGCATCATACGACCATAATTGACCGGAATTGTCAAGTATGGGTTGATTTAGAGCGTCACCTGATTTCAACTTCTTGCACGAAGACTCGTGGTGGCGCTTTAATGTGGTATTTGCAGCCGCCGCTAGGAGATCTCCACACCGTTTGCATTGCACTTTTTTTGTACCGTCGGGGAGCATCACCATGTTGTAATGGTTCCAAATCGGTGCTTTTCGTCCATGCTCGGCAATAACTTGGTAATTTTGTTCGGCCATTTTGAGAGTAGAGATTTGAGACTTGAGAGTAGAGACTAGAGAGTAGAGAACTAGAGATATTAGACTAGAACTTGCGAGAAACGAATATAGCGAGAACCGATAAATGAGAATTGTATGTGTTTTTTGCGTTTTGTAAGTTGGTGTCACTATCTATAACCAACACAAGTATTTATATGGGTTTGCTGATTTGGTTTTGTTTGGCAAATTGCTGTGAATCATAACAATGACATCATTTGTCCTTTTTAAGTTTTTCCAATGGTTTTTTGGTGTTATGCAGGCTCAGGCTGCCGGTCGAGGAAGTGCGACTCCTGGTAGAGGTAGGTGATTTATCTCTGAACTAAAATCAAATGTATTATATGGTGGAAATGGTCGTGGGTGCATGACCGGTGGTGGAAGTGGGCGTGGTGGTCGTGGGTGCATGACCGGTGGTGGAAGTGGGCGTGGGTGCAGGCGCGAAGGTCGGGGGTGCGGCGGTCTGGGTTCTCGATCATTACCGTCTGATTGGGGTTGTTTGCAACTCGCAAACTCCACCCTCTCGACTGTTGTTTTTTTGTAGTTTCATTTGGTCCCCCTTGTTTGGTTGATTTAAATCGGCCGAAATAAATCTGGCCTCATTGTACTTGCCGACGAAATTCTTCGGTTATGATTCAAGTCGCTGCTCCAAGGGGTCTAACGAGAGGGATATCGAGGAAAAGTAAAAAAAATTGGATTATTAAGAAACATGTAAAAATTTGAAAAAATTGTATAAAATATGCCAAATTTGAGACATCAATTTAAATATATGAAAAGATAGTTACTTTAATCATGTAGTTATTTTATATTATTTATTTAAATATGAGTACTTTAAATATATTAATAAACAAAGCCGATTAATAAATAAGAACCGATTTAATACGAAATTTTTATAAAATTCTACAAAATTAAAACTTATTAAATAGTAAACTTTTGAAAAAACAGGTAGTGCAGTTACGATCTATGACAAAAACCTCTCCACATAAACTCATGAAAAAATTGGGCGGAACCGAAAAAAAACTAAATTGTTTGTTTACACAAAAACCATGACAGGTAGTTTGTTTACTTTTGAAAATATAGGTAGTGCAGTTACGATCTATGACAAAAACCTCTCCACATAAACAAAAATTTCAAAAAAAAAAAAAAACTTAAAAATAAGTTAGTTTACAGTTACAAAACTAAATTGTTTGATACCGGAACCGAATTTCACATTTTACTATTGAAAAGCCTTGACATACATTAAATGATACACAATTCACGAATTATTAAAAACTTAACATTTAAATTAACAATTCATATAATCATATAAAATCTTCATTATTTTTTACAACATTAAACCAAAAATATAAATTATTTAACTCTTTCCCTTCCCGCCAAAATGAAAAGCAAAAAAGTTACATATAAGTCCACCAAGATTAAAGTTCTTACACTTTACGTCCTCTTATTTTTGCTTCCTAGCAACAAGCAGCAATAAAACAGAACCCTAAAGAAGAATCCCCAAGCCACTGTTACCCACAAGCAACTCCACTTGCTCAGATCAGTTATTCCTTGCTGCTTCAATATATCGACGCCGGTGGTCAGGCAAGTGCTGCCGCTGATATTCACACCCAACGATCCACTCATACTCTGTAGCAGCTTCGATTTCACGGCGTCATCCACGGCGGCGAGAGGGCTGTTGTCGAAGATCTGAGTTCCTCTGATGAAACATTTGACAGGATCGTCGAATTCGTTTTGTAGAACAGCTTCGTAAGGGTATTTCACCAGTGACATGTAGTGAAACCAGATCCAGTAATTAGGGATTCGATCGCGAGTGATGAAGAATCCGCTGAAGAGAAGGAAGTAAGCTAGAATCGCGACGACGATGGTGTAGCCGAGCATGACGTGAGGGACGACGCCGGAGAGAAACGTGACGAACGAGCTGCCGGCCCAAAACGAGGCGAGGATTACGAAGAAGTAGAAGAGGAAACCGGAAACACCGCCGGCGAGTCCCACCGCCCAGAAAGTGATGGCGGCGAATGCGAGTGAGAGGAAGATGAGAGATGGAATTGCGACGAGTGAGTGGGAAAGTACATATGAAGATCGCCGGTAGGCGTTGTAGGCGGTTTCTCGCATGAATATGTAACGCTCTTGGAGGAAGACCGGCAAGGCGTCGGCGCAGGTGTAGAAGGTTGTGGACATGGCGAATGCGAAGAAACCTAATCGTTCCTGAACGCCTCTTGGGGAACTATCGAGGTTCCAGAACACGGTGGCGAGTATGAAACCGGTAACTGTTACCGCTGCTAATCGGATACCGAATAGCTCCGGCATTCTCCGTGAGTTCGTGAAAGATCGTTTCGATAAAACCGCCATTTCCATCCACATTGGATTGGCAAAGGTTGGGACCATAGAGGTCGGGTTAGTGCCGTTGTTGGCGCCGGCTCCGGAGACTAATTTTCCTCTTGAGATGCTTGCGCTGATTGCTTCTTTTAGGGTTAAGCCATGGGTGGGGGTTTCGTTGCCGGTGGTTATGGTGTTGTGAGATCGCTTTAGGTTTTGCCAGGTTTTGTTGAATTCGACGAGGCTTCTGGTTCCTCCGGGAGTACCTTCGAGTTCTCTGATCAAATCGAGTGCGAATTCCGTCCGATTCTCCTTATCGGGAATCGGATGGCCGAAATCGGAGAAGAACAACGGCAGATCTGACGGAGATCCGTTGTAGACGGTTTGTCCACGGGAAAGGAACAATAGGCGGTCGAGTAATCCGAGAAGACGGTAGCTCGGCTGGTGTACGGACATTATCACGATGCTACCGCTCTGTGCAATCCGTTGCAAAACCTTCACCACCATGTAAGCACTGGTTGAGTCAAGTCCTGACGTCGGCTCGTCTAGAAACAGGATAATCGGATCGTGAATGATGTCGATTCCGATCGAGACTCGTCGACGTTCTCCGCCTGAAACTCCTCTGTGACCTTCATCTCCGATGACTGTTTTGGCGGCGTTTCGGAGCCCTAATTGATCAATTAGCGCTTGTACTCTCAGCTTCTTTTTAGATTTCGAGAATGTTCGAGGGAGGCGGAACTCGGCGGCGAACATCAACGTTTCTTCCACGGTTAACATCGGGAATAACAGATCGTCCTGCATCACGTAAGCTGAAATCACCTTGAGCAATCTGGATTCCAATTGCTCGCCGTTCAACGTCACCCTTCCTTTCAAGCTTCCTTTTGCCATCCGATTCGCCAAAGCATCGATCAAAGTTGATTTTCCAGATCCACTGGCACCTAACACCGCCATTAACTCGCCGTCCCTGGCTAGACCGGAGATATCATTCAACAAAACCTTGCTCCTCGAAAACATATTCTCACTTCCAACCGGATCCACCGACGGACCGCCTAACCTCTCCCGGCGACCAAACAAAGCCGGAATCGACATCTTCCTTTTAACTTTCACACTGTACGTCAGATTATCGAACTTCAAAACGAACGGTAACGATCTAGGCTCGCTGCTAGTTTCGCTCATCTCCAAAACACGATGAGCCGGCGTCTCTTCACTATTCGCCTCCTTCCTTATGTCTCCGACGTACTTGAGAAGCTCTCCGAGAGACGGTTGTCCCCGTTCATAAAACGAGTCCATACTATCCACCACGTTCTCCGCCACTATGCGAGCCATGGTTCCACAGCCACCGTCACTCCGGCAATCGGAAAATGAGTATGAGATGGATGAAATTTGGAAGAAGTTGTTTAGAGAAATCTGAGAATGCATGGAGAAGAAGAGTGGGTGTTTATGGTGGTGAGTAGAGGGAGGGTGGTGACCAACGTCGCCTAATATCAAAAGTTTACACGTCTAAAGAAAACAGCAACTGGACACGTGGACGGTTTTCATGGTGGGACATATTTACTTGTTTAAATTAAATATTTTTGTTTGGAAAATATTAATTTTTTTAGGAAGATCTCATACCAGAACTATATCTGTAACTTTTTTACTACTTAAACTTGCGTTTAAATCTCTTTAAAAAACTACATTAATAATAATAAAAGGAATTTAATATTTTATTGGAAGTTTGGTGTGGATGGTAAACTACTATTGCATTTGCATGTAGTTTGCTCAAATGGAAAAAATAAAGGGTGGACACATGCAACAATATTTTATAGTCAACGGTGGATATGGAAAAAAAAAAAAAAATTCAAAATGATAAGCATTGTGATACATAAGAAACCAATATACTCGCATTGTTAAAAGATAATTATTGTTTTTGTCAAAAAGAAAAATGCAATAAACCGTTGGATTGCAAGAGAACAAGTAAAGAATGAAGATAATAAAGAGAAATGACGTAAATATTTTAGTGATGTCTAAAACATTGTCAACGGTAAAATTAGCGAATGATCAAAGATATCATCGATACACTATATATAGACGTCAACACATGACTTAATTCGTCATTTATCGTTAATACAAGATGTCGCTAATTTGTATGCTCATATACAATAATCAAATATGAATTTCTTATGTGTTAAGATCTCTATAGAGCAAATGAGCAATTGGATCATTTTGGACTTTAAGTGGATATTTGATCTTCGTATTTATTTTAATGTTTGATATAACTGTTTATGCCAAAAATCTCCCAAGGAAAATTTAAGATAAATATGGAGCTTGATCCAACCAAAGAAAGTAACAACAATAATCGTACGACTATAACAAAAATAAAGCAAATGAGACGAGAGAATTGGTGACGCGGAAAACCCCTAAAATGGGTAAAAACCGCGGACGAGTGAGAGTCGTCGTGCACTAGGGACGTCAATCAGGGACGTCGTCCTTTAGAACGAGTGTTACAAATGAAATGCAACGTAAAATAGTACAATAAAGTAAAGTCGGTCGTGCGTCGTGTGTAATTAGTCTTTGGTCGTGCGTCGTACGACAAATGACAATGAATCTTATGAACTTCGAGAGAAACTGAGCGAGCTTGAGAACGTAATTTATGAGCTTGTAAGGTCTCCAAATCAGATGTCCCAATGTGAGATTTGAGCTCTATATTTATACTTCATTTTTCCATTTCCCAAGTATTGAATGCGTAAGACCGTTTCTGGTATTGATGACAGCATCTGTTACGCTTATTGTTATTGATGACGATTTCCGTTACATCCTTTGGCTATGAATACCTTTGAATTCTGCATGTAAACATAATGTAACATATATTGTGAGTGAGTAACGGAAATTCAATCGTGCGACATTATTTGCTGGACCAATATTTGATTGTTTAGTCGAAGTCGCCCAAAAAGAAGGGTGTCGGCTATTGTCAATCGTACGACTAAGGCCTGGTGGAATTTTCTACCCAAACAATAACGTTACTTTATGTCTTTAATATCTAGAGCGGATATTATGCGCCATTGATAAACATAAACCTCAAAACTTTTTGTCAACAATTATGATTCGTGTGTAATGATGAAATAATATCTTTCTAATTAATATCTTGGTTACAAAATAACCGCTAATGAATGTCAAAATAAATAACAACCGTTAATCGTTAGATAATCATACACAGTGGCGGATCCAGAAAGATTTATGGTTGGGGTGTCGAATTTTTTTTGAAACCGAATAATTCATCGGAATCAAAACGGTTTCGAGTTATTCGTTTATGTCTTACACGGTTCGTTAAATCGAATGAAGATAACTTATTCAGATCAATTTTTCGTTAATTTTTTACTATTTCGGTTAAAGTGAGACATTATACTACTATTTATATATTTTTATTTCTCTTTTGAACTTAAAACAAATTAACACATTACATATTAATACAAAATTCGACTGATTAGCTAAAAAGAAAGGAATTAGGTATTTATTTAATGGATTGGGGCCTTGACTTTTATTTGTTGGGGCCTTGACTTTTGTTTTTAAAAAATGTAGGTAAAAAAATAGAAAAATAAATTGTTTGCCATTAGTTTGTTGAGGGCCTGTGCCCCCTACCCCATGCCCCCTACCCCATGCCTGTAGATCCGCCATTGACTTTGATTGGTTGTGTATCGGGGATATGAGTGTCATATGTTTATCTTACTCGGTCGATGTTATTATTTTTTACCCAACCAATTATATTACACAAAAACAACATCAGAGTAACGGGTCAAATTTTAACTTATATGTATATAAAAGTTATTATGAACATATAAAGTATATGATTTTTCTTTTCTACAAAAAATATTTTTAATAATATCTCCTAATGGATAACATACAAATCTAAAACGAAACGTTCCCAAAAACTAACGTTTGGATTTTTCAAAATAACCTAAAGTAAGAAAACGTGACATTATTTTGGGATACATACATAACCAAATATATGAAGTGAATGCATACTATATTTGTTTTAAATCACATAGGGAACGATTCTCTAACATGTTTACTGAACTTTGGGATCATTTATCAACACTAACTAGGGTAAGTGTGCATTGGGAGTGTCCAGGGACGGATCCACTATGGTGGCTACGGTGGCACGTGCCACCGTATTATTTCGTCGACGAAGGGTAAAATTTTTAGGTTCGTATAAGGTGCAACCGTATCGTTTTGGAAGGTGCTACCGTATTATTTTGAAAACTTCAAGAAGGTGCAACCGTACCTCATAATCAACCAAAAACCAAAAGAAACTATCGAAATCAACCAAAAAACCCGAAAAAAAATCTCTCGAAATCGATAAAAATAACTTAAAAATCTCTCGAAATCAAGCAAACAGCTTTAAAAATCGCTCGAAATTGTGGAATTAGGCTAAAAACACATCGGACAATATTGAACGTCGGTAAAAAGATGAAGACACGTCGATAAAAACCGTGCTTTTTGTAAAAAAAATTGTCGGTATTATATGGTGTCACCGTATGAAAAAATTTCTGGATCCGTCCCTGGGAGTGTCGCCATGCTCATTTATATATACTTTACCGAGTAAGAGTCACAACCATCAAAATGGTATAGTAAGATTGTTGGTAATTGGTAAATGTAACACCCCAAAATTTATTATTGTGAGTAATCGCATTTGTTTAGACTTCAATTATGATTTCCAGTCACGTGTTAGGAACCTTATCTGATTTACCATCTCTCGTAAACTTTTGGATCAGCTAGGTATGTATATAACTCGATCTAGGAAGTTTAGGACTTGGCTTGGGAAGTTTCTAGCATGCGGTACCCACCCGACGACTATGACCGGCGAGATTGCCATGGTCATAGTCGCAGGGGTCATTGTCGCGCCTGGACTCGACCATGGTCGTTTCGGGCAGTGAATGAGGGTCGAGCGGCGACTATGCCACAACGACAATGTCATGGCATAGTCGCGGTGGCAATGTCGCACGCGGGGTGAAGCTTCAGGCCATTAAACGCGATTTTTGGGTTTATGGTTCTCATTGTCTACACTTAAGAAACTCAGATCAATCTCTCTATTGGGGGCGACTTTCACAAGCTAAATCCCACCAAGTGCATTCAATAGGATTCAACCACCATCTCAACTTCCTTCAAGAGAGCATTCAAGGGCCATTAAAGCTTCTAGCAAAGATTTATTTTCTAGGGTTTCTCCATTTTAGGGTTTTCACTTACAAAGCCTATAAGTGAGTTCCACTAAACTTTCTATGTGAATAACATCTTACATGTATACATTTTACTAACAAATTGCTTGTCATGTGATTCTGACCTAACTGCTGATAAGAATGACATTTCATGTTTAATATATTATGTGATGAATATTTGGAATCATAAACTTTAATAAATCATGTGGGTATGTGATTAAGTTTATATATATATATATATATATATATATATATATTGGTTCTTAGAAATATGTGCTATGTGGAATTATTATTTTTGGTACCCAATCCTTGTGCATGAGGATTGGGAGAGTGTTGGTGGATTTATAACTCTCAACTAAATTAGAGAGTAGACACTAAAGGAATGACTCCTTGAGGTGAAACTCCACGGAGTGGACACTAAAGGTAACCAAGACGCTTGAGGTGACGCCGGATACGGTGTGCACTAAAGTAAGAGCCTGAGGTGTAAGTCCTCGTTAATAAAATCAAATGACTCCAGTCATGGATCCAGTTACTTGAGGTGTAAGTCCTCGTTAATAAACTACCCCGACTCATTGGGTTTTAGTTGTTTTAATTTACAGAAATGGAAACCTTCGTATTTTAAATGTTATATTGACGAAATTTCAATTTTTAAATTGGCCCTATTTTTAGGGTGTTACAGTAAACATGTCTTATCTGGTGAGCACAGTTTGAGTAAAAAAGTCACATCCTCGACCGACGTAGGAAATTCCCTCGATATGTCCAATGATCGTTGATTACCCAAAGACGAAGGATATCCACGACAAGCGACTAACGATGGTCGATATCTTCGATATAGTATTTCCTTCAACTAATCCTGATGTTGGTTCATCCGGGATTATTACTAACACATATTTTCATTCGACAATCGTTACTTTTATCATTGATTACAGGTCTTGAAGCAAAGTAATCAAAAGATATGTCTCATTATTACACCCAAAGTAACTGATGACAGAAATTATGCCCATCATTATGACACTACCGTTATTCCATTAAGAGCATTTAAAGACGACAGTTGACAACCATTATTCAAGATGCCAATAAAAGAGCTAAGCATACTCTACCAAAGGACATCAAATACAATCAAATCATATCCAATTCATGTCATATTTTTATCGCTACTAAATTGCTACAAACTACCCCGACTCGTTGCGTTTTAGTTGTTTCAATTTACAGAAATGGAAACCTTCGTATTTTAAATGTTATATTGCTGAAATTTCAATTTTTAAATTGGACCTATTTTTAGGGTGTTAGAAGTTGGTATCAGAGCAGTAGTTTAAGTGAACTAGGTACGACTGTAAGATGCCTAGACTTAAGTGGAGACTGTTAAGTTGTGAACTGTGAGAGTGGGTAACTCTTGAATAGGGGGAATTTGTAGAGTCGACGGAATCTACACCGTTGAAAATTGTGAAAGTGGTGTTGAGGATTCTTATGTGTAGTATATTCATAATTTCAATTAGCTACTGCTATTATGAATGTATCATTACGTAAGCATACTTAAGTTACTATGATTATGATGATCAATGCTCGTATTGGTACGTTCCCTAGTAATCGCAAAAGTCTGTCTCTCACTGTATTCTTGTATACATGGTATGGCAGACTAAATGGTTAATACTCGGAATAGAGCAAGGACTCCACCGGAAGGCAATGAGGCCTCCGTATCGACATCTGACCAACCAGAAAATATAGTTGCAAGGGATGTTTAACCCCAAACGAATTTGTTGGGCAGGGGACCGGAACACATTCCAAGGGTGAATCTGGCATCCTCACACCCAGTCTTAACTGAACTCACTCCCAAATCAAGAATTATGGATAACGTAATGCGGACCATGAGCGAGGCTATGGCCAAGAAACAAGAGTTCATTATGAAACTTTTGGAGGACAGTGATATCAGTCACCGTAGGAATGAGGTGGTGGAGGAGAACATAGTTGTTGCCGGATCTGGGGGGACTGGGAATGGGGTTCCGACTATTGAACTGGCGGCAAATGACGCAAGGCCAAAGGAGAAGACTTGTTCCTTCAAAGCGTTCCATGGTTGTAACCCAAAGGAGTTCTCAGGTGCTGCGAACCCTGTTGTCTGTGTAAATTGGCTTCGAGAGTTAGAAATGGCTTTCGAATCTTGTGAATGCGGGGAGACACAAAAAATCCGTTTCTCCTTCCAAATGTTCAGAGGAGACGCTCTTACTTGGTGGAATGTTATCCGATCCATCGTTGACCCTGTGATCATGTCTCGGCTCTTGTGGGGAGATTTCAAGAAGAAAGTTATGGATAAGTACTACAATGAGAGGGCGTTGGACAAGATTGAAGACGAATTCAGAAATTTGACCAAAGGAGATTGAACGGTAGAGGAGTACTCCAATCTATTTGTGGAGAAACTGAACTTTGTGGGGGCATCTGGCCCTGGATGAGAAGACTCAGATCAAAGCATATCAAAAGGGATTGCCGGCGGAAATGAAAACCGCCATGAGAAACGCTAAAGTAACTACACTTCAAGATGCTATTGAAGAAGCACAGTTGGTGGAAGACGACATCATCTAGGATCGAAAAGATAAAGCTCGAGCGGGTGAGAAGAGGAGATGGGAAAACCGTTCGGGTCCTCCTTAACGCCCGCGACCGTTTGTGGGAAACTCTAGAGTGGAACCATGTCGGGAAACGAGTTGGTTCCAGAAATGTAAAAGAAAACATTTTGGAGCTTGCCAACCTACTCCGCTTACGTGCTTCAAGTGTGGAAAGGTGGGTTACACTAGCCAAGTGTGCCCCATTCGGGGAACGATATGTTATGAATGTAATGAGGTGGGTCATGTGCGTCTCAATTGCACCAAGTTGAAAGGAAATTTGAAGGGATCTAATTTCGGAGCATCAGTCAAGAGGGAGGTCACCCCGAGGCCTCAAGTGAGAGCGTTCCATATGACAACAGAGGAAGCAAAGGAGACCCCGGATGTGGTGTCGGGTACGTTTCTACTCAACTCTCTACCCGCTAGAATACTTTTCGACTCGGGTGCGAATCGTTCTTTTCTGGCAACGTCTTTTCATAAATCTTTGAATGCACCCTCCACCACTCTTAGTGACGCTTTAGTCGTGGAATTAGCGAATGAAGACCAAGTTATATTGCGTGAAATTGTGAAGGACTGTCAGTTGGAAGTCGATGGCAAACACTTTTCATTAGACCTATTTCCTATGCCCATTGGGGGATTCGATGTAGTGATAGGAATGGATTGGTTAGCGTCAAACCAAGCCGAAACCCTTTGCTCCAAGAAACTCATCCACGTTCCGATCGGGGATGGGGACTTTGTCCTTATCTATGGAGAGAAGCGGAAAGGGGATGTGGTGGTCATCTCTTCTCTCAAAGCACGAAAGTGCTTATCGAAGGGGTTTCCATCATTCTTGGCGTACGTATTGGACGCCAAGGATGAGAAGAAAAGAGAAGAGTAGAAGACGTGAGGATCGCTAGGGACTTTCCCGATGTATTCCCCGAAGACTTGCCGGGATTACCTCCCGACCGTAAAGTGGAATTCCGCATAGATCTAATTCCGGGCGCGACACCGATTGCTCAAGCACCCTATCGTCTCGTGCCAATGAAAATGCAGGAAATGATGAAGCAATTACAAGAACTAGTAGAGAAAGGCTTTGTGCGGCCGAGTTCCTCGCCTTGGGGAGCTCCAGTTTTATTTGTCAAGAAGAAGGACAACACAATGCGAATGTGCATTGACTACCGTGAGTTGAATAAGATGACAGTGAAGAATAAGTATCATCTTCCACGAATCGATGACCTCTTTGATCAATTGCAAGGAGTGGGATGCTTCTCGAAGATAGACCTAAGGTCGGGCTACCATCAAGTGCGGGTACGAGAAGAGGACGTGGCGAAGACGACGTTTAGAACTCGGTATGGGTATTACGAGTTACTCGTGATGCTATTCGGATTAATAAATGCACCTGCAATATTCATGGACTTGATGAATCGGGTTTGTCGCCCCTATTTGGACAAATTCGTCATTGTATTCATCGACGACATTCTCATCTATTCTAAGTGTGAAGAAAAGCATGAGTATCACTTGCGGGAGATACTGGAGGTTCTAAGAAGAGATAAGTTCTACGCCAAGTTCTCAAAGTGTGAATTTTGGTTATCAGAAGTGCAATTCCTTGGTCATATAGTGACGAAAGATTGAGTGAAGGTGGATCCCTCTAAAATCGAGGCTATGATGAACTGGGAGCCGCCAAAGAACCCAACCGAAATCCAGAGTTTCTTGGGTCTAGCCGGTTACTGCCGAAGATTCATTAAAGAAGGTTGATTCACCCTTGACTGCTTTGACGAGAAAGAATATGAAGTTCATGTGGACGGAAACGTAAGAGCAAGCTTTCTGAATGCTACAAAAGAAGTTATGTGAGGTGCCGGTCCTATCCTTACCCGAGGGGACAGAAGACTTCGTAGTCTACAGTGATGCATCCAAAATGGGATTGGGGTGCGTCTTGATGCAACGAGGGAAAGTTATCGCTTATGCATCGCGGTAACTCAAGGAGCATGAGAAGAACTACCGACTCACGATCTTGAATTAACGGCGGTGGTGTTCGCCTTGAAGTTATGGAGACATTATTTGTACGGAACCAAGTGTACTCTGTACACCGATCATAAAATCATCAAATACGTGTTCGATCAGAAAGAGTTGAATATGCGTCAACGGAGGTGGTTAGAGCTACTGAAAGATTACGATTGTGAATTACTTTACCATCCGGGAAAGGCGAATGTTGTGGCGGATGCACTGAGCAGGAAGGAGTACAGTGGGTGTGTGTGAACTTTGATCTCCTGGATTGATGTGATTTCAAGCCTCCTAGAGAAAATCAAGTCGTCACAAGCCGAAGCCTTGTTGGAGGTGAACCTCAAAGATGAAGCCATAGCGAAACATCACCTTCTCTTGGTGGAAGACGGTCGAGGACTCAAGTTGTTCCAAGGGCGAGTGTGGGTACCCAAGATAGGGGGTGTCGGGAGTTACTCTTAACCAACACCCACAAATCAAGATACTCCATCCATCCGGGGAGTACGAAGATTTACCGCGATTTGAAGCTAAATTATTGGTGGCCGGTAATGAAGCTTGATGTGGCGAAGTTCATGGAGAGGTGTGTGACTTGCTTGCAAGTCAAGGCCGAGCATCAACCCCCCTATGGTAATCTGCAATCCCTCGAGATTCTGGAGTGGAAGTGAGAGCATATCACCATGGTTTTGTGACCAAGTTGCCTAAAACCTTACGAGGTCAAGACACCATTTGGGTTGTCGTGGATAGATTGACCAAAAGCGCGCATTTCTTGGCAATGCGAGAAACGTTACCCATGCTCATTTATATATACTTTACCAAGTAAGAGTCACAACCATCAAAATGGTATAGTAAGATTGTTGGTAATTGGTAAATGTAACACCCCAAAGTTTATTATTGTAAGTAATCACATTTGTTTAGACTTCAATTATGATTTCCAGTCACGTGTTAGGAAACTTATCTGATTTACCATCTCTCGTAAACTTTTGGATCAGCTAGGTATGTATATAACTCGATCTAGGAAGTTTATGACTTGGCTTGGGAAGTTTCTAGCATGTGGTACCTACCCGACGACTATGACCGGCGAGATTTCCATGGTCATAGTCGCAGGGGTCATTGTCGAGCTTGGACTCGACCATGGTCGTTTTGGGCAGTGAATGAGCGCCGAACGATGACTATGCCACGACATAGTCGCGGTGGCAATGTCGCAAGCGGGGGTGAAGCTTCAGTCCATTAAACTCAATTTTTGGGTTTATGGTTCTCATTGTCTACACTTAAGAAACTCAGATCAATCTTTCTATTGGGGGCGACTTTCACTCTTCTCCCTCTCTCTTCATTTAACCCACAAGCTAAATCCCACCAAGTGCATTCAATAGGATTCAACCACCATCTCAACTTCCTTCAAGAGAGCATTCAAGGGCCATTAAAGCTTCTAGTAAATATTTATTTTCTAGGGTTTCTCCATTTTAGGGTTTTCACTTACGAACCCTATAAGTGAGTTCCACTAAACTTTCTATGTGAATAACATCTTACATGTATACATTTTACTAACAAATTGCTTGTCATGTGATTCTGACCTAACTGCTGATAAGAATGACATTTCATGTTTAATATATTATGTGATGAATATTTGGAATCATAAACTTTAATAAATCATGTGGATATGTGATTAAGTTTATATATATATATATATATATATATATATATATATATATATATTGGTTCTTAGAAATATGTGCTATATGGAATTTTTATTTTTGGTACCCAATCCTTGTGCATGAGGATTGGGAGAGTGTTGGTGGATTTATAACTCTCAACTAAATTAGAGAGTAGACAATAAAGGAATGACTCCTTGAGGTGAAACTCTTCTAATATGAGGATAGGCACTAAGGTTCAACGAGCCTTGAGGTGAAACTCCACGGAGTGGACACTAAAGGTAACCAAGACGCTTGAGGTGACGCCGGATACGGTGTGCACTAAAGTAAGAGCTTGAGGTGTAAGTCCTCGTTAATAAAATCAAATGACTCCAGTCATGGATCCAGTTACTTGATAGAACACGGGTCTCCCCCGGAAAGGAATTGGTATTATTTTGTGAAGGATTTGTGTACAAGTTGGCCTTTAATTCATATAACGGAATGTACAAATTACCCTGACTCGTTGGGTTTTAGTTGTTTTAATTTACAGAAATGGAAACTTTCGTATTTTAAATGTTATTTTGACGAAATTTCAATTTTTAAATTGGCCCTATTTTTAGGGTGTTACAGTAAACATGTCTTATCTGGTGAGCACAGTTTGAGTAAAAAAGTCACATCCTCGACCGACGTAGGAAATTCCCTCGATATGACCAATGATCGTTGATTACCCAAAGACGAAGGATATCCACGACAAGCGACTAACGATGGTTGATATCTTCGATATAGTATTTCCTTCAACTAATCCTGATGTTGGTTTATCTGGGATTATTACTAACACATATTTTCATTCGACAACCGTTACTTTTATCATTGATTACAGGTCTTGAAGCAAAGTAATCAAGAGATATGTCTCATTATTACACCCAAAGTAACTGATGACAGAAATTATGCCCATCATTATGACACTACCGTTCTTCCATTAAGAGCATTTAAAGACGACAGTTGACAACCATTATTCATGATCATTTAAAGACGACAGTTGACAACCATTATTCAAGATGCCAATAAAAGAGCTAAGCATACTCTACTAAAGGACATCAAATACAATCAAATCATATCCAATTACTCTTGAATGCACTTGAATCACAAAAATATGATCCATCACACGAAGAACAATCTTCAAGATGTTTTCGAAGACTTTACTATTATTTTCTTCATTATTAAGGACGACGTCCCTGTTTCATAGTGCACCGACGATATTCACTGTCATCCGCGGTTTTTACCCTCGACGGGGTTTTCCGCTTCACCAAAATCATCCGTCTCATTTACTTTTCCGCTTTACTTGCCTTGTTTATTTCAAAAGTAATATCTTTAGTTGAGTAGTCTCGCAATCCAAATCTCAAATTATTTGCTTGTATAATTTTTACATAAACAAGTACTAACCGGATAAGAGTCACCACCTCAATAACTGAGTAATATTCTTGATTCCGGTCTTGCTCACCCGAATAACATTTATCCGGTTAGGGTTTGGTAAACGGTTCCTTAGTTGAGTTTGTTGAGGGCCTATTGAACATTAAACAAACACAAATAAGAATATCAAAAATCTGATATTAGGAAGTTTGTTAATCATCAACTTAAATTATTTGAACTTCTAAATGATTAGGCATAATTGAATATAGGGTCAGGTTTAAGGGAAAACCATAAAAAAACTGAAAACTGAAAAACATCCTGGTAGCTCTTCATCTGGAAAAGTATCCACTGTGCATACAACTAAATTGTAACATGCACAAGTGCATAATGCACTTGTGCATAAAAACCAAAAAAAACATAATTTACTTGTATGCACAAGTGCATATCGTCCAAATGAAAAACTACCAGATGGTTCTTTAGTTTTCCGTTTTTTGAGGTTTTTCCCTTGAACCTCCGCCATTGAATATATATATATATATATATATATATATATATATATATATATATATATATATATATAGGGTCCGTTTCTTTTGCAAACTAAACATTTCCAACAAATTTTACAAACTAAAATCCACCAATCATGTAATTTCTTTTTTTGTTTTCCTTTTTTTATTCATTTAATTCGTAGAGGGCATTTTAGGGATTTAACTATATTTTTTTATTTCACCTTTTTAGATATATTATTTATTTTAAATATAATATTTAATTTTTTTTAGCTTCTCCATCTTCATGAAAACCAAGATAACTAAACCCAGGCCTTCCATAAACCACTGTTCTTCATAAAACCATATATAGGACACCCAGATCTTCATGAAACCACAATCCTTCATGAAACCATAACTCTTCATGATCTTCGTGAAATCATAATTCTTCATGAAACCATAACTCTTCATGAAATCCATATCTTCAAGATATTGATAAATGAAACCAGATTTTCATGAAACAAAACCTGTAAACGAAATCATAAACAAAAACAGATCTAAAGAAAATCAGTAACAAAAATGATGAAGATCTTCATGAAGAAACCAACAACAAAATCATGAAAAAAAATCAGCAACCCAAGATCTTCATGAAGATCGAAAAAACAAACCAGTAAACAAAAACTCTTTCTCTCCCATAAACCAAATCGATAACAGATGATGTAAAACAAAAAACAAGAAAAAACCGATCTGAATAAACAAATCGAACTCCAGAAGAAGCTGGTCTGCAGAATCCATCTTCGTCAGTAGAGGATGTAGAAACAAGAAGAAGTTGATATGCAGAAAAAATCGAACTCCAGAAGATGCTGATATGCAGAAAAAATCGAACTCAAGAAGAAGTCGATTTGCAGAACCCATCTCTGTCGAGTGTTCACCATTAAAATCTGCCATGTACGTACGAGAAATAGATTGAGAAAAGACTACACGAGTTGAACTCATTGTACGTACTAATACCGTCATCAATTATCATAATAATAGTAAACCAAGTATGCTCACGTAACAATGCATTCATAATAGCAGTAGCTAAGTGAAATTATGAACGAACCATACACAAGAATTCTTGTCACCATCATCACAACTTTTAATTAAAGTAATTCCGTAATCCTAACACTCTCCCCACCTAGGATTTCTACCCCAAGTGGACAGTGAGGTCAAAAGTCTAAAGCTTAAGTCTAGATATGCTAAACAATACCTAGTTCACTTAAACCTGGCTCTGATACCAACTTGTAACACCCTAAGAATAGGGATAACAAAAATCCGAAAAACGGACATGAGGTATACCAAAAATTGCCATAGCAAGAGCCTCCCAAAAGTGGGGAATATAAATGAATAACCTGTTTAATCACAATTTGTAATTTAACGGACAATAAACAACAACCAACTAATCTAATTTCTACAACTAGAAAAGAGATTACAAAAAGGGTTGTCATCTATAAACCCAAATGATCTATATCCAAAGGCATAACGCGTCTGTGTGCAAATCCCCAAGCTCTCCCCCAAAGCAACTAACCCAGCTTAGGACCGGCGCCGCTAGAACCTGAGATACACACCGACACCAAACAAGTGTTAGGCCAAAAATCCTAGTGAGTTGAACAAATATAAGCATGCATGAACAGTTACATTTCTTATCAGCAGTTAACCATAGTTCAACAGATGTGGAGTCAATAGGGGAGACCCATAGCACCAATCAAGTCCCACCCAAGAGTCGATATACCTTGATGCCCTTAACAAGGAACACCCCAAAGGCCCGGCCCATCCGAAGACTATCGCTAAGAAAATTCCCTGGATGGCGGAGGTCTAGGCACATACCATCACAGTGGCGCCCAAGACTACATCCTCCTAGTGTATTGACTTGGTTCGTCCACATAACATTTATAAGGGGGTCCTTTAGGTATATTTCAACCCACATAATTCAATACCAACTACGGGTATAATTTTACCACCTTATCCTCATGATGTCTAACAAAAGACCCAATGTAAATCATACATCATCATGCATATAAACATGTCACCCAAATGGTACTCCAAATAGAATCATCATAATACTCATTTATGCATACCCTTAACATATCAAGATGTTCACATCATATATCCATGAGATAAGTCCCAAACAATGATACATAACAATATCCATGGCATATCACCCATATACATATATACATCTTTCAACTATTTTCATGAAGAAATCCCCAAACATTGAGCATATAGAGATAAAGTAACAACTAGAAGATTATGATGTGTATCTAGTTTTAACAAAGGTTTAGTAAACTCACAATCTAGGTTTTGAACCCAAAACCTAGAAAAAATAGAAACCCTAGAAGTTTGGAGAAGATGAGCCTTGGAAGTGAGAAGTGAGAATCTTGAATAACACTTCAATAAGGACACTTGGATGAAGCTTGATGACCACTTAATGCTCCCAACAACCCAACACCTTGGAGATTAATGAGGTAGGTGAAGAAACCCTAAAAATCGCCTCTAGGAAGAACTCTCCCGTTTTTGTAAAGTGATAATGTGAGAAATGAGACTGCCAAGGAATTTAAAACCCCTCAAATGCCGTGGGCGATAGTGCCCGGCGATAGTGCCAAAGGGCACAATCGCGAGTCACAATCGCGAACACACACGCACCCGCGGTACGTCTTCCGCGAGTATGCCCGGCGATAGTGACAATGGTCACTATCGCGTGTCACTATCGCGTGACACACCCCCTCTCGGTACAACTTGGGCGATAGTGCCCTCCGCGATAGTGTCAGGGGCACAATCGCGGGGCACAATCGCGAGTCACCCAAAAATGGCCCAAAACTCAACCGAAAACTATAACGAGCACACGGTTTGAACGATTAACGAAGGTAATTCAATATTTTACATTTTACATAGTCCATGATCATAAAATGCACATAAAGACACATATGCACACATAACGAAATTAATGAATTAAAGGAGGCAAAATACTTACCTTATAAATTTACGGGTGTTACACAAATAGATGTAGAGGAGATCGGTCGGAGATGGCAACATATGAGATCGGTAAAGGAG
The DNA here is from genome assembly GCA_954870635.1 of Arctium minus. NCBI lineage: Eukaryota > Viridiplantae > Streptophyta > Magnoliopsida > Asterales > Asteraceae > Arctium > Arctium minus. The sequence goes on from OX941082.1 coordinate 123,650,923, forward strand.
GGAGGCAGGTGGAAGATGTTGAATTTTCTTATTAGTAAAATTCAATTATAAATGAAACAACAAGATTTATTTAAAAAATAACAACTTTAATTATAAAGATTCAAGCTTTATTTATAAAGTTAAAATCTTTATGATTAAGGTTCGACAATTAACAAACAAAAAACAAAATCAGAATGAATAGAATGTGAACCAAATAACGAATCTATCCTTCGCGATAGATACGTTTTGAAGAAGGAGTAGAGGATAGACTGTCCACTCTAGTGGACGGAAAATAAAACAATGCTGAAAATGTAAGATACTAACTGTTGAATTTTTGACAATTAGAAAATTCAGTAGTGAACAACAAATCAGTTTTATAAATAAAAATCACAACTTTATTTATAAAGATTAGGACTCTGTTAAGAAAACAGTTTTAGAAAGACTAAAATTAACAAATAGTGATTCCTATAAAACGTTTCTATCCTTCGCGATAGAATCGTTAGAAGAAGGGGTAGAAAAGAGATTGTCCACTCTACTGGACGAAAGTAAAGAACAATACAGGAAACTTAAACACCAACCTGATTTCTCAGACGAATAATAAGTTAACTGCACGCTGTAAATCTGGAAGCAGACGATGAAACCTGATGAGCGGACTTCACGGATCGTTTATCCTGTCCTTAAAGGTTTTGACGACACTCTATAAAGCTGTGAGTCTGCTGTCGTTAAGCCCAAGATTTGATGCAGTATCAATTAAACACTAACAGCTATAGTGTTTAACTATTTAACGCAAATCTTTGACAGAAAAATGGTAGAAAAGCTGTGAACACATAAGTCTCTTGAGATAGCTTCTGGAGTGAGCAGATTGTGTGAGAGATAGAGAGCAAATCGTGAGAGAGAGAGCAGATAATTTTCTGGGGTGGTTCCAAAAGAAGAAGAGGGTTTTATTTATAGTTGAAGAGATCAGGTTGATAATAATGTCAACAATTATTATCTCCTCAAAATCTGTCAATAATGGGTAGAGTTGGAGACCAAGTCTCCAACTGAAAATACAGATATTAACCACGTTTTTATTAGCTAGAAAACGTAATTATCTGCTCAAAATAATCAAAGTTAAAAACTTTATCTGAATAATTAATTATCTGCTCGTTATCTCGATCCATAAAAAGAAGCTCGGTGCTCGGGGCGAGGCTCCTCAGTTCCGATGCGAGCGTGCGAAGTGCAAAGTGCGCGTCATTTCGCGAGAACCGCGCCCTCGGCCTTGGCCTCGGCCACGGCCACGCGCGCGCGTGCGTTGCACTTCTTTGAGACCCCCACCATAAGCCCATCATTTTACTCAAGACCCATTTGAGAGTCTAGGCTTATAAACTTAAGCTTCTTTTGTATTTCTACCAATGTGGGATGGAAACATTCCAACCTCACACTCAAATTTCCAACAATCCCCCACCAGGTTGGAAAGTTTTCTGCCTTTCAAGAAAAGTGATGTCACAGTGGTGTCACTAAGATTAAACCCCGTTTAATGTGAATAAGCAAGAAGGAATCAATTCAGAAGTATCCTTAGGATTTAAACTTTGAATCTTGTAACTACTTCGGCTAATTCACACACATCATCTTTTGTCTTTGCATTCTCCCTGAGCGCGAATATGGCCATGCGCTAAAATCCTATTTCATGACCTTTTAGAAGAGAAACCAAACTCTCCATTTGAAGCGACACCACCTCTCAGTCATATAGGCAAAATTCTATAACATCGTCGTTGCTAAGATGCCTCTAAATTTTGTTAAGAGATTTTTCTCATCCTAGTTCTCGGCAACAACGTACTATCACATACCTTACATGGGTCTATCATTTGATAGTACCTTCTATCGGTCAAGTGACTTGTTGTTACCCATTAAACTTGATAGATATGAGCACTAAATTCAAGTTGGGTTCCCATCACTAACCGATTCTGAGTGGTTTCAGACCCATGTCTCTGGTAGTTGATCCTACTAAGTCTCTCGTCAGAGGCTTAGTCAGTGGATCTGCCAAGTTTCCACACGACTTGACATACACTATACTAATGGTACCATTTTCGATCAATTCTCGAACATAGTTATGTCGTAAACCTATGTGTCGAGATTTCCCATTATACACGGCATTGTACACTTTTGACAGTGTGGCCTCACTGTCACAATACATGGGAATCGAGGAAGTTGGTCGAGGCCACAAATGGATATCTGTCAACAGATTTTTAATCCATTCAGCCTCTTTTCCTGCAGCTACCAAGGCAATGAGTTCGGCTTCCATTGTTGAATGGGCGATACAAGTTTGTTTCTTGCTTACCCAAGAAATCTCTCCCCCAGCTAGAGTATAAATCCACCCACTTGTGGATTTAGAGTCACCTGAGTGATCTATCCAACTGGCATCATAATATCCCTCTAATATTCCTGGATGTGTAGAGTATGTCAGTTCTAGCTTACTAGTCCTTTTCAAGTAACCTAATACTCTACTAATTGCCTTCCAGTGCTCTGGACCCGGATTGCTAGTATATTGACTTAGTTTACTCACAGCAAAAGCAATATCCGGTCTAGTGCAATGCATTGCATACATCATGCAACCTATAGCACTAGCATATTCTAGTTGAGCCACTGCTTTTCCAGAGTTTTTATCAAGTTTTACACATGAATCAAAAGGTGTGTTAAACTCCTTTATATTCAAGTGTTGAAACTTTGTCAGTATCTTCTCAATGTAGTGTGATTGACATAAGGAGATTTGTGATCCTGACCTCTTAACTTTTATACCAAGAATAGTGTCTACTTCTCCTAGATCTTTCATCTTAAAGATAGAAGAGAGGTAGTCCTTTGTTTCAAGGATACCCTCAAGGTTAGTACCGATGATCAACATATCATCTACATAAAGACAGATTACCACAGTGGATCCTTTTGTGCATTTTGAGTAAATGCATCGATCAGCCCCGTTATGTCTGAACCCGAAAGAAGTGATAGTCGTATCAAATCTTTCATGCCACTGTTTAGGCGCTTGTTTCAACCCATATAGAGATTTAACAAGTCTACATACCTTGTTCTCTTGTCCGGGTATCACAAACCCTTCAGGTTGCTCCATATAAACTTCTTCGTTTAGATAGCCATTCAAAAAGGCTGTCTTCACATCCATTTGATGAATGTACAGTCCCTTTATGGCTGAGATTGCTATAAGAGTTCGAATAGAGCTAATTCTAGCAACCGAAGCATAGGTATCGAAGTAATCGACTCCCTCTTTCTGTCTATATCCTTTAGCCACTAATCTTGCCTTAAAGGCTGATATTGATTCGTCTGGATGCAGCTTTCTTTTAAACACCCACTTGGAACCTATGGGTTTCACTCCCTTGGGCAAATCAGCCAATTCCCAAGTTCCATTCCCTAAAATGGAATCCATTTCATCATTTATTGCCTCCTTCCATAGTGGAACGTCCCTTGAAGACATGGCCTCTTTAAAAGTCTTAGGATCATCTTCGATATTAATCGATAAAATGACTTCTCTAGTCACTTTCTTTTGTGTTCCTTCTACTAGGTAGGAGAAGAAATCATCACCTAGACTTTTCTCTTTCCGTACTCTAGTACTTCTACGTGGTTCGTCAACCTTGTTTGGGGTTTTCGAACTATCTCATTATGAGATGTACTAGGAAGATTTGAAGCCAAATTTCTCTCAGAGTTTTCAGCATCTTCTGAAAACTTGTCTTCAAAGAATTCTACATCCCTGGATTCTACTATTACTCCTGATTCCTTATCCAACAACCTATAAGCCTTGCTATTTCTAGCCTATCCCACAAATATGCTTTTAATAGCATGAGCTCCTAGTTTGGATCTTTTAGGGTCAGGAGTCCGATAGTAGGCAACACAACCCCAGACTCTAAAGTAGTTCAGATTGGGTTTTCTACCTTTCCATAGTTCATATGGGCTAGTTGGGACCACACGACTAGTGATCTGGTTGTGAATATGACAAGCGGTCAATAGGGCTTCTCCCCACAGGTTGTTTGGCAGACCCGATTGGTTCAACATACAGTTGACCATCTCAACAAGGGTACGATTCTTTCGTTCCGCCAAACCATTTTGTTGAGGGGTAAACGGTGAGGTGCGTTCATGTTTGATACCATTCTCTTCACAGAAAGTATCAAATTCTCTGTTAAAGTATTCCCCGCCTCTATCTGATCGAAGTATTTTGATTCGTTTTTCAAGTTGATTTTCCACTTCAGTTTTATAAATTTTAAAAGCATCAAAAGCTTCGTCTATTGAATGTAATAAGTAAACGTATAAATACCGACTGAAGTCATCACAGAATGTAATGAAATACCGTTTACCACCACGGGTAAGTATTCCATTCAATTCACAGATATCGAAATGAATCAACTCTAAAATAGTAGTCTCCCTTTTAACTGATGGAAAAGGTTTCTTTGTAAATTTCGATTTTACACATGTTTCGCATTTTCCAAAAACTTTGTTGTCAATTTTAATTAATCCTTTGTTTTGCATTTTTTCAATATTTTTAACATTTGTGTGTGCTAAACGATTATGCCATAAAGAAATTGAACAAGCAAAATACTCAAAGGAATTGACTTTATTAAAATCACCAGAAAGAGTTACATCAATAGTGGAAACATAAACTTCATCAGAAATAGCCAAAACATTATTAACCCCACTCGACCCGACCCCATCCTCATCATCACTCAAGTTCAATCGATACATACCCGATAGGTTGTATCCTTTTCCTATGAATGTCTTTCGTTTGTAAATCAATAGCTTCCTTGCCTCGATGTTGATTCCAAACCCATGTTCATCGAGTTTGTTCCCAGAAACGAGGCACTTATTGATGGAAGGAACATGAAGAACATTCCTCAAAGTAACAGTCTTCCCGGAAGTGAACTTGAGTGGCACCGTACCCATTCCCGCAACATCGGCCTTGCCGTTGTTCGCCACGATTACCTGTTTTCCTTCTCGAACAGGGCCATATTCAACAAACTTGGACTGGGAGTTACACACATGAACTATTGCTCCCGTGTCCAAGTACCAACCTCCTCTACTAGCAGTGATTCTGGTAGCTGCCTCCGAGATCATATCGATCTCCTTCATATGCAAGTTTGCAACAAGATTCTGGATTCGTTCAACAGAGTTGGCTACTGGCGGTCCGGATTTCCTTTCCTTGCATTCTCGGGCATAGTGTCCCGTCTCACCGCAGACGTGACATTTCCCGGTTCTCTTGAGTTGTTGCACAGGTTTGGATTGTTGTCCGGATCTTTTAAAGCTCTTCTTTTGTGGACCCAGATTCCAATTCTTAGAGCCTCCAACCTTTCCCTTTCCTTTGGTGTTCCCAGCCTTCACGCTGTTTGCACCACCCATCACAGACTTGCCTCTTTTTTCCCGATTTCTAGTCTCTTCTTCAATCCTTATGTGCTTTAGCAGGTCATCCAAAGAATAGTCTTCAGACTTGTGCATCATTCTCTTTGAGAAATCTTTCCAAGATGGGGGTAATTTATCAATCACCGCCCCCACTTGGAAAATTTCTGGAAGAGTTATGTTAAGCGCTTTGAGTTTGTTTACTATAACCTGGAGCTCATGAATTTGTTCTAAAATTGGTTTTTCGTCATTCATTTGAAAACGTAAGAATTGGGACACAAGATATTTATTAGTCCCCTCTTCTTGTGCCTTATATTTAAACTCAAGCGCTTTCCACAACTCTATAGGATCGTTTATCGGAGAGTACAAGTCATAGAGTCTATCGGATAGGGTGTTTTTAATATGTCCGCAGGCCAAGGATTTTTCCTCCTTGCGGAGTAGCCTTAACTTTTCAAGTTCGGCTATTCTTGCCTTATCCGGTTCTTTTCCCTTTTCGGGAATCGGATCATTAGGGATAGGCGGGAGGTTTGGGTCCAACACATGATAAAGTTTAATAACCATTAGTAAAAACTTGATCTTTTCGGCCCATCGGGTGTAGTGGCACCCGTCGAATCGGTCAAGTTTCACAAACTCTTGATTCACCATTCGAACGTTGGAAGAGTTTCCGAAGTCCATATCAAAACCTTTAAGATTGTTGAATTTTCTTATTAGTAAAATTCAATTATAAATGAAATAACAAGATTTATTTAAAAAATAACAACTTTAATTATAAAGATTCAAGCTTTATTTATAAAGTTAAAATCTTTATGATTAAGGTTCGACAATTAACAAACAAAAAACAAAATCAGAATGAATAGAATGTGAACCTAATAACGAATCTATCCTACGCGATAGATACGTTTTGAATAAGGAGTAGAGGATAGACTGTCCACTCTAGTGGACGGAAAATAAAACAATGCAGAAAATGTAAGATACTAACTGTTAAATTTTTGACAATTAGAAAATTCAGTAGTGAACAACAAATCAGTTTTATAAATAAAAATCACAACTTTATTTATAAAGATTAGGACTTTGTTAAGAAAACAGTTTTAGAAAGACTAAAATTAACAAATAGTGATTCCTATAAAACGTTTCTATCCTTCGCGATAGAATCGTTAGAAGAAGGGGTAGAAAAGAGATTGTCCACTCTACTGGACGAAAGTAAAGAACAATACAAGAAACTTAAACACCAACCTGATTTCTCAAACGAATAATAAGTTAACTGCACGCTGTAAATCTGGAAGCAGACGATGAAACCTGATGAGCGGACTGCACGGATCGTTTATCCTGTCCTTAAAGGTTTTGACGAAACTCTATAAAGTTGTGAGTCTGCTGTCGTTAAGCCCATGATTTGATGCAGTATCAATTAAACACTAACAACTATAGTGTTTAACTATTTAATGCAAATCTTTGACAGAAAAATGGTAGAAAAGCTGTGAACACAGAAGTCTCTTGAGATAGCTTCTGGAGTGAGCAGATTGTGTGAGAGATAGAGAGCAGATCGTGAGAGAGAGAGAGAGAGCAGATAATTTTCTGGGGTGGTTCCAAAAGAAGAAGAGGGTTTTATTTCTAGTTGAAGAGATCAGGTATCAACCTGATCTCTCCCACGTTTTTCACCTCAAAATTTGTCAATAATGGGTAGAGTTGGAGACCAAGTCTCCAACTGAAAATACAGATATTAACCACGTTTTTATTAGCTGGAAAACGTAATTATCTGCTCAAAGTTATCAAAGTTAAAAACTTTATCTGAATAATTAATTATCTGCTCATTATCTCGATCCATAAAAAGAAGCTCGGCCACGCACGCGCGCGCATGCGTTGCACTTCTTTGAGACCCTCACCATAAGCCCATCATTTTACTCAAGACCCATTTGAGAGTCTAGGCTTATAAACTTATGCTTCTTTTGTATTTCTACCAATGTGGGATGGAAACATTCCAACCTCACACTCAAATTTCCAACAGAAGATGGGTGGGGAAGGCGGAGATGGTAACCGACTATGAGTGACCGGCGGTATGGGATCCATAGATGGTGATCGAAAAGTCGGTAGGGGAGAAGGATTGAGAGGAGGAAGAGATGATGCGGTTAGGTTTAGAAAGATCTATATTATGCCTATTTTACCCTCACGTGTACCTACCCTTATAAAATAGAATCAATATGTCTAATAATTTACATTGTTGCCATTGCTTTTTCCATGACTATTGATCAAATGAATTAACGATAGAGATTGAGTTTGTAAAGTTTACACAAACTAACTGGTTTGCAAAAGATACGTCTCCTATATATATATATATATGTATCATTTGTAACGCTGAGTTCCACTAAATTTATTTATTGTTAATTGAGGATGGATGTTGATAAAATTAAAAGCTTGATAGGATAAGTTTTTCAATTATTAATACTTGATACATGCTGTAATAACCAAAAATTCGAATTAATGTGTGTTGGAGTTAAAAGTAGACCTTTTGAAAGTTAAAAGATAACGTTTTTAAAAAATCAAGTGGCCGAATGTATATATTCAATAACGGAGAGGAGCAAATGTAATACCTCTCAAACCTAAGGGGCAGGTCGATACGACTTTCAACACACCTAGTGTTGCATGGCCTATCATACTCTACCATGCATGCAACTCCACTGATATTGCACTCTAGGTCGCTTTTGATGTATGATGTATCAAGAGTCAACAGTAAACTATTACGCCTTAATAGTGGTTAAACAATGTTTTAACCAACAATTCAACAACATACGCAACACAAAAATGGTTGAATTAGCGACCCTATGGCCTCTGTCTCGAACCCATTATCATGCTAAGCACATCCTTAACGACATATGCTACTTATTGATAAAAAATACGAGATTGACAACAAATTTGTACCTTAAATTCACTTAATTCTTCCTCAAAGTTGTAACAACTTTCATACCTTTATCCTCCTTCCAATCACGTCTAAAAACTCGACTTTCTTGTTGTTTTTCTTGGATTTTGCTTCTGGGACGAAAGAGAAAAAATGCGACTCTCTTAAGCTGATTGCAAACTCACTATAAGTCGTTCTTATATAGTATTGCTTTACTAAGTGACATCAACTCGAACGTGTTCATCATAGTTCCAATCAAGTCCTTGAGATTTTTTTTATAACAACTTTAGTCCTTTTTAACATCAACTTGCTTCCTTTTTTGTTAACTTTGTATCGACATGTTACGTAGATATCATTTGATGTAATTGTTGTTTTCTAGATGTGTTTTATATATTTTTAATGTTTACAAATTGGAAAGAACAACAACGCTCAGTAATTGTTTAAGATTCTGAAAAAACTAAAAACATATTACACAACTTAAAAAAATACCCGGTCTAATTAAAATAGTTTACGATTTTATATTTGTAAACACATTTATTATTTGATTTTAACAAAATTAAAGTTGCTCATTTAGAGAAATACCACATATATACTCATTATTTTGGATAGTTTCGATTTCGACCCAACAGCTAATATTTTTTGCAACTGTTCTAAAAGACGAATGGTATTTTGTAACAATTTTTCGAAGTTTAATTTGTTTTTATAATAGTTTATTAATATTTAATGATTTGAATTTTTATTTCAAATAGTTAAATATATCTAAACTATATTATAAAACAGGGATAAAAAACTTATAAATACAAATTATTAGACACAAGATACCATCATTTTATGCAAAATTTTAAAATTTTCTTAATTTACAAGTATCAAAGCACAAGATACATATTACTACTGCAGACTTCTAACACCTACCAATTTGGTATGTGCATGGTCTTCCTTTTATGCAGACCTTTCAATGTATCACTATTAATTAATATATTATATTACTATAAATTTGTTTTAATTATATTATTAAATATATAATTGGTTATTTTTTCTAGATGTCATTAAAATATATAAGATAATTATTGAGTTATAACAAAATACTTAATTTTTTTATACAAAAAAAATTATATTATTAAGTCTAAATTAAACAAATAAAAAAAACATTATCACTTTCTCAAAATCATCCAAATCGTACTGTAAATCGACAAAAAAAACAAAAAATAAAATAAAACATTAATTACGCTTCTAAGTATGAAATTAAGTTACAATTTTATTTCTTATATGGTTTGTCCAAAATACATCAAGAACCCAATTAGGTGGGCCGCTAATTACATTTTTACATATGGCAAAGGTCCAATAAGTAATTGGCTACAAAATAAAAGTCACAACCATTTATAATTTAAGTCTTGGTGGCTACTTTTTAGAGATGTAAATTTTTTATTTTCATTGCATTCTTAATGCTTCGATGAACAATATATGAAATCAACAGTTGCGAGGCAGGTAACAACAAACAAGATAGTCAACATTCGTTATACAAGATCAAACCTGATTTAAGCGTTAAAATACAACCGGTACTAACTAGATCTTGGTCGTTGCTAAAGTACTCATGATCGATGAACAATCGGAACGATAAAAAGTTATTTTTTCTCAAAAATGCAGACTTGTTCAAAAAAAACTTTACAATTTAGGCCCGTTTATCAAAATCTTACAGGGTAAGTGCTTACCGGCAATGATATTAGTATATTACCCCCACTTACCTTATCATATAACATTCCCGATTGTTGGTAAGCGTCTAAAACCCGGTAAGAGTCATTTCCCTCCTTTACCGGGTAAAACTTTTGGTCCTTGTTATGGCTCTTAACGGGTATGATTCTAAGTAGTTTTCATGCTTAATAGGTAAGGATCATAAGGTAAATAACATCGGGAAGCGCTTAACCAAAGCGGCCCCTTAGTCTTTTTCTCCAATGTAACAAAATTATTTTAGGATCCGTTTGCCTTGGCGAAATGTTTTCGAGCGATGTTTGAATTTCAGTAAAAATTTGAAATCTTTGGTATATTTGATTTGTAGGATTTAGAAAGAAATCTTTATAAATAATTTGAAATCACTTAGGTGCCGTTTGTTTTTTAAGAGGTCTAAAGTCTGAAGTCTAATTTTAGTTATGATTAATAAAAGGTGGTGTGTAAAAAGATCTGAACGATTCAGGCTTAAGGGCTATTAAGAGGTTTTTAAAAAAAAACAAACAACCCCTTACTAATCTACATCATATCAACAATATTTTATTAACTTTGAGGCAAATTTCTATAGTCGGATAAGGATAGTACTGTAAACTAATAAATTAAAGAGTGAATTACATATTTGGTCCCTCATCTATATCTTCTTTTTAGTTTTCTTCCCTTGAATTCATAAAATGCATTGGAGGTCCAAAAATCGTGTTTTTTAACTCAAACTAGTCACTCCGATTAACTTCATTAGTCTGGGCTCCGTTAACCCCGTTATATTCCGAGGCTGTTTCATTTAGAAATAAATCGAGAGGTTAAGGCGAAGGATAAAGTTGTTTGGGTTCAAGATCGTTGGGAGTGGCAGGGACGGACCCAGGGTTTTTTGTGGTGGCATATGCCACCCCGTTTCATTCCTCCATCATAGTGTAAAATTTTATAGAATCGTGAAAAGTGTCACCGTATCAATTTGTTGTGTGTCATCATATATATTTTAAAACTACAATGAGAACACAATTTTTCTTTGGTAGACTTGGTTTGTAAGGCTTTTCTTCCACCCCAGACCAGGGTTTGAATCTAGTTAGTGTCATTTTCTTAGTTTTTAGTTTTTAGCTTTTAATTTCAATTTTATTATGTTTCTAAAATAATTTACAATAAAAGATTTGAACACATGACCTCACAGATGAAAAACAACAAACTAACCAACAGACCAATAATGATTTTATGAAAAACATCCCTATATTTTTTTCTTATAGTCAAATGGTATCACCTCTTGAAAAAAAAAATTAGTTCGTCCCTGGGGAGTGGGTGTGGGATTGTTCGAACATGCCAAGGGGTCGAGCCTCATCTGAACTTCGGACCTACTCATCTTGTTACTACATTTTCAACATCTTATTCATCGCAAGGATAAATGGTGGTGAAGCCTAGACTAAAACGGAAGTTTCGAGGTCAAGAAATTGAAAGCTTTAGTTGAATACAATTGTCATGAAGGTGGCATTTTGAATCCAACAACCTAGTAGAATAACCTTGCTCCAATAAAGATAAATGTCTTTGTATGGCGCATTCTTTACGGAAGAGTTTCGATTCAAGTCGCCTTGGACTATAGAGGCATTCATTTAGGCACGGTTCTCTACCCTATATGTGAAGACGCATTCGAGATAGTTGATCATTGTCGTGCAACTTCTGCGGTTGTCAAACAAATCTGGAGTCGGTTCTGTCAATGGTGGGGCATCAGAACAAAATGGGTGAATTGGGCTTCAAAAATCTTGTCATTTCAAGGGGACTACATTTCCTCATCTTGGCTAAAACAGATTCTGCAGGCTTTAATTTGGGGTAAAGGGAATACCAATATTTTCAGAAAAACATCATCTCCCGTCATGATTCCATTTATCGAAATCCAACTACGCTTGTCCGAGTGGGTGTTTCGACATTTTAGAAAGGGTTCCATTTCGTAGGAATTATAGACCAATAACCCATCCTCACTTTCCGTTAACGGGTAAGCTCGTCTAAGGCCCATATCAATTGTTAATCTTTTTTCAAGCTCCTCCTTTTGGACGTAGAGCATTGCGTCTAGTTTTATAGCATCCCCATGGCCCTTTGTGAGCTCTAAGCGTTTGTTTCCTTTGATTTTCCTTTTTAGGCATTGTTTGGCAAAAAAAGCTAGCTTATAAGCTAATTTTTTTTGGTACATGTTTGGATGACCATAAACTAGCTTATTGAAAAGCTACTCATAGTAGCGTTTTGTAAATCTAGCTTATCAGCTACCAACTAGCTTATCAGCTAGTTTGTCAAACATAGCCTTAGGTTTTGTTTGACAAATTAGCTTATAAGCTAGCTTGTAGCTGATAAGCTAGCTTTTCAAAACGCTACTTTGAGTAGCGTTTCAATAAGTTAACTTATGATCATCCAAACATGTACGCTAGCTTATAAGCTAGTTTTTTTTTTTTTTTTGCTAAACATAGCCTTAATCTTTTGTAGCCTACTGTACCTCATAGTATCAATTGGTTTTTCCATTATACTTATTTTAGTTTTTAATACATTTTTTCTGCTGTTTTAAAAAAAAAATTGTTTAATTAAGCTGGAATGTCAAACAACAAATTATGGTGTGATTACATGATGAAATGAGGTCATATGTTGCATTTTCACAAGGGAGAGAACGTGCGGTGCACGTGACATATATACATTGGCCTACAAGACTGGCATGCATGTTAGTACTCGTGACTGCAAATCATCATATATCCTGTCAATGACTCGATTTCTAGCACCGCCGATGATTTCGTTAATTAGGAATTATTTATAATTTCAAATGTAATTTAGTAAATTAATTATTTGTTCTTTTTCAAATATTTACTTAAGATGTCGTCAATTACATGAACATACAGAGTTTATAATCAAATTCAATATAATATATCGCATCAATAATATTTTTTTAATAAATAATATAAATTTCTAAAACCAATCAAATCATTCAATAAATTTTATTTTAAGTTATAATTATATTGGTTCATATATTTCATTTTTTTTGTGTGTGTTAGTGTGTATGTGTGAGTCAATGCATATGTTTTATATATAAATTTACATCTTCACATATATTGTTTCATATGTGAAACTACACTACACATAAAAAATCAATTTCTAGATTTGCGACATTCATAAGTCTTATATTTAATTTATATCTTAATTATTAGTATCTTACAGTCTTACATATAGTTTTGAATTAAACAATATCAACAAGAATGATGTTTGTAACTTCGTAAATTAAATTCATAATAAACTCCAATCTTATTCAAAATTGAAATAAAGCAATAAATATTGATTCGCTAACGACTATATAACATCCCGAATTGTAGATGATGAAAAAATTTCATTTTGTTGCATGGCACATAATGATGATGGATAGTTTGTTTAATTAAAGGGGTCTTTTATTAAACGGTAACAAGGTAAGTGCATATCGGGTTACTAACCTTATAAGGTGATCATGACAAGAACCAAGAACTTTATCTAAAAAATGATGGTGATAACTATTTGTGTGAAGACAATTGCTGACAATCTTATTATACCATTTTGAGGACCAAGAATCTTACCCTACAAGATAAGCGGGGATGATGACTTTTACACGATGAACGTTTAACTGGTTAGCGTTGACAAACAACCCCCAAGAAAGGATTGTCAAGAAGGAAGTTAAGGTCAAACTTGTGATAGCAAACCCGTTGTAGTTAAGGAAGCTTTGAGTTAGATTGATAAAAACCATTAAAGTATCGTTGTCTTGGAGACGGGTTGCTTAACCCTGGTCCAAATGCAATGGTGTGAATCGATCATGCTATCTTCATTTTGTTCTATTATCCAAAACTACAAAGTGGATATACGATACAACTTATGGTCTGTACTTTTTTCACATCTTATTATATATTTTGATTTTGAAGGTTTAAATTACGGAACGAGAGTTTTAACTACACTGCACCATATATTATTTTATACATATATGTGTATTAAATTCATATTATATATAATTATACATGGTAAGTAGCCTAGCCCAATGAGTATCCAAAGGGCTAAAGCGGTGTTGTAAGTAACTCCATTTGATTGTCGAGACTCACAAAAGTAAAATTAGGTTTATAGGACGTCAAAAGTAGGAACAAACAATAAAACGTCAAATATAAAGGTGTTATAATAAGTTTATAAGTTGTTTTTGGGCATTTTAACAACTTTTTAGGACATTTTTATAAAAAAAACGTCGTATAAAATACTTTATAGGACAATATTTGAAAAAAAAGACAAGTGTCCTATATACAAGATGTGTTCATAGGACAATTCTCAAAAGTGTCATATAAAATAACTAATATAACGTTTTATATTAAAATGTCCTAAAAAATTGTTAAAACGTTCACAAATGTCCTATAAACTTATTACAACACATATATATACGACGCTTTATTGTTTGGTTCTATAAAGCGGTCTATTAGAATGACGCCCTATAAATTTAATTTTGTTATAACGTGAGTTTGATGAAATATGGAACTCGATGATTCGTTTTGGAGCCTTTTTTCTGTTTTAAAAGTTTGATTAACCTATATATATATATGCTATGTAATTGAACTTAATTATTTTGTATATTGTCAATTTTTACTTTTTATCATATAAATTACAAACCATAGCACTGTCACATTTAAACAAATCATATTTAAGTATATACTATATAAACCGCACCACATCTTGTGGTGTGGCTGTATTTTGCTATTTGAGACACATACAGATTTGAAAACGTTCAAACCGTATATATAATTTTTGCTGTAAAGTGTAGGGATGGCAGAAAACCCCGAACCCGACGGGGAAACCCGAAACCCGACTAAGTTCGGGTCGGGTTAAACAATTTCGGGTTGGGTCGGGTAACGGGGATTTTTTCAGGGATTTTATCGGGTTCGGGGACGGGGCAAGGTATCCCCGCCCCGCCCCGATATATATATTTATATTATTAAAAATAAAATTATATATATATATTATAATAAAATTATATATATATATTATATAAAAATTATATATATTATATAAAAATTATTTATATATATTATATATAAAATTATTTATATATATATTATATAAAATTATATATATTATGAAATTATATATATAATTATATAAATAAAATATTAAATTATCGGGTCGGGTTCGGGGATCGGGGATTCCCCATCGGGTCGGGTTCGGGGACGGGGCATAAAAAATCCCCAACGGGGCGCCCCGAATAAAAACCCGACGGGGAACGGGGCGGGAACGGGGATGGGTTTTGGTTTCGGGGACGGGGACGGGGGACGGCAAACCCGCCTCGAACCCGCCCCGTTGCCATTCCTAGTAAAGTGCACCGCACCATAAACACCCCGAATTACAAACTTTCATTATAAAAAACATTAAAAAAAACATATAAAAAACCCTAAAAGGACGCGTTTGGTTTGCGGGATTGGAATGGAATGGATTGGATTTCAAGGAGGGTTTTGGATTTGGGGAGATTTGAAATCCCTTCATGTGTTTGGTTTGTAGGATTTGGAATGGATTTCAAATCCATTCCTTTACAAGTCTTGCTTAGTTTGTAGGATTTGGATTGAGTTTTTTTAATTATTTGTTTGTTTTATAAAGAATTTATTTTTATTGGTAAACGTCGAATTTGGATCGATACAATTTGAAGTATGGATCACGCTTTAGAATCCATCGGATATGGATTTCAAATCCAAACCCAATGCCAAGTATTTCCAAATCCATCATATGAGGGATTTTAAAATGGTCAACGGATTTGAAATCCGGTCAACGAAATCATTTCCTGCAAACCAAACGCAGAATTGAAATGAATTTGAAATTCAAATTCCTCCAAATCCATTCCAATCCCGCAAACCAAACGCGCCCTAAAGGATGTTTATAAGAAACATGCTAATTGATATCGATTATTATGATTTAAATTCAATCTAATCTTTTGAATAAAAATAATTATATTCAGAATTTGTTGGAAAAAGGGATTAAAACAAATGTAAATTTTCAAAAAAAAAAATGTTATGAGGTTTAATTTAAAGAGAAATAAATTAAAATAACCGTATTTGAACATCGTATTACCGAAATACCCCAAATCTCGTCGATTTTGCCGAAATACCCTTTAAGTCCGGGAATCCCGGGGTTATGTCCGGGAAACCCATATATGTATCTCACACACACCCATATATGTATCTATACACATGTACACTTGTTAATAATACGATCCCGGCCCCCAACCCCGGGATTCCCGGACATAACCCCGGGATCGAGTCCTTTCCCGGCCGAAACACAACAACCCCGGGATCGATGCTCATCCCGGCCACGTTTCCCGGACTTAAAGGGTATTTCGGTAAAGTCGACGAGATTTGGGGCATTTCAGTAATACGATGTTCAAATACGGTTATTTTAATTAATTTCCCTACTTTAAAGTGTATGAAAACATTTTATTTATATATTTTGGAAAATGGGGGGTTGAATTGAAATGAATTGAAGTGGTGATTCGTATACACAGCTGGCCACGTTAGAAATGAACATCCATCCACTCCGTGTGGTTTGTCTCACGTGCCCTCCAATCCTTACGTTGGTCCAACTTTATTTCATTGTGTTTCTTGCATTTTTTTTGTTTTCAATATATAACTATAACTCTCTCTATTTTTTATTCAAAATTTAATTAAAAAAAATACATGTTTGGTTCATATGATTTATACGAAATTATGGATCGAGTCCTTAAAACGTATTATTATGGATTTGAGCTATGTGATTTGAGTGGGGGCGAGGTTGTTGACGTGTAATAGATGTTGTTGAAGTAGTTGCCAAAACAGTAGGGCACGCGATAGGAGAAAGAAGATAACTATTTTAATTATTACTAGAATAACCATTATGGTTGACGGGAATTAGAAGAACCCGTTCAACGATAAAATGCAAATCATAAAGCCCAAAGGAGTCGGATAAATGCACCCGTATATATTGTTAAACATATTCTTACTTTTTTTTCTCACACAACTTAATTTTTTCATTTTCAATGTATTATTTGATTTGTTTTTTTTAATTAAATAGGGATGCATATAACAATACTCAATCCAAATCCATAATTAATGTTTTTAAGGATTCAATCACCATAAAGACCAAAACTAAAATTCACTCTTATCTTTTAGTTATTTACAAAAGGTCTTAAATAAGAAATCAATTATTGTACTTTTTTTAAGAAAACAAATTAATTTTATGTATTGATTTAATCTTAAAAATATTATGATATTGAGAGGTATAAAAATAAATAATAATAATGTTATTGGAATTCCATGGTGACTGGATTGAACCAAATTCCTTTTTAAGGCGAAGAGCAAATCCACCGCATCATGACAGTTGGCACGTACATATGTTCATGTACGGCCGGACCCTTCTCATTTTTTTATTACTATTGGGCATTATATAAAAAATGATAAATAATTTAGATAATTGAATGTGTTACTAAAAAATCATTTAATGTATATACTTGAAAAAAAGTTGAATTTAAATATTATATTTTGTTGATGAAAAATATTTGTTTCACTTCTGCATGTTGTTTGATAAAAAAAAAATTTGAATACAGTAAAGAATTAACAATTACGTCCATTGTATTTGCTTTTACATAGCATGATTGGAATTTTCTTGTCGTAAGATAGTCGGAAGCTCAATGAATGTCACAATAAGTATTAAGAACTGGTAAAAATGTTTGGTCATATCAAAACATGGTTATCACGGTTCAAAGAAGATATGTACCAATAATAATCGAACTTGGACTGACTGTCTGGTATGGCTCGAGATCAATCTAGTTCATAAAAGTCTGGTATAGGGTTTTAGCCTATTTATTCTATTTAAAAATAATAATTAACTGATTCAAAATATAAATTATAATATTGGACCGAATGTTTCTAGATTGGATGGGTCGGAGCAGTATCTATTCAGAAAAAAGATCGATGAGTTTTATTTCTTCCAAAAAAAAACCAATTTTGTATGGTTTGTAAAAGGATTGCTTTTAGGGTGCGTTTGGTTTGCAGAATGGATGGGACGGGACAAGACAAAAACTCACTGTCCCATGTTTGGCGTGACATGGGACAGAACAAAAATTCACTGTCCCACGTTTGGCGCAACATTGGACAGGGACAAAGACTGTACAATGTGGGACAAGATGGGACAAAAAATGGTATTGTTTTGTTCCACCAAAATAGGTGGAACAACATGGGACAAAAGTGAGACAGAAACTAAAAATCATTGATCAACCGCCATTTGATGTATAATCCTAATATGATATTAGTTTTAAGGGTCACCACTACCCATCGTCGCCACTACCACCATCGGCGGCCACCAGTAGCCACCGCTAACCACCATCGGCTACCTCTACCTATTTCTCCACCATAACAACCTCCTCCACCACCTCCACAACCATCGGCCATCGCCACCACCACTACCATCGTCGACCACCTCTACTAACGCCGATCACCACCACCTTTGGCCGTCACCTCCTTCAATGGCCACCGGTAGCCACCACCAACCATCGTCGACCACCTCTACTAACGCCGATCACCACCACCTTTGGCCGTCACCTCCATCAATGGCCACCGGTAACCACCACCAACCATCGTCGACCACTTCCACCTCTTCCTCTACTACTACAACAACTTCCTCCACCACATCCACAACCACCGCTTATCGCCACCTCCATCGATCACCACCACCCATTGCCGTCGCCACCACCAACGCTCACCGACAACCACCGTCGGTGACCCCCACATCTTCCTCCACAACAATAACCTCTATTACCCCTGTCCACCGCCACCACCACTACCATTGTCGGCCACCTATACCTCCACCACATCAACCATAACAACTTCCTGCACCACTACCATCCACTATCTTTCACGTTCTTCACAACTACCGTTCTTCACGGACCACCCATCGCATTTATCTTTACTTATCGCTGCAACTATGCATCCGCCAATTCATTAAGATTTTCCAAATTAAATCAAATATTATATTTTCTTTATATGAATCGGATTTTTTCGAACTACCATAAGTTTTTGTATGTATTTATATGTATGAAAATCGTTTAAAAAAATAAAAATGTTTTTTAATTAAATTATTTAAAGATATACTTTATTTGTGTTATTTTTAAATATTATATGACATATAAAATCATCAAACAACTATTAGGGAAATTTGTCCACCCTTGTCCTATCCAGTCCTAGCCGTACCAAACACAAGACAGACATTTGTCTTGTCCTATCCAGTCTCGTCCAGTCCTAGCCTCTTGTTTTGTCCTGTCCCGTCCTGTCCAGTTCTGTCATGTCCATTCCCGTCCAATCATGTCTGTGTACCAAACGCTACCTTACAGATCGATGAAGTTTGCACTAATCTTATCTTAGTTGATTCAGTTCAACTCGGTCCAAATATTCATCTCTAACGGTAGCAAAACTAATAAAATTTACATAGTGTTTAGACGTACTACAAAACTTAGGTGCCGTTTATTTTTTAAGAGGTCTAAAGTCTTATTTTACTTTTGATTAATAAGAGGTAGTGCTGAAATTTGAAATCTGAATCAACAAGATTATATGTTTATGTAACATCTGGAGGCGTCTTGAGAGAAAGAAAAATATATGAACTGAGGTGGCGGTAAGAGGTTTAAAGAAGTTAGGTCACCACTTCTTATTTCAGACGTATTTAAGAGTTAAGAGGTTCTGAAAACTGAAAAGAAAAAAAAACAGTCTAAATCTAAAAAGGTCTGAACGATTCAGACTTAAGAGTCATTAAGAGATTTTTATAAAAAACAAACAACCCCTAATATTCATTTCTTAAGATAAAAATATAATAAGGATAATTTGATTATGATAAACCCAAACACCCTTTTTAGTTTTGACTTCGGATCTTGTCAAACAAAAGACTATATATATAATTCGAAAGGGTGGATTTACTTTGATATATACAATTAATTAATTAATTAATTATACAAGTATAATATATCACAAGAGGATCACCAACAGTGGATTTTGATTTTATATATATCTTCGTTCTACACCCATATTACCTCACTCCTTCCAGCCCACGTTCTTTCGCATGGTTTAATATTTGTTGATTGATTATAAGATTTCCGGTAAACCATGATGATTTCCGGCACCGGCAACAACGTAGGACCTTTCGGCGACACGGCGCTGACCAAAGTATTTGTCGGAGGTTTGGCTTGGGAGACTCCTAATCACACCCTCAGAGACCACTTCCAGACCTACGGCGACATTCTAGAAGCCGTCATCATCTCCGATAAAACCACCGGCCGATCCAAAGGCTACGGATTCGTATGTTAATTACATACTTCTTATCACAAAACAACGTTTGATTCGTTCTGATTTTCCGTTTTGGCTAACGTGCGCTTTCTTGTGGATTTCAGGTGACTTTTAAGGAGCCGGAATCGGCTAAAAAGGCTTGCGAAGATCCAACACCGGTGATCAACGGACGTCGTGCTAACTGCAATTTAGCTTCTCTCGGTGCTCGACGGCAGAGATCATCGTCGGTTGCTCCGCCGCATCAAAACGGTATTGTGACCTTCAGTTTTCCAAAATTCGGATTGTACAGTACACGTCTATATTCGTGCATCATAATTAAGTTGGTCAGAATGATTAAGGGGTTGTTTGTTTTTTTCTAAAAACCTCTTAATGACTCTTAAGTCTGAATCATTCAGACCTTTTTACACACCACCTCTTATTAATTATAACTAATTTAAGACTTCAGACTTTAGACCTCTTAAAAAACAAACGACACCTAAGAGATTCTTATGATATAGCATAAAATGAAATATGATTGTTTGGTAATTGTTTAAAATGAAATTAAGACACCGAATGGTTAATGGAGGCGAAGATACAAAATAATTCAGATGGTTTTAGAACCATTAAGAGCAAGACCATTTTTTTTTTGTCAAACAAGATCCACCTGTTAGTTAGTGATTCAGAGGTTGTAAAACTATTAAGAGGTAAACAAACGCGCCTACCATATGATATCGGTTATTTTGGGATTTGTAGGACCTAATATGAATGTGGGGCTGAGATCCGCCGGGACTGTGACGCCACCGCCGCCGCCTCCTCCTAGTCACGTGCAGTGGTACTATCAACCTACTCCGTCACCGTACATTCACCGTCATCAAACCAGCGTGCCGTACTACGGTTATGGTCCGGCGACGTATGTTGGTGGAACAAATGTCGGTTACAATCATGTAAGTGGATCCAGCTCAGCTGCATTTACGCCAATGAATGCGCATCAAGACATTCGCTATCCTAAATATCTTATTATTAAATGGTGTTTTCTTTTAGTAATTAATTAACTAAAATATTTAAATTTACAGAAAATAGGGTATATGAATGGGGGGCCCTACACGCAAGTGTATCAGGGTCAGGGTATGGTGGGTGCGAGTGCATTGGTGGCGATGTACCCTGAAAATCACTACAACAATCAAGCTGCTGCTGGGTCGTATTATGGGCCTGGGCCTATGGCTGCTGTTCCTGCTATTCTTTCAAAGCCCAAAAAAATTAGTCCAACTCCAGGTATGATTTCATATTATTTGATTTATTTATATTTAGAAAATTTCTTTTTATTAATATTTTTCCAAAATTGGAATTGAAATTGATGTACTTTTTCACATTGGCCAGCCATAACCAACGGAGTATACAAAAATGTATGTCACTAATTAAAATAAAGGCTATTTTGTAGCATAAGAAACAAATTTTAATTTCAATGATTTATAGTTAGGTTTTATGTTCCATAGTTTTTTTTATCATCAAAGGTTAAATTCTATAACATCTGAATTTTCTAAAACGATGACAAATAATTTTAAAAAATGGTATACTGATGAGATGAGGACTAGTTGCCAAATGGCAACGTGGTACAAGTATTTTAATATGCCCATTTGGTACACGCTGTTAAAAAAATAAAAGCATCCATTAGATCTAGTTTTTGAATTTTATCTTATTTAGTTTTAATAAGAATTAAAATAATAAAAAGCATCATCTCTGGTTTTATGAATCTTATCTATACTGCATTGTTATAATCACATCCGAGATAAAGTCTAAAAATAATTTTTATACATTACTTAAAATTCAAAATTACAAATAAATGGTGTATGAATACAATTTCTTAAAGTTACATGTTTAAATTATAATTAACTCTAAGTATAATTAAAAACGGGTAATAATCTCATTTTAAATATAAAGATTCTAAAATGTAATTTAATTATTATTTTTACAAAAAAACCATTACATTATTAAACCTAGGCATGGGAACGGGGCGGGGGGTTCACATTCCCCGGCCCCGGCCCCGGTTCGTAGTAGGGAGCCCCGACCCCGGGCGGGTGCGGGGATTGAATCCCCATCCCCAGTCAAAGGTGGTCCCATCCCCGGTCAAGACCCGTTCAGAGACCCGACCCCGTTCCTGGACTGCTGGACGGCAGTCTACTGCCGACTGTGGTGGTTGTCTGGTTGAAACTCGAAAGTCGAATCTGCTGTGGTTGAAACTCGAATATGCTATGGTCGATTTGAAATGTTGAATACTCGAATCTGCTATGGAGGTGAGGTCGAATACTCGACTGAAGAAAGTTTTGTCGGCGATGGTGGACCGTGGACGTCGCGAGGGCCGAGGGGTGGGGGTGGACTGGACGTCGTGACTCGTGAGGTGAGGTGAGGGGGCTGACTGCTACTGATTTGTGAAAGTGAAAGTGTGAAACCCTAATAGGAAAACTATTAATTTACATTATTACACACACACACACACATATATATATATAATAATTTAACTTATTTACATATACCGGGTACGTGGCGGGTCGGGGGTGTGATACCCATCCCCGACCCCGGCCCCGGTTTTCTCTAAACGGGGATCCCCGCCCCCGGACCCGGGACCCGGTTAAGCGGGGAATCCCCGGCCCGGTCAGGTCGGGGGAACCGGGTTCCCCACCGGGTCGGGCGAAATCACCATCCCTAATTAAACCTAAGATAAGTTACACCGTTGTTAAACATAAATTAAATTATAATAAAAAATTGAATTAAACAAATTATACCAAAAAACGAGAACTTTTAAAATTTTAATTTGATTATAATATTTATATATGTTTTTAAAAAAAAATTATGAGTCTTCAAATTTATATTTTATTCAAACATAAAAATAGGGGTGCTCATCTAAACCGCACAAACCGTCCACACCACATCGCATCGCAAAGCGCGGTTTAAAATGTCCGCGGTGCGGTTTGTATTTTTACCAAACCGCACTATGCGGTGCGGTTTGCGGTTTTGAGTTATCAAACCGTTGTTCAAACGGCACCGCACCACACATTATATATATGTATATATTTTTAATTTTATATATTAAACACACATATATGTATATATAGAATAATTGCATTATTTATATAATATGTATTTTAGAATCGGAAGTATTGAATATTTTTACTTTTAGGGACAACTATCACGTTATCGTTGATTTTTATTTTTACTTTTAGGGACTACGATCACGTTATCCTTGATTTTAAAATAAAGTTTTAATCTTATAATTATTGAATTATAGGTGTAAAATGCGTGCGGTGCGGTTTGCGGTTTGGAAAAATGCTCAAACCGCATATGCGTTGCGGTATGCGGTTTTACCCCAAACCGCACCGCGAACATCCCTACATAAAAACATATCGCTTTCTTAAAACCATATTATAATATCGACAAAAATAAAGAATAAAAGAAAACATTAAAACCGAGATATCGCGCTGTATTGTACGAGTACGCTTCTAGTGTTATTAGAACATCTTGAATAGATTCTCCAAAATGGAAATGAATCTTCAAAATTTCTAAAACAAAAATAAATTCAATTTCCAATAGATCCTCCGTTTAGGGGATTACAAAATTGATTATATTATTAAAATATTTCATTTAACTAATAAAATATTATTTCTCTATTTAAAAATTTAACTTCAAAACTTTTAATTGATGATAATCATTTTTGAGGAGTTCTCCAAATTTGAAGAATTATATACTATCTGGAGAATTTATTGAAGCAAAAAAATTTATCCAAAATTCTCAAAATCTCTATTTTCTTATTTTGTAGAATATGTGTTGTAGATGCTCTTTTAGCTAAATATAAATTATCTTAATTAGTCAATAAATCATTACAAGAAGCCCGAATGTGATAAGTTTTAATTGTCTATATTTTAAAAAAAATGCTAAATGTCTTGTGATCTAATTATATGCATAGGCCTTCAATTTTTGAGCATGTAAATGTCTAAGGGGCCGTTTACTTAAATACTTACCCGGTAAGTGTTTACCGATTAAATTTAACGTTATTACTTGCCTTACTAGGTAAGATTTTAGTCTATTAAAACGACATTGTATGTAAAAGTTTACCCGGTAAGCGTTAACCGGGTAAGAGCCGTCACCTCACTTACAGAGTAAGACTCTCGATCATTGCTTTGCTCTTACCGGGTAAGATTATTGGTCATTGTCATATTCATTGGTTAAGGTAATATAACTTGGAAAGCTTAGTAAACGCTTACCTGGGTAAACATTTGGTAAACGACCCCTAAATGATGTAATTCTGGTTATGAAAATCAAAATATGTGATTATTAATTTTTTTACCTAAGAATTGTAATTAAAAACCATACAAAAAATTGATTTTTATCTTGAAACATTGCTAGTTTAAGAACTGATGATTTAGACACAGTTTTTGTGACTGTGGAATAGGTTCAGTTGCGGACGGACAAGGAGAATATTTGAATCAGGAAGACCGAAAGTAACAGATAACAAAAAGAATCATAATATCTGTTCAGATCAATGTTTTCTTATTTTCCTCTTGATTACATTTTTATTAATTTAATCTTGTTATATTAATATTTTTCGTACTTTAGGCATCTAATTAGATTTATTCATTCATTCTTTCTTTCATTTTTCTTTTCTATCTAACTTGCATCATGAAAAGCATTTTAAATATCAATTATTAAAAATCAATCTGAATTTAGCTCTCGAAATGGTATGGAACATTTTATAATGATGTACAAGTTATGAATTTAAATCTTATTTTTATAGTTTGTTTATCTTTCTTTGAAAGTGGTATCATCACTTCGAATACGTCACTAATGCACGTGATTTAGACTATGTTTGGCAAAAAAAGCTAACTTATAAGATAACTTTTTTTTTTTTCTGGTACATATTTGGATGATCATAAACTAGCTTATTGAAAAGCTACTCATAGTAGCGTTTTGAAAAACTAACTTATCAGTTACCAACTAGCTTATAATCCAGTTTGCCAAACAATACTTTAGGCTCGCCATCACACAGTCCAAGAGGTTGGCATGTTACCCTTCCTATGGGAGGTTGGCATGCTACCAAGGTTTTTTTTTTTCTGAATAGAAACGAACATAGGGTTAGTCAATTTATCCAGAGTGTTTATCTTTGTATTAATTTGTTTACTTTTTTTTTTTCATTAATTTTTATATGTAGATAAATCATGAAATTGAATCAATCTAGATGAAATTGATTGGTGTGAGTTGGTTAAGTTTGAGAAGATTTGGAATTTAGTTTCATCAATCAAAACCTCTTTTAAGTACAATTCAATTCATAGTTTTTAGCAAAATCGAGCTACTTTTTATTTTATTTTATACTTTTGTTTTACTTAAACGTAGAATAAAAAAGAATCAACTGCATCTATGGTTAGCTACGGGTGTACAAAGAAGTGGAGGGTATTGTTGTTTGTTTCTTATGGGGTTTGACTTATTTTCCTCTTTGGTATCTGTTTCTCACAGATTTTCTTTATAGGGTTGTTGTATTTCTTTGTTTTTTATAATATATTGTCTCTAAAAAATGTGATACCATTAGTTTAACAAAACATGAATGTTGGCTGCTAATTTTAGTAGTTAATTAATGGTAAAATCAAACACATATATTGATGCCAAAATGTGTCTGGACGAAAAATTGGCAACGTGAGCAACAACAATACCTGTGTTAGCATAAAAAACCAACAATCTAAACATGATAATTTACCAAGTAGCAATAATGTGTGCCTAAAAACAAACACACACACATACACGTAACGAACATAACAACAAGACCAACAAAAAAAGCCATTGTGCGTCAAATCCTTCTTCCTTGATACCCACATGGAGTTTCAATCTTGATACTGGCACGAAATTTCTTCACAAATTTATCCAATCTCATACTTCTTCACAAATTGTGCTCCACAACCTCAATGCTTTCAAAAATTGTTGTCGTAGAGGTGGAAGGTTCCATTGACGATTTTGGATCAGATCAAGCAAGCATAGATCAACAAAAAAACATATCAAAGATCTAATTAAGAGATCAAAAAACTGCCAAAACTAGAAACTAAAGGCGATGGCAAGGCAACAACGAGGACAAGGAGCGTTGCAGTGTTTTGAGCCGACGACAAGGCTTGAAGAGATTTGAGTGGGAGGAGATATGCGATGGAAGATATCTGGAGAAATGAGATGAGTTATTTCTTGGAAGAGATATGTGATGGAAGAAATAAGGGAATATTTAGGGTATATTTTGAAAAAAAATGGGTTGAATGTATACCATTTCTATTACGGGTTGTTTGTTGGAATTTGAGTGTGAGGTTGGAATTTTCCATCCCACATTGGTAGAGAAATAAAATAAAGTGTTATTTATAAGGCTATCATCTCAAATGGGTCTTGAGTAAAATGGTAAGCTTATGGTGGGGGTCTCAAAGAAGTGCAACGCACACGCATGGTTGTGGCCGAGGGCGAGGCCGCGGTTCTCGCGAAGAGTCGCGCACTTCGCACGCTCGCATCGGAGCTGAGGAGCCCCGCCCCGAGCTACGAGCTTTCTTTTATGGATCGAGATATAGAAAAAATTAATTAAGTGAAGTTAATTAATTTGAGCAGATAATTATTCTTAAGTGGATAAAGATTCGTTTTTATTAATTATCAGATAATTCTTTCGGTTTTACCTCATTAAAAACGTGGGTTAGTCAGTTGGAGACTTAGGTGTCGTTTGTTTTTTAAGAAGTCTAAAGTCTTATTTTAGTTATGATTAATAAGAGGTGATGTGTAAAAAGGTCTTAACGATTTAGACTTAAGAGTCATTAAGAGGTTTTTTTAAAAAAACAAACAACCCCTTAGTCTCCAACTCTAACTCCTAATCCGATTCTTTGGGGAGTAATTAAGGAATATTATCAGATTATTCTCTGATTTTTCAAGTATAAATTGAGGCTTCCGGTTATTGATTCAATACACTGAAAAAAACAAATCTCTCTCGTGCTTTCTGCTCTCTCTCGATCTCTCTGCTCTCTGCCAAATCTTTCTGTCTCAAGTTTGTATTAAGTTCAACCACTATCGCTGTTAGTGTTTGAATAAGCTGCATCAAATCCTGGAGGTTTAGCGAGTATAAGTCTCACAGCGTGTAAAGAGATCCGCCAAAACCTTTAAGGACAGGTTTATAAAACCCTGCAGTTCTGGTTGTAGCTGTTGTTCGTTGAAGATCATCTAAACAGGTTGGTTTTACATTTTCTGTTCTGTCTTTCCTTTCCGTCCAGTAGAGTGGACACTCTGTTTCTACCCTTTCTTCTAACGAATCTATCGCGAAGGATAGTCTCGTTATTAGGTTCACCTAATAATCAATCATAACAGATTTCGTCTTATTTAAATTATTAAACTTTATAAATAAACTTTGTAACTTTGTAAATAAAGTTTGGATTTTTATAATTAAAATTGTTGTTTTATATATAAATCTTGTTGCTTTATTTCAAGTGAATTTTACTAATCCAAAATTCAACAATCTTAAAGGTTTTGAGTAATCGAAAATGGATTCCGACAACGTTCGTTTAATGCAGCAAGAACTGGTGAAATTGGATAGCTTTGACGGGTCAAACTATACCCGTTGGGCAGAAAAGGTCAAATTCATGCTCATGGTCCTAAAACTGTTTTTTGTCTTGGATCCTACCCTGCCACCCATTCCCGACAACTGTAACATCCTAAAATTCAGAGTAAATTTAAACTTCAAAAACAAGGCAATATGACTTCTGTATTGCTATAAACTTCTCAAAAAGTGTATCAGTCCTTAAGACTTTACAAAAACCTGTAAGGATTTAGATATCATTAACAGACTAATCTAAACATAACTATCTAGATTACATCAGTTGACAATCCGAATTTCATCAAAAGAATGGGGAATTAATAATGCCCAACTATCAACACTTTAGTCATCTCAAAATGCCTCGAGACCCAACTCGTCTCTCAAAACCCAGTGCATCCCACCGCTAAGGGAAACCTGTTATACATATCATTTGAGAAAAAGTGTCAGACTTAAAGCCTGATGAGAACATACAGTTTATAAAGCTCAAAAGATATAAACATTTGTATCATAAGATAATATTTCCAAAGAGGTTAAATATTACAATTGAAACCTTTGCCACAACCGGGCTTTTCCGTTATAAACATGTCATCAAATGACCAACGATAAAACATTTTACCAAGGATTGTGGCGTAACACAAAGTAGGCCAAAATCCGAGTTATGAGTTAAACAATTGGAATCCAAAGATACGAACACATAAGTCCGTGCTACAACGTGAGATATAGCCCCAAGAAAAACCAATGTATACTCCTTCACTAGGATCACTATGAACCATGGCTAGTATCCGACCTCACATAACTGTACCAAGTTGCCCCCGAGGATCATATGCATCCATAGCTACAAAATGGGGATTGTGACATCCCAACAATACAGTCGAATCAAAACCTAGGGATCCGCTAGTAAAGGTACAGACTCGTCACAACAACATATGTGACCAACCATAAATAAACATATGGTATAAACACATTTTATAAACAAAATGTCATTTCCAGTTCAACTTCTGGTAAGAATGAAAATCATTAAAATGAGTTCTTAAACATTCTTTTCATATATCCACATAATGTACAAGTAAAACATCATTTTACTACATTAAGATAAGATCCATCATTTTAGTAAACACAATGATCGGGAACCCTAAAATCTCCCAAAACTCAAGTTATATCAAATAGGTAGAAAACTTAGATATGAAACCATGGAGATATATAGGAGTTCCAAAAAGGTAACTTTTGATATGTATAAAGTTTAAAATGATAGCAGGAACTCACCAGTAGGTTTTAGGATAAAATCCGGAAAACCAGATAACGATCACGACGTAGAGGTGAAACTTAGAACACCGAAACCACGGATCGAACACCAAATATAACTACCAAACTCTAGGGAGAGAGAGAGAAACGATTTAGAGAGAGAGGAGAGAGTTAGAGATTGAGAGAATGAGATATTTTGGAAACTGAACCCTTAAGTCGGCCAGGCAATTACGCGGGTTATGCCGCGACTTCAACTCGCGGCATAACTCGCCCGTGTCCAAAACCCAAAATCATCCAGTGGGTTTCGCGGGTTGTGCCGCGACCTTAAGTCGCGGTGCAACTCGCGTAGTTCACTGCTTGTCCCCCAAATTCACAAAATCCAACTCAACTTCAAACCAAACACGGTGCTAACGATAAAAGCTTAACCACAAGAATACCAAAATTACATAACAAAAATTTGGGGTGTTACAATCCTCCCCAACTTGGGAATGATTTCGTCCCCGAAACCCTAACTATTCGAAAAGATGAGAATATCTTCGCTTCATATCCTCCTCAGCTTCCCACGTCACATTGGCTCCCCAATGATGCTTCCACTGCACCTTGACCATAGTGACCTCCTTGTGACGCAACTTCTTAGACTTTCTCTCTAAGATGGCGTCGGGCTCTTCTACACAACGGTTACCCTCGTCTACTGTTAACTTAGAGAGAGGAATGACACTTTCCTCTTCTGCTAAACACTTCCGAAGATAACAAATATGAAACGTGTTGTGGATTATGCTCAACTTTGGCGGTAGTTCCAATTGGTACGCTTGCAACCCTACTCGCTTGAGCACTTTGAAAGGTCCGAGGAAACGGGGACTCAACTTCCCACGCTTTCCGAACCGAATAATACATTTCCACGGAGATACCTTAAACAACATACGATCTCCTACTTGGAATTCCATCGGCCGCTTCTTCTTATCGGCATAACTCTTCTGCCGATCCTGAGCCGCTTTCAATCTTTCACGAATACATTTGACCTTATCGGCCGTCTCTTGCACGATTTCAGGTCTGGAGAACTGCTTTTCTCCCGCTTCAAGCCAACACATGGGAGTTCGGCACTTTCGCCCGTACAATGCCTCAAAAGGTGCCATTCCAATACTCGAGTGGTAGCTATTGTTGTAAGCAAACTCCACCAAAGGTAAGTGAGAGTCCCAGCTACCCCCGAAATCGATGACACAAGACCTCAACATGTCTTCCAATGTTTAGATCGTTCTCTCGCTATGCCCGTCGTTTTGTGGATGGTAAGCCGTACTCAACTTTACTCGTGTACCAAGCTCTTTCTGAAACCCATCCCAAAAGTTTGAAGTGAACCGACTATCGCGATCCGACACGATCGACAATGGTATGCCGTGCCTCGAGACCACCTCATCGATGTATAGTTTTGCTAGCTTGTCCATCAGTAATGTCTCGCGCATGGCCAAGAAGTGAGCGCTCTTTGTTAATCTATCAACTATCACCCAAATGGTATCGTGACCTCGAAGAGTTTTAGGTAACTTTGTCACGAATTCCATAGTGATATGCTCCCATTTCCACTCGGGAATCTCTAGAGACTGAAGACTCCCATACGGTCGCTGATGTTCAGCCTTAACTTGCGAACACGTCACACAATGCTCAACGTAACGCGCCACGTCAAGTTTCATTACCGGCCACCAATAGTGCAGTTTCAAGTCCCTATACATCTTTGTACTCCCCGGATGAATGGAATACTTGGACTTGTGTGCATCTTCAAGCAACAGATCACGGTTACCCCCAAGCTTGGATACCCACACGCGACCGTTGAACAGTTTTACCCCACGGCTATCTTCCGTTAAGAGTAAACGTTGCTTTTTCATAACTTCTTCTTTGAGATTCTCTTCTAGCAGTGCTTCAACCTGTGATGCTTTGATCTTTTCAGCAAGACTAGACGCCAACTCGATTCTCGAATGGGTAGCCCGAATACAACCGCTATAGTCCTTCCGACTCAACGCATCGGCTACCACGTTTGCCTTACCAGGATGGTAAAGCAGCTCGCAATCGTAATCCTTAAGTAACTCGAGCCACCGCCGTTGCCTCATATTCAACTCCTTTTGATCAAAGACATATTTCAGGCTCTTATGATCTGTGTAGAGTGTACACTTCGTGCCATAGAGATAATGTCGCTAAAGCTTCAAAGCGAACACTACTGCTGCTAACTCCAAATCGTGGGTAGGATAGTTCTTCTCGTGTATTTTAAGCTGCCTTGAAGCGTAAACGATTACCTTGCCCCGTTGCATCAACACACAACCTAAACCCATTTTCGAAGCGTCGCTATAAACCACGAAGTCTTCTGACCCTTCAGGTAACAATAAGATCGGAGCTTCACATAACTTCTTTTGAAGGATACGGAAAGCCTTCTCTTGTGTTTCGGTCCATTCAAACTTCACATTCTTCCGAGTCAAAACTGTCAAGGAAGAAGCGATTTTCGAAAAGTCTTGGATAAATCTCCGGTAGTACCCTGCCAGACCCAAGAAACTTCGGATCTCTGACGGACTCTTGGGAGATTCCCAATTCATCATAGCTTCAATCTTGGAGGGATCCACTTTCACTCCGTCTCGAGTGACCATGTGACCCAAAAATTGTACCTCTTTAAGCCAAAAGTCACATTTGGAAAACTTGGCGTACAATCTTTCCTTTCTCAACACTTCAAGCACTTCCCGCAGATGTTGTTCGTGTTCTGACTCGCTCTTGGAGTACACGAGTATGTCATCAATGAATACAATGAACGACTGGTCGAGGAATGGTCGGCACACTCTATTCAACAAGTCCATAAATATCGCCGGTGCGTTCGTTAGACCAAAAGGCATTACAAGAAACTCGTAATGGCCGTAACGCGTTCTGAAAGCTGTCTTCGGGACATCTCCTTCACTCACCTTCACTTGGTGATAACCCGATCGTAAGTCGATTTTGGAAAAACAACCCGCTCCTTGAAGTTGATCGAACAAGTCGTCTATTCTCGGAAGCGGATATCTGTTCTTTATTGTAGTTTTGTTCAACTCACGATAGTCAATGCATATTCTCATCGTGCCATCTTTCTTCTTTACAAACAAGACCGGAGCTCCCCAAGGTGACGAACTCGGTCTTATAAAGCCCTTCTCTAAAAGCTCTTGGAGTTGTGCCATCATTTCTTGCATCTCTGACGGCGCTAAACGGTAAGGAGCTTTAGCAATTGGTGCTGCTCCAGGCACAAGATCAATCCGAAACTCTAACTGACGATCGGGTGGTAACCCGGGCAAGTCGTCCGGAAAGACATCTGGAAACTCACGCACAATCTTCACATCTTCCAGCTTTGATTTCTCTAACTTGGCATCGATCACATAGGCTAGGAAAGACGAACATCCTTTTACTAAGCACTTGCGTGCCTTTGCCATTGTGATTATTGCCACTTCACCTTTTCTCTTTTCACCATAGATGACAATGACTTCGCCATAGGGGTTGGGAAGTCGAATCAACTTCTTGGAGCATACGATCTCGGCGTGATTGTTTGACAACCAATCCATGCCGACCACAACATCAAAACCCCCGATTACCATCGGCAGTAAATCGATCGAGAATTCTATCCCTTCGATACTAAGAGTACACTGCTTCAGAACATCGTGGATCAAAACTTGACTACCATCGGCTATTTCTACTACTAATGCATCCTCAAGACTAGTAGTGGGCATAGAAATATTCTGACAGAACAAATCAGATACGAAAGAGAAACTGGAACCTGTATCGAATAAAATACGAGCAGGTACAGAGTTTATAAGAAAAGTACCCGATACCACATCAGTGGATGCCTTGGCCTCATCGGCCGTCATCTGAAATGCTCGACCCGGAACCCTAGGAGGGTTCTCCTTTCTTGCTGACGTGCTACCCGACACAAGCTTCATGCAATCTCTTTTCACGTGCCCCGGTGCCTTGCACTCATAACAGACAAGTCCTCTGACCGGGCAATCTCTGATAGTGTGACCAGGCTTCCCACACTTATAACAAGTTTGAGAAGTGGTGTTACAGTCACCGTGGTGTTTAGTTCGACACTTGTGTCACCACCTAGCTTCCTGCTGATTAACTGTATGTTGAACCAATCGGGTTTACCAAACAATCTGTGGGGAGAAGCATTACTGACTGCTTGCCACATTCACAATCGAATCACTAGTCGTGTGATTCCAACCAGCCCATACGAGCTATGGAAAGAAAGAAAGCCTAACTTGGACTACTTTAGAGTTTGGGGTGGTATTGTTTACTATCGTACCCCTGATCCAAAACGATCTAAATTGGGAGCCCGTGCCATTAAAAGAATATTCGTAGGATATGCTAGAAATAGCAAGGCTTATAGATTATTGGATAAAGAACAAGAGTGATAGTGGAATCCAGAGATGTGGAATATTTTGAAGACAAGTTTTCAGAAGATGCTAAAAACTCGGATAGAACATTGGCTCAAAATCTTCCTAGCACATCTCGTGACAGTTCGAAAACCTCAAACAAGGTTGACGAACCACGTAGAAGTACTAGAGTAAGAAAAGAGAAAATTCTAGGAGATGATTTCTTCTCCTATCTAGTAGAAGGAACACAAAAGAAAGTGACTAGAGAAGTCATTTTATCGATTAACATCGAAGATGATCCTAAGACTTTTAAAGAGGCCATGTCTTCAAGAGATGCTCCAAAATGGAAAGAAGCAATCAACAATGAAATGGACTCTATTATGAGAAATGGAACTTGGGAATTAGCTGATTTACCCAAGGGAGCAAAACCCATAGGTTCCAAGTGGGTATTCAAAAGAAAGCTACACCCAGATGGTTCAATCTCAGCATTTAAAGCTAGATTGGTAGCTAAAGGATATAGACAGAAGGAGGGTATTGATTATTTCGACACCTACGCTCCAGTTGCTAGAATTAGTTCAATTCGAACTCTCATAGCAATCTCAGCCATAAAAGGACTGTATATTCATCAAATGGATGTATGTAACACCCTCAAATTTGGAAAGAACGACTAATTAGAAACTTTCAAAAACACCTTAAAGGATAATAAAATCTCTTACTAATAGTCCATAATTGAAATACAATTCTTGGTTGAACCATCAACAAGAAATTAAAGTCTTACATAAAGACTAACTAAAGTCGGGTGTTACTATAACCCAATAACAGTCGCTATCTCCAATATAAGTGCGGAAGACTTCATCAAGCTAAACATTTCTCGAGCACACAACTAGCACTCTTTTCTTCACAGTGTCACTAGAACTATTCCCAATCGGAACTTGTTGCACATGCCGACAAATAAAAAGGTTAGGCTAACGCCTAGTGAGTTCAAGAGTTTTATATCATGATTATAAAGGAAAATGTAAAATGGAAGTATTGTAACTTATAATCATGATCCTTTAAAATGATTTACTTTAAAATAAGAGAACAACTCATTTACTAAAAATATGCATTTTATAGATGGACGCCTCAACGCCAAAACATTCTTTCATGAAATAATGCAATCCAACACTTACTCAAACGAGAATAATGGTAATGCTCAAATAATGACATTTGAATAAACTCTATAAAAACAAACGACCAAAATATAAGTAAACTCAAGTCTCCACGATTATAGCATAAAGGAGATAACCCAAACTCAAAGCGTCATTGAAAACGAGGATAAAACCAAATACCTCAAAACAACACCTCTCGGTGAAGGGGGATCCCGAATTCCAAGGCTAGTGGCGGAACACAAAAGTAGGCCACCTTCCAAGTTACTGAGCTCACCATAATAGGACCCATGGCCATGAGCACGCCGACTCGTACTAAGATGTGAGGGAGGGCCCCCGAGGATCCTAATCATGCTCATTCGCTAGGATTACATTTACGGCCCATGGCTAGTAACCGGCCCCACATAACCGTATCAAGTTGCCCCCGAGGACCCAATGTCTCAACTAGCTACAAATGGAAAGTGACTGTCCCATAAAAACAGGCTCAGAAATTAACTCGCGGATGCAGGTCCGGTTATTGGACTCCAAGAGCCCTCACCGACAAGTCCTCGAAATCCCAAGACTAATTTTGACACCAACATATAAATAATAACCCATTTTCTTTTTAAATAACTAACACCAACTCATATTCCTATGGATCCACTGCATTACAGTCTAAACAGTACATGACTCAAATTGAATGACTAACGCACTCAAAACATGTAAATCTCAAATGATGCGCATTAACCGCCATCATACTTGGTATTTCACAACGGGCTATTAAACCGGACAAATGTCCTCAAGACTCATTTATTTTCAAATATTCATTTTCAAGTTTTAACTGCTGATAAGAATGGAAATCATAAAATGAGACTATATACATTCTTTCAAATACCTCACGTAAATGTGCAAGTAATACTTCATAAAACATTCCATTTTATGAATGATGCATAAAACCCGACAACCATTCAAAAGTGTATTTCCTTGACCAAAGATCTATTTATGCAATAAAACATCAAAACACATTCATTTGTGACACCTTTATCAAAATGCCCAAAAATCCCAAATGTGGGTGTTTTACAAAGTTTATAAAGTTAAATACTTCAAATAATCAAAGATTACCAACTAACCCAACATTTTATAATTTCATGTAAAACACATAAACACTTTAAAATGGACATTTTGGCATGTACAACGTTTTCACAAATCAACTTAAACTCACCTTGCAGAAGACTTGAACCACCAAGAAACCTCCCTAGATCTTAGATCCAACACATCTACAAGATCACCTTTACCACACAAGTCATCAAAATCAAACCCAAGATGAAGAATGAAAGGGAAAATGATGAAATCATCAAACCCTAGCTTAACATTGAGAGAGATGAGGAACTTACCACCACAAAATACTCTTGTATACTCCAATAGACTTCCAATATCTTGCTAAATCCTTGTAGAGCTCTCAAAAATGAAACCATGGCAACTTGAATCACTGAAATCAAAGTTGTGATGCAAAAGTTATGAAGAAATGAAGTTCTAGGGCTGAAAATCGGGTTTTATGCTCGACCAGGGGATTTCACGACTTACCACGCGACCATAAGTCGTGGCATAAGTCGCGTGATGCACTGTTCGCCCGGTTTTCTTCTTGTTCACTGTTTTGGCCATAACTTCTTCGTTATAGCTCCGATTTTGCTCCGGAAAGAACCGTTGGACTCGTAATTGAATCCTTCATCCATCAAGACTATAAAATCTAGAATTTAAGTCCAAAATCCTATATCTTATTTTTCCCTTAAATACCGATTCTGTATTAACTTGAAATGATACCTTTTCAAAATCGGGGTGTTACAATGTAAAAACAGCCTTTTTGAATGGATATTTAAATGAGGAGGTTTATATGGAGCAACCCGAAGGGTTTATAGTACCCGGACAAGAAAAAAAAATGTGCAGGCTTATTAAGTCTCTGTACGGTTTAAAGCAAGCCCCAAAACAGTGGCATGAAAGATTTGATACTACTGTCACATCTTTCAGGTTCCGACATAATGGAGCTGATCGGTGCATTTACTCGAAATGTACCAAAGAGTCCACTGTAATTATCTGTCTTTACGTCGATGATATGCTGATCATCGGAACCAATCTAGAAGGTATCCGTGAGACGAAAAACTACTTATCCTCGAACTTTAAGACGAAAGATCTTGGATAAGTAGATACAATTCTTGGGATTAAAATTAAAAGGTCAGGATCTCAAATATCTCTTAGTCAATCTCACTATATAGAGAAGATACTGACCAAGTTTCAACATTTGAATATAAAGGAGTTCAATACTCCATTTGATTCAAGTGTGAAACTTGACAAGAATTCTGGTAGAGCAGTGGCTCAACTAGAGTATGCTAGTGCAATAGGATGCATGATGTATGCAATGCATTGTACTAAACCGGATATTGCTTTTACTGTGAGCAGTCTAAGTCAATATACAAGCAATCCGGGACCAGATCACTGGAAGGCAATAAGTAGAGTGTTGGGATACTTGAAAAGAACCAGTGATCTAGAGTTGACATACACGACGCATCCTGGAATCTTAGAAGGATATTCTGATGCTAGTTGGATAGATCACTCAAGTGATTCTAAATCCACAAGTGTGTGGATTTATACACTTGGTGGTGGAGCGATTTCTTGGGTAAGCAAGAAACAAACATGTATCGCTCATTCGACTATGGAAGCTGAATTCATAGCCCTAGCTGTTGCGGGCAAAGAAGTTGAATGGATTAGAGATCTGCTGACAGATATCCATTTATGGCCACATCCAACTCCTTCGATTCCCATGTACTATGACAGTGAAGCCACACTGTCAAAAGTATATAATGTTGTGTATAATGGGAAGTCGCGACACATAGGTCTCCGACATAATTATGTGAGACAACTTATAGAAAATGGTACCATTAGTATTGTGTATGTCAAGTCGCGTGAAAACTTGGCAGATCCATTGACTAAGCCTCTGACGAGAGACTTAGTAGGATCAACTACCAGAGACATGGGTCTGAAACCACTCAGAATCAGTTAGTGATGGGAACCCAACTTGAATTTAGTGCTCCTATCTCTCAAGTTTAAAGGGTAATAACAAGCCACTTAACAGATAGAAGGTACTATCGAATGATAGACTCGTGTAAGGTATGAGATAGTACGTCGTTGCCGAGAACAAGGATGAGTTAGTTCTCTTAACAAAGTTTAGAGGCATCTTAGCAACGAATGTGTTATAGAACTTTGCCTATGCGACTGAGAGGTGGTGCCGCCTCAAATGAAGAGTTGTGGTTCTCTTCTAAAAGGTCATGAAACAGGATTTTTGCTCATGGCCATATTCGCGCTCAGTGAGAATGCAAAGACAAAAGATGGTGTGTGTGAATTAGCCGAAGAGATCACAAGATTCAAAGTTTAAATCCTAAGGATACTTCTGAATTGATTTCTTCTTGCATATTCACATTAAACGGGTTTAATCTTAGTGACACCACTGTGACATCATTTTTTTTAATGTCAGAAAACTTTCCAACCTGGTGGGGGATTGTTGGAATTTGAGTGTGAGGTTGGAATTTTCCATCCCACAATGGTAGAGAAATAAAATAAAGTGTTATTTATAAGGCTATCATCTCAAGTGGGTCTTGAGTAAAATGGTAGGCTTATGGTGGGGGTCTCAAAGAAGTGCAACGAACGCGCGCGTGGCCGTGGCCGTGGTCGTGGTCGAGGCCGAGGTCGCGGGCGCGGTTCTTGCGAAGAGTCGCGCACTTTGCATTTCGCACGCCCGAGCTACGAGCTTTCTTTTTATGGATCGAGATATAGAAAAAAATTAATTAAGTGAAGTTAATTAATTTGAGCATATAATTATTCTTAAGTGGATAAAGGTTCGTTTTTATTAATTATCAGATAATTCTTTCGGTTTTACCTCATTAAAAACGTGGGTTAGTTAGTTGGAGACTTAGTCTCCAACTCTAACTCCTAATCCGATTCTTGGGGAGTAATTAAGGAATATTATCAGATTATTCTTTGATTTTCAAGTATAAATTGAGGCTTCCGGTTATTGATTCAATACACTGAAAAAAACGAATCTCTCTTGTGCTTTCTGCTCTCTCTCGATCTCTCTGCTCTCTTTTTGTATTAAGTTCAACCACTATCGCTGTTAGTGTTTGAATAAGCTGCATCAAATCCTGGAGGTTTAGCGTGTATAAGTCTCACTGCGTTTAAAGAGATCCGCCAAAACCTTTAAGGACAGGTTTATAAAACCGTGCAGTTCTGGTTGTAGCTGTTGTTCGTTGAAGATCATCTAAACAGTTTGGTTTTACATTTTCTGTTTTGTCTTTCCTTTCCGTCCAGTAGAGTGGACACTCTGTTTTTACCCTTTCTTCTAACGAATCTATCGCGAATGATAGTCTCGTTATTAGGTTCACCTAATAATCAATCATATATAACAGATTTCGTCTTATTTAAATTATTAAACTTTATAATAAAGTTTGTAACTTTGTAAATAAAGTTTGGATTTTTATAATTAAAATTGTTGTTTTATATATAAATCTTGTTGCTTTATTTCAAGTGAATTTTACTAATCCAAAATTCAACATTGTTTGGTTCATGGATACTGAAGGAATTGGAATGGCTAATTTCTTTGACCAAATTTCAAATCATATGTTTGTTCATGTAATGAAGATGATGGAACGTTTGAATTCCACAAATTAAGGAATTCACCATTCTTTTGGCTTAAGTGAAAGAATTGAATTCCATTCAATTCCTACCAATCAAACGTGTGATCAAATTCTATCAAATTTCATTATAATTCCTTCAAAGTCAAATTATATTAATGGATTTCAATTCCATTAAATTCCATTATACATTATACGCACCAAACGCACCCTTAGTTGGTTGGCTGAAAAATAAGCTGTTAACTGAGCCATTAAGTTACAACATAACAAGTGATTCATAAAAGAAAGATTAAACTGTCCCTAAAAATAAAAATAAAAAATTGAGTTTAAAAAGGGGAGGCTAAATGCACATAAAAAGGTGCTAAATGCACCAAAAAATCATTGGGTAATCATTGTATTTTTTTTGTTTTTTTTTGTTTTTTCGTTTTTTTGTTGTCTTTTTTTTTTTTTATTATATAGTTTTGTAATAAATATTTAAAAAAGAAATAAATATTTATATAAATATTTTTGTTTATTTGTTTTTTCTTTTTTAATATTACTATTTTTATTTTATTTGAAAAGAAATAAATATTTATAAATATAAATATTACTAATTTTTTTAATTATATAATTATAAAAATAAAATATAAATATTGCGATTTAACATATAAATAGAACATCAAATAATCTATAATACATTCGATTATTCTAAAATAACATTATATGTAGTACAATTAACACGTAAAAGCTGCATGTACTTCTTTATTCGCTCTGAATACGGGGTAGCCCATCCAGCAGCGCACGAATAACTGTAATGGATAAAATGTCCTACAATTTGTGGAAACGGGTATCCTTCTTTCATATCTAATTTCACATAATGGTTACCATTAACGTACCCGATTGTAAAAATAATATGCTCATACCACACTGGCGGAGTGGACCTAAGCGGCAAGTACGTCCCACTGCCGGTCATACTTATAACATGTAATATCACATTATATTTTGAAGCAATCAAGACACCTATTTCAGGCATTGTCATCAAGTGTTCAAATGGTGCATCTTGATCTGATCGAAAGAAGTTTAAAGTGTTATAAGTAATATCCCAATGTTCACGTCCAAAAACGTTGATGTACTATGTCTTGTATGTATCTAACTATTATCGTCTCTAGTCTTTAAAATTTGCTTTTTTCGTCACTGTGGTTTGTATTTCCTTTCGTTTTTCGTCCCTCACATTAATTTTGTTAAAAAAAATCAATTAAAGGGAGGGTTCTTTTGTCATTTTGCATTTTTTTAAAAATGATTTTACTATTATAGGTACGTAATATATATATATCTATGTGTAATATATTAATATATATATATATATATATATATATATATATGTATAAAGAGTTTAGGTTAATGACAGTTTTAACCCTTAACTATCTTTAGTTGTCATTTTTATTTACGTTTCAATTTGGGTAAGAATAATTATATGTTTTAAAAAAAAACTGAGTCTTACAGAGTAAATTACAGATTTTGTCCCTAACGTTTGGCGTTTGTTACGGAATTGGTCCCTAAAAGAAAAATACATTTTACAAAGTTATGAGAAAATGTAATTGTTACAAAAAGAAAAAAATACATTTTATAAATTTATAATAAAATCAAAAGTTACAAATTTATAGAATAAAATAAAATCAAAAGTTACAAATTTTATAAAATCAAAACACACACACACATATATATATATATATATATATATATATAAAGATAATAATAATAATAATAATTTGACTATTTGCATCTTTTAATGATTGGATCGGAAAGCAATATTTGACTATTTGCACCTTTTTGGTGCAAATAGCACCCCCCTTTAAAAATGAAGAGAAATAAAAATGTAATGATGCATTAGGCTAGGTAGGGGTGGAGAAGAAAGGAATCTAGATGTAATCAACACAAATGTCACCTACCCAATCCTTCTTCTAATAAAGGTCAATTTTCATAAAACAAACGTATTGATTAAAGCCAACATCTAAATGTTTCTTCTACAACTTAATAATTTCTTTTCAACAATTGCAATAATAATATACGAATAGTTGTGAACAATTCTTCGAATAAATGATTTCCATTATTTTCATACCATACTTGTATATATATAATGTAATAAATGTATACATTTTCTGGAATTAGAAAAAAAAAATATCATAAGAAAATGTGATTCAAAGCATTAAAATTTACAAAAAGAGACAGATAAACATATGTGCTGAAAGCTAAAACCACCACACTCCTTTCGAGCATTCTTGTACTTCGACATAATTGATTTTACACATCAGATAAAAAACGCAAGTCAAATGTATGATTTATCTTTCAAAAAAGAATAATCATCACGTCTTATAATGATGATGACAGGTAAACTATTATGGTCAATCATATGCATATATAATGTTTTGATTGGTGAAAGTGATTATTGTATATGCATAATGCATCACATGGACAATACTCCATGTTAATTGTAGTAATTAGAAGGAAAGGAGGAGGAGGAGGTTCGATATAATGATGGAGAAAGAACATGGAACAAAGTCGAAATGATGGCTCCAAATTGGTGTTAATTCAGGATCGAATGACATACATGTTATGTGTTTGCTTTTGGGGAGTATTCCCTCTCACTTCAATCAATCAAATTTCCATAGGTTTTGTTTCCATAATCATGTTGCTTCATTTTCATTATATTGTATTTATATAATTCAATAACATACATCCGAATCAGATAATTTTTTTTAAAGAAATTAACATGAAAAATGTAAGCTCGAACCCAGAGAAGGCATCCAAATTGTCTTTAACTTGCTTTCTAGAAGTTTTTATGCTCCATCATTATGCTTTTGAAAGTTTAGATGATTTATATTGATTGCAAGTTTAAATCATAATTTTTAAATTCAAATTACTTTTTGTTAACATTATCATTGCATGTAATAATCATATAGATTGTCATCTGTAATTTTTATTTTATTACAAATGGGTATTTTTGACTTTTGACAAGTAACTAATATCTTTTGTCGAATCATTGTCGTGTATGAGATTTGTTGCTCTAAAATATTGATCGGGCCTATGTGTTTATCTGTACTTTGTTTGGAGACTGTATCATCTAGTGTGTGTGAAATGTAACTTCAACATTATTGTTATGCAAAAGAAAGATACAATAAGTATATCGAGAGAAAAGACATGTAAAAGTAACAAAAACAACTTTTGAGGTTGTTTGGTTATTTTCAATGTAAACATTAGACTAAGAGGATGTTGTAAGCATAACTCATGGTTAAGATTGCGATTAACATGTCAACAAAAATCTGCATGATTAATCACAAGGATTGTGGCATAGTGGTTAAGGTCCTGGGGGTATGGTAGAATATCCCATCGGTCTATGGTTCAAATCCAGGCGTACACAACAATTGTGACCATTGAGTTTATCAGGGTTGATTTCTTGCAGTCACAATTTACCGGTATTAGTCTAGGCATAGCCTAGGACACCCTTCAAAAAAAATTGCACGATTAGAAAATACCTAAAAGGTTGGCTTATGTCAGCATTTGTATCGAGGTCACATATTTACAGTGGGCATTGGGTTCTTAATAAATATTATGAAAAAAAACCTCGTGAACCGAAATGATAATTTCAAATGATGGTTAGAGGTCAAGCCTAACTCATACTTGTTATAACACCCTAAAATAGGGTAACAAAATTTTCCAAATAAAAACCAGAAATATGGTATATAATATCAAGATATGAGTTTTGCCTAAAAAGAAGACAATATACACCAGTTTAATTACATTTGTAATCAAATGGGTTTGAGGTCAACAACCTCCTTACTAATTTCCTCAAAGGACTAGATTACAATTGGGTGTCGCCCAAACCTCCAAAAGTGAAGTCAATACTTGGTGTTCCAAAATGCTTCCTAAAAGCTCACAAGGCGGCTAGAAGCCCACCTAAGCACTCCCACGACTAAG
This sequence comes from Arctium minus, assembly GCA_954870635.1. Lineage (NCBI taxonomy): Eukaryota > Viridiplantae > Streptophyta > Magnoliopsida > Asterales > Asteraceae > Arctium > Arctium minus. Next base: position 123,694,115 of record OX941082.1, read on the forward strand.
ACTTGAGATACATGCTGATACCAAGCAAGTGTTAGGCCAAAAAGTCTAATGAGTTTATGCAACATAATAATCTTGAGTAAAGTAGTTATGACATTTTGCAAGGCAAGGGAAACATTTAATATTGATCATAATCCCACCAATACTTATCCATTGAGACTGGCGAGAAGACAAGTGTACCGAGGCCAAAATCCAATTTCGCTAATTCGAGTTTTCATGCTTACCAAAATGGGGTATCATAAACCAATCCTTAACAGGCTAAACCAAAAGCTATTAGCATTAATGGGAACAAAATAAGATAAATCATGGAATTCTACTTATCAAAATTCCGGGTGTTACAATTTTCCCACCTTGGAAAAGTTTTCGTCCTTGAAATAATGTCCTATGCGAACAAATGAGGATATCGTCTCTTCATATCCTCTTCGGCTTCCCAAGTCACATTTCGCATCGATGATGCTTCTCATAGTCACTTCCTTGTGGAGAAACTTCTTTAACTTCCTCTCCAAAATAGCGTCCGATTCTTGTACACAATGGTTGCCATTATCCACGCGGATATCTAATAAAGGAATAATGCTATCCTCTTCCGTCAAACATTTATGTAAATAACACATATGGAACATATCATGAATCCCCTCCATTTCTGATGGCAAGTCCAACTTATACGCTTGGATTTCGAATCGACTTAGGATAGTAAAGGGCCCAAGGAACCGGGGTCCCACGTTTCCCCGAATCGGATGATTCCCTTCCATGGAGAAACTTTCAAGATGACTCAATCTCCCACTTGGAAATCTATTGGTATTCTCTTCTTGTCGGCATAACTCTTTTGCCAATCTTTACCCTCCTTTATGCACTCCCGAATGCCTTTCACTTTATCAACAGTCTCATGTGCAATTTTGGGCCCAACAAATTATTTCTCTCCCGCCTCGAGCCAACACACAGGACTTCTACATTTTCGGCCATATAGAGCTTCATACGGTGTCATTCGATGCTTGAGTGGTAACTATTGTTGTAGGCGAACTCCACCAAGGGTAGGTGTGAGTCCCAATTACCTCTTAAATCGATAACACACGACCTCAACATATCTTCTAGAGTTTGGATAGTCCTTCTGCTTTGACCACCCATCTGCAGGTGATACAACCTGATCAACTTTATCTTCGTGTCCATTTCTTTCTATAGATCGTCCCAGAACCTTGAAGTAAATCGGCTATCCTGGTCTCAAACGTTAGGCAATGGCACACCATGCCTTGAGACTACTTCATCAATGCAAATATTTGTTCACTTATCCACTGACAACACTTCTGCATTGCCAAAAAGTGTACGCTTTTAGTTAGATGATTTACCACCACCCAAATCGTATGATGTCCCTCAACGACCTTGGCAACTTCGTTATGAAGTCCATGATGATGTGTTCCCACTTTCATTCTAGAATCCTCAAGGATTAGAGACATCCATATGTTCTTTGATGCTCCGCTTTGACTTGAAGACAAGTGACACACCTTTCCACAAACTTTGCCACATCGAGCTTCATGACGGGCCACCAATAATTTAATTTCAGGTCTCTATACATTTTCATGATTTCGGGATGTATAAAGTACTTGGATTTATGGGCGTCTTCTAAAAGCAGCTCCCGATTCCCTCCAAGTTTGGGTACCCACACTCTACCTTTGAAAATCTTGAGACCCCGACCATCTTCCGTTAACAAGTCCCGTTGTTTCATCATAACTTTCAACTTAAGGTTTTCTTCTAGGAGTGCCTCAACTTGGCACACCTTGATTCTCTCGATCATACTAGACGTTACTTCGATCCTTAAGGGTAACATAGTTAACCTCCCACCATGACCTTTCCGGCTTAGGGCGTTTGCTACTACTTTCACCTTACCGGGATGGTAGAGCAACTCGCAGTAGTAATCCTTCAATAGTTTTAACCACCTTTCTTGGTGCATATTCAATTCCTTCTGATAAAAAAAAATGTATTTTAGGCTTTTATGGTCGGTGAAAAGGGTGCACTTTATGCTACCATGTTTTTGCTCCTACATTCTAGATTCAACCCACGACTGAACTTAAAGAAAATATGAAGCAACATAAAACAAAGGTTTGGTTGTCAAGTAGCATCCAAGGATTTGAATTTGATTTAGGGATTTTGTTTGATTATGGTTTTTGCTTATGTTTAATTTATGGTCTTAGCTTTAATTATTGGTTGATTGAATAAAATATTGATGGACTTTTTGTAACTTAATCGAGCATTAGTTTTTCCCAATTTGATACCATAAGGGTTTTTTTTCTCTCATAATCAGATTTCAATACATATTAAAGTGGTAACCTCTTAGTTTTGTGTTTGATCTTCAAGGTTTTAGGATAATTTAGTAATCAAAATGGGTGGAGAGGGGGCATTCACTAGAGAAAGGGGTGTTTTCTGATGGGGATGTCGAAGTTTGGGGAAAGGCTCTCGTAGACGATCGTGTGTAGTGGCGGATTTAGAAACCAGATCAACAATTTCGTAAGCTTGGGTAGGGGTGTTCACGGTCCGGTTTGGATGGTTTAACCCCTCTGACCACAAACCAAACTGCAAGTGGCGGTTTATTAACTTTTCAAACTGAGCAGTTTGACATCAAGTGCCCAGACCGGTCAAACCGGACCATCGTTTAGGCTGTTTGGTTTGACCGGTTAAGACGGTTTGGGTCTTTTACGAGCTTTAAAGTTTAAACTTAGAAAAAACATATATGATTTTGAATTTTAAAGCTTCATTGGCTTGAGTTCATTTGAAGTAAACAAAGTCCACAAAAAAATTAATAAAGTCCACAAAAAAAAGTAAAACAAAGTATCCCTACAAAACACTAAAAAAAAGTAATATGAAGAACATAAGAAACTTGAACAAACGTGAACTATTGAATTGTGAAGCCTGAATTCGACATGAACACAGTGAGTCGGCTGATGTATCTAGTGGTTGGTTTGTCCAAACCGCCCAAAAAAACCTCTAGAACGCACACCGGACGAAACCGCCCAGTTTGGCAATTTTTCAGACGAGATTGGACCGGCAGATCGCTTAAATCGCCAAAAATGGTCTGGTTTGATTTGGTTTGACCAGTTTGAGAGGTCAAACAATTTTTTTGAACACCCCTAAGCTTGGGCCTCTATTGCTGACATAAAAACAACTTGTTGGGTAACCGGGGACCGTAGGATCGAAAAAAATCTAAAATCACATAACTTACCAAAACCTAAACGTTTTCAGGTTATTTAGTTTGCGGGTTAAATGGTTCGGTTAACCAAATAAGGTAAATTTCGATTTTGACTATTTTTTTTACCATATCGGTTAACAGCATAGCAAAGTGTACTATTATTTAACTAGACATATACCCGCGCGCGATGCGGCGCGAGTGTTAAACTTTCTTGTAAATTGTGATTGAAAAATTAATACAATTATTTATAGAATGTTCTATATCATCTAAATTATGGGTTGTTTGCAAGTAAAATATTATCATGAAAGCCAAATGAAAAATACTAAGGTTGAATCTTATAAAAACCAATTATTTCGTATAGTTTATTTGAAGAAATAATCCATTGCAATGTTGGGAAAGAGTCAGAGCTACAGTACTTACAAGCAAGACTTTGTCATATCCTTATTATCATAATAAAAAAACTGATAATCGACAAAGGCACTTTTAAATATTGCTTTGTAATTCTGGTTATCTCTTCACCATTTGCTCTTATTAAATAGAGGCCATCTGTATCGTCAAAAACTCCCAGAACACCATGATCCTCTGACCTGGCTCCAAGCATGAATGTGACGCTACCTGTCTAATTTCACATAGCAAAAATCTGTGGTGATTGATGATGAGAAGAAATAGCTCTATCCCAATGGTGGCAATGCAAAGTCAAGATCTCTTTCATGAAAGATAAAACATTCACCATTCATGTAAATAAAGGGTATTAAAGTAAACTACAAGGTATAAGAATAAATATAACCAGAAAATGACATGCTTCAAACTAACACTCAAATATGAATTTTTTGGATAAAAAAAGAATGTAAATCATATTTGATTGTTAGTTTGAAGCATGTGTCTGTGTAATGCACTCTTGAAGCATTACATTCCACATGTTTGCAATTGCTTTAGTATTTATTAGAGAGAGAGAGAGAGAGAGAGAGAGAGAGAGAAAAGTCATAAATAAGTAAAAGAAACTCGAATCTTGCTGCAGGTTGTTAAAGAATATACTTGTTAATTGAAGACAGTAAAGTGGATGCAAGTTTATAGAATAATAGCACGGGAATTGTAAAATGACAAGCATTGGACAACTGAAGATGTGTTGACAAAGTGGTTCTGGATTTGAGTTTGGCAAGAGTCCTTGATTATTTAAGAGTATCATATTTCCACTCTTTATGCAGTCTATGTTATTAGTAAGAGAATATTGGTAGGGAACAAAAAGGAAATACAAACAAGATAGTAGTGACTTACCACTGGAAAACTCCATCATCAGTCATCCCATTGGCTTATTTTTCTAAAGCTCAAGACTTCGTGAAGTGGTTTCTAAATCAGAAAACAATCTGTCAATTAAATTGAAAGCCTAAAAGTACGAAAAGCCAAAATATCACAAAATATGGAAATTGAAACCTATGTCGTTCAAGCATACTTAAGGAGGGTTGATGGATAACCAAGGATTTTACCACCAACATCTGGGAAATGTTCATGCCCGAGCATAGAGCTTACTTTTCCATCAGAGTCAACTTTGATTGGATTCTTGAGAAGATGACCTTGCAAGGGAGTGTAGTCATTAGCTGTGAATTTTATTCCAGTTATCTTCTGCAAGTTTTTTTACTTCTGAACACAAACTAAGCTTTATGGCTCCTTGTAAAAGCCTTCGAGCCAACCCGTACATTCTTTTGAACCCCAAGAATGACATAAATGATTATAAGACAACATGCATAAAGACTGAAGAGGTGCTAACCGTACATTCTTTTGGTCATCCGAGACCATGAGACTGAGTGCTTCCATCGATCAAAAACTCTGTTGCAAAGCAGTCCAGGGAACCAAAATCCTTGCCTAATAAAGTCAGTTGAGATCCTTGTTCTTTCCAACTTAGGAAATATATGCTTTTGTGGATATCCCCTAACAGAATAAAATTTTAACCTAATAACAAAATCATCAAGAGAACACCATTAAAATAAAACAAACAAACAAAGCTCAAGGAATTGGAAAGATTGGGTTTATCAGCACTACTCATCTTAAATCCTTGTTTCTAATTTCACTGTCAAAAAGCCTCTTACACCTGTGAAACAATAATACTAATGCAAAATAACAATATAAAACACTTAGGGGACGTTTGGTTCACAGAATGGAATTTGATGGAATTGGAATCCATCGAAGGAATTTGACTTTGAAGGAATTGGAGTGGAATTTTATGGAATTTGACCACACGTTTGGTTGGTAGGAATTCAATTCCTTCACTTAATCCAAAGAATGATGAATTCCTTAAATTGTGGAATTCAATGGAATTGGAAGGATTCCATCACTTTCATTCCGTTAACCAAACATGGGCTTGGAATTTAGTCAATGGAATTGGTCATTCCAATTCCTTCAAATTCCTTCCGATTCCATGAACCAAAAAGCCCTAAGGGACCGTTTACCAAACGCTATCGGGTAAGCGCTTACCCTAAAGCCTGGTAAGCGCTTACCGACAAAATTCTCGACTCTCATTTACCTTATGGGATAACATTTCCGCCCATCAAAATGGATTGATGGTAACCCGGTGAGCGCTTACTGAGTAAGAGTCATCAGCCACGCTTACCGGTTAAGTCCCTCGTTCCTTGCCTTCCCTCTTACCGGGTAAGATTTTCCGTCCTCTTTATGTTCAGCCGGTAAGGAAATTGAACTGGTTAGCACTTACCAAGGTAATTATATTATAGTAAACGACCCCTTATAGTTCAAAATGAACTACGAACAAACTGGAACATACCCTTCGGTCATCAATGTCGGGTTGTTATCAAGCTAGCTAAGTCAACAGGATGAACAAAGAAATTGCAAATCAACTACATAAAACCCATGGTTGAAAAAGGGAAGACTTTGTAAATTACATGTACAAACTGAAGAAATCGAAGAAGATGAATTAAGAACTATATGGTTGTCAAGAGTGATCAGATCAAAGAGACAAAAAGAGTAGCTTCTATCAAGAAAAAAGAAGACGAAGGCCGCCAAGTAGAAGGTAATTTCTTAAAATAGCTCTCAATCACACCTTTAATTTGTTAAGACTTGCTACTTTCTCTTAATCACCCCCATTATGTTCTTTTTTCTTATTTGATACGCCTGTGGACAAATAGAGTTCCATGCCATTCAGTGTATTCAAACCTTATCAAACACCACCCAAGTCTGAGTCATAAAAAGATAGACATGAACAAGAAACCAGTAGCAACTCAAAACAACAAATTCAACTTCATTCCATCTCTGCACCTTTTTGCAAAAGAACCAGACATGAACAAGAAACCAGTAGCAGCTCAAAACAGCAGCTGCCACTGTTGCTGCCACGACTTCTAAGTCCAAAAGATGGTCTTGATGTTTCTACTGACCGTCTAACCCCTTAAATGGGAATACTTCCTTAGAGAAATACCATAAAATATCCATATATGCATTCCATTTATTATAAATCTCTAAACGAAAAGACATAGAGCATAAATCATATCTTGAAGTGAAACAATGTCAAAGAAACTTGCTCAAATAAAACATGTCTTAATATAACAAACAGATGCCAATAGGTTACTACGACACTTGATATCATTCATAACACATACCAAGCAGGAGTGTACTTCCAAGTGCAATAAATTCAAATTCTTTGCTCTCCTCTTAAGAGTTATCTTGTAGAAACAAACCCAAAGCCGTTAGTTGCAGCAATCATGAAAAAACCTCAAGACTTCACTATCAAATAACCGTTTATATGCTTTGAAACTTGTACATCGTGCAAAAGAATAGGTAATCTTGAATCTTAAAAATAATTGTTTTACCATTTTAATATAGTTGTATAGATATGGATAAGATATATTTGAAACTTTGTTGAGATATTAAACCTATGGAGTATTTTAATAATATAATTGATGTTGAAATCTACAAAATAAAGAAATTGTTGGAGTTAAGTGTAATTTTTTTAGATTTAACTTTTGTATCTTTATTTTGAAGAAATTATACGTAATCTCTAGGACATTCTCTCATTGGTTCAATGAAAACCAGGGAAAACCAAGTACGATGGTCCAAAGAATGAATAACTCCTTAAATTATAGAATACAAGGCTTTAATAAAAATAAAAATAAACGAGAATGCAGTGAAGTCATACATAATCGAAAGGCTTGTCAAGTTAACGAAGAAATCATGTGTTGAGTCTTCACCACCCAGATCACCAATTCTCCTATACAACAAAAGAAATGTCTTTCAATGTGTATTTTCATCAAATTACGTATGATGGATCTGTTATTTGTATTATATATATATCTACAATAAATCACTACTTTACCTGCCAGATTAAAAAAACAAAGCAAAGATCATTGATTCACAAATCTTCTATATTGATTGATTGCCAAACAAGACACGTATGGTTCCTGTAAAGATATTTCCAGAAAGAAGAAAGAAGGTTGTAAGAAAAAACCATTCAAAATAAATCTCAAGCTTAACAATGTAAGCAAATGCCAATGTTATGCACACTCACTTTTGATGAGCAGCAAATCAACATAAAGAGTGAAGAGCATTGCCAAGTTCACAATAACCATGAAATGGACCACTTAGAGCATAATCACAGTATATCAAGAAATTTAGAGATCGCATATAGATGAAAGGTACAGCCAGTCTTGACCTCAAATAAAGGAAGCATTCAAATTTTAATGAGATAGGATGGCATAAATCAAATGAATACATAATTACACACACACATTAATATATATGACAAGAAGGTTACCATGGAGAATAAAACCTTCTTTCGCTTGATTTGCTAGTTCAGAACTTGGCATTTCTCTACTTAAGCTCCCTATGCCACTACTACTGATGTTATTGATCCTTCCTGCCTCCTTTGATCCAATATCAACTGAAAAATGATGTTGATGCAATTCTAAGTGTCCAAATAACTTCGTCATAGTGAATGACTAAGCATATAAACACAAGAGATGAGAGTTGACAAACATGTGTGCCTTCAAATCCGTGGAGATCGTATTCGTCTTGCGCTGGTATGATTCCACCAGATGGGTTTATAAGCATGGAAGTGTCATCCCATGCAGAGTATCCAAGTGCAAGGGAACTCTGTGATGAAGGATAACCTAAGGATGCTTGAAGTGGCAACAAAACTACCACAAAGTCGAAAAAAATGTTTTAAAAATAATAAAAACACACATACATACATAAAGGTTATATATATATATATAGGGTACTTCAAATTTAACAACATTTGACAAAGCATTTGGAATATTTTTCATATACACACCATTTTTGGGTGCCTTATGTGGATAAGATAGAAACAACTGAATTTAAACTCATAATTTTTCATGGCAAACACTGTAAATACAGAAATTCGTTCGGAAATTCAATTCAAAATCAAGCCTAATCCATCATAAATTTCCACCCAAAAAGTTATTAAAACAACTGAAATTCAAAAGCAAAATAACAAAATTTAAATTGGAGTAAGAAATGGTTACCTAATGAAGTTATGAACGAAAACATACTATCAACCAGTATGAGAAAACCTGCAGATATCTGGTTATTAAGAGAGAAAGTAAATAAGTATTTTAAAAGAAAACCCAAACAGAGAATTTGCGTAAATAAGTATTTTAAAAGACATTATGTGGTTTGGATTTCTAATACATAGTTGAAAGTTGAAACCATTAAAGCAGTCGTCAAGACACAGACATGGCTTAGGATTTTGATTCTAGGGTTTCAAAATTCAAACTGCACCCGACCAAAAATTCCAGACTTCGTATTCGAGAAGATTTTGCTTGTGTATTAAAGGAAATATTGCATCGTTGGAATGGAATTGACGGCTTGGGATGGGAGCTTGAATTCGTCGCATAGAATTAGGGTTATTGAAACACGAACACGAGAAGAAGAAGAAAAAAAAGAGACAGAAAACGGATTACTTGGGATGCAATTGCAAATAGGGGAGATTGATTGTGCTCTTCGTAGGAGGAAGTGAGGGTCTTTATCGTGGGAGGAAGGGGGCGCAAAATTTGGCTTTCAAAGGTTTACAAGAAACTAAAAAACTGATTTAGAATTTTTATAATGTAGTAGAGAAAATCAAACCTGAGATGGAGGAACTGTAAATCATCATTGTAAAACTCACCTGATGTGAAAACCCTAACATGAGAATGGATCGAGAATGGAATCTGGAAGATAATCTTCAAAGTGGATACAAACCGAAAGACCTTGAACAGAACCCTAACAGAGAATGGAATCGGGAAGATAATCTTCAGAGGAATTTGAATCGTCGTTTGATAAAGAGCACTCGTGTCTTGACAGCTTGTAATTTGAATCGTCTGATACAGGTTGTGGGGAAGGGGGAGGAGGGTGACTTGCAGGAAACGTGGGAAGAGGGAGAGGGAGACGACGTGGGCTGTGGGATTTGAAAGAAACTACTTTGTACAAGAAAGTGCTTTGGAATCTTTATAAGATAGTAGAGATTTGTACAATTTCTTTCTAAATGAATTGGTTTGAACATATATAAACTAAAAGAACAAGAAAATGAGATATATTTAACAAAATCATCAACCGACATTATAATTGTAGCATGATTGTAAAAACTAACGACAAAAATATACGGGAGGAAGGAATGCCAATAGAGTGGAGGGTTTTGTTAAAATGAACTAGGCGATTGAGGGAACCGTCGAAAGTGACTGAGGGGAACTAAGGATATAAAAGTAAAAGAAATAAGTTTTTACCTAAGATTATTTTAAAATTTTGAGATTTTAATGGGCCTTTCCCCCACATTTATCAAGGTAAGTCCGTCCAATATATCTATACTATATTATAAAGCATACATAAAAAACTCTTAATTACAAACTATTAGGCATAAGGTATCATCATTTTATGCAAGATTTTAAAAATCTTTTAATTTACAAGTATCAAAACACAATATACATATTACTACTGCAGTCTTCTAACACTCACCAATTTGGTATGTGCAGAGTCTTTCTTTTATGCCGATATTTCCATGTATCAACAAATAATAAATCTTGATATGAAATGTGTAGCAGAGAAGTAATATTTTATTAGATATATACAATATTTTAATAATATAAGTAATGATTTTATCTCTAAAATGAAGAATCTGTTAGGGTTTAATGTAATTTTTATTAAAAATTTTAGACTTTGGTTCTGAATTTAAAAAAAAAAATTAATAATCAGTTGGAGATGCTATTAACGACCATAATTAAAGTTTATTCTATAAATTAAAAAAAAAAATTGTGGCTGCAATTTGAAAGTGATGCCGTACTCTACGGTCTCATAATGAAATAAGTGCCACGTAGGTTATAGTTAGTTGGGTACGTGGGCCTACATGCTATCATGTCCATGTGGCAAAATCAACTGTCGGCAACCCCGACAGTTTTTACTCTTCTCTTTCCACGTGTCATTTACTTTAATATTCTACGTTTTTTTTGGTGGGGGTAAAATCTGAAAACTTTAGATTATTAATAAATAAACTTAAAAAAGCTATTGAATCATTAATCATCAATAACTTTAGGTTACGTTTGGTACTCAGACAGGACAGAACAGAACAAGATGAAATAGGACAAGACGGAATAGAACAGGACAACTGTCCAGCGTTTGGCAAAACATGACAGAATTGAACAGAAAAAGACTAGACTGGTTAAATGACAAATTTACCCCTGATGAAAAATCATAGATTACATCACATAAAACTAATTTACATCACTAATACATAATGCAAAGGATTATCAAAAACATAAAACTAATTTATCACAATTCGATTTTGGATATGGAAATCAAAACCAAATTTTAAGTTTCGGATTTTAGGTTGTTTCGGGTTTGGGTTGGTTGGGTTTCGGATTGATGTCGGTCGGGTTCGGGTATTTTATAATGCAAAAGTTATATGTAAATTGAATCGTTTTTTTAGGATGAATACAATCGATTGAAAGATTGATGAAATCGATAGCAAGTTTAAAATTTAGAAAATATTTCAACAAACTATAATTTATGATTTTCAAAAAATAATTAGATAAATATATATATATATATGTATATATATAGTATTTAAAATGTAGATTTATGTTATTTCGGGTTTTCGGACGGGTTGGATGGCCAACGATCAAACCCAAATATCCTCCCAAATGTCGGGTTTCGGATTGTCGGATTTCGAGGTATTCGGGTTTTGCAAAAACACCTTATTTTCGGTTCGGATGCGAATTCGGATTTTGGACTATTTGGGTTTTACCAAATATTGTTGTTCTACTTAGTTCCAGGGGTTGGAGTGGGACAAGTGTGTCCCATGCTTGTTCCACTTAGCTCTAGCGTGTCCCACATATGGTCATGCTAAACATGGGACAATATTGTTCTGCTCCGTCATGTTCCACTCTGTTCTGCATACCAAACGCACCTTAGTAACAAATTTAAAAAAAATACTTAAAAATCAAATTTTCTTATAAGTATTTATATTATTATTTGTTTATTTTAAAATAAATATTTATTTTTAAAAATAAGTGTTTTATATTGTCATTTTACCCTTGAGATTGGGGAAATGTTAACTTTCAATTAAGGATAAAATTGTTACTTTTTTAATTAAAAATAATAATAATTATATAATTCAAAAACCATATATCTTTTTCATCGTAGACATTTATTTTAAGACAAATAAAATAAATACGTAATTTGATAAGGTTACAACAGAAAGTTACACAATTTGAATTAGACTACTTACCAAAAAAAAATGTTTTAAGAAAATTTTAAAGGAAAAAAAAAAACATTTTAACGCCTTAGATTTACCCCTCCACTTAGTAAAAATTTATGGCAAGAAAGTGCCTTTGGCGTGTATCTTGATTGGTAAAAGGGTGGGGTGGTTTTGTCCAAATACTATGAGTTTGATCCTGGACTCTTTTTTTTTTTTTTTGAACGGTAAATTAACGCACACACATGTTCCAGTGGTATCGGGTTTTCATTACGGGCAATCCCACTAATTCGCTGCGACCCGGCCCAACCTTTGGCTTAGAGGTGATCATTTGAGGGCTTGGACGGGCCACGGACCGGGCCTAACATATATTTCCTGTCCAACGGGCCTAATACAGTAAACCCAAGCCCGTTTTAACGGGCTTGAGAACTTGCCCGTACCCGTCCTATTAACGGGCCGGGCTTGCCAACGGGCTAACGGGCCTGAAAATTTACATTTAAAAAACTTATATAAAATGGTAAGTTGTGTAAAATTATCCAAAATACATATTTTTTTCCAACTAAAAAAGCGTAAATATACTAATGTATACAACGTAAGAAAAAAGATTTTTTCACAAAATATAGAGTATGGACTTTTCCTCTCCAAAGATTATCACCCTCCGAAGTTCGGATTCCTCAACAACAAAATATTAACCACCTAATATTTTAAGATCAAGATCATAAACGCATTATATGAAATATCACATATATTATATATTTAGACGGTGGTTGGTACATAGTAGAGGTAGTCCAACCAAAAACCACTTCTGAACTTTTTTTAATACAATATTAATTATATAAAAAAATAATTGGTTATAATTGTATAACGGGTCGGGCGGGCCTGTCCAAAATTCTTTTTTCATAGCCCGAGCCCGCCCGTTAACTTGAACGGTCCCACCTAAGCCTGGCCATATTTTCTAAAATGGTTGTCCAAGCCCACTTTTGTAACGGGCTGGGCGGGCCGGGTCTAGCGGGTCTTACCGCCCATGAACAGCTCTACTTTGGCTGGACTCGACCGGCAGGGTAGAGGGTCCCATAGAATGGACCCACCCGCACTGGTCCCGAACCAGACCCAGAGTCTGGATATCTCAGGAAAGTGCCGCTCGTGGGAATCGAACCCGAGTAATGTGACTTTCACCCCACACCCCTCCAGGATGTTACCTATCCAACTGAGCTAACCCTCTTTAATGATCCCGGACTCTCCTTGTTAGCCTCAATTGTTGTTTGAGCCAAAAAATGTCCTATCACGTTAATGTCTTTGAAGCCAGATTTCATGTGAAGCTGGTTGAGATTGTCGATTATCAACTTTTTGCCCAAATTTATGCCAGGAAAGTATAACACATCCACTTTTTTTTTATTTTATATAAATCATATATAATTTGATGAATTAAGTCTAGTAGAAACGACTAATAAAAAAGTGACTAGAAGGGTACTCGCATAATACAGGGTGATACATTTCGATGTTAATGTTTCGTTTTATTTTCTGTCTTTTTCGATTTTATAACATGGTTTTGAGAAAATAATAATGTCTTTTTTTATTAATTTGTTTAATTTAATTTTTATTATAATTATAATTTAAGTTTAATAATTATGTAATTTATTTTAGGTTTAATAATGTATTGTTTTTTATAAAATAATAATTAAGTATTCTGTTAAAATACAATGATTATCCTAATTAAGTATTTGCAATTTTGGATTTTAAGTAATATGCATCAATAAACAGTACATGATGTACTTGCGCAATGCAGCGAGATACATCACGATTTTAATGTTTCTATTTTTTGTTTTTTATCATGTAATTTTTAAGTTTAATAATATAATGTTTTTTTATAAAATAAACATTAAATATTATGTTAGATTTTTTTAATTATATTTTAGATTTTTTATATTTAAAATTTGATTTTTATTCTTTATTTAGTTATGCGGTGAATGATTTTAGGAGAGTTGAAGTGGTGAGTGATTTTATGGGAGTTAAAGTGGTTAGAGATAAGGATTAATAAACAACATTAAATGTCGTACATAAAGCTTTAATGGTTGTTTTTAAGAGATTTTAAGTAATTAGCATTAAATAGCGGTACATTAAGCTTTAACAATTGTTTTTAAGAGTTTTTATAAATGCTTTATAATATACTAGCAGTGTGCCCGTACAATGCACCGGGTGAGCAAGGTGTGAAATTTTTATCGTAAATGAAAAATTAAAAGCCCTCAATCACGTAGCTCAATTGGCAAAGGGGTTGAGCTACTTTGCTCAAATACACAACAGATTCAAGTTCGAATCCTGCGGATATGAACTTGAATCCCTCCGTTAACCTCAGTCGATAAGTCAACTCTGAAATATCTCCAAATGTGGTTTTCTAGGGATGGATTCCATACAGGCCATTCAAGACTACAATTTTTTTAAAAGTCAAGAATACAAAATTAAGACAGCCGTTCATTGGAAAACCAAGATACTAATATCCCTCAATTGTTGATTTATAAAAATCAAATACTAATATTCCTCAATTGTTGCTTTATAAGTCAATGAAATAACCTATTACCAATAATGAAATTGGATACATCACAGAAGATGCCATGCCTGCAATACAAGGTTGCATTATTTGTAACATTTAGTTTTAAGAAGTAGACATCTTGGAGAAACAAGTGCTATGAAAATATCTTATGTACTCATAAAGCTTCAAGGTTGTCCATCTACAGAGCAAAACATTACACAAATCCACCATCATTATGCATATGAAGGCTCAATGCCTTAAGAGAAAGATGTCATCGATCTAAATGCCCACCAACACGACATATCAAAATTTATCATGGAAGGATTTTCTTTGAATGCATAGATGTTTCATTGATAATCAAACTATTGATGTTTACGATTAGAAAAAAAAATACTAAACTATATGCTAAACATGAATATGATGATGAAACATTCACCATTGCCAAATGTTTAAGTCGAAACTCTAGGCAATTATGCTCATCTGCATGGAAATACCCAGATATCTATGCATGCAAAACTTGGGTTAAATCATACTACTATAGGCTGCAATCAAAGATGCATGACCAATATTAAATAACATGTTATAGATGGCCGCAATTTCCTTGTCCTCCCATACAAAGTAAATTCCATTGCCAACCTTTCCTTCTCTAACAACATACTCTTGGGGATCTTGAAAAGGGAACATCACAACTACGAAATTTACTGATAAACGATACTATTCTGTTCATGTAGCTCCAAAACCACCCTAGCACCTTGTCTGTATTATAAGAAGACAGAAGCTATGTCAAAGGGAAGTAAATCTGACAGTAATCTACAAAGGAATAACAAACAACTTTCTTTTTTCTTAATCTTCACTAAAACTGAGAAGGACATGAGCTAAATCTACCTACCAGTTGAACCACATAGATAAATAATGAAAGAACTTGCACCTCTGAATCCTTGGAGGCAATCTATTTATCGAGAATGCATTTAATAATAAAAAATGACAGTATATCGTCCTTAAGATAAATTGCATATGACAAACCAAACAGAAACCTTGTTCAAGCAAACCATAAGCAATATAAGTAACACTATCAGTCAAATAATCTGATTAAATGGCATAGACAAAGGTTAACATATTAGTAGCATATGATGGATTTCCCATTTCACATCTAAAGCTTTAACCAACTAATGTATCCATTTTTCACAAAAGAGTTGGAAAACCTGCATAAAAGAAAGAAATTAACCAATGACGCACTTCTTGGTCTGCATAAGCCTTTTCACCTGCAGATCTCAACGGTTACAAAATCAAATACTTCAACAATCAATATTTTATAATTAAGAAAATAACAAAAAACTAATCTAAAAACCCAAAATTTGACCATAAAAAAGTACTTTTGTAAAAAATTCATCATCAATACTCCATTTTTCACGGATACACTTACTTTAACCATCTTGCAATGCTTCAAGACGTTTGAGCTTATGTTTCCTCTTTTCCAAATTAGCTAGTGGGTTAAGCAGATGAACATCACTTGGCAAAACATATTCGGTCGATCAATTGTATCATTAAACAAACAGTATAACATATTATACGTTAATCTAAAGAAGCCACATACATATAGACATTTCATTTGAACACAATTCAACAATAATTGATACAATCAACTAACAAGTAACAATATCACCTTTCTTCAGGTCAGTGTTGGAAAAATATTTTGCTTAACCCTCCACTACTCAAAGCATCTGTGAAAACTTTGAAAGAGGAATCTGAGAAAATTTCAAAAACCTGCAATTGCAAAAATAACAATAAGGGAATACACAATTTTTTTGATACAACAAAGCACAAAAGGAAGTATGCATACACGAACAACCACTACAAATAAAATCTTCACTACAATTGCAATGATTTTCTGAGTTTGGAAAGCAAATTTTGGTTACATCTTACACGATAAAGTAAGTAAGAGTATTGATTCTTACCCGGTAAGCGCTTACAGGGTGAGCATTTGGGTAAACGGCCCATTAGTTGAATTAAAGCCCAAAGTAACGTACTACTAAAGAAAAAACAGAACAATGTATTTGAATCAAACCATGTAACTATAAGGATGACCATTCATAGATTGCTAAAAATGATGGAAAACAATATATTTCAAAACTTCTGAATTTCTAGCAAAGAAAACTTTAACATAAGCATCTACTTGCATCTAAACAAAACTAAGAGAAAGGAACTACAGGTCACCAACTGGAAAAAAAAGTGGAAGATGTGTAGACTTCAACATACCATAGAAAGATAATGACATACCCTCCATGAAAAACTGATATTGTGATGGACCCCAATAAGTTCTTCGTAAGCAGGAGAGTCCAGTTCCTGCAGATGTTGATGTGGGAACAATTTGGGAAGAAAATGATCTCTTATGGGTATTAGCAAGAAGAATGGTAGTGGAGACAATATTCCGCCTATTGATACCCAAGTAATTCCATATAAAGTATCAGGGTATACCTTTTATATACAAGATCTGGAACAAAAAAAAACTTTGAACGAAATATATACCTTGTTATATAAAGTATCAGGGTAAATTGAAGAATGAAAGATTATATACATGGTATTCGCTTCATCTAAAGAAATTTGAGCAGAAACAACCTGTATATCCATTAGACAGCTTTAAAAACACAAATCTATATCATACTTGTGATTGAATCTGATCAAATCTGGAACCTTAGAAATTACTCAAAATCCGAATCTGAGAAAAATAAGTAAGTGATGAGAAGATTGACGGAGATAGGGAGGAGGAGGAAATGGGTGGTCGACGGAGATGGAGACGATGGTTGAGTGAGAGGTAATCGATACAAATTTTGAATTGACATGGAGCCTAAACCGTGATTTTGAAATTTGAATCCCAGGATACCTGTTTGAAAATGATTTGGAAGGGAAAGTCAAACTTGTACACAGAAAAAGACATTGCTTTTAAAACATAAATAGGGAAGGTTTTAAGATGTGCATCAATAACTTGTACCTTATGCTTCACAACATGTAATTAAGAGTTTTTTGAATTTTCTGCATAAAATGGAAGTACCTTGTGCATTATGAGTTGTCTTTACGAGTTTTTTTTATCCATGCTTTATAATGTAGTATAGATATAGATACATAACTATATATGATTTTAAAAAGAAAAGTGATACTTTTATTGTTCCAAATTAAGAGTCTACATTACAAATTTATTTTGTTCTAAAATAAATATCCAATTTCAAAAATAAGTTTACACTTTCTAATTCTATCTCCAATTATGAGGTGGAAAAAGCTTATTACTCTATTATCAAGAGTAAAAATATATTTATTACGAATATTTATTCTTGGAACGTAGGAAGCTGTTTTTATTTGGTATACAAACAAGAAAAGAAAAAAAAAGGTGTGAAAATGTAACGAGTTTATTGTCTCGTTAATTTGGTGTTCCATACAGTGGGGACTCCTATGTTGACTTCCACACCGCCGCAACAGGGTAAAAGCCGCCAAATCAGCTGACGTCACCACAGCATCCAATGAACGGGGAGTTACGTCATCACCACCACCCTCTTTTCTATATATACTCCCCACCCTCTTTTCTCTTTTGCTTATATTAATTAAAACCATCTCCATCCCCATAAATAAATCATTAAATACCCTTTACATTAATTAATTCGTCTCCTCATGGAAAGTTGCCGGAAAACCACCGCCGTCGCCGGCACACGGATGACCATTTCCACTGAATCTGATTACTCGCGTTCTCATTCGCCACCGTCATCTCAGCTCAGCCCCACCAGCGTTCTGCTTACTCCTCCACCGCCACATCCGGTGGTGCTCAGCCCTTGTGCCGCCTGCAAGATTCTGAGACGGCGGTGCATCGACAAATGCATGTTGGCACCCTACTTCCCACCCACTGACCCACACAAGTTCACCATTGCACATAGAGTTTTCGGAGCTAGTAACATTATTAAGTTGTTGCAGGTACCATTAATTAATTAATAATCAATTCATTTCTTAATTATATGTCCTCCAAAATCATATATATATATATATATATGTGGTGCGTTCCTAAAACAATGGTTTGCAGAGTTTCCACGAATTGATTGGTTTTCAAATGAAATGCACCCTATATATATATATATATATATTCATGCATTAATATTTAAACAAGATATAGTTATGTGGAAAATTCATCAAAATATTTTTTACAAGCACATTTCCCATAATTAAGTTGTGGGTTTTTATGAAAGTCGTTCTTGTATTATTTGAATATATAATAAATCTGTATATATATATATATATATATATCCCAAATACCAAAGACCCTATTTCCAAATGGTATACATACAATCTTTACATGTAAGCATGTTTAGTTTGATCAGGTTTACATGTAACCAAAAAACCTAGACAAGTAGTTTTTTTTTTGGGTATTAATTACGTACTCTTGACCCCTTCATTGTGTCATTAAGTTATACCATAAATGTTACTATATTAAATTTAGGGGTGTTTGGTTCAGACTAGGGAATGAAAATGATAGAAAATGAAAATGGGAATGAATTTTCCTTCCCTCCGGTCTAACCTGAAATGAAAATTTGAACTTTTAGAAGAATGAACTCGTGATATTTTATGAAACCAAACAATTTCATTTATTATCATTCTCATTGATTACTACTTAAGTATTACTAATCAAACATCACCTTAAATTATTAATTCGTTGATAAATACCGACAAAAGTTTTTCCATAGACTATGCTTTTCCAAAGACTTTTTAGGTACAAAATAAACATTTGATTTCTTTAGGTGTGAGCGTGACTAATTTCCTTGAAAGGGTTAAATTATTATTGTACTAATCTTGTACTGTTTTTTGGTAACATTATTTTCAATATTTTTAGCCCATTAGATTTATAAAATTCAAATTATTGTTGAGCAAGATAAGACTTTGGGTTCATCTTGTTCATAAAAGTTAAATGTTTGGAAGTTAATAAATAAACGTTAATATAAGGGTATTGTTTGATTATCTTTTAAATATATTGATTTTTATGAGATATGAATAAGCTAAAAGATCTTGTAAACCCAAATTCATCTATCGTTTTCTTTGTTATTACAATGACAATAAATATAAAATTTAACGTGAAAAATAATAGAAATTGTTGAAATCTTTATGTTACAATTATAAAAGAATGTTGTAATTATCATGAAATGGAAGAAATAGATTAGTTTTAAGTAGGGGACAAGACATTGTCAATAGTATATTAAGAGATACTCGCATTGTGATATATAAAACTGGGAATACTTGCACTTTATTCTCGTTTGAGTATGGCATTGATGGACTTGTGTATGGGTGTTATATAGGAACTTCCGGAGTCTCGGAGAGCTGATGCTGTTAGTAGTATGGTGTACGAAGCCAACGCAAGGCTTAGAGATCCTGTTTACGGGTGTGCGGGCACAATTTGTCATCTTCAAAAGCAAGTAAATGAGCTCCAGGCAGAGTTAGCAAAGGCACAAGCAGAGATGGTCAATTTGCAATGTCGACAATCCAACATTTTAACTCTTATCCGTATGCAAATGGAACAACCACTGCCTGTCTCACCACCACTGCAACAACAAACACTTTATGACAACATAAGTTTCTTTGACGATAATGCCATTAATCTCGGCAGTCTTGAGCCACTTTGGACCTGAAGTCAAGAGTTATTCTCGTTCAAAACTCGTAATGAAAAGAGAGGTGGTATGATCAAGGGGAACGAGACATTGCTAACGTAGTTTATGAGATTTTATTAAACTTAATTAGAATGTACCTTTCATCCTATAAAGGATCATAAAGAAATTAAAATTACATGTTGTATTTCAACTGCAAATAAGTTGATATTTAAGAAACGTTTTAAAAATCATATACGTTTGTCAAATAAAATGTATCTTATTGATGTCTAATGAAAAAGGAAAGAAAAATAAATGTCTTCGTAGCAAATGTGGAATTAAAGCTTAAAGGTGTGGCAACCTAAACTTTATTATTTAATCAATAATTTCAAGGTTGTTATTGACTTAGAGGTTGTTTGGCAGTTGCTTAACGGTTTAGTGTAGAATGATTAAGTGGTCAGAATGATTAAGAGACTCTTATGATATAATGCAAAATAAAACATGGTTGTTTGGTAATTATTCAGAATGAAATCAGGGCACTTAATGGTTAAGGGAGGTTCAAGATTCAAAATCATTCAGAGGGTTTTGGAACCATTATGAGACAGATTTTTTTTTGTCAAACATGATTCATTTCTTAGCGATTCAAATATTGCATCTTAATGGAACCATTAAGAGGTAACAATCAACAACTGCCAAACAGCCCCTTAATATTAATCATTACATAGATTTAAAGGGTAATTAGATGTGTTGCTTGAAATTATAATAATTAAACAATCAACTGTGTAATATTTTTTGTTTTCATTAGACCTGACAAAAATGCAAATTCGACACGAACTTGACAAGAAATAAACGGGTTTGGGTAATACATGTAACGCTCTAAAATTCAGAGTAAATTAAAACATTGAAAACCTGACAAATGACGAAGGTGAACCCATTAACTTCCCATAAATGGGATCAGTCCTTAAGACTATACAATTCTATACAAGAATTTCATCAAAAGAATGGGACTTAACAATGCCCAGCACCAATACTAAAACATCTCCAAAAACCTCGAGACTCAAAACTCGTCTCTCCAAAAACCCCGGCACCCACCGCTAATGGAAACCTGTTATACACATCATTTGAGAAAAAATGTCAGACTATAAAGCTTGGTGAGAACATACAGTTTATAAAGCTCGAAAGATATAAACATCAGTATCATAAAGGAATCTTTTCATAAAGGTTTAGTTCGTAAAGATAACATTTCGCCACAACCGGGCCTCTTCGGTCCAAAACTCTTAAACGGTGATAAAAGGATCATTTTACCAAGGAGAGTGGTGTAACACAAAGTAGACCACAAATCCGAGTTATGAGCTAAACACTTGGAGTCCTCAGCAATGAACCCAGAGTCCGTGCTACGAGGTGAGATCACGCTCCCAAGGGAAACCAATGTATACTCCTTCGCTAGGATCACCATGAACCATGGCTAGTATCCGGCCTCACATAACCGTACCAAGTTGCCCCCGAGGAACATGTGATCCATAGCTACAATTTGGGGAATATAACCTCCCAACAAAACAGTCTACTCCAAAACCTAGGGATCCACTAGTAATGGTAAGGATTCGTCACAACAACATATGTGACCAACCATAAATCAATATATGGTATAAGTACATTTTATAACCAAAATGCTATTCTCAGTTCAACTTCTGGTAAGAATGAAAATCATTAAGATGAGTTCATAAACATTCTTTTCAAACGACCACATAATGTGCAAGTAAAACATCATTTTACTTCAATAAGGCGGAACCCGTCATTTTGGTCAAATCTGACCGGGAACCCCGAGATTTACCAAAAACTTCATTTATAACAAAATGTAGAGAACATAAAATCATACCGTAGAAATACTTTAGATTTCGCAAATAAGAGTTTTGACATGTATAAAGTTTGTAAAATGGTAGTAGGAACTCACCGGTAGGTTTTCAGAATAAAACCCGGAAAACCAGATAATGATCACGACGTAGAGATGAATCTTAAAACACCGACCCCTCGCTAGAAACACCGAAAACTAGCTGCCAAACGAACCTTAGAAGATTGAAAGAGAAAAGAGAGAAAAAGAAGAGAGAGAGAGAAGAATCTGAGATTTCTAAAAGAAATCTCACAAAAGAGATATTTCAGCAAAGAAATGCACGAAACCCAACACAGCGCACGACCCGTGCGTTTTCCAAAGGGAAGGGAGCACGACCCGTGCGTTTTCCACTGCCTCGCACCCAAAACCTTGCGCACGACCCGTGCGTTTTTCCTGAAGGAGGGCGCACTGTAGACAGAAACAGGAACCTCAACCTTAACACTTCTTCTCAAAATCAAACGAAATTCGGGGTGTTACAATCCTCCCCAACTTGGGAATGATTTCGTCCCCGAAATCCCAACTACTCAAAAAGGTGAGGATATCTTCGCTTCATATCCTCCTCGGCTTCCCACGTCACATTTGCTCCCCGGTGATGCTTCCACTGCACCTTGACCAAGATGACTCTTTTATGACGCAACTTCTTAGACTTTCACACAACAGTGTCTTCGTCTACCCTTAACTCTGAAAGGGGAATGACGCTGTCTTCCACCGCCAAACATTTCCGGAGGTAGCAAACATGAAACGTGTTGTGTATTCTACTCAACTCTGGTGGTAGTTCCAACTGGTAGGCTTGCAAACCCACCCGTTTAAGCACTTTGAAAGGTCCGAGGAAACGGGGACTCAACTTCCCACGTTTTCCGAACCGTATAATGCCTTTCCACGACGACACCTTAAGCATAACGTGGTCGCCCACTTGGAATTCCATCGGTCGCCTCTTCTTATCGGCATAGCTCTTCTGACGATCTTGTGCCGCTTTCATTCATTCTCAAATGCACTTGACCTTATCGGCAGTCTCTTGCACGATCTCAGGTCCGGCGAATTGCTTTTCTACCGCTTCAAGCCAGCACACAGAAGTCCGACACTTTCACCCATACAAAGCCTCAAAGGGTGCCATTCCGATACTCGAGTGGTAGCTATTGTTGTAGGCAAACTCCACCAAAGGCAGGTGAGTGTCCCAGCTACCCCCGAAATCGATGACACAAGACCTCAACATGTCTTCCAAAGTTTGGATCGTTCGTTCGCTCTGCCCGTCGGTTTGTGGATGGTAAGCCGTACTCAACTTCACTCGAGTACCAAGCTCTTTCTGAAACCCATCCCAAAAGTTCGAAGTGAACCGACTGTCGCGATCCGACACGATCGACAATGGTATGCCGTGCCTCGAGACCACCTCATCGATATAAAGCTTTACTAACCTATCCATCGGTAGTGTCTCGCGCATAGCCAAGAAGTGAGCGCTCTTTGTCAATCTATCAACTATCACCCAAATGGTATCGTGACCTCGAAGAGTTTTAGGCAACTTCGTCACGAAGTCCATGGTGATATGCTCCCATTTCCATTCGGGAATCTCTAAAGACTGAAGACTCCCATATGGTCGCTGATGCTCGGCTTTAACTTGCGAACACGTCACACAACGCTCAACGTAACGTGCCACATCAAGCTTCATTACCGGCCACCAATAGTGCAATTTCAAGTCCCTGTACATCTTTGTAGTTCCCGGATGTATGGAATATCTAGACTTGTGTGCATCTTCTAACAACAGCTCCCGGTTACCCCCAGACTTGGGCACCCACACACGACCGCTGAACAGTTTCACTCCACGACTATCTTCCGTTAAGAGCAAACGCTGCTTAGTCATGACTTCATCCTTGAGATTCTCTTCCAACAATGCTTCCACCTGTGATGCCTTGATCTTCTCAACAAGACTAGACACTAGCTCGATCCTTGAATGGGTAGCCCGAATACTCCCGCTATAGTCCTTCCGACTTAGCGCATCGGCCACCACGTTTGCCTTACCTGGGTGGTAAAGCAATTCACAGTCGTAATCTTTAAGTAACTCGAGCCACCTCCTTTGCCTCATATTCACCTCTTTCTGATCAAAGACATACTTCAGGCTCTTGTAATCCGTGTATAGAGTGCACTTCGTGCCGTAGAGGTAATGTCGCCAAAGCTTCAAAGCAAACACCACCGCTGCTAACTCCAGATCATGGGTTGGATAATTTTGCTCGTGTATCTTAAGCTGCCTCGAGGCATAAGCGATCACCTTGCCTCGTTGCATCAACACACAACCCAATCCCATCTTTGAAGCGTCGCTGTAAACCACGAAATCTTCCGACCCTTCAGGTAGTGTCAAGATCGGAGCTTCACACAACTTCTTTTGAAGGATCCGGAACGCCTTCTCTTGGGTTTTGGTCCATTCAAACTTCACATTCTTCCGAGTCAGAACTGTCAAGGAAGAAGCGATCTTGGAAAAGTCTTGAATGAATCTCCTGTAGTATCCCGCCAGACCCAAGAAACTTCGGATCTCGGATGGACTCTTAGGAGGCTCCCAATTCATCATAGCTTCAATCTTGGAGGGATCTACTTTCACTCCGTCTCGAGTGACTATGTGCCCCAGAAATTGTACTTCTTTAAGCCAAAAGTCGCACTTGGAAAACTTGGCGTACAATCTTTCTCTTCTCAACACTTCCAGAACCTCACGTAGATGTTGTTCGTGTTCCGACTCACTCTTGGAGTACACTAGTATGTCATCAATGAATACAATGACCGACTTGTCGAGGAAAGGTCGGCACACTCTATTCATCAAGTCCATAAACACTGCTGGTGCGTTCGCCAGGCCAAAAGGTATTACAAGGAACTCGTAATGGCCGTAACGCGTTCTGAAAGCCATCTTCGGAACATCTTCTTCTCTTACCTTCACTTGGTGATAACCTGATCGTAAGTCGATTTTGGAGAAACAACCCGCTCCTTGAAGTTGATCGAACAAGTCGTCTATTCTCGGAAGCGGATATCTGTTCTTCACTGTAGCTTTGTTCAACTCACGATAGTCAATGCACATTCTCATTGTGCCATCCTTCTTCTTGACAAATAGGACCGGAGCTCCCCAAGGTGACGAACTCGGTCTTATGAATCCCTTCTCCAATAGCTCTTGGAGTTGTGCTACCATCTCTTGCATCTCCGATAGCGCTAAACGATAAGGTGCTTTAGCGATCGGTGCAGCGCCAGGCACAAGATCAATCCGAAACTCTACCTGACGATCGGGTGGAAACCCGGGCAAGTCGTCCGGAAATATATCTGGAAACTCACGCACGATCTTCACATCTTCCAGCTTTGATTTCTCTAACTTAGCATCGATCACATAGGCTAGGAAAGACGAACATCCTTTTATTAAACACTTGCGTGCTCTTGCCATTGTGATTATTGCCACTTCACCCTTCCTCTTTTCACCATAGATGACCACGACCTCTCCAGAGAGGTTGGGAAGTCGAATCATCTTCTTGGAACACACGAACTCGGCCTGATTGTTTGACAACCAATCCATACCGATTACCACGTCAAAACCCCCGATTAACCTCGGTAATAGATCGATCGAGAATTCTCTCCCTTCGATACTAAGAGTACACTGCCTCAGAACCTCGTGGATCAGAACTTGACTACCATCGGCTATTTCTAACACTAATGCATCCTCAAGACTAGTAGTGGGCATAGCAATTTTCTGACGGAACAATTCAGATACGAAAGAGAAACTAGCACCCGTATCGAACAAAATACGAGCAGGTATAGAGTTTATAAGAAAAGTACCCGATACCACATCAGCGGATGTTCTAGCCTCTTCGGCCGTCATCTGAAATGCTCGACCCGGAACCTTCGGAGGGTTCTCCTTCCTTGCTGGCGCGCTACCCGACACAAGCTTCGGGCAATCCTTCCTCGAGTGTCCCGGTGTCTTGCACTCAAAACAGATGAATCCCCTGACCGGGCAATCTTTGATAGTGTGACCAGGCTTCCCACACTTGAAGCAAGTTTGAGAATTGTTGTAACAGTTACCGTGATGCTTGGTCCGACACCTCGGGCACCACCTTGCTTCCTGATAACTACCGAAGTTGCGGTTTCCGACAAAAGGTCGGGTCCGCTTGGGAGGTACTGAACTGCTCTCCCACTTTCTTTTATCAGACACTATCACAGAATTCTCAGATTTGCTCTTCGCGAACATCTCTTCCATGAATTGAGCTTCCTCCACCATCTCTCGGAGGTTAGAAGCTTTGAAATTATGGACCATCGATTGCATGTCCGCTGGCAAACCGTTGAGATAAGCTTTCATTTTGTCTTTTTCTGTTGGGGCAGCGTGCCCCACCAGACCCAACTTCTCCATAAACTGACGGGTGTACTCCCTCACCGTCAGACTTCCCTTCACCAAGGACCGGAATTCTTTCTCAATTCGGTCCATCGTCCTCTCGTTGCAAAACTCTTCTAGTAGCTTCTTCTTGAACTCGGCCCAAGACAACTGGGCCAACACCTCAGGAGATAGAGTGGATTGGATGATATTCCACCAGATGAGTGCAGTGTCCCTCAGCAATTGGGTACCGAACCGCACCCTCTGATCATCACCACACTCGTAAGAGCCAAAAGCTTGCTCAACCGCTCGGATCCACTTTACACATACTGCCGGGTCATCAGAACCGAAGAATTCTGGCGGTCCGCAACTCAGAAAGGATTTATAGGAACAACTCTTCCTATTCCCCGGAGCACCAGAAATCCCGCGCTCTACCGACACGACCCTTATACCATCGCCTCCCGAACCTGCTACGACGTTCTCTACCACCGTCTCACTCCTCCGATGATTTACGTCGCGGTCCTCCATCGCTTTCAGCAGAAACTCTTGCTGCTTCGCCATCTCTTCCCTCATCGCCAACATCACGTTGGCCAACAACTCTGACTGGGGATTAGCATCCCTGATGACTGGATGGGACGAAGCCAGGTCTACTCGCGGAATGACCTCTGGCCCCCCGCCTAGTACTTGCTGAACGGGTGGTCGAACGATAACCTCAACTCCTTCCGGCTGACCCGCTGTAGAGGCTGTCGCTTCCAGACCATCAACACGAGTACGCGGTCTACCACGCGTATTCACCATGCTGAACAACTTCACAGAACAAAGAAAGAGATAAGAGAGAGATAGGAAAAACACGAAAGGAAAACGTACTACCACATTACCAATCGTCATATCAACAGCAAATCAAGGACTCTTACGTACAATATCCTCATAATAACATTAGCTAAGTGAAATTATGAACATACAACACATAACGGTTCTTGTCACCACTATTACAACGCCTGATAACTGTACTTTCCGTTGACTCTAAGACTAACCCATCTTAGGAGCTCTACCCCATTCTCGCGGATCAATTCTTAATATACTCAGTCTAAGTCTAGACATCTTACATTCATGCCTAGTTCGCTTAAACTAGAGCTCTGATACCAACCTGTAACGCTCTAAAATTCAGAGTAAATTAAAACATTGAAAACCTGACAAATGACGAAGGTGAATCCATTAACTTCCCATAAATGGGATCAGTCCTTAAGACTATACAATTCTATACAAGGATTTCATCAAAAGAATGGGACTTAACAATGCCCAACACCAATACTAAAACATCTCCAAAAACCTCGAGACTCAAAACTCGTCTCTCCAAAAACCCCGACACCCACCGCTAATGGAAACCTGTTATACACATCATTTGAGAAAAAGTGTCAGACTATAAAGCCTGGTGAGAACATACAGTTTATAAAGCTCGAAAGATATAAACATCAGTATCATAAAGGAATCTTTTCATAAAGGTTTAGTTCATAAAGATAACATTTCGCCACAACCGGGCCTCTTCGGTCCAAAACTCTTAAACGGTGATAAAATGACCATTTTACCAAGGAGAGTGGTGTAACACAAAGTAGACCACAAATCCGAGTTATGAGCTAAACACTTGGAGTCCTCAGCAATGAACCCAGAGTCCGTGCTACGAGGTGAGATCACGCTCCCAAGGGAAACCAATGTATACTCCTTCGCTAGGATCACCATGAACCATGGCTAGTATCCGACCTCACATAACCGTACCAAGTTGCCCCCGAGGAACATGTGATCCATAGCTACAATTTGGGGAATATAACCTCCCAACAAAACAGTCTACTCCAAAACCTAGGGATCCACTAGTAATGGCAAGGACTCGTCACAACAACATATGTGACCAACCATAAATCAATATATGGTATAAGTACATTTTATAACCAAAATGCTATTCTCAGTTCAACTTCTGGTAAGAATGAAAATCATTAAGATGAGTTCATAAACATTATTTTCAAACGACCACATAATGTGCAAGTAAAACATCATTTTACTTCAATAAGGCGGAACCCGTCATTTTGGTCAAATCTGACCGGGAACCCCGAGATTTACCAAAAACTTCATTTATAACAAAATGTAGAGAACATAAAATCATACCGTAGAAATACTTTAGATTTCGCAAATAAGAGTTTTGACATGTATAAAGTTTGTAAAATGGTAGTAGGAACTCACCGGTAGGTTTTCAGAATAAAACCGGAAAACCAGATAATGATCACGACGTAGAGATGAATCTTAAAACACCGACCCCTCGCTAGAAACACCGAAAACTAGCCGCCAAACGAACCTTAGAAGATTGAAAGAGAAAAGAGAGAAAAAGAAGAGAGAGAGAGAGAAGAATCTGAGATTTCTAAAAGAAATCTCACAAAAGAGATATTTCAGCAAAGAAATGCATGAAACCCAACACAGCGCACGGCCCGTGCGTTTTCCAAAGGGAAGGGCGCACGACCCGTGCGTTTTCCACTGCCTCGCACCCAAAACCTTGCGCACGACCCGTGCGTTTTTCCTGAAGGAGGGCGCACGACCCGTGCACCCTGTAGACAGAAACAGGAACCTCAACCTTAACACTTCTTCTCAAAATCAAACGAAATTCGGGGTGTTACAATACATTTCAACCCTTTTAATTAAACGGGTTGACATGACACGACACTAAATTTGAACAGGTAAGGTTAGAGTAAAAAATGTCAACTCGAAAATGACCCGAATAACCCGTATATATATATATAGGGGAGAGTTCTATAACATCCTAAAATTTGAGGTGAAAATAAAAATTTTAAATTTAGCAATATGATGTCTAGAAATAGAGGGAACTAGTCCACCCAAAAAGGGAGACCAAACAACCTGTATAAGGATATGACAATTTGACCCAAGCGTATGTCAACCCAACATGGGGAACAAAGCATGACCTTTACAAACCCAAATCAATTAAAGAATAAAATTCGACAACCTAATAATCTAACTTGGTCAAGGAAGATTAAGGTCGGGTGTCGCTATTCTTCCAAAATGTGTAATCTCTATTCTTCAATATATTGGTCACTATATCTCCAAAAAGACCGCTCTCGACCCTAAGATTGTTCTCTCAATCCCGACGAGCCCCATCGCTAGAAAGATCTGCCATGCATGACCACCAAAGAACAAGCGTTAGGCTAAAGCCAGTGAGAATAATTAAGCGGGAAGATAAATAAATGATAAACCCATTTGAAAGAATACAACCGATCTAGTCGTGAGCTAAATCAAGACAAATCCAATAAACCATTAGTGATCAATATATGTTACAAATAATTCTAATCACATAGCGAGCTCAACTACTCCAAGTCTATTGCTCGAAAATATCAAGTCAACCACTTCAGGTTTATTCTTGAGAGTTCCAAAATAGGGGAACTCAGACACAATGGAATTACACCTTACTGCCCATGGGACGCTGCCCGACCGTATAGGCCCACACCTTACTTACCATGGAAACCGATGCCTATTCCGTGCCAAAGTGGTGAACTTAATGTCCGGACGAGACATAGGAACACTGTAACACCTGTAATTTTCGGTAAGTAAAGACCACCCGGACGTTTTTGGAACGTGTAAATGGCGGGAGTTTGTTAGGAAAACATTATTTAAGGTACCTTAGAGTATCGAGAGTATTGGCGTTGAAAAAGTTGAGTTTCGGGACTTGGGAAGGGTCCCGCGACAATGCCTGACGACTATGACAGTGTCATAGTCGAACTTGGCAAAGTCGAAACATTAATCAGAAGGAAGCATGAGGCTGACGACAATGACCAACATGGCAATGTCGCCCAAAAGGAGCAGTGGCTGTTAAGAACGGGTTTCAGCTCATTTATTCACATATTCACCTCTTCATCTTCCCAAACACTCTCTAGAACCAACCAAAGTCATATATGGAGATGTTGGGTCATCCTTGGCTCAAATCCTTGAGTATTACGGAGGTAAATCATCATCAAGTGGTAGAAATGGAAGCTATGATCGAGAGTTCACCTTCTCCATCTTCATCTTCAACCTCAAGCTCCATTTTAGGGTTTTCTAGGTTTTCACCAAAACCTAAGTGGTAAGTCCATCCCCTCCATTTCTAAACTTATTTAAGGGTTGTAAATGCTTCACTGATGATTTCCTAGTGTTTTATTACTCCAATTTCGGTTTGGAAGATTTTGAAAAAAGTTAGGTCAAATTAGGGTTTTCGGCCAAAATAGAGATTTTGATATAAGATGTTTGAGGAATGATTCTAAACATTTGGATATGGTTATTCATGGTTGGAAACTTGTGAATCTAGGTTTTTGAAAGTTTGGTTTGAAGATTCAAGTTTCTCCAAAGGAGCTCAAGTTGGGGGAAAATCTAGATTTAGCCTAAATCTAGCAAGGTGAGTTCAAGTTGCTTTGTGAAAACTATGTACATGCCAAAATGAGTATTTTGAAGTAAAAATATGTCCTACTTGATAATTTTCATTGTGTTGAGCATTTTGATAAGTTTCGCATATTTGATAAACTTGGGTTAATCACATCTTTGAAGTGGGTGTCTGCATAAACGTCGTCTAGATGCGTTTTATTATTTGGAGAAACGTTATTTGTTGGTCAAATGGGTTTTGAGCATTTTAGCTCGATTTCGACTTAAAAGAGTCTCGTGGACATTTGTCCAAGTTTTAATGGCTCTTGGTAAAGCCCATGTTCAATATACATTTTAATGCACTTTATTGCATATTTATGATAATTACAGGCTCGAGTGCGTTGGTCATTCATGTATAGTCATGTAATGTTAGACTATGTTGCATTGGATCCATAGGCACGCAAGTCAGTCTTTATTTGATGGTCAATTGGGTATTACGGGGTTGGACTTCAAGACTTATGTTTTATGACCTTAACCTTTCAAGTGTACACTAGGAGGGCTGAGTCTGGTTGTGCTATTATGATGATGGGCGTTTCATGATGGGCGTTTGGACCTCCGCCATTTGGGGTAATGCCATGGTTGTAGTCCTCGAATGTGACCGGGCCTTTGGTGGTATTCATGGTAATATTCACTAAGGTCAGATGTCTCTTTTGGTGTAGCTTGAAGGGATTCGTAGGGGCACTTGGGCTTGCGTGTCGTGAAGTGTCATACGATTAACGTTGTATGAGTGACATACTTTTGTGTTCCTCCACTCTCAACGGATACGGGTCTCCCCCGTCGTAGGCCAACATTATTCTGGATATTTAATTGTCCATGCTTTAATATTTGGATTTCGTCCCATTTTATGGCTGCGTGAGTATCGAATCTTAGTCACATGTTTTCAATGGCATATTATATCATATGGGTTGTTTTCCCATGATTTTTATGAGTTGAGTATTATGCCCCACCCGTGTTTTGGGTGTTTCGGGATATAAAGTTTTATCCGCGTTTTATTATTGGGAGTCCGTTTTCTATTCACGTTTGAGTGAGCCTTGGGCGGCATCATGAAATAAAGAATGTTTTGTATTGGGACATTCGTCCTTAAAACGTATGTTATTGGAAAACGAGTCATTTTCATAATTAAGTTAAATCATTTTGAAAGATCATGATTAAAACTGCATCCTTTCCTTTAACGAAATATTTATTCATGTTGAAAACTATTGAACTCACTAGACGTTAGCCTAACATTTTTGTTTGTCGGCATGTGCATCAGGTTCCAGTTGGGGGTTTGCTTCTAGAAGCACTGAAGAGTTGAGCCTTAGCTTTACACAAGGGTAAGTAGTTGGTGAAGTCTTCCGCCGTTTGGAGATAGTGATTGCTATTGGGTTTTAGTAGCACCCGTTCTCATTGTAGACTATATGCATGGAATGAAAGGTGTGTATTGAGGTTAAACCTTAAATTGTGATTGTAGATGAATCAATTATCGATGTATATAGAAAATTTTAAATTAGTTGCTATTACCAGATTTGAGGGCGTTATAAGTTGGTATCAGAGCTTAAGTTTGAGAGAATTAGGTATTGATTTTTGGATGCCTAGACTCAAACTAGCGTTCTTATAAGTGTTTGAAGGTGAAATTGCACATTAGGTACCTTAAGATATGATATTTTGGGGTTGATCGAGTCGCTGGAAACGGGAAACTTGTCGAGGATAACAAGAATGATCATGTACGGTACGTTCATAATGGCACCTGGCCAGTGTTATGGTGAACCTACATGTTACATGTG
Source organism: Arctium minus (assembly GCA_954870635.1). NCBI lineage: Eukaryota > Viridiplantae > Streptophyta > Magnoliopsida > Asterales > Asteraceae > Arctium > Arctium minus. Next base: position 123,726,533 of record OX941082.1, read on the forward strand.
TATACTTGAATTGCCTTGGATTGATTACTGTTGGGGTAGTGAGAAAGTCTCTAAGTGAATAGTCGATAGAGGAGTTGATGTTCATAGCATTGTCACTTTGGAGTGATGGTTAAGCGCGATGAATACATTAAGTTGACCACTTTGGGTCGGAGTTATTGGTTGAATTAGAACCGTAGGCTTGTTAATTAACTCTATTTCGAGGAGGAATTGTAAAGCGAACCGATGAAATCGTCGATGATTGCCTTAAGATGTTTGAGCATCCAGATGACAATGGCATGACGGAAAATTGTGGAACGTGATTCCGAGGTGTTGAGTGCCGACCAAATCCATGCACGACATTTATTTCTAAAATAATTTTGCATCAATTGTTTCTCATGTTCTCAAAGTACAAAGTGAGCTTTGTTACAAAGTCTTGGTAAAGCATTTAGCATTCATTAGATTTTAAACCGTGAGTTAAGCATGTGTGAGATTGTTTTGTTGCACGTGGTTGCAATTGTTTTTATTGAAAACCTCTTCATTCCCGTTCCGTGTCCAACACTATTTTCGGATATTGTAATATCCATGTTTTAATGTTATTTGGGGTATTGGACAAGTAACTATGAAATTTTAACCTTGACATTGGATCTCCTCCACGTATGTTAAGGTTTTAAAGGAAAAGTTATTCCCATGTCCTTGAGTCGGAGTTTTCTTGGGAATTTTAGTTTGTACGAGTTTTGTTGAATTTTATGGAGTATTGTTTTGCGATGTTCTTTTTCGCGTGTAAGTAAACTTTGAAATGCGTGAGTTTTAAATTTTGGTTGCGTGTAAATTTGCAATTTATAAAGCGTCGTGTCCCATGCAAGCTTTGTTGAAAAGTGTCACTTTACTTTTCATTGCGGTAAAAAGGGGAAACTCTTAGAAGTTTAACATTTTAGACATATTGTCGTCTTATGCTTTTTATGTTGGTAAATGAAAATTTTGGCACCGCTTGATTTTAGCGTTAATGAGTTTTATGAAAATTCAGTTGAGTTTTATGGCGTTTTATTTTACGACCTTTTGCGTCGTGCAGTTGAACTTTGAGATGTGTATCCTTGCATTATTGTCTGTGTTAACTTGTGAGTCTTGTTTAATATTTTGTCTCATGCGAGTTTTGCACCGGTATTTTCGCAACCGTAAGAGACGTATTCGGAGTTTTGTTAGTGTAAATTACCCATATATTATTTGGAAGTTTCAATGCCATGTGATTTCTCTTTTGGGTTTATGCAAGTTTTTCGTGGTGCGATGTTGGGTAATCGAATTGATTTACACTTTTGCATGAGAAGGTATATAAAAGATTTATGTTGTTTCATATCAATATGAAACAACATAAACTTTTGATCTGAACATGCTTCAAGTGTTGATTTAACTAGGGGTGTACAGAAAATCCTCAACCCGCGAAACCCGACCAACCCAACCCGCTTCCAACCCAATTAAACCCAACCCGCGAAACCGCCGAACCGTCAAACCGCCAATTATAAGGGTTGAAATTGGGTTAGGAAAACTCAACCCAACCCAAACTGTCAATATATTTTTTTATATTTACAACCCAAATTAAAAATTAAAAATCTTTAAGGGTGCGTTTGGTTTGCAGACTAGGTGGGACAGGACGGGACAAAAGTTAATTGTCCCATGTTTGGCGTGACATGGGACAGGACAAAAGTTAACTGTCCCATGTTTGGCGCGACATGGGACAGGGACAAAGACTGGACAGGGTGGGACAATATGGGACAAAAAGGGATATTTTCTTGTTCCACCAAAATAGGTGGAACAACATGGGACAGAAATGAGACAGAAACTAAAAATCACTGATTTACCGCCATTTGATGTATAATCCTAATATGGTATTAGTCTTAAGGGTCACCACTACCCATCGTCGCTACTACCACCATCGACGACCACTAGTAGCCACCGCCAACCACCATCGGCCACCTTTACCTATTTCTCCACCATAACAACCTCCTCCACCACCTCCACAACCATCGGTCATCGCCACCACCACTACCATCATCGACCACCTCCACTAACACCGATCACCACCACCTATTGTCGCCACCACCATCGACGACCACCGGTAGCTACCACCAACCATCGTCGACCACTTCCACCTCTACCTTCACTACTACAACAACTTCCTCTACCACCTCCACAACCACCGCCCATAGCCACCTCCACCAATCACCACCACCCATTGCCGCCGCCGTCACCGACGCTCACCGCCAACCATCTATGGTAACCTCCGTCTCTTCCTCCACTACAATAACCTCTATTACCACTGTGCACCGCCACCACCACTACCTCTACTACTTTCTTTCACCTTCTTCACAACTATCGTCTTTCACCGGCCACCCATCGTCTTTTATCTTTACTCGTCGCTGCAACTATGCATCCACCAATTCATTAAGACCTTCCAAATTGAATCAACTATTATGTTTTTTATATGAATCGTATTTTTTCGAACTACCATCAATTATTTCAGATTCTTCATTCAAATTTCCTACTATTGTTTTTGTATGTATTTATATGTATGAAAATTGTGTAAAAAAATTAATAATGTTTTTTAATTAAATTATTTAAAGATATACTTTATTTGTGTTATTTATAACTATTATATGACATATAAAATTATCAAACAACTTTTAGGGAAACTTATTCAGTCCTGTCCTATCCAGTCCTATTTGTACCAAACACAAGACAACCATTTGTCTTGTCCAGTTCTGTCCTGTCCAGTCCTAGCCTCTTGTCCTGTCCAGTCCAGTCCTGTCCAGTTCTGTCCTGTCCAGTACCGTCCAATCTTGTCTGCGTACCAAACGCTACCTAACTTCTAAGGGACCAAATTATTTCAAGCCTTGTAAATTGTAATTGTATGTATCTACTACATCAAACTTTTTTATTTTCATTTTTAGAGATTGATTTTCATCAAGTCTACTGTTGCTAAGCTTTGTTGTTAAGGTGGAACAAATCCTTCATCGAATGTATAATCTTTGTTTTCGAATTGTAGACAAACTCAAGAAGAATGCAACATTGGTGTCAGAGAGATCCAAGACGGTCGTACTTAATTGAGAATTTCAATCGGTTGCTATCATTTAGACTTTTGAAGTTTAACTTTAATACTTATGGATTTTAATTTATATTTGGATGATTGTAATAACTAATAACTTTGTTGAGAATACTTTAATTATTATTTATCGTATTTCAATCGACAAATTTATGTATATTACTAACCCGCCAATCCAACCCAACCTGCCATAACCCGCAAGGGTTGGGTTGGGTTATACTTTTCAATGGGTTGGGTTGGGTTGAGATTTTCCAAACCGCCATAATTGGGTTGGGTTGTAAAAACGTCCCAAACTGCCCAACCCAACCCGCGTACACCCCTAGATTTAACTGTCATAAATTTTCTGCAATGCCTTAAATAAATTATCAGTATATATGTCCTTGTAACTACTATTTTTGGACAAGTGCATTTTATCCGTGCGGCCCAAGATTTGAACTCGATTTAAAATTTATCTGCGTTTGACCAAAATCACATACTCCCATTGTTTTACTAAGTCTTGGGAAATAAACTGATGTGTATGGGCCTCGTTAAAACTTTTATTCCACGACGTTTTGTGATTTAAAGGAAAGAATTTTTAAGTGGATCTGTGAAGGCCCCTTTTGGAGTTGTACAAACAATTATTGCATATGTTTTCGTACCGAAAAATTATTTTCACGTGCATAGTGTAACTTGATGCATGCTAGGACCATGGTAGTCCATTTGGAAAATTTTGTTGCGCACCTTTTGTCATTGTCATGATTAACGTGAGTATTGATCAAATGAATTTTGAAATAATTTTAATATGTGTGGCATTTGGGATCACTTTGCACGCCCACCGAGTGAACGGTAGTAGATTTTTGCATTTACGATTAAATGTTATGTAGCTTTTGCATTTGAAAGTTTTATAAAATTTTAAGTTGGCATATTAGTTGAAAACCTTGAACTCATTAGGGATATAGATTTAAAACCCTATCTTGAAAAGGATAGTAATTAGGGACTAGAGAAGTCCTTGGGAATTGAAGTGTCGGATGATCCGACTTGTGGTCAGTCTTGAAATTTGGGTTTCAGTTCCTGAATCAGTGCACGCATGAATATTGAGGTATTAGATTTATGACTTTTCCCAGTTAATTAGGGGGTGATCATAGTTAAAACATAAGTTCTAACCATTTTTGTTAGGCCAAAAACCCAATATACCCCAAGTTCACTTTTAGGTCAAAATGCAACAAAACCCATTACATGATTAAGAGATGTAGGTGAAAGTTATAACACTTCCCAAGTAAATATGTAGAACAAAGAGGTTAAGAAACTCACCTTGTAAGGTTATAGGAAACCCTAAATAATGATACTTGAGGGTAGAGTTTAGGAGGAGGCTTGACACTTCAATCACAAGCTCTTAAACACCACCCCATCAACCTAATAAATGCATAAGAATCTTGCATTTAGTAGCAATGAATGAAGGAAGAGGAAACCCTACCTCTTGGCTCTTCCAAAACCGCATTTCAAGAACCCCAAAATACAAACAATGGGAAAAAGGGGGAAAATCCCGTATTTGGCCTGCAGATGCCTTCCTGCGGCTTTGGCCGCGGCTATGAAGTCGCGCCATAAGCCGCGCGTGCCCTTGGCCCGAAAACTTCCAGTGTGTTATGCAGCTTTGGCCGTGGTTTCCAAACCCCGCGGTAGCCCGCATAAGTCACTAAGTTGCCTCAAGCTTCTAAAAAAAACTCAAACAGTTAAGCTTGGCAATTTCACACAAGAGGGAGCAACGTATGCAACTGGGAGAGAATATGAATACATCGAATATACATATGTCCACAATGTGTAAGCAATATTTACGGGTGTTACAAGTCTCCCCAACTTGAAATGATTTCGTCATCGAAATCTAAACTAGGGGAATAGATGAGGGTATCTCCGCCTCATATCTTCCTCGGCTTCCCAATTCACGTTAGCACCGCGATGGTGCTTCCATTGAACCTTCACCATAGTGACCTCTTTGTGACGAAGCTTCTTCGTCTTCTTTTCCAAAATCGCGTCGGGTTCCTCAATGCAACGATTTCCTGCATCAACTCTAATCTCGGAAAGTGGGATAACGCTTTCTTCCTCCGCCAGGTATTTTCGAAGGTAGCAAACATGAAATGTGTTGTGAATTCCATTCATCTCCGGAGGAAGTTCCAATTGGTAGACTTGAAGCCCTATTCGCTTAATCACGGTGAACGGTCCAAGGAAACGGGGACTCAACTTCCCACGTTTTCCGAACCGGATAATTCCCTACCAAGGGGACACCTTCAACATAACACGGTCTCCTACTTGGAACTCTATCGGTCATCTCTTCTTGTCGGCATAGCTTTTCTGCCGGTCTTGAGCCGCCTTCAAACGCTCGCGAATACCTTTAACTTTTTTCGCCGTTTCTTGTATAATCTCGGGTCCGGCAAACTACTTATCTCCCGCTTCAAGCCAACATATGGGAGTTCGACATTTGCGACCATACAAAGCTTCAAACGACGCCATTCCAATACTCGAGTGGTAGCTATTGTTGTACGCGAACTCCACCAAAGGTAGGTGTGAGTTCCAACTACACCCGAAGTCAATCACGCAAGATCTCAACATGTCTTCGAGTGTCTGAATTGTCCTTTCGCTTTGGCCATCAGTTTGGGGATGGTAGGTCGTGCTCAACTTCTAACGCGTACTCAATTCCTTTTGCAATCCGTCCCAAAAATGCGACATGAACCGATTATCGCGATCCGAGACAATAGATAGCGGCACACCATGAAGTGATATCACTTAATCGATATACAACTTTGCTAGCTTGTCCATAGGTAAGGTCTCCCGCATGGCCAAGAAATGAGCGCTCTTGGTCAAACGGTCCACTATCACCCAAATGGTGTTATGACCTCTCAAGGTCTTTGGCAATTTTGTCACGAAATCCATCGTGATGTGCTCCTATTTCCATTCCGGAATCTCCAAAGATTGTAAACTTCCGTAAGGTCGTTGGTGCTCGGCCTTCACTTGCAAGCATGTTACACATCGCTCCACATAGCGCGCCATATCAAGCATCATAATCGGCCACCAATAGTGCAATTTCAAATCCTGATACATCTTCGTGCTTCTCGGATTGATAGAATACTTTGATTTGTGGGCATCCTGAGAATAAGTTCTCGATTGCCCCCGATCTTAGGTACCCAAACTCGCCCGTTGAAAAGCTTTACTCCCCGGCTATCTTCCGTCAAGAGTAGATGTTGCTTTGTCATGATCTCTCCTTTGAGGTTATCACTTAGCAAGGCTTCAACTTGTGACGCTTTAATTTGGTCGATGAGTGTTGACGTCAACTCAATTCGCGTGAAAGTAGCTTTAGGATTCCCCCCGTAGTCCTTTCGACTAAGAGCATCGGCGGCGACGTTTGCCTTACTCGTATGGTAAAGCAACTCGCAATCGTAATCCTTTAATAATTCCAACCACCTCCGTTGCCTCATATTTAGCTCCTTTTGGTCAAAGATATGCCTCAAAGTCTTGTGATCCGTGTAGAGAGTGCATTTTGTACCGTAGAGGTAGTGTCGCCATAACTTTAACGTAAACACCACCGCTGCTAATTCCAAGTCGTGGGTAGGGTAGTTGACTTCAAGAACTTTGAGTTTCCTTGACGCGTAAGCAATTACTTTACCCCTTTGCATTAGGACACAACACAAACCCATCTTCGATGCATCACTATACACCCACCTTAACCCGCATAAAGATGTCGTGATAAAAAATAACAGCATACAACCATTTCCAGTTATAAAAGAATTGCAGCAGGGAACACACAGATATCCGTCCTAAAATGTGAGCTCCTATATTTTATTAGAGCTTACCGTTACACCCCAAATTACGGATCCTATATAAAGTCTTGCGAGGTTGCGATCTCAAACACTTCTCAAATCTCACCCATTTACCTTAGATTCTGACCCAAGAAGGAATCCCAAGCAAACATGGGCCACGACCCACGTCGCTGGCATGCGGGTCTGGCGCCACCCGGGGCCGCCCGACACCACCCGGGTCCCTCAAACTCCCGGCTCGAGGTTCTTCTCGGCACACCCGGGTCACAAGACTCTCGGGATGCCTGGGTCAATGAACCCCGGTATGCCCGATTCGTGGAGATAAGCTCGGTGAAACCGGGGAAGGGACTCCCGGCGCGACCGATTGAGTAAGCTCTCGGCTTAATCGAAAAGGGAACTCCCGATTCGCTCGGGTACGGCGGCGAACCCAACTCGATTTCCATGGTTTTTTTTATCTACCTTCTTTGATTTACAGAACCTAATCGACACAATTCATCTAATGAGGGGAGTTGTTTCAAACGATCCTCACTTCTAGATTCAAATAAAATAACTCCCCTTAATAAGCAATCGTCTCACCTCTTGGGAAAAATTCCCAGAAAGTTTTAATGCCAAGAACTTCTCTAAACAATCCAAATTTCTAAAATCAATACAAAGGGTTAGATGGTTTACCTCTTGGAGAAGGATTTCCACACTCTGATTACTCAAGGATTTCATGACCAATTCTCCAATGCTTCTATAGTCCCAAGAGCAATTTCTCCACTCTTTCTTTCTTCAGCGTCGTACACCCACACACAAACCACAATCACTGAAATGAGAGCTTGGACTAGGGTTTTTATGTCCTTTATGCACAAATTACGAAATGGTCCTCACACTTCCTTATTTTACCCTTTCAACCCTACTTAGCTTATTTTAGTGTTAACGCCGAGATAACGGTCGTTACAATACTCCCCCTTTAAGAGAATTCCATCCTCGAAATCTCTTTTTCGAGAAGGTACGGGTATTTGGACTTCATCTCTAATTCAACTTCCCAAGTTGCTTCCTGACCCGTATGGACACGCCTCTTAACTTCTACCAGACTAATCTCTTTGGTTCTCAACTGCCACTTTGCGGTGCAAGATTTGTCTCCGACCCCATGACAGAATTCAACTTCTCATCCATTCTCCTTCCTTGCAAAGGTATCGCCACACCAACATTCAACAAACACTCTAAATTATAAGCGTGAGACGAATTATTGACTCCTTATAATTCCATCGATTACAACATCTCATCTATAGTCTATAACCATAACAGATATTACCATCGGTTACATCCCAGGCTAACCGTACCAGATGTTGTCCTCTTTGTCCCCAACCTTGGACTCACGGTTTTAAAATGAGACTAAATTTTGGGTTTCGCACGCAACTTCACTTCCTTAAGGAAGGAATTACTGAAGTCGGTGTCGCAACAACCTGAATCCCGACAAAAAAAATAACCACTCAATCCTCCAACCTAGCACAAGGTCACCTTGAACTTCATTACCAAGGTCACTGATAAGAATTTCTTTAATGAATGACAAAATTCTTAGTAAAGCCCATTAATATGGCTTGCACCCAATATTACCAACACATCGTCTTACCTACGACATCGATCACTAGTCCATTGAGAAAAAATAATTCAACTGCACCTTGCGCCTATCGACCAGAATATCATCCACACTTATTCCTTTAGATATCTACATATATACATATGAACATACACCCTTCTTCGTTTCATCGCCCAAAAATAATCTTCCCATACAAGCAGAGTTAATCCCAAAGACACATGGCCGAACACCACTGAATCTAGCGAATCCCATAAATTTCCGAATCAATCCCATGTCCATTTTTTTACAAAGAAAAGCGACACATTCCCACACAAATATCCCAATACACAAAATTAAACATAATGCTCACTCGGAATATCCATCGCATTAATACTTACTCACATCCGCCGATCTTTTCCTCCGAGGATCTCGATCAACCACTTTACTTTGTCTCTACGAAAACATAGATCACCCACTTTCAAGGAAAGACTTACTAACGGTTGCAGGCTTTAGACCAGTCATATGGATTAATTTTCCATACCTTAACCATAACCCACATAATAATCCGCTTCCTCAACTTCTCACGAGACGTTCATAGGATCGCAAAATGACAACTTTTAAACATATTCCATATTCTTCTGTTCCACCGGACGAACTTCTCAGTTTCAGCTTACTCACTTATGGCGGCGACATACCAACCTCACTTTCTTATCAAACAGATTCGACCTGTCGACTAGGATTCATTTATACCCAAAGAATACTTCAACATCCTCAGTTGAACTTCAAATCTACAACAAGGCACCACAACCAACCGAATAAAACATTCTCATCGGCATTCATTTGGGGTAAAATGAACTCATCCAAAGTTAAACGCAACCGAGAATAATACAAGTTATTCTTTTAGGTGTCCGCCAATTGTCACTCAACCTTTTTTTATCTTAACAACATCAATAACATCACACATATATCAAGCATACTTGTCGCGTTTGAATCTCTCTCCAAAATCTCCACACCAGGATTTACACTTACCCTTGCCCCACATTACGACACAAATTCATCATCCAACATAACGACAATCCATTATTACATCACTGACTTACACGTCTAATCAGACATATAATGTCGTCCACTTGCTCATACAGTTATCACAATCCCCTTTTATATGCATTATAGACCCCCTTCTTCACGCCAAACATAACACTGTTATACTTGAATTTATTGGAAGGTGAGTCCAAGTTCTCACGATCATTTGCATACCTAATCAGCCCTGCCTTCACATCCACTTGCAAGCATATATCACCCAGTCCATCTCACAACACTGTTTCTTCCCAAACTAGATGAATCACAACTCGAAATTTCCCAAGTTACTCGAAAGTGTTCGTTCCTTGTCAATTCACGGCAAACTCCAAGAAACCATTCCTAAGCCAAGGCATGTTCCCTTACTGATCATCAAACTCAATGCACTCACTCCGGTCGCACTAATTACTTTATCCTTTTTACGAATCGCTTAATCTTATAGAGAAAACACTTCTCCAAGTAGCAATCTTCCATAATCCTGCCGCCCACGCAAAGTGGTCCAACATCCAACAATTATACATTTGAACGATCTCCCACGTCTACACATACCAAGGTGAATTATTACATTCTAACTCCTAATAATACCTGTAACCTTGCACATCTCAAACAGTTGCTAACTTCGATCATAAAAGAATAACGACTTGATGATGCTTCCATTCTATCCCCGATAGTAAGGATTTCTAACGAACCTATCTTCCCCAACATATCACATTTAGCTTTGCACCTCACCGCTCTCACTTACAGAGGTTCAAAGCTTACTTGGTGCAAGGTTTAGCTTACAAGATCCCTCCCATAACCCAGGCTTAGTTCCTTTAACATTTCACTACAGCACCTCGACGTTACAAATAACGAGCTACTAATATCAGTACCTTGACACCCTCACATTTCTTCACCCCAAACTCAACCACTGACCACATCATTTCAATTTATCGAACCAAATTTCAAACCACCATGATACTATTAATGCAAAAAGAATCTATTTATGACTTTTCTACTATTCACCTATCTCTCCTTAAGAATAATATCGGGTTCATAAATCATCCACCATTGGCTTGACCGACTAATCCCCACTCTCGAAACCAATCCTTATCTTTAAACCCAATAATATATCATGACCTACTGAGTTCATAGCCTTCATGCATGACGACACGAAAAAGAAATTTTTTAAAATCACTTATCATAATTGAACACTCGAAAAGTACCACACCTGAAAACAACTTGAACACACAATTCAACACTTACGTACTTCAAGTCATGCTCAACGATCTCGAGTATCGTTCGCACTAAGTCTTTCGGTAAAACACAACCTTGACCACTAAAACGATGTCGTTACAATTGTAATATGGAAAGAAACCTTGCCTATACGACTAGAAAGATTTTGAACAAAATCACTTGCACGAAGTAAAGCAGTCGGTTATAAGATATCAACGTGTCAAAACTCATTTCGGTTATACAAACTTGCAGTCAATTGTCCTCGTGATTTTCGCAACGAAGGTTATCTCATCATGAAGAAAAATGATATAATTCGCAAATCGGTAAGTTCAAAATTTTATTATGCAACGGAAAAACAGGTTTGTCTTTCTTCTTAAAACACACTCTTGTTCGTGTCGAATTGTTTCCAAAGCATGAAATTCGGTATGTACCCATCTACTCTTAACCATGAACAAGCTTCTGTAATACCTGAAAAGACGCAATGCATGAAACTCGTCTTGCAATTGAAGGCTATTCACTCAATCTAGGTCAACCGTTGCACCCCTCAACCATCAATGGCACCCCACCTTTGACTATCAGTCGCTTTCTCGCCCTAGCCACAACTTAATGATAAATCATTAAAATTTAGAGATCGACATTTGGAAGCATGCTATATAAATGACATATGGCGAAATTTTTCGAGGATCTTGTAAAACAATAAAGTAAAGACGAAAATTTGAGAGATTTTGTGTTTAACATTAGTTATATAAATTTTATTTGAAAATGTTGTTTTCGGTTTTATCTGAATATACATATTACATCCTTTTGTTTTCGCTAAGTTACAAACCAGTCCCTCCGTGCCAAAGTGCTTTTATTTTGAGTTTGGTTTTTGGCTTGTTGATATATAATTGAGGATAAAAAAGTTCATACGACAAGTTATTTGAAGCATGGGTATCAAGATAGGAAAATGTGTCAAACAATGATGTATGACAGTTTTTGGCAAAGAAATCGATGATGACTTGACATAATAATTTCATTAAAGTAAGTTTGAGTGAAAATTTTGAATTTACAGGAAAGAAATAAAAACATTACGTGACAGTAAACCACCAAGTTCGTGACCAGACCAAAAACTAGTTTTATATCAGAACGGTCATATTCCCGTTGGAAAGTCATGGACTCCATGTATAGACCATGTAAGTTTATGAAAGTGCACAAAAACTTTTTCCAACTATAAAAATAATTTCATTGTTTATTGCACGACATTTATCAACTCATTATCGCTGATAATCATACAATTGACACTCATTTTAAGTATATATTCATCGATGATAGTCGTATTGTTGTTAGTAGACAATTAACTATATTGGTAATTTGACAATTTAATACCAAATTTGTGTAGCAAAATGTGCATACGGGTAAAGTGAGAATGCTCATAAAGAGGGCTAAATTTTTTATCTTAACATGTGTTTTGTCTAGTAAATTACTTCTCGTTAGTTTTTCTTCGAGAAGTGAATGTAGGATAAGTTGTCCAAATTATTTTAGATTAGGTTGCAAATCTAGCTTGTTAAACTCGTATTATATATATACAAGAAGTGTACTCACGCAATGCAGCTAGATACATCACGATATTAATGTTTCATTTTATTTTCTGTTTTTTGTCGATTTACATTACGATTTTGGATGGTTGTGAGAGAGTGATAATGATTTTTTTATATAAATTTGTTTAATTTAGACTTAATAATATAATGTAATTTATTTTGGTTTAATAATATAATTTTTTTATAAATTATTCTGTAAGATTTTTTAATTATATTTTAGATTTTTTATATCTAAAATATGCTGAGAGTTATTTTAGGGAGTTAAAGTGGGAAATGATTTTAGGGGAGTTAAAATGGTTAGAGATAATGATTGAAAATTAATGAATAGCATTAAATGTAGTACATACAGCTTTTATGGTTGTTTTTTAAGTAATTAGCATTAAATAACGGTACATTAAGCTTTAAGACTTATTTTTAAGAGTTTTTTATGTCATCTTTATAATATAGTATATATATATATATATATATATATATAGGTATCAATTGGAAACCAAGTTTCATTGGAAACTTTGTAAACCAAATTTCAGCCATTGATCTTTATAATCAATGGTTAAGATTAATTTGAATTATATATGGTAGTAAATTAATTAATTTATTAATAATAAATAAAAATAATAGATGAAAAGGGTAAATATGTATTTTAATTTTGTGTCTCAAATATGGCAAGAAAGGTTTATTTTATTTAGATTACTTGAAACCAAAATAAAATTTCCCACGCAATCTAAATTTTGTTATTTTTTTTACTATGAAAACGTGGAACATTTGTCTTTTCATCAATTTTTTTTAAATGTAAGAAAATATTTTTTTAATTTCATTTTATTATAAAATTTCCCACGCAATCTAATATTGTGATGAAACATAATGAATTTGTGGATTACAGATTTCATCAGATTCATCGTGTTACATTATTGTTTCATAATGAAAATAGATTCATCAGGTTCATCGTGTTAGCATTATTGTTTCATAATGAAACATGATAAATTTGTGCCATTTTTGTTAACTTTCCATTTTTGTTTCATTACCTGTTCAGTTGCATATCCGTATATGAAAATAGATTCATCAGGTTCATCGTGTTATCATTATTGTTTCATTATTACTAAGCTAAATTAAAATTAAATAATTTACCTAAATTAAATATCTCATTTTTAAATTAATCAATGATTATTATTACCATATATAAGATAAATTAAAATTAAATAATTATTAATATAATAATAATAACAGTTACCATATATATTATGAAATAATATAAAAGACAAAAATAACTTTTTCAATTAAAAATAAAAATAAAATAAAAGAAATTCACTGATTGGTTGATTTCGGTTTCCAAAGTTTCCAATGTAATATTGGTTTTCAATTGATCGCTCCCCCATATGTATATATATATATATATATATATATATATATATATATATATATATATATATATATATTATTGTGTTATAAAACTATAAACCATTTCCTATTAACTTTAATAAAATTATACATATATTTATATTAATAAAACAAAAACGCATTTAAAAAAAAATATAGAAGGGGACAAGATACATAAACTAGTCAAAGAATATATAAAAAGTTGTTTTTTAAACCACAAAATTTAACGATAGAAAACATATGTAATATTTATATAGTGTGTTTAATCCGATAAAGAGCAACGGTCACTTCATAATTTTGCAACCACCAGCACTTGAATTACGTCTTTTTAGATACATTTTGGACGCAATCGAATATATAATAAATTAATATTTGAAATCAACTTTATAACTTTTAAGCTTCTCTTTTTAGCCTTCCACCAATTTTTACCAACCTTGAATTTTTTGAAAATTAATATTTAGTTCATATTACTCAAAGTTAGGTTGAAATAATTCATTCTTTTATTTCATCATTTGTTCTTGTTTAATCCTTCTTTAAACCCGTTATTATTTATATAATTATTAATAAAATATAACAATTTATATTTATAGGGCGTTTAGTTTACATAATTGTAATCTATCAAAGGAATTGGAATGAAAGTTTGACCATGCATTTGCTTGATGTAACGCCCCAAAGACCAAAGAAATATATTGCCCCGATAACTTCGAATTCAACTTAAACCATGGTGAAAGTTATTGGTAGCCCGCAATTTTGAGTTTTTAATGAGCTCACAAATCCAATTTTCTATCAATGTAGAATGAGTTGGCACAATTGACATAATTGGAATGAAATCTATGAAAGAAATTTGAATTAACATTTTTGGTTGGCAGAATGCAAATGCGAGATTGGAATGAAACAATAATAAATGACCAAAATACTCCTTTATGACATTTTCACACTTTTTGCTTAAATTATAAACAATGTATAATGATAAAACTAATTGGTGGAGAGGGTGCAACAACGATGGTGGTGCGAGCGGTGGGGGGAGGGATAGAGTGGTGTTGCTCATGTATATAGTTGTATAAAAGTAGTCTATGTTTTTTTTTGGTAGTTTCATGTTTTTGAAAAAAAAAAGATAAAAATAAAATTTAATTTCATCACATATGCGATAAAATGATGAAATCCGTTAACGGTGGAATCTATGAAATTCAATTCCATTCCATTTACAAACCATATATCTGGATGAAATTTGGTCAAGACAATAAGTTATTTCAGATCTATCAGATTTTATAGAAATCTTGCGAACCGAACTTAATGAGCTTATAAAGATTATTCATACTAAATGTAACATTTTAGTTTTTTTTTTCTAGATATTTAGACATTAATTTTGTATCATATGTTTTTTTAGTTATTTTTTATATGATTTTATAATATTTGATTATTATTTTTTGAAATATAATATTTGATTATTAAATAACTCTTAATAAATTATATGCTAAAATTTTAAATTGGAATAAATATAGGATAAACTTTGGGAAAGAAACAAAGAAAAGATAAACATATAAAAGCCTAGAATTGGCTAGCAAAAGGATGAAGTAGGGGTGGTAATTTTGTACCAAATCAAACTAATCAATATGTGTATTAATTGTACAAATCAAATTGGTACTAATGAGTTGGTTGGTAGTATCATATGCAAACTTGGTATACGGTA
Source organism: Arctium minus (assembly GCA_954870635.1). Lineage (NCBI taxonomy): Eukaryota > Viridiplantae > Streptophyta > Magnoliopsida > Asterales > Asteraceae > Arctium > Arctium minus. Next base: position 123,741,882 of record OX941082.1, read on the forward strand.
TTTGAAGTGATCTCATACCACAATAGTACCAGTGTATCGATTTATTTAATTATTTATGAGTTTTTGTATTTTTTACGTATCAAATATTAAACATTGTAACTTCAACTATTTTGTTTGAACATTCGAATGTTTGCAAGTTTTGTTCCTTGCAATTAAAAACCTTTAAACATTACTTGTGTTACCTAAAAAGTCAAAATGTCGATCGCAACTTGAACAAAATGGTAAGTTTTCATATTTGTAGAAGTTGGTACAAAACCATTACCAACATGTACCAACCGAAAAAAGTCGGTATCAATTATGTTAGTACTAAGTATAGTTAGTTGATACATTGTATAAGATTTTGTGTACCAATTATAACTGGTTGGTACACGGAATTGGGACAAAAATATGGTATTGTACCAAGTCGTTGTAATTTTTGACCATTTACACCAATGCAATCTAAATCATCTTTTATACGTGTCACATCAATTTTTGTATTTATCTTTACTACAAGAGTGAATTGTCGATTTTGTCCCTGTGGTTTTGTGATTTCTTTGACTATGGTCATCATATGTTTATTGTGGATATAGTCCCTGTGGTATGCAATATATTGTGGCTAAGGTCCCTAAGCACTAACACCATTAACTTTAAGGGTTAAAGGCATTATGTGTCTTGCACATTATGAACATAATAGTCAATTTACTTTCAACTCTCAATTTAACCTATACACATTTAAAACAAAAAAAATATTAAATTGTGGATTTGGTCCCTATGCATCACTCATCATCTTTAAAATTCATTTATCATCTATCTTAATTTTTTTTCATCCAATCTTCATTGTCAAAATACAAGAAAAACTAATTCGTTAAAGTTCAAAACAAATTATTTGCATTTAAAAATAATAATTGATTAAAACCAACACTACATCCTAAAAAAGACAACCTATCAAAATAACAATTGTTTGAAACCAACATTACATCCCAAAAAAGACAATCCATCAAAATAACAATTGTTTTATATCAACATTACATCCTGGAAAAGTAAACCCATCAAAATAACAATTGTTTGATATTAACATAAGATCTTAAAAAAGACAGCCCATCAAAAAATAACAATTGTTATTTTGATTATTGGGCAAAAAGTTTCTCATTTATAAGGAAAGGAGACAGCAGACAAGTAATTACTACTTTCTTGCCTATATTTCCACACGCCTCTCGCAACTTTGCTTCATTAGCACATACAATTTCATATTATATTATCCCTAAGCATTTCAACATGTTTCTAAAATATCATAAAATTCACATTTTTTAGAGTTGTTTAAAGATGCATTAAATTGAATATAATTTTAAGTTATGTGATTTCATAAAAGAATTTCTATTGATTGATTGACCTTTTTGCTAATTCTAACATGTAATGAGTTTTCATCTTTATTAGTGCATGTGTAGCATTTTGTTGATGATGAACATGTAATGAGAGTTTTTATCTCTATTATACCCGTTACGATACCACTTTTTGTTATTTTATTTATTAATTTCTATCTTTTTAATTGTTTTTGTTATGTTCAACCCTTGTATGATATGTTTAATAGGCAACCCATTAAAAAAAACAATTGTTTTTAATGAGTTGTCTTTTTCAAGTTTTTATGTTGATATTAAACAATTGTTATTTTGATTAGTTTACTTTTTCGGGATGTAATGTTAATATAAAACAATTGCCATTTTGATGATTTTTTTTTTGGATGTAATGTTGGTTTCAAACAATTGTTATTTTGATAGGTTATCTTTTTTTAGAATGTAGTGTTGGTTTTAAACAATTGTTATTTTTAAATGCAAGTAATTTGTTTTGAACTTTAACAAATTAATTTTTCTTGTATTTTGACAATAAAGATTGGATGAAAAAAATTTAAGATAGATGATAAATGAATTTTAAAGATGATGAGTGATGCATAGGGACCAAATCCACAATTTAGTATTTTTTTTTGTTTTAAAGGTGTATAGATTAAATTGAGAGTTGAAAGTAAATTGACTATTATGCTCATAATGTGCAAGACATATGATGCCTTTAACCCTTAAAGTTAATGGTGTTAGTGTTTAGGGACCCTAGCCACAATATATTGCATACCACATGGACTATATCCACAATAAACATAGTATGAGAACCATAGTCAAAGAAATCACAAAAGCACAAGGACCAAATCCACAATTCACATGTGAAGAGGCCTAGTGTTCGAATCATGGGGGGACAGGAGGACTTTTCCAGTGCATACCTAAGGAGCTAGGGTATATAGGGTCCACAAAAGTGGACCACAGGGCCTTGGGTCCCTACCATTAAACCTTTTACAATGTAATAATATTCCATACATATTTTAAAGTGTCCTCCATTACCACATCAATAACTATTTTATAATTATTATTTGTTATATATTAGCACTACTATGATTATTTATAATTTAATGATTAAAATTAAAATATTAATTCAATATGTGTATATTTTGTTTTAATTATCAAATCAAAATATAAAGTAAACATTATAATAATCAAAATCATATTGTTGTATTATTAAAATTTCAATTTCAAATTTTATTTTTAACTAGATGATATTTTTTCAATAAATAAAATAAGTTATAACTAATAAAATAATTCAATAAAACAATATACTAAACTACGACAAAATACAATTTCATTTATATTGAATGAGGTTCATTATGTATTTTCTAAGATAAAAAATATGTTTGCAATTGTTGTCTATGTAGCGTTGTTAGATAGCCTTGAAAGTCACTTGAAAACTGTTTTGGGAATTGGAGATTTTTACTCTTAACAATAAAAAGAAAGATTCAAGGATAGAATGGGAAAATTGATATCTATTTTTTTAAACGACACATTTATTTTTGTTTTATTTTGGTAACAATAAATTTTTGGGTCAGCTTACGTACACTGACTATTCGCGGACAACCTCGAATGACTTGAATTCGAAACTGGGGAAGATGATATTTCCATTACATCTTCCGGAGTATTTTTTTTTTTGAAAATATATAATATTTATATACGACAAATGCAACAAATAAATTTATACACCCTCCTCACAATTGGTGAAGTTTCAGCCCATAACCTTCTAGGAGGCCAAAAGCTCCGATACCGCTAGTGCAAAGGTCCTTTGGTTATCTCCCTGAGTCTTACGCTGTGTCACAACCCAAGTGGATATTTATTTTAAGATAAACTATAATATAAAAATGAACATTTATTTTAGGACGAAAGAAACATCTGTTTAAGAGAAAAAAGAGCTAATACATTATCTATTTTTGGCAACAAACAAAAGAAAAAGTGGGGCCAAAATGTGGGACCCGATCGTTTGGAATCCGACACATAACCTAACGCGTTGGGTCCAAAAGCTTCACAACAACTTGTACCGCAAAATGGAAACCGCGTCTACTTCACGTGCATGTCCCCCTTTCATTTTATTCCTTTTCTTTCTAATTATCAACAGGGTCATTTTAGTAATTTTGTTTTTAAATCTAAAATAAAATTATCTTTATTGACAATAAAAATAAAAATTAAGTGTAACATAAATTTCTAACACAAAATGTGAATCCATACTACTAAAAGATTATATAACAATTACAAATTGTATGGATAAGACTTTAACTTTTAGATTGAACGGATTTTAAAACGTATTTGATTTGATCATTGATCATATCCATGTGTTTTATTTCTGGTCAAAAAACATGACTACTAATTAATAATTATATCGTATTTTACAGGTTGCACGCATTCGATGGATTTCATGTGCTCATGTGTTGTATTCCTTTTTTTCTTAACACACTAATTCTATGTGATTGATTGATTTCATGTGCAATGTGTTGAATGTGTAATGTGTTGAAAGTCTTTTTCTTTAACAAACTAATGTTCTCTTTCCATCTTCAAAAAGATTCAATTGAGAATTTCATTTTAAAATGTTTTCCACAAAAATTCATTTTTAATCACTGTTCTAAAAAACTCGTTGCACAATTGTCATGGTGCACCAAGACATAAGGTTTGTGTCTTGCGTCACGTTAAGCCCGTGGCATGTCAACGGTTTTCGTAATGTGATATTTGATTTCTCTTTTAAGTTTTTAATTATTATTATTGACTCATTGAGTGACAGTACAAAACTTATGTTTTTATATATAATATTATATATGAATTAGAAATTTGACATCATAAGTCACTCCTTGAAAAACGAAATGGCTTCGTCGTGGATCCCAAGACTTGAAGTTTGACTTCCCTGCTAACGCCATGCCTCATGTTATTTAGAACTTTTTTTTTTAATTTTTTTTTCTTCGACCCTATTTATGTGTACTGGTACACGATGAAACCAAAGCCTAATGTATTGACTTTATATTGGTCGCCACGTTATCTATACTATATTATAAAGCACGGATAAAAAAACTCTTAAATACAAATTATTAGGCACAAGGTGCCATCATTTTATGCAATATTTTAAAAATCTCTTAATTTATAAGTATCAAACCACAAGATACATATTACTACTGCAGACTTCTAACATACACCAATTTGGTATGTGCAATGCCTTCCTTTTATGTAGACATTTCCATTTATCACTATTAATTAATATATTTTATTACTATAAATTTGTTTTAATTATATTAATAAATATGTAATTGGTTATTTTTTCTAGATATCATTAAAATATATAAGATAATCATTGATTTCTAACAAAATACTTAATTTTTTTTATATAAAAAACATTATATTATTAAGCCCAAATTAAACAAATTTATAAAAAAACATTATCACTTTCTCAAAACCATCCAAAATCGTACTGTAAATCGACAAAAAAACAAAAAATAAAATGAAACATTAAAATCGTGATGTATTCCACTGCATTGCACGAATACGTTTCTATGTATATTAATGTTAGTGTGAAGTATTTTTCTCAACATTGCTTATTTTTTCGTTATGTATGAGTACTTTTCATTCGACTGTAAAATATATGTTAACTTTGTAGGCTTATGTTATATTGTTCCTTTTCAGAACATATAACGTTAACAAAATCATTAATAATTAATACTAATATGCAATAATAATAATTTAAAAAAATTATGTCATTGGATATAAATTCTTTTATTTGGTGCACTCATTGTTGTTGACTTTGGTCTCATTAGAAAGGGACTTTTTTGGTACTTCATAAACACCTAACTAATTAACTGTTTACATGGTATGAAATGCTCAAGTCTTGGTGGCAATAGCTTTGGGTGTGCCCATCCATCTTATTTTATTATATATGCACAAAGATGAAAACATATTGTTGCAAAAAGACATTAAATACATTTATATAATTAAAAACAAAAACACATTTATGGTTTGTTTGTTTTTAAGTCTGGGGTTATTTATCAAACGTTCACTATGTGTCACTTGTCTTATCAGATGAGCATGTTAAGGACCAAAAATCTACTTGGTATGAGGCATAGTAAGGACCGAGAATCTTACCCGGTAAGAGAGATGACTTCTACCTAATTAGGCTTACTGTGTAAGAGACGTTTACCAACAAACCATTCTAATGGCCAATAATGTTATCCGATAAGGTAAGTGAAGGTGATTGTTTTTTACGGCAAAAGCTTAAATGTTTGATAAACAGAACCTTAATTGGTTTACTGAGATTAATGACTTATTCGTTTAACATTAAACAATATATGTTTTTTTGAGAAGGGTGTCTTAGGCTATGCCTAAACCAATCCTGTAAGACATTAGCCCTGATTAAACCTCAGTGACCACAATTGTTACGTACGCCTGGATTCGAACCCTGAGTAGACCACATCCCCCAGTGTAGACCTAGTGTAATACCATGTTCAAAAACATAGTCTTCCCTGAATTTTGTTTTTTCCACAAATAAATTAACCATCATTTCTTTTGATTTTTTTTTTTTTTTGAAAATATCAATGTACATATATATATATAGGATAATAATCAAATGAAAATCATAAAAAGATAATAAACCCATTAGAACCCATATAAAAATATTCTTTTACATAATATTTTTCCATCAAAAACTATTATTATAGTTCATTTAATATGATTAACGTTTTATATTAGAAGACAATCGATATATTTATGAAACCATATATTTGTTTAAGTATATGGATGGTTAAGATTGTATGTATGATATGTAATAATATTTTTATGATTGGGAGTGTATATAATCTTGAATAGAAGTTTGTAGTAAGAAAGCAAGACCAAATGTCAATGGGCAAAGACTGCGCAACAGGCAACAACTAGACTAAAATCCAAAAGGGATATATGGTTAAATTCTTTACTAATTATAAACGTTGGTCCAATCATATTTTCTACTTCTTTTCTTACGTTCACATCACCTACAAACAAACAAGATTCTAGTCTAATGATACTTAATTTGTATATAATTAACATCTATTATATCGAAGGTCAAAGATTTCGGTCTTACAAAATACACATAGATGACTAGATGTGCATGTATTTCATCATTTATATGATAACATGCACGTTATAATTTGGAAAAACTGTTTTTATTTGGTTCTAATCAAACTTATTATCATGTTGAAAAAAACCATAGTTTTGTATAGTGTCTGAATTCAAAACAAAATGTGAATGCAAAGTTATATATACATACATACACATACACACGCAAGGTTGGGTTCTGGTGAGAAGTGGTTATCGACAGTTGGATGAGAAATGGACACACGTTAGGATGAGATGCACCAGATCAATTCCCTTCTAAGCCGCAATTCATGGAAGAGTTTGAGATTATAAGAGATCAACGGTTTAGATCCACTTCTCACTCTTATCACCTTTAACTCAACTTCTCACACGATCTTTCGCCCCCCCCCCCCCCACATATATATATATATGGTTGGGTTCAGATGAGAAGTTGAGATTAACGTGAGAATCGTAAGAAGTGGTTATCAATAGGGGTGCTCAAATTTCCGATCAACCCGACCAACCCAACCCTAAAAAATGCAAAAAATATCAAACCGAGGTAACCCGATACATAATCAAAACAAATTTTTTCCAAACCACATCTATTGGGTTGGAAACGGGTTGGCCCCAAAGTAACCCGACCAAAATTTGTACGTTTTTACTTTTTTTTAATGATTTGACTTTTAGCGGCTCTTCTTTCTATCAATCTCAATTCTTTCTATCTTAGCCATAGTTTATATCTGTCTACGAGACCACGCCGATTAAAATCGTACGAATCTAACCATCAAGTCTTCAAAAATCTTCAACATCGATAGAATCAAGAGCCAAGAGGTATTTTCTTCTACTCTACTATTCTCTTGTTAGCCTTATTTGTTAGGATTTAACCATAAAACATTGAATTATTAAACAAACAGGAATAAGAACGTCCGTACCCGTCTCCATTAGTTAGGCTTGATTCTTGATTCGCAGATTCCCGGCTACGATTTTCCTCAACGCAAAATCCCGGATGTTCTTCCAATGGGGAGAGATCGAATCTTATGATTTTGGTGTATTGGGAACCATAACCCTAGTCGTCCTTATATAGGTTGTAATTAGGGTTCCCATTAAACTCTAATTAAACCTAACGGGCTTCCTCTCATTAAGGCCCATACCATCCTTTTAGTTCTAATCGGGTTTGCATAACTAATTAATCACTTAATTGGCCCATTACCAAATAGCCTTAATATAATTGGATTAATAATATGTAAGCCCACAATAATTATTGGATTTATTAAATAAATCCCAACAATCTCCACTTGGGCTACATGTTATTCTTGATCAATTATATCAAAAATTTCCTAAGAGCTCAACCTTACTCTATTTATTTACTTAGAACTTCCTTAGGTACAATCTGGTCCATCTTGTACATCAGCAAGGATCATGGCGGCTTTTGTCACCTCAATAATGTGACTAAACCTTCCATGGTCACCATACCAACATATTTTAATGACATAGATCAAGTATGGATGAGAGGCATGGAAATTACATGGAATGTGATTAAAATCATGCCTATTTCCAACTGGTTCAACTTTAACCTTATGAGATCAAATAGAAATTTCTAATGCAAACCAAAATCAAAAATTATATATTCAGAAATAGTCAATAAACAATAATCCGAAGTCTGCAGAAAATAAACTAATTATTGTTCATGGTATAAAACACCGAAATACAAACTCCCACTAAACCAATGTGTCATCCAAAATAACACCCATATTCATAGTGTACCCGTGAAAGACTTTAGGCACCAAGGCTTTGGTTAGCGGATCCGCAAGCATTGAGTTTGTCCCAATGTGTTCTATCCTTATGCCAAGACCAACTTCACCTCACAATGGCTTTAGCTCTAAGGCAGCAGCCAAAATGTGGCCTAAATTCCAGACCAAGATTGGGTTCCCTGAGAAAGGTATTGATGAACAAAGCCTGAGAGAATTCCCATTCATCAAGAAAGTGGTGGACACCCAAGGTTTGGGCAAGTTGTGCCAAGTACACACTTCCTACAATCTGGCCCTCATTAGAGAGTTCTACTGTGAGCTCTTTGTCACCTCTATGTCCAAGATACATGTGCGAGGTACCACCATCCACCTCACCTCCAAAAAGATCAACAGATTCCTAGAGCTCAACCCACCTAAGAAAACAGAGTATAACAAGCTACTGCAACATCTCACCCTCACTGACTTGACAGAAGCTGTTGCTACTTTGGGAAAGCCAAAGACTACTTGGGAACACCATGCCAATCTGGTCTTAAGAACCTTCAGAGACTCCAATCTCAATGCTAACTCTAATGTGTGGATCAATTTTTTAAGACACACCATCTCACCAACCTCACATGACACTTTCATCTCTGTGGAAAGAATGTTGTTGCTCTATTGTCTTATCACAGGGAAGTCTATCAACATTGGGAAGATCATGTTGAAGAGCATCAAAGAGTTTTCCACAAGAAGCAGAGGTAAATTCTACTTCCCTGGAATGCTAACAAAACTACTCACTGAGATGGGAGTCCCACGTTATGAAGATGATCTTATTGTAAAGGAGCAAAGAGAAAAGTGGGCAATTGACATGAAGGCTGTTCAGAGGCTGAGAGACAGGAAGGATAAGGGGATAGCTGCTACTGATATGGTAGGCATGTTGCAGGAAGTACTGACACAGAACAACAACCTCATGGATACAATCTTGCAGCAAAGGGGGGAATTCATGGATAAGCTGGAAGATCTCAAAGTTGAAGTGCAGTCCATGGTTGATAGCAGAAAGAGGAAGGATCAAGAGGAGGAAAATGTAGAGGTGAAGAAGCTGAAGGAGTTGGTGAAAAGGCAGAAGACTGAGATAGTTGATCTGAAGGCAAAATTGAAAGCAGAAGGAAGTGTCCATACTGGTGCTGCAGCATCCGGCCTCATAGCAACATCACTTGCAGCCCCTGTTTGCCACACACAGCCTACTCAACCTGAGTAGGACAGGTTTAAATCACATCCTTTTCTGCTCCATGTCTGTTTATTTTTAGTTTTTAGGATGGGATAAGTTTTTACACTTTATAGGTTTGTCTTATTTGCATTGGATCATGTTTTGATATGATTGGTTGAATTGTATATCCATAATAATTTCATGAGTCCACATCTCATTATTAGAAGTAGTGCATACCAGAACTAGCCTAATAATTACTTAGGATACAATTTGGACCATGTTCTACACATTTCACACTCATATGAGTGGCTTTTATCCTTTTCTTGCACCATAGCCACCCAACATCAAAGATAGAAACACCTTTCTCTCCTACAATGAGGACATTGCATAATTCTTAGTTTGGGGTGGGGGTGTCTAATATGGCACAAGAAAATCCATGAAAAGTGGCAGATCAACACCACAAAAAAGTCCCATAGTGACTGGTGTATGTACCCAACAGAAAATGCACAAAATATGAAAATTTTCAAGTGTTGGTACATGTGTTAGAAAAGGCATGGAAAGGAAAGAAAGAGCCAAAAGAGAGAAACCCATACACTCAAAGCCATGAAAAAGGTGTGATGTAGGATGTGTGTCCATAACAAAAAGAATATAAGGCTAGCATATAGTTCATGTTAAAGCATCTAGGATGATATTGTTGGTTACTTTGGATTTATGAAAGGCTATATGATGTAGACTTTGCATGCTCAAACTCATGATATACATTTAGGGGTTGTTTGTTTTAAAAAAAAACTCTTAACGACTCTTAAGTCTGAATCATTCAGAACTTTTTACACACCGCCTCTTATTAATCATAACTAAAATAAGGCTTCAGATGTTAGACCTCTTAAAAAACAAACGACACCTTAATGTATTCCAAATGCAAAACTTTCACATTTAATGTCTTTTCTTTTGTTCTTTTCTTATTTTCTTTTGTTCTTTTTGTTGCTTGGGGACAAGCAAAGTTTTTAGTTTGGGGTGGTGATAAGTACTCAATTTTGAGTACTTAAGCACATTTCTTTCAGTCTTTTAGGTAGGATTTTTCACTTCCAAATCTCACTTTGAGTCATTTTCTACCTTATTTTACATTTATTGTGTCTTGGAGCTGAATTTGTGTGATTTGCTTGTTCTATTAAGATTGTAGGCTAACTTAGTTGTCTTTTGAAAATCTATTTGGACACAGGGCATGCTGCAGCATTGGCACAGCATGGAGCTGATCGTTTTTTATGGAAATCTTGAAGACCGAACTTGATTTTTGGCTTGGAACTAATCTTTTGTAACCTTTGAACAATTAGTTAATCTGGTTTGTAATAGTTTAGTTAAGTTGGGACAAGCTTTGGTAACTCTAGTTAGCTTTAGACTAGCCTAAGTACAATTAGATTCCCCTTAATTACAACTTTGCCACTCTCTTTGCCTATAAAAGGAGGGCTTAGTTGCTCATAAGGGGACATCATCAATCATCTCTCTACATTATCTTAGTTTATGTCTTTTGGTTATGTATCTGATCTGCAGTTAGCTTGGGGGCTGATCTTAAATCACCCTTTAGTTCTTTAATTCCAAGTATTAATCTTTATGTTCTTCATCTTGTTATGATTAGTGTAATTCCTTTATTTTCTGTCTAACTCACGAACTGGTCCTTTTCCAGTCCTGTGTCCCCTTTAACTTTCAGAATTCATGCATCTGTTCTTATGATCTTCATCGTGTTCTTCATCACCTTCATATGGTCTTCATCATTGAATATGAATGCTTATAGCATTGAAACAGCACCCACCTGCACATTGCAATTTATTGTATTTTCATTCTTCATCTTGCATCTCTAGCCTTTCCTTTAAATCTTTTGTTTTAGATTTCAGTAGTTAAAGTTCATTGTATTTACCTTCAAGTTTACTTTCTTGTCATTTCCATTTCCTTGTAATTTACATTATTGTCTTTACATTTCAAGTCATATATATATATATATATATATATATTTATATACTTTCAAGTCATTTACATTTCAAGAGCACTTTACATTATGTTTATCTTTGTAATTCTTAGTAGTTGTTTTTATTTCTCTATTGTAATGAGTAGCTAATCATATTAGCTTGGGTGTGAGGCGAAGGGTGGTTATGTGGATCTAAAAGAAAGTAGATTTTTATGACTTTAACCAAGTTTTATTGTTCCAACTCAAGTATTATCAAGATAACAAAACTCTTTGACAAAATGATCATTTTGATAGTGTAATAGTGTCATGGACCTAGAGATAGGCCATTGAATAGCACGTCAATTTAAGTGACATGAGAGGTAATATCGAAAGAGTTACTTGCAACGAGAGTTGTCACTTGTGTCTTTTAAAATGATTCATTCTTGATAAATGGTCACTTTTTTAAAGGGTTAAAATAGAATAGACTTAGAGATAAGCTATTTGGAATACATCAACTTGGGAGGTGCGGGGGTTACTTCGAAAGAGTAACTTTTAACAAAGAGAATTTGTTGTGCCGTATATTTTGAGAACTCCACTCCCATCATTCCCTTATCTTGAACTTTGCTCAGAGATGAGATGGTTCATAGCTACTGGAATAATGGGATGGTGAGAGTCCGAGAGGAACGTTTCCTAAAATCGATAATAAAACTAGTTATAGTCAGAAGCATGCTGCAACATTTCAATAGCTATACAAGAAGGAAATGACTAAGCTTCAAGGGGACTCCTCACAAAGGGAAGAGGTTGAAAGAAGAATGAAAGAGAGGCATGATCTCAACATTCAACAACCATTCTCTGAGGAAGTCACACCTACAAAAGAAAAGAAGGAAGAGCCAGAGAATGTTGGTATGGAAGTTAAATCTGCAAAAAGGGTGAAGACCATAGCTTCCAAGAAACAGTCCAAGAAGCCAAGGGTTGAAGAAGCTGAAAAAGAGGCAGAACCTTCAGTTACACCTTCAGCAAAATCTGTGCAGAACCCAGAGCAGTCCAACAAGTAATCTGATGAACATGTGGGTCTCTACATGACTATAATAGAACCAGTACAGGCTGTTCCAATTTCTATGAAGGCTCCAGAAATCATCTTCTGGGATATCTTAAGGGACAACAGAAATGATTACTTCAGGCTGAAAAGAGTTGGAGATATATTTGAAGTATATTCTACTTGGGGGAAAGTAATCAGAAGTTGCTCCAGGGCTGATCTTGAAGAAATGCATAAAGTGGGAATGAAGCTTTATGAGCATGTTTTGAAAGGAAATGAAGAAAATCTACTCAAAGTAGCTATGGAATATCTGTGTATGATGTTTGAACCAGAGAAGGTGGTGTACAGGATTAAAGATCTACATCATGAGTATGGGTTCAAGAAGATTGATCACTGGATATTATTTGAAAACTGTGGTGTATACATGATCATAATAGATAAATGTTATCATGAATACTACCTGGTGGACAAAGTATATGATCATAGCAAGGAGAAGCTGGAAGGGATGCTGAAAGCTAAGCTAGTGTGTGCAAAGGAATCAGAAATGGCCAGAATTATGGTAAGAAGGACAATCAATCAAAGTCTGGGTCTGGATTCGAATTTGGGCAACTAAGCTGTAGTGTTGAAAGCATCTTGAAGACAATAATTGAAGAACTTGACTTCTCTTCCTAAAAGTCAAGTTAGGGGAGATTGTTGGGAATTACAGAATTGCACAAGTATGATTAATGCTGCTAGCACAACATGATTACTACTGCTAGTAGATTTAATACTGCTTGACAAGTTAGTACTACTACTTCAATAGTTAGTACTGCTTGGAGAGTTAGTACTGCTAGTAGTTAGTACTGCTAAGGAATTAATACTGCTGAGCATAGTTAATACTGTTGTACTTAATACTGCTCAGAGTGTTAATGCTGCTACAACTTAATGTTGCTTAAGAGATAATCAAGATACGTGCAGATCAAGACTGAAGATAATCATGGAAGGCTTGGTGATAACTACGGAAGATTATACTGAAGATCTTTTATATTTTATAATTATCTTTTATCTTTAGTATATGTATAGACTTATTGAGAATAGTTTAGAATATCAAGTTAGACAATATTCTGAGTTTTTGTTTTCATAGATAGAATTAACCTCAAGGTTTAGAACCCTAGTTCTAGAGAATTAGAATTGGTATTGGTGAGCCTGTTCATCAATATTGAGGTTTTGTGTAAAATCTTGTAGCTTTGAATCATTCAATAAAGTTTACAAGTTGTGATTTCTGATTCACTGTTACATTGATCTTTTGAATATTAAAGTGTTGTTCCGCAAACTCCTTTAATATTGTTTCTGAGTTCATTATTATTGTTAAGAATTAGATCCTGACATGACAGTGCTGTAGCATTGACCTGCTGGAATTTGGATTCATATACCACCAAAAGTCTTACACCCTTGCTTCTCGTTTATTCTTGTTTATTTAGATCTGTGTTAACTAACCTTCCAAAATATTGCTTCAAATTCGTCATCTGAAATCTCATCTTTCATTATACTTTTAGCACACTTTTTAGTCAAATCTCTGTGGGACGATAACTGGTATCTTTACCATTTTATTACTTGCAAGGCGACATAGTACCAATTTGTATACTTGTTTTTTGGTATTATTTCACTTCCCTAAGGAACACAAAAGGGCCTGTCAACGCCTATCACCATAAATTAGTACCTCAGACCGGTCGGGTAAGGTGATACGTATTATCTTCTTATTGCACACGATGTTGGCGCTATGGCTAGCCAACCAATCCATCCCTACAATCATATCAAACTCTCCTATACCTATTGGGTATAACCGTAAGGGAAATGAGTGACCTTCCACTTCTATGTTACACCTCTCAAACACTTCCCCCACCAAAACACGACTATCATCAGCAATTTCCACCTCAAACCCACACTCCAAACGCCTAGGTTTGACATTCAAATATCGCATAAAAGTCGGCGACACAAACGATCAGTTTTCTCCTGAGTCGAATAACACTATAACAGACTTAGAATTAACAAGAAAGGTACCTGTCACAACATCAGGTGTCTCCACCGCTTCTTCAGCCATCATGTGGAAAGCCCTTGCTTTTCCTCGTGTCGGCTCCACCTTCCTTTCCCCACTTCCTCCTCCTTGACCACCTCCGTAGCTACCCGATAATCCCTTCTTCAGCCTTGGGAAATCAGGCTTAATGTGGTCTAGAGAACCACAAAGATAACAAGCCCTCGGATTTGGGCACTTCCGAGCTATATGCCCCATCTTTCCGCTTTTGTAGCAACCATCTGTGTTAGAAGTACACACCCCATAAAATTACACCTTCAACACGACTTCTCGCCAAATTTAGGTCCCGACCGAGGCTCAGATCCCAAGATCCTGAACCTTTTGACATCACGCACCAGTTCTTCCCATTTCATCTTATTGCCACCCCTTTCTGTTATCTGAAGATTTTTTTTCCTTCTAAGTAAGCTCCTCTACATCAACCGCCGTTTGGAAGGTTGCAGGTTCTCTTGCTTGCACCAACTCCCTCACACTACCCTTTAGTCCCCAAATGTATCTCTCTATACGCCTTTCTTCAGTAGACACATACAGTTCTGCGAATCGTGTCTTTTCAATGAACTTAGATGTGTACTTTTGCACCGTCATCGCTCCTTGCTCGAGCCCCATAAATTTTTCTTCTAGCTTTTTGACTGCCTCCAATGGGAAAAAATGTGCCCTAAACCTATTTGTAAACAGTTCCCATGAAGTTGCCTTAGCTACTTCTGATCCTTTCCCACCCGTCTCGATATCCCACCAGCATATAGCATTAGCTTTCAGCATTGTTATGGCAAACAACACCCTGTCCTCCTTGGCATACTTACTGGTATCAAGCCATATCCATTTCTCGGATCTACTTTAAAGACAACACCGGATCGCATTCTCCGCTGAAAGTAGGGGGCTTACACGTCGCAAAAGTTTTTAAAGCGCACCCCTTATCCGACTTGGATTCACTAGGCACCGGTGGGGTTAGTTGGGAGCGACCACCTATGTCGGTTGCTGGTAGGCTAGTCATCTTAACGCCCTCCTCGTTCCCACTTTTAGTTCAACCATCAGTCGCGGGCCTGTTTTGTTGTTCCAACAATGCCTGCAGAGTTTCTTGCAACTTGCCCATATCATCCACAAACGCTTCCTGGCTCACAAAGGCTTCAGTGCGGCCTCAACCGTGGCCTCTAGACTGACTCCTCCCCCTTCCAGTCGTAGAACTCTCTTGCTAAGACGCCTCGAACTCACCCTAGACCTCCATGTTTCTTTCTCTACGAGTAACACGGGTTTTCCTACGACATCGTGTTCCCTCAGTGGTCTCATCCACCTAAGTGGAAGCTCGCTGGGGTATTCTTCCCTTTCCCCTTCCCCTTCCGCTTCCTCAACCTCTTCCCCTAGTGGTCGCTGGCTTCGGAGGGTTCACTAGTCTATCAACCTGACCCTCATTCACCGGAATCTCCTACGCAACTGGCAAAGACCTGCTCCTCAGAGATCTTTTCGACATCTTGGTTACTGGAACGACACATAAGATAAAACGCAACCAACAAATCCAACATAAGAAGGCAAAATAAGCACGTACATGTACCTGTAAATTCACAATTACATTGGACAGATGTAATTCCAAATTTACCTTACATGATAGTCTTCACTACCCTATTATTTAATTTATATCCTTGACGAGGTATTTCCTACGGCCTTCCTAGTTCTCAGTTGTACTGCCTATCACTAACGTTTAAGTTTAGGCCCGTCTGGTCACCTAAATCCCTTAAACCAGGGCTCTGATACCAATTGTAACAACCCAAACAAAATAAACACACTAAACTTTAAGGTCTCAAATATAACGCCCAAACGGGTCCTAAAGTATTAAACAAACCAACACAAACAATTAAGGTTTTGGGCTAAACTGCAATACAACTGATAATTTAGACATGACAACAAACGGAAACGTCTACACAATCTAAGGAACGCATGCCTCGTCTAGCACGAACTTCTAGATCACAACTTTCCCTTACCCTTACTCGGGCCCTCTATAACCTGCTTTCCTGAAAATGTTTAGTTGGAAAGAGGCGAGGGTTAGACCAAAAAGTCTAGTGAGATCCTCCTAACACAATATAAACCATGAACAAGCAAAAAGGAGATTTACAGTAGTTACATCATACATGCATAAAATATGACCATTACACACACACAACTTACTCGAGTGGCACACTCTTTGGCCACATACACACACTCATGATCATGCAATAGGGCTCACACCCGCCCCTTTATGATATATATAAATATATGAAACGAACTCATATATTTCATATGGGCCAACCCCCCCCCCCTATGTCACACTATCCAATTTATTGTATTCACAAATATTTATGAAACACACTGCTAGGAACATCATTCTTTATTGCACACATTAACATAACACCAATGTGCATAGATAATTTCACAAAATATATGAGTATGCGCAAATAGGGTCAAGAGGAACTCACCTGATGTCCTCGCTAACTTTCTTCTTTATCAACTACCCCTCCCCCCCCCCCTAATTCGCACACCTATAATTTAAATTCACATATGTGGGAAATAATAAGTTGTTCGAATGCCCCACAACGACATCACTCTCAAGACACCGGACCCCATATTTCTAATTTCAGATTAACTTTATGAAACTGCCGTCAAAAGGCCCAAAAGCCCAAAATTCCGAATTGTCTTTCGGGTATCGGTACCGGCCATGGCCCGGTTTTCCTTTCGGTCGGGGACTCATCTCGGGTACCTGTGTAACAACTTAAAAATTAGAGTAAATTTAAAATTTGAAAATTCGGCAATATGACGTTTGTAGTTGAAGTAAACCACCCAAAATGGGTAAAATTGTGAGAGCGTTTACAAAACCTATGAACGAATATGAAGTCAACAACAAACTAATCTAAATAAATTCTATCTAGATTACATCGGTTGTCAACCCAAATTCCCAAAATGAAGTAATTGTTTATACGCCAAGACTCCAAGTATCTATCATCTCAAAAATGCCTCAAAAGCCCACGCTCGTCACTCAAACCTTCGACATCCCACCGTTAAGGGAACCTGTTATACACGTCATTTGAGAAAATGTGTTAGGCTTAACACCTAATGAGAACATACAATTTATATAAATGATTTGGAAATAAATAAAGGTCAACAATAAGTAACTTTTCAAAGACAAAGGGTTTAGATAAGTAATGATATCCACATAGTGACCTTGTGGTCCAAAATATATCTTGCGATGACGGGGGAGACCTGATTTTCCAAGGATTATGGCGGAACACAAAAGTAGGTCGCTTTCCAAGTTATTGAGCTCATCATACTAGGATGAAGGCCACGAGCTCGTCGGTTCGTACTCAGATGTAGGGGAGGGCACCCAATGATCTTAATCATGCTCCTTCGCTAGGATTTACATTTACGACCCACGGCTAGTATCCGGTCCCACATAACCGTACCAAGTTGCTACCCTAGGGTCCAATGTCTTAACTAGATACAAACGGGATTTAATCCCCAAAGTTTAGTCGACTCAATACCTATGGATCCATTAGTAATAGTCTAGACTTGTCACAATTTCATTTGTGGCCAACTATAATCAAACTTATAGCTCATGTGAACCATCTCAAAATATTTTGTTTACTTTCACAATAATAGATTTTTTCCAACTTTTACAAACGTAACAATAATCACCATTGTAGCCTTTCAACCACCCATATGCTTTCATTTTGCCCCAAATATTTTTATTCAAGAAATGTTCCATGATATATGAAAACCATAAATAGAGCTAGAAGCATTTATGTAGATATTTAACCATAAATGTGTAGAACACATCACTTTTATAGTTCAAACATAAGATTCACAATCATATTTTCAAAAGGGTAAGGAAACCCTAAAATCTCCAAAATGTAAAGTTAGGTCAAAATAAATTTCAACCAAGAAATGTAAATAAGGAGATGATTAGAAGTCTAAAAGTGTTAGTTTGACATGTATAAAGTTTTAGAAAGCAAGGATGAACTCACAATATGGGTTTTATCAAAACTCTAGAATGGAGAGGATTACTTTAGCACTTGAGGATGAGAAATCTTCACAAGGAAAGCTTATATCCACCTAAACAACCACCATAAACGAAATATGAATGAGGTTGTTGAGAGAATTAAAGAAGAGAGATGATGGATGGTGATTTCTTATCCAAAAACTGTAGAGAAAACGAGCTCCCAACTATCCAAAATATATGCCAGATGACCTAATTTTCGGAGCTGAGCAATAAATACCTGCAGGGGTTCAGCGACTATGCCCATGCGACAGTGAAAGAGTCACAGTCGCAGGGCAATGTCGCACCAGGCACATCCCCTTCTGTTTTCTTGGTACGATTGTGACACGACGACAGTGACCGTGTCATTGTAGCCCGTCATAGTCGCCCAACACCTCTCGGGCCCGAAACTTGGCGTTTTTCACTCGGAAGGTACCCGGTTCACCTTGGGGCTCAGGTTAAGACCTTTCTATGCGATAAAATCCAGACATGAACATTAAGGAGGTATTCAAGGCTCTTACCGAAATTATGGGTGTTACAACCTGGGTGACCGGGATTAATATGCTTCCAGTTCTACCGAGATTAACACACTCCCGGGGTTACCGGGTGTGGCTCGCTCTCGGGGTTACCGGGTGTGGCTCTCTCCCGGGTTTGGCTCGTTCACGGGGCTTCCGGGTTTGGCTCATTCCCGGCGCTTTCGGGTTTGGCCGGTTTCCCGGTCCCAAATCAACTCCCGGTGGCCACAGCCCCCGGGTCTCAACACAAGACCCGACTGATCCGGGTTCTTTCCTCGTCTCCGGTCACTACTCCCGGTCGTGAGTCCTCCCGGTTCCTCGGCTTTCCAGTCGAGTGCGGGTCTTTCCCAAATGCACCCCATTAGTGCTAAACCCCTAATGGAAGACTATTACAAAAAGATAGTTCAATCGTTGGACTCTTAAACCTCCAAGAATGCACAAACATTGTTTCACCAAGATTAATCACTACCATAACCATAAAAATCAGATTACCAAACCCAACTCGATTGGAGAGTTTATTGGGTGGTTCAACATCACCCTCAACTAAGAAAATCCCCAAAGCCAGATGATCTTCAAAGACATCCTTCACCAATCGATTAGATGAGAGAGGTCATTCAGTGAATTATCGGTGCTTAATGCAATAACCGGTGAGCAGACTTGGGCCAGAGAAAGAAAGGAGAGAGAGTTATTTATCATACCATATTTGCTCGTTTTCAGTCAATTACTTACCTTGAAGATGATGGAGATTTTCTTCACCGCAACAACTCTCACTCCTTCCAAGCTTCCCAAGAATAAAACAATGGTCTTCAAACCCCCTTTCTCTCACTCCCAGCCGCCACAATAATAATTACTAGGGAAAAGTAGGGTTGTTGAGAGGTTTTATTCCTCTCTTTCTTATTTGCATAATAGACCTCCATCTTTGCATTTTTCACACTACACCTACTATACTTAAATTATTTTCAAAAAGACCCGGTTATTACAATCATCATATGCGAGGCCCTATATGTATGTGCATATATATAGAGAGCAAGGATCATTTGTTAACCATACATTTCTTGTTAACTTTATGAACTTTGGTCAACCAATAGGATTGCAAGATTGGGTGATGTTTAATTTATTTTGATATTTAATGTAAAAGGGTACAAAAGTCATTTTCTAAATAACCAATTTTCATTAATTTTATTGGGGAGTTACA
This sequence comes from Arctium minus, assembly GCA_954870635.1. Classification (NCBI taxonomy): domain Eukaryota; kingdom Viridiplantae; phylum Streptophyta; class Magnoliopsida; order Asterales; family Asteraceae; genus Arctium; species Arctium minus. The sequence continues at coordinate 123,761,991 of OX941082.1, forward strand.
AGATTCAAGTTTCCATAATTTTATTGTAGGTTACGATTGTAGAATTTTGTCCATTTTCATCAAAATTTTGAAATCAAACCATTATTATTATAGTTTTTCCGGTTCATTTGTTTGATAAAATCGTATAGTCATTGTTTTCCAAAAAAATTTCCGCTATTTTTCTTAAATCATAAAACACATGAGCATACTTGGAATGAACGCAACAACGACATCAAATGTTATGAATTCAATCATATATAATGACGTCGATAGTAGTGCGATTGGTGGAATCGTGTCGATACGGGAAACACATAATATAGATGGAGGATATTCAGTTAAGGCGGTTCGTATGTAAGTGCATACACACATGTTCGAGGTGACATTTAAAATTAATAATGTTCATATTTTTTCATATGAATATGATGTCAGTTAAGGTAACATAAAATTAACACATGTTCGAGGTGATATTGAAAATTAATATTGTTCATATTTCTTCATATGAATATGATATTTAAAAGCAATAATGTTCATATTTCTTCATATGAATATGATGTCAGTTAAGGTAACATAAAGTTAGCACATGTTCGAGGTGATATTTAAAAGTAATATTGTTCATATTTCTTCATATGAATATGATATTTAAAAGTAATATTGTTCATATTTTTTCATATGAAGATGATATTTAAAAGTAATAATGTTCATATTTCTTCATATGAACATGCATAAACCGGGGGTTACGATTCTTTTGAAAAAATAATGTTCAAATACATGCAGATTCATGAACACTAATGAACCGGGGGTTACGATTCTTTTGGAAGGAACATTAATTAAGAGAGAATAAAAACATAATATTTCATTAATTTTTTTTCCCAAAATACCCTTATCACTATAGTTCACTCATAATTTTTCATTAATTGTACATTTATTAAAGCTTTTAAAAAATATTCAATCTTAACCATTGATTTCCAAGATCAAGGGTTTATAATGGTTCATAAAGTTAACACAAAAAATATGGTTAACAAATGAACCTGACCCTATATATATATATAGAGAGAGAGGGGGAGGATCATGCGAGAAGTAAATTGATTTACGAGAAGACTTGAAGAAATGTGGCCACATAATTTATTAATTAAAAAAACCATAAATAAAAAATAAAAAATAGTTTTAGAAATTAGGATAATTATCATTTTAAATTGGATAAATCCTTAAAATTCTTATTATATCTTTTAGATTTATTTATTTTGTAATTTCAATTATTTATTAGTTTTTTTTAACTTTTTTTCTTCTAAATATACTTTTAATAAAAAAAATCACAATTTTAACCAAATATTACACGTGATATCATTATATGAATATTTATGCATATCACATATCATATTATTACATGTGATAATTATATATATATTTTAGTTAATCATATGTGATTATGTATACTTCTATTTATAGATCTTTTTATGATGTAAATATTATCACATGTGATAATTGTATATATTTTAGTTAATCATATGTGATTATGTATACTTTACTTATAGATCTTTTTGTGATGTAAATATTATCACATGTGATAATTGTATATATTTTAGTTAATCATATATGATTATGTATTATATTTATAGATCTTTTTGTGATGTAAATATTATCACATGTGATTATGTGTCATTTATATTCAGACATTATATTATCATATGTGATATTTATAAAAATCCACCTAGTGGGATCATATGTGATACATAATAATATATCACATATTAAACGAAGTTAATCACATGTGATTCAAAACGTAAATCTAAAAAATAGAGGAAAATGGTGAAATAAATAATGAATTAGTTATGGAAATCACATGTGATATTTGATGAAAATTATGATTTTATCTAGAAATTAAATAATAATACAAATTTGATAAAAAAAATTATGAATTTATTAAAATTAAAAAAAATTTAAAAAATACTATGAGATTTTTAAAGATTTATCCAATTCAAAATGTAATTATCCTAATTTTTGAAAAAATATTTTATTTATGTTATTTTTAATTAATAAATTATGTGGCTCTTATTTCTTCTCGTCTTCTCGCAAATTGACTACCTTCTCGTTTGAACCTGCCCCTATATATATATATATGGGCAGGTTCAAACGAGAAGCTAAACATTTTGCGAGAAGGCGAGAAGTGTTTAATCATATATGATACACAAGCTTAATCATATATGATTACACACATATTATATTGGTAATAATAGACGTTTAATCACATATGATTAAGCACACCCACAGGTCGTGTAATCATATATCATATCACACTTATCGCCTTCTCGCAAAATGTTTAACTTCTCGCATGATCCTCCCTATATATATATATATATATATATATATATATATATATAAAAACTAGTTGTGTACCCGTGCAAAGCGGCGGGATACATCTTGATTTCGAGGTTGATATATATATATATATATATAAACTAGTTGTGTACCCGTGCAAAGCGGCGGGATACATCTTGATTTCGAGGTTGACAACTAAAACCCATAATCTTGATCATGTTTCTCTCTATTCTATGTTCAAGTTGATTTTATTTTATTGTTTTATATCAACCTACTGTATCACCTAACTTCCTTTTACCAAACACATTAAAATATAGGCATTAGATTGATTGAAGAAAGAATAAGCAATAAAAATGAAAAAAACTAACTTCCTTTCTTGCCTTATCACAATAACTTTCATTCTCACCGGAACTCAAACGTAATATATATAAACATGTAATAGTTATCCAATCGAACATTTAAAGTTTGACATTTGATCTTGAAAGATACTTTCAAATCTAATTTTGACTTTTAAAAAGTCAAAACCAGTAATTCTTTCATAAAATCACAAACCCTGTTCAGCTGAATCCATAAAACTCAAATCAAAAGCAAACCCATTTAAATCAATCGAATTTCTGGGGGGCCATAACTGTTGCCATTCAGCGACGTCTTTGAAAGTATACCCAAGTTTGGATGTTTAATGCCTCTTGTAGCAGCCTGATGAATAGCTGCTGCTTGAGCAACATCCACCTGGACCCCAAGTTGTGGTTGTGTGGCCTTAGATGGCAAATTTGATCCTTCCCTTATAGACTTGTTAATTACCATCTTACACTTCTCTTTCCTTTCAGAATCAAGTTGTATATCATCAGATTCCATCAAACAATTTTCAGTCTCCTTTGAGATAGATGTTTTCTTCTTCAAGACATGTCCTCTGAAATATTCCTTCTCGTTGTACAAACTCTTGACAGTTAATTTCGACTACAAGATCGAAGGAACAATTAATCAGCCACGAAGAAAAAATGAGGTCACTTTACATATTAACAATAGAAGCCAAGACCGTAAAAAAGAGCAACAATCATTATGACCAAAATATCATGTGAGAAGACACATGTCAAGAGATGAGCACACTGATTTGCAAATAAACCTATACATTAGGGACATCAGAAACACAGAGAATTAAGATAGCACATTAAGATACTTATTTCATCTTCGTTAACTGATAAGAGAAAAAAGAGCTTGGATGGCAAAAATTAGTAGGTTGAATTGGTTAGTCATTATGAATCAACACATAAATATATACTTAACATGCACTGCCACTCTTGATCATAATTTCATGGGATAGGGATATTTTAAGTCAAAGATCAACTAAAAACTTAAAAACATTTAAAAGATTCCTTTTCCTTTTCCAAGTTTTGAGTGCCAATACAATAAGAAACCTTGTGCCCATCCCCAAGTCAACTAAACTTTGGGGCTAAGGCTAACCAATGAGCATTTACTGTTGCTGGAATGTATTACTTACAATAATATTGTTGACATGTGATATGTAAGTAGCAAGTTCAAAGTTTGAATATTTGTATCTGGTGGGGAGAAGGGTTTGGTTAACTACATCTAGTGTTTTGTATTTCAAAGGGACAAGTTACCAAATCCTGCTATGAAACTACCAGGTTGCAATTAGATGATGAATCTTCTATTCTAGTAAACCAGTCCACAATAGTTTGCATAACTAAGAACTGTACTCATAACTTCACATGTAAATCATAAGAAAATTAAAGTGGACTTCCATAGGACTTATAATATTTAATGTTGAATGAACACTACTAAGCATTCAGGCTTATAAGAGTTTCAAGAATTGTACCATCAATACAAGAGTTGTATCTCCCATGCTTGTAGAGGAGAATCCACCTTGAACTTTGCTAAGAACTTGTATAATAGCATAATCTCCTTCACAAGAGCAAGCCAATGGTCACGTCTCGTGGAGCTAGTCAGTTCTGGGAACTCAATATGGAAACCCTCTTCCCTGAAGAATTCCAAGAAAAAAACTTACAAAATTTAGGATCCTATAACCCCAGTTAAGAATTTCAAATTGAAATATGGAAAACAATGCAGTATAATCTGTATGGGCAGGGCCCATCAAGGTGGAGATGATGTTCTAGACAATCTAGCATGAAGCTGCTAAATAAGAAAGATAGACAACATAGTACAGATAAATGTTATCATTATTGTAAAACTTATTCAGTACATGAAGTAGTAATTAATCTCACTAAAATCAATAAAGCCCTTCCAAAACTTTAATTATCTAAACCTGCGAACAAGAAAGTAAGTTATAGAATTTTATCAACAAAATGAACACAGTACATCCCACTTGGAGGGTAGGATGTAAGCAAACATTCCCTCGTCCCAAGGGATAGAGAGATCATTTCCATCAAATTATCAAATCTTCATAGAATTCACACCCACTACCATTTGAACATTGTAGAACAGAATCTGATCGATAACGAATTTGAGGGCTTGTTTATTGAAAAAAAAATGAGATGGGGGGTAATACCATATTCAAAAGATCTTCCTTCAATCTATTTATTTGAACTTTAATAAGATCTCTGAAATGGACCCATCAAGGTGGAGATGATGTTCTAGACAATCTAGCATGAAGCTGCTAAATAAGAAAGATAGACAACATAGTACAGATAAATGCTATCATTATTGTAAAACCTATTCAGTACATGAAGTAGTAATTAATCTCACTAAAATCAATAAAGCCCTTCCAAAACTTTAATTATCTAAACATGCAAACAAGAAAGTAAGTTATAGAATTTTATCAACAAAATGAACACAGTACATCCCACTTGGAGGGTAGGATGTAAGCAAACATTCCCTCGTCCCAAGGGATAGAGAGATCATTTCCATCAAATTATCAAATCTTCATAGAATTCACACCCACTACTCATTTGAACATTGTAGAACAGAATCTGATCGATAACGCATTTGAGGGCTTGTTTATTGAAAAAGAAATGAGATGGGGGGTAATACCAGATTCAAAAGATCTTCCTTCAATCTGTTTCTTTGAACTTTAATAAGATCTCTGAAATGGGCCCATCAAGGTGGAGATGATGTTCTAGACAATCTAGCATGAAGATGCTAAATAAGAAAGATAGACAACATAGTACAGATAAATGCTATCATTATTGTAAAACTTATTCAGTACATGAAGTAGTAATTAATCTCACTAAAATCAATAAAGCCCTTCCAAAACTTTAATTATCTGAACCTGCAAACAAGAAAGTAAATTATAGAATTTATCAACAAAATGAACACAGTACATCCCACTTGGAGGGTAGGATGTAAGCAAACATTCCCTCGTCCCAAGGGATAGAGAGATCATTTCCATCAAATTATCAAATCTTCATAGAATTCACACCCACTACTCATTTGAACATTGTAGAACAGAATCTGATCGATAATGAATTTGAGGGATTGTTTATTGAAAAATAAATGAGATGGGGGGTAATACCAGATTCAAAAGACCTTCCTTCAATCTGTTTCTTTGAATTTTAATAAGATCTCTGAAATGGGCCCATCAAGGTGGAGATGATGTTCTAGACAATCTAGCATGAAGCTGTTAAATAAGAAAGATAGACAACATAGTACAGATAAATGCTATCATTATTGTAAAACTTATTCAGTACATGAAGTAGTAATTAATCTCACTAAAATCAATAAAGCCCTTCCAAAACTTTAATTATCTGAACCTGCAAACAAGAAAGTAAATTATAGAATTTATAAACAAAATGAACACAGTACATCCCACTTGGAGGGTACGTAGGATGTAAGCAAAAATTCCCTCGTCCCACTGGATAGAGAGATCGTTTCCATCATATTATCAAATTTTCATAGAATTCACACCCACTACTCATTTGAACATTGTAGAACAGAATCTGATCGATAACGAATTTGAGGGATTGTTTATTGAAAAAGATATGAGGTGGGGGGTAATACCAGATTCAAAAGATCTTCCTTCAATCTGTTTCTTTGAACTTTAATAAGATCTCTGAAATGGGGTGGGTTAAGATCTGGAAAGAAACCAAAAAACAAGTCGGATCAAAAGGGTAGGTGGGTTGGGGGTTAGTTGATTCGCTTCTTCAGTTGTGACTGGTGAAGAAGAGATTGGAAGATGGAGGATGAATATTAACTAAAAACAGTGGAGTGGAGTGGTGTTTTTTCATTGGTTGTTTGTGTATATACACAGCCCATTACAAGAACAATTCTGCGGGCGAATTTTGTAACAACTCTACCATGCAATCTTCATTTGTTGGGGTCACACGTAAGAAAATAACAACCCCAAAAATTGGTTGGACAACATAAAGACCTGTCCCAAATGCTATAAAACCAAAACTGAGATAATGAGGCTTCAGTTAGGAGTAAATGGAATACCTGCCATGGTTTTTCCAATAGCCGTGATGGTGCCATTTTCACCTATAGCATCAATCAGAAACAACTGTTTAAGAGGATCTAATGAAATCATAACAAATGACTCATATTTTATGTTCTTCATACATGCATATGTAGTTATGTACATACATACATATAGACATTAACAATATGTATTCTGCCTGGGCCAACTCTGTTTACAAAACTATAGTTAAATAGGAATCTAGATGCTAGGAGGCCAAGGTGATAACAATAATGTAGTAATGTTTAAGGTCTATTGCTTTCTTGCGCAAAGTCACTTTACTAAGTTATTTGTTAAGAGAAACTAATACATGAAAAATGAAGAGGGATGCTAACAACGTTTGAAGGTGAAAGTAAATTAAAGCTACTGGATTGAAACTCAGCTTTATGAACTCTCGAGTCTCAAGCATATGAAGAAATCAACTACACTATAAGGATCTTGCACTTGCTTAAAACTTCCAGTAATATAGTATGGATAATGAGCATTATCCTTTTGGTGTATTTGTTTTCTGAGCTTAAATTACAAGCCTCACCTTGCAAGATAACAACTCTACCATGCAATCTTCATTTGTTGGGGTCACACGTAAGTCTATCACAGGAGAGACTTCAAAGTTCAGCAAATTCAGTTGTGGGAGAGTGCACCTGCAAGGAAGTCAGTGTCTTTATGTTCTTCAGTTCTATTATTACATGGAAGAAGTCATAAAAAGAAATATAAGCTACTCATAAAAAGATAAAAATCGATTTAGCAAACATTATTACTTGCTGCTAAGTTACATATGTCACTGCGGTTGTGTTAAAGCATGGAAACGACCGTTGAATGTACAACGATTGGTTAGTTTCTGAGCTCTTTTCCCTACGACAGTTCTTTAACCTAGAGCTTTATATATGATTCATAGCTCATTTATTTGCCTTCGTTTTTTGTCTTGGATCACCTTACTTATCTGACATTATCTGACAAATCACCAGAAAGCTTCTTTGTAATGTAGCATCAGTGTGTGTTTGGGGATGTGTTTGTCAATGAATACAAATCACCTATTCTCAACCTACATGTCCCACCATTTAACTTCTGACACATCATTATGGGATTTGATAAACAATTAGTTAATTCATATTTTTTATTCTTTCTCTTTAATAAAATAATTATCGAGTCAGGGTGCCATATCCGTACAGGTACAGGTGCTGGTCCAGACAGATTACAGTTTGGTTTTTATTTACCAATTGTTATACGATCTTCAAATATTCTGATAACAATCGTAAATTAGGGGAAGAAATCGTACCGAGTGAATGCCGGAGGCGCTAATAGTTCCGATGGTGGCGGTGGCGGTGGCACCGACGAATAGAGATGCTACGCCAAAAGCTTTGAGGGGCATGAGTCGTGAGTCGCCTGAGTAGCCTCTTCAGAAGGAGTATATGCCCCAAACCAGTTGGATACCGCTGGCGGCAGCCCACCACCAGTAACCACCTCCACCACCACCGCCGTTGTTAGCCCCTTTATCCATTTGCTTGTCGCGGATCTTGGCAAGTAAAGAACGGAGTGCAACCGTCATTCTGTCCGGCCTAATCCCCACTTACGATCGGGAGTGAAAAATGTCTTTTCAGAACACACAAATATCTACAATCCAAATAAATGAGAAAAAATGCCTGCAACTCATAATTAACAAATAAGTTTACAGTAAAAGGTTGTAATGCCTGCTTGCATTCACATCACACAAACTTCATTACACATCCTATAATCACATTGCTCTTCCACTAATCTCAAATTAAAACCTATATATAGACACTTCCTTTTCATCACTTTGTATCTAGCAATAAACAAAGGGAAAAAAACAAACTACTTACAGATGCCACAGGGGTCAATAATTGAGGTACTTCATATGAAACAGTTAGCTGCAAAAAAAGAAATAGAAAAATTTTCCTCATCAGATAAAACTGGTCGAATGGAGAGGGAGCCAAAGAGGATCTCTATAGCCTTATAGAAAAAGGTAAGAATGTGATTGAAATGGATTCTAGGCAGAGGAGACTTACTTCAACTAAACATGATGAAGAACCTTTGGGAAAAAACCGTACAACTCCTCTGCCACAATAACAACCATTTCAAAATTCTGATATCAAGCAATACTCCAAGTAAAATTAACATAGCACATATGACGCCCACACCTTTTATTCATTGGTTAAGGTGTGACTTTTAACTTTTACCTGTCTACATATGTTTTACACATTGTCGAAACCCCACGAAGAGAGGCGACGACCCTGATTTTCTCAATCGCCAATAGAAATAGTTGTTCCTAACAGAGAAAGTGAACTTAAAAAAAGTCGCCGGTAAAGTGGTCGGAATCTCAATCGACGAAAAAAAACTCGTAAAATCTTATTATGATTGCAGTAACTTACAGATCTAGCGAGACGATTAATCCAATTCGGTATATGTTTTCCGGTGAGTCTGATACTAATATCATTGCATAAATGATTGCAGTTTCTGGTAATCATGTTATACGAAGTTAGGGTTCTCCCTCAAGCTCATCTCTGTCCAACCGATTAAAATCTGTTTCCTGAACGTGAATCCTTTCCATTCCTTCAGTGCTCCTTCGATGATTCCAGTCGTCGCATTACAGAGGAGTTGAAAATTCAGATCCGTTAGGCATAGATGATAATTTTGAGCGGCGATAGATGTCAAAATTTTTGAACGGCGATAGATGAGGATGACCAACGATGATAGATGAGGATGGGAAAATTAGGGTTAGAAGCTTTAAAGGTAGTACATTAGGCTTTATTAGTTGTTTTTAAGAGATTTTAAGCAGATAACTTTAAATAATAGTACGTAAAGCTTAGTGAGTTGTAATTTAGAGTTTCATTTATATAAATCATACAAACTTTTATCCACCAATGAAATAATTCTATTTGTTTTCTTTTTCTTTTAAATTAAAAAGGCATTAATGTAAATAGACTTTTAGTATATTAGTTATAGTAAGTTTTAATATTTGGTAGGAGATTATTTGGAGATTTTGATAGTTAATGATTTGATACAATCTCTTTATGAGCATCTTATTTGGATTCATGGAAGAAGTTTAAAAATAAAATTGTTTATAGTTTTTTAGGAGATATTATTAGATTGTTTTTTTCATTTTTTTTGTGTTGATATATTGAATATTCTTCAATTATGTCATTGAATAGAGGTCTAATTTTATGTCTTTTAGCGGGTTAAATAGTCGAAATGTAGAAGACATCATCATCTCCATCAATTTAGGATTTGAGAGTTATAGTTACAGTTTATTGTATTTTGAAGAACGAAACGTATGTGTGTGATGTTTTTGTCACCAATGATGGCGTTTATCCGATCAACGGACGTCAACTCTGAACATGAGGATGATGTGCATTCTGGTGGCTTAGGTAATGAGATATATTCCAAGTAAATGTTATCATATCATAAACTATAGTTACGACTATAATTGTTGATTATTCGTTGTAATGAAACACATTAGATCGTCGAATTACGTTATGCCACACGAAAGAAATCACCGGATATGCATAAACTTTCAATAATATTACCATATCATAAATTATATATATAGGCGAAGAATTGTGTCAGAAATTGAGGTTAACGTGAGAATCGTGAGAAGTGGATCTGAACTGTTGATCACTTTTAATCAAATGCCCTCCATGAATTGCGGCTTAGAAGAGAATTTATCTGGTGCATCTCATCCTAATGTGCATCCATTTCTCATCCAACGATTGATAACTATTTCTCACGCTAACCTCAACTTCTCACCGGAACCCAACCCTACACACACACACGCACGCGCGCGCGCACACACACACATACACATATTATGATAACCTTGAGAACTTGTGCATCAACTGGGGATTAGTTGGTGCGTGTAATGTAACAACCCAAACTCACAGAAATAAAGCATAAATGACATAAAATAAATCTTTGCCAAAACGGCCCTAAGACAACAATTCAAAATCTAAGGTTTGCGGAAAGCAACCTAATACACAACTAAGAATCAAAAGAAATAAACTAAGGTTGGCAACTAAGGTAGCATCCTTCCAGATCGAGCCCCCGAATCATAGCTTCTCTTTTCCCTTACCCGATCCGCCTACTTCACGTGTCCCTGAAAAAGGTTTTTGTATTTTTGAAAAGCGAGGGTTAGACCGATAGGTCTAGTGAGTTCCTTCCAAATAAGTTATCACACATATATAAAAATATTTGCAAATAAGCTTTACTCCATCGTTCAATACACGAATAAAACACGCTAACGTCACACATTTAAGTCACGTGGAAGTGACGATGTGTCTGGCGCACACTGCCTTTACTTTGGGACACACCCCCAATGGCATATACGGGACACCCCCCCCCCCCGGTATGAGCACATGCGGGACACCCCCCCCGACTTGGCCGACTTATCGCTACAATATATGCATACATTTAATTTACTCACAGAATTAAAGTTAAATAGGCAATTAAAATAATATCACACGAGATCATCATATCATCGATAATAAAATTTGGGTAGAAGGAATCACCTGAATATCCCGTGAAACCTCCCCAACTATCGCCTTAACCTTTAGAACGAACACCTACCATTAACAATAAACAGGGCGGTAAGATAACCAAACCCCAAAAGTACCCATCACTGAGTCCCATCCCTCTCTTAAGGTTGGGTTCGATCACTGGGCCTCCCCTTCCGGGCATGTCCTCCTTAACCCGACTCCCGGGTCTCTCTCTCTCTCGCTCGCCCGACTCCCGGGCTTCCCTCACTAGCCGACTCTCGTGTCTGTCTGTATGTATCTCTCGCTCCCTCGCTCGCCCGACTCCTGGGCTCCCCTTACTAGCCGACTCTCGGCTCCCCCTTCCTCCTAGAACCCCGCCTCCCGGGGCGCCCCTCCCAGGATTTTACTACCTAGATTCCCCGGGTCCTTCATTTTCCCGGGATCACCCAGCCTCCCCGGGTTCTTTCCCCACCCGGGACCCCGTCTCCCGGAGACCCTCTCCCGGGTTCATAACCACCCCGGTCTCCCCGGGTTCTCCCGATCCGAGATCCCGTCTCCCGAGGTTCCCTTCCCGGGTACTCCCCAGACGACTAAGGATTCTAGTTCGATGGGTTTTGGGGTGAACGAAGTGGGCAACCCTTCTTGAACGAATCCCCCATTACCCTTCTGATTCAAGGCTAGAAGATTAACTCCTTCCAACCTCAATCTCAAGAACACACACAGACTGAACCAAAAGCAAATATGAAGATGATTAATCCCCAACGATTCTAAACCTACCCAACAATTATTCAAATCAAGAATGTAACAACCCAAAACCTTAACAATAAAACAGTCTAATGACATAAGAAGTCTCGCCAAAAACGGCCCAAATAACAACAATTAGAATTTTAAATGTATACTAGGTTTGCATTAAAAACAACCTATTACAACGGAGATCAACGAAAACGCAATGCTAATAGGAGGTCTTCTATCCCGAAGCCCGATCAAGCTTTCTCCTTACCCTTGCAAGAATTTCCTATCTCTCGACGACCTGAAAAGGTTTTTAGTTTTCAAAGAGCGAGGGTTAGACCAACGGTCTAGTGAGATCCCTCAAAAGATAGTTCAACCACAATTTACAGAAAGATTTGAAATTATAACAAATCAACCCATTCAACTTTGTAAATATAAACCATATTTATAAACTCACTTCCGGAATACACTATCGTCACTAAAAGTGACAGCGTGTCTGGCTCATACTGCCTTAGATGGGACACACCCCCATATAGCATAAACGGGACACACCCCCCGGTATGAGCACAGGCGGGCTACACCCCCCGACTTTGGCCGCTCACAACAATGTATGCATACATTTAACCATAAATAAAACATATACCACATTTAAAGGAACTCGCATATATATAAAGCTCACGTAAATAAAGATATACTTTAAAATAACTTTCTCATGTCTTACACAGTTAAAAACACCACAAGCATTTTCATAAAAGGATCATGTGTACAAATAACTTCATAACTTACGAGGTTTTAGTTTAGAAAACTCACCTTTGGTCCTTGCTAAGAAACTCGCGAGCTATCGATCTAACAACCTACGAGGATACCGACAAAACGATAAATCAATTACTTAGGAAAAATTCTCTTTCTCTCTCAATCCTAAAAGTCTAAGGAACCCCACAGCCTCTAAGTCCTATCGGTCCCCGGAGCACCCTGATCCGACTCTTCCCTGCCCGGATTATCGACCGGTATCCCCCACCCCCGGGCTCCCTTGACTCCCGGGGTCACGACCCGGCGTCTGCCCCTCCCCGGTTCCCGGGGTCTCCCCCCCCCATCGACCGGGGTTGCTCCAACCGGACTCCCCCGGTCCCCACCTTCACGCCCGGATGCCCCTCGACCGAGACACCCCGGTCCCCGATAGTGCCATTCGCCCGGAGGCAATATTTGGGTTTTCGAACAACCCACAGTATCAGACATCGAAACCTAATCCTTTCCCCAGTTAATCGACTATATCATTCTTTGAACCCCCAATGATTGAACATATACATGATTTCCATTTTCCAACAATTAACATTAATATCTATTCCTCTAACCCAATCTTTCAATTCTATCAGGCTCCAACCCAAAACTTAGAGACGGAACATCAACTATAAAAGCTTAAGAGAAGAAGATGGATTCAGAAATGTTACCTTATGAGAAATTTCTATTCGAATCTTCAATGCCTCTCCTCTTCAAATCGTCACAACCCTGCGTTTTCTCCAAATCCTCTCTAGCCGCCTCCAACAAGATGAATGAACAAAACCCTAGGCTAGACCCTTTTTAATAAACATTTTCACTTAGCCCCCTCTAAATTGGGTTTTGACCACTTTCCACCCCAAACTTAACATTATTACTTTGAACCTTATTATTACAAGGAATTTGTAGGTCAAGGATGAGGATGATGGTTACCTTGAAGAACAAATCACAAGAACCTCTTCAATGGCAGCCTCCTTCTTCAATTTCTCCTAACCTTGATGGTCACCCACTATTCTCCCTGGTATCTCTCAGCCGCCTCCAAAAAATGAGTGAATGAGTTAGAGAATGAGAGTATTAGGGTTGAAATCCCATTTTATCCATATTTACAAACCATCCCTCACACTTTAGGCTTTAAGCAACCACTCACCCATACTCTCATCTTTGTTACTCTTGGTCACGGTTATTACATGTAAGCTGGCCGGGAAACCCACGGTTACCAAAAAAACTGTTATTTCATATAACTTTTTCATCTAAGACTAGGAATTAAAATATTGATTAACATATATTTGTTTCATATATGTTTGTTTCACAATGCGAACCATTTTAGACTGTTTGTAAAACAAAAGTTACATATAAAAAGGTTTTACATTCTGAAACGAATTAATGTGAATCAAACACATAGATATTCATCAATACATTAAATGCTAGCTTAGTACCTTAGATTGAAAAAAAAATCATCAGAAAAAAATAACCTTACAATAAATGTTTTTACATATATAACAATATATGAAGTTCTCATTTGATTAGGTCTCTCTTTACACACACACACATATTATACATATATATATATATATATAGAGAGAGAGAGAGAGAGAGAAAGAGTGAGAGAGAAAGATAGAGTGTTGGGGGGTGTAACACCCTCATATTTGGTAAGAGCAACTAATAAAAATTTTCGATATCACATCAAATAAAAGACAAACCTCTTCCTACAAATCAAAACTCATTATAAAAATTCTATAATTAATCTCAACAATTATAAGTTCAGTATTAGGCAAGGACTAAACCGAAGTCGGGTGCTACTTATCCCCAACACAAGTTGTTCTTCTCAAAACTAATGCGTAAGACTTCTCTTAGCTACTCTCACTCGTGCATGCAACTAGCACTAATCTCTTCCCAATAACGCTAATACCATTCCTCAACCGAAACCTGATGCACATATCGACAAATAAAAAGGTTAGGCTAACGCCTAGTGAGTTCAAGAGTTTTCAACATAAATACATATATTTGTTAAAAGGAAGGAATGCAGTTTAAGTCGCAATCTTTCAAAATGATTTACTTTAAATATTAAACGACTCGTTTTCCAATAACACACATTTTTAAAGACAAGCACCCCAACATAGTTCTTCCTTCGTAAAGTAAATTCAACCCCAAAACTCACTCAAAACATGAATAGAATTTGAACTCTCAATGTATAATAACGCGGATAAAACTTTATTTCCCAAAACACCCAAAACACGGGTAGGGCATAATATTCAACCCATAAGTCATGAAATAAAATTCATATGTATAAAACGTCACTGAAAACATTGATAATAAAATAATAAAATTTAATACCCAAATAACACCTTCCGGTGACGGGGGAGACCCTATTCCGTTGTACATGGCGGAACAAAAAGTTAAGCCACATAGCCACGTTATCGAACTACACCTCAGATCATAACTGTATTGCCTGCTTTGCCGAGCTACACCTCCAGTCGGACTGTATTTCAAGTCCTAAAAACACCGTATCCCTCATTGCCTGCTCCATCGAGCTACAGCTCAAGGATACGCGCTCTTATTGCCTGTTCGTTCTCTAGTGGAGTTTCATCCTCAGGGAACTCATTCGACCCCTAGTGCCTACTCCCTAGCATTCAAGATAGGACCCTCAACTCTTTACTTGATAACTCATGATGTCTAACCCTCGTGCACAAGAATTAGAACATCAAATCACAAAACCCATGGTCCTGATGTAAATCCCATAAAGGTTCCTCTCCGCAAAACAAACGGGAAAACAACAATGCCAACACGGCATAATTCCCAAGGTGAGAATATCAAGACTCCTCACCCTTAAATATGACTGACTTACATGCCTATGGATTCAATGCATTACAGTCTAAAATACATGACTCCAAAAGAATGACACACGCACTCAAAACATGTATTTTCCAAAATAAAGTGCGATAAATGCAACTCACCCCCAAAGCTCCACTTAAGTTATTAAAACTGGACAAATATCCCCAAGACCCGACAGAGACGAAAATCGAGCCATAAGCTCAACCAATCGAATGACCATATGCTAAAATCCACAAAACAAAATAAAACGCAATCGACCAACGTTTATGCAAACACATGCTCCAATATACATGAATAGCTCCAACACAATTTAGATTGGGACAAGTCATTTTCCAAATGAGTCTATACCATTTATTTTTTCAAAAATGTCCCATAACATAAATTCAATCGTTTCTCCAAAACACACACTAAATATACATTTATACTAAAAATATCTACTTCCACAAAATAACTCATTAAAACACAAATACTTGTGATTTATTTGTCAAAATGCCCAAAATCCCCAATGTGGTTGTTTTACAAAGTTTATAAAGTTAAACACTTCAATTAATCCAAACTCATCAAATAACTCAACAGTTGATAATTTTATGTAAAACATATAAACATTTAACATTTGACATTTTGGCATGTACACTGTTTTCACAAATCAACTTGAACTCACCTTGCTAGATTTAGGTTAAATCTAGATTTTTCCTAACTTGAGCACCTTTAAAGAAAATTCGAATCTTCAATCCAAAACTCCTAAAAATCTAGATTCACAAGTTTCCAACCATAAACATACATATTTGAACCATTTATAATTGATCCCCAAACATTTTACATCAAAATCCCCAATTTGGTCAAAACCCTAATTTTTGACCTAAATTCTCCAAAATCATCATACCCGAAATTTGAGAAACCAAT
Organism: Arctium minus; assembly: GCA_954870635.1. NCBI lineage: Eukaryota > Viridiplantae > Streptophyta > Magnoliopsida > Asterales > Asteraceae > Arctium > Arctium minus. Next base: position 123,778,437 of record OX941082.1, read on the forward strand.
CACTCGGAAATCATCAATGGAGCCTTTATAACTTATAAAGAAGTTTGTAAGATGATGAACTTACCCCTTAGGTTTTGGTGAGAAACTTAGAAACCCTAGCCACAACCTTGGAGAAATGGATGGAGATGATGAACCCTTGATTCTAGCTTCCAATCCACCATCAAATACTCTTGAATATTGTAACATCCAAAATTTGTGGAAGGTTGAATATTAATAAATTACAATTTAAAGTATTTATTATCTTTGGAAAGCTAAATATTTTTAAAATAGAAATTAAGGTAATTAATTAGAGTTTAAATTTCAAAAAAAAAATATTATGGAATCTTTTTTTTATTTCGGTGGGAATATCAATCAAAAATAAGGTGATTAATTTTTATTTGGAAACAATTTAATATAGGGTGCTAAATCGTGTTTTAGTGTTGGCAAGGGACCAATTTTGCAAATATCGAAACTCGAAATATGGAAGGGATTAATGGTATTAATGGCGATTTCTCCTTCCATATTTCGGTGGAAAAATTCCGACTATAAATATAAGGGGGCCAATTGGAGTTTGGGTAATTCATTGTCGGCATTTCGGAGAGAGAGACGGTGTCGGAATTTTGGTGAACGGTGTCACGAGAAGGAATTTTTGAAGCTTCGTTTTCGGTGACGATCCGCCGGAGTAAGGTATGGATTCTCTTTAGAAAATAACTTAAGGGAGAGGTTAGTAATGGGTAAAGGTAAACCCATATACGTTTTGAAAACGATTGGATAACCGAAAGGTTGTTAAATCAATCAAAACGTAGAAAGTATTGTTTTCGGTAAAAACCGAAACTTTAAACATAGATATCTCCCTCAAAACTCAAAGTTTTCAGCGATTCTTGTTTTTAAAAGATGAGGAATAAAAAAAACAAAAATTTAGGAAAAAGAATTGTCGAAAACGGATGAGAAACGAAGCCACACGGTTCAAATCAAGGAGTTTGCCGGAAAACCGGCGAACTCGTCAGAAAAACGACGTCCGCCGGCAACGTGCTCCGGCGACCTTCCGGCGGGAGGGGGGCTGTTGGGCTAATGAGGGGGTGTTGGGCCCGATCTGGTGGGCTTTGGAGGGGTCCAAATAGATTTAAATTGTTTATTTTATTTTAAAAAAAGGCCAACGAAATTTGTGTAAATTAATTAATTGGTTAAAATTAATTAATTTAATTTTTGGTAAGGATTTAATAATTAAATTACTAAAATTTATATATTTAATTATATATAAATTTTTAGTATTATTTAATTATAAATGAGGTAACTCTAGTTTATTTAGAGAATTTAAATTAGTTATTTGGGACGTTGAGACGTCGTGGCATTAATATTTTAACGTAAACAAGTTTGGGTTGGATAATTATGAAACTTTAATGGACGATTAGGACTATAATTAAGGGTTGACCGGGGTTAATCGTAGTTGACTTTTGGGTTGACTTTTGGAGGAAATTATAGACGTTAATGGGTATTATGGCGTCTATAATTGTAGGTTCTTATTTGGAGAGATGTTCTAGCGAACCGGCAATTATCAGGTGAGTCTTTCACGAGATTTCACTGGGATGTATACATATGTATAAATTATTTTTACATGTATGAGGTGTGGTATTTTATATGCATGTTCTATTGAGGTGTTAATTGCACGTTATTTATAATTGGTGATTTACGTGCATTTGATTTTATTTATGGTGCAAGCATGAAAATTTTGTTATATTCTTTTAACATTAACTAGTGTTCGACACCGCGCGTTGCGCGGTGATAATAATTTTTTTTGAAAATATTGAAGTTAAATGGTCGATAATCTTATATCAGATATTAAACTAATATGAATCGATATTAAATTTGATATGAAGTTGTTTCATCATCCTCGATTGTGTCTTTTGATATATATATAATTAAATTAATAAGTTATGCATCATCAAGCTTTGTAATTAGCTCAAAATGATAAAAAGAAATGTGTGAGACTAATGATTATAATCATGAGGTGTATTATGAGAATTGTTTTGTCATAACTCATAATATATCGATTTATATTCTTACATATATTCTCATAAAATATTTGATTTACCATGCAAATGTGATGTTGTTACCTAGTTTTGCATAATTGCGAGAAATTTTGATAATTTTCTTACATTTGTTGTAATGTACTTGTTTGCAACTCATGCAAATGTGATGTCGTTACCTAGTTTTGCATAATTGCGAGAAATTTTGATAATTTCCTTACATTTGTTGTAATGTTCTTGTTTGCAACTTTGACCAAAAACCCTTCTCGAAATCCTTCCTTCCCAAACCTACGGTTGCATGAAGAGTAACAATACTCGTTAGTATTGTCACCACTTCGACTCTAGGCAAGTCTGATTGAGTTGTTAATTTTTCATTTCATTTGTTCGAGTTTTTTCGATCTACATAAGGTTGTTTCTTCATAGTTTGTTTTCTCAATATATATAGTTTGATTTCAATTTAAATTAAAAAAAACTAAACCAAAATAGTTTATATATTATAATTGTAATAAGCTATTATTTCTAATTTTATATATTTGGTTATTCTAAATTAATCTTTATATAACATTTTTTCGTTTTTTTTACATATTGATTCTAATAAATTTTAGTTATGATTATAATTTTTATTATATATATAAATTCTAGATTTTTTATTTTTATTTTATGTATTGAAAGACTTGCTCCTTTCATAACATGGTTTGCTACAAAAAAAAAAGATTTTCTCCTTTCATATACACAATTCCATCTTTCAAATTTCTTCTATATCACCAATATATGATAAGTAAACTTAACTACATTTTCAAGATTTAAAGAAACCATTTTGTAAGATTAGAGTGCTTACTCATTTGAGTCAACAACATAATTTGCTACAAAATGATGTCTTCCTCCTTTCATATATACACTTTCAACTTTCATTTTTTCTTCTTCCCACCAATGTGGGATAAACAAAGTTAACCACATTTCAATATTTGTAGAATACTCAACTCTCATGATGCCAAGTCATCTTCTATGGGTTTTTTTAATATATATAAGATTGTAGAATACTTAACTCTCATTATACAAAGTCATCTTCTTTGGTTTTTTCAGATTTTTTATTTTATTTTATGTATTGAAATATATTTGGTTATTCTAAATTAATCTTTATATAACATTTTTTCGTTTTTTTTACATATTGATTCTAATAAATTTTAGTTATGATTATAATTTTTATTATATATATAAATTCTAGATTTTTTATTTTATTTTATGTATTGAAAGACTTGCTCCTTTCATAACATGGTTTGCTACAAAAAAAAAGACTTTCTCCTTTCATATACACAATTCCATCTTTCAAATTTCTTCTATATCACCAATATATGATAAGTAAACTTAACTACATTTTCAAGATTTAAAGAAACCATTTTGTAAGATTAGAGTGCTTACTCATTTGAGTCAACAACATAATTTGCTACAAAATGATGTCTTCCTCCTTTCATATATACACTTTCAACTTTCATTTTTTCTTCTTCCCACCAATGTGGGATAAACAAAGTTAACCACATTTCAATATTTGTAGAATACTCAACTCTCATGATGCCAAGTCATCTTCTATGGGATTTTTTTAATATATATAAGATTGTAGAATACTTAACTCTCATTATACAAAGTCATCTTCTTTGGTTTTTTCAGATTTTTTATTTTATTTTATGTATTGAAATACTTCCTCCTTTCATAACATGATTTGCTACAAAAACAAAAAAAAAAAGACTTTTTCCTTTCATATACATATTTCTAACTTTCAAATTTCTTCTATCTCACCAATGTGGGATAAGTAAACTTAACCACATTTCAAGATTTAAAGAAAACATTTTGTAAGATTAGAGTGTTTACTCATTTGAGCCAACAACATGATTTGCTACAAAATGATGTCTTCCTCCTTTCATATACACATTTTCAACTTTCATTTTTCCTTATTCCCACCAATGTGGGATAAACAAAGTTAACCACATTTCAATATTTGTAGGATACTCAACTCTCACGATGCCAAATCATCTTCTTTGGTTTTTCTTTTAATATATATAAGATAAAGATAAAGATTTTAACTTATAAATGAAATTTCGTCATGTAAATGAAATAAACTATTTAACCCAACAAATGGATCAAATTTTGGATGAACATTCAAAAAATATCTTATCCTTTATATAGTCACTTTTACTTCCAACTTTTCACATTTGTCACCAATGTGGGACAATGGAGAATTCACCACAATTCACCATTTGATGAATTATTTATTCTTATTGTGCCATGTCATCATCTTAAGGATTTGCTTTTATAAATATAAAGATTTGCATGCATATGGTTTGGGTTTGGGGTTAACATGGTGCGTTAACCGGGGTATGGGATATCGGCTCGACATGTCACATTTAGGGGAGGCACGACCCGGGATGGGCGGTTAGTTCTTTGTGAACCTACAAGGCCAGGGAATGCCTGTGACATGGCAGGTCCCTACCCAACGGAGTGGAGTTGAGAGATCTAAATTGGTTGCATAAATCTTGCATGTCACTATTTACTTGACCTTTATATGGCTAATGTGTGTAATGGCATACAAAACGTGAACCCACTGAGCTATTTAGCTGACTATAGTGTACATCTCAGGAGCAGGAGGTTCTGGAGTCGATAAAGGCAAGGGACTCGCATAGAATTCTATACTTTAATTACTTGATGTAAATTATTTCTTTCGGGTTGGTTTAGTTTCCCGGTATGGGACGGGTTAACTTTTATGGTTGTTTATTTGACATTTAGACTTCCACTGTAACGTTTGAGATTTATATTTGGAGTATTTATTTTTGAGGTTATTTAATGATGTATTTTTGGGAGACGTAATACTTCATTTGGAAAAAAAATGGGGTGTTAGAAGTTGGTATCAGAGCCTTAGTTTAAGAGAATTAGGTTAAGATCTTATTCTAGCCTAAACTTAAACTAGAAATAAGTACTATTAGTTAGTACCAGAGGAATGGTTATATAACTATTATAGAGTTACTTTTGATCTCAATACGACATGTGACATAGTATCCATTATAGAGGATCTTCATGAGGTGATGAACTAAGTATGGTTTAAGTCCAGAGGTGTTTAACTTTAATAGTTAAAATAAAATGGACTTGTATGGTTACAAAGTGCTAGAGTAAATGCATAATTTATGTACACGTAAGTACCATGTGATATCCTTAAGGGTGAGAGTTATAGACTGATGATAGTTCTACCGAGGTGTAGGCTCGGAGTCCTATGGTCTAGTATGATAAGTATTGTCACTATTAGAGAGATGTTTGGTATCATATACCCGTGTATATGTATGTGGTGTCTAAATTGACACTAGTAGCATTATATGATAGATTCTCTTAAAACCATGCAAAAAGTCACTATTTTATTAGTATGGTTTCACATGGAATAAGGAGGACTATTATCCCTGGAGAGGGTGTTGACAACATGCCACGACCTGCGTTCAAGGACAAGGTCGTAGACGCGGTTAAAATATAACCGCAAGTTAAAGTGCTACCTCATCTGAGGTGAGGAGTTCCACAGCAAGAGGAACCCTAGGGAGGAAGAGGAGTCGGGAGTGGTGAAAACCTTTTTCACGGAGGAGGTGATGATGGAGCGAATGACTCAAGTCCTCTAAAATACTCTTCCAAACATGTTGAAATCCATGTTAGGGGACCATTTCAAGGACCCAGAAGAGGAGCAAGAAGCTAGCACTCAAACGGAGAGACTAGTAAACAATTCCCAGACCACTGAGAGGGTGGAAACATCGGTTGGGGACATGGACGACTCACCAAAAGAACGGGAAAAAGAACTATTGGTGACAGTTGGAACATACGAGAAGAAAGAGTATCAAGGGAAGGAGAAAGCATGCAGCTTCAAGACCTTCAATGACACTCGCCCAAAGGAATTTAGGGGCACAGAAGGCCCAGTTGCTCTAATGAACTGGATCACCAAAATGCAAAGTTGCTTTAAGATATCCAAGTGCTTGGAGGAACAGAAAGTGACTTATGCTGCTACTACTCTATTGGATTCGACACTCTACTGGTGGGAGACTGAATGCGCGATCCAAGGAGAAGAGGGTGTTGTTACTTTAACATGGGAGAAAATGAAGAGCATGCTGATGGATAAATATTGCACGCAGTCAGAGATGAAGAAGTTGGAATTAGAATTTCTGAGACTGGAACAAGGTTCACTATCAGTTCAGGAGTACGTGAATAAATTCCTGGAGAAGGCCAGATTCGCCAGTTATCAAGTGGCGACCGAACAAAGGAAGATAGATCGATTCAAGGATGGTCTAAGGATAGAGATAAAATGATATGTGGACATGACGAAGCCAACCACGTTCGTTCCAGCGGTAGAGATGGCAATGGTGGCCGAAGAGAATAATGCAAAGGCAGTTAGAGACAGGAGAGATTTCAAGAGAAAGTGGAAAGGATCGAACAAGGGGGTAAAGAAGCCGAGGGAAATGCAAACGTCGACCAAAAACCAGAACGATGGATTATCCATTCCTACGTGCAAGAAATGCAACAAGAGGCACAGATGGGAGTGTAGAGAAGGAAGTGTAACTTGTTATCGTTGTGGGAAGCCAGGTCACACTGTGCGGGAATGTCCCGAGAAGAAGACGTGCTATAAGTGTGGAGCTACAAGACATCTGAGGTTTGAATGTCCCAAGTTACAAAAGAGCACGGGAAACAAAAACCGAGTTTCAGGAGAGGGATTGGGAAAAGAGTTAGCAAGGAAGGAGCCGACGAAGGGACGCGACCGAGCATACAACAGGACATTGGAGGAAGAACGGGAAGCCCCGGACGTCGTATCTGGTATGTTCCCTATTACTGATGTCTATGCGCATGTACTATTTGATTCGAGTGCGAATGGTAGTTTCTCTATACTTCTTTCCGTCACTACTTGAATAGATATGCCAATAGGCTAGAAAAGAGCTACATAGTAGAAACTGCAGATGGTGGTCAAGTTAAGGTAGATGAAGTAATTGATGGATGCACGATCTGTATAAACGGCAAGAAGTTGCTTGTAAGACTTATGCCCATGGGTTTGGGTGGTTTTGATGTGGTCTTAGGAATGGATTGGTTGTCTAACAACCATGCCTAAATTGTTTGCAACAAGAAGATGATTAAAATCCTGACCCCAGAAGGAGAAACAGTCTATGTTTATGGGGACCGAATGAAGACTGACATAGGAGTAATCACGGAGATTAAGGCAAACAAATATCTACGGAAAGGTTGTGTAACATTCCTTGCTTACGTAATCGACTCAAAGCTAGAGAAGAAGAAGATACATGATGTACCAGTGCTAAGAGAGTACCCAGAGGTGTTCCCGGAAGAGTTACCAGGAATTCCTCCAGAACTCCAGGTAGAATTTAAGATCGATTTGGTTCCGGGAGTGACACCAATCGCTAGAGCACCATACCGATTGGCCCCAACAGAGATGCAATAGTTGATGAAGCAACTGTGGGAACTCTTGGATAATGGTTTTATCAGACCAAGCTCATCACCTTGGGGAGCACCGATCCTGTTCATGAAAAAGAAGGATGACACAATGAGAATGTGCATCGACTATCGTGAGCTCAACAAGATCATTATAAAGAATAGATACCCTCTACCAAGGATTGACGATCTTTTCGATCAACTGCAAGGAGCTAGCCACTTCTCAAAGATCGACTTGAGATCTGGGTATCATCAGTTGAGGGTAAGAGAAGAAGATATACCGAAAACCACGTTCAGGACTCGATATGGACACTATGAATTCGTAGTAATGCCATTCGGCTCAACGAATGCACCTGCAACATTCATGGATTTAATGAATCGAGTCTGTCGGCCTTACCTAGATAAGTTTGTTATAGTCTTCATAGACGAAATTCTTATCTACTCAAGGAGCAAGGAGGAGCACGAACAACATCTGAGAACAATTCTGGAATTATTGGCAAAAGAGCAACTTTACGCAAAGTTCTCTAAATGCGAGTTTTGGATACAGGAAGTTCAGTTTCTGGGCCACGTAGTGAGTGCGGAGGGCATCAAAGTAGACCCATCCAAAATTGAGGCAGTCATGAATTGGAAATCTCCTAAGTCTGCCTCTGAGATTCGCAGTTTCTTGGGTTTAGCGGGCTATTATCGGAGATTCATCCAGGACTTCTCCAAGATAGCTACGCCATTGACGAAATTGACACAGAAAGCGATAAAGTTCGATTGGGGAGAAAAACAAGAAGAAGCATTCCAAACGCTTAAGGAGAGGCCGAGTAGTGCCCCAGTTTTATCCCTGCCAGAGGGAACTGAAGATTTTGTCGTGTATAGTGATACGTCGAAGGTGGGACTAGGATGTGTGTTGATGCAACGAGGCAAGGTTATTGCTTATGCTTCGTGCTAGTTAAAGGAGCACGAGAAGAAGTATCCTACCCATGACATGGAATTAGCTGCGGTAGTTTTCGCGCTAAAGATATGGAGACACTATTTGTACGGTACCAAGTGTATGAGTTATACCGATCATAAGAGTCTGAAATACTTGTTAGACCAGAAGGAGTTGAACATGAGACAAAGGAGGTGGATGGAATTGTTCAAGAACTATGACTGTAAGATCCATTACCATCCGGGTAAGGCGAACGTAGTCGCCGATGCATTAAGTAGGAGGGAAGGGTCTGAACCAATCAAAGTTCGGGCTATGCAAATGAATATCAAGGTGAACTTGATAGATCAAATACAAGAAACACAGAAGGAATCCCTATTAGAAGAAAATATTAAGAAGGAACGAATGGTAGGGAAAATCAAGATACTGGTCGTAGGGTCAGATGGGGTGCATAGATTAGGAACTCGGATATGGATTCCTAGTTTGGTAGATTTATGGAAAATCGTGATAGACGAGGCCCACAAGTCCAAATACACGATGCACCCAGGAAGCGACAAAATGTATAAGAATCTGAGAGAGAGCTACTGGTGGCCTGGTATGAAGAAAGTTGTAGCGAGTTATGTAGAGAAGTGTTTGACTTGCCTACAGGTGAAGACGGAACATCAGAAACCGTCAGGAATGCTACAACAATTGGAGATCCCAGTATGGAAATGGGATATGATAACCATGGACTTCGTTACGAAGTTGCCAAGGACAATGAAAGGGCATGATGCAATCTGGGTGATCGTCGACTGATTGACAAAATATGCTCACTTTTTGTCGATCAGCGACAAATACACATTAGAAAGGTTGGCACAACTTTATGTCAATGAGATAGTTACAAGACATGGAGTACCTATATCAATAGTATCTGATAGGGATGCTAGGTTTACATCTCGATTTTGGACAAGCTTTCAGCAGGAAATGGGGACGTGATTACATTTAAGCATTGCCTACCATCCTCAGACTGACTGCCAAAGCGAGAAGACAATTCAAACGTTGGAAGATATGTTACGTTCATGTGTGATCGAATTTGGAGGTAACTGGGACAGTCATCTTCCATTAATAGAGTTTGCCTACAACAACATCTACCATTCTAGTATCAAGGCAACACCGTTTGAGGCACTATATGGCCGCAAATGCAGAACACCGGTATGCTGGGTAGATATTGGAGAAAGACAACTCATTGGTCCGGAGTTAGTTCAACAAACTTCAGACAAAATTGTGCAAATCAGAGATAGATTAAAGGTTGCACAGGATAGGCAAAAGAGTTATGCGGATAGGAGACGTCGACCTCTAGAGTTCCAAGTGGGCGACAAAGTGTTACTAAACATATCACCATGGAAAGGAGCCGTGAGGTTCGGGAAGAAGGGTAAGTTAAGTCCAAGATATATCGGACCCTTCGAGGTAATCGCGAAGGTAGGATCGGTAGCGTATCGTTTAAGACTACCAGAGGAACTAAGTGGAATTCATGACACGTTCCATGTGTCAAATTTGAGGAAGTGTTTAGCCGACGAATCGGCTATTGTAAATCTCGAGGATGTCGAGATTAATAGCAAACTAGCCTATGTTGAAGAGCCCATTGAAGTCTTGGACAGGAAGACCAAGAGACTGAGAAATAGGGTTATACCCTTGGTTTTGGTTAAGTGGAAATTCCATAAGGGGGAAGTGGAAGAGGAAATGAGGGTTAAATATCCTCACCTGTTTGGTCAGATGTAAATTTTGAGGACGAAATTCTTTTGAAGGAGGGGAGAGTTGTAACATCCAAAATTTGTGGAAGGTTGAATATTAATAAATTACAATTTAAAGTATTTATTATCTTTGGAAAGCTAAATATTTTTAAAATAGAAATTAAGGTAATTAATTATAGTTTAAATTTCAAAAAATATATATATATATTATAGAATCTTTTTTTTATTTCGGTGGGAATATCAATCAAAAATAAGGTGATTAATTTTTATTTGGAAACAATTTAATATAGGGTGCTAAATCGTGTTTTAGTGTTGGCAAGGGACCAATTTTGCAAATATCGAAACTCGAAATATGGAAGGGATTAATGGTATTAATGGCGATTTCTCCTTCCATATTTCGGTGGAAAAAATCCGACTATAAATATAAGGGGGCCAATTGGAGTTTGGGTGATTCATTGTCGGCATTTCGGAGAGAGAGACGGTGTCGGAATTTTGGTGAACGGTGTCACGAGAAGGAATTTTTGAAGCTTCGTTTTCGGTGACGATCCGCCGGAGTAAGGTATGGACTCTCTTTAGAAAATAACTTAAGGGAGAGGTTAGTAATGGGTAAAGGTAAACCCATATACGTTTTGAAAACGATTGGATAACCGAAAGGTTGTTAAATCAATCAAAACGTAGAAAATATTGTTTTCGGTAAAAATCGAAACTTTAAACATAGATATCTCCCTCAAAACTCAAAGTTTTCATGCGGTTTTTGTTTCTAAAAGATGAGGAATCAAAAAAACAAAAATTTAGGAAAAAGAATCGTCGAAAACGGATGAGAAACGAAGCCACACGGTCCAAATCAAGGAGTTTGCCGGAAAACCGGCGAACTCGCCGGAAAAACGACGTCCACCGGCGACGTGCTCCGGCGACCTTCCGGCGGGAGGGGGGTGTTGGGCCCGATCTGGTGGGCTTTGGAGGGGTCCAAATAGGTTTAAATTGTTTATTTTATTTTAAAAAAATGCCAACGAAATTGGTGTAAATTAATTAATTGGTTAACATTAATTAATTTAATTTTTGGTAAGGATTTAATAATTAAATTACTAAAATTTATATATTTAATTATATATAAATTTTTAGTATTATTTAATTATAAATGAGGTAACTCTAGTTTATTTAGAGAATTTAAATTAGTTATTTAGGACGTTGAGACGTCGTGGCATTAATATTTTAACGGAAACAAGTTTGGGTTGGATAATTATGAAACTTTAATGGACGACTAGGACTATAATTAAGGGTTGACCGGGGTTAATCGTAGTTGACTTTTGGGTTGACTTTTGGAGAAAAATATAGACGTTAATGGGTATTATGGCGTCTATAATTGTAGGTTCTTATTTGGAGAGAAGTTCTAGCGAACCGACAATTATCAGGTGAGTCTTTCACGAGATTTCACTGGGATGTATACATATGTATAAATTATTTTTACATGTATGAGGTGTGGTATTTTATATGTATGTTCTATTGAGGTGTTAATTGCACGTTATTTATAATTGGTGATTTACGTGCATTTGATTTTATTTATGTTGCAAGCATGAAAATTTTGTTATATTCTTTTAACATTAATTTGCATGCATATGGTTTGGGTTTGGGGTTAACATGGTGCGTTAACCGGGGTATGGGATATTGGCTCGATATGTCACATTTAGGGGAGGCACGACCCAGGATGGGCGGTTAGTTCTTTGTGAACCTACAAGCCCAGGGAATGCCTGTGACATAGCAGGTCCCTACCCAACGGAGTGGAGTTGAGAGATCTCAATTGGTTGCATAAATCTTGCATGTCACTATTTACTTGACCTTTATATGGTTAATGTGTGTGATGTCATACAAACCGTGAACTCACTGAGCTATTTAGTTGACTATAGTGTACATATCAGGAGCAAGAGGTTCTGGAGTCGATAAAGGCAAGGGACTCGCATAGAATTCTATAGTTTAATTGCTTGATGTAAATTATTTCTTTCGGGTTGGTTTAGTTACCCGGTATGGGACGGGTTAACTTTTATGGTTGTTTATTTGACGTTTAGACTTCCGCTGTAACGTTTGAGATTTATATTTGGAGTATTTATTTTTGAGGTTATTTAATGATGTATTTTTGGGAGACGTAATACTTCATTTGGAAAAAAATGGGGTGTTACAAATATTCCCAAAACCAGAAAGAGTCAAATGGAAATATCATCTATCACTAGCGCTTTATAGATAAGGAAAGCTTCAACTAGTATATATCCAGTGTGTAGGCACTCAACTTTGCTTTTCTAAAACCAGAAAGAGTCAAATGGAACCGATTTAGTTGTAATTGATGTGAAAATTTTCCATTTTTCACATTTGTCAACAAGACGTTCTTGATTGGTAGTAGCTAGATGATACAATTTCATTCTTAAGATTCTCTTTTTGTGAATAAAAATAAAATCAAGAAATATCAATATCCTTCTAAGTTTGGTACATGGATAGGGTTTTGATTTTCAAGGGGAATAATATGTGGATGTTTACTTTTAAGTTTGTAGGATGCATTAACCAGTAAACATATAAATATCCTTCTAAAGAGAAAATTAACCTCATGTTTTTTGTTTTTTTTTTGGTAACCGTGGGTTTCCGGCCCAGCTTACGCGCACCGACTAATCACCGGGCGACCACGAATGACTTGGAGTCATCGCAGGTGAACCTCCATGGCCACAAGGGCTTTGGCAGCACCTGGATTTGAACCCTGGGTAGATGAGATTTTCCACTACATCCCCCAAAGGCTTTAATTACCAGTGCGCCACAACCCAAGTGGTTAAATTAACCTCATGTTGCATATTCTGAAGAGGTCGCTTATAAAGTTACCAATACTTCAAGATCAAAATATTTGATACTATCAAATTGTGTTGTTATAAAACGCAACGATGTTTGAAAATTTCTCAACCCAAAAAAAAGTATACATTATTAGCATTTAGCTATATTTTATAATTGTTAGACCGAACAATTAATCATAACTTGAAAACCATTGTCAATAAAATGTGTTATTTGAAAAATTATCATCAAAGAATATAGTCAATGATTTGAAAGATCGACATAAAAAGAAGTCAAATTATTCATTTCTCATTATAGAATTAATAACTATATTCTAAAGAAAAAATCGTTGTTCATAAAATAATCAATATCTTACAATTTGTCGTAAAGAAATAGCATAAGATTTAATATAATAATAGTCATGTCGTTTAAAATTTGTGATTGCAAACACTAATTAATCTAATCGATGAAGATATTGTCATAAAAATGAGTTGCATTTTAAATTTCATGGTAAACCTATCACAAAAAAAACCAAAGTTTCAAAGTCAGATTATGGTTAAAAGTTCACTTTTGATGATATCCCCCGTCACAATGGAGAGATAGAAGTATAAAGATGTTACATATATTTGTTATTAGAAGCTTAATCTTTTTTTCGAACATGTCAAGAAATTTTATTTGAAATCTTTACTTTTTATGGCAAAGATAACATATATAATTCAGGAAAATTACATATTAATAATGGAGTTAAAGGTATATCTTGTTCAAGTGATTTACATAAATTAACGAGTAGACTTCCTTAAATGATTTTTTAACGAAAAACGTCCTTATAGTTTTATTTTTATAACGGATATGGTCCTTCCTAATAACATCGTCAATTAGAGTAGCTTTAGTAAGGGTAATTTAGTCCACTGACCCTTGATCTTCATCTACTTTCATTTTTATAACAGATTTGTTTCATCCCTCTCCTTTCAACAAGAGGTTTTGTTATTACTTTTAAATAAATTTGTTAATTTATATTTATTATTAAAACAAGGGATCAAATCTGTTACAAAGTTTTAAGCTGAGAGATGGACCAATTTTTTTGTTTTCAAATGAAAATTAATTGAGGGACCAAATATGTTATAAAAACGAAAACAAAGATGAAGTGGGACTAACTAGGGGTGTTATTCGGTCGGTTAAATCGGTTTTCGGTTTATTCGGTACGGTTTAATCGGTTTTCAAGGTTTTTAAAAACTAACCGATAACCAAACCAAATAAGGTTCGGTTTAATCGGTTTCGGTTTATTCGGTTTTGGGTTATTCGGTTCGGTAACCGGTTAAACCGAATAAGGATTTATATTTTTTTGTTGAACATTTGCTCAAATAATGTTTTCAAATCAAGTGTTCGTTGTTTATAATATATAATTGTATCATACATTCATACTCAACAACTGACTTATATTAAGTAAAATACACCATCTATCAAAACTTATTTCTACCATATGACATTATTTTTCTTCATGTGACGATGTAATTCAAGCATAAAATGTAATCTAATAATAAAACATTATCTACTATCAGTAAAAAAAACATTATATATCAATAAAATATGTAAAATAATAATAGTATAACATGTCTTAGGTTTATTTTTTATAAACATGCAATATATAAAATATTAGTAGAATGTGTTATTCGGTTTAACCGAATTAGGAAAAAATTAACCGAAAACCGAACCGAATAAGGATCCTTGTTCGGTTAACCGAACCGTTTAACCCGAAAACCGAATAACCCGAAACCGTTTAGCCCAAATTTCATTCGGTTCAGATGGGTTATTCGATTTCGGTTATTTTTGACACCCCTAGGACTAACCATTATAAAAATGAAACCATAGGAGTATTATTCATTAAAACAAAAATTCAATGACCTTACTAATTAATTTATATAAACCATAGGAACCAAATTTGCATGTAAGTTATTTTTTACAAATAGAAATGAAAAAAATAAAAAAAAATTAACTTCGTCGACAGCAGGGTTCGAACCTGCGCGGGCGTAGCCCAACAGATTTCAAGTCTGTCTCCTTAACCACTCGGACATATCGACGCTTCTGCTCTACTTTTCATTTTATTGTCTTTGTACGTTTAGTGGATGGCATCTGTACTGTAGATCACCATTCACCATGTGGTAAATTAACCACAAACAAATAAGCATTAAATAGATGGAACAAAACCCCAACCATATAATTATAATCTGTAAGATAACTATACAAAATCAGTATGTATAATAGTCGGAGGCACTACACGTAACGGAATTTTCCAAAGCATCCTGAAATTAATGGATGTGTTAAAGTTTAAGTTAGGGGCGTTCGCGGTGTGTTTTAATGAAATGGTTTTTTCAGAATTTTGAATTTTATGGAAGGATTTGGAATTTTTAGTATATTTGGTTTGTAGGATTTGGAATAAAATAAAATTTTATTCTTTATAAATAACTAGAAGTGTATTTGTGCAATGCAGCGAGATACATCACGATTTTAATGTTTTTTTTTTATTTTTTGTCGATTTTACAGTACAAAATTGGATGGTTTTGAGAAAGTGATAATGGGTTTGTTTTATAAATTTGTTTAATTTAGGCTTAATAATACTAGAAGCGTACTCGCACAATGCAGCGAGATACTTCACGATTTTAATGTTTATTTTTATTTTTTGTTTTTTTATTGATTTACAGTACGATTTTGGATGGTTTTTATTGAGTGATAATGGTTTTTTATATATATATTTGTTTAATTTAGTCTTAACAATATAATGTTTTTTATATAAAAAAAATTAAGTAGTTTGTTAAAATTCATTAATTATCTTATATATTTTAAATTTTTTATATTTAAATTGAGATGTTTATTCTGTTTTGATTATGTTTATTAGAATTCAAATTTCATAATTTTAGGATCTGAGGATTAGAGATAAGGATTTTGGGGGATAAGGATGAAATATATTAATTAGGGTTAAAAGCTTTACAGGTAGTACATTAGGCTTTAGTAGTTATTTTTAAGAGATTTTAAGTAGATAACTTTAAATGATAGTACATAAAGCTTAGTGAGTTGTAATTAAGAGTTTTTTATGCCATCTTTATAATATAGTATGGATAATGATTTTTTATATAAAATAAACATTAAATATACTGTTAGATTTTTTTAATTATATTTCAGATTTTTTATATTTAAAATTTAATTTTAATCATGTATTTAATTATGCAGTGAGTGATTTTAGGGTAGTTGAAGTAAGGAGTGATTTTAGAGAAGTTAAACTTGTTAGAGATAATAATTAAATAGGAAATGATTTTAAGTTTTCATTCTTTATTTAAGTTTTAAGTAATTAACATTAAATAGCGGTACATTAAGATTTAACAGTTATTTTTAAGAGTTTTTTATCCGTGCTTTATAATATAGTATAGATAACAAAATAATTATAAAAATAATTAAATTACCTTTTTATTAATTGATTATTAGAAAAACAATTTTTTATAACATATTTTTACTACATTATTATTTACAAATCCTATAAAATCTCTTGAAATCACAACCATCCCTTTGGGATTTCTTAATCCTATGTTTGATGGATTTGAAATACTAGCAATCTTGTAAACCAAACATGAGATTTGAATGAATTTCAATTTCAAATCCCCTAAAGCCTTTATATATTCCTACAAATTGAACGAACCCTTATTCTTACACAGTCTTTGGTCTTATCTATATCTATACTATATTATAAAGTCTGGATAAAAAAACTCTTAAATACAAATTATTAGGCACAAGGTATCATTATTTTATGCAATATTTTAAAAATCTCTTAATTTACAAGTATCAAAGCACAAGATACATATTACTATTGCAGACTTCTAACACCCACCAATTTGGTATGTGCAAGGTCTTCCTTTTATGCAGACCATTTCATGTATCACTATTAATTAATATATTATATTACTATAATTTTGTTTTAGTTATATTATTAAATATGTAATTGGTTATTTTTTCTAGATGTCATTAAAATATATAAGATAATAATTGAAATATAACAAAATACTTAATTTTTTTATATAAAAAACATTATATTTTTAAGGCTAAATTAAACAAATTTATAAAAAAAAAAAAACATTGTCACTTTCTCAAAAACATCCAAAATCGTACTGTAAATCGACAAAAAAACAAAAACTAAAATGAAACATTAAAATCGTGATGTATTTCGTTACATTATGCGAGTACGCTTCTAGTTTTATATAAATGTTATATAAATGGACAAATAAGGACTAGCTGGTAAAGTGGTAATGTTAAAATGATATATATGATTATACTTCAAAGTTCAAAGCGGGCCTGGAGCTGAAAGTATTATATAGGCCCAATCATATAAAATTGGTTAGTTGGAAGCAAGTTTGTAAGCCCAATGATATAGGGAGTGTTGGTGTCAAGTTAACAAATCCTCACCAGGTCATTTATTTGTAGGCGTGACGTAAAGGATTATCATTTATTGAAGGGAAATCGACTTAAATAGTCATTCTATATTTGAAAAAAAATGTCTCTTAGTCGTTCCTCTCTCAGTTTTGCATAAATACCACTACTTTCGCGATATACAGGACCGTAATTGTGGACCTAGCTCAAAAACACAAAAAAATTATGAATCTGATCGATTTCCCTTTAAAAAATAAATACGACCCAGATCCGCAATAACGGACCCTAGATCCGCAAAATAATAATAATAATAATCAATCGATCGATCGATCGGATCCGGGGTTTTTTTTGGAGCTATGCCTGCAATTACGGACTTGTATATTGCGGACGTGGTGACATTTTGGTAAAAATGGAAGAGAAATGGCTAGAAGACCAATTTACTTAGGGAAAATGGCTATTTGAGTCAATTTCCTTTTATTGAATCATATATGATGTAGAATTATATTCTTTGTATATTTACTTATATAGTTAATCAGATATGTAATTCATTCCATGTTTGTTCCTTCCATTATCGACACTCCAAACAACAAATCATGTCGGAAAAGTTGTAGAACGATTGAAACAAAATCATGTAGGAAAAAATCCGATCAAAAAAAAATGTTAAAGAAATATATCACCTTATATGCCGTGCTTTTACGGTAAGTTTCTAACCTAACATGACCCACTTTTTTGTGTTGTTACAGTAAATTTTTGGAAACCTAGTAAGACTTAGTCGTATTCTTTCTGTAAAATCTAACAATCTGACAAACCCACTTGTTTACCCTTAAGGTGTATATAGTCTGGCACAACTCAAGCTTGTTCTTACGATGACGTTTTATTCAGACCGAACCATAAAAATCCCCTAACAACCACTACTGTCGTGTTAGTTTACTGCATCATACACATCATAAAATATTAGTAGTTTTATGTACATGCATTTTCAAAATAAATCACATATTTGCATACATCAATTTATTGCATAGCACATGAAACTTAGACCTGACAAAAATTGACACGACACGCTAACCCGACACGAACTCGACACGAAATAAACGGGTTTGGGTAATACATTGCAACCCATTTAAGTAAACGGGTTGACACGACACGACACGACACGAAAATTAAACGGGTAAGGTCAGGGTCAAAACTTTCAACTCGAAAATGACCCGAATAACCCGTTTATATTTATATATATATATATATATATATATATATATATATATAATATAATATAAGTTTTCTTTTTAATGCTTTGGATTTTTAATGTTTTAGATTTTGTTATAATTTATAAGTTTGAACTATAAATTTTGGATTTCTTATGCTTTCATTTGAATTTTGTATTTGTATTTTTTGTGAATTTTTTATTTTAAATTTTTAGTTTTATAAATGTTAAACGGGTTAGGCGGGTCGTGGCGGGTTAGGCGGGTCGGGTTAGGGTTGAGATTTTCTTACCCGTTTATTAAACGGGTCGGGTTAGGGTTAGACACTTTCAACCCGTTTAACTTTGAACCCGACACGAAACTGACACGACACGACACGTTTGCCAGGTCTAAAAAACGCAAAGCATAAAACAAAACAAGCTACCCATGCTAATGACAACCCAAACAGACAAAACAAAAAACGCAAAGCATAAAACTGCACTGGTCCGAGACAGTTTGCGAGAGGCAAACTCCACACCGACTTCAACCGCAACCCACTGTAACCCACAGCCCGATAATGAGACACATGCAGCTAACCGGTCGCACCGAACTAAAACCCGAACAAACCTCGAATTCGTCATCGACGAGAGACCTGCTGTGGGACGAGGACCCCGCCCTGGACAGCCCCGAAGTCACCCCGTTTGTAGCCCCCAATTTAATCGATCCTCCGTATCTCATCTTCGACAATCAACAGTAAACGAGCCCAGCCTTCTGCATCATGGTTACCAGCATCGAGTTTGGGAACGGCCCATCTAAAACCATTCAACAGTTGGGTTTGATAAAACGTCGTATCCAAAGCTCAAGATGTTGTCGTCCCTCCGACTACCGCCCCTACCCAGTTGGATTCGACAGCCACTCGACCTATCCCATCCCCATGTTTTTGTCCCTAGCTCTCAACCATTCGAGCGATAGCCTTTGAAACTCGAAGAAACTGTCGACTAGATTCTTGTTTTTCGCCATTGAATACAAGCTTGTTCCTGTTGGACCAAATTAGATACATGAACGTCCACTTGACAACCAACCACTTTGACGTACCTTTTGTGATTGTGGCCAATGACACATCTTCATTCAATAGTTCTTGCAAAGTCGTAACCCCATCCAAATTCCTCTTCCACCATTTACCAGTCGCGATCCAAAGTCTTTTAACCTGCGTGTAGCCTACGAAAACATGATCCAAACTTTCAAATTCCTCACCACACCTCGGGCAAAGTATGGTATGTAAATCAACTCCCATCCCGTCCAATATCGACCAACACAGGACCCGACCTAGTCTAACTCTCCAAAGAAAAATATTTATCTTTTTTGGTAAAATTGTAGACCAAATAGTTTCGTCCGAGTTTAACACATGCGTCCCCTTTTCTCTTCTATCATCTCCCGTAGCTCTTTCACGTTAAAGTCCATAGCCGTGCCCATGTTCCACACGACCCTATCGCGTTTCCCCCTTTCCGGAGCATAATCTTGAATCCTCCTCAATAGATCCACCAGTTCCCCGCACTCTCTGCCTCTTGGTTATCTTCTCCACTTCCACTTCCACTTCCACTTCCATCGCCATCTATCGTCATCCCACTCTCCTCTATCTGCCACTCTTGCATCCTTCTCGTCCTCCAAACGATACAAACGATTAAAATCATCTTGTAGACTCGTGTCCCCAGTCCACTTTTCTGTCCAAAAACTAGTGTCTGAACCGTCCCCTATCAAATTTTCCAAACGAACCTGCAAAATTCAGTCCCTCTTTACCCAAATCCTTACCCACCCCAATAATATTTCTCCATGTTGTTGTCGTCCCCCTACTGTCCAAACTACCTTGTCCCAAGCCACCGTCGTTCCCATACACACTTCTCACCACGCTCACCCAAAAGGCCTCTTTTTCCGAAAAGAATCGCCACCACCACTTACCCAATAATCCCCAATTTATCGATGTGAGACTACACACATTTAATCCCCCCGATTTAAAACTTCCCACCACTTTATCCCATTTAACCCACGACACACCCTTTTTCCCACTCTCCCCTTTCCCCCCGCCCCAAAAAAAAATTTGATCGAATTCTCTCCATGTCACTAATCACTCCACGAGGGGCACGAAATAGCAAAAAAAATACAATGACAACCTGCCAAGTACCGATTTCACTAAGGTAAGTCTACCTCCAAAGGATATAAATTTCGATTTCCACGACGCCAACTTCCCACTTTTTCAATTACCGGCTTCCAGTTTTCCACTTTCCGCATTGAAGCTCCTACCGGGAGTCCAAGATACGAGAAAGGTAAAGATCCCTATCCGCATCCCAGCCCCCTTGCCCATCCTTGGATTTCTTCTTCTCGAACCCCCGAACCATATAATTTACACTTGTTGACGTTTATTTTAAGACCCGACAATTCTTGAAAACACCTAAGTATCTTCATGAGGTTTTTGAGATTTGCTAGGTTCCACTTCCCAAAAAAAATAACGTCGTCCACATATTGAAGGTGCGTGACCATAACCTCGTTTCTTCCCACTTTTACTCCTTCAAATATCCCCTGTTCCGTCGCTTCCTCCATTAATAAATTTAAGTTTTTCGCCACTATTAGAAAGAGAAACGGGGCTAACGGATCCCCTTGCCTTAAGCCTCTAGTCATTTTGAACTCCTTCGTCGGCGTCCCATTTATTAAAATCGACATCGTCGCTGATTAAACACAAGCTTTTATCCAATTCACCCATTTACTCCCGAAACAGTGAAACCCATCCTCTCCAAGCTCTCTAAAAGGAAACTCCATTCCACACTATCGTAGGCCTTCTCGAAATCGACTTTGAAGATCATCATTTTTCCTTTTTTCTTCCGGAGGTGATCGACCACCTCATTTGCGATAAGTACTCCATCCAAGATTTGACGGCCCTTTATAAATGCACATTGCACTTTACTAATGACGCCTCCGATAACCGTCTTCATCCTTTCCGCCAAAATTTTCGAAACTAATAGAATATCCTCCGTAAATAGTTTAGAGATAATTATGTATGTATATCTCTCGTAGTTTAGTCAATATCCCTTCCTTGTAGATATCTCTTTGTACCTATATATATATATGTTGAGATAATATACAGAAGGAGGCAAGAATTCTGACCTCTGTCATGGTATCAGAGCATTTGACCTAATTTTTTCTCTCTATCTTCTACCTTCTGCCTCTCACAACTTTTTCTTTTCTTTTCTTCTTGATCATTCCATGGCCGGGGACAACACCCTCAATACAGAGGAAAAACAAACACACTCCACCGGTTTCCATCCGAACCTCACCGTCTCTAATATTCGCACATTTATCCCGATTACTCTCGAGATAGAAAAGGTGCAATATGCGTCTTGGGCTGAACTTTTCAAAATCCATGCTCGTGCTTACCGAGTGTTGGATCACATTATTCCTCCCCGTTCCGATGTGGTCGAGAAAGATTTGTGGTTGCGACTAGATGCAGTCGTTCTCCAATGGATCTACAGAACGATATCGAATGACCTTATCCATACCATTCTCGAACCTGATGCTACCGCACAAATGGCGTGGGATCATTTGAAGGAAATTTTTCAGGACAATAAGCATTCACGGGTTGTCCATCTCGAACACCAGTTCTCTCGTACCCAACAATCTGATTTTGCAAGCATTTCCGCTATTGTCAACACCTAAAGATGCTATCGGATCAACTTGCCAACGTTGGTGCTCCGGTGACCAACCAACACCTTGTCCTTCAACTTGTCGCGGGCCTCTCGGATGCGTATGACAGGGTTACCACTATTATCTAACAATCCGATCCATTGCCCCCTTTCTATCGCGCACACAGCATATTGACCCTTGAAGAAACTCATAAAGCCAAGCAAGCCTCTCTTGCATCGGACCCGCTCTCGACCGGGGTTCAATCTGCTCACATCACTGCCTCACACTCTTCGGCCGAACCCCGCCAGGATGACCGCCTTTCCTCCCGGGGTCGTGGCCGTGGTCGTGGCCGTGGTCGAGGGGGCCGTGACTTCTCTTCATGGAAACGCCCGGTCTGGCCGTTCCCACCACAACAATGGCAGTCGCCTCATCCTCCCTGCCCTTACCCAACAAATGGCTACTCCGCACCATCTTGGAATTCTCGTGCCAATTTTCAGCATGGAGGTGCCTCACCAGCCCCCGGTTTACTCGGCCCTCACCCACAACAGGCCCACAATGCCACTACTTATTCCACCTATGCTCCAACGGATATCGAGACGGTGCTACATACTCTCTCGTTAAACCATCCGGATGATCATTGGTACATGGATATGGGAGCAACGTCTCATATGACATCATACCAAGGTACACTTTCCCGCATTTTTAATTCAAGTACATCTAACCTATTATTGTCGGAAATGGGAATTCTCTCCCAGTTACGGCCTCAGGGACAACCCAATTCCCCTCTCCCTTTTCTAATCTTTCTTTACGTAATGTTTTAGTCGTCTCTAACCTTGTTAAAAACCTTGTCTCTGTTCGAAAATTCAGTATCGATAACTCGATCTCTGTCGAATTTGATCTGTATGGTTTTTCTGTGAAGGATCTACAAACGAGGACCCACCTCATGTGATGCAATAGCAACGAGGATCTTTATCCGCTCCCATATTTCCGGCCTTCTTCACCATCGGCTTTTACTGCTTCTACATCTTCTGTTTGGCACAATCGCCTTGGACATCCAGGAGCACCCTTTTTGAGCAAACTTATTTCCCGTCATTTACTTTATCCTTGTCGTTCTAGTTCTCATGAGTTTTGTGTTTCTTGTCAACTTGGCAAACATAATCAACTTCCGTTTTACCCTTCTACTACTGTATCTATAGCACCGTTTGATTTAATACATAGTGACATTTGGACTTCACCAATTGTTAGCTCGAGCGGTCATCATTATTATTTATTATTCCTTGATGATTATACGAATTTTGCATGGGTGTTTCCTTTAGCTAAAAAGTCTCAAACATTTTCAGTTTTTCTGCAATTTCGTGCCTATATTCGCACTCAATTCGAAAAAGAAATAAAAGCGTTTCAGTGTGACAATGGCCGAGAATATTACAACACCGCCTTCCAAACATTTTGTACCCAAACAGGCATCCAACTACGCTTCTCGTGTCCCTATACCTCATCTCAAAACGGTAAAGCGGAACGAAAATTACAAAGCCTTAATAAAATAACGAGAACCTTACTTTTACATGCTCACGTCCCACCTTCCTTTTGGCCTCATTCACTCCAAATGGACACTTATATACATAATATCCTTCCGAGCAAAACCATTTCTTACTTTTCCCCAACTGAACTTCTTTACAACAAACTCCCGTCATATCAACACCTTCGGGTATTTGGGTGTTTGTGTTTTCCCCATAACCCTTCTCCCACCATTCATAAACTTGATCCCCGTTCCACCCCTTGCGTATTTTTGGGTTTCCCGACGAATCATCGAGGCTATAAATGCTTTGACATGTCCTCCAACAAAATCATTGTGTCTCGTCATGTCACTTTCGATGAATCCTCCTTCCCATTCTCCAAATCAACCACCAAGCTCGACACGTATTCCTTTCTAGATGATCCATCCCACCCTTTGTCTCACCATTTTTTCTTCCCACTTCTCCCCATACGACACCACCATAACCACCCTCACCACCGACTTCGACACCCCACAACTGAACCACGATGTAAACCAGATACCCTCACCCGGTAGTAACGATATCACATCCCCACTTCCCACCTCTCCCTCAAATCCCCGGAACCCACCCACCGTATCCACTCACCCAATGACTACTAGACGCAAACTTGGTATTGTGAAGCAAACCCAAAATACGCCCTCTCCCACCTCTCCCTCAAATCCCCGGAACCCACCCACCGTATCCACTCACCCAATGACTACTAGACGCAAACTTGGTATTGTGAAGCCAAACCCAAAATACGCCCTCTCTCACTCTAATTTTCCACATCTTCCTTCCATCTCTCCTATTCCCAAGTCTCATCTTACTGCCTTAGAAGACCCTAACTGGAAGAATGTCATGCTTGACGAATATGATGCTTTAATTAAAAATGATACGTGAGATCTTGTACCGCGGCCTAATGATGTTAATATTATTCGTTGCATGTGGATTTTTACTCATAAGTTCAGATCTAACGGGTCCCTTGAGCGCCACAAAGCTCGACTTGTTGTAAATGGCAGGTCACAACAAATTGGCGTGTATTGCGGAGAGACTTTCAGTCCCGTCGTTAAACCCGCTACAATTCGCACTGTGCTCAGTTTGGCACTTTCGAAAGAGTGGGGTATACAACAGCTTGACGTAAAAAATGCTTTCCTCCATGGCAATCTTTGTGAAACAATCTACATGTATCAGCCCCCTGGGTTTAAAAATACAAGTTTTCCTCGGCATGTTTGTCGACTCAAGAAATCGCTGTATGGTTTGAAGTAGGCCCTCGTGCGTGGTACCAATGTTTTGCCTCGTTCATATTCACTCTTGGGTTTCGACACAACACTTCTGATACTTCTTTATTTATTCTTCATCAGGGAAATGAAACGGCCTACATCTTATTATATGTAGACGACATTGTCTTGACTGCTTCTTCTGACACCCTACGGAAGGCCATTATCGATCGCCTAAGTTCCGAAATTGCCATGAAAGATCTCGGACCTCTTAGCTATTTTTTGGGTATCTCTGTTAAACAACATTCTGGTGGTTTATTTCTCTCACAAACCAAGTATGCCATGGAGATTTTGGATCGGGCAAATATGTCAAACTGCAACCCCACAACTACACCGATAGACACTAAGTCCAAACTAAGTGCAACTTTGCGTAAACCTGTTGCCGATGCTACATTATATAGGAGTCTTGCCGGAGCTCTTCAGTACCTTACGTTCACGAGGCCAAATCTATCATACGTTGTTCAACATGTATGCCTCTTTATGCACGACCCACACGAACCACACATGCAAGCTCTCCATTGGATCCTACGATATGTGAAAGGCACAGTTCACCTTGGTCTCCACCTAACGCCCTCCTCCACGACGGGACTGGTTTCTTACACTAATGTCGATTGGGGCGGGTGCCCGGACACTCGACGTTCAACCTCTGGCTATTGTGTCTTCCTCGAGGACAATCTCATCTCATGATCGTCAAAACGGGAACAGAATCTTTCTCGTTCAAGTGCGGAGGCCGAATACCGCGGAGTTGCTAATGTCGTCTCAGAAACTTGTTGGCTTCACAACCTCTTACTCGAACGACATTGCCCAATAACAAAAGCTACATTGGTGTATTGTGACAATATCAGTTTCAGGTAATCACGTTCAGCATCAACGAACTAAGCATGTGGAGATCGACATTCATTTTGTGCGGGAGAAAGTCGCCTAAGGCCAAGTCCGAGTGCTACATGTACCGTCCCGTTACCAGTTTGCTGACATATTCACCAAAGGTCTACCAAAGATTCTTTTTGAAGATTTTCGGTCCAGTCTCAACATCCGCCAACCTCCCATTTCGACTACGGGGGAGTAATAGAATATCCTCCTTAAATAGTTTAGAGATAATTATGTATGTATATCTCTCCTAGTTTAGTCGATATCCCTTCCTTGTAGATATCTCTTTGTACCTATATATATGTTGAGACTTGAGATAATATACAGAGGGAGGCAAGAATCCTGACCTCTGTCAAAAACTACTTTGTAGTAAACTCCGATTAGACTAATTGGTCTAAATTCGCCAAGACTCGTTGGGTTTGGGACTTTTGGAATTAAGGTTACAAAATATTATTTTATTACGATGTAAATACTAATTAAAAATTTCAAAATCTCTACATACTTTTACTAAAAAAAATGAATTTTCAATACATTGGATATAAAAATTATTTAAAGAATAATGTACAACAATATACAAAAAAATCCTCAAAGTGATCGAATTGATCATAATCACATATATTACAAACTTTTTACATGCACCCCCACCAATCTTTAGCGAGAACCAGTACCCACCTTAGGTGGGACGGATAACCGACGAGCCGCACCGCCGGCCGGTGCACCGGATAACGACATCCTTCTATTGGCAAGCCGAGCCGTCGTCGGCTTGTTTTCCGACACACCTTTCTTTCCCGACCCTAATGGACTCAGGTTAGTGGTAGAACCGGGGCTCGGGATGGGGGTCGGGCTCGGGATCATGGACTTGGTCTTAGTCGACCTCGGTGAAGAAACTCTCGGCGACGAAACCCTCGGCGAAGAAACCCTCGGTGAAGAAACACGTGTAGACTCTTCACGGAATGAAGTATTCGCAATGCTGTGCCTCCGATTTCGCGGTGACTGCACCGAGTCGTTTGAGTTTCTGGGGCTCAATGGCGCTAGCCGCCGACTGGATACCGACGGAGACCTTGGTGATGACACAGAGGGTGATTGGTCGAGTCGTTTGCTCATGTCTCCGGAGGATGATGAACGGGTGAGGCCTTTTGGTTGTTGGTTATCGATGGAGCTTTGGGATTCCCACGGTCGGGCAGCCATCCACCGGTCTAACCAGCTCCACCCCCAGTGTGGATTGTTAGGATCCATGAACGTCGGATTCGCAGACTTTGAGGGGTTCCTCCATGTTTGCTGTTCATATAACCACAATCTTTATGATTGGATTCATATAAGATTATCAATAGATGAGTTATCGATCGAGTTAGATCATCTCTAATGAACATTATCAAATTTAACACCAATTGTATCTTTTCCATGATTTACAACTCGAAATAAACAAACTGTAATCGGCAAATGTCAAGATTAATGTAACGGGTTGAAGATGGTTTTACCTGTTGAGTTTGTGCATAAGCCAACGCTCGTTCTCGTAGTGCAGCAGCCTCTACTCGCTTTTGTATGCTGGCATCGACTTGCTCTTTTGTTCTTCGACTATTGTTCCAATCCTAATAAAACATTATACCCGAAAAAATTCAAGATTTTCTTGATGTTACTGAAAAGTCATTGGTTCAACGGTATCTGGTGACCCAATCTTTTTAAAGGGGGGGGGTTTAAGGTGAAGAGTGTGTGTGCGTTTTCATTTGCTGTATATAGATATTGTTATATAAAGACTTCTTGATGTTGGGCCAACACTTACGGAGGTTCTCAAGTTTTCGAGCTCTCTTTCACGTTTCTGGAGAAGCTGTCGTTGGAGAGCTTGGTTCTCTTCGGTCATTCGAATCCTCCGGGCTCGAACCTGAGACTGGACACGAGCCAGAGTCTGCATACATCTTAAGGTGGTTATCGCTTGTCGTTTCACCGATTGGCTTTGAACCAATGCTTTTAATCTTTCACTTCCTTTCATAGCCCGTAAATTTTTTCTTGCCTTCGAACAACAAATACCCAATAACGAGAAGGATCGTATTAGCGAATTCAAAATGCAATAATCAAAGTTGTTCATGTGGAGGTTGCATCGAGAAGATTACCAAGAAACGACGAAAAGATGTCTGAACCTTGATGGCAGCTACTTCTTCCTTGGATTTACCTAATAAACGACGAAAAGCTGCTGCCGCTCCTGCTGCCCTTGCTTTAAACGAATTTTTGTTCTGTTCATTCTCCAGTTTTTTGGGTTTGCTCGGCTCGTTCTCTGGTTTCTTGGGTTTGCTCGGCTCGTTTTCTGGTTTTTTGGGTTTGCTCTGCTCAATCTCCGGTTTTGTGGATATGCTCTGTTTATTCTCCGGTTTTGTGGGCTCGCTCTGCTCATCCTCCAGTTTCGTGGGCTCGCTCTGCTCATTCTCCGGTTTTATGGGCTCGCTCTGCTCATTTTCCGGTTTTGTGGTTTTGCTCGGCTCGGCTTCTGGTTTTGTGGGTTGGATTGGCTCATTCTGGGGTTCTGCAAATTTTAGCTCCTCCTCCGGTTCCGATGGAGGGGAACGAAGTGCAGGGGTGGCGAATGCAGATTCCGGTATTTCGACAACCTTTTGCTTTCCAAACCATGATTTCTTAGAAACAGTTTTCTGGGGTTTCTATGATAACATAAGAGGAAAAAAAAAATAACTGTTAAACCACATTGACATTTCATCAAACAGGTTGTGTGCAGAAACTAAAAAGCGAGAGAAATGATGAAATCTAAAACAAAACCTTCTCTTTCTTCTCCTTGGAATCACTACCACCAGGGATCAAAGCTTTCCTAACTGCAGAAAACCAACCCCCCTTCTTCCCCATTAGCTCGTCAAATCATCTTCAAAAGAATTATAAAAAAAAATCCTCAATTTGAAATCCCAATTGAAATAAAAAGATATAACACATTGCAGTCGACGATATTTCAAATAAATAATGCGACAAAAAAGAACAATATTAATGCATATTGATTCAACGATTTATTCAACCCAAGTCAATGCCTTAAGATGGGTCTTCGATCATAACACACTAATGTTAATGGAGATAATTTGGCATTTAATCTTAAACCCACATGAAATTATCATAAATGGAACGTTAAACAAGAGGCAAACCGATATGCAAGCAAAAACATAAACACCCAGGATTTGGGGAAAAACATAAAGATTAACAACAAATATTAAATACACAATATCAACCAAATCAAACAAACAAACACTCAAAACGAAACACACAGGCATAATTGTTGTCAAAAATTGTTGAACGATGAATGAAATTATAGGAAAAAATATGCATTGATGTTGATAAAAAAAAACGAAATACCTGCAACAGAAGAGCATAAAATTTGAATCTTTCTCTAATATTGAAAGAAAATGTGAAAGGAGATATTAATGAAAAGACCCTTCTGCTGCGAGAGATTTTTAGAGGCAGAGAGAGGTCCTTTGTTCTTGAAAGGCAGCGAAAATGGTGAAAACATTAACAAGACAGAGAAGATTGCAGACCGGGTTTTGCTATTTTGGGTAACGGTCAGTTACGGATCATATTAACGTTTTGGGTTTGGCTTGGCGGGTTCTCTTTTTCATATTAAACTACAAAAACCATCCTTCGATTATAATCAATGGACATTTTTGGTCCTTTTACTTTTATCTGTCTAAAATGATTAATTTTGTTACGAGGAAAAAAGTCCGACTTATGTGTCCATTGTGTGTGAATACATAGCGCCAGACGGTCGCGTGGTTTTCTCATTTGGTGTTGCAGAACCATGGACCACGTCTTTGTGCTTCACATGGCCGTGTGGGACTTCCAACATCTATTTGTGATTTTGTAGAATCGTATGGCTTTCTTAGCAGGTGTTTTGAGTTTTGTATCGACAATCAGTGGCAGAGCGCTTAAGGGCTTTGGGGGGGCCAAGGCCCCTGTGCTTTTTTTACTCCCAAGCAAGATTAGATTAGACATTAGGATTATTTTGATTAAATTGTTATTTGGCTCGTGGCCTCACACCACCGCGCAATACACCTAATAAGTAATAACTTTAGTGAATATTTTATTTAGACTTTTCCTTCAATTATGATTATTTAGAAATAATTAGTGTTTGTTGATGTAATTAGGGCTAAATATTTTAGTGATTATTTGTGAGTCTAAATATTTTGAAGCTTACTAGATTTTGGTTATTGATATTCTTTGTTTTTGATAAATTGATACATAGAGTAAGATTGAATCATGTTCCACTTCAACCACCATTTTTCATATTTGCAAGCTTAGAAAATCGTAAGTGTAGCTTTTAAGCTGCTCGGTTTAACGTATATCCTTAGATAGAATATACGAAGACTTTACATGCAACATAAAATAGAAAGTGAGTTTTTACGTAGCTCGTTGGTTTTGTTTACTAAGAAATAAATTATTGAAATGTTTTTGTTTAAAGGAAATTGTGCAAGATTTCAAAACCGCAAAAGAATGAGAAGTTCTACTTTGATGAACAATGTTCAAAGATTTCATAATTTTCTGTCTTGTTTTAGAATTTTAATGTTTCATACTTATATATGTATTACATCAAAGCAAATTAGACTCATCATGTGATCCATTTGTATAAAGAGATTAGATTCGGCCCCAGAAGCTAGAAGGCTTGTGTTTGGCCCCTTTCGATAATGTTCACTAATATACTCATATTAGCTCCATAATACACTAAATCTTTGGTATTTTAACATACAAATACCCTTTAACAACTAAATCATGATTTCATAACATAACCATCAGCAATTTCATGATTTAGTTTACTGATGGGTAACAAATACTAGGGTTAACAAACTCTCTTATGGATCAGTGGGAGATTAGAAAGGGTTCGAAAGAAATTTGAATTAGAGTGAATTGACCTTTGAAAACCAAACTTGAAAGGACACAACAGAGGCTACTACGATTTATCATGCAACCTAGGATGCTTTTCAATCGTCGTCACCTTCTGATCATGAATTCAACCTTTTCTATTCTTCTATGCTTTCGAATTGTTTCCTTGGTTAATTTTCTTTTATTTTATATTCCTAGATAACTTAGAATTAGTTTATTTACTTCTAGTTAATTTAGGATTGATATTAAGGTGTCGTTTGTTTTTTAAGAGGTCTGAAGTCTTAATTTAGTTATGATTAATAAGAGGTGGTGTGTAAAAAGGTCTGAACGATTCAGACTTAAGAGATATTAAGAGGTTTTTTTAAAAAAACAAACATCCCCTAACTTTCCTAGGCAAAATTACAATTAGGTGAGGTTTGAATTTTAAATATCTATAGTTTATCTTTTAGATCATGGATCTTTATCCTATAAATAGTAATGTTTTAAAACCTGGGTCGATCCGGCCGGTTCAACCGGTTGAACCGGGAACCGGTCGAGAGACCGGGTCAACTATCACCGGGTTTTTGGGGATTTATGAACCAGATCGAATTGCCGGGTTTTTGAGAAAACCGGTTGAACTGGTATGATTGAACCGGCAAAAACGCGGGTTGACCCGGTTAAAAAAATAATTTTTTTATATTTGTGTTTTTTATGTTTTTAGATTGATATAAAACTTGTTGTTATGTGTTTTTTTTTTAATGTTTTTGGATTGATGTAAACTTGTTGTTATGTGTTTTTTTAATGTTTTTGGATTGATGTAAACTTTTTGTTATGTGTATTTTTAATGTTTTAACTTGTGGACATCAAATTCTTGGTTTTTTATGTTTTTAGATTGATATAAAACTTGTTGTTATGTGTTTTTTTTTAAGTTTTTGGATTGATGTAAACTTGTTGTTATGTGTTTTTTTTTAATGTTTTTTGATTGATGTAAACTTGTTGTTATGTGTTTTTTTAATGTTTTTTGATTGATGTAAACTTTTTGTTATGTGTATTTTTAATGTTTTAACTTGTGGACATCAAATTCTTGGTTTTATATATATATATATATATATATATATATATATATATATATATATACGTATATAGAGGGAGGATCATGCGAGAAGTTAAACATTTTACACGGCTTGTAAGTGTGTTTAATCATGTATGATTAAACGTTTATGTATTGTCAATATAACATATGTTTAATCATATATGATTAAGCTTGTGTATCATATATGATTAAACATTTCTCGCCTTCTCGCAAAATGTTTAGCTTCTCGTTTGAACCTACCCCTACATATATATATATATATATATATATATATATGCAAGAAAATGAAAAATACGTAAAAATTTTGAAACCGGGTCAACCATCCGGTTGAACCGTGACCCGGTCACCACACCGGGTCAACCAAAAAACCGGTTTTTAAAACATTGATAAATAGGTTCAATTGTAAAGCATTAGAGATCAGTTTTAAGTTTTTGATATATTGAATTAATCAATTTCGGTTTTGAGTGGATTCTCAAACTTCCAAGTTCATCCCATCTTTCATCTTGCTTAGTTACCGAACACACTCAACAAGAAAACTCCATTATAACCTCTCATGGCTTAGGGCCTTTGTTTTAAATCAACACCATAACGTTTTTGCTACTTATATGAACATAGAATAAACAATATGTCGTAGTTTTGGGTGATAGAATTCTTATCTGGGATTCATGAACTTTGACCTAAACTCTCTGTCTTTTTTTCTTCCCTATCTTCCTCTTTTTTTCTCTCTCTTTCTAAGAGAAACAAATGGCCTAATAACCTCATCATATTGCTCGTTTTATCTTGGTTAAGTCTCAACATCTCCAAAACTATTGTTGCATCCTCCTCTTCCTCTAACATTTTGTTCTCGAGTCTCTCTTTACAAAGGAAGGGGAGGGAAAGCGAAGGAAAATAAGGGGGAAAGAAAAAATCTTATGTACTAGATCTTTTTTGAAGGAAAGGAAAATTAAAGAATGTAATGTTGATTTTTTTATGAAAACTTTTATCCTAAATGTAGTAGGAGGAAAGGGAAATAAAACGAAATAAATTAAAACAATTAAAAATATTTATAAATTACATATCTACCAATCAATTACAATCTTTTATAAAACAAATAAGGATATATTTGTAAAAATAACAATTTTCTTTTCCTTTCTCACCCGCTCCAATCACATGAAAATTTATTTTCATTCATTTCCTTCACTCAGCACAAATAAAAAGAAATTCCTGCTCTCCTCTTGCACTTTCTTTTCTTTCAAATTCGAGAACACAACGTAAGTTCATACGTGTTTGAACATAAATCCCCATTTTCTTGGGGTATTTGCGGTCCGGTTTGGGCGGTTTAACCCCTAAATCGCAATGGTGGTATAGGAATTTTCTCAACCAAGTGATTTGTCAGCAAGTGACCAAACCGGACCATAAAAAAGCGGCCTGGTCTGATCGGTTTAGACAATTTGTGCCTCTTATGGGGTTTAAACTAAAAAACATAACATAAATATGCAAAATGATATTTCTACCTATATAATATTATTAAAAATAATATACCGAATATTGAGCAAGTCGGAGGATGATTTGGGATTTAGGGTTTGATCTTTAACGGATTTCGAAATTTTGTCAATTTAGATAACATAGTCAATTGAGAAATAAGAACTAAAAACATAATGTTTTAGACGATTTTTTAAGCGGGTCATAAACATTGGGCCTACAACATGAAAATTAAGTACAATTAAACATGTGTTTTCTTGGCAATCGGTTTGATTCAAACCACTTAAAAAGACATTCTAACTACAAACCAAACCAGACCAAACGGTTTAATTATTTTTCAGACTGGATCGGATCACTAGACAGTTCAAACCACCAAAAACTCTTTCTCAATATAGTCAGTTGATTAGAGTCAAATTGTATCCCTTCAGAACCATATGCATCTTGTACATAATATAGAATAGAAGAATTGTTTTTGAACACCCCTACCATT
This sequence comes from Arctium minus, assembly GCA_954870635.1. Lineage (NCBI taxonomy): Eukaryota > Viridiplantae > Streptophyta > Magnoliopsida > Asterales > Asteraceae > Arctium > Arctium minus. The sequence goes on from OX941082.1 coordinate 123,812,167, forward strand.
TCCCCCTTTAATCCTAAACTTTAGCTAAAAATTATTTAGCCCCTGTGTTTATCTTTTCTTAAATGTCATTATTAACCCATGTATTATTTCTTTCTTCAAAATATGCGGTGTTGAATAAATAATTACATGTTTTCATTTTACTTTTAAGTTTTTTCCAATAACATTTTAAGTTTTAAAGTAAGTTACGGATTTGGTCCCTATGGTGTTATGATTCTTGTGGATTTGGTCCTTATGGTATTTGGATTTTTGTGGATTTAGTCCGTAGACTTCATTTATTACATAAAATGTCATGTGGTATGCACGTTCCATTGTATTTGGTTCGTGGACCAAACGGGCATCCAAAAGTTCTGTTAAAATTGAAAGGGAAGTCGTCTTTTTCCATTTTCCTGGATTTTAACATTAATTAACTTCTTGAAATCAGGGGGTAAAATGAATATTAAAACTTGGGGAGCTAAGACAATAAAGTTGCATGTTTTGTATACCATGTTTATTATTATTATATATATTGTTGGTATTGGAATGTAGTGACTTACACATTATGTATTTGTAGAAGGGTTGAATACAAACACAACAAATTTCCACTTTTATTTGTTTTATTAAAACATAAAGAATTACAAATTTGTTGTGGAAACTAAGAAGGTAAGAATTGATCCTAAACAATCTGACTGGTGATAAATTCGTTAGCACTGAAAGATTGAAAGAAGAAGGTACTCTTTCAAATCTGAAGTACTAAGATAGTCCTTTGGATTATGACGCCGATTTTGCCTAAGAAACTATCACTTAGAAGTTCTTTCAAAATCGATAAGTAGCAACAAATGACAAGGGTGACCTTTTATAGCCACCATTGAATTATGTAATAACCACAATCAGTACAACAAATGAGAGTTCGGGTGAGCTTTTGATAAAAGTCGAAAGTTGAAGGACCAAGTTGTAATTAATGGGGATGAGGGGTTTTTACCCTAATCCTATCATTCTCCTCCTTATTTTTGTTGGTGGCGGCTATTGGAAGCAAGAGGACTCTCCTGTGTGTATGAGATTGTGGCTTGAAAGAGAAACCAAAGGAGACTTTTGGATTGAGAGGAGTTCTGCATCAATCAATCAAGGTAACCTCCATTCCTATCATCTTCTGTCTTTGAGATTGACTGAGTATTCATTAGTGGGGTTCTTGAGTAAAAGTGGATGAGAATCCTCTTATGTTTGTTGGAAAATCGTGTTTTTGGAAATAGTTAGTAATGGGTTTAGTTAAGGATGATTTGTTGTCCTAATCTTTATTTTGGTAGTCAAAACATTTTGATTAAGGGTGGCTTTGCTTTTGAATCGGAATTTGGGTTCGCAATAAACCCTCAATCGCCCAACTGTGTTTGGTGTTGGGAACAGCCCAACCGGGCGCCTGACCTTGGACGCGAAACCCAGGAGGCGGGTGCCGGGGAGGCGGGTGGTACCGGGGGAACCCGGGAGGCGGGTGACCCTGGGAGTTCGAGTGGTACCGGGGGAACCCGGGAGGTGGGTGACCATAGGAGTCGATAGAAAACCGGGGGAGACCCAGGAGTCGGGAGGGAGGACCGAGGGAGACCCGGGAGACGGGTAATCCCGAAAGTAGCCGGGAGACGGCGAACCGGGAGGGGGAGACCCACGGCCGAACCCAACCTTTGTTAAGGGTGTTACTGGACGTGTATTCTGAGTCCTGTTTCTTATCGAATTGTTTAACTTATTGGTAGGCACTCGTTCTTAAGGTCAAGGCGTTAGTCGAGAGTTTTCGCGAGAACTTCAAGTGAGTTTTCTAACTCCAAAATCTTTACGGATATTTGTGTTGCTGTTCGCATGAGAAGTTTATTAAACTGTTGTTGTTATTTATACCGTTTACTGCATGCGAAATTTGTTTAATGCGAGAAATGTTTTATTGTTGTTGATTTGGTAGAAATGTATGCATACATTGTTGTTAGCGAGATGGCCAAGTCGGGGTGGGGGGGGTGTCCCACCTGTGCTCATACCCGGGGGGGGGGGGTGTCCCTTATATGCCATTGGGGGGTGTCCCAAATAAGGCAGTGTGAGTCAGACACGCCGTTTCCTCCACGTAACGGTAGTGTGTGCCAGAAGCATGTTTTGTAAGTACGATGTTTTATTTTAAAAGCTGAATTGGTTATTGATAGGGTAATTTTATTTACCCTATTTTTAACTCACTTTTTATAATTTTAAGCAATTTTTATTTTCCCGTTTAGTCCTTTTTATGTATTTTTAGCATTTTCTAGTGAATAAATGGTTAACGTATTTTGACCTTTTTGGTTGTCTAATTCTAAGAAAACATCGCAAAAATCTTATCTTTTTATATGTTCTTATTTTAGGATCGATGTGAAGGCCGTGAGGAGTCAACATTACGAGATGGTGCGGATACGACAAAATGACTTCTCTTTTTGGGCCGTTGATGCAAGACGTAATGATGGGCCGGATTTTTTTTGTGCTGCTATTTGGGCCGAACCTCAACTTTTGGGCTTCTACTTCTTGATTTGCATGGGCCGAAAATGTGGAAGCATTTGGATGGAATTTTTTGGGCTCATCCACCTACAATTCCATTGGGCCCCCATTTTGCAAACTTGGGCCCCAAGGTTGATTTTATCTATAAATAGCCAAGTATTGTAGCTAAGTAAGGCATCCCATTCCATATCATATTTTGGTCTTAGAAGTTAGAATAGATGATGAACTCCCTTGTATTGGGAGGTTTGAAGCTCGTGAGCCAAGAGCCCACGGTTCGATCGTGAACGCTCTAGCTCACCATCCAAACTTCCTCTTTTGTGGTTTAAATTAATGCAAAGTTTCCTTCGTATTTCAAGTAGTGGAAAGTAAGTGTCTCGTTTCATTTCCGCAAGTCCAACTAAATTCTTACGGACCGATTGACTCTTGGTTTTTATTTTGGTTTCATTGCGGCTTTAATTCTATTACACACCGGAAGTCCGAATAATCATTTCGGGTTCCCAACTTTTGTTGGTTCACGGTTTGTTGTAGCTTATTAAATCCGTTTTATGTTTTCAATTTTATAAAAACCCAATCGCACGTTGATAATTTTTCCTTTAAATCATCCCGATAAATCAAGTCATTAAAATACCATGAAACCCCTAAGTAAACAAAGTTCAAATTCCACATTTGAAACAAGATTTTCCATCACCATTTCCAATTTCGTCTTAATTTTATAATTCTCGTCTTACTTTTCTGTCATTTATTTTACCGCACTTTAATCCCCGCAATTTAATTTCTGCAAATTAATTTATGTACTTTAATTTTCCGTCTACTACTTTCCGTCAGTTAAATTCTGCAATTTATTTTACGTCATTTACTTTCAGTCTTTTATTTAAGTAATTTTATTCCTTTGTCTAAAGAGATGTTACTTCTACAACACTCTTATGATTTCTATCATTGATTGTTGGAAGGCACTAACCATCTCTTATTAACATTAATTTTTCTTTTTCTGTTATAATTAGACTCCAAACTATGATGGGCTAACCGTCTTAGTTCGAGGTACAAAGTTAAGTTGGATCTGAGACTGATAAAACGATAAAACGGTGTATCGTATCGCATGATTGTCTGACGTTGTTTAAATTAAAGTTATATTTTATGTCGGATTGCAATTAATCAATTGACAACTGGTTCGTTGTATGACGACTTATTTAAGTTACATAAAATATCGACTTTAAGATAACGAAGGAATGCGATCTCATCTTTTTATCCAATTATTGATTTTATTCCAACAAATCTTTGTACTATGTGCTTCTTTTTATAATTAAACTCTTCAGTAGTGTTAATCAAAACCCCAACCAAAATATTGTTTTCGAAATCGCCATCTGAGACTCGCTTTTACAGACCCGACTTTCAAGAAAAACTTTTCCACGCTTCCCTGTGGGATCGATATTCAGTACTTTGTACCATTATTACTTGTTACAGACGGTAGTAGATTAAGATGTATACTTGCGTCGAAATCTATTTTCTTGCATTTTAAAAAGGTGTAAACACGAAAAACCGCAACAGTTATATTTCAATAAATCTTTTATGTGGCTTTGGCGTGAACTGTATTAGAGGGAACTCACTAGACCTTTTGGTCTAACCCTCGCTCTTTTCAAAACTAAAAACCTTTTCAGGAAAGTACCCGACGGAGGGTTCTAGCAAGGGCAGGAGGAGTTGTAGGCGAGAAGTGTGGCATAGGAGAAGATTTCTACGAGATCCCAGATTTAGTTAATTTCTGTATTAAATCTCAGTTGTGTATTAGATTGATTCCGCAAACCTTGTTATGTGAATTGGCGTTTTGGGGTCGTTTGACATTGATTTATGTTAGAATCGTTTATGCGTTATTTTCGTGGGTTTGGGTCATTACAAATTAAATGCTATATCCAACTTTAACACGTGTCTTTATCCGATTTCTTGATCCATGCATGTTTATACTCTTCATTTCAGCTGTAAACACTTATTAACTCATCCCATCCTTTTGTATGTGGAGTGAATAGTAAAGAAAACATGACACTAATAAAATAGTGTTTTAGGACTTACACTAGGATGATAGTTGCGAGAATTGGTTAGCCTGTAACACCCTGAATTTTGGGTTTGGGTGAGAAGTTGACCGTTATCCAAAGTTCAGGGGGTATTCGGTAACTTGGGCTATATAAATACAAATCAAACCTGAGATATTTTCAAAATATCTCATTGATCTGATTTGTGTCTTTGAGAAGCCAGGGAGTGAAAGAACAGAAGGAAGAAGGCAGTGAAGAAGGGTCGATCGTTTCGGGCAAATCGAGGTACGAATCTAGCTTAATGCTTTGATCTGAATGCTTTTAGCCGTGTAGAATCTCGTTGTGAAGGTTTTGAACCATTCCATTTTGAGATCTGAGTATTTTCTCATTTGGACCTGGGTTGAAATCTGGGTTCTGCGTCGCTGTTCTTGATGAACAAGGCGATGGTTGATTCGACCGAAGGGTTGATTCGACCGGATGAGTGTTCGACCGAAGGGTTGATTCGACCGGATGGGTGTTCGACCGAAGGGTTGATTCGACCGGATGGGTGTTCGACCGAAGGGTTGATTCGACCGGATGGTTGATTCGACCGAGGGGTTGTTCGACCGGATGGTCCCTCGACCGGTGTTGTCTGTTCGACCGGGGTAGTGTTGGACCGGGGAGGTGTTCGACCGGGGTGGTGTTCGACCGGTTGTTGCCTTTAACCGGATTAGGTTTCGTTAAGTTGTTAGCTTCTGTGTCTTTGAGTCCTATTCAAGTAACGAGAGGTTTATCTGTATTTCGACTTACCGATTCTTTCGGTGTTGTCATAGGTAGCGCTCGTTAAGAAGAAGGAAACAGAGGTGAGTTCTTACTATCATTTTAAACTATATACATATCAAAAGTTACCTTTTGGATCTTATCTTATTAAAGTAAAATGATGTTTTACTTGCACGTTATGTGATTATGCAAAAAGAATGATTAAAAGCCCTTTTTAATGATTTTCATTCTTACCAGAAGTTGAACTGGAAATAACATTTTGTTTATAAAATGTATTTATACCATATGTTTATTTATGGTTGGTCACATATGTTGTTGTGACGAGTCCTTACCATTACTAGTGGATCCCTAGGTTTTGGAGTAGACTGTATTGTTGGGATGTTACATTCCCCAGAATTGTAGCTATGGATCACTTGTTCCTCGGGGGCAACCTGGTACGGTTATGTGAGGCCGGATACTAGTCATGGTTCATAGTGATCCTAGTGAAGGAGTATACCTTGGTTTTGCGCTTGGGGCTTGATCTCACGTTGAAGCACGGACTTTGTGATTCGTATCCGCGGACTCCAATTGGTTTAGCTCGTAACTCGGATTGTTGGCCTAACTTTGTGTTACGCCACGATCCTTGGTAAAATATTTTGTTTTCGGTCCTTTTGTGGTATGTTTATAACGAAAAAGCCCGATTGTGGCGAGGACCTAAATTGTAAACTTAATCTCTTTGAAAATGTATTCTTGATGCAAATGTTTTATCTTTTGAGCTTCATAAACTGTATGTTCTCACCAGGCTTTAAGTCTGACACTTTTTCTCAAATGGTATGTGTATCAGGTTTCCATTAGCGGTGGGTTGCCGGGGTTTTTGGAGAGACGAGTTTTGAGTCTCGAGGTTTTTGGGATTGATTAGTATTATTGCTGGGCATTGTTAAGTCCCATTCTTTTGATGAAATCCTTGTATAGGATTGTATAGTCTGGAGGACTGATCCCATTTATGAAAAGTTATGGTTTTACATTCGTTATATTGTCAGATTTCCAGGTTTTAATTTACTCTGATTTTTGAGGTGTTTCATAGCCAAATCTTGTTGGACAAGTTTGCACTCCAAAATTGCGTTTGTCAGTACTAGTATTTGTCAAACTACTATTTGACTTTATCTTGTATTGATCTTCTTCCGGCTAGATGACAAACCAATCCACTTTGTTGACGATCTTGACCTCAATTCAACTAGTCTTCGATTTCGTTTGAGGTTTTTCATTCTTAGATCAGTACACAAAGTTATAGAACTTTTACAAAGTGAAATCATGTCTTTTCTATTCCGAAATATAAGCTAAAGATCGGATTCCAACTATAGACTAATTATGAAGTAGGAACATCGGATGTTAAGAATAACTTAAAATAATATATGGGTTCTTGAGAATCAATACCGAATGATGAGTTAATTGGATTCTTTAAATCGGATGGAGACTTTATCAAATCCGAGATTTGATTCCAACAAACTATCTAAGTTATAAATCCGATTGTGACTAAGATCTGAAACCTTGAACCAATAAATTCTTTTGTTGTGCAAGGTTTGGATGTTGATACCCTTTTTGTCAAATCCAATAAATGTTGTATATTGGATATGAACATTACATGGCAAGTATAAAGAACTTTTCTTCTAAGTGTTGAATCAGATGTTATTTGTATCATTTACAAACCCATGGTTGAGACCAACATATATATACACACATACATTTACAGGGATGAAGATCTCCCTTACCCTGTTACCGGTTTTCTTCAATCAGTCACCATCGTCCAACATCATCCACCACCCCACCTATTCACCATTAGTCCGACCATTGTTTCCATAACCGTACCACCGTAAACCCACCTCTATGACCCACCGTGAAACCACCCACCACCGGCTATCAAACCTCTTTTTATCTCCACCGGTGAACCAAGTTAACCCCTTGATCCCTCTAGTGATCCCCTTCCCTTTCTCCTTACACCACTCTAGCTTTCACCACCACTTTCCTCGCTATTGATCGTCATTGACATCATCTCTAGGTAACAATCCATCTCAGTCACCTTTTGTTGCTGCTCATCACCTTCTCGAACCAACCATTATGAGCTCTCGACTCGATGGAAATAGAGATGTTGGTCACAACGTGATCGACGAAGATGGTGGTCAAAAACGGTGGGGGGGAGGGTTGTTAATCGACGGTGGTATAGAAGAGGGTCAAAAAGTCAAGGATGGTCATTGAGAGAGAATGAGAGGTGTGGCCAGAGTTGGAAGGTGAGGCCGTTAGGGGTGACGTTAGAGGCTTGGGGACAAGGATAATGAAGGGTTTCATTGGAAACGTGACTGGTTCGACGAAAAGGTTGGAGTCGAAGGTAGGAGAAGAAAGGTTAACGATGTTTCTCTTTGGCCCTCCAATTTTTAATGTATACAATTTGGCCCCTGATATATAAAAGTTATTTAAATAACTGTTAAATTAAATAACAAATGAAAAAGACTATTTTGCCCTCTACTTTAACTGACAAGTTAGACGGTCGTTTGGTTCAATGATCAAATCCAACAAAAAGTGCATACCACCAGTCATTCTATGTAATAAATGAAGTATGATGACCAACTTCGTAAAATCTACATAGCATAGGGACCAAAGTCGTAATTCACTCTTAAGTTTTAATTTGATTACGAAAAAAGAGATTTATGTTTTCATTTTCATCCTTCCACTTTATATCTAACTTGCAATTTTGACCCCTTGACTAGTAGTGTTGTTTTTTTGGTCCCTTAACTGTTTTTTTAATTGAACAAGAAGTAAAGTACATAAAATCAAAATTGTGAATCGTTATGTAAACAAAACCTTAAAATTGATACCAATATTTGAAAAGTGATGAAATTGAATAATATATATTGACAGAAAATTGAGATTCGACATCGACGACAAATGAGCAAAACTCAAAACAAAAGCTTAAACAAAACCCTAAAATTTACAGGTATTAAATTAAATAACTTCGTGGCATCGATTGTTGATAAAACAAGATAAAGATTAACGAAAAAAGGTGGATATAGAGACAGATAAATGATAAGTGGTTGGTGATATGCAAGAGGAAGAATGAAATGAAAGTGAGGGCCGCCAGAGTAAAATACATTCTTGGACTTCATTGATGCGTAAAATATTTCGGTTATTTTCATCTTTAGTACTCTTCTATTTTATCAGTACAATCATGAGTAGTTTTTGGTATAATAAACAAACTAATATCATTTTATACACATTTTCTTTTAGATAGATGTTGACATTTTAGCAAAAACAAATCAAATTACATTTTTCACACCATAAACAAATCAATCAAACATGAAGTATAGTTATTATAATATGATAGCTACATTACCTTGATCTTTCGTGGTTTAAACAAACATATCGTATATTCAAGTTTCGATATTGCACAACAGGATTGACCAATGGAGTATTAAAAAACACATCATTTGCCTAACTTTATGTCTGCCATATAATCTTCAAAACCATGGTTTTTGGTTCGATAAAGACTTTAAATATCGAGGTTTTGTATTCAAGTAATCTCGTCATTAATACATGTACATATGTTTTATAAAAAAAAGCGCATAACATTTTTAATTAACATCGTAATTTTTTTAGAATGAACTACAAATTTGGTTCTTGTGGTTTGTTAAAAATAACACTTTTCGTCTCTATAGCTTTCAAATTACAAGATGGTCATCATAGTTTGTAAAAATGTTCATATTTCGTCCCTCGCTCTAACGCCCGTTAAAAATTCCATTAAATAAGAAACATTTTCGTTCTTTTATCGGGGTTTTTTGTGTTTTACCCAATTAAAATTGATTATATGATTTTTGGTTCTTTGGGTTTTTGATTGGATAGAAGACAAAAAGTTTTAATAAAAAGACAAAAATGCTATCATTTAACGAAATTTTATTAACAATCCTTAGAAGAAGGAATGAAATCCAGATTTTTTTTGCAAACTATGATGGCCCTCTTGTAGTTTTAAAACTACAATGACGAAAAATGCTATTTTCGACAAACTATATGAACCAAATTTGATTTAGGGACTGTTTGGCAGTTACTGAATCCCATCTTTCAACACCACGTGCCCTAGAAACTGAACTTCTTTCAGCCAAAATTCACACTTTGAAAACTTGGCATACAACTTTTCACGCTTCAGCAATTCCAAGATTGTTCTTAAATGAGTTTCATGACCTTCTTTAGAACGTGAATAGATCAATATATCATCTATAAAGACAATGACATATTTATCTAAAAACGGACTACACACTCTATTCATCAGATCCATGAAAGCTGCTGGCGCATTAGTCAAACCAAATGGCATAACTAGAAACTCATAATGTCCGTACCTCGTACGAAATGCAGTCTTATGCACATCCTCCTCCCTCACCTTCAACTGATGATACCCAGATCGTAGATCTATTTTTGAAAAGTAACTCGCTCCCTGCAGTTGATCAAAAAGATCGTCAATCCTGGGAAGCGGATACTTATTCTTAACAGTCAGCTTATTGAGCTCACGGTAATCTATGCACATTCTCATAGACCCGTCTTTCTTCTTAACAAACAATAATGGCGCTCCCCAAGGTGAGGTACTAGGGCGAATAAACCCCTTATCTAACAACTCCTGCAACTGAGTCATCATTTCTTTCATCTCTGTCGGTGCCAGTCTGTACGGTGCTCTTGCAATTGGTGCTGCTCCGGGAACTAAATCAATACGAAACTCCACTTGCCGATCAGGAGGCAAAGTGGTTAAATCTTCCGGAAATACTTCTGGAAACTCACTGACTACCGGAACTGACTCCAATCCTTTCTTTTCCTTCTTAGCATCTATCACATAAGCTAAGAATCCCACACATCCTTTTACCAAACATTTCTTAGCCTTTAACATAGAAATCAAACATGACTTTCTATCCCTTCGATCTCCAAATACTACTATCTCTTCTTTTCCTGGTTGCGCTATACGAATCAATTTCTTATTGCATACTATATAAGCATCATTAGACGCCAACCAGTCCATTCCCACAATAACATCAAATTCTCCCATACCCATTGGGTACAGTCGAAGTGGAAATGATTGTCCATCAATGACAATACTACTCCCATCATATACTTCTTCTACCAAAATTTGACTATTATCAGCCACTTCTACTTTCAATTCATGCTTAAGCTTCTTAGGTTTCTTATTCAATTTATGCACAAAATTAGGAGACACAAAAGAACGATTTGCTCCTGAATCAAACAATACTTTTGCATAATTTGAATCTATAAAGAAAGTACCTGTCACTACATCAGGTATCTCCGTTGCTTCTTCCGCTGACATGTTGAACACTCTAGCTCTCGCTTTAGCTGGCTCTCCCTTTTTCTCACTTCCCTTTTCTACACTTCCTCCGACGGTTCCCTTTTTCAACTGTGGACAATTGGTCCTGATATGATCAGGAGATCCACACTGATAACAAGACCTCAAATTCTGACAGTCCCGAGCCAAATGCCCAACCTTCCCACACTTATAGCAGCCATCTTGATTTATCTTGCATTCTCCCTTATGCATTCGGTTACACTTACTACAGGGCTTATTTTCAAATTTACTAACAGGACGTTGCTCAAACTTTGCAGACTTAAACGGTTTAGAATCACGAACTGTTCCTTCCCACTTTCTCTTATCTCCACTTCTTTCTGTGGCTTGCCTGTTCTTTTCTTTCTCTCTCATCTCCGCTGCATTTACTGCCATTTGAAAAGTCAACGGTTCTTTATTCGAGACAAATTCCCGAATATCACTTCTTAATCCAAAGACGAAACGTTCTACTCGTCTTTCTTCATTCGGCACATAGATTCCTGCAAATCTAGACTTTTCAATAAACTTGGTCGTATATTCTCGGACTGACATTCCTTTCTGTTCTAAACCCAGAAATTCTTCTTCCAGCTTTTTAACTGCCGCCAGAGGACAAAACTGTGCTTTGAATACTTTTACAAATTCACTCCAAACCATCTCTTTAGCTACTGACGACCCTTGACCTCCAGATTCTACATCCCACCACATTACTGCTTCATCCTTCAGCATTGACAAAGCATAAACTACTTTATCTTCTTCCGCACACTTACTTGTGTCGAATGCTAACTCCATACCTTTTATCCATCTTAATGCTACTACGGGATCACATTCCCCTTTATATGAAGGAGGCTTGCAAGCAGCAAACTCCTTAAAACTACATCCTTTTCCGGCTAAAGCTTTAACTGACACAATGGGTCCTGACTGAGGATGACTTCCCATTCCAGTTACTGGAGATTCTGCTACTTCAGTCCCTACCTTATCTTCACTCTTTTCTTTACTCACTGAAACTTCATTAACACGATGAGCTAACAAAGCATTCAAAGTTTCTTGTAACTTTCCCATTTCTGCTGTAAAGGTTTCTTGTGTAACAAAACCTTGCGTTCTACCTCTACCACGGTTTCCCGTCTGCTTTCGACCCCTCACAGAAGCCGAACTTTCTTGATGAGAAGTTTCTTGCTCATCTCTTATCTCTACACTTTCATTCTGACGAATACCACGACTCGTCTTCCCACCTCGAGTTCCCACATTTGAAACTCCTATCTGAGTAGCTGTTTTCTGAACGGTCTTACCTTTTGGTCGACCTCGACTCTTTCCTTGGATAGCAGTCGGGTTGACATTAGCCAATTGCTCTTCGGCAATGACTTCATTCTCTGGATCCATTTCTGGATTTACTACAGATCTACTCCTGGTCACTCGCTCAGACATACTTCTGTTAAGAATAAACATAAGATATTCAATCTAACACGCTACCCATTACGGCAGTTTAAGCAAAAGCATGTACTTGTAAATTCACAATTACACTGGCCAGATGGAATTCCAAATTTACCTTACATGCTAGTCCTTACTACCTTAATGTTATCTTCTTACGGTCTTCCTACTACTCAGTTGTGCTTCTACTATCTCAGTTTAAGTCTAGGCCCATCTGGTCACCTAGATCCCTTAAACTAATGCTCTGATACCAATTGTAACAACCTGAACATTTATTTACATAATAAATTAACATTCATTACTAAATACTGTCCCAAGCTTACAATTTTCTTTACTATTAACTATTACACAACTGAGTCTCAAAAAAGATAGCTATGGCAGGAAGTCTTCTATCTCCTGCTTAAAGCTCACACCTTCTCTTTACCTTTATCTGCTACCATTCGATAACCTGAAACAGGGTTAAAATTTCGAAATAGCGAGGGTTAGACCAAAGGTCTAGTGAGTCCCCTCCAATTATTACTACACAGTTCAAATATTAATTAAAACATTTAAACTAAACTGTATATCTCAATACATACTTGCTCTTTAATTCACTTTCAAAACATTTATGTTTCACATACATAAATCAATCTACTGGCCATTACTGATCACTTTCTACGCTCGCAAGCGTACTTTCAACTACTGACCAACATTCCCGTCAAAGATGGTATGTCTGTCTCGCACTGCCTTATTTTAGGGACACACCCTAATGGCATAAACGGGCCACACTCCCCGGTACGAGCAGGCGGGTCACACTTCCCGACTTAGGTCAAACTCTGACTCAAATGTACGCATACATTTGGTCCTGCCAGTATATAAAACAAGTTTATATACCCTGAGCATAAACATGCCCAACTAATTAAATCAATCATTTGAAATAATTCTGCTAACTTTCAATATTATAAATGCGCAGTATATAAAAACTCACATTTATAAAATAACTGCTCAAATCATAAAAGATTTAGTTTAAAATACTCACCTTTAATTCTTCTGAATTAAACTCTGGCTTCTATCAATTAACACCACCTACGATGGTATTAAAAACAAAGGTAAGCTAACTTGCAACTAACACTCCTTCTTTCAAAAGACTCATCAATTGAAATCTACTGTTTTTAACCCGGTCAAAACCAAACTGATTAAAACCTCTTAGACCAATTATAAAACTATCGGTCGAATCTCTATCAGTCCTTTACATCCTACCGGTCGAATCACACCACCGGTCTAACAGACCTCCGGTCGAATAGACCTTCGGTCGAATAGACCTTCGGTCGAACAGACCTTCGGTCGAGTACTATATCGGTCTTTACACACCACCGGTCTTACCCTATATCGGTCTTTAGCATAAGACCGATATCTCATCTTCCGGTCTTAATCAAGAACATAAGTCGGTTTACACAGTTCTAAACCCAGAACTATTTTGATCGATTAAATTGATCAAATACACGGTTAAAAGCTTGATTAACACGTCTATTTACCGACTATAACATGCAGATAGAAGCATGAAGCTAAAAACATACCTCTTTTTGACAAAAACGGATCAACCCTTCAAGATCCTTCTCTTCTTTCTCTCTGCTTTCTCTCTTTCACTCTTTTTCTCTTTCAAAATGTATGTTGGCTTACAGAAATCAATATGAGATCAAATTCTCAAAATCTGATATTTAAGGTTTATAAAACCAATTTTTCAATAAACCCCCTGAACTTTGATTCTCTTTACACTTTTTCCCCCAACTTCCAAAATTAACAAAATTTCGAAACTGGTTATTACAGCTACCATCGTGAAAGAAGAAAATAGAGGTGAAATCTGGAGAGTATTTGCAATGGATTTGTTGAAGGATTGCTTGGGAAATAACAATCAACAATTAAGTCATTTACTTTCTAATAAGTTTTCTATGTATTGGTAGATATTGATTTACATGAAGAAACCCTTGGAATATAGTTTGTGTTCTTATATTTTTATGGATGATTGAGTAAAAGGGTTAATGTTTATCTTATTATTGCAAGTGATTGATTATCCAAGATTAAGGATTGGTCATTTATGTTTTGGGATTGAGAAAGGGTGAAAAAACCTTGACAAATCGATATCCGGGGGGATAGTTTGACTGTCTGAGAATCGACCAAAACCGGTCGAGAGCTAACCGGATTCTGGGTGAAACCCGAATTGAGTTACTCGGGAAAAGGGTAAAACCCGGAGCAGGGTCTTACCGGGAATTGAGTGTAAACCCGGGCAAGGTTTTGTTGGGAATTGAGTGTAAACCAGGCGAGGTTTTACCGGGAATTGAGTGTAAACCCGGGCAAGGTTTTATCGGGAATTGAGTGAAACCCGAGTGGGGTTTTATCGAGAACCGGGTGAATCCCGGGTGAAGTGGGACTGGAAACCGGGTGAGTCTCGGATAAGCATTAGTCGGGATGCGGGTGAGTCCCGGGTAAGTCTAATCGGATTTTAAGGAAACCTGGTTAGTGTCAATTGGATAATAATAGTTGTAACTCGGTGACCCGTTGTTTGGTTTCTAGGTGTTCGGTTTGATTGGAAGTGAGGCTCGTTTTGTGTCAAGTTCTTCACATCAGCTGAGTTCCCTTAAACCCTTTTCTCCTTTACATGGGAAATGATTTATGAAACTTTGAATAACTGAATTGGTATTGAGATGATGATATGTATGATTTGAAAGGATGCATGTTATTTTATATATATATATATATATATATATATATATATATTGTGAAGGTGTTTTCTTGCATACTCATGAGGAGTCGGGTTGCACAGTAGGGTTTAAGTACCCCGGATTGTTGAGAATCCTTGGGAGATTGGTTGAGTCGTGTACCTTGAATCTGTTTATTTTGCACACGGATATGACATCTACTAGGGGTCGTGGGAATCTACTCGTGTCCCCTAGTGTGGACATCACGAAGAGGTGATGGGAGTTGAGGCAACTGTGCAAACCCCCTTACATGGAGTTGATTGTGGTATTAAAATTGTTATTTTATTTAGTAATGTAGCAGCTTTCATGTTTGAGAATGATGTAAATTAGTATGTTTTGGGACCGTTTGAGTTGTAATGCTATATTTTAGTTGTTATTGATTTTTGGGGTCGTGACAGTCATTGGTATATGCATATCTTTCCATACTGGCGGAACTCATATTTTCGAGATCTACTTAATAAAGTTGGCAAACCGAAAGTTAGCAGTTGTAGTCACTATCTATCTACCTATCTATAATTTACATGTATGCACAAGTGCATACCGTCCAGATGAAAGACTACTAGAGTGTTTTTCAGTTTTTCATTTTTTAAGGTTTTCCCCTAAACCTCCCTATATATATGTATATATATATATAGGGTGAGTTCAAATTAAAACTAATATTTCCTTGTGCACATAAGGACAAATTTTAACCGTTGATCAAAACTTAGAAAACTAATCAATGGTTAATACATAATAATGTTAATTGAGAAAAGATTAATGATAAAATTGGAAATTTGAATCAACGTCTACCTTGTTTGACTTTTTATTTTATTTTTAATTTTAAAAAATTTACCCCTTTAAACTTTAAAATAAATTATCTTAAAAATTACTAATATTTTAATCAAACAAATTACATCAAAAAAACGAGAATTTCGTGCTCTTCGATATGATATCCATCTTGATATAATTTTTTTTTTTCGTTTTAACCGTTTTTTACGTGAAATTCTATATATATGTTATATTCATTATGAATATGCATGCACGTTCTCGGGTGTCCACATTTAGTATGAATAACAAAGGTGAACGTTTATTCACTATTCATGATAAATAATACAGTATTCAGGATGAATAATAAAATATTCAGGATGAATAATACACAAATTTATGATTCATGTATTATTTATCATGAATCGTGTATTATTCACCCTGAATGTTGTATTATTCATCCTGAATGATACATTATTCATGATGAATAATATATGAATGACCCGTGAAGGTGTAGACGCATGGCGCACTCTCTTTTGTTTTCCAATTCACAACCGAAATTTGGTTTAATTCATTATGAATATGTATGCACATCTCCGGACGTCCCACATTCAGTATGAATAAGGGGTTGTTTGTTTACCTCTTAATGGTTCCATTAAGAGGCAACCTCTGAATCGTTAAGAGGTAAATCTTGTTTGGCAAAGAAAAGGGTTGTCTCTTAATGGTTCCAAAATCCTCTTAATGATTTAGTATCCTGACCCTCCCTTAACCATTAAGAGCCCTGATTTCATTATGAACAATTAGCAAACAACCATATTTCATTTTACACAATATCGTAAAAACCTCTTAATCATTCAGACCACTTAATCATTCTGCACTAAACCATTCAGCAACTGCCAAACAACCCCTAAAAAAGTGAACGTTCATTCATTATTCATGATGAATAATATACGAATTCATGAATCGTGAATTATTCACCCTGAATGTTGTATTATTCATGACGAATAATACATGAATGACCTATGAAGATGTGAAGACTTGACGCGCTCTCTTTTGTTCCCCGAATCACAACAGAATTACTCGATAGGTTCTCGATTCATCTTGATGGGTGTTGGGTTACGGTGTTGAAGAAAATGTGATGCCTTACGACGTTGAAGAAAGTGTTGAAGAAGATGATGTCGAGTTACATACTTACGGTATCGATGTGTTGTACAAACTTGAACGTAAATAAATATTCATAATGAATATAACACATATATAACATTTCACGTATAAAATTGTTAAAACGGCAAAAAAAAATATCGAGATGGATGTTATATCGAAAAACACGAAATTCTTGTTTTTTTGATGCAATTTGTTTGATTAAAATATTAGTAATTTTTAAGATAATTTATTTTAAACTTTAATTGGGTAAAGTTTTTAATTAAAAAGAAAAATAAAAAGTCAAATATGATAGGCGTGACTTTAAATTATTTTCCATTTTTACCCCTAAGCATATTAAAATTAAAAAATCTATTTAATCTATACTATATTATAAAAACGACATAAAAAACTCTTAATTACAACATTTTAAGCACAAGTTACAACTAATTAAAGTCAATTACTTAATTTACAATTTCTTAATGCTTTGGTACAACCTTTCCAAACACAATATCCCACATAATCATCTATTTGTGGAATGAATACTCATTTATTAATATAATTATTTTATTTTTTGGTAGAAGATTTTATAAAATAGATTTTATATTAGCATAATTTATTTTAAACGTAGATTTTACATTTAAATCTATATTAATGAGATGTAATATAAAATCTTTTTTCTTCCGTATTTTTTTATATCACATCTCATAATGATTTTTCCATATTTTATTTTATAAAATCTTTTTCCATATTTTATTTTATAAAATCTTTTTACATAATGAGATGTAATATAAACTTTTTTTTCTTCCGTATTTTTTTGCTAATACAAAATCTATTTTATTTTATAAAATTTACACGTATTTTATATTAGCATAATATAAAATCTACACGTATTTTTTTTCACGAGCATTAAAAGAAGAAAAAAGAAGGTTGATATCAATTAAAAATAAAAAATAACGAGATACACTAATAAATTATCGTATTCTTTAAAATAAAAATATTCCGCAATACTTTCCAAATTAACCAAGTGTAAAGAAAATAAAATAGAAACGAGGTAGATATAAAAATATTCTTTCATATTTTTAATATATTTACATTTAAATGTAAAATCGAAAATGAAAATAATTTTTTTTAATATTCTCTACATTCACTATAATATACTAAAAACGTACTCGCGCAATGCAGCGAGATACATCACGATTTTAATGTTTAATTTTATTTTTTGTTTCTTTGTTGATTTACAGCACGATTTTGGATGGTTTTAAGAAAGTGATAATGATTTTTTATAAATTTGTTTAATTTAGACTTAATAATATAATGTTTTATATATAAAAAAATTAAATGTTTTGTTAAAATTCAATGATAATCTTATATATTTTTAATGACATATAAAAAAAATAACCAATTACATATTTAATAATATAATTAAAACAAATTTGTAGTAATATAATATATTAATTAATAGTGATACATGGAAAGTTATGCATAAAAGAAATATCCAACACATACCAAATTGGTGGATTTAGAAACCTGCAGTAGTAATATGTATCTTGTGCTTTGAAACTTGTAAATTAAGAGATTTTTAAAATATTTCATAAAATGATGGTAATTTGTGTTTTATGACTTGTTTTTAAGAGTTTTTTATGTCTACTTTATAATATAGTATAGATATAGCTTCTCTATGTATCATCCGAGTACAAGAAGAAGACGAACGGTCGGGTGTAAATGGCGGAACCTGCAACTGGACAAAAGATATTCCACTATATTTTTGTTTTTTTGAAAAACTACTTTTTTATATTTTATTTTATTTACTGAGGATTTGTTTATATTTTTCAAAACACACAATCATATTTTTTGAAGTAGAGGAATAAGATATATATACGTATCTTTATTTTTATCGACTAATACTATGAGGTCTTGAAGTCAATAGTCAGATAAATATGTTGTGAGACATGTCGTTTGAGTTTTAAATAATATAATACAAAACTATTACCAATATTATTGCACAAACTCATAACAAAAAACGATTAAGAATATATGCAAGTTAACCACTTATGAAAATACATTCGTTTTTCACATTGTATTTCATTAACTGTTAACAGATAAATTACGTTTCATTTTAACTCGGTTCAATATTCCAACAAAAAAATTATGCTCCCGTGCAATGCACGGGCCCAACACTAGTATATATAAGATAATTTAAAGTCACGCCTACTATATTTAACCTTTTATTTTCTTTTTTAATTAAAAACTTTTACCCAATTAAAGTTTAAAATAAATTATCTTAAAAATTACTAATATTTTAATCAAACAAATAACATCAAAAAACGAGAATTTCGTGCTCTTCGATATGACATTCATCTCGATATAGTTTTTTTTGTCGTTTTAACCGTTTTTTACGTGAAATGATATATATGTGTTATATTCATTGTGAATATTTATGTACGTTCAAGTTTGTACAACACCTTGACACCGTAAGTATATATGTAACTCGACATCACCTTCTTCAACATTTTCATGAACGTCGTAAGACATCGCGTTTCTTCAGCACCGTAACCCAACACCCATCAAGACGAATCGAGAACCAATCAAGTAATTCTGCCTTTTTTTCATGCTTTTCCCCCAGGTCTGGAGAAAGCTGAAATCAATAGGACTACTACATTGAAGTATCCAGGCTCCGTTTAAAAAAAAAACAAATGGTAATATATCTATTTTATATCATGATTCATATTTTTGAGATTGACAATGATCATCCTTTTTGTAGTGAACTAGACCTAGGGAGAAGTAATTCGACTCATTCACATCCAGATCATGAATGTTTGGGTTCAAGCTTTTCTCATCAATGGACTCCTGTGAACCGGGGAACAAAAGAGAGATCGCCAAATCTCCACATCTTCACAGATCATTCATGTATTATTCATTATGAATGTTGTGTAATTCATCCTAGATACTATATTATTCATCATGAATAATAATAAATAAACGTTCACTTTTTTATTCATACTGAATGTGGGACGTCTGGAGATGCACATACATATTCATAATGAATTAAACCAAATTTCGGTTGTGAATTGGAAAACAAAAGAGAGTGTGACATGTGTCTACACCTTCACGGGTCATTCATATATTATTCATCATGAATAATGTATCATTCAGGATGAATAATACAACATTCAGAGTGAATAATACATGATTCATGATAAATAATACATGAATCATAAATTTGTGTATTATTCATCCTGAATATTGTATTATTCATCATGAATAGTGAATGAACGTTCACCTTTGTTATTCATACTAAATGTGGACACTCGAGGACGTGCATGCATATTCATAATGAATATAACACATATATAGAATTTCACGTAAAAAACAATTAAAACGAAAAAAAAACCTATATCGAGATGGATGTCATATCGAAGAGCACGAAATTTTCGTTTTTTTTTTTTATGTAATTTGTTTGATTAAAATATTAGTAATTTTTAAGACAATTTATTTTAAAGTTTAAGGGGGTAAATTTTTTTAATTAAAAATAAAATAAAAAGTCAAACAAGGTAGGCGTTGATTCAAATTTCCAATTTTGTCCTTAATCACTCCTCAATTAACCTTATTATGTATTAACCATTGATTAATTTTCTAAGTTTTGATCAATGATTAAATTTGTTCTCATGTGCATAATGAAAAATGAGTTTTCATATATATATATATATATATATATATATATATATATATATATATATATATAGGGGTTGTTTAATTTGCAACCCTTAAAAAGGTTGCAAACCTTGCAACCCACATCTTAACCGTCAGATTCATGATCGGCGGTTATAATAGATATGGGGCCCAATATTTTTAATTAAAAAAAATAAAAATAAAATAACCGTCGATCATGAATCCAACGGTTAAGATGTGGGTTGCAACCTTTTTAAGGGTTGCAAAATATCCTTCCAATATATATATATATATATATGCTAACAAGTTTTTGCCCAATACTTTTCTAACATTTTTACATGCAATCATTATAAAAATAATAATATCCTCCAATTATAAAACTTAAAACTCGATTATTTTAAGGGTAGGTTAAATATGCATCTATATATTTTCAAAAACATGTGTACTTACTAATTTCTTTCTCACATATATTAATATTAAAATTTATTTTTTACATTTTTCAATATATATATATAGGGGTTGTTTTATTTGCAACCCTTAAAAAGGTTGCAAACCTTGCAACCCACATCTTAACAGTCGGATTTATGATCGGCGGTTACAATAGATATGTGGCCCAATATTTTTAATTAAAAAAAGCAGAAATATAAAAATAAAATAGTCGTCGATCATGAATCCAACGGTTAATATGTGGGTTGCAACCTTTTTCAGGGTTGCAAAATATCCTTCCACTATATATATATATATATATATATATATATATATATATATATATATATATATATATAGGGGGTCATTCAAGGAAGAACTGTATATTTTATGATAACTGTGAGATCCAATCTCATCCACACATCAAAGAATAAATTAGGAAATTAATATATTTGGTAATTTGACTTTAAATTTTAATTAAAGAGCATTTAAGGTAATATGATTTTCTCTCTCTCTCTCTCTCAAATCTGACCTCCCAAACCCACATACAAACATTCATCAGTGTGATACTCAAAGTAAATATAAGACACATTGTGATACAACTATAATGCCACTGTAATACAACCATAATACACAATGTGATATCTAAAAACATCGACAATGTTAAAAAAAATATAGATTCAAACAATCATGAGCGTGATACTCAAAATACATACAAGATGCACTATGATACCACTGTAATACATTGTGATACCATTATGGAGAAACATGGGTTATCATCCGTTACAAAATGATAAGTATGGTAAATTGTAATCAATTAGGTAATTATAGATTGAGTAATTAATGATTTTATTTATAGTAAAAAAAATATAAATTGTTAAATTACCAAATTATCCTTTTACTTTATTTTAATAATAACATTAATTATATGGAATGAGTGGCTCATATTGGATCTCACGGTTACCACAGACTACCAAGTTTTCATTTGATTAGGCCCCTATATATATATATGGGAGCGATCAAATGGAAACCACTCTAATTTTGAAAACCGTAGAAACCCTCGATTTCATTGGTTAAGTTAATGAAATTGTTTAATTTGATAAAATTGTTTCATATAATTCTTTTATTGATGAAATTGTTGCATATATTTGTGTTTTTTATATAAAAATGAAAAAGTTTCATCAGACTGCGAAAATACATGAAACAATTTAATCAAAATGAGAAAAAAAGATGAAACTATATAAAAAAACACAAATATATGAAACAATTTCATTAATAAAAGAATTATATGAAACAACTTGATCATATTAAACAACTTTATGAACCAATTTCATTAATTTAACCAATGAAATTGACGGTTTCCAAAGTTTCTAATCTAATATGATTTTCAATTGAAACCACCTATATATATATATATAGAGAGAGAGAGAGAGGTGTTCAAATGCAACCCTTTTTAATGGTGCAACCCCATGCAACCCACGTATCTACCACTCATTTTATTTTCACCTTTTTTAATTAAAAAAGGTGAAAATAAAATGAGTGGTAGATAAGTGGGTTGCATGAGTTACACCATTAAAAAGATTGCACAATAACTCACCTCTCTCTCCATATATATATATATATATATTTTTTTTTTTTTTTTTTTTTTTGCTAACAAGTTTTTGCCCAATACTTTTCTAACATTTTTACATGCAATCATTATAAAAATAATAATATCTTCCAATTATAAAACTTAAAACTCGATTATTTTAGGGGTGGGTTAAATACACATCTATATATTGTTAAAAACACTTCTACTTACTAATTTCTTTCTCACGTATATCAATATTAAGACTTTATTTTTACAATTTTCAATATATAATTTGACTTGATTTTGACAAAAAAAAAAAAATACATAGAACATCACTCTTTTTTCATTCAAATTGGACACATTTAACACATTTCTTTTTATTTTGATTTTTATTTTTGATGGCAAACATGTAATTAATGATGTAAATATAATCGTCTAAATTACTCAAGCTTCAAAACATGACTTTTGTCTATCTTCCTTCTCTATTTGTTTCCCATCATAGAAGTCTATTAACGTATAAAACATAAATTAATATGATATTTAAATTAAAGTTTTCTTAAATATATAATAATAGTAAATTATTCTAAATAGATATTAATCATTGTCGAGCCATATAGCCTTGTATGTCATAGTTGAAACTATATTACCTCTAGAAGAGAGTCAAGGGACGGAAATTTAATTGTCTATGTTCAGTAAGTAAAAATTAGATACGTGCATTGATCATCCTTTGTAAAAAAAAAAAAGTCGGAAAATGGTATAAGTTATTATTCGCAAAATATTTTAAATTATATGATAACATATGTCATACACCACGAAAAAATGACTTTTGGCGACGGCAAATCCCATAAAGAATCGTCGGAAAGTTATCGAAAGTAAAATCTTGGTTAGAAAAGCATTTTCAATGAAAGTAAATATACCTATGGGAAAAACCGTTGATAAATATCTCAGTAAAAGTAATAAATTGAATATTAAAAGAAAGGAAATTAATACCACAATTTAATTTTCTATGTATGTCACCATGTCAGCAAAAGTAATTAATAAGAGCATCCACAATTATGAACCTCTTTAGAGGTTCATGACTTTACCACATCGTTTTTCTATTTCTTACATACTTCATAAACCTTTATCTCTCAATCATTAATTGATTCCTAATTTATATACTCCCTCCGTCCCAAAATACATGTCTACATTTTTATTTATGTTTGTCCCAAAATAAGTGTCCACTTTCAAAAAGTAGATAGCTAAATTCTCACATTTACCCTTAATTAATGCACAAATACATAAGAGTTGTGAAGAAAAAGAAACATTAAATAAGGATAAAGATGTCATTTGATACCAAAAAGGGGTAATAATTATGCATGTCTAAAACTGTATGCCAAGTCAATTGTGGACACTTATTTTGGAACGGAGGGAGTAATAAAAAACTATAATAACAACAATTATAATTGTTAAAAATTATTTATTACAATCAACACTAATTAAAAATTACATTAATAAAAATCACTATAAATAGAAACTATGAAATAAAAAATGTTAAAATAAATAAATAAATGGCTGATACAAATAACAAAAAAAATTTGTTCTCTAATAAATAAAATTTAGTCATAAATTATAATTTTATTTATATATATACAAGTAATTTAATTATTTATATATATTTTATTTGATGAGACCCACGTAGAGTCGTAGATGAAAAGGAAGAGGTCCATAAACATGGACTTTTCCTTCTATATGACAATAAACCACTTTTTTCCAAAGTGGTATAATTGGTAATGGATTGATGGACCTAAAGGGTTTTTCTATGTGACTATGTCAATTGGTAATCATTCGAGATGCAAGGCGGAATTTCCACACATGTGGAAAAAAAATATCAATAAAAAAATGGAAAACGAAATTTTGGACATTCATCTATAGTTTATAGAACTATCCTCAAGATAACTAGATTTTTGTTAGCAAAGAATCGTGTGAGAAGTTGAATTAATGGTGAGAAACGTGATAATTGGATCTGAACCATTAATCTCTTTTAATTTCAAGTCATCCCATGAATTGCGTCTTAGAATGAAATTGATCTGATGCATCTAGGTGCATCTCATTTTAATATGCGTCCATTCTTATCCAACGGTCGATAACCATTTCTCACCATTAACTCAACCTCGCACCGGAACTCAACCTGATTTTTGTTTTGGTGATTTTTGTACATCATAGACGGGTTACAGACAAATATGAAAATTATTGTTAAAATTTGATTAAATATTGAAGAAAAAGATTCATCGGTTAAGTGCTCATGTGCCAGAAGCTTTTGTTTGTCGATAGTTAGATCATCCACATCCCTGCAATTTATTTACACTTTGAATTGTGTCACACCAGCTTTTGCAACTATCTTCTACGCACATACAATTCACATACACTTTCAAAAGTGGTCCTTCTACAATATTTATTAATTACTTTATAAATTATTATATATATATATATATTAGGTAATAACATGATATATAATTATTTATTTTAAATTAATGTTAATTAAAATATAAATTTTAATTTCAAACAAACGATTAATATAGAATATAATAATATAATACAATTCAACAACTTTATATTATATATATAATTTATAAAAATTACATTATATGTAGTTTTATCAGTATTGTATGTTTTAATATGTGTTATTGTATTTTTAGGTAGTTATAAAATTTAATGCTTAAATTAATTTAATTATATTGTATTTAAAAAATAACATATATACATATATGGTAACATCCCAAAAATTGGGATAAACAAAAATTTCCGAAAAGGGGAAATATGGTCATCAAATTAATGCCAAAACATGAGCTCTTCTAAAAAGGAAACAATAACTGTCTATTTAATTACAGGTTTGTAATAATAAGCAATGAGAGATGACAACTTCCTAATCTAAAATCTAGACAAGAAATAAGATTACAATCAGTTGTCATCTACTTCCAAAAATAATCGTCTTCTAAAATGGCATCCCAAAAATGCTCCCAAGCTCACATCTAAAGGCCTGCTAAACCTTCTTGGCGGTCGCAACTCGAACCTCAGATACACGTCAAACCAAACAAGTGTTAGGCCAAACGAGCCTAGTGAGTCGTACAAAAGCATGCATAATCATTTATATCAATTATAGTCGATAAGGGTCATAAAGGAATCAATGGGGCAGACCCATCACACCAAAGAGTTTCACCTCAAGTCAATGTACCTTGATGTTCACTCTCATGAGCAACATCCCGAAGGTCCGACACACTTGAAGACTACCTCCCAAGCATTACTCCAAATGGCGGAGGTCTAGGTACATACCGTCACGGTGGCACCCTAGACTACATCCTCCTAGCGCTTACCCATGGTTCATCCATTATACATGCAACATTCATCTCTATACATAATCCATATCAACGAGATACATGTATAAGACCTCACATAGTTCAAATCTCATTTTAGGTCCAAAACTCTAAATAATGATATTCATAAATCCCGTGATAGTACACATTCATGACTAAATAATGTCAATCATACTTCCATGAAAGCCCATATGAAGCATAGCAACCAAGACCACAATAATCACAAAGATATCAGTTAAGTCAAACTTATCAGGTGATCAAATATGTACATGAGTATAAAATTTTAGATAAATAGCATATAAGATATGTATCTCATTTGAAAGGTTTAGTGAAAACTCACTATCTAGGTTTTATGCAAAACCCTAGAAAACTTGGATGAGAGGTGAGAAGTGAAGACTTGGTTTGAACTCTTAAATGCTCCTCTTGAATGCTCCCCAACTTCTAATGATCAATAATAAATGCTCCTTGCCAAACTAGGGTTTTTGATGAATGTGCAAAGGGAAGAAATGGTAGAAAATCGCCCTAGGGTTCCTCTAAATCGGCTCCAAAAACGAGTGAGGTGAAAAGTGAAGTCAAAATGGTCAAAGGCTGGAATTTAAACCCTCAGAGCCCGTCGGCGACAGTACCCGACGATTATGCCCATGGCACTGTCACGGCGTACAATCGCGCCCTCTCCCTAACTCGCGGTACACCGCCCGCGATTGTGCCCTTGTCACTCTCGCATGGGCATTCTCGTCGGGGGTATACCGAGACCACCCCCCGGCCCGCGACTTTGCCACACGACTATGACCATTGTCATAGTCGCTGGTCACTATCGCCCCAACCCCCAACCTGCTGTTTTCGACGTTTTCGATGCATTAAACACGTAAGGTACTCGAGATATAAAACATAAGATGACATACCAACAATTCTCTATCTAAGTGCAAAATCCCATAATTTTAGAGCAATACGGATAGTTTTAGAATTTATAAACACTTACCTTAAATTCCCGGGTGTTACATATATAATTTATTTAAATAATAAAAAAATTAGTTTATTTAAATAATAAAATAATTGAAAATATGGATTTGATGGAAGGCCCGTGTGATTGCAAAGAGAATTGAAAATGTTGCAATTGGTGTCCTACATGGCATCATCTTTTGGTTTTGCAATTGCTTTTGCGTGTGTGGATGCTTTTAGTGTCATTGAAGATTTGATTTCTACTAGTGGTATGGTGAATCACGTAAATGTTGTACTTCTTTTGTTTTAAATTAAATGTCCATATTACTATTTTAGTTTTTCCTAAAATAAATGTCTACGTTCCCATTTTACCCATAGTTATGAGATGGAGAATTTTTATCTATCTATAATTAAGGGTAAAATTGCTCTTTTGTTGATTAAAAAGTGTAATAATATACACATTTATAAAATTGTGTGTCTTTTTCATTGTAGACATTTATTTTGGAACGGAGAGAATATATTTTTGTGCGTATATATGTGGCGTTCATGTGTACACATGTGTGTCTAACAGAATTTTAACTTATTACTTATATCCAACCAAACACGTTTCATAATTCATGCAATCATTTTTTAGCTCCTCCGATTTTGTTGTTTATCAACAACATCAATCTTGATCATGACTATACTGTAACAATCGTGTTTAAATGATTAATATGTATAGTTTGGGGGAGTATTAATCAAAGCCCTTAGTGCGAGGGGCTATTGTGTAATGTGGAAAAAATGGATTTAACCCTGAAGACCTACTCTTATTTCATACTGGCGGCTGAAATGTTGGTGTTTGAGAGAGAGAACCTAAGGCGATTGGGAGTCGAGAAGGGAAAAAGGGAGCATTTGAAGAGAAATCAAACCTGCAATACTCTTCTTCAAGGTAAGCTTTCTCTTGATTGTTACTTGCTAGTGTTGAAAGGTTATATTTTCGTCTAAAACCTGAGTAGTTAAGGGAGGGGAGTAATCTGCTATTTTCCTTCGGGTATTGGAAGTTTTAGCGTAGGTTGGATCGATAATCGTTGGGGGTTTTGAGACTATGTGAAGTCCGGCTTTGTTATGTTTGTGTGCCAATTTCCGGCATTGGAAATCGTCGCCTGCTGTATGTTGTGCAAGCGCCGCCGCCGCTTTGGCCCAGTCCGGGAGTTCCCCCATCGGGCGACCCCGGGAGCTCTCAACCGGGGAAGCCTGGGTGTTGTTATGACCGGGGGATCCCGGGTGTGTGTGTACCAGGAGTTCCCAGGTTTATATTAACCGGGTGATCCCGAGAGAGGTGTGCACCGGGTGACCCCGAGGTTTTCCTTAACTGGGTGATTCCGGGTTCAAGGGATCGGGCGACCCCGGGAGACTAGCAACCGGGTGGTCTCGGGTAATTATTAACCGGGTGTCCCCGGGAGTCTAGCAACCGGGTAGTCCCGTGTAGACATCGATCGGGCGAACTGGGTTATTATCTAGTTGTGAACCGGGTAAGTTAACCACCCAGTTACCGCGTGTATGTTCGGCTCGGAACCCGTTGAAAGTTGGGAAGAATCTCGTAATCGAGTCTCGTGCATGATCCGAGAGAAAGTTGTCACCTTTCAGAGGTATTCTCGAGTTAGGACCGTTTATCCGAGAGTAGTTAGAGGACTCACAATTATTTATTTACGTCGTAGGGACGTTACCGGTTTCTAGCGTGAACGAGGGGATTTAAGTGAGAAGTATCAGGTGAGTTTTCTAACTAAATACTTTTCGATGTTAAAGTGGTTAAAGGCATGTGGAGGTTTATTTTTAAAGCATTTTATTATTATGTGAGCTTTATACATGCTAGATTTATTATAAACGTGGTTTATGCTTTTGTTGTTGGTTAAATGTATGCATACATTATTGTGAACGAGTATGGCCAAAGTCGGGGGGTGTGTCCCGCCTGTACTCATACCGGGGGGTGTGTCTCGTTTATGTCATTGGGGGTGTGTCACAGTTAGGGCAGTATGAGTCAGACACGCTGTCACTTTCGAGTGACGGTAGTGTGTGCCAGAAGCATGGTTGTAAGTGCGGTGTTGTTTTATAACTGAATTGGTTTATGTTATTATAAATCTTTTCTATACTTCTGTTGTTTGAACTGTTGATAGAGGGAACTCACTAGACCTTTTGGTCTAACCCTCGCTCTTTCAAAACTAAAAACCTTTTCAGGCATGTATGATTTTTAATGTCGTGAGTTTGGGTTGTTACAGAGAAAAACTTCGTAAATGCTCACCCTACTAGACCTCCGACTCACCATGACTACTACAAATTATGCTTTTACACACGGTTGTTTTGGGCTTTTATACGCGGTTTTGGAACCGCGTATATCGTGGGTGTTTGTAAAAGTATCGGGCTTTTATACGCGGTTTCAAAACCGTTTAGAAAAGTAATATTAACCGCGTATAAAAGTGACCATCTTACACGGTTTTTAGATGAAACCGTTTAAGAAATCCCTGCTAACCGTTTATAAAAGTATTTATCTTACACGGTTTTTAGATGAAACCGTTTAAAAAAGTCATAGTAACCGTTTATAAAAGTCTATATCTTACACGGTTTTTTGCTAAAATCGTTTACAATTGCATTAATTTTTCACGGTTTTCATAACAAACCGCGTATAAATGTAACCATTAATAAAAAAATAGCACGCATTTGTACACGGTTCTTTTACTAAAACCGCGTATAATGAGTTATATTTATATTTTTAATATTTTCCTCGATTTTGTTACCATCCATTATTCCAAATATTGGTGAAGCTGCATTATATCGATATGCTAAATTTTCAAATACGATTCATATTCGAATAATGGAACATTTCAAGCACAATTCCAAATACAAAAATAAGCTAGAAGCATAAATGTAGCATCTCGAAGTAACCATTAAACTTTAAAAAGCATCAGCGTAAATGTAATATCTCAAAGTAACCAACCATTCTAATATTTTCATCGTATAACAAGTCTAATACTTCTTAAAACAACCCCCCCCCCCAAAAAAAAAAATTCATTACCACATTTTACTCTCTTTCATACGCTTCAAAGTGAACGATCTCGCAATATTGCAAGCAATCTCCTCTACTTGTGTAATTGTGAAAGGATCCGTGGTTGTCCATGTATCCTATAAATAAATTTGAAAGTACGTGTTATTATAAATAATATAAAGTGTTTTTTACAATATATAAATAAAATGAAAGAAAATTTAAGAAACACGTACCTTGAGAGATGAGGCATATTGTTCATGCATCACAAATTGGAAGATTTGTTTCACTACATAGTAACCACACTCCCAACCATCTTGTTGTTGATTGCACTAAAGTGTAAAAAAATTAGTGATTAAACATATTAAAGTACGAAATAAATTGTTGGGATATATAAATTAATTATACCTTGTTTAATCTCCATGTAACCGAAGTCTTGGCTTGAGAAGACCCTGTGGCATTATTGTACTTTGCAATGGCCCTAAATGAAAAGTAACAAAACATTTGTGTTAATAGTCGATTACTATATAAATAAACATCAAAAGTATACTAAAGTAACACATTACTTACGTGTCAATTAGGCCTTTGATCTCGTAAGTTTCTGCTGTCTTTCCATTTGTCATCAGCGAATCTAATACATAGACCAAGCTACGTCTAGGCCTAATGATTAGTAGCGACCAATGGTGCCTAAAAATGTTCAAAATGGTAACTTGAAGTGTAAAATGTAAATTATTATTATAATAGTAAGATATATAAGTGTGTATATATATATATATATATATATATATATCTTACCCCTGTAAGTATGGTGCCAGAAAAAACTCCTTTTCTTTTTGGTGCATCATCGTTGCAAAAATTGTGTCCGTGACAAGATTAGCATCCCATGTAATTTCAAGTGCATTTATTGCTCCCGGTGCTATAAACGCACACTTGTTTCTTGAATTTTGAGATATCATCATGTGTAAATCCCTGAAAACATTAAAATATGATAACTATATTGGATATTGTGAATATGCATACCTTCTTAGTTGATAAGACATATATAAATATCGACTTACGCTAGATACCAAGCGATGATGTTCTGGTCGAGCCACCCATTCGTCATTAATAACTTCAAGTCATCGTACTCGACCCCTATGTGCATAGACGTATGACAAAGGACCCCTACCTCGACCATAACCGTAACCCCAGTCGTCGGCCATTCTTTGGTGGAATGTAGGCGTTGAAATAGCTCCTTCATCGCGGGCGGTCGATCCTGCAGTAATTTGGGCAACGACTTGGTCTTCTTAACTATTTTTTTTATTTTTCTGTGGCTCGGATGCAGTGACTAGTCCCTTTGAATGTGCCTCGTCATCTTTTTGTACCTACATTAATATTCCATTTGATTGAAAATTCAATACTGTTAGGGAGATGAAACATGCATATACTTAAGGGTTGAGCAAATACGTGAGGGTGGATGCGCGCAGTCGTGGGTGTCACTTGGGTGGCGGTCACCACCTTATTTGAATGGGCCACATCTTCCTTTTGTACGTGAGGCAGAATAGGCTCACTCGTTGGTGGGGCAGATATCACCGATTTATTGGCAGTGGCCTATTAAGAAAACAACAATAATATTAGCAAACATGACATGTATTGGAAAAATCTTACTGTAATCTAACAGAAAAAGTAAAGCACATAACATGTATATACCTGTCGCAACACCACAGAACATATCTCCCACTGGATGAAGTTCCCAATAGCTTGACCTAGTTTTTCAATATCAGCATTTGGCATGGGCACCGGGAGGTCATACTCTTCACATCCATCCATAACCATGTCAACCTGAACCTTCATGAACCCCTCCTCCAACGGATTACCATGAAGAACGTCCGTCGATAAAGGATAGGCCAACCCCTTAGCAACTAGTATTTTGGCCCCCCCGCACCGAAAAACCAAATCGCAATTTGTAGGTTCCTGAAAACGAAACACATAAACATCATAATTTTAAAAAAAATGGTTCATTTCGAACTTCTAAAATTGTAACACACACACACACACACACATATATATATATATATATATATATATTACATCTCACCAGAATAGATTCAATTCGTGGATCCAAAGCAGTTGATCCAGCACTACTCTTAACCATCGGGCTTCCTGCAGGGCTGTCATTATTCTTCGATAATCGTTCTGCTTTAAGCTCTTTCACCTGTTGCTCCAGGTTAGATGTTCGTTCCCTCAGGTCCTTTATTTCCGCATCTTTCTTGTTAGGCCTTCTCCTTTTATTTCCAAGGCCTAGCCCCACACGCAGGCCAACGTTGTGACCGACACCCCTGGTGCGACCTGGGTGTTCGGGTCCCAACACCGCTGCCAAGGGATCAACTGCCACTTCAGGGTCCCAATCTCCCTGAGAGAATTGTTTATCTTTTTCTATCTGTCATGTTAAAAAACAAGCAATTCAGGTAAGTAATTAATGATTATAAGCAGATAAACAAACTTAAAATGAAGATATAATAACTTACCATATCTTCTACGATAGGCTTCATCTTATCAGGTAAGATGAATTCATCGGGGCCTGATTTCACCAGTCTCGCCAATATAAAGTCACGTGCCCGCTTACTATACATATTCTGTATCTCGGGTATTATACCTCGATCCTTATACGTCGCCCAAGAATCCTGCTTCCCTAGATACCCCCGTGATCCTAAGTGGTGGGGGTTATCATTCAACTTTGCATGCTCGCTGTTTTTTTGGCTTAGTACCTTAGCATAATAAAAGTCACAAAATTAGGAACATATAAATCTATATTTAAACTAAAAACAATAAGGTTGTTGTTATTACACCTCAAATTCCGGCGTCGATTTGAGCTTAACGAATTCATCCCACGTATTCGGTTTAATAAACCCGTACTTACTGTACGGTGTTTTGTTTTTTCTCACGTATGATTTTACGAGCTTCGACTTAAAGCTCCTCCATGAGTTGGAAGCAATCGACATCGTCTTTTTCTTCAACTTGTCATCCTCCTCTATATTCCACTTTTGCTGTTTGATCAAAATAAAGTTATTAAACGGTTAATAATATGCAATTAATATCTTATATGACGACATACGAGTAAAATATAATGCATTGTATACCTTAATCGCTGCCCATAACCGAGCCTTCTCATCAGCGTCAACTTTATGCCAATCAGAAACTAGTATTGATATCTTCGATCTCGCCTCCAATCCTACCCAGTTAGCATATTTTGATGAATAAGCACCGATGGCCCGACCAGTATCAGGACAAAATTGAATTGTACAATCAGTAGAATCCCTTATTTTGGTCAATAATGTCACCCCTCGGGTTTTGGTCGACCTTTGCGTGGGTTCAGATCTGCTTGGTGCTTCGTTGCCTGAGGAGGACGCACAATGGCTTGATCAGGATTGGATTTGTGGAGATGATAAATCCCCATACCTGATGGTTTTTCATTTGTCTTTATTAAATCTTTTTGGTCAGTTCTTAAATCTGAATTTATTGAGGCTTTATCTGCTAGGTTGAGACATTCCAGTATGGAATTAAGGCTGTCATTCAATGGAGTTCACTTTTGTAAAATATAGTTACGTTTAGTTGGGTAATAGAACATGGACATGTGAATTGCCAACTCAGGACTGACCGTTGAATGGCCACTAAGAGCTGCTAGCTAAGTCATCAATGTGATCTGTCATAGTCTTATTGTTGCTCAGCCAATTGACCATTGTCCAAATGACATTTGCTATAAAACTTGTACTCCTGATTTTTTTTTGTCAAAAGCAATATTCAATTTTATATTTTGATCCGAAGGAACCTTGGAGAAGTCCACAACTAGGGAAGCAGGTTAGTACAAAGATATAAGTGCAGATCATGGGAAAGAAGAAAGGGGGAAATCAATCACTAAACTAAACACAATAGCAATAATCATAAGAGAAGAAAAGATCATAGAAGGATGAGAAGTTTTACACCAGGTTCTACCACTGTAAGGCCAAATCATAGTAGAAAGAAGTGTTTGATCCTGGCTCAGAAGGAACACTAGCTATATGCTTAACACATGCAGGTGGAATGCTGTTTTTAGGGAGCTGGGCAGAAGGAAAAGAGGCTTCTAAGCTAGAAGTTGTAATCACGCAATGTCTCAACCTAGCATTTGGCATTGGCATTTAAAGGCGTTTGTGGTCCATATTAGTTCGCTAATCGGTTCAGTTCGCTTGTCAGTGAATCTCTGTGTGCTTTTTTGGAAGGTAGATTTATTTTAGACTGGGCTTTTTTGGAAGGTAGATTTATTTTAGACTGGATTTATTTAAATATAAACCAAAACAGAACTACCTAGCATGCACGAGGGACCTAAAAGACTTAAAGATCATATGCATAATATATAATCAAAGCAACCTAACGTCTTTTCATGAGTGACCACACAAGTAGGTAAGTACAGGGAAATTCTCTTCTAAAGTGGCTAACTATGTATATATATATATATAAAAGCTTCATGCTAGATTCTTCAAAGATTACTGCAGTCTAAGAACTGTTTTCTGGGTCAAAAACAGCAGCTTCAAGGCTGTAATATACGGTGCAGAATCGAAAAACAGCAGCCCCATTGGTGCTGTTTTCGAGTGGCCGTTTAAGGGCTGTTTTGAGGCCACGTTTAGAGGATGTTTAGAGTCATTTTGGGGGATGTTTAAACCTATTTCGGGACCACGTTAGGGGCTGTGGGTTTTTAACTTTTGTTACCGGGTCAACCGGTTCATTTTCTCACTTACCCATATTCATGTGTTGCTTTAAGATTTGCATCATAGCCTTATGCTTTAGTTTTGGACTGTATGTTTTTTTTTGTTTCTAGTCTGCTAAACTCTTTATCATCTATTGCATAGACAGAATTTACATCGTGTTCTATAGCTATAATTAATAATTAATAACAAGTGGGAAGATATATATGATCAATCCTCGTAACTTTATGTATGGTCGTAAGATGAGTTCAAAGCTAGATGAAATTTCGACCAAATTGCATACTCTTTTTTAGCAGAAAAATAGTCTAGGTTTGAATGTGAATGTGAATGTTGAAAGGTCAAATAGAAGGTCGGACGAAACTTCACTGGTTGGCGATTCCATAATTCTGGGTAGGGAAGGGGATAAAGAGGCATTACTTGACAAGTTGTTGGAGAATGAAGTGTGTAATCAAAATGTTAGCATCGTTTCCATAGTTGGTATGGGCGGGATAGGCAAAACAACTCTTGCCAAAGTTTTGTACAACCAAGAGCAGGTGAAGTATCACTTTGAACTCAAGGCATGGGTTTGTGTTTCTGAAGATTTTGATGTATTCAATATTAGCAAGGCTATTTTTCATGCTGTAGATGGAAATAGTCAAGAATTTGCTAATCTAGATCTGCTTCATGTGGCACTTAAAGAAAAACTTTCAAACAAAAGGTTCTTAGTTCACAACGTAGGTACCATTTAACTAGGGTTTTAAGAATCATACCTGGCATTGAAGAGGAAAACGTCAGAGGTGCATTGGCTACTTCCATATCATCGTCCGAAGCGGTATTAGAGGAATCATTGCTTGAAAAATCGTCCCCTTCGTTCATCATCGTCGGAGGTAGGGAAAGCGTATTCGATCAATTTGGGTTTAGGGAAAGGTAATCGATCTTGCTGGGTTTAGGATAAACAGAATCGAATAAGGTTTAGTGAAGGTAATCGATCAGGGTTTAGGGGAATTGGGTTTAGGGAAATCGTGGGTTTAGGGAGCTATCTGGGTTTGGGATAAACAATATGAAAACGGTTATCATTATTATTATTATTATTATTTAGTATTATCATTATTATTATGTATTATCATTATCATTAAGTATTATCATTATTATTATTAAAGATTATTATTATTATTGTTATTAAAGATTATTATTATTATTATATATATCTATATCTATACTATTCTATATACTATACTATATTATAAAACACGGATAAAAAACTATTAAATACAAATTATCACGCACAAGGTATCATCATTTTATGCAAGATTTTAAAAATCCCTTTAATTTACAAGTATCAAAGCACAAGATACATATTACTAGTGCAGACTTCTAACACCCACTAATTTGGTATGTACAGGGTCTTCCCTTTATGCAGACATTTCCATGTATCACTATTAATTAATATATTATATTACAATTGTATTGTAAATCGACAAAAAAACAAAAAATAAAATGAAACATTAAAATCGTGATGTATCCCCATTTTTACGTCTAATTTGATATATGATTTAATAAGTGATATATTTAATAATTATTATATATTGTCTAATTTGATATATGATTTAATAATGATTATATACTATGTAAAACTAAGAAAGAGATGAGCAAAATCATTAATATATACTATAGTATAAATTATTTATAAAAAAAGTCTTAAAAATAATTGTTTAAGCTTAATGTACCGCTATTTAATGTTAATTACCTAAAATCTCTTAAAAACAATCATTAAAGTTTTATGTACTACATTTAATCGTGATGTATCCCGCTGCATTGTGCGAGTACGCTTCTAGTTATTATTAACACAAAACCAATAATTAATACCGACAAACTCAATTATTAATACTTTAACTATCCTAAGTGTCACAATTTATAATGAAAATACCAACATCACAAAAAACAAAATTTATAAAACTGTCTTCTGAATAGATCCTCCGCTTGTCATGTCCTCAATAGTCTAGCGCTGAAAAAAATGATTCACGAAGTTATATGAATATCAGGTAATCAATATTATTAAGAAATAATTTTAAGAACAAGCGTTTTACAAATACCTGGATATCTCGTCGGATTACGTAGTATGAGTTTCATTGACCCATAATCCTTCTGTGTGGTCTGTTCTCATGTATGTAGTTTCATCAATCAACAAATTTGTAGAGGGTATACCGACAGAAAAAGGAGGTAGCTCGTCAAACTGATCATATTCTTCCTCGTCTGCGACATTTTCAACCCCAAGTATATGTCTTTTACCATGAAGAACGATGTGCCACTTGGAATCCTTCGGGTCCTCGACAAAGAAGACCTGTGAGGCTTGCTTAGCAAGAATGAATGGTTCTGATACATAACCCTCTTTAGAAAGATCGACGACTGTAAAACCATCATTGTCAACTTTGACGCCTCTTTTGTTTTCGACCCATTTACACTTGAATAGAGGTACTTTGAAGAAAGTGTAATCAAGCTCCCAAATTTCCTGAATTATGCCGTAAAACGAGTCTTTGGCAATCCTCGACCTAGCATCATTATTCGATCTAGAGAACTCTGTCGATGTGGCTATTAGTGTCACCCCACTGTTTTGCAATGTACTTTTGTCATCTTGTTTTTTGGTGTAGAACGTGTATCCATTAATGTCGTATCCTTGGTATGTTTCCACAACATGTACAGGACCATACGCCAAATGTTCCACAACTTCATCAACTCTTTCTCCCCCATAATTTTGTTTCACTCTTTCTTTCAACCATGTTGAAAATACTCTGTTATGCTCGGTAATGACCCATTTATCGCTCTTTAATGGGTTCATTTCGTGCAACATTGCCATGTGCTCATGTACGTAGGGAGCAATTGCGGTTAGGTTTTGTAACACAAAAAAATGTGCATTATGTAACTCAGCATATTCTGGAGTTATAAACTTTTTACCAATCGTACCAACCCCTCCAAGCCTACCTTCATGTCGAGATTGCGGGATTCCAATATTTTTTACACCGACTACATAGTCTGTACAGAAATCAATCACCTCCTCGGAAGTATATCCTTCAACAATGCTGCCTTCGGGTCGAGATCGGTTCCTTACATACCCTTTTAGAAAACCCATATATCTTTCGAATGGATACATGTACCGTAGGAAGACAGGACCGCAAAACTTTATTTCTCCAACAATGTGAGACACCAGGTGTACCATCACATCGAAAAATGAGGGCGGGAAGTACATCTCAAGTTGGCATAGAGTGATAATAATATCTTTTTGCCATGAATCCAACACTTCTGGATCGATCACTTTCGAATGAATCATGTTAAAGAACAAGCAAAGCTTAGTAATTGTGTGTCGGATACGGTCGGGTAATATACCACGAATTGCAATTGGAATCATGTGTGTCATCAAAACATGACAATCGTGCGACTTCATACCAAGCAATTTCAAGTCCTTCATCGACACTAGCTTCTTAATGTTCGCAGAATATCCCGATGGAACTTTGATATCACGCAAGCACTGACAGAATCTGGTTTTCTCAACCTTCGACAATGTATAGCAAGCCGGTGGCAAGTATGTACGTTTTCCATTATCAATAGGAGCAAGCTCTGATCGGATCCCCATTTCCACCATGTCTTTTCGAACTTTCACCCCATCTTTTGATTTTCCTGGAATGTTCAACAATAGACCTATCAAGCTGTCACAAACATTTTTCTCAATATGCATTACATCAAGACAGTGTCGAACACTCAGATGCTCCCAGTATGGTAGATCCCAGAAAATAGACTTCT
Source organism: Arctium minus (assembly GCA_954870635.1). Lineage (NCBI taxonomy): Eukaryota > Viridiplantae > Streptophyta > Magnoliopsida > Asterales > Asteraceae > Arctium > Arctium minus. Next base: position 123,850,275 of record OX941082.1, read on the forward strand.
TCTTCCAAATATTTTTGGGAGGAGTTGGACGACCTTTTCCGAACACAATGTCTAGATGCTTAACTCGAGAATATACAGTTAGTCCATTCATCGGTTGCCTTGCTACTCCATGCTCGGTTTTCCCATCAAACAATGACTTCAGTTTACGGTACTGGTGGCTCTTCGGAAGAGACCTTCGATGACCCATGTACACATGTTTCCCACAATTTCTCAACCTTAAAGCATGTGTGTCATCTTCACATATAGGACATGCCTTTTCTCCCTTTGTACTGTAACCTGACAAATTCCCATAAGCCGGAAAATCGTTTATGGTGCAAAAAACCATGGCTCGTAGCTGAAAATGTTCCTTCCCGTACGCATCATACACTTCGATGCCTGGACTCCATAATTTTTTCAAGTCTTCAATTAACGGAGCCAAATATACATCAATGTCGTTGCCAGGTTGTTTGGGACCCTGGATTAGCAACGACATCATGATGTATTTACGTTTCATGCATAACCATGGTGGAAGATTGTAAATACATAGCAGCACCGGCCAAGTACTGTGACGACTGCTCATGCTTCCGAATGGATTTATTCCGTCAGAGCTAAGACCAAACCGAATATTCCTAATTTCATCGCCAAAATCTTCAAATATGTTGTCGATATTCCTCCATTGAGGAGAATCCGCTACATGTCTAATCTTCCCATCTTTTTTACGATCTTCAGCATGCCAACGCAACAACTTTGCATCTTTGGAGTTTGCAAATAATCGTTTCAATCTTGGTACGATTGGCAAATACCACAACATTTTAGCGGGAGGACCATCCTTTTGTTTCACATCACTATTGTCTTTCGTTTGGTTCTTTCGCTTATACCTCGATGTACCACATATGCGACACTCGTTTAGATCAGCATCTGCATTCCTATACAACATGCAGTCATTCGGACATGCATGTATTCTCTCTATTTCCAATCCCATCGGACACATCAATTTTTTCGCTTTGTATATCGAAACAGGTAATTCGTTATCATCAGGAAGCATTTCATGCAAAATCTCTAGTAGGCTAGTAAAACTTTTGTCACTCCAACCGTTGCTTGCTTTTAAATTAAACAGTTTCAACACAGCTGAAAGTTTGGTAAACTTTGAACAACCAACATACAACGGTTTTTCAGAGTCGATAAACAATTGTTCAAATTTGTCATAATTCTTATCGGCAATATTATCCTCCACGTCATGTAACATCTCATTTAAGTTATCACGGTTATCATTATCTGATTTATAGTTATCATCGTTGTCATTACAATCTCGATCGACCGTGTAACTACAATTACCAAAATCCTCGCCATGTCGAATCCAACAGGTATATCGTTCCATAAACCCACATACAATAAGATGTTCTTTAATTAAACTATGATCACTATATTTACAAAAATTTCTACAATCCCGACAAGGACACCAAATTTCACTTTCTCTAGTGTTCACCCGATTATTCTCAGCAACCTCCATAAACTGATCAAGACGAGACAAGTATTCCTTTGTAGCTCGTGGCATTTGGTACATCCAATCATAACGATCCATCTGCAATATCGAAATGAAGTATTAATTGTAAACGCATGTATGACATGATCTCAAAAGGCTATAGGTGGCCATCCTAACCCACTTTTTGAATATTTGGTCTCATATGTGAGTGCTTATAACAGATTGATTATTTAAGAAAAATCCGGCAGCATTTCCCCACAACTCCCCAAATACGTGTATAATAAAAACACATATTCGTAGGAGTAATGGGAAACGTCTACCAAATTTTTCTTAAATAAACAATCCGTTATATGCATTCACATCCTAAATGAGACAAATATTCAAAAAGCAGTCCCAAACAGGGGACTATCCGAAATTAATCTCTATTAGATAAAAATCCGGACGGGCGACCTAAAGGCATCAAACATGAACTTGTATACTAAATGCATGCAAGAATCATGTGCAAAATTAATATAATTAATGTGTAGTATAGTATAATACCTTATCAATATTGTCGGTAATTGATCAGTCCAGTCTAATCGATACGCACGCAAATACGAAAAGCAAAGCTGCTAATATCACATATATATAATTAATACTTAAAAACATGATGTTAATGCATATAAAAGTAGTAATTAATGAAGTATATGGTTAAGATTATCATCATACCTTAGTTTTTGTGAAGAATAATGCCAAAACCGTCAAAAAAACGCCCAAAAATCGTCAAAAAAGTGATTTTTTTCGAGCATGAGTAATATTTGGTAAAAAACGGCACCTCCTTTATAAATAGGGTAAAAAACGGCTCCCCCTTTATGTATTTATAGGTAAACCCTAATAAGGCCTTTTATACGCGGTTCTTAATAAACAACCGCGTATAAAAGAGTTACTTTTATACGCGGTTGTTTATACTTTTATACGCGGTTGCTTATTTAAAACCGCGTATAAAGGGTATGACATTTAGACGCGGTTATTTTTACTTTTGTACGCGGTTTTTAATAAATAACCGCGTATAAAAGATTTAAATTTTTACGCGGTAATTTTTATTTATAGACGCGGTTGTTTGTACTTTTATATGCGGTTGTGTGTTAAAAACCGCGTATAAAGGTTACCTTTTATATGCGGTTGTTTATTAAAAACCGCGTACAAAAGTGTTACTTTTATACGCGGTTTATTGCTACAAACCGCGTGTAAATGTAGCTTTTACGCACGGTTTTGTTAGCAATAACCGCGTACAAAAGGTAACACTTTTATATGCGGTTTTTAATAAATAACCGGGTATAAATGGAAACCTTTATACGCGATTTTATCGGTTCAACCGTTTGTAATTGTCGAGTACCCTTTTTATACGGTTTTTAATCTAGAACCGTGTATAAAACCATATTTTTAGCAACGGTTCAAATTGAACCGTGTAAAAAGGTTCCAGATTCGTCCTTTATACGCGGTTTTTGTAAAAACAACAAAAACCGTGTATAATTAGGCGTGTATAAAAGTCATTTCTGTAGTAAGAGGGTTCTAAAACTATAAATGACTTTCCAGATAATAATAATATACTTTCTTTTTTACAACAAATGACAAATCATCGTTTCTGAGAAAAGCAATATGTTTTTATATTTATTAAGAATATCGAAATAAAATGTATTAAATATAGTTGTTGTTGTTTTTTAATAAAAACAAAATATTTTTATATCTATTAAGAATACTAAAATAAAATGTATTATATATGATTTTTTTTTTTTCTTTTTGTAATGCAAATGTATAGTATAGTTGTTTTTCATTTTACAATTTATTTAACAAACCTAACAACCATAAAATTGGTTGTTATACTTTTGTAAAAAGCAACGAGTAATTTAAATGATACTTTTAATTTATATATGCACAATTATGTGACCTATAAAGTCGAATAAAAAAGTGAGTAAGTTGTTGACTAAAATATATATCGTGTTCCACTCTTATAAAGTGACCAATATTATTCGACACTTTTCTATACTTTTTTTATCATGGTTTTTATTTAAGTGGGATCAAAATATTTTGTTTGGATTAGGGATGTGAACGGTTTAGTTTTGTTTGGTTTTGGTTGATATTATAATGGAAAAAAATTATGTACGTCCTCGTAAAAGCATTACTGCTGTGATTTTATGTGTTCTATCATAAGATATATCATTGTCACAGCGAAACTTAAATTTGAATTTTAATGGTTAACAATGGTAGAACACAAAAATCATGACTATAAATTGTTGAAATTGGACTGCTATCTTAATGTTTTCTATTGTATTTGTAACTATAGTTAATGTGTAATTTTTTTAAATTTTATATCAAGACAATTATTTTGTGCTACCACTGAAAAGCGAATTTGTATTCGCCTTTGTGAGAAAAAAATAATTATGGTCCTATGTTTTTGGATGTGAACATCGGGTGTTTTTTGTGAATGTTTCACGATATCATCTCATCAAAGGCTCAAGTGTGATTTTACGGGTTTCGTGAAAACTGAATGGTATCACATAATCCGAAATATATATATAGGGTGTAATCAAATGAGAACTCTATATATTGTGATAACCGTAAGAACTTCTATCTTAAAGTATTATTACTCATGATTTTTTTCCAGTCTAAAACTAACATTAAATGTATTGATGTACATATATTTGTTTCACAACCTGTTTGTTTCATATGTATTCTTTTCACAATATGAAACAAATAATGTTAATTAATATTCAAAATCCTAATCTTAGATGAAAAAAGAATCATATAAAATAATATGATACACTATTTCTCAAGGTTATCACAATTTCATTGACTCCTATAAGAAGGTTTCAATATATATATATATATATATATATATATATATATATATATATATATATAGAGAGAGAGAGAGAGAGAGAGAGAGAAGAAAATGGTTAAAATGAGAATACTTTCATTTTATGAAAATGCAATAACACTCTTTTACTATAGTCAATCACATATGATACTATAACCTATCACATATGATCCACGTCTGATACTAAATCAGAGACATTGATGATCTTTAGCGAGACCTAGGTTGTGGCCTTGCGGTTAAGTCTCCTGCACACCATCAGTCTCCCTCTCGTGTATTATCATATATGTGATAAAGGTGTTCTCAATGTGTTAGTATAATCCATCATATGTGGTACTAAATTTGTAGATATGCAAACGACCTTTCACATAACCTAGGTCTCGGGCCAAGTCATCCGCATGCAACCAGGCCCCTCACCTATAACATATGATAAAGGGTGTTTCGCATTTTCATAAAATTGGGAAGTTCTCGTTTAATCCTCCATTTACTCACTTTAAATTGAGTATTTGTTTCCCATTCGACATCCAGGGGTCACAGACCGACCATAGAACCATGTTCAATAAGTGGAACGCATTAGCTACCTGATGTCAAGTTGGGCAGTAAGGATCGTAGAAGGACAATCACTTATTCATATATCTATACTATATTATAAAGACGGAATAAAAAACTCTTAATTACTACTTATAAAACATAAGGTACTACCATTTTATGCATACATTTCAAAAATCTCTTAATTCACAACTTAGTATGCATAAGGTATAACTCATTTGAAAAAAAAAATTCAAACTTTACTTTTTCATTACCTTCCATATTCAAGTTTTTTCCATTCCATTTGGGGTTTCTCCAAAAGAAGAAAAGTTATTTATTTGCTCAAATTAACATATTTATTTAATTATAATAGTACATGTATTTTCTTCATGTATACAAGTTTTTAAAGACTTTTGAATTCTATAAAACTAACTAATAATGAACCTATATATACGTTTAGATACAAAATAATATTATCCAACATTATATTTGTTATTTTTACCTATTCTATATTTCAGTATTTTAAAAAAATATTATCATTCGTTAGATATCGTTGATTAATACATGTTTTTAAAATTCAAATATACATTTAACGATTACTTTAATATTATTTTCTTAATGCTTCATGATTGAAAAAACTCAAGTTATGCGCTTATCGCTACTAATGCTACATAAATTATAAATATATGATTTACTCCATATATTTTTTTTCTTTTTTTTCTGATAAGCTATTACATTAATTTTTTATTTCCATTTACAATTGCTCACCCCGATGTATTGCACGGGTACACTGCTAGTATATATATATATATATATATATATATATATATATATATATATATTAGAAATCAAAAATAAAAAAATGGGATAAAATTTTAAGGTTTAAATTTTTTGGCAATTTATATTAAAATAAAGGGAAAATTTCAAAAAACCTCAATAAACTATCTCATTTTGAATTATAAAGTCCCTGAACTATTTTTTAAAATAAAAAAAGCCATTAAACTTTCTCATTTTAAATGATTAAGTCCCTCAACTATTTTTTTCAAATGAAAAACCATTAAACTTTCTAGTTTTGAATGATTAAGTCCCTAAACATTTTTTTTGAACAAATAAACCATCAAACTTCTAAAAATTTATTACCTTTTTTTTTAAGATATCTAGAACTGATTATGAAGATTTTAAAGTAAAAACAAATATAAATCAATTTTACCGTTCTCAAACACTACGCCATTAAAATTTCTCACAAACAATCGTATCGCTCTGTCTCGCCACTTCTCGTTGCCCGAACGTTGTCCGTTCTCCATATCCCCTAACACGCTATTGGCCCTGTTATCGATCTCCCTCTTTTTAATATATTTTTTATCTTTCAAAAAAGGAATAATCAAAAGATAACCGATTAATTTATTGAAAAAAATGTTCAGTGACTTAATCATTTAAAATGAGAAAATTTAATGGTTTTTTCATTCAAAATGAGAAAGTTTACAGGTTTTTTCATTCAAAAAAATAGTTAAGGGACTTAATCATTCAAAATGAAAAAGTTTAATGGTTTTTCATTCAAAAAATTAGTTCAGGGACTTAATCATTCAAAATGGAATAGTTTATTGGGTTTTTATAAATTTTCCCTAAAATAAAACCAATTGATTTAGCCTTTGTTGTAACGTTTGAGAAACCCATTTTCAAAATTTCCATTTCATGAAACCAACATTAAAAACTTATCATTAGAAAATCAAAATAAAAATCAACTTGTTAAAATGAAAACCAAATGGAACAACAATATAATAGAAAGCGGGAATCTGTAATTCTCATTAATCAAAAGCCCTTTAAATAGGGATGAGATACAAGTAGATAGTTATGAGATCTTTCATTTATAATCTAAGGGGTTGTTCGTTTGTGGCTTAATGGGATGTATGGTGGATATGGCAGCCATATCCAGGTGTTCGGTAGCGGCTTATTCGGTCAGCCCATGGTTGAATCGGTCAGCCCATGGCTGAATCGGTCAACTAAAAAACTTATGTCATTTACACTCAGCCATTAAAATCCCTTCAATTTCCCCAACTACTCTCCTCACTCAACAAAAATACAAGTTGTGGGTTAGATCCACAGAACTTCCCGACGTCTGCATCTCCATCACCATTCGGCTCAACCACGGCCTCCTCTCCCTCACCTCCGTCAACGTTAACCGAACTTCCCCACATCTGCATCTCCATCACCATCACCATTCCTCCCTATCCTCACCTTTCTCCCCCACCGCCACCGCAACCGCAACAAAAGCTTGTGAATCCTCCGATTTTGTGAATGGAAACAGACGAGTCCACTTCTTTTTCTGCATCTTCTCCTTCTTTCTCTTCTGCATCTTCTCCTTTCTCCTTTCTCATGTCTTCTTCGATATTTGTTCTTTTGTAGATCTGGGTTTTGTAAATCCTTTGTTCCTTTGTTTTAGCTAGAAATTGATTTTCCATTTAGAATTTTAGATATGTGTTTTGAAACCTCAAAGATAAAATGGAGAGGCAAACTTGAAAACCCAAAGTGGAGGAGAAGAGTTGAAGATGTCAGTATGATGATGATGGTGGTGATATATCAAGATGATGAATAATGTATAATAATATATAATATATAATCATGGTTCTATATAATATTCAAGTGTTTAATTTAAAAGGCATTTAAATTGTTATTATTTTTATCATTGAAAATCATTAATTCAACATTTTTATCAGATAACTATTTTATCCGGATAAAAATACAGACTAAAGGGTAAAATGGTCATTTCTGACATTCAAACTGTTTGTTCAGCTCAACAACTGAACAACAATTTATTTGATATCATACAAACAACTTTATCCATACATGTCTTAATGGAAAACGAACATAACAGACCCTAACTCTAATATAGTTATCTCTATCTCTATCTTTATCTCAATCGTCATATCATTTAGACGATGTGTTAGTGTATTTTATTGTATCCAAGATTTAATGTGAAAAGTCAAAGTCAATGTAAGTCTAAGTCTGTAATGTCAAAGTTAATCTTAGGAGTTTGTGATGTTTGTAATCTTGTGAGAGTTTATGTAGTGAGTATAAATAGTGTTTAGCTTTGTAAGGAAAGTAACTTCAAGCATTGTAATTGTCAGACTTGTGATATATACGATTGTGACTTTCTCTCTCTACTCTCTCTCTAGAATCTTGATTGTCATATTATTGTTTGAATTTTTAATTGAATCTGGGATTTTACACTTTCAATTGGTATCAGAGCTGAACCAAATCATATTCAGAAGGATTGGATCATCAATTTTAGATTGAATTCTTCAAAATTCAAGAACACGCAGATTGTATCTCTATTGTCACTGTTTGATCAAATTGAATTTTGTTAGTTGATTTTTGGGATTAAAAATGGTTTAAGTGTGATCGATTTGAGTGTTAAATCATTTTGTATTCACACACAATCATGAATTAATCATTGGAAAAGATTCAATTTTGGATTTTCTTGATTTTTCTTTAAAAACTTTCACGAACACTGTTTCATATGGATTGTTTTGTAATTTTTGATTTCTAGGTATTATAGTGTGATAGAAAGGTGTCTAGAATTGAATTTCGAACATATTGGTTCAATTTGTAAAGTGATTTGCATGAAATTGAAGAAGTTTTGATGATCATAATGCTCACAATCATCAAAAAGGGGGAGATTGTTAGTGTATTTTATTGTATCCAAGATTTAATATGAAAAGTCAAAGTCAATGTAAGTCTAAGTCTGTAATGTCAAAGTCAATCTTAGGAGTTTGTGATGTTTGTAATCTTGTGAGAGTTTATGTAGTGAGTATAAATAGTGTTTAGCTTTGTAAGGAAAGTAACTTCAAGTATTGTAATTGTCAGACTTGTGATATATACGATTATGACTTTCTCTCTCTACTCTCTCTCTCTAGAATCTTGATTGTCATATTATTGTTTGAATTGCTTGATTGAATCTGGGATTTTACACTTTCACGATGACACACTTATTCTACAACACTTCCCTTGTGTCGAGTCAAAGGAGTGATGGTGCACGATTGTTGCCTCGTTAAAACCTTACGCTAAAATAAAAACTCAGTGGGATAAAAAAATAGGACGAAAGAAAAAGTACAACGCACCAGTTTCTTTGCAATATATAGACTTTTCCTTCAATCTAGTTTTCTCTTAGATTCGTAAATTAATCATGAGAGTTAGGAAAACATGATGGTATATAAATAGTTTCCTCACAAAAACCTTACACCAAAGAACAAAACCCAATGGAAAAAATAAAACCTTGATTGAAGGAAAGAGCACAACATACCAATATCACAAATATAGTAGACTCCCACTTTTGTCTACTACCCCCCCTGATTCGTGCATTCATCAAAGGAGTTTGGAAAACATTTGCACTTACTTTCTACATGTTTCCCAATTTAATTATTTGGTAAAATGTGTCATGTTCTCCTTACATCTTACTTGATCAATTGAATCTCGAGGAGGGTTTTCTTATTGTTGATTGTATAAGACTTAAGCATAATATGCTTTGTGTTATCACCCTTGATGTATCTTATGTTCATTTCTTCGATACATGATGCATTATTTTCATATATACAAGTAGGATACTGGTTGAACCCAAAATTACTAGCTCCTCTAATATATGTGATGATAGTCCTTAATCATATACATTATTTAATTATCTCATGGAGAGTAATATTCTTGGATTAGTTCAAGGAGGTAGTTACAAAGGATTGCTTAGTTTAATTCCAAGCAATCGACATGTTGTTTGTGGTAATTCTTTATCCAGTTTGGGAACAACCTTTGTATAGGTCAAACAGATACCTAATATCAACAAAGACATATCAAGATATTGTTTGATTTTTTCTATAAGAGCTACTATTTTTGTTGTTTACATTCTAAGTAGGTATTGAAATTCCATTATCAATCTCATTTTTCTTTCTATAGGGAAAGTAAAAGCCCATATCAGTAGTTCCAAAATATTAACTTGATTTCCTTCCAAAGACGTTGCGTTGGCGTTGAGCTAAATCTAGCTAACAAGTTCACTGAGAAATACAATATACGGTCAAGTGTATTGTGCTAAGTACGATAATGCACATATTGCACTTAGATAGGGAATTCCAGCTCCCCAACACTTTTTCGTCGCCATCCTTTAGACGAAATTGATCTTTTCTTATATCCAACACTTTGACTGATCATGGGAGTGCTAACTAGATGCGCTTTGTCCATATTAAATTGTCTGGTTATTTTCTAGACATATGCGATCGGTGAATTAATATTTCACAAACTCGGTGTCTTAGCTCAAATAGCTAGACAAAACCAAGTTTTCCCAAGATTTTCCATCTCAAATTTAGATTTCAAGTAGCTTGTGGTTTCTCCTATTTCATCAAGAGTACCTATTATGTTCATAACATCGACATATAAAGCTGCATTGAAAATCTAGAACTTGTTTTCTTGAAATAAATACACAAGGGCGCAGTTCATCGTTCTTATATATCATTTTCCAATCAAGTATTCACTTAGGTGGGTATATCACATCCGCATAAATTGCTTTAATCTATAAATTGAGTGTTCATCAAGCACTTTTATATATCTCTGAATCTAGATCCCCGTAGAGATATGTGATAACCACATTCATGAGCTGCATTTCTAGTCCTTCAAAAACTACTAGGCTAATTAATTACCAAAACGTTATAACGTCCATCACGGGAGAGTAAGTCTTCTCGTGGTCAATCCAGGGCTTGTGAGAAACCTTGCGCCAAAGGAAAGCCTCACACATTAGGACTTCATTATTCTCGTTACGCTTTCTGATAAAGACTCAGTTATATCCTAAGGGCTTTACACTTGGTAGGTTATGTTCTACACTTGGTAACACTACCAGACCAAATACCCGATTCTTTGTCAAAGAATATCTCATAGTTATGTCCTACAAGCTTTACGAAACATAAATTTGATTGTTAGATCCAAGTCTTCCAAATAAAAAATTTGCAAAGTTGATTATCAAAAGTAATTGTATTAATAAAAACTCCCTAAAATAAAAATAAGAAAAAAGTTAATTAGTTTATTGCAGTTTGACCTAAACTATATGCAAACTAATAAATTCAAACCATAAGCTTGATGTGTTTAACAAAACTCACAATTTATTCGGTCAGTTATACATCACTGTTTGATAATAGCTTAATAATATAGAAAATGATTTATTCAATAAGCTTATAGGGAGTTATATACAGAAAGTTATGTTTTTTTTTTCAAACATGTACCTACCATTAAAAAAACATGTTTCTATCTATGAAAAACCTCCTAAACAAAAAAAAATCTCGATTTATAGAAACAAATTATTCATACATACGCTTTTATTCATACATGATAGACTTAATAGAAGACCAATTAAACAATCTTCTAGACACATATGGTTTATAGTTATAAACTTTAACAAGAAACAAGAACAAAGAAAAAAATGTAACAATTATTTCTTCTAAATTTCTTTACAATACTTTCGGATTTGACAATCAACCAAATTCCATATTTTAATACATAATTTGAATAATCACATGCATACTTTTATCTAAAACAAGAAATAAAAAAATCAAGCATGAAAAAATCTTAAACCCTTGGAATGCAAACAAGTGATGGCTTCACCATCGAGTTGGCTTGGTTTTGATCGTTACAACTCAAGTCTCTAATCAACCTCCCCAACCCTTTTCCACGGCGGAAACCACCACCTTCCTTCTCTCCGCCGCCGTGTGTCCCTTCCAACCGGTTTTTCCGGTGCTGGTTTTGCCTGCTTCTAATCGCACTCAACTCCATCTCCGTCGGAATTCCGGCCAATCCAACCCCATAATTATACCACCTCGATTTCTTCGATCCCGACACCGGAAACACCCGTTTCGGTTCGCGCTCGACGCCGTGATTTCTCCCCTTGTTCATCGATATCAACTTCGCAAATTCCCTGTTCTTGCCACCACCAGAATAATTCGGATCAACTTTGTTGCTTCCATGATCTCGTAATTTCTTGAATTCTGGGGTGTTTCTTGAGATGGGTTGTTTAGGAGGGATCAAATTTCCACAAAAAACTATGTCTTTGGGTGGAAAAAAGTTTGAATCTTTATCGTTTTTCACCCAATCTTCACTGAAAAACTCGAAGGTTTCATCGGCTTTCATGGTGTCTTCAGAATCACTGGTGCTATAAACAGTATTGTATCCGTAAATGGGAAGATCACAGAGAGAAACAGTTTCTTCTGATTCATCATCAAGATTATCTTGCATGGTGTGATTAGGGTTTTGATCTTGCTGTAATAATGGTTTCTTGAGATAAGAAGGATGGTTGTTTTTAGTGGACATGATTATGAAAAACTTTAAAAGAGATGAATTGGGGGTTTTGTTTGTAAATTTGGACCTTATCTTAGGTTGATGTGGGTGTATAGATATACATATACATATATATTATATGTATATAAAGGAAGGTTGGTTTTACTTTTTGATATTATGAGTGGAGTAGTTTTGTTTGTATGTGGCTTCTAGAAAAATTGATTAGTAGCCTTTTTGTTAGTGGTGTAGAATTAATTAAATATATGTATGAAACAGGTGCATATAAATGTCATGGAATAGTCTTTCAACTCTTTAAATTTTAATTAAGTTGATGTATTTGCAAGGAAGTTCATGTTTTTTTGGTTGTATATTTAAATTGAAAAAATGTATTACAAACCGATCTCAACAGTTCATCTAGTCTAATGAATATATGGTTTTATAAATATCTTGAATATTTTTTTATAATATAAAACATTGATCATAATTAATTACTCTAATAATCTTCCATAAGTATTTAAATCATAATAAATGAATCATCATCATTTTCCATAAATATTTCAGTTGATCGGTTTGTATGAATGACATTTATTTGAACAACAATAATTCATTTCAACACAACGAACTAGAGAGGAGCTAGTAAAACAAGACAAGACTACAGTCTACTCTACAGGGACACATCACACCAATTCTAAAGGGTTACAAGCCAATTATCCCAGTTTAGCCTCCCCCTTCAATTCTAGTTCTATTCTTGACCCAAATGAAATAGTTCGAAATCACCTCGACCATGATTATGCTGGTCAGGGTCCCCTTATTGTTGAAGACGAGGGAATTACGGAGTTGCCAAATGGGCCAGAAATAGGCAGTGATGACAGCCCCCATGATTGAATTCTTAGTGCTAGTTAGGTTGTCTTCTAGTCCAGTCGTGTTGATAAGATCCGAGATAGAGCCAGCCGAGAATGGGAACATGTTGCACCAGGCAGAGATCTTAGCTTTGATTTCTTTGTATGAATGACATATTGACATGATTTGTATTTGAAATTCCCTCTACTATCAAATTGATGATTTACATTTATTATAATTGAACAAAAATACTTTAATGATATATGATTAAAGGGATTCTTCTATCAAAACTCTAGAATATTTTCATGGAAGCAAAAAGAGTTCGATGATACAAATAAAGAATAAAAGATTACGGTTCCTCTGTGTCTTGATGAGAGGTAATTAAACATGTATTTTGAAACTATACACTACAAAAATGATCCTTACTAGCGAGGGGAAAATCCGTCGCTAATCCCTAGCTAAAGCTCGAATTCGTCGTTGATCCATCGCTGATAGTCCGTCGCCCAAATAGGCGTAGCTGATGCTATCAGCGACGGATCAGCGATGGACATTAGCGATGGATTAACGAGGGACAAGTATCAGCGAGGGATTACCGAGGGACAAGTATCAGCGAGGGATTACCGAGGGACTTGTATCAGCAAGGGATTACTGAGGGACTTATATCAGCGAGGGATTACCGAGGGATTAGTATTAGCGAGGGATATCGAGGGCCCTTATTAGTGAGGGATATCGAGGGCCCTTATTAGCGAGGGATTAGCGAGATCCCTTATTACCGACGGATTAGCAAGGGAACTCATTATTTTTAGCGACGGATTTCCGTCACTAATCCGTCGCTATATTTGATTTTTTTATAAAAAAATATTTATTTTATATTTATTTTCCTTTACATTGATTGTATCACATATATAAAATACATATTAGATAACAAGTTCAATTTTCTAAAATTAGTATTCGTTCAAAAAATTAATGTCGGTACATAACAATAACTAGCTAAAAGGGGACGGGGATAATCTAGCTATCATCTCCGCAAAGCTCTGTAGTCAAGAATTCCAGAAAGATCGCCCTCGTCACTCTTGTGAACCTGAATCATGATGAAGAAAGAATGAACACAAAACTATAAACTTCATATGTTGCATCAAACAAACTCTCGGACAACATTCGATTTATGCACTTGTTGTGTAAGGTATCAGCTGAGACAATATTCTATTTGTATATGTTGCCTTACACACACTTATTAAAAATAGCCAAGTCAATTTCGTTAAACAAATATAACAAGTCAAATGCAAAATTTCACAGGAAGGAAAAAACTAAATAGAAGCTGAGTTCTGAAAATATAAAATCTTGGGATCCATAGCACTGCCATATTTGTTGTTGTGCACATCAACATCCCTCCAGCAATCGACTGAACTGCAGAGTCTAGAAACATAGAGGGTTAACCATAAGGATCGAGATCAATTTGAACAACATCAAATTCTGGTTATAACAACAAGATTACAAGCTAATTCTTGATAGAATAGAAACAATGACAAAATATCCAGATGAGATAATAGATATGAAGGGAGGTGTTGAACAGAAACTAGAAACTAACATCTGGATTATCCCTCATCGCTATGAATTACAAATAGATTCTTTTGTACCCTTATATGGATGCATTGAGTTCACAAACAAGTTCATAACAATAACTGAATCCAATGAAATCTCAAGGAATACAGCATATACAAATTAGAAACTCATGATGTTATTTATCATACCACATCAAATTCCTTTGGATAAGTAAGCATATAGACTCGAGCATCAGCAAGGTTTGATTCCACCTTTTCACTTGCAACTGAACCGTTGAATTTAATGTTTCTCCTGCAAGCTTTAACAGATGCTACACAAAAAGAATAACAATAAAAAAATGCAAAAGAACATACCAATTTCTAACCAATATATTTGTATTCAATAACGTAATCTAGGCAGCATGTGATACTAGTTAAAAGATTTGTGAAACATAATTCACAAATATACACCAATACCAACCATTATCGTTGTCCAGTGCCACAACTTGTCTGATCCCTTGCATTTCACGATCATATCTTATAGCTCTTAACCCTGAAGCTGATAGAGCCTATTCATTCAAAGAAAAGCTTATGTTAACTAACAAGAAAGACAAGACAATCAAGATCCATCTTTCTTTCCCTGCAACAATGGATATATTGTCTACAAAGCACCAGTCACCACTTTCTAAACACAAATTATATATAATTTAGAATAATTAGAAGTGCAAAGCTTCAAGCATTTTGTTCTTAAATATACCAACAATATAAAATATAAATTGTATAAACATATGAAAACATATTGTTCTCAACAAATATACCAACAAAAGCTTCATTTTATCCATCGATTTTATGGTCAGCAATCTGTTCCTCCATCGATTTTATGGTATGAAATCATAAATAAATCAGATTTTATGGTATCCATCGATTTTAGGGTCTGAAAATCAGAAAGAAGAAACAATCTTAAACATAAAAAAGACCCTGAAATCGATTTTAGGGTATAACAGGAACCGATTTGAGGGTGTAAGAGGAATCGATTTTTTTAAAAGGCCCTAAAATCGATTTCAGAGGGAGTAATCGATGTAGATGGCAACAAATTAATCGATTTCAGTCTTGGTTTAGAGTAAGTAATTGAAACAGCCATGGTTTAGAGTAAGTAATCGATTTCAGAAACAGCCATGGATTTTTACAACGAAATCGATTTCAGAGAGAAAGCGAGAAGAATGTTACCTATCTTGATTTTCAGATGGAGGTATAGATCAATTGGCCTAAGAAGATTTGTGGGCTGCCAAATCATTTTCAAATCAGAAAATGTACAGGGAAACCCAAGAACACCAAACAGAAACCGAACAGATGTTAAGTTGAACTTCAAACAGATATCGAACATGAAACGAATAGAGAAACATAGCAGATTCTATTTGTGAGGGATTGGATTCGTGAGAGTACCGGGAGAACGTGGCAGGTTCCATTCCTGTAGGAGAGTGGCCTGAGAAAGGGGCATAAGAGAAGAGGGCAATATTACAATTCCAATAATCTTCCATATCATAGAAACAGGAAAAAGTATTAGAAAATCTAAAACTAATGCAAGAAGAAGTTCCAATACATAAACAGTTTGATAAATTGGGCGAAGGGGAAGCAATGCATAACTTGTGCATCCAAATACGAATTGTACGAAAAACACCAAACTACATATCACTGTACCAACATGAACTAACTAAATATATATATATGCAGAGAGAAGAAACTTGGTTACCTACCAGTAGGGGTGCTCAAAAAACCGACCAACCCGGGAAAAAAATCAACCCGAGGTAACCCGACGAATAATCGATACAAAATTAGGACAACCCGAAACTATTGAGTTGATATTGGGTTAGCCTCAAAGTAACCCGACCAACCCGATAAACGTTTTAGCGACTTCTCTAAAATTATTTATATTTCTCTTTAATACGTATAAGTTACCAAAAACAACTTGACAATAATGAGAAATGGAACTCATAAAAGGACATTATTGGAAAGTTATAGGTAATACCTAAATATTTGATGAACACATATATTTTTTTTGAATGATGGATTGTATTTCAAAGAAAAAATTCCTTCTTTTTATGTTTTCAATGTTGTTTTTACTTTGTTTAAACACAACCCGATCAACCCGACCAAACTGACCAACCCGAACGGGTTGGGTTGGGTTGAAAATTCTCAAACCGCCAACATTGGGTTGGATTGTTGAAACGCCTTCAACCCGATCAACCCAATCCGTGAGCACCCCTACCTACCAGCATAGCAAAGCCATTGTGTGCTTCGACCCACTGAAACCCAATCTCCCGACTGTTGCCTGCAAATGCTTATACCATCCTAGATTAGAAACAAAAATGTCATAAAATGTTGGAGAGTCAAGACATACAACTAAAAGCACAGAAAATAGAGAAAATAAAGAATATACAAATGACTTTGTGATCATCAATGGTGGCAAAGTTGACGATTGCATAAACATCTTCATACATGTTTAATCGCAATTATTTGTAAAAACCCATCTTTTTTGTAACCCAAATTCCATTACTTAGAGCAGGGAGATACAAAATTCTGAATTTTGAGATTATAAAATGGGTGAATGAAGGGTCAACCAGACTCAAGGTCGTGTAAGGGTTTGCATAAACAAATGGAATTAAGCAACCGACAAATGCAAAATCAAATCATCAAAACTCAAGATCCCTAACTAACCCAACTTCTATCTCTTTCTCTCTAGATAGATCTATTGTGAATCGAGAGATGTGGTAAACGAGAAAGAGGGGGGAAGGTGTAACCACATAGAAGAAGGCTTCCAGGTGAAAACCTTTTGAGGGCATCGATCGTTTGAAGGGTTTTTTTTAGAACGACAACGATGGAACAAGGAGAAATTGGAAGCAAGGAACAATTGGAAGCGTGAATCATATTTTGAAAGTTTTGAAATCTTGGGAGTGTGAATAGGCGGGATAAAGCAACCTTGAACAATACAGATGAACAGATTGAAGTTTGAAGTAGCAGGTAGCATGAATAGGGATGAAAGAACTATTGACCAGAGAAATTGAAACTTTGAAGCCACCTAAACCGGTTATGGTGCAGAGGTGAAATATGAAATAGGGAAGAAGTACGGTCTGAATTCTAAAAGCAATCTTTTAGGAGCGGGAATAGCTTTGGGACTCAAAATTGTCTTCACGTGAGATTTTAAAATTTATGCATTAAAAAACAGTAGATGTCTTGAAAATGGGGGGAATTTGAATTTTATTAAAATTTTGTGATTTATTTTTTTAGTTTTTTTATTAATTATTACTTTATTAAATTAATTTCTAATTAATAATTTAAAAAATAATTAAATAATCTTTAAATATAAATCATAACAGTTTATTTATTAAATCACTTTCTAATTAATTAATAATTATTAATTATCAAACAAACTTTAATTATAATCATAGTTAGCAATAGATTAGCGAAAGATTGATCATAAACACCATTCCTCACTAATCCGTCGCTAATTAGCGAGGGATTAGTTTTTTTTTTCTTATTTTCTCATTTGTATGTGTTATCTGTACATATGTGTATATGTATGTACTATATATTTACATATACACTTGCATATAAACATATATACAATGCATATACATAATATATAATTAGCGGCGTATATCACGTGTCTCTCGCTAATCCCTTGCTAGGATTGGGTTTTTTTTTTCATTTGTATTTGTTAATTACATGTACACGTGTGTATAATGGTTCAGATCCACTTCTCACGCTAGTACATAACACATAAAAATGAGAAAACAAGAAGAAGAAAAAATCAATCCCTCGCTAATCCCTCACTAATTAACAAGGGATTAGTGAGGAATTGATAATTTCTTATTTTCTTATTTGTATATGTTATGTGTACACATGTGTATGTGTATATGTTACATGGTTGGGTTACAGTAAGAAGTTGAGTTAATGATGAGAAGCGTGAGAATTGGTTATCAACCGTTGGATGAGAAATGAACGCACATTAGGATAAGATGCACCAAATCAATTTCTTTCTAACCCGTAATTCATGGGAGTGTTTGATATATATATATATACCCTATATATATATATATATGTGTGTGTGTGTGTGTGTATGTGTATACATGATGTGTATGTGTGTTGGTAGCTAACTGCGAGTGGATCAACATATGTATGTGTATATGTGTTGTATATATGTTAACTTATTACAATGGTAAGTTATTACATATTTGTATGCAAGTATGTACTAGTACATTCACACACACACACACACATATATATATATATATATATAGAGGAAGGATCATGCGAGAAGTTAAACATTTTGCGAGAATGCGAAAAGTGTGATATCATATATGATTACATGGCCTGTAGGTGTGTTTAATCATATATGATTAAACGTCTATGTATTGCCAATATAACATGTGTTTAATCATATATGATTAAACACTTCTCGCCTTTTCGCAAAATGTTTAGCTTCTCATTTGAACATGTCCCTATACATATATGCACATATATATATATATATATATAATATGTGGCAACCAAACAACACATAAATATTGTCTATACATTCACATATACACATGCATATAAATCTATATACAACACATATACAATATAATATATACATAGATTCAATTGTCGTTATCAACCAACAGACACATCATGTATACAAATATAGAACAAGGAGTGAAGGATACACAAAACACATACACAACTATACATATATCATTTAAATGTCTACATATAACCCATACAAATGAAAAAACATGAAAAGAAAAAAACCAATCCTTCGTTAATCCCTCACTAATTAGCGACAGATTAGCGACGGATGCCAGTGTCCCTCGTTAATCCCTCGCTAATTAGTGAGGAATTAGCGACAGAATGAGTTTGTGGTCAATCCCTCGCTAATCCGTCGCTAATTAGTGAGGACTTAGCGAAGGATTGTGTTTGTGGTCAATCCCTCGCTAATCCCTTACTAATTTAGCGAGGGATTAGTGAGGGATTTGTAATGACCTCAACCAAAGTAATAAATAGAAGTTGGGGGTGAATTGTTAAAAACTTAGTGAGAGGAAGGACCAAGTTGCAATTATGGAAATAAGGGTTAAGTCTTGTGCCCTAACTCATTTGGGCATTTTTTTGGTGTTGGCGACTGAGAGCATCAAGAGCTTGGGAGAAGAAGAGGATTCCTAAAGAAATTGAGAAGGAAGAAAACTCTAAGCAATTCCTTTGCAATCAGTCAAGGTAAACTATGTTTTCCCTCCTTGATGTTTATCTTTATTGAGATTTGGGTTTGGATTAATGGAACCTAGATTAATGTTGCCCCCATTGACTTCATCTTTAGAGAGTTGGAAGATCCTTCTCTTTTTGGGGATTAATAGGACTCTGTGGGATTAATGCTTCTTTCTATCGATTTATGTGATCCTTGGTTAATGTTTGTGGTTCGTTTCCTGTGAGAAGGGAGCTGATGGGTGGAAGGGAGAAAAACCCTTCAAGAAAGGGGAATCGCCCCGGCCTCTGTGGAGGTCGTCCTTAGACGTGGGCGGAGTGTCAACCGGGAATCCATCCTCCGGGCGACCCGGGAAATCTCTTGCGTGAGTCCCGAACCCGGGTGACCCCGGGCAAGCATCGACAATGAGTCGGGTGACCCCGGGGAGGTTTACTGTAATATCCCTTAGTTTAAAAAAAAATTGACCATAAATATGTGATTAAGTTTGTAAACCATGTGAAACTAGATGGACTAAGGTTGTCAATAGGAAAAAGAAAACTTCAGATATTTGGATAACCATCTATGTAATCTCGTATTTTTGCCTAACCTATGATTTCTTCAAAATAAAATATTTAGTTCAGCAAAAGGAGAAAAGAAAAAAAAAATGCGGCTGAAATCTTTAGGGTTTTAAGCATCCATCGTTAGGGTTTAAAATTGGTTTCGTATTAAAAGTTTTGATCGTGATATTAAAGAGTTGTTGAAGGAATTTGATGGAGTTGTCATTAGCACTTTCTAGATATTTAAAGGTACGGATTCCTTATTCTTCCCTCATTAACCTGCGTTTATTGAATCGTTATATATGTGTGGACGGATTCGTTATATTTTCTCCCGTTGTGTTTATTAGATCGGTTATTTATGCATATGAATATACCAATTCCAATTCTATTTAATTGATTTGTTGAATCCGTACGGTCTCTTTGTTAGTTCTTTCGAGTCGTGCCGTTCGGTTTGCTAAATAATGTGTTTTTACTTCCACCAAAGTATTTTTGTGTTTTCGTTTGATCAGTTGATTGTTTGATCATGGGTTAGTCGTTCGGAGTTGGGATGAAGGAGATATGAAGGAATGAAGTTTGGTGGCTGAAAATCGGTTTTAAGCTCGTCCAGGGGGTTTCGCGACTTGTGTCGCGACCTTAAGTCGCGGCATAAGTCGCCCGCTTTCCCTGATTTTCTTCTCGTTCACTGTTTTGGCCATAACTTCTTCGTTATAGCTACGATTTTGCTCCGAAAAGAACCGTTGGACTCGTAATTGAATCATTCATCCATCTAGACTATAAAATCCAGGATTCAAGTCCAAAATATTTTATCTTATTTTTCCCTAATATATCGGTTTCGGTAATAACTCGAAATGATACATTTCGAAAATCGGGGTGTTACAGTTGTGTATTATATTGCCTTTCTGCAAACCCTGAATTTTAGATGTTGTTTCAGACCGTTTGACGTTGATAATTATTAAAGTTGGTATTGCTTTATATCGTGAGTTTGGGTTGTTACATATACTGAGAAAAACTTCGTAACTAGACCTTCGATTCACCAATAAGAGGGTTCTAAAACTATAAACCGACTTTCCAAATAATCATAATTACTTTCTTTTTTACAACAAATGAGAAATCATCGTTTATGAGAAAAGCAATATGTTTTTATATTTATTAAGAATATCGAAATAAAATGTATTAAATATAGTTGTTGTTGTTTTTTAATAAAAACAAAATATTTTTATATCTATTAAGAATACTAAAATAAAATGTATTATATATGATTTTTTTTTCTTTTTGTAATGCAAATGTATAGTATAGTTGTTTTTCATTTTACAATTTATTTAACAAACCTAACAACCATAAAAATGGTTGTTATACTTTTGTAAAAAGCAACGAGTAATTTAAATGATACTTTTGTTAGTTCTTTTGAGTCGTGCCGTTCGGTTTGCTAAATAATGTGTTTTTACTTCCACCAAAATATTTTTGTGTTTTCGTTTGATCAGTTGATTGTTTGATCATGGGTTAGTCGTTCGGTTGATCATGTGAATTCTCGGGTGGGTCTTCTTTTGGTTTTTATTTTTCATGCAATAAATCGAGGTTTGCATATGTTAAAAACGTCAAATTCAATTTATAAATCCGCTGAATTTTACTCTGAAAATTTCGTGTTATTTGCAAAAATTATAACAAATCACTCGTTTATCGGATTAAGTCATACGATAAGGTTTTGAAAAGCTGGAGATGTCGTCTACGATTTACTGTCACAGGAGAAAATTGTGATTTTTATGCTAAGGTGTCTAAAATTTGGGTTTTCCAAAACTGGTCTCGTTTTAGACGAGAATAGCGCAACTGTTTTAAAAAAATCGTGAAAAATATATTAAATCCAATCCAATTCATTCTTGATTCCTTGGAATCACAAGACAATTATTTAAAACTTCTTTTTAGATATTGTTTTCTAAAACTTATTGGAATTGTGATAAAATATCGGATTTGTAAACGTGTAAAGTTCTGAAAATAGTACGACATGATTTCGAAAAGTTGTGAGTGTGAAATTCCTAGTCTATGTTCGGATTTGATTTGCCGTACGTTTTGGTTTCAAACTCTTTTGTAAAGGTCCGTACATGAAGTTACGTCAACGGTTTACTAAACTCGTCCCATCTAATTTTCTTTTGATTTGCAAGTCTCTTAGTTTTAGAGTGTTCGAAAATTAAAGCTTTTAAGTGGAGCGGTAAATGTTTTTTTTCGTTCAAATACCATTTTTATTCGTTTTTTAATTAGTATGATTTGATATTCATTTAGTATGATCACATGTGTTGTGACATACTTTTGAAGTTTATACGTTAAGGTGTACCGAGCTACTAACCACCTATGGGGGTACCATAGGCACGTCATTGTGGCACCGATGGCGTGACACCACCCGTGGCGGTGTGATCAGTCCACGGCGTCTCCTTTTGATTTTGTGTGCTCTGATGAGAGCTGGCGTGGTGTGATGGGAGGCGTATGGGTCGGCCCTAGTTTGTAGGGTGGATGACGGTGTAATGCCCAACACCGCATCTCACATTATTTAGTACAGTTGGATGAGAGTGTCCAACGTACGTGCCTATGTGGCTTATGTCTGACACTTGTTGTATCTGTTTATGTGTGACATGAAACTCAAGTGTATGCGTTTATTATTGTTCGAGCTCGTTATGCAATCTTATGATATGATTTTGATTTAAGCTTCTCATATTAGTTTGGTATTTAGTTGGCAATATTTGTTTTGATTTGACAGTTTTGAACTTTGACAAAATTTATGTCTTGATATATGAATTTGGATTTATTCATTTTGTTATGACTTCTGATTAAGCAATTAATTTTGAGTTTTTTTTTTGTCTAATTTCTTTTGGTTTCGTTTTCTTTGTTTTGGGGTATTAAAGTCTGTAGCTGATTTTAGATGTGGAATGATTATACTCAATTTAGCTTTCGTAAACACTCAAAAATTCGAGTCTTGTGTCCAAAATCTACATTTTTATTGTATTCGGTATTGAGTTCGGTTATCCGTTTGTTATCTATTGTATCCGTGCACTGAGCTTTTGGCTCAGCCGCATTTCTTTGTTCGCGGCAGGTATTCGAAGGGAATCTAAAGAGTTTAAGGGATTTAGAGCTTCATCCTATATAAGAAGTTTGTTGGTAAGAAGTTTTAGGTTTTATTAATGTTTTGATGTAAGTATTGGAAGAAAGAAAGTGTATTGTTCGAGACAATTATTATTTTTGATGGTGTTTATTTTTAATTAAGGTTTAATAATGCTCTGTATGCTGTTGTTAGCAGTTTGTGTTAGGTTCAGACGTAACCTCCTTTTCCATCTCGGGAAGGGGGTGTTACAAGAATGGTATCAGAGCTCTAGGTTCTATCTTGTAGAATATCAAATAGTTTGACCTGTGCGTATCGGTAGATTATGAGAAGATATTTGAGTGGTGTAGCGGAAGCGTGGTGGTCAAATTAGTTTGTTATCTTAAATGGCTCCCTAGTGGTACGAGGATTAAGGATTTTTGGATTTGGATTAGCTTATTGGTTGATGAATCTCATGGTCGAAATTGTAATAGGTGTGGTGTGATATTTTATGGCATTTTGTTGAAGTCTTGTGGGTTAAAAATTATGGAGTTTATTTTAATGTTATAGGCAATCTAATTTGGATTAGTTTGCTATGCCAATAGTCTTAGGTGATTGGATTTAAGAATCTTTGAATGAGTGATGTAGTTGTAATTATTGACATCGATTAGCCGTAAGGAAAGTTGCGATTTAGTATATTTAGAACGTAGTAATATTTTTGAAATAGTTTTGTTATCTAAGGAATAAGAAAATTAGTTAGAATGTCTTATTTGTTGAAATATTGGATGACATATTATTGACGGTAGTATGTGGTTTTGAGTAAATTGTTATAAAAAGTTTCTTGGTATTTTTTTTTATGGTCAAGGATGGAACATAGGTTGCAATTTTTGTTCTAATTCAAAGACGTTTAGTCGGGGATATTTTAATGCTCAAATCAAATGCTTCTGAGATATAATTTGATTTATAAGGCGATTTTTGTTGTGCAATTTGGTATCTAGAATTTAGATATATGATATTTATAAAATTGGTGATTTTGGATGGATATTTAGGTACGTCTTATTATTGATAAGAGTTATTTTAGTTGAGATGTTAAATAGGATCTTGAAATAATTTGGGCATTTTATCTCTTACAATAAGATTCAATTGTGACTTGTGAGTATTGATATTTTGAGAATGATGAACTTTGAAAACCAAATTCTATTAAGTAGAGGCGAGTGTTAATAACAAGGGTTATTTATAAAATTTTATTGAAGATTTAGTTGATCGATGCCGTAAAGTAATTTTAGAATCGTTCTCTTATAAGAAATATAATATGTGTGTTCCTAACTCAAAAGACGTGACATAGGAATCGTTTTTGTTATCTTTGTTTCTTTGAATTCCGAGGACGGAATTCATTTAAGGAGGGTAGTTTGTAATATCCCTTAGTTTAAAAAAAAAATTGACCATAAATATGTGATTAAGTTTGTAAACCATGTGAAACTAGATGGACTAAGGTTGTCAATAGGAAAAAGAAAACTTTAGATATTTGGATAACCATCTATGTAATCTCGTATTTTTGCCTAACCTAGGATTTCTTCAAAATAAAATATTTAGTGCAGCAAAAGAAGAAAAGAAAAAAAATGAGGCTGAAATCTTTAGGGTTTTAAGCATCCATCTTTAGGGTTTAAAATTGGTTTCGTATTAGAAGTTTTGATCGTGATATTAAAGAGTTGTTGAAGGAATTTGATGGAGTTGTCATTAGCACTTTCTAGATATTTAAAGGTATGGATTCCTTATTCTTCCCTCATTAACCTGCGTTTATTGAGTCGTTATATATGTGTGGACGGATTCGTTATATTTTCTTCCGTTGTGTTTATTAGATCGGTTATTTATGCATATGAATATACCAATTCCAATTCTATTTAATTGATTTGTTGAATCCGTACGGTCTCTTTGTTAGTTCTTTCGAGTCGTGCCGTTCGGTTTGCTAAATAATGTGTTTTTACTTCCACCAAAGTAGTTTTGTGTTTTCGTTTGATCAGTTGATTGTTTGATCATGGGTTAGTCGTTCGGTTGATCATGTGAATTCTCGGGTGGGTCTTCTTTTGGTTTTTATTTTTCATGCAATAAATCGAGGTTTGCATATGTTAAAAACGTCAAATTCAATTTATAAATCCGCTGAATTTTACTCTGAAAATTTCGTGTTATTTGCAAAAATCATAACAAATCACTCGTTTATCGGATTAAGTCATACGATAAAGTTTTGAAAAGCTGGAGATGTCGTCTACGATTTACTGTCACACGAGAAAACTGTTATTTTTATGCTAAGGTGTCTAAAATTTGGGTTTTCCAAAACTGGTCTCGTTTTAGACGAGAACAGTGCAACTGTTTTAAAAAAAATCGTGAAAAATATTTTTTAAATCCAATCCAATTCATTCTTGATTCCTTGGAATCACAAGACAATTATTTAAAACTTCTTTTTAGATATTGTTTTCTAAAACTTATTGGAATTGTGATAAAATATCGAATTTGTAAACGTGTAAAGTTCTGAAAATAGTACAACATGATTTCGAAAAGTTGTGAGTGTGAAATTCCTAGTCTATGTTCGGATTTGATTTGTCGTACGTTTTGGTTTCAAACTCTTTTGTAAAGGTTCGTACATGAAGTTACGTCAACGGTTTACTAAACTCGTCCCATCTAATTTTCTTTCGATTTGCAAGTCTCTTAGTTTTAGAGTGTTCGAAAATTAAAGCTTTTAAGTGTAGCGGTAAATATTTTTTTTCGTTCAAATACCCTTTTTATTCGTTTTTTAATTAGTATGATTTGATATTCATTTAGTATGATCACATGTGTTGTGACATACTTTTGAAGTTTATACGTTAAGGTGTACCGAGCTACTAACCACCTATGGGGGTACCATAGGCACGTCATTGTGGCACCGATGGCGTGACACCACCCGTGGCAGTGTGATCAGTCCACGGCGTCTCCTTTTGATTTTGTGTGCTCTGATGAGAGCTGGCGTGGTGTGATGGGAGGCGTATGGGTCGGCCCTAGTTTGTAGGGTGGATGACGGTGTAATGCCCAACACCGCATCTCACATTATTTAGTACAGTTGGATGAGAGTGTCCAACGTACGTGCCTATGTGGCTTATGTCTGACACTTGTTATATCTGTTTATGTGTGACATGAAACTCAAGTGTATGCGTTTATTATTGTTCGAGCTCGTTATGCAATCTTATGATATGATTTTGATTTAAGCTTCTCATATTAGTTTGGTATTTAGTTGGCAATATTTGTTTTGATTTGACAGTCTTGAACTTTGACAAAATTTATGTCTTGATATATGAATTTGGATTTATTCATTTTGTTATGACTTTTGATTAAGCAATTAATTTTGAGTTTTTTTTTTTGGTCTAATTTCTTTTGGTTTCTTTTTCTTTGTTTTGGGGTATTAAAGTTTGTAGCTGATTTTAGATGTGGAATGATTATACTCAATTTAGCTTTCGTAAACACTCAAAAAATTGAGTCTTGTGTCCAAAATCTAGATTTTTATTATATTCGGTATTGAGTTCGGTTATCCGTTTGTTATCTATTGTATCCGTGCACTGAGCTTTTGGTTCAACCACATTTCTTTGTTCGCGGCAGATATTCGAAGGGAATCTAAAGAGTTTAAGGGATTCAGAGCTTCATCCTATATAAGAGGTTTGTTGGTAAGAAGTTTTAGGTTTTATTAATGTTTTGATGTAAGTATTGGAAGAAATAAAGTGTATTGTTCGAGACAATTATTATTTTTGATGGTGTTTATTTTTAATTAAGGTTTAATAATGCTCTGTATGCTCTTGTTAGCAGTTTGTGTTTGGTTCAGACGTAACCTCCTTTTCCATCTTGGGAAGGGGGTGTTACATTTACAATCGGGCGACCCTGGGAGACCAATAACCGGGTGAACCCGGGAGGTCATCGACCGGGTGATCCCGGGAAATCATTAATCGGGCCGAGGGCCGGGAGTTCAATGTTAAAGTGTGTTAAACCCAGAATTCAAGTTCTAAACATACAAACAATCAAGATGAGAATAAAACGAAATCATATGTCATTGATTCTACAATTTACAGATTACAATCTCACTTTCTCTCTCTACTTGCTTTCTCTCTCTCTCTTTCTCTAGAATGATATTCTATACATCTCTTCCCTAATCTGCTCACACGCTTACTTATTGATTGTTACACAAAGATTACAAGGCAAGGACTATTTATACTAACAACAATAACAAGGAAACAAAATACAATACATTGATTTTGACTTTATTACAAAAGACTTTGACTTTGATGCTTGAGAGTTTGACTTTGAGCTTTGACTTGCTTGAACTTTTATCTTCATACTTTATGATCTTAAATCCAACAAATATGTGCTCTAACATTCTCCCCCTTTGGATCAAGATCATCTCTAAAAAGATATTGCAATTCAATCTTCTCTATTAAGCTCAATTTGAATCTTCTCCCCCTTTGTAGTAAAAATAATCTTCTCAATCAATCAACATTCTCCCCTATTCATATGAAAAATTAACATTCTCCCCTTTCTTTAATAAACACATTATCTTCAAAAACTTTCAGCATTCTTCCTCAAAATCTGATCTTCAAGAATAATAACATTCTCTCCCAAGGTTATAAACAAACCTCTTTCAGACATAGCTCTGATTGCTTTAGCAAACTATCTCCAAAGAAAATTACAGTAAACTTCAGCACATCTTCAGAAAACTTTGAACTTGCTATTTTGACCTTTCAATCTTTGTTCAACTTTGCTGAAATTATCATTAATTCTTCTTTAATCTCCAAACTTTCTCTATCAAAACTTCATTAATTGAATATATCTCCCATGAGTAACATTTCTTTTGACCCAGGTTTAACCGGTAGTCCAAATATGTGTTATGTGGAAGCCTAGAAATCCTAGCCAAGCTTTATTTAGTGCGAAGGTTTTTCCGAGAGAGTTCGTCTTATCTCGGAAGCACTTAAAGGACTTACCTTTATTCATTTTTACGCCATAGGGAATCGTTACCGGTTTCGGTCGTGAGCTAGAGGAGTTAAGCGGGAAGGACCAGGTGAGTTTTCTAACCAGAGACTTCCTCTTGTTTATGCTACTGTACGCATGAGAAATTTATTAAATTACCGTTGGTATTTCTGCTACTATTATGCATGCGATATTTAATTAAACAAGAGTCTTTCTAACTGAAAGTGTGGTAATTTGTGTTTTAATATTAAACGCATGAAATGTTATGAGACCATATACTTATCTGATGTATGAACCGCATGCTTTGCTATGTGTAAGAGTTGAATGATTGTATGCATACATTTGGGTGTGAGTGGGTAACGGCTAAGTCGGAGGGTGTGTTCCGGCAGTACTCACGTCGGAGGGGTGTCCCGCTTGTGCCATGGAGAGGGTGTTCCGCCAGTGCTCACGTCGGGGGGGGGTCCTTTTATGCCATGGAGGGTGTATTCCAGTTAAGGCAGCGTGAGACTGACGCGGTGTGTTGCAGTTAAGGCAGCATGAAACTGACACGTGATCACGAGTGGCGTGACTTCAGTGTGTTGATTACGTACGTGGGTTGCGAGTAAAAGTTTAAATGTTTTTAAAGTGGAAAATTGTTTATAAACACCATCAAATTGTTTTAAACATTGTTGTTGATGCGAATGTTATTATTAGAGGGAACTCACTAGACCTCATGGTTTAACCCTTGTCCTTTCAAAACTAAAAACCTTTTCAGGTAGACGCGGAATAGGAGGATCCGGTAAAGCCTAAGAGAAGGTGTGAGCGGTGCCGATTCTAGAAGACTTCCTGACAATTAGTTGTTTTAAATTCTCAGTTGTGTAATAGGTCGCCTTACTGTAAACCTTGAAATCTTATTGTAGACTTGGGGCCGTTTTGGCATGGATTTATATTATCCGGTTATGTTTAATTGTTGGAAGTTTTGGGTTGTTACAGGATTGACCACAAACACAATCCCTCGTTAATCCCTCACTAATTAGCGGGGGATTAGCGAGGGATTGACCACAAACTCATTCCGTCGCTAATCCCTCACTAATTAGCGATGGATTAGCGAGGGATTGGCTTTGTGGTCAATCTCTCGTTAATCCCTCGCTAATAGTGAGGATTAGCGAGGGATTGGTTTTGTGGTCAATCCCTCGCTAATTAGCGAGGGATTTTTTTTCCTCGCTAATACCCAGTTTTCTTGTAGTGATAGTTTAAATTAAGAAAAACATAAGAAAACTCAATGGCACAATACATAAACTAGTTAGAGCATTTTTAATGGAATTTTTTATAAGAAACTCGTTTTTCCCCTTTTTTCTTGTCACATCATTTTCACTCATAAAATTGAGAACCTATATAAAACTCTATAATAGTAGTTTTTAAAGCATCTACAACCCACCATTATCTATACTAAATTATAAAGCACGGATAAAAAAACTCTCAAAAACTGTTTCTAAAGCATAATGTACCGTTATTTAATGTTAATTACTTAAAATATTTTAAAAACAATCATTAAAACTTTATAATACTATATTTAATATTATTTATTAATTTTCAATCGTTGTCTCTAACCACTTTAACTCCCCTAAAATCACTTCCCAATTTAATCCCCTAAAATCACTCTCCTGCATAATTAAATAAATGATAAAAATCAAATTTTAAATATATAAAATCTAAAATATAATTGAGGAAATCTAACAGAATATTTAATGTTTATTTTAAAAAAAGATTATATTATTAAATCTAAAATAAATTACATTATTATTAAACTTCTATACTATATTATAAAGCACGTATAAAAAACTATTAAAAACAATTGATAAAGGTTAATGTACTGTTATTTAATGTTAATTATTTAAAATCTCTTAAAGACAACCATTAAAGTTTTATATATTACATTTAATGTTATTTATTAACTTTCAATCGTTATCTCTAACTACTTTAAATCCCCTAAAATCACTCCCCATTTTAACCCCCTGCATAATTAAATAAAGGATAAAAATCAAATTTTAAATATAAAAAATCTAATAGAATATTTAATGTTTATTTAAAAAAAACATTATATTATTAAATCTAAAATAAATTACATTATTATTAAACTCTAATACTATATTATAAAGCACATATAAAAAACAATTGTTAAAGGTTAATGTACCGTTATTTAATGTTAATTACTTAAAATCTCTTAAAAACAATCATTAAAGTTTTATGTATTACATTTAATGTTATTTATTAACTTTCAATCCTTATCTTTAACCATTTTAACTCCCTACAATTACTCTCCACTTTAATCCCCTAAAATCACTTCCTGCATGATTAAATACAAGATAAAAATCAAACTTTAAATATAAAAAATCTAAAATATAATTAAGAAAATATAACAGAATATTTAATGTTTATTTAAAAAAACATTATATTATTAAATCTAAAATAATGAAAGTTAATAAACAGCATTATATTATTAAGCCTAAAATAAACAAATTTATAAAAAAAATCATTATCACTCTCTCAAAACCATCCAAAATCATACCGAAAATCGACAAAAAATAAAATAAAACATTAAAATCATGATGTATCTCGCTGGATTGCGCGGGTACGATTCTAATAACACTAAAAATCAGCTTAAATAGGGACATTTTCTTTTTCAATCCACCACTATAACACTAAAAAATATAGAGGTCGTCAAATTTGGCCTCTGGTCTATATTTAGAGGTCAAAATATTGGTCTCTATTTTTTAAATATTGATTATATATATATATGTGGGAAAATGACATCAAAATGGAACCAACTTTCACCTAATTCCTATTTTGGGGAATCAACTTTCAAAATATCATTTAAGGGTTTAGATCAAACTTTTTGTTTATTTAAAGGTCTGGTTAACTTGTTGACATGCTAATGATGACATCACCTATTTTTTTTGCCAACTAAGATCCCACATCATAATTATGATTAAAAATATAAATCTAAATTGATGATATGACATATAACTCTTTTTATTTAAAAGCTAAAATTCCACATCATATTATAAAATAAAAAATAATTCAAAATAATTATCTACATTTTGTTTTTTATTTTAATATCTCGTATTTATTTCAATTAAAACTAATTCAATAAAAAAAATAATGCAATAAAATTTGTTTTTATTCCACATCTTGTTTTTCAAACAAATTCAAATGTTAAAGGAAAGATTATTTCAAAAATTAAACTAAAATTTGTGTTTCTTATTAATGCAATACAAAAAATCAACTTTGAAAAATATCAATTAAAGATTTTTATATCCAATTAGCCATACAATTTCAAAATTTGAATCAACATTGCAATCATGATTGATAGCTAAATTCTTCATATTTCTTTTTAAAATTGATCTGCTACAAATTGTTTATATCAAAAAATAAATGATACATAAATATTAAAGCTTTAAAAAAATTATGACAACATGAGTGGAATATGCAAAAGCCAAATGTATTGAAATAAGCAAAGACTGGAATATCCAAAAGCCAATTAAATTGAAATATGCAAAAATGAGGTAATACATGAGAACATGAGTGGAAAATATATGTCAGAAGATAGAATATTACATATTGTGCCGCAGAGAATGAGAATATGAGATACAATTGCGCTTTGAAGATTGTGAACGACGCTGCTGATTAACAGGTGGAGAGGGTGCTGCAGCGCCAGTCGGCGCTGGACTCTGGAGAGGGCGCTGTTGGAGGCCTGAGCGACGGCAGCTGGACGGATGCAGATGGCCGGAGCGACGGCTAGCTAGGGTTGCAATCACGATTGAGGAAGCGTCTATTCGTTTTTCAATCTTGAGTTGTAATTTGTAAATTTTTTAATTTCTGTAATAATAATGATATGGCAAAATAATATACACCTAATATTTTTATTAAATTATTATTTAATATGTCATATTAAATTACCGGTTACCTGCTGAACAGGTTAACCAGACCTTTAAATAAATAAAAAGTTTGATTTAAACCTTAAATGATAATTTTAAAAGTTGGTTCCCTAAAATAGAAATTAGGTGAAAGTTGGTTTCATTTTGATGCAATTTTTCCTATATATATATATATATATATATATATATATATATAATATTTAATATATTAAATGATATTTTGTATTAAGTTTATACCTTAATTATTTTCTTTTTCAAAATTATAAATTATGTTTTATGTAATGCTTATCAGTTAAAAAATTGTCATTTTATTTTTAATGACATTGTTCATCAAATAAATTATTGTAAAATTCAAATGGTCATTGACTATAATTGGTTATAAAAATTAATTACATTTTATAATTATTATGTTTTAATAAAATACCATTCGTTTCAAAAAAAAATACCATAATAAATATATTATTTTATTACTATAATAATATTAAATATGTTTTTTAGTGTTTTTTTGACTGTATGGTTGCATGGAGTTGGATTTTTTTAATGTTCAATATACCCACCATGGAGTTTTTTTGTATGGTTGCATGGAGTTTTTTTAATGTTCAATATACCCCTAATAATATTAAGTATGTTTTTTTGTGGTTGAGTTTAAGATGGTTTTATAAGAACCTTTGTTGTGGGTCCTATTTATTTTCGCAAAATCAATAATTATTATTTTTGTACAGTCCCAATGTGTGTATGTGTGTGTGTATATATATATATATTGTAATAATCGGGTTCAAGTATGAACTAGTAGAGTTTGGGTAATTAATCGATTAAATATCAAAGTTGGAGGGGCTAGATGTAATTTTGTAGTAAAAGGGGTCCAACCCTAGGGATCTCTAGTATTTGGGTGTTGGCGACTTAATAATCAGAGTGAGAGGGAGAGAGCTATGGGGTGATTTTGGAAGAGCAAGAAAGGGAGCAATTTACTTTGGATTTCAAGTCAACAGTGATCCTTATCAAGGTAAGTTCTTAGCTTCTCCTCTTGCTATTTTGTTGTTTAGGGTTAGTTGGATATATCTTCTGTCTAATGAGAAAATTAGGCATCCAAAAATCCATGAATGTCTGTATGCAAGAAATGTTGGGGTTTTGGGGTTTTGTGCATCGATCAATTTCTAAATTAGGGACTTAGAACCCAAGCAATTGTTTTGGCTATCGATCATTAAGGGGGAGTGGGGATCGATTTGTTGGTTGAGTTTCGACTCGGCCTTGGCACTGTTCGATGAAGAGGTGGGGTTCATGTGTCAGGTGACCATGTGCCGAGAGACCCCGGGCGGTCTCACCCCAGGTGTTGAGTCGAGTGACCCCGGGCCACATGAGGCCGAGCGATCTCAGTGTGGGGACCCCAGGCGGTTCCAACCCCAATCGTAAGGAATCCGGGCCTCGGCCCAATGTCGCGATCCAGGTAGTCTAGTGTCCAGATTTCTAATCCTCGAGATCGTTGGGCCGATCTAGTTCCTCATGGGCCGTAAGTGAGAGAGAGGAGACCTAGAGAATAATTTCTTATGCACGAGAGGAATTGGACCTTGCTTCATAAAAGTCTACGTTTGGTCGAAAGTTAGGTTGAGACTTATTAGTTTTTTCCACTTTGTGCAGTAGAGGTCATTTCCAACTTTAAAAATTAATCATGAGGACTTAAGCAAAGGACATCAGGTGAGTTTTTCTAACTAAATGCTTATTGATACTAATGTGATTAAAGTCTTGCGGTAGTTGGTTTTTATAACATGTAATTATTGGTCGGATTATATGTGGGACATTTATTATGACGTGGTTTATAATGTTGTGTGATTAAATGTATACAAGTAATAGTGTGAGCAGTTGTGCTGAAAGTCGGGGGTGTGTTCCGCACTAACTAAAGTCGGGGGCGTGTCCCACGCTAACTAATGTCGGGGGGGGGGGGGGGGTGTCCCGCGTGAACTCATATCGGGGGGGTGTCTCGTTTATGCCAATGGGGGGGGGGGTGTCCGAGTTAAGGCAGTATGAGTCAGACACGCTGTCATCTGCGGGTGACGGTAGTGTATGCCAAAAGTGTGTTTGTAATTGTTGTGTTGTTTATAACTGAATTGGTTGCTGATGTTATAAATCTTTTCCATATTTCTGTCGTTAAACTGTTGTAAGAGGGAACTCACTAAACCATCGGTCTAACCCTCGCTCTTTCAAAACTAAAAACCTTTTTAGGTAAGCGTAAGGTGGGAGGATCGAGCAAGGGTAAGAAGAAAGTGTGTGCTGGAACTGGGTTAGAAGACCTTCGCTTTAGTTTCTAATTCCTTGTATTCTCAGTTGTGTGTATTAGGTCGTCCTTCCGCAAACCTTAAATTTTAGACGTTATAATGTGTTGTTTGGCGTCGTTAATGAATAAAGTTGTTTTGCTTTTTGTCTGGAGTTTGGGTTGTTACAATTGGTATCAGAGCCATAGTTTAAGGGATTTAGGTGATTGGATGGGCCTAAACTTAAACTGTAGAGTAAGGGGACACAACTGAGATTTAGGAATCCCTTAAGGAAGACCTTGATCATCGAGGGTTATGATAACAACAGTGAGTACTCTCATATATGGTAAATTTAAAATAGCACCTAGCCAATGCCATTATGAATTTACAGGTGCATGGGCATATTCGATTTCTATTGTTGAGTTATCTGATGGGTGTAGTTTTGGGTAGAGATTCCAATCTTGAAATGATAATGTTGGTATGGCGTGTTCTGCGAATTCGCTTATGGTTTTAAGGTTATTACCGTTGAGAATGAGTTTTGTGCGAGATGTAGATGTTTCGCCTTGGGGAAAAACCTCTTGAGTCCAAAAGGAAAAGGATGACGATTGATGGTGAGCTTTTCGCTTCAGGGGAGTCTCCAGTTTGGTAGTTTGATGTGTTGGTAAGTGGTATTCAAGGGAGTGTTAACCCAAGAATCGAAGGACATAAATGAGGTTTTGAATCTGTAGTTAATTGAAGGGTGGATGAGAGACAATATCAGTGTTAACTGGTATAATGGAGTGAGGATCCGATGGAAATGAGCTATTGTGGGTAAGTTGGTTTGACGCACGACTTACGAATTATTAGTCGCGATGGTATATGGTAATCGGAAATTCAAGGATGTTGGGAGGCATTGATGTCGGAGGTTGTGGCATAGGAGAGGATCCCGGCTGGTTGGTCGGAAGTAAGGAGTCTGGGATAAATTATAGTGAGTGTAAACAGTTGACCCTGTTAGAGTAAATAGCCTTCAAGGTCAATGAGTCCAATGCATTGTGTTTCAAACGAATTGTTGGAGTCTTTCATATCATTTATATAAGATATTTTGGCGTGTGTGTGTCGTACGAGGTTTTCGTTTTGAAAACGTGTCGACACATGCAAATGTGTGTTTGTCTGGGTTGAAAATACAAACTTATGGCGTTGGGTGATAAATTTCGATTTTGATGTGGAATAATTATTTTATATCTCTTTGTAAATGAGTTAACTTTTGTTGTGAAAATCATAACAACGTTTGATCGCATGATATTTTATAAGTGAATTTAGTACATACATGTGTTGTCATATCAATGAGGGTGAGAGTCGTCTGACTCGCTCAGTGTAAGCAATTTTGTAGTATTTCAATAAATTGTGTGGGTAAGATTCATCGAAACAAAATTCATTTATGCCAACACCGATATTGGGGTGTGGTGAGGAGTATTTTGTCGTGGAGTTGAGGTTGAACGATTTTTGAAATAGTTGTGCATGGCTAAGTCGGTGTTGTGTCGTGTACACTCAAGCTTGTTTCATAATGTAGTATCTTCTAAAATTTTCAAATGCGTCAAAAGTTTAAACTTTTGGTGTGTCATGCATGAAGGCTATGGACTCTCTAGGTTGTGGGAAAGGTTGCAATTAAGAATGAGGAAAATTTTGAGAGTGGAAGCAGGACACTCGATCAGAGGGTGGTTGACTCTTAGCTTTGGTGTTCTTGTTAAGGAAAGGTGATAAACAACTGGAGTGGTTATAGGAGGTCTTGATCTTTGACGTTAAGGATGTTTGTAGTATAATGACTTAATCGCCTGTTCGGTGATTTGAGATGTGGATGGCGACAGATGGTTGTACCATGGGGTGGAATTTGAAGTCGTAAAGATACTCTTTATATTAGTAAGTTGTTGCATGGGAAGAGGTAGGTTCCAATGAGGATCCTTGTTGGTCGGAGACATGGTTGAAGTATCACCATGTCGACTGTTGATGATGAAGCCAACGACCATCTTCAAGGTTAATGGCGGGACGCTGAAAATGAAGGAGTATCTATGGATGGTTTCGTTGAGTTGTCATGAGAGAGAAAAGATTTATTCGGAAAAAGGTGTGTACCTGGCGTGATGTTGGACCACCTTGTGTGAGTATTACAAAAAAATAGAAGACTGCTAGTTCGGTTAGGTGTTTTTGATGAGGTTTTGTGGGTTGTGTAGGAGTGAAGTTATATCGCCTAACTGGAGGGGTTGCGCTTCGATCATTTAGGTCCGTGGGGTACTACGCTTAGTCTTTCAGGATTGCCGGAATTCATTTATGGTAGGTCGCGACGAAGTCGGCGAGGAGCGATATCTTGTTAGGTGGTTGGGAGGATCATAATTTTGCGTTTTATCCAGACTCGAGAAAGACAAGGTCGCGAAATGCATTGATTTCAGATACTGTGTTATGATCCGTGAGAATGGATGATATCGGTATGTGTGCAAAGCGGTCGCGGAGATTTTGGGTTGTACTATGAGGAGGTAGTAGGGGATAGTTGTATATGTGAGTTGGGAATATTTTTTTACGCCATAAGTAGGCGTGCAAGTCATTAAGATGGTAAGGGGCTTCTTTGAGGATAGGTAGTAGGCCGGTGTCATTGTTATAGGATGAGCCTCTTTGTCCGGTGATTTTCGGGGGAATGTTTTGAAAGTGGCAAGTATGTGGATGGGATGTGTGGATAATGGTTGGTATCGGGGTATTACTAAGTTGAGGATAATTTGTGAATGCCAATTGACGGCTATCTAAGAGAGGAACCATGTATTATGGGTTGCGACGAGTTTTGGGGCAGGTTTATCTTATACCTCTAGATTGTTGATGGAAGTATCGAACTGCTTAGTTCGAAAGGTTGTGTAGTAGATAGAAAATTTGTGAGCATGTCGAAGTTTTTCCTTGAGGTGTGAAGGGATTCTATCAGATTGGACAAGCTTGTTTGGAGAGTGATAATTGTGCGATGCTTTCGAGTAGTGAGTAATGTTTTGGAAGAGCTCGACTGGTCACCTCGCACAAGAATTGTGGGTAATAGGTTGATTAAGTATAGTAATGTAAATGTGTTTTCGACACAATTGGGAGTCATTGAGGAATAGGGTAAGCAATGTTGGGTGAGCAGGGTTTCATGCATCGGGAAAAGTGTAAAGTTGTTATGTCGGAAAAACGGGTAATCTGAGAGTAAGAAGTTTGGTAAGTGGTTAAAAATGTGGAATTATGTTTTTTTGGATTTTTGCCGTTAGTTGGTTTATGAACCCTTAGCGTGAGGGTGAGAAAGTGAATCTGTTGTGCGTTGTGGTTTGTGTGTTGCTTAATCTAAAATCGTGCGGCCGGCCTAAATCTTGCATCGTTAATCAGTGAGTTGGTCTTTAGTAGTGAGTTTGAAGTCTTCTAAAAGGAAGGGAAGAGGTGATTGGAGGTAGTGCTCAGAAGGAAAGACCATAGCGTCAGACTTGGTGTGGCATGGAAAAGATTCCAAGTAAGTCGGTCGTCCAATGTTAAAATACTTGGAATAGTTTGTGTAAGTATGGTTACTCTGTGGGGAACGAGTGAAGTTTGGTTTTATTACACATATGGTTGGGCGGAGGTGGATTCAATGAGAAATTGAAGGATGCGTTACATCTTTCGGTCAGTTGAAGCCGGTGGAGTACGAAGGTTTTGAATTGTGGAAACTTCCTTCCATTATGTAGGAATTGGAGTGATGATGTTAGGGCGATGTATGTTTAGCATGTAGGAATTTGGTGATACCGATGAGTTGTGATCATGGTAGTTCAAGAAAGAATGTGCTTCTGCGTTAGACGTATGGCGTATTAAGAGAGGTCAGTTCAGATTACCGGATGAAGAAACTTTTGGTTGTAAGTCTTGTGATAGCATGACTGCTTATATGTTTAATGGCAAGTTGAGGGGTTATTAATCTAGTTAGGAATGTTGGCTATCAAAGGAGTTGACTCAAACAAAATCACTTCTTAAGAAGTGAATAATATATAAAAACCTTAGTGTGGTGTGTTAAAACCGGTATCTCAAGTGTGTGAGCGAAGCAGAAAATATCTGGTTTGGTTGTTTGGAGACGCTACAAGTATGTTAGACAAATCCGTTCTCACACAAGAAGGTTGGGATTGATCGGGGGTGAATCCGATGGGTATGTTTCAGTCATGGATTTGATCAGAAAGGATTGGTCAGTTAAATGGATCTAAGTGGCTAGATTAAAAGTATGAGGCATAAGTCCCAGGTGGGGACGAGGTAAGGTTACCAGTCTCGTTTCGGAAGGGGGTGATTCATTTCGGGAGGAAAGGGAAGTTAAGAACAAGGTTTGTTGGGGCCATTCGTTATCATCAAGCGAAGTGGAGAAGTAACCTATAAACCAGAACTACCCGAAGATCTGTATGGGATCCACCCCACTTTATATGTGTCGAATCTGAAGAAGTGTTTGACGGAAACTGACGTGTAGTGTTGTTGAATGTTTTTCTCATTCGTGAAAAGCTAAGTGTCATAGAGGAGCCGATGGCCATCGTGGATCACCAAGTTAAGAAGCTAAGATCTAAAGAAATTCGGTTGGTGAAAGTGCAAAGGAGATCTCAGTACCCAAGTTTGTGCAGCGAAGGAATTCCGAGGACAGAATTCTTGTGAGGGGAGGGTATTGTAATAACCGGGTTCAAGTATGAACTAGTAGAGTTTAGGTAATTAATCGATTAAATATCAAATTTGGAGGGGCTAGTTGTAATTTTGTAGTAAAAGGGGTCCAACCCTAGGGATCTCTAGTATTTGGGTGTTGGCGGCTAAACTATCAGAGTGAGAGGGAGAGAGAGCTTTGGGCGATTTTGGAAGAGCAAGAAAGGGAGCAATTTACTTTGGATTTCAACTCTACATTGATCCTTATCAAGGTAAGTTCTTAGCTTCTCCTCTTGCTATTTTGTTGTTTGGGGTTAGTTGGATATATCTTCTGTGTAATGAGAAAATTAGGCATCCAAAAATCCATGAATGTCTATATGCAAGAAATGTTGGGGTTTTGGGGTCTTGCGCATCGATCGATTTCTAAATTAGGGACTTAGAACCCAAGAAATTGTTTTGGCTATCGATTAGCGACCACGTGTCGGGCGACCCCGGGCAGTCTCACCCCGGGTGTTGAGTCGAGTGACCCCGGGCCACATAAGGTCGGGCGATCTCAATGTGGGGACCCCGGGCGGTTCCAACCCCGGTCGTAAGGAATCTGAGCCTCGGTCCAATGTCGCAATCCAGGCAGTCTAGTGTCTAGATTTCTAATCCTCGAGATCGTTGGGTCGATCTAGTTCCTCATGGGCCGTAAGTGAGAGAGAGGAAACCTTGAGAATAATTTCTTATGCACGAGAGGAAAATTAGACCTTGCTTCATAAAAGTCTACGTTTGGTCGAAAGTTAGGTTGAGACTTATCAGTTTTTACCACTTTGTGCAGTAGAGGTCATTTCCAGCTTTAAAAATTAATCATGAGGACTTAAGCAAAGGACATCAGGTGAGTTTTTCTAACTAAATGCTTATTGATGCTAATGTGATTAAAGTCTTGCAGTAGTTGGTTTTTATAACATGTAATTATTGGTCGGATTATATGTGGGACATTTATTATGACGTGGTTTATAATGTTGTGTGATTAAATGTATACAAGCAATAGTGTGAGCAGTTGGGCTGAAAGTTGGGGGTGTGTCCCGCGCTAACTAAAGTCGGGGGTGTGTCCCGCGCTAACTAATGTCAGGGGGTGTGTCCCGCGCTAACTATCGTCAGGGGGTGTGTCCCGCGTGAATTCATATCGGGGGGGGGGGTGTCCCGTTTATGCCAATGGGGGGGGGGTCCCAGTTAAGCCAGTATGAGTTAGACACGTTGTCATCTACGGGTTATGGTAGTGTATGCCAGAAACATGTTTGTAATTGTTGTGTTGTTTATAACTGAATTGGTTGCTGATGTTATAAATCTTTTCCATATTTCTGTCGTTAAACTGTTGTAAGAGGGAACTCACTAAACCATCGGTCTAACACCTTTCAAAACTAAAAACCTTTTTAGGTAAGCGTAAGGTTGGAGGATCGAGCAAGGGTAAGAAGAAAGTGTGTGCTAGAACTGGGTTAGTAGACCTTCGCTTTAGTTTCTAATTCCTTGTATTCTCAGTTGTGTGTATTAGGTCGTCCTTCCGCAAACCTTAAATTTTAGACGTTGTAATGTGCTGTTTGGCGTCGTTAATGAATAAAGTTGTTTTGTTTTTTGTCTGGAGTTTGGGTTATTACATATACATATATATATATATATAAATATATATGTATATGTATATATAAACTAATAGAATAGCATTTCATACAGTTCAAAGTAAGAACCAAAATTTGTGTACAAGAATTTTAGGATGTGAGAGCATCTCCAACAAATTCTCTAAAATGGAATATTTGAAGATTTTTGTTTAACAAATTCCCTAAGGTGGCGTTTGGTTCGCATAATGTTTTTGGATGGAATGGAATATGTCAAAGGAACTTGCCTTTGAAGGAATTGGAATGGAATGTTGTCAGGTTTGACCACCTGTTTGGTTGACAGAATTGGAATGGAATGTGTTAAAGGAATTGAAGTTTGTCTGTTTGGTTCACAAATTGTAGCTTCAGAATAGAAATGGAATTTTTTCATAAATGACCAAAATACCCTTTTTCATAAACCTCA
The DNA here is from genome assembly GCA_954870635.1 of Arctium minus. NCBI lineage: Eukaryota > Viridiplantae > Streptophyta > Magnoliopsida > Asterales > Asteraceae > Arctium > Arctium minus. The sequence goes on from OX941082.1 coordinate 123,891,453, forward strand.
CAAACTCTGCCAAATAATTAACTTATTTTTCAGGGAATCACATGTTCGATACTTCCCCAGTATTGAGAAAAGCACATAACCCCTGTAAATATTGGTGGTGTTGGTGATTTCAAGTTTATGGATTCTGCAATTTTGGCATCAAATCAAACTTCCATACACAGCCGAGTTCTTTTGAAAATTAATGATGTCAGACTTTAACTTTTGATGCAAAGATCCTTTTCTCAGCAAAACCGTAGATTGACTGAACTTGGAGATGGTTATCCTCAGCAAACCTATTCTTATGGAATTCCTTTACGTATGGTTGAACAATCTCTACTAAATAATCATTCCCCTTATCAACAGATCAATTTCCAGCCATGGTGGAAATGATATCGCAGTTACAGAGCTACTTAGAAACGAGAGACTAGGATTCAATAGATATTATTCAACAGAAACGAGAGACTGATTATGCCATTTGGTATCTCTGTGCTTGTTGGGATTAGAAGGATCGCGTAAAATGAAGCTAATCGATGGTCTAATGGAGAAGACGAGATGGATTTGGTGTAGGCTATAATAAAAGAGTTTAGGGTTTTAGTTTGGGGTAAAGGGTAATTTTGGAATTTTTAAATATCAGATTCCATTTGTAATAACCGGGTTAAAAGCAAAGGAATTAAAAGTTCGGGTAAGAAAATGGAAAAGCCATAATAGAGGGGTCTAGAGTGAAAAGTGGGGAAAAGAGGGATTTAACCCTAGGAAATTAGTGTTGGGTGTTGGCGACCGATAAGTTTGGAAAGGAAGAGAGAGTTCAGCGATCATTCGAAAAGGGAGCAAAAGAAGCTGAGATTTGGTGTTCTTCAATTTCCTAAGGTAAATTCTAATTCTATTCTCCTTATTAGTAAGAGTTTAGCAATTGATTTCAAAATCTTTTAGTGGGTTTTGTACCTATTGTTAGTTTCCTAGAGTTTGAGTTTTATGGGTTTGAGATAATTGGAAGTTGATATTGAGTATCTATGCGATTATTGGGATTCCGTTGAAATCGAGTTCTTGTATCTGAATATTGAATAGTGGGTTGAATGGTTATTAATTTCTGAAATAAACTGATTATGTTGTATTTGTGGAATCCATCCTTCGTTGGTTTTGTTCGTTCGGCGGTCCGGTCCTCGGATTGGGCACCGGTCGACACTGGTGGACATCGATCCGCGGGGGGGGGGGGGGGGGGGGGGGGGTTCAGACCCCGGTCGACCTTAGGCACCGGTCATCGAGGGGGTTAGACCCCGGTCTTGCACACCGGTTGCGGGAGGGGGGGTAGACCCCGCTCACACAGCCATACCGGTCGACCATCAGATCCGGTCCCGGGTTATGCTTGGGTCGAAGCCCAATTTTGAATTTAAGAATTATTTAGCATTTGGGCTTTGTTAATTAAGACTGGCCCACTCTCTTTTATTGCAAAGTATCTTGTTCTAGTTGGTTTCTAGTGGGTTAAGTATTTTAGGGAATAGGTGAAGTGGGAATAGCGGTGTTAAGGTCAACCTTGCTAAAATAGAAAGAATCGGGTGTTCACCGGTCAATGTTTCCTTTATAGGTTTCGGACCGAATTATAGGAGTAGACGCGAGATTCGAGCTAAGGACGCCAGGTGAGGTTTTCTGAACTAAACCTTTTTGGTAATGAAAGTGTAAGACCCGGTTTTAAAATAAAACGTATATTTATTCTTACCCGAATTAAACCGTAATTAAAAATGACAATCAAAGATAGTTAAAGGTTAAAATCGTCATTTAACTAAACTTATATTAATTATATATATATATAATATAAAAAAAATACAAAACAAGACAATCCATATCGTCTCCTTCAATCAGTTTTCACCGTCTTTCATTCTCTCTCTATAGAACTCTCCTTCTCTCTAAAATATCTATCAATCCGTTGAAGTAATCGACGAAACAATTACATATTCGGAATCTACGCTTCGAGCCCTTCTTAGAGGTATAAATTTATTGTTATGTCATTTAAGTTGGTAAGTTAGGGTAGTTGAAGTTGGTTGGTAGATTATGATTATATATTGTAAAGTTATAATCATAAACATGTATAAGAATGTTTGTTTTTGTCAAAATTACAAACGGGTAAAGTTTAGAATTAAAACGGTGATATTTGTATCTAGATGTTTAACCGCACACCAAGTGACCGGTGTAATGTCTACGTGAACAAAATCCGTGCTTAAGCTTATAATATAACCATTGAGTTTTAGGTTATGCGATTATTAATAATTGATGGTTTAAATAGGCAATCGAACGGGTTAAAGTTCGTAGTCGGTCTCGATTAATCACGTGTTGCATCTCAATCCAATCAAGGTATGGATTTCATTTCTTTTGAATCGTGGGCAACTAGTTGTTGTAGTTGACCCTTCCTAAAGGTGGTTCACCGCCTTGTGATTGATCAACCGAACGTGATCAACAAATACGAAATTGTACACACACATACACATTGATTTTGGTTTATTGAATCAATTGATTGAACATTTTGATGTTTTATTAAAATGTGTCTCGTATGAGATTGTTTATGAAAAATGTGAAATATATAGATTATAATTTCTGTGATCGCCATTTGGGTAAGTGACATTTGTTTAGTTTTCGTTGATTTTAGAAGAACCCAATAAATGGGCACATTATTTGGGAAGCCTTCTATGGCGGCTTTGTTGTCATAGCGTCCTGCAGATGACGGTTCACCAGAGTTAAGCCTATGTGGCTTACGTGAACCCACTCTGGGAGGACTTGGCTGACTTTGTTGGCTCCAGGGCGGATGAATCGATTATAGATTTTACCCACAGAATATGTGACCGTGGTTAAATTCACGGGGGATCCGTTGTGTGTGCCCGCATGCCGACCCAGTTCGTGTGGTTTGGCCACCCACGAACACAACGATAGGAATTGACGGACGTTATTTATATTACGTTTTGAAATTAAAGTGTGAACTGTTCTTGAAATTATTGTCTTTGAAAATTACTGAACATCTCTTTTGTTATGAACTTGAGATCGAGCGTGAAATTTTGGAGTTCTTAGAATCACATTATTATATAAACGTTCTAAGTTTATAAATACTTTTTGAAGTGTAAGATTTTGGATTATAATATATGTTTGGAGTTTATTAGTAGCTCTGATTTAGTTGTGTAATTATGTTAAGTCCCGTATGTGACATCACCCGTTCCAGACCACGGGGACGGGGGATGTTACAGAAAGCATGTGAAGTTTAATTTTAAACTTTGATTTATTTACGATGGCATGATTATTATGAAATGATTTAAGTGTGTTATAAATTGTTGATGTTTAAATGTATGCATACATTATATGTAGAGATTGTGACCTAAGTCAGGGAGTGTGGCCCGCCTACTTGTGTCGGGGAGTGTGACCCGTTTATGCCATTGGGGGTGTGTCCCAAAATAAAGGCAGTGCGAGTTAGACACACCGTTTTTGACGGTAGTGTGGTCAGTAGCGTGTTTTATCCTTGTGTGTTTATTTAAATGTTGATTTAATTATGGAAAGTTATTTTATTGCTTATCTGTTAGAGGGGATTCACTAGACCTTCGGTCTAACCCTCGCTCTTTCAAAACCAAAAATCTTTTCAGGCAGGCGTGACTTAGGAAGGGCGGATAAAGGGAAAGAGAAGATGTAGCGGAATCAGATAGACGACCGTCATCTTAGTTTCTTTTATTAATATCTCAGTTGTGAATAGATTGTCTTTGCAAACCTTGAAATTTTATTGTACGTTTGGGGCCGCTTTGGCATGGATTATTATTATTATTATTAGGATTCAATTGTTATCATGTCTTTTATGGTTGGGTTGTTATACCATTCCATTGAAATACTTGCTTTTTATGATGGAATGTTAAAATCCTCTATCTATGGAATTTGTTGGAATTCAAACATTCTATTCCATTGAAAAGCTTGAACCAAACAAGGGAATGAAATCTGGTCAAAGGAATTCAACATTCCAATTCCACCAGATTCCATCACATTCTGCGAACCAAATGCACCCCAAAACCTTCGACAAAATGGAGTATGAGTTTTTATTGATATGGATGCTCTAACTTTTAACTTATCCATTTTGTAGAAACTATTTTAGATTAAAGGAACCTTAACCCATTCGAGATAGGGGTGAGCAAAACCCGACCGACCCGAATAACCCGACCCGACTCGGCCCGAGATATAGCATTAAATCCGATATCCGAATAACCGAACCCCGAACCACCCGAACCCGATTAATTTATCGGGTAAAGTAGGATCGGGTTGGGTACCCAAAACCCAAACCCGATCCGACCCGAATATCCGAATATCTTTTCTAATTTAAAAAAAAAATCACTTTTATTATATAATCTTAATTCTAATTTCTAAAATCTAAATACATGATGGTTTCCCATTGATTCATGCACTCTATCTTGCCCTTTTTCTGTTGTGTATTTTATGTCGCATCTACTTAGACGAACATGTGAACTAATTTTAGCTTATACATCTAAATAATCTGAGATATGTTAGGTTAGCTCTCATTAATGATATTCTGAAATCGAACATGTTAATTCAATTTATTTTATGTTTCTGAATCAGTAAGATAATAGCTTGCAGAGATTTTATAATTAGCTTACTGTTCTTAGGTCCAAAAAAAGCCTATTGAGGCCCGACCCGAACCACCCGACCCGAATTACCCGATCTTTAAACGGTCGAATGTCGGGTCTTCCCCCACTACCCGAATATCCGATCGGGTTTAGGGTTTGGGTACCTGACCCGACCCGACCGATGCACGCCCCTAATTCGAGATGCTTTCGCGCTATGTCAACTTGGATATTGTACTAAAAAAACTTGTGAGTTTAATTAATTGGTTATAAATAATAATTTCTTTTATCAACTTATCATTAATTTTTAAAATTTTCATCATCAAATCAATTATTATATATTACCCCCAATATTTAATGTTTAATCATCAATTTGTAATTTTTCATCATTAATTTATACTCTTTTATTACCAATGCAAAATTAATGTAGAAATTAAATTAAACCTTTTCAACTATCATATTTTAGAGTTTTAAATTTGATTTTCAAAGTTTAAGAAAAGAAAACTATGACGGTTTTATTTAAAAAAAAATACGTTTTTTGACTTATTTTATGGTAGATAAACCACATTTTTAAAATAAAACAAGTTGTTATAAGTTTAAGAGAAATATTATTCTTCAAGTTAAATGAAAAAAAGAACAATTCTTATACAAAGGTCATTTTAAATACTTATTAAACTACAAATTGGTTACTATGGTTTGTCGGAAATAACACTTTTGTTTCTTGCAGTTTTGAAATTGCAAGATTACTATCGTGGTTTGTAAAAACGTCCGTAATTGTTCCCTCTCTTTAATTGCCGTTAATTTGTTTGTTAAATGAGAAACATTTTCGTTTTTTATCGAACTTTTTGTCTTTTATCCAATCAAAATTCATTTTATGATTTTGGTCGTTGTGGTTCTTGATTGGATAAAGGACAAAAAATCAATAAATGGATGAAAATACTTGTCATTTAACGGAAATTTTTAGCGACCGTTAGAGAAAGAGACTAAATCTATATGCTTTTACAAACCACGATAGCCATCTTATAATTTTAAAACTACAGAAACAAAAATTATTATTTTTGACAAACCATAGGAACCAAATTTGGAGTTTACTCTAAATACTTTTTCCCAAAATTGTTGTTTTAATTTTAAATTTTTCCCTATGATGTTTCTAGAACATCCTTTGTCGTATGTAAAGGGATAATATGGCCAATAGTTTTAGGGGTTTTTATTTATAATTATTTACCACAGAATGACACCCGATAATGTATTTTATTGGCATTTGGTTTATATTATAATTAATGGAATCGTCAATAAAAAAAAAATCACATGTTATGAAATTAAAAAATGAAATGTGGTCATTCCATACGATTGGTTGCCATAAAATGGATTATTGTGACTTCGGTATGTAAAATGTGATTGTATAGACAATAAACCAATTTAGTTCTTTTGTGATTTCTTATTTGATTTATTTATAAATATTTGGAAACTAATAATAAAAATAAAAAACAAGATTATAAGTTATATTAACAAAAACAAAAATATTAATTTTGGGAAAACAATAATAATAATAATAATAAGATTGTTACGACAAAAAAAATTATGATGAATAAATATAATTAAATAAAATAATAATTATTATGAATATTATAAAACTTTTATAACTATAATAATATTTGTTAAACTTAAACAAGGTTTTATAATTTTCAAATTCCAAATAGGTGACGATTTATTTATTTTTTATTCCCTAAACAAATCATTTTTATTCATGCATGGTGTAATTTATTCGTATAATTAAATTCACTCACATTGATCTTAATTTGTTAATTTGGTTGATGATGAGAATAATATGACGTAATTTTTAATTATAATATCTATAAAAATATCAGGATTTTAAGTTTGTTTCTTATGTTACTTCAAAAAATAGTTTATTCATAGTTAATCGTGGTTCGAGCCTTTCGAAGCCAATATTGGATTATTTTCTAGGACAGATTGCATGAAAAATTAATATACTTTGTTTGGATTTCAATTTTGAATAATTTTTAAAACTTTTGTTTTGATACCTGAGATGTAAAATCTCAAACATTTAAGTATCTAGGTAACCTGTTTAAGCATTAACAGGTTAGCATGTCTGACGTGGCAAAATGATATGGCATACAAATCAATAATATTTGTTGGCATGGCAAATGACATTGATCTTTAATATAAAATATCTTATATTTTAACGCCCCTTTGTTCTAGATCTCGACTTTTGTTCTTCACACAAACGCTAACCCATATCTCGATTGTTGTTCTTTGAGTTCAATTTTGCTTGTTCTTCAATTTCAATTTTGCTTCTTCTTCGGCCTATATCTGTTTTTTAGACCTTTATTATGAAATCAAAATGAGAAATCAGTACCTCGTAGATCTGGGTTAGGGTTTGTATTCCTTAGATGTGGGTTTTTTGTTCGATTTCGAGGGGATTTCTTATCGATTTTGTTCATAGATATGGGATTGTGTATTTGTGTTGGTTTTTTGTTCGATTTATGGGTTTAGACATCAAACTAGGGAAGGTTCAACAAACGTGGTTTGGCCGTGAGGGGAAAAATCTCTTGGATCTACACTACGTCGGTGTGAAAGTGGTGAAAGGGTTTAAGTCGGAGAATGTGAAGGAAAGGGGGATCGTTGGAGAACGCAAAGGGGGAGGGGGGAGCAGTGTTGCCTGGGGAAGGTGAGTGGCCAACCGGCCATTGTTCTTCATGTTCCATTAATTACGCAAACAACCCTTTCATTTTTATTCTTTATTTTTCGTATATGCATTCCAAACTTGTACATATGCAATCTAATTTTGTACAACAATAATAAATCCATATCATTCGCCATGTCACCAAATATTATTGATTTGTATGCCACATTATTTTGCCATGTTGGACATGGTAACCTGTTAATGCTTCAACAGGCTACCCGTCGGGTACTTAAATGTTTGAGATTTCACATCTCAGGTACCAAAACAAAAATTTTGGAATGTGTTACCCGAAATAGAAATCCAAACAAAATACGTTGCTTTTTTTCATGTAATTTGCTCTATTTTTTAGCTGTTAACTTCATATCCCTATAAAATCAGTCGAAATTCATACAATTTGATACAAGTGATGATCAAAACATATTTAAAAATAGCATTTTATTTAGAAAATAATAAAGGTATCAATTATTTGGGGTTTTCTTTCCAAAATTTATTGATTAATTCTATTTACATCTTTCAACGAACCCATAATTACTCATTGTATTTGAAACAAATTTAATTGAAGATAAAATCTGGCATAAGATTTTGTATTAATAATATTTTTTCGTTGATAGGATAAATGTATTTGTAAAAAACAAATAAATTGGTTTCAAATATATGTTAAGAAATATATGTTCCTAAAGACATTATATTTATAGTTTTTATTGGAAGTTAATTATTATACTTGTTAAAATAACTTAACTTAAGCAACATTAGGCTGTCATTGATACATGGGACGGGACGGAAAATGACAGGACGAAACAAATTGTCTAATATTTGACGCAACATGAGACAGAACAAAAACTTACTATCCTACATTTGGTACGACATGGGAAGAACAAAAAAAAGTTTTTTTTGTTCCATCATAATAGGTGGGACAAGATGAAACAAAAATGAGAAATAAACCAAAAGATTACTAATTTATCCTCGTTAGATATAACCCTAATATGCTATTTGTTTTAATGGTCACCACCATTCATCATCGCCGCCTCCACCACCACCGACAGCCACCGCCAACCACCATCAGCTACCTCCACTACTACAATCTCATCCACCACCTCCAAAACCACAGTTGGCCACCTCCACCATAACCACCACCACCATTGGCTACCACTAACTAAGCACCACCCACCAACACCTCTACCTCCACCACATCAGCCACAACAACTTTTTCAACCATTGTCGACCACTAACACCACCACCATTTACCATATTCACATCCTCGACAATAATAGTCTTCCACCAGTCACCACCACCTACTCCCACCACCATTGCCGCCACAACAACCTCCAACGCGCCTCCACTAGTTCACAAGGATCTTCCAAACAAAATAAAACATAGTTTTTCCTCTATATGAACCACATTTTTTGAATCATCATCAATTATTTCAAATTCTTAATTCTAATTTGATACTATTGTATATGCAGGCATTTATGCATATGAAAATTGGGTAAAAATGTTTATAAATTAAATTGTTTAAATATTTTCTTCATTTGTATCATTTATAACTATAATATGATATATAAAATTATCAAACAAATTTTAGGGACAACTTGTTTAGCTATGCCCTATCCAACCTTTAGTCGTACCAAAAACGAGATAGACAACTTGTCTTGTCTTATCCAGTCCTGCCCTTTTGTTCTGTCTAGTTCTATCCAATCATGTCATGTTATATCATGTCCGATCATATCCAGTCTAATCCAATAATGTTTACGTACCAAATGCTACCTTAAAGAAGTTCCACTTTGTGTTTGTAAAGAACCACAAGTGCTATGATTTAAATTGCTCACTCCAGTATACTTGAGGTTTTTTTTATTCCTCATTAAATCACAGTTAGTTAAAACTTAATGCATAGATTAATCAATTTATTTACTATTTTTTAAGTGTCAAATGAGTTCTTCCTTAAGTTCAAATATTCCAAAAAATTATATAGTCATATAAAATTACTAGTCATATATCCGTGTGATGCAGCAGAATGTAAGTAAAGAACAAACAATTAATGCTACTTTCTTATAGACATGTCATCAACAATCAACCATGACATAAGAATCACAACTTATGAAACCCTAAATCCATAAAGATATTCAATAATTAATTTATATTACAATTATTGACGAAAAAAATTATAATGATATAATTTATAATAAGAATGAAACATGTTTTTAATATATTTTACGATTATGTATTTTTAATGTGCTAACGGTGGAAAAAAATAAAACGTATGGATAGGAAACAAATTAATTCGTAGATATTCATGATTTTTAATAGTACGGTTAAATTAAAAAATATTCAATATTGAGTTCGTTTTGAAGGTATTGACGAGACAATTATAATGGTATAATTTGTAAAAAAAAGAAACGTATTTTTTCATTGCATTTTTGTTCATATACGATTATTTGTGTTAATATGATAATGGTGTAAAATGAAAAATGAAAAAACAAGGGATATAAAGTAAATTAAATAAGTAAGTGTAAGAATGGTAAATATAACATTGTACAAGAAACCACTGTGTACAAATATCTTTATAATATAGTAGAGATATTAAGTTGTATTAAACGAACAATATAAACATATCAATGCACATGAATTTTCAAATTGGTACACTAAAACCGTAAGGGTTATCAAAATGGAAACCAACCAAGTGTTGAACATTTTGTTAGTCTTATGATTAGGTGGCATTGGCAAGTCATGATTGTATTATCTTCTTTTGGATTTGTCAACCAGTCTTTTGAAAAAAAAATAAAAAAATAAAATTGATATTCGTACATAAATGTTGTAAACCAGTAAAAACAAATATATCAATAATACAACAAAATATATAAATAAATAAAACTCATACATGAAATTTTGTTTATATAAAATTTATTTTTTGGAATAATAGATTTGAAATTTCAAAATGAAAGATTAAATCCCTAAAGAATGGGAGTAATTAAATTCAATTAAACAAGGAAAATTATTTGTGTTAAAAGGGGTGGCTACAAATGGAATTGGATCCTAAGTGTGCTTCATTCTAACAATTAAAATTAGGTTTGACTTTGACCAAAAGATCGTCAAAGTTGTATTATTAGATTTTTTAAATAAAGAAGACATATATCATATAAAAAATTAATTCACGTGTTAAATTATAACTATTAAAAATCTTGATACGGTTGAGATGAGAGACCCGATCTGCCCATTTTATTGGATTTGGGTGAGTACTTGTCCACGACTACATCATCCAACAATCAATATGTTTACCTTTTTTGAACTTTGTTGTAGAGATGTACAAAGTTCGGTCTCAAAAGAAGGTTTCAAGACTTTGTTTCAAACGAATCTTTTAATCTTTTTAATTATTATTTTATTATTAAACAAAACTTTGGAATAATTAGCTATAACATAAATTGAATACAAAGCATAGAAAAATTATTTGTCAAATAAAAAGTTAAGATTATAATTGTCTGACATTTAATCAAGGGATTGCTTGTCAAAAACACTATGATCACCGGTTTGAGTCATGTAAGGGCACATGGGACTTTTCTATCTGTTCTTCAGGACCCTTGGATTAGTCAAGTTGTACGCAAGTTGGCCCGGACATCTATGGTTAAAAAAAAAACTATGACAACATATCACAATTGTTTAAATCATTAGAGCTTACGTTAATTAATCATCATATGTCCAGTTGAAGACTTAAATTTTGCTCATATTCGTTGACATAGTCAAAATCCTTTGTCCATCATAGAATGTTTGTCTATATTTTCAACTTTCTTTACAACATTGTAGATACTATTGTAATCCCACTTATTATTTTGTAAGCCAAATGGTATAGTAAGGTCGTGAACTTTGGTATACAAGGCAACATAGACAGTTTAACTATTTAAAACCTGTTTCTCGTATATTGATCGTATCAACATTGATTTAAAAGTGAAATTGAGTAATTTATAAGTTGGTTTTACTTGATTTTTTACATAATTTAATTGAGAAGAACATCGGGTATTTTGATTTGACATATAAATAATCCAAATTCATCCGAAAACCATCGTCCTACCACCATAGACTTGTTATATTTACAAAACAGACCCTTCATACTTAAGAAATAGCATTCAGCCCCTTTGACTATCAACCAATTATATTCTGCATTTTATATTTCCATAAAATATCCCCCGACCACTACAACCTCCCACTACAAAATCTTGATAGTTTACACTTTTATTCCTTATTTTCAATATTTTCTTTCTGTTTAGGCCTTTTAAATTCACATTAACCCCACTTATTTTAACAACATATTAAATAAAATAAAATTAAAATAAAATTAACAATTAAATAAAAATAAACAATTAAATAAAAAAGTGATACTAAAACATAAACCTGTCAAATAAGTAGGGCTAACTAGTCCATAATGTAAATGAGCCGACAGAAATTCAAATTTGTTTTCGCCTATGTCGGGCCTGGGAAGACTGAGGCATATTTGTATGCCTCTTAATATTCTTGTGTTGCTAAGATTTTGTGATTTAACTATATGTTTAAAGTTCTGTTCAATAAAAAAATCAATGTTTTGATTAGTTTAGCTTGGATTTGATGTAAATGAACTCAATATCAAAATTAGCAGACTCTTAATATGCGTTATTTAAATCAAGGATTCATTCATAAACTTTATTAAAGTTCAATAGTCTCTAAAATGTAATATCCATAAAGAATATGATATGTTTTGCAATTGTCATCCTTAAGAACATAATATCCACAACGTTTGTGTCTTCTATAATCAAAGTGCTGATGTTTTTTATGCTGGAATTGTAATTGTAATGCCATGATGGCCTTTGTTTGACAGTCAATTTTTCTTCATTTTGGTCTTATAAAGAAATTTTAGATATTTGATTATTAATTAAAGATTATCGTTAAACTGTATTTCAAATCAAACGAATTTTAAAAAAAAAAAAACTCTAATTACATGTTCAAATGAATAGTTGTCAACATTTTCCCTTTCCTAAAATTTATGTTGAAATCAAGTTTTGTAAATTATATAAACTCTCTAAAGAAACGAAAACGTAGCTACTAATTTCAAATTTTTTAGACCGGTCACATTTACTAAAACATCAAGGCTCCCCCCCCCCCAAAAAAAAAAAAAAAAAAAAAAAAAAACCAGCCGTAAAGGACTAAAGGTTTAATGACCTATTTTCGTCTAATTTTTAATTTGGTCCTCAGAAATAGAAAATTTGTCAAGAAAAACTTAGGGTTTGTTTGTTAGCAGCTTAATGAGCTTAATGTGACTCACAGCTTATTCAATAAGTTATACATGACTATTTGGTAATGGCTTAATGATATAGAAAGTGGCTTATTCAGTAAGCTTTTAGGGGGAGCTTTATGCAGAAAGTCAAGTTTTCTCCAAACATGTCATTCCCGATTAAAAAACACACCCTTTTCCATCTACGAAAAACCCCTCCCAAACAAAAACCTTTCTAATCTATACAGACAAATTAATCCACACAGACAACTTTATCCACTCAGTACTTAATAGAAAACCAACCAAACACCCCCTTAAACTGTAATAAAAATTGCAATTAGGATAATATGACCAAAGGTGGGTTGTCGATCTTGATCCTGATTAAATTAAAAAAATAACAATAAACTTGATATATACTATGTTAAATAACATGTTGATTATAGTTTCCATTTTCTATAATTAATTTGGAGTCTATGACAAAAGAATGAGCCCAAAGACCATGAAGCCCATTATGGTTGCGAGCTTTGGTCCTTTCTGGTCTAATCACAGATGACTAAAGTATGTTTGCTAAATCGGTTCCTCTTTTTAAATTAACGAATAAGCAAGAGTATTTGTGCAAGCGATCAAAATTTTGAAAATGTACAAATAATTTCACTTGAGATAAATAAAAGTTACACGTGGCAATTGGGTAACCATGAATAACCCAAATAAATGGTGGTCAGATGTTTGGTAAATTTACTTTATTGATTAATACTAAAAAACATCTCCAACAACTTCTCCAAAATGGAGAAAATAGAGATTTTAGTCATTTTTGTGCTCCAACAGATTCTTCAAATCTTTCTCCAAAATGGAGAAAGTAGGAGAGATAGTGTAATTTTCTCCAAATATGAAGAACTCTCCAAAATCTCCAAAAATAATTACCATGAGAGAGAGTTTTTTTTTTTTTATTATATTATACCAATAAAATTTCTTCAAATGAGATGGGTATGAGAGATAAATAATATTTTATTAGATTTATACAATATTTTAATATTATAATTAATGATTTCATCTCCAAAATAGAGAATCTGTTGAAGATTTTGGAGATGGATGTAAATTTTTATGTAGATTTTGACTTTTAATTCTCCATTTTGGAGAAATTTTGAAGATGTTGTTGGAGATGCTCTAAGAAATCCGTTAACCATGTTGTGTTGACAAATTGGTTTGTGTTTAAGATACTTTACATGAAAAACTCATGTTTGATCGATGTTTGAGACTCTTTTTGTGAAAAGATCATGTTCATCATGTGGAAACAATTTTTTTTCCAGATTTATATAAACATCATGTATCAAAAAAAAAGTTAAATTTTTTTTTGTCTCCATGACGATGATAAACAAATTGTTAGATATTGGAAAATGAAAGTATTATTCATAAATACAAGTAATTTGTAGTTGTACATATAACAACCCAACAAGATCTATAAAACAGACTATTATAATAAAAAATTTACGCCAAAAACGGCCCAAAACAACAATTAAAAACTTCAAGGTATTCCAGGTTTGCAATAAGGCAACCTATTACAACTGAGATTAAGCGAAATAAAACATGCTAAATGGTGGTCTTCTACTCCGGCACCCGATCACACTTTCTCCTTGCCCTTGTACGAGTTGTCTATCTCTCGACGACCTGAAAAGGTTTTTAGTTTTTGAAAGAGCGAGGGTTAGACCGAAGGTCTAGTGAGTTCCCTCAAAACAGTTCAAAATTCATAGCAAATACAAGTTTATAAAAACAACTTAACCCATTCAGCTTGGCAAACATAACACTTTAAGGAAAACTCGCTTCCGGCACACACTACCGTTGCCCGAAGGAAACGGCGTGTCTGGCTCATACTGCCTTATCTGGGTCACACCCAATTGGCATAAACGGGACACACCCCCGGTACGAGCACAGGCGGGCCACACCCCCCCGACTTTGGCCATACAGCTCACAACAATGTATGCATACATTTAACCAACAGTAAAAATCATATATCATGTTAAGGGTGCGTTTGGTTTGCAGACTGGGTGGGACAGGATGGGACAAAAATTAACTGTCCCATGTTTGGCGTGACATGGTACAGGACAAAAGTTCACTGTCCCATGTTTGGCGCGACATGGGACAGGGACAAAGACTGGACATGGTGGGACAAGATGGGACAAAAAAGGGTATTTTCTTGTTCCACCAAAATAGGTGGAACAACATGGGACATAAATGAGACAGAAACTAAAAATCACTGATTTACCGCAATTTGATATATAATTCTAATATGGTATTAGTCTTAAGGGTCACCACTACCCATCGTCACTACTACCACCATCGACGGCCACTAGTAGCCACCGCTAACCACCGTCGGCCACCTCTACCTATTTCTCCACCATAACAACCTCCTCCACCACCTCCACAACCATCGGTCATCGCCACCACCACTACCATTGGTAACCTCCGTCTCTTCCTCCACTACAATAACCTCAATTACCACTGTGCACCGCCACCGCCACCACCACTACCTCTATTACTATCTTTCACCTTCTTCACAACTATCGTTTTTCACCGGCCACCTATCGTCTTTTATCTTTACTCGTTGCTGCAACTATGCATCCGTCAATTCATTAAGATCTTCCAAATTGAATCAACTATTATATTTTTTTATATGAATCCGATTTTTTCGAACTACCATCAATTATTTCAGATTCTTCTTTCAAATTTTCTACTATTGTTTTTGTATGTATTTATATGTATGAAAATTGTGTAAAAAATTTAATAATGTTTTTTAATTAAATTATTTAAGAATATTCTTTATTTGTGTTATTTATAACTATTATATGACATATAAAATTATCAAACAACTTTTAGGGAAACTTGTCCAGTTCTGTCCTATCCAGTCCTAGTCGTACCAAACACAAGACAACCATTTGTTTTGTCCAGTCCTGTCCTAGCCTCTTGTCCTGTCCAGTTATGTCCTGTCCAGTCCCGTCCAATTTTGTCTGCGTACCAAACGCTACCTAAAGGAATACTCACATGTATAAAGCTCATATAAATAAATGCATACTTTAAAATAACTTCCGCATATACTAACCGCTTTAAAACCATAAGCATTTAGTTAGGAAACTTACATGATCAATAACTTTCAAAATCATATGAGAGTTTAGTTCAAAAGACTCACCTTTGGTCCTTGCTTTAAAAAATTCGCGTTCTAGCGATCTTACAACCTACGATGACACCGACAAAATCGATAAGTCACTTCCCTTTAGATCACTCTAGGTTTCAACTAGGACTATCGGAGTCTAATTTCTAAAATAACAGGACCCCTCCGGGACGTCTCGACCGTACCACCCCGGGATATCCCTTTCCCGGGGTCACCGCCCGGATCGATCCCCCCCACCCCGGGCTCCCCCGTCTCTCGGGGTCACGGCCCGGGGCCGAACACCCCTCCCGGGCTCCCCCGACTCCCGAGGTCACGTCCCGGAATAATTATCCTCCCCCGGGCTCCCCCGTCTCCCGAGGTCACGGCCCGGGATAGCAATCCCCCGGGGTCAACCCCCGGTACCAACCCACCCCGGACTCAACACCGGGCGACTCGACTACGAAACCCCCAGAGGCGATCTCGAACCTCGAACAAAAACCCCAAAATTCTTAATCTCAATAGATTAGGTTAATAGATCTTCAACAGATTTGAACCCCAATCTACAAAGATCAATCCCCTAACATTCCAGAAACATTACACGATCTTAAGGAACAAAAATAAGGTTATCGGTTCATTCTTAATCAGATCTATCAATCATCAGACTCCAACCAACCAACATACTCTTAAAAAGTAAAACAAGTAATCTTGGAATTAGAATCTTACCTTAGAAGAAACTGAAATGCCCAAATCTTCAAAATATTTCTCTCCTTCAATTGCAACCTGCTCTGCTCTTCCTCTCAACCTTCTCCAGTCGCCAACAAGGTGAATGAAAGGATCCCTAGGCTAAAACCCTTATTAATGCCAATTTACACTTAGCCCTCCAAACTTTTGGGCTTTGACCACTTTTCTCCCAATCTTTAAAATTAGCTATCTTTGAACCCGGTTATTATAGTACACATAGAAGTGCTTTCTAAGTTTTTTAATATTCGTTTTTTTCACCAAATATAAACTACATAAAACTAATTGATAAAGAGAATAGAAAACATAAATAATATTTCAGCTTCATTTACAACCTGGCACGGTTACCTTAGCACCGTCTTCGTATCCTGTGGTTCAACAAGAATATTTTATTGTTTTGCTTTATTCTCTCTTGTCTAATCAATGTATTTTGGTGGCAAGTCGTTTGTGTGTGTGTGTGTAATATGTATATATATATATATATATATTTATATTTATATATGATTTTCCTGTAATATTTACGAATTGAGATAATCAATACATAAAAGTTTTCTTCATTGTTCTCGAGTTTCTTCTTCTTTATCTTGGTATCAGAGTTTTAGGTGGTAAAATGTATCCTACACTAGAGCAATCACCCATGAATAGCTCAGATAATGTTGTTCCTCCTTATAACGCTGCTTCTCCTCCTATTATCACCTTCCCAAACCAATATCATTCATCTTTTCTTCCACCTATTACCATCAAACTTGATCGATTCAACTTCACCTTCTGGAAATCCCAAGTTTTACCTGTACTCCGTGCTCAAGACCTAGAAGGTTCTTTCTCAGGCACAAAAACATGTCCACCACATTTAAATCAAATATCTGAAAATGAAAATCCTCAACCCAATCCAGCCTACACTACGTGGATTCAAACTGACCAAGATATCCTATGTTGGCTCTTCGATTCCATTTCAAGAAACATGTTTGGGCATGTTGTTATCTGTCATACTTCATGAAATGTCTGGGATACTCCTAATATCTTGTTTACAACTAGCTCCTGAGATATCTAGACTCTGGGTCTGGTCCTTCGGGGTCGGGGTTGGGACCGGTTCGGGTGGGTCCAGTCTATGGGACCCTCTACCCTGTCGGTTGGGTTCAGCCAAAGGTTGGTCCAAGTCGCAGCGGATTAGTGGGATTGCCCGTAATGGAGGGCCGATACCGCTGGAACGTGTGTGTGCGTTAACTTGTCGTTCAAAAAAAAACTAGCTCAAAAACTCGTATTCTGCAACTACGATTTCAGTTGCAATCCCATAAAAATGAGCTATTTCTATCAATAATTATATGTTGAAGATGAGAAACCTAGCAAAAGTATATCTACAGCAGAGCAACACATCACTGATGGTGATCTGATTCTATACATCTTAAGAGGACTGGACCATGATTATGACAGTGTGGTTGTAAAGTTAACCTCTCGACATGACCAAATCACATTGCAAGAGCTCCAATACATGTTACAAAGTCAAGAAACGAGGCTTGAACAACTAATTCAAGTATTACTTCAACTGTGCCCTCTACAAACAATGCCACTCAACTGAAAATATCACTGAATGTGTATGGTAATCCTTCTTTTAACAACAATAGTTAATCGTTTACTAACTTTCCTTTCAACAATAACAACCAATCCTTCAATGGTGGAAGATTCTCTTATATGCGTGGAAGAGGTAGAGGCAAAGGTGGTGGTAGAAGACAAGGACCAAATCTCCTTTGTCAAATAGGCAACAAACCTGGACATGTTGCAGCAAAATGTCATCATAGGTATGATTTACCTTCCAAACCTCTCACTAACCTTCATACCTAACTCCTCGAAGTGATCAAGCTCTTCTATCAAGTCACAAATTGGATTATTCCACTTGGTATATTGATAGTGGCGCAACATCTCATATAACACTAGATGTTAACAATTTGCAACACAAGACTGAGATCAGAGGTAATAATATTAAATTGATAGTTGGTAATGGACAAGGTCTACATGTCACACACATAGGTTTTTTGTCATCTTAAATCTTACCCTCCCCCCCCCCCCCCCCTCTTTCTCTACAAAACACTCTTTGTGTGCCACAAATCACCATAAATCTTTTATTTGTTTCTCAACTTACTAAACATAATTATGTGTTGAGTTTTATGTTGTGAATGAATTGATTTCGAATAAGGAAGTTCTCTGGGGGAAAATTAAAGATGGTCTGTATCAATTCAAGTCTCTCAATTATCTTCCCACCGTGTCTTCTCAAGGCTTCAAGAACGATCAATCTTCCATTCAATCAAGTATAATATCACATAACTACCTCAGCGAATCTCAATTTTCCAGTACCAAATCTTGTAATTTTGTTAATTTAAAGTTTGATGTATGGCATATGAGACTTGGGCATCCAAATTCTAATATATTAAAAATTATGCTGCCAAATGTCAAACTTAAAGCCTTGTCATCCTCCTTTTTTGTGATGCCTGCCACATAGGCAAATCCAAACATCTTTCTTATCTTTTATCAAACAAAAAGACATCCAAACCCCTTGAAATAATGCACAATGATGTGTGGGGTCCTACTCAAATGATGTCAAAAGATGGATATTAATATTACATTATACATGGATTTTTCCTCTAAAGCTCAAATATGATGTTAAATCAATTTTTATGCACTTTTAATCATCCTTGAAAGAATATTTGATACTAAAATGAAAATACAGTCTGGTTAGGGAGGGGACTACATGTATCTTGTATTTTTTCTTCAAAATATTGGCATACAATTCAGGCGCCCATGTCCATATACTCACTAGCAGAATGGAAAAGCTGAAAGAAAACATCAACATATAGTCGAGATGGGCTTAACTCTCCTCTCTCAATCTTCAGTCTTTCTTAACTTTTGGTAGGAAACCTTCTTAACATCCACACTTCTAATAAATCATCTTGCCAATCCTACTCTTCAAAACAAATATCCAATTGAAATATTGTTCAAACACAAACCTAACCTTAACTTTCTCAAAGTTTTTGGATGTTCTTATTTTCCACACATTCGTGATGACCTCACTCACAAGCTCGATTTCAGATCCCAGAAATGTGTTTTTCATTAGGTATAACCCTCAACACAAGGGCTACGAATGTGTTCATCAAGCTCTCAATGACTCTTCCTGGAAAATTGCCATGGATAATGAATACAAAGCTTTGATAAAAAAAAAATAACACCTGATCTCTTGTCCCTTATACTCCTAATATGAATGTAGTAGACAAAAAATGGATTTTTCGAAACAAATTTAACATTGGCGGTACTATTAATAAACGCAAGGCTCGTCTTGTTGCCAAATGCTTCCAACAATACCCGAGCATTGACTTCTTTGAGACGTTTAGCCCGATCGTCGAATCCTTTACTATCCGTATCATGTTTTCTCTTGTTGTCACCTTCGACTGAGATATTCAACAATTTGATATTGATGATGCTTTCCTAAATGGCTCTTTATCTGAAAAAGTCTTCATGTCACAACCTCCTGGAGACATTGATTATTCTCAACCTAATGTTGTTTGTTATCTTCACAAAGCCATATATGGGCTAAAACAAGCACCTCGTGTTTGGTTTGTTGAACATCGATCGACTCTTCTTCAACTCGATTTCAAAAACTCTGTTTATGATCCATTTCTTTTATATTTTAACCAAAATAGTGCTTTCTTGCTCATTTTAGTTTATGTAGATGATATTCTTCTCCCAAGAAGTAATGCCTATTTTGTTCTTAATATCATTCAATATTGTAAAACTCACTTTTCTCTCAAAACTTCAAGTCTCATTTCTTACTTCCTTGGTTTTGAGACAACCAAGGGTCCAAATAGTATATACTTGTCTCAAACCAAATACATTATTGAGCTTCTTGCAAAGACCAACATGTTACAAGCTAAACCTTGCCCTACTACCATCTATCAACAAGGGGTCCAGGCAGTGTATTTTGGTGGTAGATCTGTTATGTGTGTGTGTGTGTGTATATATATATATATATATAGGGTGCGTTTCTTTTGCAACCCAAGCAATTTGTACGAACTATGCAAACCAATCTTAGCTGAATATATGATTTTATTATGTTTCCTAATTTAAAATCATGATCATAATGAATAAACTTAATATTTCCTAATTTAAAATCATGATTATAATGAATAAACTTAACATTTTCCATATATATCACAATCATTTTTAATAAATCATAATCATTATCCATAAATATTTCTATTGTTTCCTAATATAGTGGTTTACATAATTTGTACAAATTGCTTGGATTGCAAAAGAAACGCACCCTATATATATATGTTTTTCATGTAGTATTTGGGCATTAAGATAATCAATCCAGAGAGGTTTTCTTCATTGTCCTCTTGTTTCTTCTTCTTTATCTCTAATTATTGAAAATCAAATATTATTGCTTTAGATACTCTAGAATAAAGAAAATATTAATGTCGTGTTTTGGAAATTGTAATTTAATAGTTCAAATTTTCATCAATATATAACATTTAAGAAAATAACAGAGACAACACAATAAATAATATTACATTATCATATTTGGCTGACATATTAAGATGAAATGGATTTTTATTTGAATATTTATATTGTATACCGATCGATGTTTATAATTTTATCTTACTTTTATACATAATTTAATAAAGGTTATAGAATATTTTATTTATAAAAACTTAACAAAACAAAGTCTCATTCAATCTCAAATAATAATTTATGTTATAAAAAATTGCATAAATTAATTTTTTAAATAGTTTGGTGGGTGCCGATGGGCGATGTATGTGCATAGATCAAGCATGTCAAGTTACACATAAACAAAAATATCACAGTAAAATATTTATATAATGAATTATTAAAAAATATATTAGTAAGAATTTTTCAAAAGTGGGCATTTGGTCTAGTGGTATGATTCTCGCTTAGGGTGCGAGAGGTCCCGAGTTCAATTCTCGGAATGCCCCGAACATTTTTATTTTTTTTCGTTTTTGCCCTTGCACTTCAATACATTTCATAAATGGCCCCTCTTCTATTCTATAATCTGCAGTTTATACCCCAGACTTATTATAAAGGTGAACTTATTATAATTTCATTCAAAATTGACCATTGTTTCAACACCTCCTCGATTACTCTATTTCACTTCAGGGTTGTTTGTTTTTTTACACACCACCTCTTATTAATCATAACTAAAATAAGACTTCAGACTTTATATCTCTTAAAAAACAAACGGCACCTTCGGTTAGTTAAGAATTACATGGATTACAGTTGGTAATAAAACCACATGTTCGGGTCAATCGACAAATTTTAGAGTTAGTGAATTATCCCTACTGAGAAAGAATGCCAACAAAATTATTTATCTTTCAATGTGGTGTTCCACTCATACAAAATCAAATTTATTATCTCTTGCCACATCAAGTGATCTACATCGTCATTATAGAATTTATTTTAACTTTAAAATATTAGTTGGTTTATGCTATCATAATCTAATAGACTCGTTTACAACTCGTTCATGCATATATCTAGGGATGAAATAACTTTCGGTGGCAAGTATGTGTGTTGATCCATCGTCTTCAAAATCAAAGGGGAACGTACTGATGGACAACATGTATGAGTTGATGCAATGCAACGATGGATTCTTCTTATCCATAGTTTGTGTTTGGAATTTTGTTGCTCATGAACGTGTTTTGTTTAGGCTCCATGTTAGGTTTGAGGATATCGGTGATTCCATACTTTAAATGAACAACCTTTTGAGTAAAATTCATATCACTAGTGCGTTGGAAATGTAAAATAGAGAGATTGAGATTGATACGTGTGAGTGTGGAAATAGTAAGAGTGTTTATGTAGCAAGCAAACGGTGGTTCATTTAAAATCATCATTTTCTTAGATTTTGATTCATTTAGGGGTGTTGGGTTCATATAATATTTTCTAACCGAATGAAATATGTCAAAATAATTGGAATTTGAAAGAAAGTTGAATGGAATCAAGTTTGACCAAGAGTAAATTACGAATATATTATATATAATATTGCAATATATCATGCCCCATATTATAATATATATATATATATATATATATATATATATATATATATATATATAAAAGAAAGTTCAACCGAGAACGCTAAATATTTAAGAAAACAACAGATCATGTACAAAATCATATTTGATTTTACACTAACCCGAAAAAATCGGACGCGTACGATGTCCTTTAGGTCGTGCGCATAGTCGCGTGAATCATATATGATTTTGTACGTAAATCATTTATGATTTTGTATGTACTCGACTGTTCTCGTGTTTTTTAAATAAATGTTGTTCTCGCATGAACTCCCCCCCCCCCCCCCCTCTCTCTCTATATATATAATACATGGGTCAAGTTCAAGGAAAAACCTTAAAGAAACGGAAAACTGAGGAACACCCTGATAGTCTTTCATCTGAACGGTATGCATTTGTGCATACAAGTAACTTGTAACATGCACACGTGCATATGCACAAATGCATAAAAACCAAAAACAACTTAGTTTATTTGTATGCACAAATGCATACCGTCCAATTGAAAGACTACAAGGGTGTTCTTTAGTTTTCATTTTTTTAAGAACCTCCCTCTATAATACATAATATATTTATATAACATTAAATAATATGTATATAATATTATATATACAATATCTTATATTGCGTATCAGGGGAGCACCAACCATAAATAAATAAAATTTAAATATTAATGTTTTTAAAATGGGAAATTAAGGTAACCTAACAAAAATATTTGTATCGATCTCTCATTGTTAGAATTATTCTTATCTAGCACATCTGATGAATCACCAGTTGTTCTGCTCTTTATTATATCCATGGATATTAAATATTGAACTAGTTAATATAAAATAAACTAAAATCATCACTTAACAAACAATTATGAATTAACAATGTATAAATGAACAACCCTAAAATTGAATCAATTATTATTATAGACTGAAATTCACTAAACACCTTACATAATGGTGCCTAACACTTCAAAAATTTCAATTTATGTTATATAATTATATGGTCTATATTTTTTCTAATTTTAACTCTAAATTTAACAAATTTAAATTTAAATTCATCAAGAACAATGACAATCTAGCATTAATCAGCTGTGAGGCTAACATGAAGCTAGCAAACATATCAAAATCGAACTAGATGAAATAGACATTTAAATATATAAATTAGGTTACTTTGTAATGGTTTTAAAAATACGAGGGTTATTTTCAAAAATTGACCAAAATACAAGGACTTAAAGCATACATTTACTTTTCTTAATTATCATCATCATCACTCTAGACTCTAGAGTCTCTACCCACTCCCACCCTACTACTGCACAATGTTTATGTATGACCAACCAATGTATTTGAAGGCATAAGCTATTATATATAAAGAAATCCAAAGATTCAGAGGAAGTAACTGCTCCCTCTCGCTACTACGTGGCTCCGCACACTGTATAGGATGAAGTGCACACGGTCAATGGTTCGTCACTTCAAATAATAGATTTGTAACAACCAATATCGTATTCACAGAGACTGGACAATTAAGGTACCATTGTTTTTATGAATTTCCTTTTACATGTTCCGATTAGAGAATAAGCAAATAGGTTGATTGGTTTGTTCGGTGAGAATCAATTTGATAAAATACTAAAGAAAAATAAGATACATATATCACTTTTTCCCATATGGTGAGCACTTGATCAAGGGCAATGCTCACTGTAGTGCGTGAGAGTGTACACTCTTTTTCGAGAGGCCAAGTCAAAACAAGTACTCATATCTCTTATCAAATTCCTGTAATTTAATTTTACAATCTTTTCAGTGGTGACTTCAATGAACCTTCTCAAATTTTGAGGAATGTGCATGAATAAATACTCTAAAGCATCGTTTGGCAAAAATAAACTAACTTATTTTTTGGGTACATGTTTGGATGGACATAAGTTAGCTTTTTGATAAGCTACTTGGAGTAGCTTATGATGAGTTTTTTTTTGTGATTATTCTAATTATGCCCCCATTAATATTCATTATTATATATTAACTATTAATTATAAATAAATATTAATTAAAATTTATTATTATTAATTAATTAATATTATCTGAAAATTATAACATAAATTTTAATTATACATTTATATTAATTTTTAATTATTTAGAATTATTGATAATTATATCATTTTTTTTAAATATTGATCAATATATTTTAGTTATCAACTATTATTATTTTTGTAACTATTATTTGATTATCTTTTTCATATTATATGTAACAGTTATTTAAAATCATAAGATAATGTAGATTTTCTTTTTAAATTTGGTTTAAAATTCAAAATTTATAATATATATAATAATAAATTTCAAATTCTTTTAATTAACATATTATATTATTTACTACCTTATTTGTATTAATTAATATATTATATTACTATACATTTGTTTTAATTATATTATTAAATATTGTAAATTGATTATTTTTTTAGATGTCCTTTTTGGTAAATTTACATGCTTACAAGTTAGTTTTTGTCAAACGTAACATTTTTCATCAGCTAGCTTATCAGTAATTAGTTAGTTTATCAGTCAATTTGCCAAACATAGCCTAAGTGTTTTACATATATCAATTAATTTGCTCACTGCTCTAGGGAGGAGTAGGTCCCACTATGCAAACCCAATTCTCCCTGGTGTTATAAGAATTTTATCAAGTCCCATATCATCACCCAAGCGTGGGTCATTACATCCTACCCTTCTCTGGGTCAAGTATTAGACTTTAGACACATTCAAATGATCAGCTTGTCCGCATCATTGCAAGTTATCTAACAAAAAGTGACAAAGACATAAAAGTTAAACTATAGAGAATACTTAAGTTTTGTTCATAAATTATGGGATAGTTTTCACATGTACATCTTAAAAGATGTTTAGCTTATGTTGAAAAGGTAGAAAAAACATATAAATAAAGCATGCAAGAAAATATTTCAAAAGATTTAACTTTAAATAAAATGCTGAGTGTCTACTACATGAGGCATAGGTTACAATATTGAAGGGAATTAAATTAAAAGACTAAAATGTAAAACAAATACTAATTGATTAAGATACAAAACTATTGATTATCATCAATCCATCTACTCAAAAGCTAACATACCTATTTGTACTAGAAGCACAAGAAGGGGAAACAAAAATGGTAAAAGACAAAGGTGTTTCATCTCTGAAAATAGTATTTCACCAACACATAATCTCAACAACATTTTGTCTTCTTCTTGAGCTAACATGTGGTCCCATCTCCTTACTTCTAGCCAAATATTTACCCGAAATAGCTTAGACCAAACTTGCACCTTTTTCTACATTCATTTCAGCCCGAACAGTAATTGTACCAACCGACTGGGTTGACTTTTAGATCGTTGAAGTGCGTACGATCGATTATACTGCGAATCAAAACAACAACAGAAAATCACACCAATTGGTTCAAAAATGCTAAAGCGTTATCTCATTGCTCAAAGATTAGACCAAAAAAATAAGAGTTTGAGATGCAAAATCGCCAAGATAAACAAAGAATGGGAAATAAAGAGCATGTAATAACTCCAAAAATCAGAGTTATCATAATTGTAACAGAATGACCAAATCCATAAATGATAGAATATGTGAATTTCAATTTAATACCATATGTAAACCAAATGCTCAAATAAAATTTGGTCAACGAAACTGACCATTCCAAATTCATTTAGATTTTGTCGAAATCTTAATGTTCCCTTAGATTAGAGAAGAAAAAAATGGAAACAAAAAGAAGGGAGAGAGAATGACCAAGAGAGAGAATGAAAAGGTATTTTTAGGAATGATATAAAAAACAAAAATATTTTTGTAATATTGTAACTTTGGAGAGCATTGTTTTGATATAAATAACATATTAACCATAAAAATTCAATTTTTTTGTAAAAACGAGTATTTTTAGAAGTAAATTTAGAAGAAGATGATGTGTTGATTGATGGGTATCGAAATTGCCGTAAAATATAAAAACCTGGATGTGACTGACACTATACAAAATAAAAATCTTCTACCGAAAAACCCTCGTTTGACGTCCGGCCTCCGGAGCTGCCGTAACGCTGCCCACTACACCACCAGTCGTCGTCTTCTTCTTCTTCATCTTCTACTTTCAACTATCAAGTACGACGCATTACAATAACTACAATTGCACGTTTCAAGAACACACACTAAACCCCCAAAAGAACAAGCACAATCTTCACGATCCCTAATCCCCTTTTTTTTTCCACTTCAAATCAATTGTCGCGATCACAATTGCAATCGACTCGTTTTTTGATCAATCCTTTTAGTTAATTGCATTTGTGTTCATTTTTTGGAACGGAAGATTGGTGAGAGATGGATGACATCGTGTCGGAATGCAAGGTAATTGTTCAATTGGTTGATATTGATTGAGGGTAATGTTAATTGAGTCGTTGAATATGAATTTTTTGGTGTTGGATTTTCGTTTTCGATTGATTTTTTAATACATTATAGTGATCGGGGATGTTATTAGGTTTTTTATTGCCGATAATGTCTGAAATCGCGCAGAGAAAGATTGGTATTTTTTAGAATTATATGCACGTATCTATGTATGATGTATTGAATTTCTATTGGGTGTGGGTATAGAAGAAGAAAGGGAAGACAATAGTTGGTGCACATTGCACCTGCATTGCTTTTGTACACGAGCAGGTGTAATGCAACAAGTGCGATTCTAGCATGGTAAGCTATCACTATCGTTTTAACATGCAGTGCTATCGTCCATTCATTACACTGAACAAATGGTAGTAGCGGATTGCTATCTATAGAGTTTCAGGAACTGATATTCTGTAGTGGAATGTGAGTGGACTGTCGTGTGTGTTTCTAGTCAATTATAGTAGTTGATGTGATTGATTCTTAGATTTTTAGTAGGGTAAATGCATTTTAACATTCTGCTTGCTTGTTCGTGAATGAGGCACTATCGGTCTGACAAAGCAAGATGATTTGTTTTGGTTTGGAGCCAATTAAAAGCACTATTTTAATTCCAAATGTAGAGTATCCAGTCAGAGGAAGAACCATGACAAAGAAAAATCTATAGGAAAAGTTTCTTTACGAATTTGCTGCAATGCAATGGATTTAGAGTTTTGGTGCTGTGATTGGTAGTTTAGTAACGTGTTATGTGATTGTACTTTTAAAATTTTGGATTGACCTCTTAATTGAGAATATTATTAGTGAATCAAAAATATGGAAAGTGAGGGAAGTGAATGAACTAAATTGTGAGCTCATAATATAGTATTCAGGATGAAAGAAGTGCAGGAGTAGACCAAGAACTAAGCTAGGTTGTCAGCACAATATTTGTGTCGACGGACAGGATCTGCTTCTAAGGATGCTTTATGCTGTTTGCCAAATCTAAGTCATTGTCTTTGCATGCAAATGTCATTTACATCCTTATATAGTTCAAAATTATAAAAACAATACACACTCCTTCATTACAAGGAGTCCTTTCAACAAATGTGACCATCAAGGAATAATGTTTTCCTTTTGCTACTTCTAATACAGAGCAATTGTTTCACAAGTATATCGTAATAATGTAAATCCGAGGATAAGCTTGAGGAGAGAACGGCACATAATATCATCAATATACAATGAATTTGTTTTACTCTTTGTTTGCAGATAGAGTTTTCTTTTGGAATTGAGGGAGTATTCGCCCACAATATACTAGGGCGCCATAATAATACTTTTCAAGGACTATTGAAAATTCATGAAATCCTTCGAGTGTCCTTGAGTGCCAACAATTTTTATCAGTGTCTAGCAGAAAAGCTTCGCTTAAATTTACTTGAACAGTTGAAGTAATCATATGCATATGTAACTTTGTGCATGTGTTTCATAGGAACTCCCTGAGATGAATACATGATTTTCCAAATCCTTTTATAGAAAGTTCATGAATCATTAGGTTAGATCCATGGAAGCCCACATAAGCCATGGCGCCTCTTATTTTTGAAGAATCATATCAATGAATTGAACTACAAAATATCATACCAATATAAATACATATTTTTCATCCATATGTATTTAGAACAGGCAACTTAGTATATTTAGTATCCATTCCGTGTTGTGAATGGTTTATTATGAATTCCAGGGGCATGAATATATATATATATATATATATATATACTGCAGTTCCATGGAAGAATATTATTACATCTTAGACAGCTACAAACATTTGGTCTTAGCATGCAAGGTAGAAGTGTTAGCTAACAAGGATAACCAAATTGGTATCCGAATAGGCATTTACTTTAATAGGTTATATCACATAGGCACGTTGATCCACTTTCCCTAAGCACCCTTTCCTTTGTTTTTTCATTTATTGTTTTATTGTTACTACTACTTCGTTATTGGTAATATAGTTCGTGTGTTCTTTCCTTTGACAACATTATTTCTTTTGCTTTTGTACATATTTTATATGGTTTCTATAACACTATTACCCTAATACCCTTGTTTTCATCTTTTAGAAAAGAATGGCTCGTTTCAGAATTCAAGAGCTCAAGGATGTCCTCGGGCAGGTTGGTGTTGCAAAGACAGGGAGGAAACAGGTATATTTTTTATTGCATTAATATGAGATTTTCAGTTGACTAATATTATTTGGTATGTGCTGCAGGGCTGTGTATTTATGTTATATTGCCTTTTTGGTTAGCTAATACTATTAGTTTGGCATGAGCTCTAGTATACTATACCATATATGCTTGAGTTTTATGTGCGTTTTTGCTTTTGATAAAAGTTAACCTATATAAGGCAATTAATTTATATTAAGTGAAGACCTGACCTGGCTTTACCATCTTCTAGCAACTTCATGCTATAGGGTTCAGAAGCATCTTGCATAGAAGTTACATATCGACGTATATTTACTTTAGCTTGCTCATTGCTTCATTCATCAGTGGCTGCTGCAACATGTGTTTCTTTTGATTGATATGAGATTGTTAAATTGGGTGCCTGGGTTGGAGTAGTGCTGAAAGGGAGAGAGAGCGGGCAGCGTACTTTAAGTGTTTGTTTGATTGTTTAGAACATGTTCTGCTAATTTTTCATATCATCCTTTATACTTGTAAAGCATATGCGGTTGTATATGACCCCTTCAGGGTTTTCATAATTCACACCACTGCATCAGACACGAACCACACACAAAGGGAAATTGTCTCTAGTTTACATCTTCGTTTTGGGTTCAGAACAATTATGTGCATGCTAAGCAGAAAAAATGCAATTGAAGGGCCAAGATACGAACGTATTTAACAATATTAAGTTAAACAACTCTGAGAGCAACTACTATTTTTGTTGCAACCTCATAAATATTCCAACATAAACCTGAATGCCATTTCCAATTATACATAAAGTAGACAAGTGAGGAAATCTGAGAAATGAAAACTAACAAGTACCTTGTTGGTTATTTTCTAAATTGATGCAGGTTTTGTTATCACTTTACGTGTGAGTTGTCAAATCATTGTCATTTTCATTTTTAATTGAAAAATATTTCCCTTTGTGTCGTTTTAGCGGGAAAATATTGCTGGACGTGAAAGCTGTGATGATTGTATCGACAATGTTATCTTTGTGGCTAATGCTATGGTGGATTTATGATTAGATATTAGACCACAATTTGACGTTAGCTGGTATGTGACTGGCATAACTATCTCCTATACACTTGATATTCTCTATGTCAGCAAGATAAACAAATTCAATGCCTCGTACCAAGTACCAACTACACTATCACAGATGTACTTATTTTTGTGATTGGTGAGAACCCTTAAATGGCTGGCACCATATTGTTTACGAATTTCAGTTTCTAGAATATGCTCTTGTGGTTGGTGGCAGGGTTGGAGTGTGGGCTCCAATTCAGCCTTGTAATTTTTGTTTCTTCTTATTTGAACTGACTTTGGTGAGTGTATGCCAATCATTTTCTAGGGGAATTCATATGTTTAGACTCTGTAATTATTTTATTGCTCAGTAAAACTTATCTTTTGTCAAGTCTTAGCCTTTTTATTATTTTTGTCCAATAAGACGGAATAAAAGTGATGCAGGGCTCCCATATTTTGTTGGGTAGACTTAATTGTTGTTAAGAAACGGACATACTAGATTCACATGAGCAATGACATGCAACATGAATGTAAAACAACACACAATTAGAGACAGGATTACAGGGTTTGGTCAAGAATAGCCTACATCCACACCACACTGGCCACTCTTGTTAATTTTGGCTTCAGGTTTACAATTACAAGAGAGGTATATTGATGTGAGGATGCCGTCTGGGCCTAGGCGCTCACGCTCTCGGACTCTGGCAAGAATTGTGACAAATAAACATCATACAAGTTACAACATTAGAGTGACGCATCAGTCAATTTTAAAGAACAAGGTTTATTTTGTTAAGTGCAGTCACTGCCTCATGGTACTTTTTTAAGGTTTGAGCACATATCTGTTTTCTCCAGCTACTTAATGGTACCAGTCCATATATTTGATTCATCTGAGCATAGGTGTGTATGAGTGATCTGTTTTCGAATTCCCAAGAAAAGGCATAATTCACTTGATATAACTTTCTTGGCTTTGGATTCTGTAGCATCTTCCAGTGCAAAGATCTTGCACCAACTCACTTACCAGTATTGTCAGTTAGTCTTAGATACTGTTGTGCTAGATATAGAAATTTGATTACATTGAAACATTAGCTCGAGATCATAGATCTGAGGTTATTCACAATCCCTTGATACTGCTGACATGCAAGATTAAAATTTTGATACATGTATATTGGATAATATCAGCTGAGATTTACTATTACATTTGATATTTTTGCTTCCTGGATCTTTCATTCTCTGGCTGTATCTTATTTCGTTATTCTTCTTGGTGTATTCTAGTTATGTTGTCACATCGTCATGGAGCACTGACACCACCTTATGCTCTGATTTCTTAGTCTCTGGTTCAACATGTTCTGTTCCTGGTTGTAAAACAGAATCTGTTATAGTCTTAAGTGGAACGTTGGAGCATATGTTATCTGAGTACTCTTTGCCATGCTGTCAGTGTAACCTTCTAATGAGTCAATGTCTTAAGGAACAGTGAAAGGTGTTCAATTGACACCTATACATGGACTGGAAGTGTATAGCGATAAGGCAAGTTGAAGGACCAAAGGACTTATAGTTTGATCAATATATTGGTAACTTTATTTTGTACGCGACTAGATCAACGCGTTATTGCTGCAAGAGGAGCTCCCATCGAAATTCATTATGAATCTTTGGGAACCTATTATGAGATTTATGGACACTATCTAACTTCCTATTGAATCAAAAAAATGCCTACACCCATGCTCTCTGGGAAAGTCTTCTCAGACAAGATGAACATCGTGAGATGAGCCTCAAGCCCCAAAGGAGGGGCGGCTATCTAGCGGGAGTCGTTTCGGCTGTATGCCACGAGGTCCCTATGGACAAGGAGGTAGGTACCTGTGCAGGTGAGGCGTCGGTCGGTCCTAGAAACGGCGGCTTATATAGTCGTCGGCCTTCCTACACGCCCGCGCCCGCCAGAATGCCTCCTTGGTTTTATTCTTTCACTTTGTAGTCTGTATCATCACTTATTTTTACTGGGTTTGTATCTCATAGTCTTCGTGCTGCAGGAACAATTTTATCAACTTACCTTATATTATTAATGTAATCCCTCTCCCCCCAACACACTTTTTTTTTATAAAATACGTACCCTTATTTTGTGTAGGAACTCGTGGAGAGGATACTGGCTTTGCTTTCTGGAGAAGAAGGTAGGTCACTGGCATTACATTCATTTTAGACCTAATTCCTGAAACGTACCATAAGTTTTTATTCTTTTGAATTTATATTAACGTCCATTGTTTTCTTGTGTTGATTTAAAGATTTTACTACATGTCCATCGTTATTTCAAACATTTATGTTAGGTAAATGGTTCTGTGAGTTAGACTAGATAATCATCCCAGGATTCTTGTTTTGTTCTTCAATTGCAAATTTTGTTCTTTGCAGCCCACTACTATCAAGTCTAGCCGATGTGGGACTCTTAACAATAACTGTATTCAGAAATTTTTATTGTACTTGAATAATTTTTCAAAAACATGTCATTTGAGGCATGGGTTCATATTTTAACTGTTTTTGGGTCTCACTGTGGTATTTTTCAAAGGTGTGATGGTCTCACTTATATGGTTCCCTGTGTTTCAAAAATTGTTCTTGTTAACTTTAAGTTATCTGGATCTCTTCTTGTGGTGTTGTCTTTTTCCCACAACATTGTGGGCATTACTTTTGCTGCTTGTGTTTGTGCTTATGGTAATTGCATGTTTCGGAAAATTCCTTCTATGAAGTTTGTTATAATTAGGGCCTCAAGCCGGACTAAATTAGACAAACATGGAAATATACCCGTCTATCTCTTTCTCTTCAATGATAACTGCATAACTTATTCCAATACTAAAAATCTAAACTTTGAGATTGCATAATTTCAATGAAGGAATCATGCTGTTTTCTCTCATGTATTGGAGCTGTTCTTTGTTGAATCTCTTTTTGACTGATGTATTATCAGTTGTAAACCCTCCGGGGATATCTGATGGTGCAGTTGTAATAGTATTTTCTTTCTTATTTGCAAGTCTTTTTTTCCTTCCCATTTCTATTTTCTCCTAATTTTGTTTCTTGCATCAGATATTCATGGTTCGACAAAGAATAAATTTATTCGAAAGGAAGAGGTGGCAAAGATAATTGATGACACTTACAGGTAATTTATTTTCTGATGGACGTGCCAGTCAATCATGGTTTTTCTATATGATTTCATTGAAAATAAAATTACATAAAAAATAACGACAATGTTTTTTACTTATATCTTCTTATGTTCTACCCTATATACCCTCACCCCCTAAACCTGTGTCTCATCCTAAATTACCCCCTCCCTTTGCACAAAACATGACCACATCAATTGTTCGTACCACTATTTCTATCTTTTTATTTCAGGAAAATGCAGCATGCAGGGGCAAATGATCCAGTAACTGGTGGACACTGTGTCTCTGACAGTAGCAGCATTACACCTAGAGAGGAAATTGTTGATCAGAAAATTCGTTGTCCTTGTGGCAGTCCACTGAAAACAGAGTTCATGATTCAGGTTTTTAGTGCATTGTTTTCTTTTGTTTGTCCATAAGCTTTCTTTCAGTTTTCTTATGTACACAGGTTTTAATTATTTTCCTGTCATTTGACCTTGTTATATTGCTTAAGCATACAAGTATTGTAACAATTGCATTGTCTCTTTGCAATTCAAGGATAGATACAAATCATTTGTGAACATTGATAGAGCTCAGAGTGAACTAGACTATTCATTTATTTTGTTCTCCGAAGCACTGTACTAGT
Organism: Arctium minus; assembly: GCA_954870635.1. Classification (NCBI taxonomy): domain Eukaryota; kingdom Viridiplantae; phylum Streptophyta; class Magnoliopsida; order Asterales; family Asteraceae; genus Arctium; species Arctium minus. The sequence goes on from OX941082.1 coordinate 123,925,226, forward strand.
ATCGGTTGATATTTTTATGGGTGTCAATAATGTTCATATTCTTTCCTAAGATGTCAATGCGTGCAAATATATATTTCAAATGCGCTCGCTAAAATTTCTTTTCTTAGGTCCCTACAACTTAACACTGTTATTTCTATTGTTTTGGAAGAGGATTTGTTATTTAATCTTTTCTTCATAGTCCTGTCTATTTTACAACAAAGCTATTTGCTTGAGTGAGTTGTGGTATTAAATTTGAGTCTAATGGCTACTAAAATCTGGTTGAGAATAATAGGCTTTGCAATTGTTAGTTATAAATGATCATTTCCCATATATTTGGTGTGAACTTGGATGTTGGTAAATTTTCTATGCTTCCATTTTATGAACATCTTTTGTGATTTCTGCATTTTGTTTATATCTCAGTGAGTCACACTTGTTATTGACATCATGAATTTTACTTATGTCAAGGTCATTTCTGTTCAGTGTGCAGATCCACAATGTCATGTTTTTCAACACATTCCCTGTGTGATTATCCTAGATGAGTCTACCGAGGGGGTTCCACATGCTCCCTCTCAGCATTATTGCGAACTTTGTCGAATCAACCGGTGTGACCCGTACGTATTTATCTTCCTAGGTTTATCTGCACTGCATGGTTATTTTTCCTGAATATAATATGGTTTGGAAAACATAGTTGCTTTCTTGGTTATATGACTTTGCCTATATAATCTGCTTGATGCTTGACATTCTTTTGGGACCAACCTTAAGTGGGCTTTAATTACATCTATCACAAGGTCCAATTTGTAGATTGTTTCCCAAATGCTTTTCTTAATATGTTTTCAGGATGAGGTTAGTGATAAATCAAATCAACATTGGGTATCGTTGCATTGCACTTGGAGTTCACTGCCTCTGAGAATATGACAAGCTTTATTCAATTATTCTACATCTAGAACCACATTGATGTTATGTAATATCTAACAACAAACGTGGACCTACATGAGTGCGGCTGGGGTCAGATTGCTAACATGTGTATGTGGTAAATAGGACATATGAAACTTCAGTAATACATCTAACCTGATGGTAGCGTAACAACTTGCACCTTTAAGTGCCACATGTAATTGTGACTACAAGATCAAAGATTCAAAGGTAATTCCATGGATTGAGATAAACTGAACGTAGGTAAGAATGGCGAACATTGGAAATGCAACCACTTGTATATTAATGGAATGTCTATGTTTTAACATAGTCAAAACTGAGTTGAGGCAAAGGGCCAATTGAATTTCTTTTTCCAAAACAGAGGAATGGGTGTGCTTGTTGATGTGTGAAAAGGAATTATTTTACACACAACTGGGAATGGGAGAAACCTCATTTAGGTTGTGGGTATCATATGTTGGACTCAAGTTTATGCTGTTTGGTAGCTGGCAAATGGAACATTTGTTCTAATTCACAGAGAGTGTGTGTGTGTGTGAGAGAGAGAGAGAGACATGTGTGCATACACACACACTTACTTACAAACACCTTATTGAATGCACGTGCGGCAGTCTTATCAAGTTATTGAGATCATACCTTCTCCCATAAGTGCATCTTTGCAGCATTGATAGAAAAGGAAAGATGTAAATATCTCACACATGAAGTAATCATGAAGAATGTCGGTCATTATTTGAGACCTATATATGTTAGTTATAGGATAAAAGTGGGATGGATGAAATGACGATACACTTTGGTAATCTTATGTGATTAGAAAGTTCCAATGAAGTTCAATGGTAATTTTTGTAGGACAATGATCATACTGGGCCACCAAAAGTTATCATCATGAAGATAAGAATAATGTGGCTGAACTGAGAATGGTAAGATGTGTTAGAATGTAAAACATGTAATTATTTTACTTACACCTAGTTAGCCCGTGGGCCCTTAGGGTTTTCTCTTTTAGGGTTTCCCTTTTTCCTAGATTTCTTGTCTATATATATCCTTGTACTCTTTCATTGTATGTAATAAGTCAAGCAATAATATAATCCCTGATTACAAGATGGATGTGTGGCAATACAATGGGGGATAGGATGAGAAAGAGTGATGTGGGAGGTTAAGGTGGACTAGTTGAGGAGATGCTGACACAACAATGCATGGGATGATTTGGTCATCTTGAAACTAGACCAAACTCCAAAGGATATGCAAGTTAGCTGAGGATACTTGTACCAATAACAGGGCATTTAAGAGGTAGATTCCAGCCAATACTGACATAATATGAACTATAGAATCAAGTAAGTGGGATATACCAAAGGAGTTGGCCTTAACTAGGAGTACCTTGAAGGATGCTATTCATGTTCTGGAGCCGCAGTGGAGTTGACGTGTTGATAATTTCTTGTCACTTAATTTTATCATCCCTTGAATAAAAATGCTTGTAGGTTTCGATGATTTCTTCAACCAATAGTTGAGCAAATTCAGTGTGTTAAATCCTTGATTAAATGATAATTGTCACTTAATTCCAGTGCCATGTGAGAGCACCAATTGCTGCCATGTAATAAATGATAAATGAAGTTTGTTGCCACAACAATTGCAACGGTCTACTAACTCAACTAATCTCACAGTTTTAGAAACAAAATTACCACAAAATTACAACTAAATAACAAGTATGCTGAAAAGTAAATTAGTGTTAAGTTTCACTTGGACATAATTAATTTTGAATTCTGGTTGGACATGTTAATCTTTTATTATCTATCAAATGGTGGGATTTCATATTGCCAAACTTTCTTTGTATCAAGGTAGAGTTTTCTATATTAATAATCCTTAAACTTCAAATCTCCACGTACCCACTTGCAGTCTTAGTTTAATTCAAACTGATATGCATTAAGATTGATGGAGTGCCTTGCCATTAAGTATCCCAAATAGATATTAATATGATAAATGGGCCACACAAATTTTCTGAGGTTCCATATTGCTTGGTAATGTTATTTGATTTGTAGCAAGTTAGTCTATTTAAAAGATCAATTGTAATTTCTCGACTAGTGCAATGAACATAACCATCATTATGAGTCCATATCAGGGAAGTTCTAATTCACATATCCATGTTCAACACATCAATCAAAGCAATAAAAAACATATAAAACTAAACATGCTCTTAAAAATAAAGAAATACTGTCCAAACTGAAATTAACCTACATCATCCCCTGCAACTAATGATATTTGCATAATAATAGTTGCACACCGAATACCTGAGGAGCTTTGAGAAATATCACCCTAATCAAATTACACTGAACAATAATTGAACTATTGAAATGTCTTTCAAGCAATCCGAATTTGAATAGCACCTCCTTGCAGTCAAGAATGGCTTTAAAGCCATCAAATCAAGAACTAGATGGAGAAGAGGGCAAGTTACAAGTACTAAAAATATGTGTGGAATAATTTATTATGGATGGATGTATATTTCGTGGTATTTCTCTTGTATCTATAGTGTCCAAGGAATGTGTAGTTCTACTAGGATTAAGAATGTGTTGAAATAATTTCGTTGAGAGAAGTCTTTAAGACAAGGAAATGATCTAAATCAAGATCTATTTCATTAGAATCAGATCTTAAGATAATATTGGAGAAACACCAAAAATATATCAAAAAATTGCAAAATGTGGAATTTCTTTAGATTGCATGACTTGAGATGTAGCTTTCTCATTATTTGATTATTCGAGAATCAAGTGATGTAGACATTCAGATCGAGTGTTATGTTCAAACCCAAAGACTGGTCCTTTTAGATGATATCTGAAAATAATTACAAACTTACTCCCCCTTTTATCTACATTCCATTTTAGATTTTAGTGCCAGACACTCAAATAATTCAAAGAAGTATCTGAAATTGAATGAACTTGGGAAATAGATAGATAAATCTACTGAGAATATATAGAGAATTATGCATGAGGGGTTTATTGATGGACTGAATTCATATTTTTGATTTTGTGCAAGAATGTTTGATTTATTTTCAGTAATTGTGTAATTATTTTTGTTGTGGAAAATCTTTTTATGTGCTAGCTCAGTAGTTCTGTTATTGCCTTTTGATGCTAAGGTGGATTAGTTGATGTGGTCTCTATTTTGCATATATGTCTGCACAGATTTTGGAAGAGTTTGGCACACCCTTTAGAACCTGTGAAGCTCCTTGTCACAAGTACTCCAGATGATGGGTAAGTTAATTTGCTTTTATCAGCCTTGTTGTCCGACTATTCATGTCTTCAGATTAATGTAGCATAAATAAGTTGGTAACTGATGTTTATGCCATAATGCCATAAGTTGTAAGCTTAATACTCGTGCCTCTGATTTTTAGGTTTGCAGTTTTCATAAGAAAGATGTTTACACAAATTACAATGCCGTTACAGTTATAGAGCCCTTGAAGTAAATGAACTTTGAAATATAACTCTAATGGGAAGGAAATAAAGTAGGAGAAAAGAGTGAAGAAAGTTGGCTAATGGGTATGAGCGGTCACTAGGCTTGTTAGATTAATTATTTCTTAATCAACCTGACCGTATTTGTTTACTCAATTTTTAGATTCTAGAGTAAGAAACTAGCAGTTGTTCAGACACTAATATTAACTAGCCGAACTGGCTGTTTAACGAATATTTTATTCTATATAGGTTCAATAGTTTTTAACTTGACTTATCTTTTGCTTAGCTTTTCAGAATTTAAAGTTTGCAAACCAACTGTATATAATGGTAGAAATCGGCACAGATATATTGTTATCATGTTAAAGCAGTGTAGTATTGTATATATAATGATGATTTATATCAGAGTAACAAATTAATTTCTGCCTCTAGTTTATGCATGCTTTTACCATTTTTTGTAGTCCAGACTGAGTCAAGTTTGTATAACAAGGCCAATCCTTTGATATATACCTATATAACAAGAAGATACATTCACTTTGCTATCCAAATATGATAAAGTTGGGATCTTGTATATCCTGTAAATTGGCCCTCTCTTTGTGCCAATGGCAAAATAACGTTATCTAAATTTTTATTTTACTTAGCATATGACGTGATCTGTTACGCATTTTCATGACATTATTATGATGTAAAGGATTGGGCTATTAATCTACTTGTAGCTGTTCCCATTTTGGATTTCTTATCATCATATGTATATTATCATTTTTAAATGCCGACACTTCCATCTTTGGGATGCTAGCACGTTGAGGGTGCGTTTGGTTTGCAGACTGGGTGGGACAGGACGGGACAAAAATTCACTGTCCCATGTTTGGCGTGACATGGGACAGGACAAAAGTTCACTGTCCCATGTTTGGCGCGACATGGGACAGGGACAAAGACTGGACAGGGTGGGACAAGATGGGACAAAAAGGGGTATTTTCTTGTTCCACCAAAATAGGTGGAACATGGGACAGAAATGAGACAGAAACTAAAAATAACTGATTTACCGTCATTTGATATATAATCCTAATATGGTATTAGTCTTAAGGGTCACCACTACCCATCGTCGCAACTACCACCATTGGCGGCCACTAGTAACCACCGTGGGCCACCTCTACCTATTTCTCCACCATAACAACCTCCTCCACCACCTCCACAACCATAGGTCATCGCCACCACCACTACCATCGTCGACCACCTCTATTAACACCGATCACCACCACCTATTGTCGCCACCACCATCGACGGCCACCGGTAGCTACCACCAACCATCGTCGACCACTTCCATCTCTTCCTTCACTACTACAACAACTTCCTCCACCACCTCCACAACCACCACCCATCGCCACCACCACCCATTGCCGCCGCCATCACCGACACTCACCGCCAACCACCGTCGCTGGCTGCCACCACTGTCACTCGCCGTCAACCATCGTTGGTAACCTCCGTCTCTTTCTCCAATACAATAACCTCAATTACCACTGTGCACCGCCACCACCACTACCTCTATTACTATCTTTCACCTTTTTCACAACTATCGTTTTTCACCGGCCACCTATCGTCTTTTATCTTTACTCGTCGCTGCAACTATGCATCCGTCAATTCATTAAGATCTTCCAAATTGAATCTACTGTTATATTTTTTTTTATATGAATCCGATTTTTTTGAACTACCATCAATTATTTCAGATTCTTCATTCAAATTTCCTACTATTGTTTTTGTATGTATTTATATGTATGAAAATTGTGTAAAAAAATTAATAATGTTTTTTAATTAAATTATTTAAGAATATTCTTTATTTATGTTATTTATAACTATTATATGACATATAAAATTATCAAACAACTTTTAGGGGAACTTGTCCAGTCCTGTCCTATCCAGTCCTAGTCGTACCAAACACAAGACAACCATTTGTCTTGTCCAGTCCTGTCCTAGCCTCTTGTCCTGTCCAGTTCTGTCCCGTCCCGTCCAATCTTGTCTGCGTACCAAACGCTACCTGACTGACAGTTTTTCTTTTTGTAAGACAACTATAATAGCTTGATCTAATTGGTAGGATTGGATGCCTTGATAGTCTCAATTTCACTACGGGTGCGTTTGGTATGCAGAACTGAGTGGAACAGAACAGGCTTGTCCCATGTTTGGCGTGACCATATGTGGGACACGCTAGAACTATGTGGGAACAAGCATGGGGCACACTTGTCCCACTCCAACCCCCTGGAACTAAGTAGAACAACAATATTTTGACTAATATACCCTTTGTTAAAAACAAAAACATAAAACATGTATTCTCATCATCCACGCCTCCAAGCTAGGGGTGTGCAAAACCCGAATAGTCCTAAATCCAAATCCGCATCTGAACCGAAAATAAGGTGTTTTTGCAAAACCCGAATACCCCGAAATCCGATAATCCAAAACCCGACATTTGGGAGGATATTTGGGTTCAGATTGGGTTTGATCGTTGGCCACCCAACCCGTCCGAAAACCCGAAATAACATAAATCTATATTTTAAATACTATATATATATATATATTTATTTATCTAATTATTTTTTGAAAATAGTAAATTATAGTCTGTTGAAATATTTTCTAAATTTTAAACTTGCTATCGATTTCTTCAATCTTTCAATCGATTGTATTCATCCTAAAAAACGATTGAATTTATATATAACTTTTGCATTATATAATACCCGAACCCGACCGACATCAATCCGAAACCCGACCAACCCAAACCCGAAACAACCTAAAATCCGAAACTTAAAATTTGGGTTTTGATTTCCATATCCAAAATCCAATCGTGATAAATTAGTTTTATGTGATGTAATCTATGATTTTTCATCAGGGGTAAATTCGTCATTTAACTAATCTAGTCTAGTTCTGTCATGTCTTGCCAAACGCTGGATAGCTGTCCAGTTCTGTTCTGTCTTGTTCCATCTTGTCCTGTCCTGGCTGCGTACCATACGCAACCTACAGGATTTTAGAATGAATGCTGGGTTGAATGAGAATTTATAAAGTTTTCTTGGGGTACCTAGGAAATCAAGATTGGGATCCCATTGATCCAATGGAAGCATAACTGGGACTAGAAAGTATCATATATATACTAGTTTTACGGTGTTTTATAAATTCCTGCTACTTGTATTGCTTGCTTGCTTTAATTAATCTGGTCGATTGAGTGAAGTCATTTTAGCCTCTTTGCTACAGTTTGATCTTCTGTTCTTTAGGAATTTCGGATAATGGATTGGCTTAAGAGGTCGCTGGATGGTTATCTTTGTTGTGGTTTTGAAAGCGCATATTGATTTGATTGAGTTGAGAGGTGGTCGGATTCATGATTCGGAGGATCAGTGTGGGATTACTTGGCTTGATTAGTTTAGTGGGTAGTGATCTTGCTTCATATGCGTCTTTAGTTGGATTGGATCTGGTTATATGTGTTGTTAAATCTTGTTTATGAAAACACCTTGGCAAACATCTCTTCCGACAACCTTACTCCCAATCTCGTTGTAAGGCATAACATGTTCACTTATCTTTGGGTCCTAAACTGGTATGTGGTCTGTGCATGGGTAACTTGATCCTCAGATAGTGATTCGATGGGATTTTCTGGTGGCATTTAACATTCCGTTACATCATGCACATTGTCTCTTGTTATAGTTACTAGGATTTTGATGTAAACTAGCAAACATAACTAATCGAATGGTTGTATGGTATTGAATTCCACTGTTCACCGACTTTCGAGAGGTCAGGTCTCTCCCAAAGGATACACTCCTCAAACTCAGGTTTACAAAACAGAATACCCAACCCAACAAACTCACACCAACTAAAAAGGAAAACTCTTGCCCACTCAAAAAAAGGAAATACCGACAATACCCTTCTACACCTTATTAAGCAAAACTAAGAAAATAAACGATACCAACACACTCATTTAGATCTTCTATAATACGTAAATGCACAAGAGGTTTACCAATACCTCCCCCCAAAGCTTTCACCTTGTCCTCAAGGTGATTATTTGGAAATTGCTGCACCAAAGCTTCAAGATTCTTCCAAGTGGATTCAAATTCGGACATCCCTTTCCACTTCACTAACACCTCCAACTTCCCGGGGTCTCCTGTTGGGACTGTACGCACATCTAACACCTCTTCTGGTTAACCTTGTAAACATATCTTCATTCAGTTGGGTAGGAATAGTTTTAGAGGATAAGCTATTGTCAATAGCCTGTTTAAGCTGGGAAACGTGGAATACCGGATGGATTTTAACTTCATTAGGTAACTCTAAACGATAGGCTACCTTCCCAATCTACTCGATTATCTTGTACGTCCCATAGAATCTGGTTAGCAACTTGGGATTGTTACCATTAACCAACGACTTTTGTCTGTAAGGTCGTATTTTGAGAAACATCCATTCTCCCGGCCTAAAAGTCACCTCCTTACATTTTAGATCAGCTTGTTTCATATGACATTGAGCTTTCAACAAATGCATACGCACTTCATCCCATACTTCATCTCGAGTGAGCAACTCCGTATTGACAGATTACACCTTAGAAGAAGAATCTTTATATCAAATAAGAGGAGGTGGATCACGGCCATACAACACGCGAAAGGGAGAGCACTTGAGCGATGTGTGGTACGTCGTATTATAGGAGAACTCTGCCCAATATAGCCAACGATACCATTGTCGAGGTCTATCAGATACCCAACACCGTAAGTATTGCTCCAATCCCCGATTCACAACTTCAGATTGTCCATCTGTTTGAGGATGGTACGCTGAACTGAACTTAAGTTTAGTTCCTTGCAATTTGAATAATTCTTTCCAAAAAACACTCTGAAAAATCTTGTCTTGATCGGACACTATTGAATTGGGAATCCCATGTAAACGCACCATCTCCTTAACAAACACCTCTACTATAGACTGCGCTGTGTAGGGATGTTTCAGTCCAATAAAGTGAGCGAACTTACTAAAACGATCTACGACCACTATTATTGAATTCATACCACTCGATTTGGGAAGACCTTCGATGAAGTCCATTGAAATGTCTTCCCAGACTGTGTCAGGCAAAGCTAAGGGCTGTAATAATCCAGCTGGAGACCCACTAAGATATTTATTCCTCTGGCAAACTTCGCATCGTTTAACAAAATTCCCAATATCCTTCCTCATACCAACCCAAAACACCTCAGCTGCTATTCTCTGATAGGTTCGATCTTCCCCCAATGACCACCTATTGGAGTGGAATGAAATTCCTCGAACAAAAGTGGTATCATTGCTGACTTTCGGCGAATCACTAAGTTTATACAACAACAAATCATGTTGTATTTCGAAACCTTTATGTGCACCAACATCCTTTAACAGATCCTCTTTAATTTTGATCAACAGTTCATCAGCCAACAATTCATCTTTCAAACTCTCCCATTGTCTCTATTGTGGTCCTTCTATAATAGAACACTCCACGTCATTATCTTTTCGAGATAAAGCGTCGGCAGCTCTGTTCGAACTCCCCTTATAAACGATCGAAAAATTGTAACCCAAGAGTTTACTAACCCCACTTTTGATATTCCGGCTCGACTACCCTTTATTCCAACAGATACCGAAGGCTCTGTTGATCACTTTGAACGATAAACCTTCTACCCAACAAGTAAGGTCTCCACTTTCTTACGGCTAGGACGATCGCCATTAGTTCTTTCTCGTAAGTTGATTTTTGCCTTGCCCGCGTACTCAAGACTTGGCTAAAATAGGCAATTGGCTGTTCCTCCTGCATCAACACAACCCCTATTCCCTTACCCGAAGCATCCGTTTCAACCACGAAATCATAAGAAAAATCTGGCATTCGTAGCACTGGAGGGGAGGCTAACAATCATTTAAGAGAATCAAATGCTACTTGAGCTTCATCTGACCAAGAAAATTGATTATTTTTCAACAAATCCGTGAGGGGACCTGCGATCACACCATACCCCTTTACAAACTTTCTGTAATATCCTGATAGACCCAATACGGGGTTCTTTCCATTCTAAGATCATTTTGATCTTAGAGGTGTCTACCTCGACTCCTTTGCTGGAAATTATGTGTCCGAAATACCTAAGTCGCTCTTGAGCGAATTCACACTTTTTCTTGTTGGCATACAGACTATGTTGAGACAAAAGCTCGAACACTTGTCGAAGATGCTTCAGATTATCGTCAACCGACTTGCTGTACACCAATATGTCATCAAAAAAGACTAGGACGAACTTCCTCAAAACATCTTTAGAAACCACAACCTTTGGAAGGTAGAAGGAGCATTCACCAATCCAAACGACATAACCTTGAACTCATGCCCTTGGTGTGTCCTAAAAGCTGTTTTTTGGACATCCTCCTCCTTCATTCGAATCTGGTGATAACCAGATTTCAAATCCTATTTAGAGAAGACACACGTCCCATGTAATTCATCCAGAAGTTCATCAATCACAGGGATGGGGAATTTATCTACAACCGTGGCTTTGTTAAGGGTCCTATAATCTATCCAGAACCTCCAACTGCCATCTTTCTTTTTAACTAATAACACGGGACTGGAGAAAGGGCTAACACTCGGCTGGATAACACTGGCTTCCAACATTTCTTTCACTAATTTCTCAATTTCATCTTTTTGATAGTGAAGGTATCGGTAAGGTCTAACGTTAATTGCATCGGTACCTTCTTTTAGCACTATACCATGCTCCTTCCCTCTGATTGGAGGCAAACCATTAGGCATGTTGAAGACGTGATCAAACTTCTGTAAGACTGTTTTTAATGGCTGTATTACTTCAATTTCTTCATTTTCCATCAACACAAATGATCCCAACTCGACTAACACAACTGCCCTTCTTGTTGAATCAATTTCCCCATCGCTTTTAGAGATACTTTAGATTTCCCCAACGAAGGATCCCCTTTTAACGTCACTGACTTCCCTCCCACTGTGAACTTCATAACTTGCTGTTTCCAGTTGGTATAAGTCGCTCCTAATGTCTCCAACCATTGAACCCCAAGAATTACATCGCTATTGCCTAGTTGAATTGGCAAAAATTCTTCCACGATATCTAAACCTTGCAAAGATAGAAACACTCGTTGACAAATTCCATCCCCTTTAACTACATTCCCCGTGCCCATTGTTATGGTATACTCGTTTGTGCTCTCCACCTTCATCTTCAATTTGTCAACAATTTCTTTTGAAATGAAATTGTGAGTTGCTCTACTATCGATAAGGATAATAACTTTCTGATCTTCAATTTCCCCTTCCAATTTCATCGTCTTCGGATTCGATAATCCCACTATTGAGTTTAAATGGACTTCCACCTTTTGATCGACATCAACCACATTCATAGACTTCTCATCTTCAACCTCTTCCCCTTCGCACCTCCCTTCTTCTTGCACCAATAAAACGGCCAGCTTCTTTGTGCCCTGGAGAATATTTCTCATCGCAGCGGTAACAAAGACCTAATGCTCGCCTCTGTTGCACTTCCTGATCCGACAGTCGCCTAAACTCGGTCCCTGTTTAACTGAGGGACTAGATACCGAATTTGATCCCACCGTCTGACTCTTAACTTCTGTTGGCATTGTTGTAGCTTTTCTCGGAAATGAGGAAAGCCTTTCCTTGTTGATTATCTTATTCTTCTCTTCAATTTTCAACGCTAATTCCATAGCCTCTTCCAACGTAACTGGACTCAAAAGTCGCATCTCCGCCTTGATTGTATTATCAAGGCCGTTGATAAATTGACTCAAAAAAACTTCCTCAGGAATTCCTTCTAATGGCGCAGCCATTTCCACAAATTTCCTCCTAAATTCTTCAATCGTTCCAAGCTGTTTAACTGCAAGAAATTGCTCACACAGTGTACCTGATGCGGTCGATCGAAATTGTCTCAGAATAAGCTTCTTCAGATCTTCCCAACGAGTGATTGGATGACGTCTGTTTTCCCACCGGAACCATTTCAGAGCATCTCCTTCGAACGAAATAAAAGAGACATCGATCTGTTCTTCTCGTGTTAGCCGATTCAATGTGAAATAACGCTCCGCTCTAAGTATCCAGCCATCAGGATCTGTTCCATCAAACGTTGGAATCTCCAATTTCCTCCCCTTAACCGCCAAAAATCGACCTGGATCGGCGCTTCCTTCTCTCCTTTTTCTCGTGTCTCCTGTCCTTGTTGAATCTTCACCATCAGACGATGCTGTAGGACTCACTTTGCTAGCGACATCTTGGCTTAATTTCTCTATCTGCTGCACGATTTTCTCCAGGCTTTTCTCAATTGATTGTTGATTCTTATCAATCGATCCTACACTGCTCTCCAAAACGTCCAACCTCGAATTCGTATTACGTGTTGTCATGATCGGATCGGACTCGCTCGGATACCAATTTGATGTAAACTAGCAAACAGAACTAATCGAATGGTTGTATGGTATTGAATTTCACTGTTCACTGACTTTCAAGAGGTCAGGTCTCTCCCAAAGGATACACTCCTCAAACTCAGGTTTACAAAACAGAATACCCAACCCAACAAACTCACACCAACTAAAAAGGAAAACTCCCGCCCACTCAAAAAAAGGAAATACCGACAATACCCTTCTACACCTTATTAAGCAAAACTAAGAAAATAAACGATACCAACACACTCATTTAGATCTCCTATAATACGTAAAACGCACAGGAGGTTTACCAGATTTACGAGAGCAAATGTACATATGTTTTATTTTAATCCCATATATGTATTTCGTAGTTCACAGCCACTACAGAATGTGGATACAAGCTTCCAAATTACGAGAGCAAACGTACATATGCTGGAGAATGCAGGATATGATGTACAGGTTGGATTTGTTTCATCACAGTTTCAAATGGAAGTGTTCATTATTGGTAGTCCATGATTCTGTGTGTTGGGTTTATAGATCTTTATAAGTTTTTTTGCTTCTCTTGAGCAGGCATGGTGCATTCTTCTCAATGATAGTGTTCAATTCAGGATGCAATGGCCACAGTTTTCTGATCTAAAAGTCAATGGTATGCTGGCTTTTGCCATTATCCACGGACTATTTGATTTTTCTGTTGCATATTGCTGATATTTGATTTATATCTTTGAACAGAGATAGGTCGTACTGAAATAAAATTAGTTGATCTTTTTTTGTTAGCTTGTTTCGCTCTTGTGGCTACAGTAAGCTTAAGTCTATTTTTGTGGTGAACTGTTGCAGAAATTTAAAAAAGATGTAGTTATGTCTTCAGACTTGAGAATATGCAGCAATTTTATTTGTCTCTTTAAACATTTTGCTCTTAAGTTGAGATATCTTCATATCTAATTCAAGCTCTAACATGTGTATGTCGAATTGATGTTTTGGCAATATGGACTCACCTATATCTATTGTGTGCACATGCAAGAAACATTTTATTTTCCTTGTTAGGTGAATGTTGCGTATATTAATGCTAAGCATGAAGATGCCTCAGAAAATTGATAAATTTTAACAGAAAAGCATGAGGAATTTGATTATCCTGCATTCCTGCTCCACCTTACCAATGGAACCTTCCCTATTTCATTCAGTGTTTGTGGATCCTAACTGAACCACCAAGGTTGTGGTTATTGTGGGAAATGTCTGTACTCTTCACTTATCTTTTTGAGCCTGTTGGTTTTATTAGCTTATCTGCTCATGAGCCGGGATGTTGGTGATAACAAACTGAACCGCCCACCACTTCTTGTTACCCGTCTAGTTTCAAGAATACTAGGACGATAGGGGCCTATGATATGCTTGGTCAATATTTTTAGTGGAAGAAAGTGAGAAATGCATAAATTGGTATTTTTATCCTTCCAATTCCACTATAGCTACTTTTATGAATCTTTTGAAGGGATGTTTTACCAAGTCTAGTTTTCTTGTTAATTGAATTTCATCATGCAAGTGTCTCATGTTTTTATCATGGTCACATAATTGAGCTCAAATTGCAATATATAAGCCGACTCTGATGTGGGATGACACCTTTTAACATTAACTTCGTTATGGAAGTAGCATGCAACACATTTATGCACAGGTCTATGGACACTAATGCTCAGTCAGTTCAGATATAATGTGATGGTGGATGGAGAATCATGATAGTGAACTCTACTTATAATATATTGACTTCTAAGAAGTTATGGATTTTCCAGGCATCCCTGTTAAGACGATTAATAGACCTGGATCAAAGATGCTTGGAGCCAATGGTCGTGATGATGGTCCATCAGTAAGTTCTTTTAATCTGACATTTATATTTCCCTTGGTTTGGCTTTGCATTAGGATCTGCAATGTTGATTTCTACACTGTTAATTTTTTCTCATTGCTACAGAGCTATAAAAAAAGGGCGAAATCACTGAATTAGACTTCTGCTAGGCACCTATCATACGCCCTCATATTAATTTTTTAACCCTGAACTGAAAACACTTTGTGCCGTGGTGCAAACTGTAGATGGTGGAATCTGTTATTTCTACATGAGAAGATAAATTTATCCACGGCATGTTTACCCTATTTAATACTTCTGAATTTATTTGGACCACCCACCCCCACCCCCACCCCCACCCCCACCCCCATAACCTCTTCTTCTGTGTAAACCCTATCTATGTATCCATAATGTGCCTTCTCCCCACCTAAGAGAATAACTGAAGGGAAATAGGAAGTAGTGGAAACTATTTAAGTTCTTAATTTGCATGGGATTGCATCAATAACTTAAGTGCTAATTCTTTTCTGTATTTTGTTTTCCCTTTCAGATCTCAATGTTTCTAGTGGAGGGATGTAACAAGATCTCTTTATGTGGTACTGATGCTCGAACTTTTTGCTTGGGTGTCAGACTAGCGAAGCAACGCACAGTTCAGCAGGTACCTTCACCTATTTTGCATTTGATGTCAATTCTTATTGTTACTTGGTGGAAACCATGAAATTATGATCAGAGGTTTATTATTAAAAAACTGGGGACCGGTTGTTCTCTTGTGATGTGCCATATCTTGCTATTCTTTCTATGTTGTTGAATTTGGGGGCTAATAATCTATTCTAGCCTTTTATCTTCCAGTTTTCTTTAGATGGGTAGCTACTTAACATGTTGCAGAGCTTGTCATTTTCTAGGATTTTATTCTGCTTTTTTTTCTTTTTTCCGTATGTTCCCTTGTGGTTATCTTCAGAAATTTTAAAATGAAGAGTGAATTACTTGCTTGTTTTCGATGGTGCAATATTACTATTGAAGTACTTATTATTTACAGTGCTTTCATTTTAATGTCTAGGTAAGACTTAACTAATTGGCGCCATATAATGATGATTTTCAATTCTTTAGCTTGGTATTCTCATCTTTCTGTGATCTCTTTTGGTAAATAGTAACCATAACTCAACGGCCTGAGTTCTTCCATGTAAAAATATATAAATAATGATAACAATCATGCGATTGTTGTGATCTGATTTCTTAAGTTAGTATCAGGTGCTTGCTTTCACATCTGATTTTCTTCTACCTTCATACCCTCTTAGTTTTTTGCCCACTTCCTTGCTAGGTTATCAACATGATTCCTGGTGAACAAGAAGGTGAATCCTTCACTGATGCTGTGGCCCGTGTTTGTCGTCGCATTGGTGGTGGAATGGCTGCTGCAAATGATGATAGTGACAGTGATTTGGAAGTTATTGCAGATAATGTCACAGTTAATCTGCGTTGCCCTGTAAGTGCTTCCGAGCCTCCTTTGCATGGTGATAAATTCTAGACTTGTTTGATGCATGGACAGAGTGGTGCCCGTTACTTGTCTGTTGGATTATTCAGACTTATTTGCCTGACATTAGCAAACACGAGTAATACTTCAGTAAGGAAAGGAAGGCTTAACAGTTGCACTGAACACAAGCTCTCTCTCTCTCTCTCTCTATATATATATATATATATATATATATATATCTCAATTGCTGGATACATGCCAGCAAAAGTCAGAAAGCAACAGGTAGTTACAAGCGCAATGCCACTTAACCAACTTGCTCCTACTGGGAGAGCATGTCTAATCCATTGGGTCCATTAAATCTAATTGTTACCCACCCTGTGATGACACTTTCCAGCTCTCATTTTTTTTTTCAATGAATCACATTTGTGATTGCATGGAAGTAAATATATATGACTATATGAGTATAAGACAATAACATATAGATAAATCTATGACTTAGTATCACGATTATATTAAAAAACTGGAATAAAGGTAAGTAACTCATTTCATGTGTATTTGGAGAGTAGCACGGAAATTGGGGTTTCCTCAAACTTTCCTCTAATTTTTTGGGGGTTATGGCGGGCGTGAGAGGGGTGAGCTCTTTTGACTTTTAACATCCCCATTATCAGTGGTTAAGGTCATGCAAACTGTACCTTAACAACACTTGAACCACAAATATCTGAGATGAGATTGATAAAGGATCACGAGTTTCACTTTTAGAAGGCCTTTTTTGTAGAATCAATTTGATATTCTATCATTTCTTTTCCAAATATCTCTTCTTGCACCTTTCTTTGGATTAGTAGATAATTCTGCTGACTTAAGTAACATACAGAAATTACCTTTTCATCAATTTTGGCTTGTTTTACAGCTAAAAATATGAATATATGTTTAGCAAATTCGGGGCTTAAAAGCCTATAGTGGTTTTTACTTTATGCACTTGTTGCATCAAGGACTTCTTTGTCTCGGGAGGGAGGCAGCATTTCTCTTGTATATGCAAATAGGTTGTTTTGGTGAATCAAATTGTTGACCTTCTGGTACCTTTTTGCAGTATTAGGTCTTTGATGTGAGTTCAACCATTGCTTTTGTAATTAATCCTGCCTGTCTTTGTTTCACTTGGTTGGTACAAGGCCAACCCAACCTTCTTTCACCAACCAATTTTTTTACGTGATGATGCTTAGTTAATGTGCTGTCTTTTTTTCATGATGCTTTTGCACTTACACAGAACGATGAGTATTGTGCTTTTTCATATTCTGTTCTTCTGTTTAACTTGAAATTTTATGTATCCAATTGTCGATCCAGTTTCAAGTTTTTTTAATGGTTTGTATCATGCATGATTAGGTTCTTTGTGGTGCTATTAGTGCACTGGTGAAACCATCAAGCAATTGGCACAACTTAAATGTGTGTGGTGGTTTTATAATGTTTCTGCCTTTTGTTGATATCAATGACAGATGAGTGGGTGTAGAATGAAAACTGCTGCTAGATTTAAAGGATGCGTTCACCTAGGATGTTTTGATCTCCAAACTTTTGTTCAAATTAACCAACGTTCTAGAAAGGTAAGTTCTTACCATACCCAACTGTTCTGTGCTATGCTTACTTTCTTTACGTAATTTGCATAAGCAAAATTTCTTTGTTTGCAGTGGCAATGCCCCATTTGCTTAAAGAACTATTCTTTGGAGGACATTATCATTGACCCCTATTTAAATCGTATTGTGAAGATGGTATTTTCATCCTTGCTTCCTTGTTCATATTGTTCAAATTGTGTTGATTCTAAATTCAAGGGCACCTTATTTTCTTTTATTTATTATTCTGTGTGAAAGATGCAACATTGTGTAGAAGACGTAACTGAGATCGAAGTGAAGTCTGATTGTTCTTGGCGTGCAAAGATTGGACGTCCCTTTATGGATCTTGAACGATGGCACCTTGCAGATGGATCATTGTGTATTTCTGAAGTTAAAGTCGATTCAAATATGGAAGTTCCTGCTGGAAAAAGCCAACACCAGTTAGGTATAGGTGCGAATGGGCATGCGGTTTCAGATGTTGGTTTACCTCAGGGAAATCAGTCAGAAGAATATATTACAAACTATGGGCAAGAGATAATATCAATGAGCAGTGGTTCTTCTGATGATATGAGAGAAGATGAGTTTGAAAGTATCGACCATCATGGTACTAGCCAATTTGATATCACAACTAACAAAGACAACATGATGGATTATGCGCCATACAACTATAACCAAACATCTGGAATCACCAACAGAAGTTCTTCTTCGTCACTAGGAGACCCGAGTGTCATTGTTCTTAGTGATTCAGAAGAAGAAAACGATGATACGGTTTCTGCAACTGGAGTCCCCTCACTTGGCCCACCCAATGGTAGTTCTAGTTCACTCACTGCTAATCCTCAAACTCCTGTTACACACTCGGGAGATGCTGTATTTCCAGCTGGTATTTTACTTCTTTAGGCCTCTTCAAACATCATGATCTTTATTTTCAATTCCTTTCTGTCTTGTGTGATATTTTGAAATATGTCACCATATCTTATTTGATTCTGCCAAACATGTATTTTAATGCACAGCCCATGAATGTATTTTAGTAACTACACACACCAGCACCTGTGCAGTGAAGACCTACCCGTCCTACGAATTAGGTTACACCAGTTATGATCCTTAAATGTCACTGAAATTCTTCAAACATGTGGATTCAGTATGCTTGTAGTAGCATAGAATGAAACTATGTGTTTCTTGTAGCTACTTCAGTTCCTTCGGTTCTCGCAGAACATTAACTGCTCATTAGTCTGATAGTTTCCTACTATATATTCCCTTAACTTCCATTTAAAGTAACTTCAGGTACTCACGGTGCTGCAATTTTTTCTTCTTTTTTTAATAAATATAAACTGTAGTTAATGAAAATGCATTATAAAGAAATTATATAAAGTTAACTATTTTGTCTTTGCAGGTTTATCACGTGCGAGTGAGGAGGTTAAAGCTGAATCTGGTCAGATGAATAATAGCAAACGGCAAGGTGGTCCTTTCACATTTCCTCGCCAGCCGAGGACTGTAAGAAGACAGCATGGGACAAGAGATGTACCAGGCGCCTAAAAGGTAATAACCATAGTAAAAACAGGGTGCTTTTATTTATGTACAATGCACAATAAACAACCAGTCACTGCATGCCATTACTTGCGGGTTCGACTACCTTGTCTTTTATTTAGTTTCAAGTGGTGGGAACAAACGATTTTGATCTAGCCGCATGCCCCCCGGGGGGAGGGGTCTTTATGGGAATATTCTTTCTACCCCTTGGGGTAATGGAAAGGTATGCATGCATTCTATCACCAGACCCTATCTCTGCATGAGATTTACTGGGATTGTGTGGTTCTGTTCTGTTTTAGAGCAATAGGTCTTTACTAATTTGCCATTGTGAATGTTACTAATAATGGAAATGAAACTTTTTGTTCAGATTCATTTGTGTGTTCTTACTTGGTATGTTGTATGCCTTCTCTCTTAGGTGTTGTGAATGGGCTCAAGGAAGCTGGTGCATGTAATTTAAGTCGACATGTAGTTTCCGGAGGATAGTAGCAGTATTGTCAAAATGGGACTACAGTAGGTATAGATTCATCTTTTTCTGTAAATCGAAGATAACCCTCTTTACAAATCTTCGAATTCTTGTTTTTTGGACAGCTCTGTAAATCCTAATAGCATCTTGTACATATAGCATTTTGGGTTGATGATTTTTGATTGGTGGCTCTTGTGCACATTTGCGTTTCGCTTCCCTTGATCTTCTACTATGTTGAACTTATACGGGATCAATGGAAAACGGGACAA
Organism: Arctium minus; assembly: GCA_954870635.1. Taxonomy (NCBI): domain Eukaryota; kingdom Viridiplantae; phylum Streptophyta; class Magnoliopsida; order Asterales; family Asteraceae; genus Arctium; species Arctium minus. The sequence continues at coordinate 123,945,065 of OX941082.1, forward strand.
GGTCTTGGGCTCAAAATTGGCCCCTGGAGGACGCTATGTGTAACACCCCCTTCCCGAGATGGAAAAGGAGGTTACATCCTAACCTAAATCAAACCATCAATACAAGCATACAGAGCATTATTAAACCTTAATTAAAATAAGCACCATCAAAACTAATAATTGTCTCGAACGATACACTTTCTTCTTCCAATACTTACATCAAAAAAATTAATAAACCTAAAACTTCTTACCAACAAACCTCTTATATAGGATGAAGCTCTGAATCCCTTAAACTCTTTAGATTTCCTTCGAATACCTGCCGCGAACAAAGAAATGCGGCTGAGCCAAACGCTCAGTGCACGGATACAATAGATAACAAACGGATAACCGAACTCAATACCGAATATAATAAAAATCTAGATTTTGGACACGGGACTCGAATTTTTGAGTGTTCAAGAAAACTAGATCGAGTATTAATTCCTTCAACATCTAACTTCAACAACAGACCAAAATATCCCAAACAAAGAAAAAGAAACCAAAAGAAGTTAGACCAAATAACTCAATTTAATTGTTTAACCAAAAGTCGTAATAAAATGAATATATATATATATATATATATATATATATATATACGAATTCATTATATCGAGACAGTAATCTCGTCAAAAACCAGAACTAGAACTGTTAAATCAAGACAAAAATTGCCAACTAAATACCAAACTAATCTGAGAAGCTTAAATCAAAATCATATCATAAGATTGCATAACGAGCTCGAACAAATAATCGCATACACTTGAGTTTCATGTCACACATAAACAGATACAACAAGTGTCAGACATAAGCCACATAGGCACGTACGTTGGACATTCTCATCCAACTGTACTAAATAATGTGAGATGCGGTGTTGGGCACTACACCGTCATCCACCCTACAAACTAGGGCCGACCCATACGTCTCCCATCACACCACGTCAGCTCTCATCAGAGCACACAAAATCAAAAGGAGACGTCGTGGACTGATCACACCGCCACGGGTGGTGTCACGTCATCGGTGCCACAATGACGTGCCTATGGTACCCCCATAGGTGGTTAGTAGCTCGGTACACCTTAACGTATAAACTTCAAAAGTATGTCACAACACATGTGATCATACTAAATGATTATCAAATCATACAAATTGCAAAACGAATAAAAAAAATGATATTTGAACGTACAAAAATATTGACCGCTCGACTTAAAAACTTTATTTTTCGAACACTCTAAAACTAAGAGACTTACAAATCGAAAGAAAATTAAATGGGACGAGTTTAGTAAATCGTTGACGTAACTTCATGTACGAACCTTTACAAAAGAGTTTGAAACCAAAACGTACGGCAAATCAAATCCGAACATAGACTATTAATTCCACACTCACAACTTTTCGAAATCATGTCGTACTATTTTCAGAACTTTACACGTTTACAAATCCGATATTTTATCATAATTTCAATAAGTTTTAGAAAACAATATCTAAACAGAAGTTTTAAATAAATGTCTTCTAATTCCAAGGAATCAAGAATGAACCGAATTGGATTTAAAATAGATTTTTCACGAAATTTTGAAAACAATTGTGCTGTTCTCGTCTAAAACGAGACCAGTTTCGGAAAACCCAAATTTTAGACACCTTAGCATAAAAATCATAGTTTTCTCGTGTGACAGTAAATCGTAGACGACATCTCCAGCTTTTCAGAACCTTATCGTATGCCTTAATCCGATAAACGAGTGATTTGTTATGATTTTTACAAGTAACACGAAATTTTCAAAGCGAAAATCGATATCAGCAGATTTATAAATTGAATTTGACGTTTTTAACATATTCAAACCTCGATTTATCGAATGCAAAACCAAAAGAGAACTAAACGGTAAACTAACCGGACGAGAAAGCAAACTGAATTGATGGAAGAAAGAACACATTAACCAAATCGAACGGAAGAGTCGAAAGAAAAGGCAATGAAATCGTACATATATGTAACGAATCAAATAAATGTAACCGAAATTAACACATAAACAACGGATCGAATAAACACAAAAGTGGGAAACATGAAGAATCCATACACATATATATATAACGACTCAAATAAAACAAATTAATGAGGGAAGAATAAGGAATCCGTACCTTAACCTAGGATAGATCTCTTAGACGCCTTCAACGAATGGAAATCCTTCACGATCGAAACTTCAAATACGAACCCAACCTCAAACTTTAAGATTGATGCTTGGAACTACAAAGATTTCAAAGTAAAACTCTCCCATTTTCTTTAATTTTTGGCACACTAAACGATTTATGGGTTGAAACCCATAGGATTGATAAACTTGAAATCCTAATCGCTTAAGGATTGCTGCTGGCGCCAAGATTACATAGGGTTATCCCAATTTTTTTTTTAACAACTTAGCCCCTCAAGTTTTATAAAACTTCCAACTTGAATAAAAACTTACTAATTTCTTAAAAATTACGGGACATTACACTATGATTTACCTTCTTCATGATGACCATAAGACAACTAATTGAGGATGATATGGAGGGTAGCACAAACATTTCAGTATTAAATAAAGTGTTATTTTATTAAAAACAACTGTACGGTCAGGTGAAAACCTCAAAAGAAAAAAAAAACGGAAAACTGAGTAACACCCTTGTAGCCCTTCATCTGTACGGTATGCACTTGTGTCTACAAGTAATTTGTAACATGCATATGTACATATGCACAAGTGCATAGTGCACACTTGCATAAAACCAAAAAACAACTTAATTTACTTGTATGCACACAAGTGCATGCCGTCCAGATTAAGGGCTATCAGGGTGTTTCTCAGTTTTTCATTTTTTTGAGGTTTTTCCTTGAACCTCCATCTATATATTGATATAGTATAACAGATTGATCAAGATTGTAATTAATAAAAAGGTTTGATTCATATACAAAATATATTCATTATCTGATTTGAGGGGGAACTATATCACTTCAACTAATTCTACTGGTTTATATATATCAATAACGATTTTAATTTTGGAAGTCTAAGTAAAAGTTGATGTGGATCATCAAGTTAGATGGTTTTGGACGTGGATTTCATTCAATTTTTTTTATTGGATAATCATATAGTAGTATTTTATTGAAATTAAATACAGTTGACTAATTTTATAGTTACTTTTGAAAGTAGATGGTATTGCAATTATAAAAAAAACCCTCCTTACATGTTTTTTAAAATCTAATTTTTTTTAACGGCAAGTTAACGCACACACACGTTCCAGCTGTATCGGGCTTCTATTACGGACAATCCCACTAATCCGCTGCGACCCGGTCCAGTCTTTGGCTGAACCCGACCGACAGGGTAGAGGGTCCCATAGACTGGACCCACCCGAATCGGTCCCGGCCCCGAAGGACCAGACCCAGAGTCTGGATATTTCAGGAAAGTGTCGCTCGTGGGAATCGAACCCGGGTAGTGTGGCTTTCACCTCACACCCCCCAGGATGTTACCTATCCAACTGAGATAACCCTCTTTGTAGATCAGAAAATCAAAATGATATTTATCAAACATCACAAAACTAACTATTCTTGCAATAATGAAGTTTGTAGGAGATTTAAACACCAATGATAATTAGATTGTGTTTTGAGACATCCAATGCACCTGAGTTGCTCAAATTTATACAATAATAACAAAAATAAAACTGGAATTGTTTTTTCTTTTTTCTTTTTTCTGTGTAAAAAACCATTTAGTAAAAGAATAGTAATTGTCAATTGTCATGATAAAGTGGCTTGAACAATTGACCTTTTTTTTTTTTTTTTTTTTCTTTTTCAAATATGTAAACATATTATAAGATGTAGTTTCATAATACTATTTTCCCAAACATATCCATTCCAGTTATTTCGTTAAATTAAAATTTAGAATAGTTATTAGTCATATCTAAGTATACTTATTACTTATGTGACATCGTCGAAACAAATGTTGCATCATTATGTAAAATAGACCAAGAGTTGGTTTTTGGTAAGAATAGTAGTTATTGTGAGAAGGGTAAAAAGGGATCTTTACTCTTTGATTAATCCTAATTGAAGATCAATTGAAAATTCTTTTTTAAGCTAAATCATAGGTTATTCTGGGACTTAATCTAAACCATTAGTCCAATACTAATTAAAAGTGATCAATAGTCCAAATTCTTTATTTTAATTCTCACATCAACTCTTATTCTCATACGATCCTTCATCATATACCAAATAGGTAGTTGTTGCCATATCCTTTTATTTCACATAATTTGAAAAATATTTGATCATCAAACCACAAACACATTGTACTAGGATTAATACCATGGATGAATGGCCAATATGACCATTTTAAAATTACTTAAAGAAACCAAAATTGGAACAAAACAATCAACACGAGGACTGAAGTTGACGTTTATATTCAATAGGGACTATAAATGTAATTTATGGAAGAAGTTCTGACACACCTGCACTCCATTATATATGCATGCACACAATCAGCCTCGATCTCTCCTCTCCCAAAAAAAGCCGTTACAAAAATGGACGACCAAATCACCGTCACCGCCAAAATCTCCGGTCCGGCGAAGGTTAACAGCGGTGGAGGACAAAAGTTGTTGGAGACGAGCAAATCGGAGAGAAGCGTTTGGCTCATGAAATGTCCTCCGATTGTGTCTCGTTCACTTGCGCAACAACAACCACAATTACCGTCGCCTCTCGATTCTTCTTCTGCTCCAATTAGCGCCAAAGTTATCGTCAGCGTTGATCCTCTTCTACCTTACGACGATTTCACATCTACTCAGGTACATTATTGCTATTATTACGTTTTGTTTATACGTTGTAAAATGTGAACCTTATCTCGGTATATGCACCAAAATGTATGTATTGTTTAGTTTTGTGGTGTACTGTGCTCGAAGTTGTGAATAAACCTAGTTTTTTCTATTGATTTTCGCTCTAAGTATTTCTATTTTCTTTGAGTTTAGAGGAAGTTTGCTTTTGCTTTTATGTATTCATGATACGTGTAATTGAGGTGTTAAACTATTCTTATATTTGGGTTCTGATGTTGAGGAAGTCTAGCGTTGGTCTTTCAATGTTGAATTATTTCTGCTGAAATAATTTGTACATTTGAGAACCAGGATTGGTATTACGATGACAGAATTCCACAATGGCGTGAATTTACAACCTGCAGGTAGTTACAAGTTACATGTATAATTAATCTCCTAGTTATTCCCTTGTATAAAACAAGTAGTTTTGGATGAATATTGATAAATTATGTCACCGATTTTACTTTTGTCATATAAATCCCTTTGTGGTGAATACTTATGTGTATCTTTGTGTATTTGCATCTTGATAATATTCTGATGTAATGTTCTGTTGTATGCTACAATATGGTGAAGGAAAGAAGAAAGAGAATATATAATACCTGTTCTGCTAATTAAGATTTTTGTAATCGTTTCTAATTGTACATCTCTGTCTATTTCTCCACTTTCTCAAACTTAAATAGAAGCACAAGGGTATTTCTTTTCTTAATGTAGTACATAGTGTCTTAATTTTCCAATTTATGCAATTCTTACATGATATGATGATCAGAGTACTATGGAGTTGCTGGGCACTGATCAATCTGGGAGAGTACCCAAATGTTACTCTATGGACATGTCAGCCGATTTCATTCCAATGTCTGTATTTTCCGAGTCCAAGCAAGGTGAGTAGAAGCATTCTTCAACTTTTTGTATGACGAGTCAAATAACATTTTACTTGGTGGAACACTTTCGTTTGTGCTGGTGAATTTGGTCATGCGTTCCTTTGCATATCTAGCTAAGCTGCTTGTAGTAAGTTCATCTTTTATGCCATAAAGAGTTTTACGGATATGTTTCAAAATTTTATAAATGAATTACAACTTTCATTAAAATAGATATTTCATGAACATGGTACTATTGTCGGCGAGCTTTGGGCTCTTATGACCTGTCCTCGATAAATTATAACTTTCAAAAAGTTAAATGCATAGTAGATTTAATTTGAGAAAATCATGGTGAAAAGTGTGGAGGCCATATCATTAATCAAAGAACAAGACAGATCAAGCCTTGGAGCAACAAACGCAATGTGGTACTTTTTGCCTCCCATTGTTACTTACTTACTTGTCAATCTCATAGCGATCCATATCCTTTTTCTGATGTTGCTTATTAACAAGTAATTTAGTAATAAATTTCACCTATTTAAGTTCTCACCCAAGCATGATAGGAGACAACAATTTTATTAAAATAGTTTGCCTTCTCTCACATCATCGATGGCTCTTAAGATTCCCTGCTTTTACCTCCACCCCTAGAGATGGCAAACTCCAATTCTCTCTTTTGTTTTGGTTTACATCTCATCCTCCAACTAGTTTGGGGTTAAAGGTTTGCTACTTTTACAATTTTACCCCATCCAGATGGTATATAGTATATATGTATATATCTTTTTAATGTGTACCTCATTCCATAGCTACTCCAGGCCCACAGACCTTGAGAGAGAGACCAACTATTTGATGGAAAGACCAACTATTTGATGGAAAGACTATATGTTATTGAAGTTGCAAAGTTGGGATTTCGTTCGCATGGTTACAATAGCAGATCCAAAATTTTGTACCTTTTCTTTTTCAATGATTAAGAAGAATTAGGGGCTGTTTACTTTATTTTACATTAAGCTACGTATGAGTTAAGTTTTCTATCTGGATAAATTTGTCTAGTCTGAGGGACGGAAGACCAATGGGTTCGAAGGAGGCAAAGAGAGAGGGTTGGATTATTTATGGTATTAGTTTGTTTGGGGTGGCTTAATGGGGACAAGTGAGGGGTCTTGGCTTATTCCACATAGCCATTTTAGCTTAATGACGAACGATTAAATGCTCATGTATGGCTGAATGAATAAGCCGCTCAGAGCACTAAGCTCATTAAGCTGTAAATAGACAGCCCCTTAGTCAAACTGTTAGAAGTCAGAAATGATGCATGGCATTAACCTTTGGTAAAAAGGACAACTTACTGGGATCGATGCCTGGGTATATACAGAGTGATGTTGGTTATGGATTTTTTTTCCGTGTGTATTGGAGAGCCAGCGTGAGTTGATTCGTGTTGTTTTCTGCCTCAAAATTTATTCCCCTGCTATGTACAATCACGTGTCTCGAAGTGTTATGGTCTGACCTTATTGCTGCTGTGGACAGTAGGTTTCAAGGAGGAGCAGCACGGTCGTGAGGTTTAACAAGGCATGGTCATGGACAGTAGTTTGTGATCCATCATATTTGTTTGTATTGGCAATTTTGTCTTGTGCACTAAGAACACCCTTGTGTGTTCAATCTACAGACAAAATTAACTTATCCCTTGATTGATTTTGGTTAAACTCTTTAGTTTGGGATTAAGTTAAACCATAATCTCTTTCCGTTTTTCTACAATTCGTTAAGCTTCCTGGTAAACTACAACTGTGATTGAAAGGTAAGCCTTCTTTACCTCCATGCCTTGTACAATGATGTAGTTGTCTTTGAGATGCTTTGATCATCTCCAAGTACCTTTATAAAGGAGATACTTGTACCAAGGGCGAGGGAGTTAGGACTTAGGAGTGGAAGTGACTTGACTGATTTGTACCTCTTGGGCCCAAAATAAATGTTTACAATAAAAAGGCTTAAAGTTTGAGAAATGTGTAATTGTTACATCTTTTAAGTAACTAAATGACAATCCCTTAATAATAGATGGAGTAATGATTTTCTCCATAAACGGTTGAATTGGATAGTAGACACTTACTTTTGAAAGAGGACACTTATTTCCAGACAAACTAAAATAGAAATGTAAGACACTTATTTTGGGAACATAACTAACTACTTGGAATTGTCTATTGCTGAGCCTGAGAGTTTTTATTTATTTATTTATTTTATTTTAATTTTTTATCATACCATTCTGTGGCCATGTGACTGTTCTGGGATCTTGTGGATTTAAGTTATGTGGCCTTTTTCAGAGATAAATTTGGTGCCTTCTTGTATGGTGACAAATGTTGAAACAGATCCACTGTTCATGAGTATGGTAAAAAAATCATTTGCAATCTTGATCAAGGAAATGCCTTTTAGATTTGATGGAACTGATGGAAGTAGGTTATTCATAGTTTATATTCTTGAATGTTCCATTTCATGTGGAGAATTGAACAAACATTTGTTGATTGTTTGACTATGATTTGCAAGTGGTAGTAGGCTTGGAGCATCTTTAAAATTCCTTAAAGCATGTCACTTTTGGTAAACTTTCCTTGTTACCTAAGACTTGCATTTGGCCAACTCCTATACTTCAGGAAGGCTTTCAGTTGAAGGGAGAGTTATTTATAAAGTTGACATGAAGCCCCATAATGAAAACATGGAGGAGTATGGGAAGCTCTGTCGTGAACGAACCAACAAGTATATGACGAAAACTAGACAGATACAGGTCTCTTTTACCTTTCCAAACGACTATATATTAACCACTTTAAATTGCTTATAATCATTCTTACTTTTCTTTCATCTTCAGGTTATTGACAATGATAATGGAGCACATATGAGGCCCATGCCAGGCTTGATTGCCTTCAGGCCCCCCTCACAAACTGTAATTCAAACTTCTCCCTACTTTTCGATTTCTTCCAAACTTTCTGAAGCACTCAGGTTTTTCACCAAAACCTTTTTGCACACTTTTTCCTACGGCGAAGAAGGTCTTCATGGGAAGACCGCTCTACTCTTTTGGCTAGAGGACATGTCTACGTATACAATGGCGGATCCAAAAAAAATTAGTGTAGGGGGCATAATATAAAATAAAATAATAATTAACTAAAATCAAACAATATCTAGGGAAAAAAACAATAGTTAACTAAAATCAAACAATATTTAGGGAAAAAAACAATAGTTAACCAAGAAAGCAATGGGTGTTGGGGGCCTTTTTTTAATTTTTTGGGGGCACATTTATAATTTTAGGTAAATAATTAAGGTGGAAAAAAAATTAAGATGCAACCCATTAATTTGTTGGGGGCCCTTGACCCCTACCCCCTTGTCTTAAATCCGCCCCTGTACGTATATCCCACAACCAAATAGCCGGACCTTAGTTTCGAGCCATACCTGGATAAAAAATTAAAACTATGAGCTCTTTCTAAGCTCAATGTGGGCTATCAATAACTTTCATAATGATTTTAAGTTTTTTTTTTTTTTTTTTTTGGGGGGGGGGCGTAAGCGTGGGCTTTTTGGTCAACTTATGCGCACCGACTAATCCCGCGGACGACCACGAATGGCCTAGAGTCATCACAGGTGAACCTCCATGGGCACACTGGGTAAATGAGATTTTTTACTACATCCCCCTAAGGCTATGTTTGGCAAATTAGCAGATAAGGCCGGTGAGGAACTATTCATGTTTGGCAAAAACCAACTAATAAGCTAGTTGAGAAATGTAAAATGACAAAAAAGGACATGTTATTAAATTAGTCAATAACATTTCATAATATAATTCAAACAAATTACTAATAATATAATATGTTAATCAATAACATTTCAATTTGATTATTAATTATATATATATATATATATATATATATATATTATAGATTTAGATTTCTGTAACTAAATACGAATTTTAGAAAAAGTTTACATTAATTGATGATGTTAAATAACCGTTACATATGATATGAATAAAAACAAAGTTTGTCAACTTTACATATCTTAGTTAATCAATAATTTTTCAAAATAATAATAATTAATAATTAAATTAAATATTTTATTATTAATCATTTAATAAAGTTTTATTATTTATGAAATAGAAGAAATAAATACATTTTTGAAATTGCTATATTTGCTTTTTGCGACTAAATATATTGAATAATAATAATTAATATGATTAATAATAACTCTTAATAATTAATATTAATTCATAACAGTTAATATTATTCAATGGTATAATTGGAAAGTGATAAAAAAACTCTTGGAGCTTATTGAAAAGATAAGCTAGTTGATACTTGATACCATTCAAATAGGGTTTTTGCTATAAGCTCAAAAAATAAGCTAGCTTAGGGCCTGTTTGTTAGCAGCTTAATGAGCTTAATGTGATTCACAACTTATTCAATCAGCTATACATGACTGTTTGGTAGTGGCTTAATGATACAGAAAGTGGCTTATTCAGTAACCTTTTAGGGGGGAGCTTTATGCAGAAAGCCAAGTTTTCTCCAAACCTGTCATTCCCGATTAAAAAACACACCCTTTTCCATCTACGAAAAACCCCTCCCAAACAAAAACCTTTCTAATCTATACAGACAGATTAATCCACACAGACAACTTTATCCACTCAGGACTTAATGAAAAACCAACCAAACAACCCCTTATAGTTGTAAAACATAGCTTTAGAGGTTGTTGGGGGGCAACCTATTGGTTTGGGCTATGGGGCATTCCACACCAGGTGTGTTTGGTCTATTCTGTTTATTTTCTTCTCTTAATTTGTTTCTGACTTGTATCCAATCAACTCTTATGGTGGGTTGCAACCACTGTAAAATGCTACTGCACCTTCTTTTTACAGGAAAGGAAGAAAGCTCCGGTGAAAGGATCGGACACTAAACGAACCAGAAGGGATCGCGGGGAGATGGAAGACATAATGTTTAAACTCTTCGAGAGACAATCAAATTGGACTTTAAAGCAGCTTATTTCCGAGACAGACCAACCGGAAGTACGTTGCTTTTTCCTTCCAATCTTCCAAAATATATCAACCGTCAAAATGACTATTTTAGGGGGTGTTTGGGATTGCTTATTTGAGGTGCTTATTAACTTATTGCGTTTTCAAACAACAAATAAGCTGTTTTGAGTGTTTGGATTGAAAACTGCTTATGACTTCTCCACTCCGCTAATAAGCAGTTTTTGATAAGTCATTCTCAACTGACTTATTTGAAACTCCTTATTAACTTATTTAACCAAATTACATATTTGCCTCTTCTTTCTATAAGTTAATAAGCACTTTACAAATAACCATAAGTTAATAAGCACTTTTGCAAATAAGCATAAGTTGGTTTAAATAAGCAATCCCAAACACCCCCTAGTATGTAATTCGAGATTCAAAACATAACTTCAGTCTCATAACAAGTGATTGGTTTTTCAAACATACTTGTCATTTCGTTACAAGCTGATCATCATCATTTTTGTCAAAATGCAGAAAAATACTGTATTTTATTCGGACAAAAATCATCAAGTGTATGATTAGTCTGCAACGAAATTAAAAGATCAACTATAATGGTTCAAGGAAGTAACCACAAATTTTATAACTAATGAAAATTTTCATTTTGAGATGCAAATTTACAGTGTCCTAAAGTCCTAGGTAATATCGATTTTGGTTCAAAAGATTTTGTTTATTTGAAAATAAAAAAGTAAAAGTATGAAAATATGTGTTGGTGTTGTTTTGTTATGTTCAGCAATTCCTGAAAGATTTGCTTAAAGATCTTTGCATCTACAACAACAAAGGATCAAACCAAGGGACTTACGAGTTGAAGCCCGAATACAAGAGATCAACAGAGGAACATGGTCCCGCATCAAAATAGCTAACTCAGATAGTTTCAGGACATACATGTTCATTCCTCGACTCTCCATCAAGGTAGTTAGTTGAGGTTAGAGGTTTCCATTCGAATGATTTGGCTTTTGTTGCATACAAATCATCATTTTTTTTTAAAGAACACCAAATGAATTATTTTGGACGTAACATGATTTTTTTTCCTTTTGTGTTTTATGATCGTATAGTTTGTCCAAAATCATAACTTCTTGTGAACCATAGTGTTTTATTTGGCATTTTTATAAAAATGATGGTTAGTTTGCAATGAAAAATCAAGGACGATGGTTTGAAAGATAGTCCTCGTGGCCGCCTATCTATTATTCTATACATCCAAAATGTTGGAGAACAGTTACTTCAAGTGCGAAATGTGAAGACCAGAAAGAAAAGTGTAATGTAGCATATAATCAGAGTTATGTTTCAAATAAAGTTCTAGTATTACAAGTGTTCTAATATTCCATCCTATTAAAAATAGGAACTTGACTTTATAATGATTTTTGGTCTAGGGTTTTTTAATCATATAATGTTGGGGGTTGGATTCCGGTGAGAAGGGAAGTTATGGTGAGAAATGTAAGAAGATGTCTCCACCCTTGGATGCACCGAGATGAGATGCACCTGATCATGGGTTTGAGATTAAAAGTGATTAAATGTCCAAATCCCTTCTTATAGCTTTACAGGGTATTCGCCTAATGCTAGAGCCGTATGAAACCAACATCTAAATTTAATGCATATTGATGTTAATATATGTAAATAGTGATACGAAACTGATTAAAAGCCCGTGCAAATAGCAAGTACAGGGTACAAATAATTTTTTTGCCAAAAAATAAAATGACATTGAGAATCTAAACAAATACAAGATGAATTTATTTGTAATATAGTTACTATAATCAAATATGCTATTAATTAAAAAAATATCTGAAAACATAATCAATTATCATTAACATCTTACAACTGTCGTTAATAAGTAAATTTAAAATAAATATTTTCCTTAAAAATATAATAATAATGTTTTGTAGATAAGAAAAAGATTTATGCTGATTAAAATGTTCTTATAATGCCTGCTTCGAGAACAAGATAAAATTTTAATTAAAGATTTGCAACTTCGAAAGTCTTGTATGATGAGCAGCAAGAAGGGGTCTTGTTTTAATTATAATTATATTTAATTATTTTCCACGCATATTCAGCCCCCAATCTTTGACTTTGACCCAATTTAGTTGGAAATGGTATTTGATTGTCAAAGAGGTGCGTGTGTACATCACGGTGTCGTTTTATAGCGGGGGTCATCCTGTCCTGTATTTAAGAGTGTGGAAGGCATAATACCCTCTTATATTCAACGCCTGTTCTTCTCCATATTAGTCTCCACCATTTTTTGATTCTTTCATCTGTTCTAAATCAAATATCAAACTCGTTTCTGTTGTGATTTTTTTGGTTGAATCCATCTCTCGGCATCACCATCTTCTAAAGGTATGATGGAATTGCACTTTTTTTCCTCTTCGATTTCTGAATTTTGATCTTGTGATTCGTTTGAATTTAAGTTTTAGACTGAATTGTTGATGGGTTTTTGCTGAAATTGAGAATTGGGTTGGTTAGTTAAAGCTAGATGGGGATTTTATGCTAAATTTTGTTGTTATAACATATCTGGTGGAAATGGAATTGCACTTATTTGTGTGTATGTCTTTTTTATACATTTCTTCATGTGAATTGATAACTTTATGAAGATTCAATTGTAATGGGGTTTTGAGTAATTTGGGGATTAATTTTGATTTTGAAGCTAAAGTTTGTGATATTGTGTTCTTTCTTTTTGAAGGTCAAACTTCTATTTGCAACAACTGTAATTATGATATATGACTGCACATTTTTAACACCAAATAGATTAAGAGAACCCTGGAAAAAAAAACGAAAAGCCCATACAAACCGTTGGATTGAGATGATCCAGCGGATGTGATTAAAACGGTGGTTATAATTATTTTTGCACGGGTGCAAATGAGAACAAAGTCAGAATAAGAAAACACGAGAATGATTTTGCACCGAACACGGTCAACGCAAGGGTGTGCTGGCGACTCCGCCCTCGTCTTAAGTAGCGGCCAAAGTTGGAATCACATGTGATTTTGCAGTGTAAACTCACATGTCATTTGGCTGTTCTCGTGTTTTCTTATTTGAACGCAAACCCTATAGCAATTCTTGTATCTTTTCATGTAGTTATCAATAATTTTATCCAAAGTTATCAATTTTGAAATAAAAAATTAGTTCATTTGACATTCGAGATCGAAGCATTACAACAACCATCAACTATACCTAACTGATGTAGTAATTTTATAGACATTTTTGTTTTTCCAAGAGTCAATTGGATTATATTGGTTTATGAATTGTGATTGTGAGCCCTCTTCTCATTTTATCGGTCTCTTGATCATATTAGTTTGAGATGTTTGTGATGTGATTATCGGTTCCATTGCTTGATGTGCTACAAAAATGATATTTATTTACGTCTTTTTCGTTCAATGCAGATTATCTTGCGGTAAAAGAAATGAATTCTTTCTGTAGAAACATGGCCAAGGAATCGTTACCTTCCCAACAAGACATTGTTAGTTGCCCGTTTCTGCGTAACATTAACGAACCAACTAATTTCTCCTTTTCTTCTTCCGTGGCTCTTCCATTGCCGGTGCGTTATTACCATCATTTATTTTCCAATTTAGTAATTTAATAGCAAGGGGAAAGTTCAAATGAGTACCTGTGAACCAACTATTTCATGTATTATTCATGATGAATAACCATAAATATTCATGAATATTATTCATAATGAATATCATATATTTTCATCATGAATTCATGCATTTCATTATGAATAATTTATGTGATGAATATCTTTCCCGATATTCATCATGAACAGTTGGTTCAAATATTTACGGTTTTCATTTGAACATCCCTCTAATTTCATCTGAATAGTCGGAAAATGGTGAACATAACACTCTAGTTAGTAGGAATCGGTTTAAGAAACCTAAAGTTGGCAAATTCGAAACTTCCTTTTGCATTTTTCGTAAGTTTTTGTTTAGAAACTATCCTCATGGTTTCTTTTCACGTGATCAGGTCCAGGGAACCAAAGGTCCTATATTTGAGGACGGTCCCAATTTTGATACGGCATTTAGGCTATTCCATGGGCAAAATGGCGTGGTTCCACTTTCCGAGCAATCACTGGATCGTCCTCAGAAGTTGAGGTCCGAACCAGCTCCACGGCAGTTCAACCCGTTAGCGGCGAAGGCAGCTACTATCAGTCTCTCGGGTTTTGGTGGGGTCTTCGGGTTCGATGCATTCAATGAGATGTTCAAGAATCAACAAAGAAAACATAAATCATCCAAGAAAGAGTCTTCACAGGTACATCATTAGTTAATGTGTTTTTTCACAAGTTTATTCTCAGTTTTTTATAGAAATTATTGAAAATGGTAAAATATATTGGTTCAATAAGGGTGTGTTTACACAAAAACACAGGACTAAGTGTGACAAAAATGCATTTTTCTTTTTTTCATTTTTTGTTCCATAGAAAAGGGTGGAACAAAAATCAGGGAGGTGAGATTTATTGGTAAATTACTAAATTATCCATATCAGATTAAAATCATAAAACTTTCCACATTCTTTCACCCACCAACCACAAATCTAATCTTGTGCACAACCCGTTTACGTACCAAACACACCCTAAGAAATGATAATGTCAATTTTCATCGAACATCCGTATGGACGAAATAAATCTAACTTGCCTTCTTATAAATGATTTTACAGAAAGGAGATGAAATAATGGGTGAAGAATGGCTGCAAAATGGGAAATGTCCCATGGCCAAATCCTATAGATCAGTCAGTAATGTCCTACCAATTGTGGCCAACTCCTTTAAGCTCCCATCAGGCATAAACTACAAGTGCCCACCAATCATTGTGGCGGCCCGAGCCGCTTTAGCTCGAACCACCTTTGCAAGGAACCTCAGGCCCCAACCGCTGCCTGCAAAAGTGCTCGCGATCGGAGCCATGGGCATGGCGGCTAACGTCCCTTTAGGGATTTGGAGAGAACACACCAAGAAATTCTCACCTTCTTGGTTTGCTGCGGTTCATGCAGCCGTTCCATTTATCGCGATGCTTAGAAAATCGGTGTTAGTGCCCAAATCGGCCATGGCTTTTACGATAGCAGCTTCTGTTCTGGGCCAGGTGATTGGATCTAGGGCGGAACGGTATCGCCTGAAAGCAACCGTTGGTGGGTCCCATCAGGTGGTTGTTACGGGTGGACATTGTGGCGAGCCCCTCGACTGGGAATCCGCGCCTCTGCAGATCGCTGTACCGGCTTCTTGATTTTTGTAACGATTGTCGTAAGATGTAAAAAATTTTGCTACGTATTTATACTATTTATTTATACTATGTTTGGATCGACATAATATAATACAAGGCAATGCATCTTTAATTTGTAAGTTTGTTATAAGATTATCTGGATTTTACGGTTTGAAAGTACCGACCTTTTTTATACGGCTAATAGTTGTGTCATTTAAGGTTATCAAAATAAATCACCAGTGAGTTGGGTTCCGGTGAGAATGAAAAGTTATAGTGAGAAGGGAAAGTAGGGATTTCTACCTTTGGATCAATCTTAATTGAAAATCAACACTAATGAGACGCATTTGATCAATTTCATTTTAAAGCGCAATTCATGGGTTATTTTAAGATTAAAAGTTTTTTTTCTTACTCGATCCTTTGTGCATCATGCCAAATTACATTACAAGTATTATTATGATGCATTTGATTGTATATTTTAATAGGTATTGGTTACAAACCTACACAAACTAATACGGTTATGTTTTGAATAAACTAAACCTTTATATGTGATACAGGTTACGTGTTATACTTTAAACCACGTAATATATCATACCTTGAACAGTGGCGAGTTCAAAAAATCTGAATTTAGCTTGAAAAAATTCTTTTACCCTTCATAAATGACTTGATTTCATGCTTAAAGAATCCATTCAATTTTTACAAGACTCCATATATTTGATTTTTTTCCACCAAAATCAATATATTGTTATTTTACCTTTAATATAAACCAGTTCATTATATGCCAATTGATTTATATGCTCAAAGCCTCAAACCAATTATTTAGAAATAAAATATGTAAAAATGGTATAATTTGTTTTTCAGTTTAACCGAAATAATATAGGAAATAACTAAATATGAAATGTTTAACCCGAAAAACAAATAACAAGATTCCATTTGGTTCGGGTGAATTATTCACTTTGGGTAATCACTTTCATAAAATAAAAATACATATAAAATGGTGAAGAAAATATATAATTTTGGGGTGTTTGGGATTGCTTATTTGAGGTGTTTTTTAACTTATTGTGATTTGGCACCGGAGATAAGTACTTATGAGTGTTTGGATGAGGAAAAATTAAAACGACTTATACCAAACAGCTGAAAATCACTTTTTGATAAGTCATTTGGTTTTAACTTATCAACTTATTTGAAAAATGTTTATCACTTTTTTGGTTATTTTATATGTATAAGCAATCCCAAACACCTTGAAATAACAACTTATTAATTTATTACGTTTTGGTACCACAATAAGCTAATCTTGTAACACCCTCAATTATGGAAATAACAACTAATTTAAAATTTTCTAAATACGTCGATAAATAACTCATCTACAATCACAAAATAAAGTTTTAACCTCAACACATATAGTTTATTCTCTACATACAATCTATAACAAGGACGAGCGCTACTAAAACCCAATAAAGTCACTATCTCCAAACTGCGGAAGACTTCACCAACCACTTACACTTGCACAAAGCTAGATCTCAACTCTTCATAGCTGCTAAAACCAAACCCCAACAGGAACCTGATGCACATGCCGACAAGTAAAAAGGTTAGGCTAACGCCTAGTGAGTCCAAGAGTTTTACATGAATAAATATATCTTAAAAAGAACGAACTTCACTTGAAACCATAACCAGTCAATTGATGTCCTTTAAAACGTGGAAACGACTCTTTTCCAATATCATGCACTTTCAAACATGCTTTATAAATTGATGCAACTTAAACTAACCCGAAACATGAATCATCATCAAAACCAAGTATACCGTATGTCCGAAAACATGGACACTAGGTCCAATACTCACGCGACCGAAAATGAACATTCTTTAATTACCAAAACACGGGGATGACATAATTCATTCAAACCTTAATATACGAGGAGGAAGGTCCAATATTAAGGTCCTCATTCACCGTCGACCATATAGAACCAATGACAATAAAGTAAAACATCTTTATATTTAAAATACTGATAGCCGACAACGGGGGAGACCCGTATCCGTTGAGAGTGGAGGAAACACGAAAGTATACCACCCATGCAACGTTAATCGCATGACACCTCACGACATCACAGCCAGGTGTCCCTACGACTTCTTTACAAGCCCACCCCAAGTAAAGTTGACCTTGATGAACATCTCGAAGGACTCCACCCCAAAGGCCCGACACACTTAAAGACTACCTCTCAAGCATTACTTCAAGCGGCGGGGGTCCTAGCTCCTACAGGGTCGTTCCTGACATTTTATAGGCCCTGAGCGAAATTAAAAAAGGGGCCCTCGATAAGTAAGAAAAAATATTAATGTATTGTTTTTTTATCATCAAGGATAACATTGAATTGAAGAAATACTAATACTTTATATATAATTGTTTTTCGTAGTATTTCTAGACGTAAAATCAATCAATAATGATTTCTAAATTAATATTATCTACCATCACATTTTACATAGCATCGTCAATCTGTTATAGGGTTAAAATCATCCTATGATATATCTTTAGTAAATAGATTGACATCATTTGGGGTCACAATATTAACTATCCGGAGTAACATTTTGTAAATCAATATCAATTTATTTTCCATGTCACCTCATATTAATGGTTTTCATCACTATTTTAAACGGTTACGATATGTTTTCGAATTTGGGAAGGAAGAATTTTTTTAATGTTCTTGAGTAGGGAAAAAGAAAAAAAAAGATATCATTTTTACAAATATACTCTAATTTATTTCATAGTGGATTATAATTGATGGGTATATGTGTGATTTTTTAAATATATTTAATTGTTCTAAATTCTTTATTTTTCTTTCCTCTCACATTTAGGAGGAAAATCAACATTCATTTTTTTTCCATCTTAAAAAACTTGAGAACACAAGATTTTTCCTTTCTTTCAATTAACTCGAGAACACAAGATTTTCCTTTTTCCCTACTTTTCCTTCCTTTACTTCATAAAAAAATACTCGAGAACACAATGTTGGGGTTAAAATAAACTTTTACGAATAATCATTCTCATAATCAAAAGCGTTGATGGTTATAGCTTGAGATCTTATTCTTATTTTATATAGGAGATCATGACTTAAGATTAATGCACTCAATATTAGGTAATAAATAGTCAATAATGTATGAAAACAAGGTGGTTTTAAAATCCTAAAATAGATCTAAGTTGGGTCGTCTCATTTGATTGATAATTTTTTTAAAGATAAGGGTTTCTTAGTTACTAACAAGAAATTTATTATATACTAAAACAAAAATAGAATTATGTGATGGAATAATCAAAAGTCGGTGGAAGATGAATGATAGAGAAGATATAAGGTTTTCAAAACAAGTTGTTTTAGACTTTCCCACTATATAAAAAATTTAGAGAAACAACAGACAATATTATAAAAAGAACAAAAATTTTAATTTTTACATATTTTCTTCTCCAATGTAATTATCTATTAAATATTTGGACCTTTAATGGTTAATATAATATTAAATTCTTTTTTAGACCCATTTATTACTAAAAACAATTTGTGTCTCTTTTATTTACTAATTTTATTAAACTACTACTATATACTAAAAAAAAATTGTGCCCCTAATTTTTGTGGGCCCTGGGCGTACGCCCGACCCGCCCTCCCTCAGATACGGCCCTGAGCGCCTACTTTGCCTGTAGCGCTACCAGACTAAACCCCTCCCAATTCTTACTTGTAAAGTTTCTGGTCATAAAACATGGGTACTGAAGGTCACCTGCAATACCCAATCGACCATCCAAAACAGACTGACTTACGTGCCTATGGATCCAATGCAACACAATCTAACCTTACCGGACTACACATGAATGACCAAAGCACTCGAGCCCGTAACCAACCTCAATACGCAACACAGCGCATTAGTACGTACGTCATAACTGGGCTCTACATTGAGCCATATAAAACCGGACAAGCGTCCTCAAGACCTCTTTAAAACGACATCGAGCCGAAATACTCAAAACCTCTTTTTGACCAATGATTAACGCTTTTCAAATAATAAACGCACTCGACCCATGCCATGCAATCACACGCTCCAAAATACTTGAATGGACTCCAACACAGTTTAAATCGGGACAAAAGGTTTTCCAAATAGATTTATGCTCTTTATCCTTGCAAAACGTCCCATAACACAAAATTAAACCTTTTACCCAAACAATACTAAAAATGTCTTTTAACCAAATAATCTCATTTATGCAAAAAGTTACCAAACACACCCATTTATGACTCATTTGTCAAAATGCCCAAAAATCACAATGATATGTGCTATATATGTTTATAAAGTTAAACACTTTCAAAATAACCAAACTGATCAGCAGTTAACAATTTCATGTAAGATGCAAAACACTTTAAAATAACCATTTTGGCATGTACACCGTTTTCACAAATCAACTTGAACTCACCTTGCTAGATTTAGGCTAAATCTAGATTTTACCCCACTTGAGTTTCCTTGACGAAACTTGAATCCTCCAAGCCAAAACCTAGATCCAAACATTTTCAACCGTGAATAACCATATTCAACCATATAGAAACATTCTCCAAACGTTTTACATCAAAACCTCAACTTATACCCAAAACCCTAATTTTGACCTTACTCCTCCAAAATCTTCCAAACCGAAAATGGAGAAACATAATACTTAGGAAATTATCAAAGGAACATTTACAACTTATATTAGGGTTTAGAAATGGAAGGGATGAACTTACCACTTAGGTTTTGGTGAAAACCTAAAAAACCAAAAAATGAGCTAGAGGTTGAAGATGAAGATGGAGATGCTGAATCCTTGATCATAACTTTCCATTCTACCACTTGATGGTGTTTTCTCCCCATAAAATACAAGGATTTAAGCCAAAGGTAAGTTAGGGGTTGAAGGGGAAAGAGGGAAAACGATTTGGGAGAGAATTGGAGAAGTATGGATGAGAGGAAATGAGACAAAGACTGAAAATTCCGTCTTAACAGCAACCTGCACCCTTGTGCGACATTGCCATAGTCGCTGGAATGTACCAGCTCACGGTACACCCCATGTGACTGTGACAGTGCGACTGCGACTCGTCATAGTCGCCGGGCATTGTCGCGGGACCTTTCCGGAGCCTCGAAACTCAACTTTTTCACTGCCAAAACTCCCGATACTCCAAGGGACTTTAAACAATACATTTCCCAACAAAACCCACTGTTTACAAGTCGCAGAAATGTCCGGGTGACATTTACTTACCGAAAATTACGGGTGTTACAAATCCAAACACCTTTTTAAAAACTCCGCTTTGACACCGGTTGATAAGCACTTTTAGATAAACAATCCCAAACACCCCCTTCATCACATCGTTTCTGTTTAAACTATTCGACAAAATGAATACCAACACTGCAGATACAACCGGTAGTCCTTCTCCGGCGACGTTTGGCGTGACTTGGCCGGAGTTCAACGACGGTCTTACTTACCGTGATCTTGTCCGCTCACCTGATTCCGGTCCTTCTCTATCTCTATCTGAACTTATGTATACGCTCGTTTCTCTAAATGTACAGAATACGAGTGAAGATGGTTTAAAACTGAAGCTTTGATTGTGTAGGTTTGACGTTGATTGAGTTTTACTCTATCAGGCATCAGAGTTCAGCTCCTTTACTAGGGTAAGCTTGGATTCTGAATAATTAAAATAAATCTCAACTTAGAATGTTGTTGAGCGTTATAAGATTGCTACATGTCATTGATTGTAGGTAAATGTGTGTTTTGGTGAAGAAAGCCTTGTGTTAATGACGAACACAAACTTATATTGTTCGTGTATCGAAGTTCTGAAGTTCATACACGATCAGTGAAAAAATCTAAAAGAAAATTTAGGGTTTAACTTTGGTATTTTAGTCATTTAGTTTGGGAACTCCAATTCCGTTACTGGGAACTGGAATTTGAGGAAATCAATATAATGTTTTCAGTGATAGGATTCAATTTTAATTGCAAACATTGAAGTACCACTCTGTTTGATCATCGCTCTAAAGATCTTTGTATATTTAAACAATGAAACCGAGCATTATAAAGCAACTGTTTTGTTTCTGCATTATTGGAAATGCAAATGGAGCATGGAATGGAAATAAGCCAATGATAATATATGTGTATATATTGGTTTGTGTTGCTTCTTTAAAGTACTAAACATGAAGCAGTTGGTTGCAGAGGATAAAAAATGGGCAGGTTGGTATCTGGAAATTGCTATTACCATTTGATTCTTGACTGAATATCAAAGACGAGTGTGTTTCTTGGAGTGACAACTTCTATGGCTTGCAGATAACAGTCAATGGTACAGTTGTTGCTGATCCAAAGACTGTTCTCAGGTTATCTTACCAGCAATGAGGATTTTGTTACATTTTATCCAATGGAAATGATTCTTTAGTCAACTGAAATTATGGTTATTATTTTGACACATCTTTTATTTGATAGGAGTGGTACAGAACTAGTATATCACAGACTTCCGTGGAAAGAACCATATGCACCACACTTGCTCGAGGTTCTGTTTGAAGATGATCATTTGGTACTTGACCTTAAACATCTGTTTTCTGATGATCTGAATTCCTTAAAAAATAGGTTCTTCTCCACATTAAATCAATGTCTCCACCCCTCAAACCCCTCTAATTATGAACAATTTCAATTTGAGTTGGAAAATGAGGTTGATTTTCAAAACTTTGAACCATTATAACTTGTCTTGATCTCTGAGGATCTGTGTTGTATCTTTTCTGCTACAATCTCATGATTGCTTTAGTTGGGAAGTGATACATGTAGTTCATGTCATCTTGTGGTCAATGCTTCAAAACTTTATACATATACTTCGCAAGCAAGGATTCGAGTCTGGACTAAAAGATAGTGAGGGAAGCCTTACAATTATTCTATCAGTTTGTGGCAAACAGTACCCTATGGAGATATTAGGGTATATAAACAGGAAAAGATCTCAAGTAGGATCATGCCATACTGGACATCCGCATGTTGGTTTAGCTATCTCTATTATTAATATTATTTAAATACCGGCTTAGCTGTTCTTTTATTGTGCGTAGATGGCTCTAAATAAACCGTCTGGTCTACAAGTTTTACCTGGGGGACTTTTTCAGCAGCGTACTGTCCTGACACAGCTCCAATGGCGTACAAAGAATCAAGGATCCACATTAACAGACCAAGAATTATGTCCTGTTCCAGTTCATCGGCTGGGAAGAGGCACATCAGGTGATCTTTTCTCAATGTTAAGTTGTCAACTGCACTGTAAATAAAGTATAGACTTCTGTGGAAGTATTTTGTGTTACCTGCATAGTCTATAACTGAAGATTTTTCAAAGTAACATTAACCATAATTTGTCCTAATTATGATTTTGGGATCAATACAACTGAACAGAAGTTCATCGATATTAGGTGATTTTTAAGTTGCTCTTTGAATTATCCAGCTGATCATGTTATCCCTTTTCTTGTGCACATCTTTCTTGTATTCTTGATTTTATTGAAAATAACGCGGAGCAGCAATCGACATTTTTGCATAATTACTACTTTACATGTTAAGAAACCTAGTTATTTTTGTCTTCTGGTTGGTAATGAATTGTTAATGTTCTGAAAGGGTATTATCAAGAAAACCAAATATTGATACCAGTAGGACCTTAACTTTAGCTCTCTCTATGCTCCCCAACCCCCAAAAAAGGAAGGCGTCTGTTTTGTGAAACTAAACAATTGTTATATATAATCTAGATACTGTATGATCATTCTTCTTTGCTTCCTTCTACCTGACAGGAATATTACTTTGTGCAAAGACAAAGCTTGCGAAAACTCGGCTTGCAGCTCTTTTTGCTGATAAAACAGCAGCAGTTACAAGTAACAGGTTAGGGAAGGAAAATATTTCTTTTGGCTTTTGTTATGAAACAATTCATAATTTTTTGCGTCTTTGGCCATAGCTAATAGAATCTCTATGTGGGCAGAAAAATCAACATGGAAGTTAATCACAGCAAAATGTCAAAGATATACAGGGCACTAGCATGTGGAATTATAAATGAAGATGAGGTGACACTTTTGAACATATCTTTTTCTTCTAATTCCATGCATACAGTTCGTAACATTGTTTTTATTTTGAAGTATTTACATTTACCTTTTGTTTTGAATAGTTAGGGCTTCTTAAGACAAAATAGACTGATACCATTGCTCAAAGCCTGTAGTAACAAATACATCATGATATAGGTGGTCATTGAGCAGCCAATTGGAACATTGAAATATCCTGGAGTTGCTAAAGGATTATATGTTGCTTCTACATCAGGTTTTCTCATTTCACAAGCACATACTTGTTTGTCGAAGATGTTTTCTTTAGGATATTGCCTACGCTAATGGTTTCACTAGTTGGCAATTTTTGTGGAAGTAACTTTTAGTCCACAGCATGTGG
The DNA here is from genome assembly GCA_954870635.1 of Arctium minus. Taxonomy (NCBI): domain Eukaryota; kingdom Viridiplantae; phylum Streptophyta; class Magnoliopsida; order Asterales; family Asteraceae; genus Arctium; species Arctium minus. The sequence goes on from OX941082.1 coordinate 123,969,303, forward strand.
GCGTGCTTTTGTCAGCTTGACATGTTTATTCTAACTCATAAACACCCCTACTTTACTTGTCCCCTACCAGATGTTCTATAGAGCCAAGTTGACAAAGATGCAAGTTTTTTAAATATGAATGATAACTAGGGGCAACCTTGTTCATTTGGTATCCTAACATCAGTTTGTTTTCCTTTTGTTTTTATTTGCGGATTATAGCAAACATACATGTATTTGATTTCAATATTGGGATATTGTTGAGGAAATCTCAGGATGAAGTGTTCAGTAAGCAATCAGAAGCATAATATAAAAAAATTATCTTTTAGCTGATTTTTTTTCGTAGCTATTGATGATGACTATAATATTTGTTCATTATTATGTCTCATTCTATACAGGGAAACCAGCATTGAGCAAAGTTCGTGTTCTGAAGAGAGATGTAGAAAATAACCATACAGTTGTTCAGGTGCTGGGATTTAAAGATGTTGCTAGTGTGTTTCTCTGAACTATTATTGAATATGAATTGGTGTTGTTCATGATTTATTTCTAACATTATTACAGATGATAGAAATAAAGGCAAAGTAGGATCATGTCAAACTTTTGGCTTACTACAAGCCAGGCTCACGGACTGCCCTGATCTTTGTTTTGAAGGCATGCTATAAGTTTGTATAGGTCTAATAGAGTCTTACAGGAGACACTAGGCATCTGATTCACTTTCAGCTAGGCATCTGATTCACTTTCAGAACCTATTTGTCGATTCCTAACCTTAATAGCTTATTCAAAGACCACAGTCCATCCCACAGTGGGTGTTGAATGGATCAAAGCCAAAAATGTGATTAATAAGATATCACTTATGCATGTGCTTTTTTATTGCATTTTATTTATCTGTTTGGGACATATGTAGCCAAATCCTTCTATCATCCAACCAGTGACGTTTACAAAATACGGGTTAAAGAATACAAAATGAGCTCAATCTTGATTGAATAGCTCACTGTAGTCATGTGGCAATCAAATCTAGTCAGCTTATCTTACCAATAACTATCAACAAAATAGAGCATATACTTTCTAAAAATCATCTCATACATAACAATGAACATACAGATTTTCGATCATATATTTTCACTTAGTTACCTATTATTTTATTTTTTTGATATAAATCAGGGGCAAGCGTTGAGAAATATGTATTTTACTAAATTTAATAAATCTTATGGACAGGAGAAATATAGTAGAAAATAATAATGTCAGTCATTAGTAACGAGTTCTGAACTACAAAATTTTATATCTTAAATACTGGTCCAAGCATAAAATTTACATTTGTGGCTTAAATGATTAAATGAAGGGTTTTCTGTGTCATCATATGAGTTAAAATCTTGTAGCTGTTGCTTACATTAGTTATACACTGCCCACTCTAGAAAATGGTCAGGTTGATAACTTAAAATCTTTGAAATTTTTGTTTAACTGATAATATTCGTCTGTATTTTGTCAGACTGTAAGAAAACATCTTTTAGCTAATTTTTATGCTTGTATTTTGTGGCAATGTGAATAGGTGGAGATTCAATCTGGTAGGCCGCATCAAATCCGAATTCATCTTTCTTTCATTGGACATCCTTTGATAGGTGAACCTTTTAAAGTTTGACACCTTATTTTGTGTTGATTTTGGTTCTATGCCTGCCCTTTTTTCTATGAGAAACCTTTTTTGTTCTTACATAAGAGTTACTTGTACAAAAAAAGTGGAAGTGCTTATCAGAGATTTTATATGTGAAATGGATGTGGAAATCTTGGCAAGATGTTCCACTATTACTTCCCTATAGAAGCCAACTATTTGTAGATACTGAGGTTTCTATTTTTTGAAGAACATTATGTTGCTTTGTGATGCTAAGCACATGCTTATTATAGTAAAGAGTAAGATTTGTTGACGTACTTTTAATCCAGCTATGGTCAGTTATCAATGATATTATATGCAAAGGTCAAAAAACAGTTAAAGATTGCTCCTGTTAGAATTCTAATATCTATAAGATGGGCTACCACAGTGTAGCAAGGCTCAGAAGTTCCCTTTTGGCGTTGTCATTCTGCTACCACCTATACTATTGGATGCACACACGCACAGAGGTTTAGAGTAATTTGTTGAATCTCACATGATTACTACTGCTTGTAGAAGCATATCCCCCACAAACAACACAGAGAGCCTGCTTGTGGACCTACATGGGATTGTGTGTGGGATAAAGCTTCAAGGAACACTATTCATTGTGTAGAATTACACAATTACCATTTCCTATGTATACATGTGGGGAAGGGGGGCACGCAATCACTTTCTTCTTCTTGGGTTGAAATAATTGAGCCCTTAGAATAGATCTTTTTCCCACAACTAGTTATCTGAGCATGAAAAATAATTGAAAAGTCAAAGAAACGAAGATCCAAATCAAAGTGCTTAACAATGTCCTTAAACTAGTTTGGGGTTGTAAATATCAATTTTAAACCCCAAATTCGGGATGAACCAGAAGATTGATAATTTGATACTTAGAACTCCAGATTGCAGGTCTGGCTTTTTCCATCAATAAGGTTTCGGTGTGATCCTTGGCTTGCTGCCCAAATTTGTTATCAATCATTGAGAGAGCAACGGATTTTGGTGGAAAAGGCTGTATTTTACAATCCTTTTTGGATTTACTGGAATTGTTTTTTAATCTTTCTTGAGAAATCTTTGGTTGAGTCAGATCTGAAGAGACTTTTGACGGTTTGGGAAAATGCTTCATCACTGGAGGTGGTGATATTGGATGGTGCTGTAGGTTTTCTTTTATCATGCATACAGTTCCCTTATGGTCATAAGCTAAACAACGGTGTTTACGGTAAAAGTTTGGCCGCGGTTTTCATATGTATTTGTGTGTCATGTATACAAAACCAATAAGTCAATAACCAGTTGGCATAGGATTAAAAGACCGAAATAAATTGTTGAAAGTGGTGAAATTGAGAAGCCAACGTGAAACACCTTATATATTAGGGGATGGTGGTTTTCAGAGAGGGTGATGTTCATTTCTCTTTTGAGCAACAGTAATATCATTTTGTGTTCAAAATCTTATACATCGTGGGGAGAGGGGTAGAGATTTGTACATGCACACTTGCGAATGAGAGAGAGATCTTACCACTAGATTAATATCTCGATTTTGGGAGGAACACGTGCTCAAGAATTTGATTTAGACCCCTATGTGTCGGACATGCAACTTCCATTTTATAGATGAATTTAAACTGCTAGTGTGTTTTTGGCTGTTATAAGGCATAATCCCCTTGTAGTGGAAGATGAAGTTGTGGCAAGTTGGTTTTGTTCAATTGATTCAGGAAAGAAGCGGCTAAACACTGATAATGCTACACTTTGACGCCCCGATTCCCGAATGCATCACAATCATACATTCTTAACATGAGCTAATTTTTTTTTTTTGAATACATACACCCTGCTTAGGGGTCAGTAGATAAACTTATTCCACATACGTGGAAGCATTCATTACAAAGTTATGATGGCCTAACACACATATATGACCATAATTGTGATTAGCACTTAATAGAATGTAAAAGTTGGATCTTTTGATAAGAGGGTTTAAGCTTAAGAAGTTAAGATGGGCTCCTTGGAAGCACATCATGGTCTATGATATTGGATAGCTGACCAACACAATCACAACCGGAAAACTCCCTAATTAGAGTCAAAGTGCACCAACATACTAGCGAGAAACAAATGCAGGCTGTGGCACAATTTCTATCTCATTTGCTATATACTTTTGAAAAGGAGATCATCCAATAAACACAGATATTCATAATAGAAACCTCTGTTGATATCCATGTAAATGACCTCCACTGATTCCCATTTGTATAGGAGTACTGTATGACACCATGGTGCACCATGATCTAAAGTATGCTATTATATGGAGCATATGCTTTTTAAAAATTGTAATCACATATTGAGCTTTGAAGTTCTTTTTCGTTCAGATATACTTCTGCAGTTTGATAAAAAAATGTTGCTTGATAGGTGATCCACTTTATGTTACTGGTGGGAAACCAAAGTGCACTGCTCCTGAAACTTTAGATGAAACGTTTGCCGAAGATGGGTATTGTACTTATTCTAAGTTTATATATAAAGTTTTGTTTTGTCCTTCTCAAGGGGCTAAGGCATCGACACTACTGTCAAGATGCTTCTTGTGAGTATGAGCTTCTTGATTGGCTCCCCTTCTATAAAACCCTTGTGTGACAATTGATGTCTTGTAGAATCAGTACCAGCCATTAGTTTATAATTGCATCCACACCTCTGTTACTTTTTTCATGGGATTTTTCTTATAGGATCATAAATCTATGTCAACCACCATAAGTTACCACCAAACTCACCTTTATATATTTTTTAATAAAACAAACATGTGAGTTGATGTATATTCTTTCTATTCACGATGGTATTCTCTTCAAAGAGGGAATTTTTTTAGCATTTGGTAAAATCAAAAGGGAAACTTTGTGCACCAAGGCTCCTCAGCTTTTGCGAGGGTTGGGGACGAAGACCTCATTGACAGCTGTTCTGTAACATTCTGCAAAGAGGATGCTTTCATGTCTTGAAACCATGGCCTTGCAGTCACAAATGAACACCTTTAGCAGGTTATTCCAAGGCTCACCCCACTCTTTTGTTAATCTGACATGGCAAAGAAACAACTTAAGAATCTGCATAAAAAGAAAAAAAATGATAGATTTAGATATAAGTAAGGGCTGGCCCAGTCCGCCGAGCCCTTCTCCCTAGCCCAAGCCCAAAGCCAAACCGTCCTGAGTTCCTCTAGGCCTGAAAGTGGACTTTAGTCGGAGCTAGGTCAGCAACCGAACTAATAGGTTTCTATCACACACTAGCTAACTTTTGTATTGATTTAAGAAAATAATGCTACTCTGTCCCAAGAACTCATGGCCGGCTTTCAGACTTATATGTCCTTAATCAACAAATGTAATTTGAACTTTTATGAAATTTCTTTTAGAAATGGACTCTGATTTTTCAGATCAGTTTCTTAATATGACTTTTTTCCAGATCAAATATGATGAACAATATCTGTAATGGATGGAGTAGTAAAAAAATATTCTCACAACATTTTTGAAGTTTTGGAATTATAAAGTTGTTTGGTTTACTGCACATACTTAATATTGAAAGTATTCTCTTTGTTTTTCCATATGCAAGAAAGGGGATCAATTCAATTCTTTCTTTTGAGAAGCTAATAATTGGTTTTGTTTTACCTTTTTAGAGGGTATCACAGGCCTGTAAATCCTGTTCCTGGAGACTGTGGGTACTACTTGCATGCTCATCAATTAGTTCTTTGTCATCCAATCACACATGAGGTATGTCTACAAATACATGCACATTGTTATATCATCATCTTTTCCCTGATTTGCGTTTCTGTTTTCTAGATCAAAATTCAAAATCTTGATGACTTGTTCAATTGGTTATTTGCTTTTTGAACCATTGACATAAACAACCAACATATACTTGTGAATGATGCAAAAAGAAAAGATCAAATTGGCAGAAAGCAATGAAGACAAATTGTAGTTGCCAAGTACTATTTCATGAATTCCTAAATCCTTTTTCTCCATTGAGGTAGATAAAAATGGACCTGGATATACCAAATATGGGTTCAATTTTTTAGGGTCGTATTCGGTTTGCTTTCATGGTTTTACATGATCATAGTTAATTAGTCTACTTTTTGAATCTGAAATGCAGAGACTTGTTTGTTTGCAGGTGTTAAAGATAACAGCATCATTACCACCCATCTTCTTAAGTGAGGAGTTGGAACAAACACATAACTAGAGAGAAGATATGAAGAGGTAACACACCTACAAATAAATTCAAAACCCTTACTCGTAAAAATTAACTAAATTGTTATGTGAAAATTTCGTCGGAGGATTTCGAGAATAGAGAGAAAACAGTGAGTATAGAACTTGGATCAAACTGAGATCTTGTGAGAGCTCGTTTTCCTTTAAGTTGTATTTCGACTCAATTTTGCTGGGGTATTACAGAATTAACTTGAGGATAATCTCAAATCTGTGTATTGATATTGGTAAAAATGATTGCCTTTTAAACTTTTGACTATAGTGACCGATCCTATATTAATGTCGAGAATTAACTCGTTAAATGGAAATGATTGCTGAAAGTAAGTAGTCGGTTATGAAAAGAGCAATTACAAAGCTTATTAATTGATAACCATCAACTGCTAACTTAGCAATGGGTGACCATTAGCTGATAGTACATCAGTGGGTAGTTTTACCAGCTGATTCTCATCGACTGTTACACATCAGATACATCATTACTAGTATTTGTAAACACGGATAAATACCCATTGTTAACTATTTGATACTAAAAAAATGCCAGTGTGACCCCCCCTCCCCCCCCCCCAAAAAAAAAAAAAAAAAACAATACTAGTATCTAGTTACCTTGCATGAGTAATAATAATTCCAATTTAGAATTATCAATTTATAATCTTTATGTTATAAATATAAAATATAAATAATAATAAAAGATACAAATAGTCACCTCGATGTCGACACATCACGTCCTCGGGTGGAAGAAGGCCCCGAGGGTTCGGTAACCGAACTGTCTCACGGCGTTCTAAACACAACTCACTTACATTCTATACCTTCTAGCATGTGTTATAACTTAACCAACAACCCTATTCCCTTACAAGTCCAATTATATAAAATGAACCGATGATTTCACTGAAATCACTTAAAAGAATTAATTAGGTTACATGTTAAATAAAATACATAGACATGTTTGGAGTTCTCTTCTCTCAATTTTCCATCGTTGACTTATTTTTTGTACCTTACTTTTCACGTTCTTTTATTTTTATCGTTTTGGTATTATATAATAATATTCTTGTATAAATAAATAAATAAAAATTAATTAATAAATTGATGGAGTGGAAGCTTGCCCCATATTTTGGGCTTGGAATAGGCCGTGTTAAATGGCATTATTCGCTGTTTATCTTGGAATTCAAGCAAATTACCCTAAAATTCAACATAACTTGTACTTTAATTTTCATTGTTTTTATAAAAAATAATTAATAAAACGTATAAAATTCAACTATAAGACTTCTTCAAACCACAATTTTAAATTGCGTACATACGTTTTACTTACTTATTAAGATCACGTGGCCGACTTGGCTTTACAGGATTGGTCGTTACTTACAAATAAATTCATGCTTAACAAAATGCTTAAATATAATTAAAATACTTAAATTTACCTTAAAAATTACCAAACAATGCTATAATTAATGAAAATCATTGTTAACTTGCACATTCTCATGAGAAATGTAACGTCGGTATTTGTAAGTGCATCTCCAACAACATTGCTAAAATTAATTTTTTTTTTTTTTTTTTGTTTTCTATACTTCTCCAACAGCATTGCTATCTTGTATGCTATAATAGAGAATCATGAAAAAATCTTTAAACATAGAGAACTCTCTGTAATTCTCTAAATAGGAGAGATATATTATTTTATTCCATTCCACCAATTAGATTCAATTTTTATTATTTTATATTAAGTTCTTTTTAAAAGTGTATTTGGATGATAAATTAGAGAATAATATAATAATATAAGTTGTTTTAAAATTTCTAAAATAGCAAATTTGTTGGAGTTGAATGTAATACTTTTTAGAGATTTTTACTTTTGGTTCTCTACTTTAAAAAAATTATAGGAAAGCTATTGGAGATGCTCTAAACTCTTAATTTATCTTTGTTTTGGAGAGTTACTTTAAAAAAATACATGTGAGAGTTATAGTTTGAGAAATGTCTATTTCAATACTCAATAATGATATAATATAAGTGCAATTTAACGTGTTTTTAAAAATAATTTCTTTTTTCAAAATGTATATATATATATATATATATATATATATATATATATATATGTATAACTCTAAAATTCGTGAAATCCGATAGGTCTATCCTAAGTCACCAATTTAAGATAATTAATATTATTAATTAATAAGATGATTGAAGTATTAATTATCATTGTTTATTAAATAAAAATTAATGTTTTGTTTTAAAATTTCATATATATCTATTTCTCTCGATATACAATTAAGGTGGTGTTTGGTAATGCTTATCTAAAACAACTTATGTTGTTGTTGGTTTTTTTTTTTTTAAAGTGCTTATCAATTTATTTGGTGTTAAACCCGAATTTTATAAAAAATGTTTGGATTAGCTTATGGTGGTACCAAAAAGAAATAAGCTAATAAATTGTTTTTTAGGGGGTGTTTGGGATTGCTTATACATGTAAAATGACCAAAAAACTGATATGTTGTTTTAAATAAGTTAATAAGTTAGAATGAAATGACTTATCAAAAACTCCTTATCACCGGTGCCAAACCAGTATATGCATTTTTCTTTTTTTCTCATCCAAACACTAAAAACTGTTTATTACCCGAAAAAAGTTAATAACCACTTTATTAAGCAATCCCAAACACCCCTAAACGTGCACATAAAGTGAACACAATATAAATAAGCTTAATTTTTTTACTAGCATGTTCATAATATGTTTACAAAGTTCACATGGTGCCCACAAATGATAGATTTAGTTGTATTGATGTACTTGGTGTTCATAATATGTTCACAAGCTGTATCAAATCCAGATTTATAGTGTGTTTATAATGTGTTCACAAACTATAATAATAATTTTAAGAAAATGTTCATAATGTGTTCACTAATTGTGCATATTCAATTATGTGTTTAGGTATTTGTTATGGAGAGAGGAGAGAGGAGAGAGAAAGATAGGAGAGATGAGAGAAAAAAGTGGAGATATGAGAGAGAGATTCTTATTTTATATTAAATTTTATTTTTTAACTAATTTTTTGTGGCCTAAATTGGATCTCATGGATATCATAAATTGTACAGATCTCAAAAGAAACCCCCCCTCCAAATTTATTGTCGTCTTGTCTACTTTAGTCTTAGTGAACAACCAAGAGATGGTTCAATGAGAACCTTTCAATGCTATTTATCTTTTTTCTCATTTTTTCATTTAATTTTATATATAGAATAAACACATTAATGGTTAAACCTTATTTTCTTGTTTTTTTAAATTTCATTTTCATCTTTTATAAATGAAATTAGAATCCGTAAATTGATAAGACTACATTTTTTTATTTACGTCAATACATATATATATTGTTATTTACATGAGTGAACGGTAGTGGGTTTTCATACGTACGATTATTTGTTAAGAAGCTTTTGCATTTGAAAGTTTTATAAGATTTCAAAGTGACATATTAGTTGAAAAACCTTGAACTCAATCGGAGCTATGGATTTAAACCCTCTTAGGAAAAGAATTGTGATTTGGGACAAAAGGGGGTCCCTGGGAATTGAAGCATCGGATGATCTGACTTGTGGTTGATTTTGAAATTGGATTTCAGTCTTATGAGTCCATTTACGTGTGAGTAGTTGGTATTAGGTTTATGCATTCTCCCAGTTATTCAAAGTGGAGATCTTTCCCTCTTGGTATATCTCTTGAGTAACGACGTGTGTGTTGGCTTGCGTGTGGTTGAATTTGATTGATGGATTGTTTGTTCGGCGACGTGTTATGTATTAGTGGTGCATCATTTTGGTGGGTCCCCATGAATGAGGAAGGTTTCGTAGTGCGGTCATGTTGCGGCCTTAGGAGTTGACCTTTTATTTTGAGGCCAAGAACCTTTGGACTACTTGGAATACACCAGTTAAATTCGGGGAAGTGTTCGTAAGCTAACGTGGTGATTCTAGGGAGATTAGATTTTGTGATCAATGAGTAAGGGTTGGGGCAATTAGAGGTGGTCGAGGGTATCTAAGAGTAAAATTCATTTTGGACATCATTGGTGAGTTTGAATGGCAGAAGTTGTGATCTACCGTGAGGTGGTATGAGCCACTTAAGGTTGGGAGGTAATCGAAGTCATGTGGCTAGGGTCTACCTTAGCAAACTTAGATGTTCACTCTGATATGAGTGTGACGTACCGAAGTGAATATTGGAGGTGAGTCAGCATGAAATCAACCTGGCAATTGCCTATCAGAGGTCGTTTAAGATTAAAATTGGTTAGAGACGCATCCACATCCTTGGAGAAAGAAATGGTCGGATTGGTGGAAGAGATGTTATTTGAGGCTTATATCGCTAGAATGTTCCACTTTTGGGATGAAGTAGACGATAGGTCAATGGTCGGGCTTGTGCCCCGAGTTATGCGGTATGTCTGGATAAGCTCAAGTCCCTCACACAGTTGAGTGTTGTGTGAGAAACAGGATTCCATGGCAGAGTTATTCAGGATATTTCCTTGCCAAGGCTAACTAAGGTAAGAAACAAAACGAGCTCCAGTTGGGAACCGAGAGGGTCTAATAAGTGTTGAGCATGGTATTAAAGTGTTATGCATGAGAACTAGATTTTGAGGACGAAATCTCTTTTAAGGTTAGGAGGATTGTAACACCCTGAATTTCGATACGTTTGGTTATCTTTCCTTCCCCATTTAAGCTACGATTACACATTATTGTTGGTATATGAGTTACTTTGGACGCCAAGCTAATTGAGAGCGGAAAAAGTCGAATTGTCAGGGTTTGGGGCAACTGGGCGATTGTGCCAGCGAGAGTGACAGAAAGGCACAATCGCTTGTCACTCTCGCCGAGCCATTTTGGGCCGCGGTACAATCTAGGCGATTGTGCCAGCGATAGTGCCACTGGCACAATCGCTTGGCACTCTCGCCGAAAGGTTCCAGTAGGTTAAAAGTCGCGATTTTCAGTTTTTTACCTCATTTCTCACTTCTCAAATCCCACCCTTTCTCTCCTAAACCGATTTCCATCCTATTGGTTCTAACCCCAACCATTCCTATGGCCATTTGCTTTGATCTTGAAGCATTCCATCATCATCTAAGGTCTTGGAAGTCAAGGATTCAAGGAGCTACCATCCCACTGTAACACCGTAAAAATTGAGTAAATTTAAAACTTAAAATTTCGGCAATAAAACGTCTAAAATAAGAGGATTATAAACCTGCAAACAAGATTGACTAAAGCCTATAAAGTTGCGATAGTTGCATCATTTAAGTAGCGTAAAGATAAGACATATTACACGACAACCTATTCAATCTAGCACATTTATCAAACTAGATTAAGGTGGGTGTTGCTATGACTTCAAAATGCTCTTCTCTCAATTTCCCCAAAATGCCCGGTCCTTGGGTATTCCTAGGTGTGCTTCCAGCGAATCAAGGTGCCCTTCGCACACCACTAGCAGAACCTGTGAGCCATTAAACACCAAATCAAGTGTTAGACCAAAGTCTAGAGATATAGCAAGGACTTAACAGTTTATAACGTGAGCATGTACAATATACTTAATTGTTACCGGTGTACCCATAAGTTGAACCAATGCCAACATTTCCATTCGGAACAGATGTTCCATTTCGTGTACAACTCCACGAGAGATAACTCCTGAAAGACGAGGGAGACTCGTTCCCATCTTGGGTGACGAGAACACGTGAATGGGGTCACCCGCGATGTTATTGGATTTCACCACATATCCCGATTCTAATTCCCATGCCATTCTAGACATCACAATCCTCAAACCGTTTATGCCTCTAGTGCTTACTCCGTCGAGTTACACCTCAAGGACTTACAAACATGAGTGACTATCCAATCTAGACGAGTTACAACTCGGGAACTTACGTCCCCTATTGCCTACTCGCTAGTGACCCAACGGTCAACAATTATAATCAAGAAATCTTGCTATCTAAATCCTCGTGCACAAGGAAATAGACATTACTTCACATTTAGATCATGACTAAATAAAGATAGCATTTGTCTTGAATAATACATTATATTCTAAAGCATGATAACACACATTTCATGATCACATTCATATACACAATTTATTTGCCATAAAAGACACCATTAAATTATTATGACAAGCTTAATAACCGATATCATTATTAGTAACCAAAACCCATCAACATGAAAGATGATTCTTTACCAATATGTAGTTCATTTTATGATTTTATATGCATATAACACCCCATTATAACATTAAATACCTTCTTCAAGAAAGAATACTCATATACTAGTAGATTCCCAAAACCCTAGTTCTTAGGTTAACTTCAAATTAACTATAATCATCACATTAGCAAATAACAACACATATTTATGACAAATAGAGGTTAGGAGACTCACCAAATGAGTTTATGAAGTAAAAACCCTAAAATGGCAAAACCCTAGAAATGGAGATGGAGTCTTGAGGTTGAAGATGAAGATGATGAGGTGGTAGATCTTTGAACCCTAGCCTTCCAAGCCTTTAGATAATGATTTCCACTTGAAGATTGGAGGGAAATGGTAGCAATAAGTGTTGTAGGTCGAAATTAATGAAGAGGGAGAAGAAGAGAGTGTTTTAGGGAAGTGATTTTGAGAGAAAAATAGTCTTGGGGCCGATTTCTCTCTATTTAATCGACCAGGAGGTCCGCGCAGATGAACCTATGCGGAGAGCGGCACCAAGGACTGGAGCCACATGAAGGCAGTGCCCCTCCCAGATGGCGGCGCAGTTCAAGCCCCGCGGAGATCCGGGCAGAACACTGTGTTCCCTTTTTCCATCATTTTCGGCTATAACGATTAACCCTCAAATAAGACAGGTTTCAAGGTAAGATCATGAACTAACACTACACTACAAGCAAGACATGGTACAAAGGTAGTATTGGCTTACCCAAAAATCGGGGTGTTACAATCCTCCACCCTTAGAAAAGATTTCGTCCTCGAAATCTCAAACTAAACAAATAGGTGAGGATAACGCATTTTCATATCTTCTTCCGATTCCGACATCACGTTAGCCCCCCGGTGGTGCTTCCATTGAATCTTCACCATAACCACTTCCTTGTGTCACAGTCTCTTCGTCTTCCTTTCCAAGATAGTTTCGGGCTCCTCCACGCATCGGTCGTTATCCACTCTTATCTCCGATAAAGGAATGACGCTCTCCTCCTCGGCTAAACACCTTCGCAAGTAACATACGTGAAAGGTAGGGTGGATCCCGTCCATTTCGGGCGGTAAATCCAACTTGTAGGCTTGAAGCCCAATGCGCTCAACGATGGTGAAAGGTCCAAGGAAACGGGGACTAAACTTCCCACGTTTTCAAATAATAAAGTAAATTACGTTCTTGGTCCCTGTGGTTTTAATTGAAAATAAAAAATAAAGTAGAATGACTAAAATACCCTTGTAATTAACCTATTTAACAAAAAATTTTAACGGAGTTAAAAGTATGAACCTAAGGTGTTATAAAATGCAAACCACGAGGATGCAATCCATAGATATTTCATTTTAGGAACACAAACTGTTAAAACGCATAAACCACAGGGACCAAATATGTAATTTACTCTATTAATTATTATGTGTGAACAATTATTTTAGAGTAAACTACAATTTTGGTCCCTATGGTTTAGTGTTTGTAACACATTTCGTCCCTACAATTTAAAAATTACACTTTAGCCACTATAATATGCTATTTTGTCCGGATTTGGTTCCTCTGACAAACTTTCGTCTATTGTCAGACGTTAGGGAAGACCACGTGAGTTAGGCATGAGGGTAAATCAGTCTTTTTAGGTTAAAACCCCTTTTTACTCCTTTTATTCTTTCCCACTCTCACGTATTTCCCTCCAAATTAAACTTCTTGAAGAATACCAACTCTACACCTCTGCCCTCTCTCAATCAATAAGCTCTCAACAATGGTGATCTGTGTGTGTGGCTACCCTGCGATTTTACGAACCTCGTGGACGAACAACAACCTTCGACGAAGGTTTTATTGTTGTTCAAACCCAGTAAACCCTTTTAAAAACCCTAAATCCTTCCTAAAAACTTCTTTTTTGTTTGACAGGCTACAAATTATGGGTTTGTAATATGGCTTGACAGACCAATGTGTCCACGTGCCATGCAAGTGATTCCTGGGTTGATAAGAAACAAGAGTATTGTTGATCAACAGTTGCATGAGAAGACAATTGAAGCTCGAAAGTGGAAACTTTTGTTGATTACCAGTTGGGTGTTGTTTATCTGTATTTATTTATGTTAGAACATGCTTGATCAAAATGGGATGTTGTTTAGATAGTTTTTTTTAGTTTAGGTACTTTTGGTGGTTTTGGTGGTTTTTGTAATGTTTTGTAATGGAAAGTGATGTACTTTTTGACAAATCTATGTTAATGGAAATTGATGTACTTTTTGACAAATCTATGTAAATGGAAATTGTTGCAGTTTTGACAACTCTATGTTAATGGAACTGATCAAACATACATGATAAAACAGGAACATGTTTAAAACAGGGGAAGTGACCAAAAACAACAACAATTGTTCAACACGGTGGAATTGATAAGTTACCATATCTGTGTTACATACTAGATAACAACCAACCAAAACAAAAGATACCAAATTGCTCTACATATTACCACCCATAACAAAAGATACTAAACAAAAGATAACAAAACAAATCAGTCCAGACACCCTCTATGCTCCCCTATCTTATTGCCCTTTGCAGGTCCTAGAATTGTGGTCTTTCTTCATGCACTTGTTGCATGTTACTGTCTTCCCCCTCCTGCCAAGCTTTGTACCCTTCACAATAGGCTGACTCAACTCTTCTGCATTATTTCTTCTTTTCTTTTTGGGCCTCCTAACAGGAGTGTGATGCTTTGGTGCAGTGAGAGTGATTGTGCAATCTGATTGAGGCCAATGCTCTCTACCACTTATTGGCTCAATGTTGAATGCATAAACTGATTTCCAAGTATTGAAGTTGTAACTAGGATGCACCCACTTCTCTGGTATCTCAACATCCTCTCCATTTGCTTGCATGTACCATTAGTTGAGATGTGCAATACCCACGGGCAGATGGGCCCATCAACTTTTGACTTTGACTGTGTTGAATTTGACTGTGTTGAATTTGAGTGTGTTGACTTTGACTCTGCATTGCTACTCTCACATGTAACACCCGAAAAATCTAAGGTAAGTATTTCCCTTGTAGTTGGTTATCTTGTTAAATTTGGAACTGTTATTTGTGTATAAGTTGTACATTAATGACCCGCCAAAGCTATACCTTCTAAAATGTTTTATTGTACGTGCAAGTGTTGAATTTCGATTGGATTTTCGGGCCTCATGAGAATGGCGCGATAGTGCCAAGCGACAGTGCCATTGGTCACAGCCGCTGGTCACAATCGTGGGGCACGTATCGAGGCTTGTAGTCACGGCGCGACCTTGCCCTTGCGATAGTGACATGTGCATTGTCGCCGGTCACTATCGCAGGGTCTGTATCGTAGGTCGTTGGGAGCGCGCGACTATGCCCCCGCGACAGTGCAATGGGCATTGTCGTCGGGCACTATCGCCGGCGGGGTCTGGACCTATAAAAATGTCTCTAAGCCGATTTTTACTTCACATTCTCACACAATCAGATATAACTTCGGTTGAGAGATCTTTTTGGGAGATTTTGGGAGATTTGGAACCCTAGCTTCATTTGTTGCAAGCCTAGGATTAATCTTTTCATTTATTGAGCTTTTGGGAAGTGGGTGGAAGCATTTAGTGGAAGCAAGCTAGCATTCAAGTGTCATCTTCTCACCATCTCATCCAAGTTTTCTAGGGTTTTGTGTAAAATCATAGATAGTGAGTTTCTACTACCATTTTCAAATGAGATACATATCTTGTGTGTTTACTTGCTTAGTATTTTATATTTATGTAACATCTGATCACCTGATAAGTTTGACCTAACTACTACTTGTAAGATTGTTGGGAATATGGTTATGGCATTTCATGTGGATATTGATAATTTTAATATTAATGCTATTACAACTTGGTTATATATTGTTTTGGTGAGACTTGGATACCATATTGGGACTTGTACATTTTAGAGTTTTGTACCTAAAATATGCTTTGGATTTTATGAGGTCTTATACATGTATCTTGTTGATATGGAATTATGTATAGAGATGGATATCATACGTACGTAGGATGAACCATGAGTAAGTGCTAGGAGGATGTAGTCTTAGGTGCCACCTTGATGGTATGCACCTAGACCTCCGCCATTTGGAGTAATGTCTGGGAGGTAGTCTTCAAGTGTGCCGGGCCTTCGGGATATTGCTCATGCGAGTGAACATCAAGGTACATTGACTTGAGGTAAAACTCATTGGTGTGATGGGTCTCCCCCATTGATTCACTTATGGCCTTAGTGACTAAAATGTTATAATTGTTCATACCATGTTCATAAATGCTATGCCATGCTTTTGTGCAACTCACTAGGCCCGTTTGGCCTAACACTTGATTGTTTTGATGTGTATCTCAGGTTCTAGCGGCGCGAGCGCCAAGGAAGTTTAGTCGGCTTTTAGAGGTGAGCTTGGGAGCATTTTTGGGATGCCATTCTAGAAGACGATCCTTTTGGAAATAGTTGACAACTGGTTGTAATCTTATTTCTAGTTAGATTTTAGATTAGTAAGTTGTCATCTATCATTGCTTCTTATTACAAACTTGTAATTAACAGGCATTTATTGTTCCTTTTTGAATGATCTCATGCTTTGGCATTTATGTGATTACCACATTTCCCTTTTCCGGAAATTTTTGTTTGTCTCGTTTTATGGGGTGTTACAAGTACTTCTCCAGTGCATGTTGGAACCTTACACCTACACACAACCCTTACCCTTACACTGTCATTCTTCAGTATTGAAATATCTCTCCTTGTTTCAATGGAATGTTTGGCAATCTAATCTTTAATCTTCTTTTTATTGCCAAAACATTCCCCAACATAAAAATTTACATTCCCTCCATCATTTGCATGCTCTTTTCTTAGTTTTCTAAGATTTTGCTTCATTTCTCCTTCAATGTCTGACTCATCTCCACTATAAAATGCATCAACTTCAACTTCAAGTGGATCATCTTCTCCCAACTTCTGATCCTCAACTAATTGCTCCTTATTACCCAACCATTTAAGATCCCAATCTATGATGGAACTAAAGTTCTTCATGTCAACACCAACTTCTGCCATTTCCTCCTCCATGTAATCTGAATCTTCACTATCTTCTCCTTGCACAGATGGTTCTTGGACACATGGTTCTTGGACAGATGGTTTCTCAATACCATGTTCTTCCCAAAAAGGATCAAATTCAAATGACTGTTGATTTAAATCTTGTCCCAATCCACTTTCAAGTACTGACTCATCAATCTCAAATAATGGTGTGTATTTGTAACACCTCGAATTCTGAGAATCTATGTATTATTCGTCCTTATTTTGGAACGTAATCATTGCTGGGAATTGTTGGTAAATATCGATTTTTAACCGTTTTGTGCATCGTGGGCTGAAGATGCGAATTTCCAGAAAATTGGAGTTTTCCGCGACATTGCCCGCGACTATGACAGGGTGTCATTGTCGCGAGGGCAAAGTCGCCGAGGATTGGAGGCTCTCGGTACGAGTCAGGCGATTGTGCCCTGCGACTATGACATGGTCATTGTCGCTGGGGCATTGTCGCCGCAAGTGTACCGTAAGGGGTTGGACCTTCGCGACAATGCCCGCGACAATGACAATGTCATTGTCGCCGTGGCAATGTCGTCGGCGACCTGAGGAGTTTAAATCAGTGGGGTTACGGGATTTAGCCATTTTATCTGATTTTAGGGTTTTGAGTGCAATTTTTCTTTGCAGTCTAGTAAGCTCTCTTTTCTCCAAATTCATCTCTCTTCATTTATGATGATTCTAGATCATTAATGGTGATCCCTAACATTTAGGAAGGGTTGTTGGTGAGCTCTCAAGTGATTTTCATCTCCTCCATTTCTAGGGTTTGGTTCTCTTATTAAGGGAACTACCAAGGTGAGTTCATCCACTTTTACTAAACCTTATACATGTCAAATGTGAGTTTTAAATGCCTAAGTATCTCTTTTTTTCATATACATAAATTGTGGGTTTTGTACCAAAACCAACTTTTGGAGATTTTAGGGTTTATGGTGATTTTTATGAAATGTGATTTTATGAACTTGTTGATGCTACTAGTAATCTACCTTTACTTGGGAAAATGTATTTCAAAGGATGGCTTTGTTCACGTATCACTCATGGATTTTATAACGGTACTTTCGTGGTTAACTACTGATAAGTTTGTATTTGAGAATCTACAATGTTTTAAGAGTAGTATTTGTGATAGATGTTTATGTTTTCAACTAATGATCATTTGGTAGAGAATGGGAACTATATTTGGGAAAAATCGTTATTTATGTCCTTTATGCATATTAACACTTGTTGAAGTATTCGTTGGACAATGTGAGCATTATTTGTTTTAAGTGATGCATTTGGGAGTCAGGACCCCGTGTTTGGTTTATTATTGTTCCGGCGTTGGGACGACTAGTTTTCCACGTCGAGGCACGTTAGGTACCGGATTGAGGTATAAGTCCTTCGTGCTCAAGTATTACGATATTGGATGAGGAGTTCGACATAGGAACCCGACGGGGTTGAACTCGAGTTTCCGTGGGTGTACGTTTAAAGCCACTGAACCTGACATCCCTTGCGTGTACTTTATGTGTTTATTGGTTTTACTGACCCATCGAATGACTTACTTTTGTGTTCCGTCATTCGGGTTAGTAAGCGGGTCTCCCCGTTAACCCAAGAGGTAATTGCTAAATTTCAAAGAGCATTATTATCATCATTACCATTATTGTTGTTGTATAAAAATAATTTCCTTTACTCATTTTACGTCTTGTTATTTGAACTGCAAATGTTTGAGCTCACTAGGATTTAGCCTAACACTTTTTCTTAAAATGACATGTATAACAGGTCAGGTTTCCGGTGGGGTTCGTCGGGACTGAGCGGATAGCTTTGGGGTCAAGAGCGGTCTTTTTGGGAGATGTATAAACCGGCGCTTTTGAATAGTGAACATACCTTTTGGAAGAATAGCAACACCCGATACTAATCTTTCTTATTTAAGTTAGATTATTAGGTTGTTAGTGTATTCTTCATCTGTTTGATTGTAATGTCTATAACTTTGTTTCCCCGTTCTATCGAGATGATACTTTGGGATTGATTATAGCAGGTTTTATTCCCAGGTTTTATCTATTTATAGCCGTCATATTGCAGAAATTTCGAATTTTTATTCCGCTATTTTTAGAGTGTTACAAGTTGGTATCAGAGCTTTAGTTTAAGTGAACTAGGTATAGAAGTAGAGTACCTAGACTTAAGTTGTGGAATTAAGCGATGATTTTGTGAGAATGGGTAGAACTCTTAAGATAGGATAGTCTTAGAGTCGACGGAAGCTACACAAGTTAAGAATTATGGTAATGGGAATGAAAATTTTTATGTATTGCATGTTCATATTTTCGCCTAGCTAACGTTATTATGAAGATGTTTTACGTGATTATGCTTGTTTTCCGTTGTTATGATAATTGATGAATGTAGTGGTACGTTTTCTTGCTTATAACCGTATAGTCTTATCCTATCTATATTCTCGCGTGTGTGGCAGACTATGGTTAATACACGTAATCGGCCGGAGGGGCAGGATACGGCAGCATCTACGGCCGATCAACCGAGAGTAACGAATAACGAATTGCCCCCACCGTTTATAAATGCGTTGGGTGGAGGACCAGAACATGTACCTCGACGCAACATAGCTGCAACTCATCCGATCATGGAAGAGGTAACTCCGGAAACTAGAATGATGGAGCGGATGATGCAAGCAATGAATGCAGCTATGGCCCAGCAGTAAGAGGCCTTCCTGAAGCTATTGGATGACAGAGATGCTAACCACCGTAGGCCGGAGACGGTGGTGGAGAATGTGATTGTGGCGGGATCCGGAGGTTCGGGACCCCGTGTCCCTACCAATGAGACGACAACCCCGACCGCAAGACCTGAGGCAAAGTCTTGTACATTCAAGGCATTTCTCGGATGCCAACCGCCGGAGTTCAAAGGCACCGACGACCCGGTGGAATGCATGAACTGGATTAGAGAGATGGAGCAGGCCTTCCGATCAAGCGAGTGTGGGGAAAGTCAGAAATCCGTATTTGGGTCTCAAATGCTTAGAGGGACAACCCTCACATGGTGGAACGTATATTCCGCTTCGGTCGAGGATACCATGCTGGCCCAACTAAGTTGGGAAACCTTCAAGAAAAAGGTTATGGAAGAATTTTGCAACGAACGAGCTATGGACCGAATCGTTGATGAGTTCCGAAATTTGAAAAAGGGAAATTTATTAGTGAAGGATTACAACAAGCTATTCATGGACAAGCTGGGCTTGGTGGGACATCTGGTCCCCACCGAGAGAGAGAAGATCAAGGCATACATCAAAGGTTTGCCTACAGAAATGATGAATATGGTTCGAGTGTCCAAGGCCTCTACCCTTCAAGAGGCTATAGAAGAGGCGCAACTTGTGGATGACTCTTACGGTTTGGGTAAGGTGGAGAGAGGTGGGGAAATTGAGAAAAGGAAGTGGGAAGGGGGTCCCACGTTTTCGAAGAGACCGAGCCACTTCAACAACAATCAACGGGGGAATGGTCCAAGATGGGATTCCCCGTGGTGTTCAAAATGTTGACGCAAACACACTGGTCCTTGCAACTCGGGGTCCGATCCATGTTTTAAATGTGGAAAACTCGGCCATCGTTTCAATGAGTGTCCCATCAAAGAGCGAATTTGCTTCGAGTGTAAAGAGTCGGGCCATGTTAGAAGTGAATGCCCGAAGGCAATGGCAAACTTTAGTGGAGGCAAAAAGGTGGACACTCCCAAGGCAACAGGGAGAGCTTTTCAGATGACCAACGAAGAGGCAAAGGCGTCAACGGATGTAGTGTCGGGTACGTTTCTCCTAAACTCCGTACCTACACGTGTTCTATTTGATTCAGGAGCTAGTTTCTCGTTTGTATCAAGTTTGTTTTGCCCAAAACTATCCATGCCCACTATTAGTTTAGAAGAGGCATTAGTGATAGAGTTAGCCGATGGTGATCAAGTAGTGGTTCGGAATATTCTAAGAAATTGCAAGCTTGAGATCGAAGGGAGAGAATTCCCGATCGATCTTATGCCTATGGTCATCGAGGGATTCGATGTTGTAGTGGTATGGATTGGTTGTCGACTAATTATGCTGAGATCCTTTGTGCAAAGAAGTTAATCCGAATTCCGGGTTCGGATGGTCATGCGGTGACCGTGTATGGTGAAAGGCGAAGGGGTGAAGTTGCAATCATTAGCATGGCGAAGGCGCGAAAGTGTTTGACGAAAGGATGTTCATTCTTTTTGGCATACGTGATAGATGCCAAACTCGAGAAGAAGAAGCTAGAAGATGTCGAGGTGGTAAAGGAGTTTTCTGATGTTTTCCCAGACGACTTGCCTGGTTTACCACCCGATCGTCAAGTGGAGTTCAAGATTTATCTGACGCCGGGGGCGGCTCCTATAACCCGAGCTCCATACTGTTTGGCTCCGTCCGAGATGAAAGAGATGATGAACCAATTGCAAGACCTATTGGAGAAGGGGTTCGTAAGACTAAGTTCCTCACCTTGGGGAGCACCGGTCTTATTTGTGAAGAAGAAAGATGGTACCATGCGAATGTGTATCGACTATAGGGAGTTGAACAAGGTAACAGTGAAGAACAAATATCCACTCCCTAGGATCGATGACCTATTCGACCAACTACAAAGAGCAGGTTGTTTTTCGAAAATCGATCTCCGTTCGGGGTTATCATCAAGTGAAAGTCAAAGAGGAAGACATTCTGAAAACAACTTTTAGGACGCCTTATGGCCACTACGAGTTCCTAGTGATGCCATTCGGTTTGACGAACGCTCCAGCGGTGTTTATGGATTTAATGAATCGCGTGTGCCGACCCTCTTAGATAAGTCTGTTATTGTGTTCATTGATGACATCCTTATCTACTCGAAGGATGAAGTCGACCATGCACGTCATCTTCGGGACGTCTTGGAAATCTTGAGGAAGGAGAAGCTCTATGCAAAGTTTTCCAAGTGCGAGTTTTGGTTGAGGGAAGTGCAGTTTTTGGGGCACATAGTTTCAAAGGACGGGGTGAAGGTGGATCCGGCCAAGATTGAAGCTATGATGAATTGGGAACCTCCCAAAAGCCCATCCGAGATTTGAAGTTTTCTAGGCTTGGCGGGATACTACCGAAGGTTCATACAAGACTTCTCCAAGATTGCTTCTTCATTGACGATATTGACCAAGAAGAATGTAAAGTTTGTATGGACCGAAGAGCAAGAGAAGGCATTTAGGACCTTGCAAAGGAAGTTATGCGAAGCTCCGATCTTATCCTTGCCGGAGGGGTCGGAGGATTTTGTGGTTTTTAGCGATGCATCTAAAATGGGGCTTGGATATGTACTAATGCAAAGAGGGAAGGTGATCACGTACGCATCTAGGCAATTGAAGGTGCACGAGAAGAACTACCCCACTCATGACTTGGAATTGGCGGCAGTAGTGTTTGCATTAAAGTTATGGCGACATTACCTATACGGTACCAAGTGTACCTTGTACACGGATCATAAGAGCTTGAAGTATGTTTTTGATCAGAAGGAGCTCAACATGAGGCAACGGAGGTGGTTGGAGTTACTTAAGGACTATGACTGTGAATTACTCTATCACCCGGGTAAATCGAATGTGGTGGCCGATGCCTTGAGTCAAAAGGAATATAGCGGGAGACTTCAAGCTAAACTCACAAGAATCGAGTTGGTGTCAAGTCTCATGGAAAAGATTAAAGAAGTGCAGACCGAAGCATTAAAGGAAGAAAACTTCAAGGAAGAAGTGATGACAAAGCAACAGTTATTGTTGACCGAAGATAGTAGAGGGATAAAGTGCTTCAATGGTCGAGTTTGGGTACCAAAGTTTGGTGGTTGCCGAGAGCTACTTTTAGAAGACGTGCATAAATCCAAGTATTCTATCCACCCGGGAAGCACCAACATGTACCGAGATTTAAAACTACATTTTTGGTGGCCACTTATGAAATTGGATGTGGCTCATTACGTAGAGCGATGTGTGACTTGTTCTCAAGTGAAGGCCGAACATCAACGACCCTATGGGAGCCTTCAATCGCTTGAAATACCCGAGTGGAAATGGGACAAAATCACCATGGACTTCGTGACCAAACTACCAAAGACCGTGAGAGGGAACGACACTATTTGGGTTTTTATCGATCGTTTGACGAAGAGTGCCCACTTTCTAGCGATGCGGGAAACTTTGACAATGGATAAGTTGGCAAAGTTGTACATATATGAAATCGTCTCTAGGCACCATATACCCTTGTCAATAGTCTCCGATCGGGATAGTCGGTTTACATCGAGGTTTTGGGGAGCTTTACACCAAGAGTTGGGTACACGGGTGAATTTGAGCACGACTTATCACCCACAAACAGATGGACAAAGTGAAAGGACGATTCAGATGCTCGAAGACATGCTTAGATCATGCGTGATCGATTTTGGCGGTAGTTGGGATACCCATCTACCTTTGGTGGAATTTGCGTACAACAACAGCTACCACTCAAGTATTGGAATGGCACCGTTTGAAGCCCTGTATGGGCGGAAGTGTAGAACCCCCGTGTGTTGGTTAGAAGCGGGAGAGAAGCAGTTTGTCGGCCCGAAAATTGTGCAAGAGACGGCCGACAAAGTTAAATCTATTCGGGAACGGTTGAAAGCGCGCAAGATCGTCAGAAAAGTTACGCCGACAAAAAGAGGAGACCGGTAGAGTTTCAAGTGGGAGATCGTGTGATGTTGAAGGTGTCCCCTTGGAAGGGATTGATTCGGTTTGGGAAGCGCGGGAAGCTGAGCCCCCGTTTCCTTGGACCGTTTACTATTCTGGAGCGTATCGGACTCCAGGCTTACAAATTGGATTTACCACCGGAGATGGATGGAATTCACCCCACATTCCACGTGTGCTATTTACGGAAGTTCTTAGAAGAAGAAGAAAGCGTTATTCTATTGTCCGAGATTCGAGTAGAAGATAATCGTTGTGTTGAAGAGCCCGAAGCTATTCTGGAAAGAGTGATCAAGAGGCTTCGGCACAAAGAAGTGGCAATGGTGAAGATTCAATGGAAGCACCACCGGGGTGCCAACGTGACTTGGGAGGCGGAAGAGGACATGAGGCGTAGATACCCTCATATGTTTAGTTAGTGGGATTTCGGGGACGAAATCATTTCCAAGTTGGGGAGGATTTGTAACACCCGATTTTTCGTAAGACAAGCTCCGTCCTTCGTTGGTTATCTCTCCGCCTTCCGTCTATCTTGTGAGTGGAAAAGGTTGTACTTTCGAACCTTAAGTCGACCCATGCGAGAATCTCGAGTTTCAACCTTTTCGGGGCTCGGTACGTGTGGCGCGATTGTGACTCGCGATAATGACATGTGTCACTATCGCGTGGCACAATCATCGGGGGTGTACCACCCGCGGTACATTTCCCGCGAGAGTGCCCTCACGATAGTGACAATGTCACTATCGCGTGGCATAATCGTCCGCGGCCACTGGTTCCCTAAATGCCCGAATTTCTCACCATTTCTCTCATTTTTCACTTCTATCTTCTTCCCTTTTCTCTCCTAAACCCCAAAACCGAACCCTAACCCATTTTGGGGGTTTTTCCTCCCCAAACCACATGTTTACTCACCATCTAACTAGTTGGAATCTTGAACCACAAAACCTCCATTTTCATCTTCCCCATCAAGTCCATCGGTTGGGAGCTCGGGTTGAAGAGTTGGATTGGGTGTTCTCGGAAAGTCTCGTCATCTTTAATGGTAAGCTTTCTTGAAATATTGTTAAATGCTTCATTGGTGGTTTCTTAGTGTTGGGTATCTCAAATCTCGGATTTGATGGTTTTTGGGAAACTAGGGTTTGAGGAATTTAGTATATAAAGGTTGGGGAAATGTTTATATATGATTATGTATGGATATTTATGGTTTGGATTTGTATGGATCTAGGTTTTGGAAGTTTTCGGCTTGAGGATTCAAGCGGCCTTTAAAAGAGCTCGTTGGGTGAAATCTAGATTTAGCCTAAATCTAGCAAGGTGAATTCAAGTTGATTTGTGAAAACGGTGTACATGCCAAAATGTTTATTTTAAAGTGTTTTGCGTCTTACATGAAAATTGTTAACTTCTGATAAGTTTGATTATTTGAAAGTGTTTAACTTCATAAACTTATATAGCACACATCTCTGGGATTTTGGATACTATGATAAATAAATCATATATTTTGGTATCTTAAAGTTTTATTTTATGGAAATAGATTTTAAGAATAAATGTATTTCATTTTGTGTTTTGGAGAAATGCATGGTTTTGTGTTATGGGACGTTTTGAGAGGTAAATGTTATAACCTCACTTGGAAAATGATTTGTCCCAATCTAAACTACGTTGGAATTAATTATATGTTTTGGAGTATGGGTTTACATAAGTACGGGTTGTTTTGTGTTTGATTCCAATTTATGATTTTCAACGTTGAGTCTTTGGATTTGTTTGAGCTTATGGCTCGGCTTGGATTTTGTTGGGTTTCGAGGACACTTGTCCGCTTTTAATAGCTCAATGTTGAGCGTTTGGTTATGATTTGCATTTACTGCATCTTAGTTGAGAATTACATGTTTTGGATGCATTAGTTCATTCACTTTGAGTCATGTAATGGTTTAGTTAGTGCAATGGATCCATAGGCACGGTGTTCCTATGTCCCCGCTTTGGGCATTGGTTCATCATTTGGCACGGAATAGGCATCGGGTCACCATGGTAAGTAAGGTGTGGACCTATACGGTCGGGCAACGTCCCATGGGCAGTAAGGTGTAATTCCCTTGTGCTAGAGTTCCCCGTTTTGGAACTCTCAAGAATAGACCTAGAGGGGTTGACTTGATGTTTTCGAGTGATAGACTCAGAGGAGTTGAGCTCGGTGGGTTTTTATTTGTGTAACCCACATGCTTTGATTTCTTGCATGATTATGTGACCTACTTTTGTGTTTCGTCACATACAATGTAATCGGGTATTTCCCATCACCAGTAGGTGAGGTTTTGGTTATGGAGTTTTATAATCCATGTTTTCGGAGACGTTTGAATGTGGGTATTTATCTACGTTTTAAGGTTTTGGTTTTTGAAACTCATTCGAGTTATTGGGATGTTTTGGAAGTTGGGGTTATCTACATTTTCCGTGTTTGATCATTATAATGTCAATTATGTTTTACGTGCGCTTTGGGTTTTGGCTTTATTTCAAGAGGCGTTTGTTTTATGATTTTTTTTAATCACGAAAAGGGTGAATGATGCAAAGGAGATTGTTTTTAAGATTTAATGCATTTCATTTTGGTTGCTTTCAAATAAAATGTATTGCATTTTGGAAATCATGATTTTTAAATAATGTTCTTAAAGTCTTTGCTTTATATATCTCTAAGGAAAACTCTTGAGCTCAGTAGGCGTTAAGCCTAACCTTTTATTTGTCGGCATGTGCATCAGGTTTCAAGGTTGGGAGTTGGTTCTAGCAACCCTATGAAGAGTATAGCCTTAGCTAGATCCGAAAGTAAGTATTCGGTGAAGTCTTCCGCATTATGGAGATAGTGACTATGCATGGGTATGAGTAGCACCCGTCATTTATAGTCCATATGTATAAGATGGTATATGTGTATTGTAGTTGAATCCAAATTCGTGGTTGTAGATGATTCAATTATTGACGTGTTTAGAAATTTTAAATAAGTTGTTGTTTCCAGAATTCAGGGTGTTACAGGATTGTAACACCCCGAATTCTGAGAATCTATGTATTATTCGTCCTTATTTTGGAACCTAATCATTGCTGGGAATTGTTGGTAAATATCGATTTTTAACCGTTTTGTGCATCGTGGGCTGAAGATGCGAATTTCCAGAAAATTGGAGTTTTCCGCGACATTGCGCGCGACTATGACACGGTGTCATCGTCGCGAGGGCAAAGTCGCCGAGGATTGGAGGCTCTCGGTACGAGTTAGGCGATTGTGCCCTGCGACTATGACATGGTCATTGTCGCTGGGGCATTGTCGCCGCAAGTGTACCGTAAGGGGTTGGACCTTCGCGACAATGCCCGCGACAATGACAATGTCATTGTCGCCGACGACCTGAGGAGTTTAAATCAGTGGGGTTACGGGATTTAGCCATTTTATCTGATTTTAGGGTTTGGAGTGCGATTTTTCTCTGCAGTCTGGTAAGCTCTCTTTTCTCCAAATTCATCTCTCTTCATTTATGATGATTCTAGATCATTAATGGTGATCCCTAACATTTAGGAAGGGTTGTTGGTGAGCTCTCAAGTGATTTTCATCTCCTCCATTTCTAGGGTTTGGTTCTCTTCTTAAGGGAACTACCAAGGTGAGTTCATCCACTTTTACTAAACCTTATACATGTCAAATGTGAGTTTTAAATGCCTAAGTATCTCTTTTTTTCATATACATAAATTGTGGGTTTTGTACCAAAACCAACTTTTGGAGATTTTAGGGTTTATGGCGATTTTTATGAAATGTGATTTTATGAACTTGTTGATGCTACTAGTAATCTACCTTTACTTGGGAAAATGTATTTCAAAGGATGGCTTTGTTCACGTATCACTCATGGATTTTATAACGGTACTTTCGTGGTTAACTACTGATAAGTTTGTATTTGAGAATCTACAATGTTTTAAGAGTAGTATTTGTGATAGATGTTTATGTTTTCAACTAATGATCATTTGGTAGAGAATGGGAACTATATTTGGGAAAAATCGTTATTTATGTCCTTTATGCATATTAACACTTGTTGAAGTATCCGTTGGACAATGTGAGCATTATTTGTTTTAAGTGATGCATTTGGGAGGCATGACCCCGTGTTTGGTTTATTATTGTTCCGGCGTTGGGACGACTAGTTTTCCACGTCGAGGCACGTTAGGTACTGGATTGAGGTATAAGTCATTCGTGCTGCACGTTAGGTACCGGATTGAGGTATAAGTCCTTCGTGCTCAAGTATTACGATATTGGATGAGGAGCTCGACATAGGAACCCGACGGGGTTGAACTCGAGTTTCCGTGGGTGTACGTTTAAAGTCACTGAGCCTGACATCCCTTGCGTGTACTTTATGTGTTTATTGGTTTTACTGACCCATCGAATGACTTACTTTTGTGTTCCGTCATTCGGGTTAGTAAGCGGGTCTCCCCGTTAACCCAAGAGGTAATTGCTAAATTTCAAAGAGCATTATTATCATCATTACCATTATTGTTGTTGTATAAAAATAATTTCCTTTACTCATTTTACGTCTTGTTATTTGAACTGCAAATGTTTGAGCTCACTAGGCTTTAGCCTAACAATTTTTCTTAAAATGACATGTATATAGGTCAGGTTTCCGGTGGGGTTCGTCGGGACTGAGCGGATAACTTTTTGGGGTCAAGAGCGGTCTTTTTGGGAGATGTATAGACCGGCGTTTTTGAATAGTGAACATACCTTTTGGAAGAATAGCAACACCCGATACTAATTTTTCTTATTTAAGTTAGATTATTAGGTTGTTAGTGTATTCTTCATCTGTTTGATTGTAATGTCTATAACTTTGTTTCCCCGTTCTATCGAGATGATACTTTGGGATTGATTATAGCAGGTTTTATACCCAGGTTTTATCTATTTATAGCCGTCATATTGCAGAAATTTCGAATTTTTATTCCGCTATTTTTAGAGTGTTACAGTATTCCTCTGTTTTCTTCCACTCTGACAGTAACTTCTTTTTGCATGAGGTACTTCCTTTTTTTCTTGAATGAGTAATTGGAGGAGGATTTTCATCAGGAAGTTCCTCAATTACAACCTTTGGTCCACCTGGTGACTTGTTGTAGGTACCCACAGTTGTCCTAATTTGCTCTGTGTATACCTCAATCATCTTAGTAGTTGAGTTGTACTTGATCAGATTGATTATATCTTGATCATTTCCTAAGGCTCTAAGTCCAATATCTAGGTTAGATTCAGGGGTAAGAAAATGGTAATACATGGGATAGTTACCAGTGTATCCAAGCTCCTTCACCATGGCATTGATCTCATGGACACTAAGCTCATCAACATCAACCAAATCAACATAACTAGTCTTACCTTCAATATACTTCCTTCCAGTTCGTTTTGTAAAAAGCCCGCCATAGTGTATCTTCAATGTAATGAGATTAGGGTAATGCTCTGCAATAAAACACCAACGGTAAGCAATCTTAGTTCGAATCCTCTATACAATTGAAAAAACACAAACTTTGTCAAGAATGTACTTACCATAGACGTATTGTAGATCAAAATCTTCAATGACTGTCCTGATAGTCCACATTGCAGGTTGCATTCGATGAAGAATGTTTGAAGATGGTGGAGAGGTGGAGAGATGAAGAAGGTAAATGATAGGGACGAAATACAAACAAGGGTTTTACTCTGGGGTAACGAGGAGGTAAAAAGGGGTTTTAACCTAAAAAGACGGTTTTACCCTCATGTGCAAGTCACGTGGTCTTCCCTAACGTCTGACAATGGACGGACGTTTGACAAAGGGACTAAATCCAGACCAAATAGCATATTGTAGTGGCTAAAGTGTAATTTTTAAATTGTAGGGACCAAATGTGTTACAAACACTAAACCATAGGGACCAAAATTGTAGTTTACTCTAAAATAATTGTTCACACATAATAATTAATAGAGTAAATTACATATTTGGTCCCTGTGGTTTATGCGTTTTAACAGTCTGGGTCCCTAAAATGAAATATCTATGAATTGCATCCTCGTGGTTTGCATTTTATAACGCCTTAGGTTCCTACTTTTAACTCCGTTAAAAAAATTATATTAAATAGGTTAATTACAAGGGTATTTTAGTCATTCTACTTTATTTTTTATTTTCAATTAAAACCACAGGGGCCAAGAACGTAATTTACTTTATTATTTGTCAATAATTGGTCCCACCTTTTTCTTTCCTACCAATTAAATGATGCTACCTGTTTTTATTTATTTATTTAGTTTTCTCTAACCACCACCACTACTGTTCAGACCAAAATCGAGCACAACAAATCAATCCAAATCTAGACCCTGATAACGACAATTGAAAATCAAAATCAAGGACCCACAAATGAAAATCAAAATTAAATCAAACCCAAATAATTCCTATTCAAGATCAGATGAAATTCCTATTCAAGATCAGATCAAATAATTTCCAACACATCTCTTTCGCTCGTTGAGATGCCGATGTTCTTGAGTTAATCACTTAGCTCTTGTTTTCTGATGAACCCATCTTTGTTCTTGTCGAAAGTGGCGGAAACACTCTTCAGCTCTGCTTTTCATTTCCTCTAATGATCAGGATCCAAACTCCCCTTCTTGTTCATCACCATCTTCTGATCCTTACTGATTTGACTTTTGAGTGAATCTTGATGGGATGAAGACTGGAACTGATGAAAAAAAAACAGCCATTTTTTTGTGGGTATTTTAGAAAGAGTTGAAAAAGGCCAATTACGAAGAGGAGGAGAAGAAAGACGATGGTTAAAAGAGCCATTGAAGAAGGTTCAAAAAGAACATTTGTTTTTGAAGAATCCCCCTCTTCTCCTTCAAAAGGCATCGTCTCCATCGACATATACTACAGTTCATTCAGATCTCTTACTTCTAACCACCGAAAGCCTCCTCAGACCTTCACTCTCCTTCCGCCTGCAAAACCTCAGTGTTTATCTCTGTCGTCGAGGGAGGAGTCGGTGACCGAAGATCTGTGTTCATCTCTGTCGTCACTGGCGGTCTCGTGTTCCCCGTCGTCGCCGAAGATCTATGTTCATCTCTGTCATCGAGGGAGTAGTCCCTATAGAAACCGTAGAAATCGTCCCTACAGAAATCGATCTTGTATTTGGAGAAGAAATCGTTCTGGAGGAGAAGATTGAGATCTCGAATAGCAGATCTGGAGAAGAAATGGATATGAGGAGCAGGTTGTGTTCGTTGGAGAAGGGGTTAATCGATCTGGGGAGACATTCATCGGAGAAGGGGATAATCGATTTAGGAGGGCATCACCGGAGATGAAAGGGGTTTTCTAATGGGTGGTCACCGGTTAGAGTCAAATATGTCATTTTAACTCACTTAACATTAAAAAAACCAAGTTAAAAGAAAAATAATTTTCTAATAGAAAATAAAAAAACTCGTAAAAAGACTAAAATACCCCTCTGATTTAATTCACGTAACAGAACTTTTTTTATGGAGTTAGATTTGGGACCCAATGTGTTATAAAATGCAAACCACAAGGATGCAATCCATAAATATTTCATTTTAGAGATCCAAACTGTTAAAATGCATAAACCACAGGGACCAATCATGTAATTTACTCTAATTAATAAATATGGTCAAAGAAGGTGGGATTGGGAGCCAGGTCTAGGCTTCATTTTCTTTTTCTCTAGATCCATTATTTATAATTGTCTAATGCTTTTTTTTTTTTTTTGTGGTAAAACTTTGATATCGGATAAAATTACAAGTAAATCGTATATAATATTTTTATATATTTATGAAAATTGACAAAATTCAAAATAATAAACGTGATATCAATCACCAAAAATGTAATTACTGAAAATTTCGAATGCAATCCAGTTTTGAAGTTCAGTGACTAAACAGTGAGACTATATAAATCTACAAACTAGTTGAATCAAATTTAGATTTTATATTTATATTAAAAATAAGGTTATGTTTGGCAAACTAGCTGATAAACTAGCTTTTCAAAATGCTACTATGAGTTGCTTTTCAATAAGCTAGCTTATAAGCTAGTTTATGGTCATCCAAATATGTGCAAAAAAAAGCTAGCTTTTTTTTTACCAAACAATGCCTAAGACTTTAATTTGACAATGTTTTCTTTCTTTTCTTCTAAAATAATGAAATAAATAACATTTTATAAATAATTAACGCTCTAAAACTTATACGAGTCGATTATATACGATTCATCATGCATGTTCTTTATGAATTGTAGATCCAATTTGTTTGATATGAAACCCAAAAATATGACAAAAACCATATAAACGAAACATGAGGAACGTTTTTGGTAAGATAAGTATTTTTGTATGTATTTTTTATACATTATTAATCATAGTAAAATATTAATATTATACTTACTTTAAATCTATAAGTTTTTATTTTTTATTTTTTTGGTTAATTATGGACGTCCGAACGAGCTTACGTTGAATCTAGAAGGTTTAATTTTCATTAACATGGTTTATAAATAATTAATCAAAAATAATAATTAAACTCAAATCAAAGATTAGGGTTTGTTTTAAAGCAAATTAAACTATACGACTGTTTCTTAGGTTGCACTCTAATTGTAGTAATTCCATTCAACATATATATAATGTCACAAATCCCAAACACATTCCAAATTAAAGTCGATCATTGAGGCTTTTCAGGAGTGATGAAAGGCCACTTTTCCAAGATCTCGTTTTTACTCATTTTTCTTTTGGCCTTCATCACCCTTTTCCACTCCACCACCGCGGCTACGGCCACCGCCGCCGCCCGCCAACACCGCTACCAACGCCTCAAAGACAAGATCCTCAACTTGCCTGGACAACCCGCAAATGTGAGCTTTGATCAGTATTCCGGTTATATTACAGTGGATAAGAAGCAGGGTCGAGCTCTATTCTACTGGTTAGTCGAGGTTCCAATCACTAACGGCCCTGCATCATCAAAACCCCTTGTACTATGGCTCAATGGCGGGCCAGGGTGTTCATCCATCGCCTATGGGGCGTTCGAGGAAGTGGGACCCTTTCGAGTGGGTCCCGATGGAAAAACCCTTTCCATAAGTCCATATGCTTGGAACAAAGGCAATTTCTCTAACCACATATATTAATTTGGTCTCTTTTTGTTCATTCGAAATTAAAGCCATTAAAACCAACATGTAATTGTCTTTTCCAACGGTCGAGAATGGTCATTTTTCTCATTGCGTATATTATATTGTGGTCGTAATGCAGAGGCCAATATTCTTTTCATTGATTCACCGGCGGGAGTTGGTTTTTCATACACAAATACTTCCTTCGACCAAATCACCGGCGATCAAAGAACAGGTAGGTATTGTTCCCGATTTTCACAGGATCTGAGTTGATTTACATTCGTACGTTGTATATTAATAAAGCACACTAACTTTGACATACGATTAATTATATAAACAACGTCGTTTTATATGATTTGTAATTAATCTTTGCAGCAAAAGATGCGTATGCATTTCTTGTTAATTGGCTTCTCAGATTTCCTCAATATAAGCATAGGCCATTTTACATCGCCGGGGAAAGTTATGCAGGTTAGTATCACAGCGTGAAACTGTTTTCAAACAAACTTACAAACCAGTTTTGATATATGAAACAACATGTGTGAAATTGTAATCCGGTTTATACAGTATTGTTTCATATATAAATTTCCGACAATCGGAAAATTTTATATTGGTTAATTAATTTGGTTAATATATAGATCTCTACATATTTTGAATTTTCAGGTCATTACGTTCCTCAACTATCTCAAATCATAGTGCGGTTAAACAAAGGTGTCAAGAATCCTGAAATCAACTTCAAAGGTTTCTTGGTATATATGCAATTAACTCATCCTCGATCATCTTCGATTAATATTAATTAATTAATTAACTTCTAGCTATATATATAGTTTTATTTAATTTTGTAATATTAATTAATTTTTGGTTGGATAATTCAGGTGGGAAACCCGTTACTGGACGATTACCATGACAACATCGGGACATTCGAGTTTTGGTGGAACCACGGTTTAATATCAGACACCACGTATCAGATATTAAACGAGACCTGCCCGTACGACTCTTTCTTGTTTCCTAGTGGAGATTGTTACAAATATTTGCTACAAGCGTATGCTGAATTCGGTGACATCAATTTTTACGGCATTTACGACCCTCCTTGTAATGAATTGGGCACCAGGCTACCTCACGTACGTTACTTCATTTTTCTTGGTATTTAAAATGTCACATAGTTTTAAAAAATTTACCCTTAGTAAGAAAAAGATAAACTTTATCCATCTCAAAATTAAGGGTATGATGGTAAAATAGACGTTTACTTTTTAAAGTGGATGACAAATTAAAATTAGAGATGTTTACACTTATTTTGGTTTAATATTTGGGTTTAATTTCAGCCATGGATGTTCAGAGGGAGCGATAATTGCATTATAAAGTACACAAAAATATACATGAATCGGCCCGATGTACAAAAGGCTTTTCATGCTAACGTTACACGGTTGCCTTATTCTTGGATCACGTGCAGGTAATATTCAAACAAAATAAATAAATCATTCGATAAACATACACGTTATATTATGATCATATAATATATGTATATAACATTTCTTAAATTTTCAATTACAGCGATATCGTTAGGGGAAGTTGGACGGATTCGCCCACCACGATGCTTCCAATTTTCAAGGAACTCATCAAGGCCGGTATTCGGATATGGGTATTTAGGTAATTTAATTACCTTAATCTCTGTGTTTTTAATTGATCAATGATGAAATTGAAGTAAGTAATATATAGAGAGAGACATTAATATTAATTAATTAACGGTTTAATTTGTGATGAAAATTAACAGTGGTGACACAGATGCCGTATTGCCATTGACGGCCACCCGTTACTCTATCAAAGCTTTGAACTTGAAAACCCTAATTGACTGGCATGCCTGGTACGACAAGGAAAAGGTATATATACTCGCGGATTATCAAACAAGGTTGAGTTCCGATGAGAAAGTTGAGGTTAGTGTGAGAAGCGTGAAAAATGGTTATTAACTGTTGGATGAAAAATGGATACACATTGGAATGAGATGCATCGCGATGCACCAGATCAATTCTCTTCTAAGCCGCAATTCATGGCAGGGCATTTGATTAAAAAATGTGATAATGGTTCAAATCCACTCCTCACGATTCTATGTTAACCTCAACTTCTCATATGATCCTTCGCGTTATCAGGGTTGGGTTCCGGTGAGAGGTTGAGTTAACGGTGAAAAGCGTAAGAAGTTGTTATCAACCGTTGGATGAGAAATGAATGCACATTAGGATGAGATACACCAAGATAAAATGCATCGAGATACACCAGATCAATTCTCTTTTAAGCCGCAATTCATGAGAGGGCTTAAAATAAAAGAGATCAACGGTTCAGATTCACTTCTCACGCTTCTCACCGTTAACTCAACTTATACTCTATACATATATATATCTTAATAAAGAAAATACTCGTAATTAATTTTCTCTTTTGTCTTTACATAATATATATATATAGTTATAAATGTGGTGTATGTATGTATGTATAGGTTGGTGGGTGGAGGCAAGTATACGAGGGGATGACATATTTGACAGTGAAGGGGGCAGGCCATGAAGTTCCAATGGATCGCCCAAGGCTTGCTCTTACACTCTTTGCTCATTTCTTGAAGAACATCACCTTACCATCTTCTCCTCGTAATTAATTCTCATCATATATCAATTTCATTTTTAAAGTCTTATTTTTCTTATTTGGATTTACCATTGTTGTTATTGCATAGAAAAACAATTCCATTGGGTGTATTGATTATGGTTTTATGGCACAAGACTCCTTTTTTAGTTACAATGTGCTTAATGCTTATTAGAGATGATAAATGACATAATGATTTAACATGGTGTCTATCAGTGTAATAGTGTAGATCTACAGGGATATATATATATATATATAAGTTTGTATATTGATATATAATCAAATGAGTTATACAAAAAAGATCTCTCTCAAAATCACCTATAAAGAATGCCAAAGGACTAAAGGGTCTTTGACCTCCCTAGAGGTAAGGGGTTCGAACTCACCAAAAATAAAGAAGATATGCGAGTTATTTGGTTGCATTTGTTGTATACAAATACTATATATACTTCAAAAAAAAAAGAATGCAAAAGGAAGAAGTGAAAACATACCTGGGTCAAACTGATTTTTAACCCTTTGTCATCCATAGGCAACCTGTATGACTTCACAAGTTGCGTACATGTCACTCGATTCTTCAAAACTTAGGTATAAGCGAGTAGCATGCGACTTTAGCGACTCTCACAACTTAACTCAAACTAGGTGACTTCCCAAGCCATATGCAAGTCGCTTTCAATATGTACTACAATAAGTTTTTCAACTTGTGCATGCGACTTGCAATCCTTAACTTAGGTTAATTAATATTATGACATCAGTAAGTTAAATAAAAACAGTTTGGATTGTCTGTCCTTAATTGAATCAGAGTTTTCCTTTCATTTGAAAAACGTGATGTTGGATTTTGCAAAGTAGTAATTAGAGTATAATGTTGTGTAAAGTATAATAAGTATTCAAACTAATTGTAGTGTGTGCTTCTCTGGTAGTACCTTATTATATTGCAAGTACCATTTGTGTAGAAGAGAGAAAAAGTGAGGAGTGAGACACACCCCATGGGGATAAAAATATGGTCAACTATATGCATTGAGTACATGCATATGTTTACTTGTCTAAAATGCAAGCATTCTATTTAGTTGTATTTTATATATGTATGTGTAGTTGTATATTATTAATAATACATACGATATATTATAAGATGAAATGATTTAATGGATGTGAATTAATAATAAAAAAGAAGTGGTTACTTTTGCTAAACCAAAAAAAAAATCCCTCTAATGTTTTAATTGAAAATTTGCAAAATACATTAAAAATTAGAGCAAAACAAATTATACCAAAAAACAAACATTTTTATTTATTGAACTTTATATTCATATGGTTTATATTTTCTTTGTAGGAACAGGAGGAATCACTTTGTTAGCATAAGTTAATATCCTTACATATGTTAACATTCGCATGTTAACTTATGTTAACATATGTGAAGATATTAACTTATGTGTACATCCACTAATAAAATTGTTTTTGCGAAAGAAAAGTTGTTGTTCATGTTCCTACACTAAGGTTTTTTAGGAGCTAGTGATCCTTGGTCCAATTAAAAGCTTTATCTAATCCGCGCCCCAAAGCCCTAGATCGACCTCGTAACTAGTCCTTGTTCCGGTGTCAAGTGAATTTTGGTTGTTGATCTTTTTATGTATTTCTAATTTGGTTTGCTATAGATATCAAACAGTGGGCCAAAAAATTGGAGTTTTGATACCTTAGGAATCATATTCGAGAATTTCTATGATAACGCATAAATATCATATTCAACGTCAATAAGTTAATTTTTTACGACTCAAAATAACCAACCAAATTGTACTATTGTATGATCAATTAAAATGAGAAACACCAATAATTAGTTGTAATTATTCTAGCAAACTTGTTCATAAATCTGTAAAAATATGTTGTTTTATTGTTACGAGTACTCTATAATATTATCGATTAACGTTTATTTTGTTTCATAAATCACATAAAAGGATAGTTAAGATAAAAATGAATGACAAGCAAATATTTTGATTCCCGCAGAAAGCAAAACTAGTGGAGCCAGAGAGCATAAAGAAAGCCAAGCATATATGATCGATCAAGATATAATATTCCATAATTCTTAATTTCCAAATCTTTGTTAATTAATTTGGATAAATTTGATATAAATAACCGTTTGTGTATTAAGATATTATTAATAATTTAATTTAAGGTTCTAATTAATGATTATATATTTTTAATAGGTTATAATTAATAGGGGTGTTCGCGGTGCGGTTTGGGCAAAACCGCACCGCATATGCGGTTTGAGCATTTTTCCAAACCGCAAACTGCACCGCATTTTGCGGTGCGGTTTATGCGGTTTGTATCTTACGCATTTTACACCTACAATTCAATAATTATAAGTTCAAAACTTCATTTTAAAATCAACGATAATGTGATCGTAGTTCCTAAAAATAAAAATATTCAATACGTCTGATTCTAAAATACATATTATACAAATACTGCAATTAGTTTATATATACACATATGTGTGTTTAATATATAAAATTAAAAAAATATACATATATATAATGTGCGGTGCGGTTTGAATCGCAGTTTGATAACTCAAAACCGCAAACCGCACCGCATAGTGCGGTTTGGTAAAAATGCAAACCGCAAACCGCACCGCGGACGTTCTTAACCGCACTTTGTGGTGCGGTGTGGACGGTTTGTGCGGTTTGACGGTTTAGATGAATACCCCTAATAATTAATCACTTAATTGATGCTTAGTAAAGAAGCAAAAAGAATAATAAATAATATATATGTATATAAAATATGTCCTATCAAATTAAAGAAAGAAGAATTATTTTATAACTTTATATCAATATATTCGTTTCTTGAGGCATTCAACTTGGAACTTATACCCCTGCTTGTTCATGACTAGCTAGGGTATGTTTGTGATGTCGTATGGGCATCTCTTTCTTTCACATATTTCAACTTGCTATATATAATTAATGGAAATTAACATTTATAAAAGCATATATTTAATTTCATGCATATATATATATATATATATAGTCTTAGCTTCATTTGAAAAATGGTAAATATATGAGAAATAGAGAAATAATCATAGTCATTCATACGATCAAGATCAGATTTGACTGTCAAAAGTTGCGGCTATTCCAAAAATAGAAGAACGTTTTCGTAATTTTTACAAAATACACTGGCTGTATTCATATATAAACATGTATAATTCACATATGAACTATTTGTTCAAATGTGAATCAGTGTAATTCACATCTGGATTCTTTTAACTGATTCATATATGAACCTTTATGATTCATATATGAACTAATTAACTATAAGTTCATATATGAATCAGTTGAATTATATGAACTTTTGTGATTCATATATGAAATAATTAACTGATTCTCATATGAACTAATTAACTGATTCACATATGAACGTATAGTTCATATGTGAATCATATAGGTTCATATATGTACTCATCCCGCGTATTTTACGAAACTACCCCTCTACCTTCTATAGATCATGCAAGGAATTATCCAGTGCTTCGCGGTCAAAGCCGCAAATGTTGATCGGATGAATGACTAAGATTACTTCTCTATTTCTCATACATTTACCATTTATCAAATGAACCTCTTTCTATATATATATATTGTGTGTGTGTGTGTGTGTGTGAGTGAGTGAGTGTATGTGTGGAACATGAAGATTTGGGCATAGGGAATAAGAATTTTTTCCCTAAATATCTCTTAGGAGATAAAATGGAATCTCAAAATTCAGGCCACACCATTTTGGATGGTCTTTTTATATATACCTTTGTGTCTATCTTTTTAATATAAATTCATAGATTCCCCTCATACATCCCCCTTCCAAACCATTAATCTATCTAGGTTATAAATTCCATCGTTATCATGTGTTCACATAAGAGTTTTAATTAATGAGATTTGATGCATTATTAAATTTTAATATAATCATACCTCTAAAGTACAAATCAATAACATTACATATATTATTATAAACTAGTTCCTTTTTTCTGTATCGACATACATGGTTCGTTATTCATTTAATATGAAATGGGTATTTTTTTTGTTTTCGATCAAGAAACATGACTTATTCACAAAAAATGATATACATGAGATTCAAACGTGAGTCTCCTGATATAGGCGTATTAATTAGGCTCGTAGGACTGAACCAAGTTGACATCATTGGATGTAGTAAATTAATGAGTTACTTAACGACTAAGGTTTTATTCGTTTATATTGTTCTCTTTGTATCTTTTCAATTAAATAAAAAACCTAAAATTATACTTTTATTCTTTCCTATCTCATAAATAAAACTAATAGTAAACATATACTAAAAAATATAAGCTTATATAATTAACAAGTGCATGCACACACGTTTTGGTCATAATTTTTAACATTATCTTTCATAATTAAAGTTCCTCCTACCTATTGCATGGGAAAGTAATGATCCTGCATATTATGTATAAAATTTGAGTTCTTCCATCTTACAACCAAAACACAAAGAAACTATCCCCCGTTTTAGAGAGAGAGATACAGAAGCATATATATACATATATATAGTAAGAGAGAGAGAGAGAGAGAGAGAGTTGGCAATCAAAAGCAGTTGGTAGCAAACTAAGTAAGAAATATATTAAAAAGATCATATATATATATATATATATGTCAAGGTTTAGTAACACTGTAATAGGTCTATTGAACCTCTTCACACTGTTAGCATCGATACCGATCATCGGGGGCGCCTTATGGATAGCACGAAGCAGCGCCACCTGCGAAAGCTTCCTCCAAACGCCGCTTCTGGCGATCGGGTTCCTGATCTTGATCGTATCCTTGGTGGGTTTCATCGGCGCGTGCTTCCACCTGGCGTGGGCACTCTGGCTCTACCTGCTCGTCATGTTGCTCCTCATCGCAGCGTTGCTGGTCATCACCATTTTCGGGTTCATCGTCACGGGAGCGGGTGGCGGAGCACAAGTTTCGGGCAGGGTGTACAATGAATATCACTTGGAAGATTATTCTCCATGGTTGAGGAAAAGAGTTGAGGATCCAAAGTATTGGATGACTGTTAGAAGTTGTATATTGGGGTCCAAGACTTGTAGGGATATTGTTATGTGGTCTCCTGTTGATTATTTGACCAATGATATGTCTCCAATTCAGGTACACTGCTACTACTAATCTCAATCATTTATTAATTGGAAACCTTTTTTATTTTTTCTCTCCCATTTAAATTTACAAAACTTGAATTCATTATCGTTATATATATTTGAATCATGTGGCATGTACGTATAACTCGTCTCAAAGAGTGATAACGCCAAGAGACATGATTTTCATTTCCCCGATTTAACCTGAAATGAAAATTTGGGTTAATTAGAAGAAAAAATGGTTAAAATCTAATCGATGGAGGACTCTAATATGTCACATCCAACGGAGGCTAGCTAGACGGGCATAAATTGTCACTACTAGACAACAGTGTATTATCGATGAAAATCACTGACGGAGGCAAGCTTTGGGGATTATTGACGGATTTTTACGATTGTATATATGGCTGGTTATCGGTGATTCAAAACATCATCGGTGGATTACAGATAACATTAAGTAGATAGTTATTAAAAAATGAAAATTTAATTATTAAAAGGTCTGTTTACTAACGGTCGATGATCACCAATATCTGTTAAATAGTTTAATTTTATTTTTTTTAAATTAAAATGAGAGGGGGCTAGACAGGTGAGGGGGCTAAACAAGTACATGTTGCCCGAGAATGTCAAGTATCTAGCTAGAATAGTGGACCCACTTTGATACCATATTAAAATATGTGGAACATTATTAGATTACTTTTAACATACATATATTTTGGAGAAATGCTTCAAGTCTAACAAATGGGAAACTTTAAACGTATATAGTTTTCAAATTGTGTGTTTTAAAATGTGTACTTTGAATATATTAACCATTCATTGGTCTAACTTCGTTATATTCCATCTATTTTCGATTACAAAATAATTGGAAACAAGATCTTTTTTTTGTTTTAGAAAAACTGTTTTAACCGCCTATTAATCACATCCCATATGTGTGTATATTATTATTATTAACACGCTTTACTAAGTAAAGTGAAGAAGTATATATATAACTATAATTTTGTATCAATTTTAATTAATTTTTTTTGTTACATATTTCATTTTATGCAGTCAGGTTGTTGCAAGCCACCAAGTATATGTAGCTACCAAATGACAATGATGGATGAGGATCTAGACTGCTACAAATGGAATAATGATCCGAACACATTATGCTACGAGTGTGACTCATGCA
The DNA here is from genome assembly GCA_954870635.1 of Arctium minus. Taxonomy (NCBI): domain Eukaryota; kingdom Viridiplantae; phylum Streptophyta; class Magnoliopsida; order Asterales; family Asteraceae; genus Arctium; species Arctium minus. Next base: position 124,010,831 of record OX941082.1, read on the forward strand.
AAGCCGGGGTGTTGGAGGATGTAAGAAGGGATTGGCGCAAACTCTCGGTTCTTAATGTTATTATAACATTGCTTCTCATCGGCATATACTGCATCGGTTGTTGTGCCTTTCGGAACACAAGGAGGGCCGAGACGGATTATCCGTATGGCGAAAACCGAATGTCCAAAGTCCGACCCAGATGGGATTTCTTTTGGTATGCATCTCACCATTACAAATCAATATCTTCATAAAAAGGAGAAAATAAAATTTTGATTCTACAAAAAGGGTAAACTTGTCTCTTTGGAAGTCACGTATAAACCAAAAGGGCATATATGTCTTTTCGGCACAGTAGTTTTTCTTTTTTTCTTTTACCAAAAGAAATAACTTTTCGTTATGCGTATAAATCTTTGCAGGTGGAGATGGTGGTATGAAAGAAGACACCAACTTTATTGAAAAGTAAAAGTAAATTCAGGAAGTACTTTGTTTTTTACTTTTCTACCCTCCTCCGATTCTTCCTACACATTATGTCGCACGGGTAAATTACGTTTTTCATCCCCTGTAGTTTGTTGAACATTGCGACTTTCTTTCATGTAATTTTGTAATTACGGTTTTCATCTTTGTGGTTTGCAATTCATTGTTATTTTCGTTCTGAGTCTAATACTTATCTTTAAACACAGGGGATCAAAATAACAAAGAATTGTAAACCACATTGACGAAAACAACAATAAATCGTATATCATAAGAACAAAAACAATAATAAATTGTAAATTATAGAGATAAAAATCGTAATTCAAGAATACAGAAACGAAAATAGCAATTTTCAACAACCCACATACATTAAAAACGTAATTTACTCTAAAATATTTAAAAAAAATGTAGATTTTATCAAATATGCTCATATGGCTATTAAGTAAAAAGATGGTTAAAAGTATTTAACGTTTTCGTTATCTTGTTTTGGGTTGAATGTAATTTTGCATCTCTTTCTTATTAGTTTTTGTAAAAACCTTACTATAAATTATTGTTTTTGGTCAACTTTAGTGTTTTTTTAATTTCAATTGTTTATAATATATGTATGTTTAATAAGAAAGTTCTAGAGTCATTTAACACCATTGTTAACAGTCATGGGTTTAACTTCAATGGATGTTATCAGTTTTTGTTGTAGGTTACATCAATTCTTTACAAACCAAAACCTTATTCGGTATCAATATATGTATTATTTTATACTATATTTAGTATTCTTAAATCTAATTAAATATTAAATAAGTATTTGAAATATATAAAATAAAAAATCGTATTAACAAAAATAGAGATCATTTCAATATCAATACAATAAATGTTACTTGAGGCATTTTTTTATGAACGCTTCACTTTAAAATTTTGTTAAATAATGTGAGGAGACCGTTTTGCATAAAGATAAAAGATGTGAATTTGAAAAATATCGATATTATAAATCAACGACTATTAATATAAAAATTGACTTACTTCTATGGGGAGTTTTATTCAGAAAGTCGATTTTTTTCCAAATATGTCTCTCCCAGTTAAAAAACACGTTAATTCCATCTATAAAAAAAACTTTCTCAATCTATACAGACAAATTAATCTAAATAGTCAGTTTTCCCATACATAATAAAAGACCAACCAAATAGCTCTTTAGACATTTAGATTTAAGTCTAAATATAGTTGAACCGGTCGTGCATGTCATTTCTATCTCTTTGGATACACGTTAAATGGAAAATGCGACCAACAGTTCATACTGCAAAGCATGTAGATGATTATTCCCATCAATATATTTTCATTTTAATGCCTCTAACTTGACATCAAATGTTGGGGGAACAAAATTTTCTGAAACCATAACAATTGGTTCTATTCTGTTCATTGTAACAGTTGATATTTTGCAAAGATATTGTTGTAATTGGAATTGTGTACAAGTTAGCCTTGTTTACTAATTTCCTTGGTTTTTTGGTGGTGTTGTATGCACTGTATATTTACATGAAAATCAGATTAAATCATACATTGAAAATGTAAAAATGATGTCTTAATGTTGATGTGCGTAAGGATGATATCAATGCTATCAATAATAATTTCTTCTATTCTGAGAGCCTGTAAACACCAAACGAAGGTGAAGTTTTATCGATTTCTAACAAATTTGGAGATCCGGAACCCTGGTGACTATATGTACCTCAAAATTTATGCCAACTCAACTACTAGTGCAACTACACAAAAGAATGATTAGGATCTATCAAAACTGATTGCTATCTGGAATATATCCCCCAAACTACATCAACACATCCAGGATATACTTGAGATGCTTTTAGACTAGAAGAAAAGAGTTTGATGATGATTTAAACCTTTTCAGTTACATCCCTTTGGGGCTCAGCTGCCCTTCCCGCAGCTGCCAATCTCTCTGCCGCCAATCTTTCCTCCAATGCTCGGGCACCCCTTTCCCTGCAATTAAGGATATATCATCATATCCTCTTGTTTTCACCACATTCTACTTCAAACACTTTTATAACTAAACTCACCATTGTTTCCTTTTTAAAAGAAAAGATTGTGAGGATGAAGAGATATAATAAATATGGATTAACTAACATGCTTTTTTCAATATTGGAGAGAAAAAAACAACAACTAAAATGATGAGTTTGATGGTGACTTTTGGTGGGTGCCATAAACCGGCCTTATTTCTAATTGGTTCTTCATCTTAACTCTTGATCCAAATTAAAATGAGTAAATTTATGATGATCATAAAGTTGGCATATATTTTCTTCTTCCGATGAGTGTGGCATGAAAAGAGAGGATGTCCGTTAATGGACACGTTTAAGTAATTATGGTGAGTCTGGTGGTAACTTTTGATGGTCTGAATAGATTTGCAAAATAGAATACCAAGGAAACATACAACTTTGGAGGTCATTGACTTTCTAAGTAGGCAGGATTCAGCATTTTAAAACATGCATACAAATTTTCTTGTTAATGAAAGTTGAGAAACATTTCTTTATAGAAGACAAAGTCACCAATGATATTAAATAAAAACCTATGCATAATACCTCTGATTAGAGTTCTTGGAAACACAAGACTAGGATAGCATAACTTGTATAGGGATTGGTAGCGACTGTAGTTTGGTGGGTTAGGGGGGAAGGGGTAGCAATGTCTTCACATGGTTGGAGTATAGCGTCTGGTCCAGTACTTCACTTTATACTTGTCATAGTTGGTTTCAACCCTTTTTTCTCGCATTTATTTGCACACACTCTTTCTTTCGCAGCCTTATAAAAGACAAACTTTTTGACGAACTCCCTGTTTCTCTGTCTCCGCAAAACATTTTTGCAAGTAAAATAGTAGATGGCAAATGGTCTTCACAGAAGCAGCCACTCTACCCCTTAGAGTAGAGGAAAGGTCTGCATACATCCCTTCCCCCCACCCCACCCCCCAACATTCTTGTGGGATACACTGGGTACGTTTGGTTTGGTTTTTATTAATTGTTTCATTGTGGGTACGCTTGGTTTGTTTTTTATTAATTGTTTCCTTGTGGGTACGCTTGGTTTGGTTTTTATTAATTGCACATAGCAGTTGCTCTAATTCTACAGTTTCAGTTTACACAAACATATGCTCTAGTACTTTTTCCAAAAAAAACATATGTTCTAGTAAATAATGGATCATGTTCGGACAGATGCAACAAGTACAACTTAATATAAAAGGTAGAAAAGTTTTTCATTCAGTTACCTTCTCCTAGATGCCTCGGCGGGATCAGAACCAGGCAATGGAGCAGTACCTACTGTATAGCCCCTGGCCTCGTTGGAAGCTTCAGATCTTTCACATAGCATTTGATGAAATATTGAAGCAATAGGATCAATCAAAGGTCTGCAAATCAACAAGTTACATTAAAGGAATGTCCCATTTACATCATATAAAGCCTAAGGTGGCAGCCTAGAGGTCAACTGGGCTTCACGATCTTTTTCACAAATCACCTTCATGGACAACCTTGACTAAACTGTATTATAGTCTATAGATAACTAAATTACCTTAAGAATTCAGGGAAGAAAGTAGAGAAGGCAAATTCATCACTGGGGTCGCCCTTATTTTCGTTTCTTGTTTCCTTTGAAAGTATCTGAGGTAGACCCAACCAATATACGTGCCAAATATCAACATTGGAAGGCATGTTGTTGGCTCTACTGTAAAGTAGCTTATAAGAATAGACAGAAATAGCATGATAGATGGCGCCCACTGCATAGCCCAGAAACAGAATCAAATATAGAATAGATTTATTTACCAGAAAAGAGAAACAAAAGATGATCGCCTTGACAAAGTCGAGATAACTTTTTGGCAACAAGGGATCAGAAGGTACTTTCATGCTCTTCATACCTTGGCTTTAATTCTTAGTGGAGCCAATTCTTGGTCAGGAATTATCTGCTTGACACCGACTAAGAGCCCTGAAAGGGCCCCACCGAAGCCAGAAAGAGGCATGTAACTACCACAAAAATAACAATAGGCCAGAATTGTTAAAGGTTGATCATATTCACCAACAAGATTACAAGACAAAAGGTAGCTGCACATAAGAGTGAAGTAGACATTGGATGGGAGAGTTATTGAGGGCAGATAATCCTTGATAGAACACCTAATCACCACTTAGTATATGTTATGGTTGAAGATAAACACAGTTTGGTATGTTCTCGTCGGTCTAAAGGATTGAACCATTTTGGTTTTGTGAAACTGGGAATTGCCAACCCACCAAAACCTGTCAGCTTGGATGTTCAGTGGTCTCAATATCAGGTAGGTGGTTTGGGCTTCAATTTTGGATCCTGCATTATACATTATAGATTTACATCCTTCCAATCGGAATTAAAGTCATTCAAATCCAAATGATTGTTTTAATATAATTTCAAACCCAAATACTAATTTCATTGAACTACTACTATTCCTGAGTATGGGACAGTGGATTTTACATTTTATGTTTAGTTTGGACTTCACTGTGAGATTCATCCCGTTATTAGCATTAACTGGGGATTTCCTTATTATAAATATATCATATAAATAAATCAAGTGTAAATAACATCATTACATCAATCTTAAAATTAATGAGTACATAAATTTAATTAGTAGTTCAGTTGGGTGGTGACCTAATAGAAAACAGGAACTATGATGATTGATTGAACTTAAAAAAAAAGGAAATAATGAGCCAAAGCTCTACAGCAAAACAGAAAGATAACCAGAGTCAGGGACTCCTAACCAGAGAATTCTCTCCTCAAAGCCAGAAAATGAAAATAACCGAATGATACCCCTCCTCCCTACAGCACTAACTTTATTTACCCCTCCTCCCTACAGCACTAACTTTATTCCCTCTCTAACGACCAGCTGTTTTCTCTCTCCTCGTGTAAACCTTCCAGACTATAGGCTTTTCACCCACTTGAGTGATTATGGGCCTTTGGGCCTCAACATCAGAATTCCCAACACTGCCCGCTTCTTTTGAAACAGCCTTGTCCTCAAGGCTGAAATCAGGAAATTGACTCGACAGCACCTCTTCATTAACCCAAGTGACATCGTCCCTATCTTTCCCATTCCATTTTATTAGACACTGTCGGACTTTCTGTCCAGCCATCGATATGCCACGAGTTGCTAACAATTCTTCCGGTTCTTTGATAGTCTCTTCATCAAGTTCTAACCCATCAGGTAGTGTGTCCGTAACCTGATAATTCCCGACAGCCCTCTTGAGTTGGGAGATGTGAAATACCGGGTGAACTTTCGTTGATGCCGAAAACTTCAATTTATACGACACCCGTCCCACCCTTGATACAATAGGAAAAGGGCCATAATATCTTGGGGCCAACTTTTGATTAATTCGTCTTGCCACAGTCTGTTGACGATGAGGTCGGAGTTGAAGAAAAACCCATTCACCAACTTGGAATTCCTCGTCCTTCCTTTTACGATCAGCATATTTCTTCATCTGCTGTTGTGCCCGTAATAAATGATGTTTCAATTGAACCAAAGCTTCATCTCGATCGATGAGATCCGCTGCCACTTGTTCCACCCTTGTCTCGCCTTGCGTGTATCGGACGAGTACCGGTGGTTTTCGTCCATACACTATCTCAAATGGAGTAATCCCCGTTGAACCATGGAATGTGGTGTTGTACCACAATTCAGCCCACACAACCCATTGCGACCAACTTTTGGGCTGTTCCGAAGCAAAACAACGTAAATAGGTTTCGAGGCACCTATTCACCACCTCGGTTTGGCCATATGTTTCCGGATGGTACGCGGAACTCATTTTTAACATAGTTCCCTGCAATCGAAAAAGTTCCTGCCAAAATAAGCTAATGAATAACGGGTCTCGATCACTCACAATTGACCTTGGAATGTCGTGTAAGCGCACCACCTCCTTGGCAAAAATCTCAGCTACTTTCCTTGCAGTATAAGGATGTTTTAAAAGAACGAAGTGTGCATATTTGGACAGCCTGTCTACTACCACAAACACAGCTTCAAACCTTCCTGATTTTGGAAGACCCGTGATAAAATCCATCGAAATGTCATCCCAGATTAATTCTGGAATTGACAACGGCTGTAACAAACCCGAAGGCGATGACGCCATGTACTTCTGTCATTGACAAATGTCACAACTTTTCACATAGTCTTGGATAACTTTCTTCATCCCAATCCAATAAACATTCATTGCTATATCCTTTTATACGTACGTAGAAACCTGGAATGTCCACCGACCAACGACGAGTGGAATTCAGCAAGAATGTCTGGTATTACTTGAGAATTGGCGGCCAACACTAATCTGTCTTTATGTAACAGGACCCCGTTCTGCAGTTTAAAACCGGGTCTAGCTTGAGGATCATGTTGTAAGTCCAACAACACACCTTGTAACTCTTGATCCTTACTAATCTCCTCTCGAATTTGCTGCAGTTGCGACCATACCGGAAAAGATGTCATTACTGTCAAATCCCCCTCTTCAAACATCCTGGACAAGGAATCTGTTGCTGAATTTTCCCGGCCCGGTTTGTAAATCACTTCAAAATGATAGCCGAGTAATTTAGCCATCCAATTTTGTTGATCAGCAGTAGCAACACGCTGCTGTAACAAATGGCGCAAACTTTTCTGATCGGTAAAAACTTTAAAATTTCTTCCCAACAAATACGGTCGCCAATGTTGAATAGCCAACACTAATGCCATTAACTCCTTCTCATAGGTTGATTTACTAACGTTATTAGTAGACAACGCCTTACTGAAATAAGCAATTGGCCTCCTATTCTGCATTAAGACAGCTCCGATTCCTCTACCCGATGCATCATATTCCACCTCAAATGGTTGTGAAAAATCGGGTAACATTAACAACGGTGGATTGGTCATAACTTGCTTCAAATGCTCGAAGGCCTTAGAGGCTTCGGGTCCCCAAACGAAACCATCTTTATTTGTTAGTTCCGTCAACGGTTTGGCGATCTTCCCGTACCCGGCAATGAATTTCCGGTAATATCCTGTGAGTCCCAAAAAACCCCGTACGCCCTTAACATTTCGAGGGACAGGCCAGTCGATAATACTTTGGACTTTAGAAGGGTCCACATACACAACCTCATTAGAGATCACATGTCCCAAATACTCCACCTGTTGTGTTGCAAAAACACATTTCTTCCTATTGGCTACAAATTGGTTTTGTTGGAGTATTTCCAAAACAGTCCTCACGTGGACAATATGGTCTTTCCAGCCTTTGCTATAGACCAATATATCATTAAAAAAACCGAGTACAAATCGTCTAAGATAAGGTCGAAAAACCTGATTCATCGTAGATTGAAAGGTAGCGGGGGAGTTCGTCAAGCCGAAAGGCATAACGAGAAATTCGTAGTGACCATCGTGTGTCCGAAACGCAGTCTTACCAACATCCTCGTCCTTAACTCTTATTTGATGATATCCCGATTTCAAGTCCAATTTAGAGAAATAGGTAGCCCCGTTCAATTACCGGGATTGGGTATTTGTCGGGAATCGTGGCTTTGTTGAGTTCCCTGTAATCAACACACATCCTCCAAGTACCGTCCTTCTTTTTTACTAGAATTACGGGACTCAAGAACGCACTCGAACTATGTCGAATGATTCCTTGTTGCATCATATCTCGAACTTGTTTTTCAATTTCATCCTTATGATGATGCGGATACCGATACGGTCGGACACTAATTGGATCCCCTGCACCACGTAAATCAATTCTGTGTACCGTTTCCCTGTTAGGAGGCAATCCTGACACTTCATGAAACACACTATTGTACTGTTCCAAGGTAGCCTCCAATTCCGCTTGTTGTTGATTGCTTAATTTCTGCACACTCACAGAGCCTTCACAACTCTCTCCCGTAAGCAAAACACTGTGGAACGAGGCTGTTGACGTCATTCTTCCGCTCCCTCATTTTTCAAACTCACTAGTCTGCCCACCTTTCAATATTATTTTCTCACGTGCCCCCTGGAAACTAATCACCTTCTCCTTCCAATCGAAAGTGACCTTTCCTTGTCTTTGTAACCACAACACTCCCATAATCATATCGAGATCGCCTAACTCGAGTACAAGCGTATCCACAGAAGTTTTGAATTTATGAAATACAAGTTCCACCCCTTTACATTCTCCCTGTGTCAAAATTCGATGAACGTCTCCCAATCGAACCCCTAGATTTTTACAAGGTTCTACTATCAATTCAAGAGTTGTAGCTACCTGAGGAGATATGAAATTATGACTGGCTCCACTGTCTACTAACACCTCGACAGGAACCCCTCTAATCGTCCCTTTGATACGAAGTGTACTTGATGCCTTCGTATCTTGACTTTCGGCCCAAGCGAAGAGCCCCACCGAATTGCATTCCAAATTTTCTTCGCTTTCTCCTTTCAATTCTATGGCGATTACCTCTCCTGTTTCATCCATCCGTTCATCATCCCCCAAAATAACCATCCGCAGTTGCCGTTCAGTACATTGATGGAGAGGATGGTAGCGTTCCCCACAACGAAAACACAAACCCTTCGCCTTTCGATCCATGAGTTCAGCGTACGGCAAGTGTTTGATTCCCCGATTTTTGTCGTTCTCTTTCCGATCACCAGCTACTGCCCTCAACGGTTGGGCTAATTGAGGAGTTGGGTGAAATTTTGTGAGGGCCTGTTTGTTCAGGCCCACAGTAGCCCCATTAGATCCAGACCCAAAACCCTTTCGGCCCAGATTAGGGTCCGGGGTCGCTCCATAACTCCCTTTTACCATCGATCCACTTCCACTGCTACGCCCTCCAATAAACGACCGTGGTGTTACGCTCCGAGGAGTCACCGCGCCTTGCAGTTCTGATTCAACATCTCGCGCTATTTTCATTGCTTGTAGACGATTTATGGGATTGAAGGTGCGAACCCTCAATCTGATTTCTGGACGTAATCCCCCCACAAAATAACCTAAATATTGTTCTTCAGGCGGACGACTTACTTGAGATGAGATGTATTCGAATTTTGTGATGAATTCGTCCACCGATCCCGTCTGTGTGAGATCCTTCAATTCTTCAAACGGGTTGTCACTCTGCCTTCCCCCATATCTTTCAATCAAAACTTGTTTGAATTTCTTCCAAGTGAGGTTTTCCTCTGTTGCACTCAAGAGGTTAAACCAATGAATCGTGGTACCATCCATGCTTAATTTTGCCAGTTTCACCTTAACTTCTTCTGGAGTATTCTGGACTTCAAAATAGATTTATGCTCTCGTAATCCAACCTACTGGATCCTCCCCATTGAACATGGGTAGTTCAACCTTCTTCACTGCCATACGAAATTATGTCAAGCGATCGTCTACTCTATTATTGATAAGGGGTGGTTCCTGTGGTCGTTCCAACAGCTTCGCCAAATCAGCAATCATCGCCTCTCTGAATTCAGCCAACGATCTCTGTAAGTTTTCTTCCATCGTCACCACCGCCTCTTCCAATGCCTCCACACAATCTCCCATACTACTTGACTTTGGTGACATTTTCAAAAGAACGCTAGCTCCTCTCGAAAGAATCCGGCAGGTCGGACCAATTAATAGAAAACAGGAACTATGATGATTGATTGAACTTAAAAAAAAGGAAATAATGATCCAAAGCTCTACAGCAAAACAGAAAAATAACCAGAGTCAGGGACTCCTAACCAGAGAATTCTCTCCTCAAAGCCAGAAAATGAAAATAACCGAATGATACCCCTCCTCCCTACAGCACTAACTTTATTCCCTCCCTAACGACCAGCTGTTTTCTCTCTCCTCGTGTAAACCTTCCAGACTATGGGCTTTTCACCCACTTGAGTGATTATGGGCCTTTGGGCCTCAACATCAGAATTCCCAACATGACCAAAACCAAATCTTCAATTATGAAATGGTAAAAGCACGACCAAAACAAACCCACATAGTTTTCAACCCATCAATATTATTGCGCTATGGTCAGGGTGGTTTTTGGTCTCTACCCACACCTAATATGTATGAACATAAACCTCGGTAAGAAATTGTTGGATTGGAAAGTGTAAAAAGAGAAACTTAAAATAGAATAACGCATAAGTACTGAAATTACATAAAGTATGCATGAGAAATGAAGGCCTGAAAAAGGAACAAACATGCATACACACAATGGCAAAGAGGGATGAAAGGGCTTTTGTATTACTTACAGATAAATTTCCTCCATTGTTATGTAATACAAGAAGATGGCCATGACGAATACACACACAGAAGTCAAAAAATTGACAACAAAGATAAACTTCAAGAACTCTCTAGAACCCCAGATGGGTTCAAGCAGCTTCCCAATGAAAAGGAGACCAATTGTGCTAATAAGAACCTGGGAAACAAATGTCATGGAGCATTCAACATATATTGTTTATAAATGATTTGTTTTCCTCCTCAAATGTAAGATAGCTACAAATGCAAACCCAAAAAGGTGCATACCCCATGTATTGTTCAATATAACCAGCTATTAAGAGGTTCCAGGCAAAAGGAATTGTCCTGTTATGAATAACATGAAGGAAGATATGTCAAGACTCAAGAGTATGCGGGTGCAAATGCAAATTAATATGCTCCTGATTCACATTCGAATTATATACATTCATCCGAGATGAATTGAGAAAAGGCTATGAGCTATCCATTTGAAACCCTAATAATGTACTAATTCGATGGACAAAGGCTGGTACTCTTCAAATGTGCATTGTTTTGGATTAGTTTTCCAAACCCCTACAGCTTCCAAAATCATGTTTTTGAACCCGAAATTGATATACAAATGCAATTTCGAATCAAACACAAATATTGTTAGTGATTTTAGTGTCATCAAGCGAAGGATGGGAACAAGTGGAATCAATGTGTTCCAATTTCTGGCATCAATTTTCCGTAATTGTGATTCACTTGAGATCGATAAGGTGAAAAGGCAAACAATGTGAGTTAGAAGGTGCGGAGTGCAGACTCACTAATGTTGCCTTTATCACCTTCGATCGCCGAAAGGCGGGGGTCAAGGGGGTTGCGCCCCCTTGCAGAGTCCTAGATGTTTACTTAGGAATTTTAAGTTTCGGGATGATTTGGTCAAATTTCAGAAGGTTGGAAACCTTCTTGAAATTGTTCTGAAACTTGGTGAAATTTCCTAAATATCGTTCAGAGGCATGGCAGAGCTCTGAGTCTTCACACAAATTTCCTAAATAGCAAGGGTTCAGAGCCTCTGGACTTCTTCTAACGTGTTCCTTCAGACTCAGGGCCTCTGACTCGGTTATAACTATTTTATAATCTTAGGGGCTGTTTGGGAGTTGCTGAATGGTTTGGTGCAGAATGATTAAGAGGCTCTTATGATATAGTGCAAAATGAAATATGGTTGTTTGGTAATTGTATGGAATGAAATCAGGGCACTTATTGGTTAAGGGAGGTTCAATATACAAAATCATTCAGAGGGTTTTGGAATCGTTAAGAGGCAGACTTTTTTTTTTTGCCAAACAAGATTCACCTCTTAACGATTTAGAGGTTGCCTCTTAATGGAACTATTAAGAGGTAAACAAACAACCCCTTATTCGTTAACGGTTATAACTGCTATGCAATTATGTCTTAACTATTTATCCACTCGTAACTGTCAATCTCTCTTATAAATACATAATTGTTGATCTGGTGAATATATATAGGCAAAGGATCGTGTGAGAAGTTGAGGTTAACGTGAGAAGCATGAGAAGTGGATCTGAACCGTTGATCACTTTTAATCTCATGCCCTCCCATGAATTGCGCCTTAGAAGGGAATTGATCTGGTGCATCTTGTGCATCTTATCTCGGTGCATCTCATTCTAATGTGCGTCCATTTCTCATCCAACGGTTGATAACCACTTCTCACGCTTCTCACGTTAACTTCAACTTATCACCGGAACCCAACCCTATATATATATATATATATATATATACGTGTGTGTGTGTGTATATATACGAGTGTGAGCCTTGATTCGTGTAATTTTTGGGTTATCCCATTACTAATTTCGTGTTAACCTAAGGCATATGTAAGGGCGAAATATAAGTATTTGGAAAGTGATTTCCAATACACGATCCATGAATTTATCCAAAGTTTATACGAACCACAAAACCCAGATTCCCAATAGATATGCATTCCCAGTAGCTACAATGAATACGAGCATCATGAAAGCATCAAAATCAAACCCCAGTACATTATGGTAAAAGTAAGTTCAACATTACCTGGCAGGAATGAGTGCAACATAGGTAACGGCAGAAGGGAAGATCTGTACAGCAATGTGTCAAAAAAAAAGAACTGCCGCTAGCCCTTTACATAGCTTTGTGATTCCCACAAACAGGCTCGAACCCTAACCCAATTATCATCACCAAAAATCAATCATCATGTTACGCAAGTAAATTCTCGATTCTACAGAAGAAAGTCGAATACTATCGGATATTTATCTAAATGTGCAAGCGATTTCAGCAACAAGAAAATAAAATAAAAAGAAGATTAATAAACAAGAATCAAAATTATCAGCGAAGGGACCCTTACTGCCGAAGAACTCATGACAACCGGAGACTGTAAGTGTAAATTGAGATCGTAAATTTGATTTAGGGCTCAAATAATGAATTTGATGTACATTAATTCTGAGTAATTTGTGGAAAAGAAATTGAGTATGTGTCCTGGTTTTTCTTCGTGTTCGACTACCGGAGAATATGAACGGCGGGAGTACGGCGAAGTAGATCTCAGACGATGGGCCTTTTTGTTCTTTGATGAGTGTCGTTGGGCTTTTCCCAAAAAAAAAATGACATAAATTATTTTTACAAAGTAATTAAATTAACCAATTTCTTAAAAGCGTGGTTACGATGAGAAGTTGAGTTAACATAAGAATTGATTATCAACCGTTGGATGCATATTAAATGAGATGTATTGAGATAAGATGCATCGAGATAAGATGTACCGGATCAATTACCTTATGAAGCACGATTCATGAATGAGTTTGACTTTTGAGATTATAAGCGATCAAGGGTTTAGATACACTTCTCACGTTTCTCATGTTAACTCAACTTCTCATATACCCTTTGCAGGGCCGTTCCTAGGGTTTTTGATGTCCTGTGCGAAAACGCTAAAAAATTGCCCTATTCCTATTTTTTAAGCAAATAAAACGACGAAACATACGATTTTTTAAAGGGTTTGGAACCTAGTTAAATCATCTTCATATTGATTTTTATTAATTATAATTAAAAAAATTCAAACAGGGGACATAAAAACCAAAACCCCAAATTACAAAATATATAATGATAAAAGGATAAAACTTGAATTAATATCGTGCTTCCTTCTTTTTTAGTTTTCCCTTTTCCAAATTGAAATTAGCACAATAGAACATTTACTTCAATAAACCACAAGGGTTGTGGTGTGGTGGTAAAGGCTTGGGGAGTTCATAGCGCTCAACCCGGGTTCGATCCTCACTAGCAGCACTTGTGGCCACTAAGGATAAATTCAGGGCTGCACGCTTTAGCAGCTGGATCAAAGGCCCTAATTGCCAGGGATTAGTCTGGGCCATAGGCCCAGGATACCCTTTCCAAAAAAAAAACATTTACTTCAATATATGGATGATGCGATTTTTCTGGGTGAATGGTCTTTATCGAATGCTAGGAATATTATTTGTATTCTTAGATGTTTTTTCCTTATCTCGGGTCTCAAAATTAATCTTCATAAAAGCAAACTTTTTGGTGTGGGGGTGGATTCACAAAAAATCGAGCGTTTGACCTCTTGTGTTAGGTGTGGTGGATTGAAGCTTCCATTTTCGTATTTAGGGTTAACCGTTGGGGGTAATATGTCCAAAAATGAGGGTTGGAAGGTGGTGTTCAATAAATTCTTGGCCAAACTTTCCAATTGGAAAGTTAAAAACTCTTTCGGTTGGTGATTGGGTTACCCTTTTAAAGTTCGTTTTGGGGAGCCTTCCTACTTACTTCATGTCTATTTACAAAATCCCAAGGTTGGTTGAGCAAGACTTGGAATCTTTACGAAATAGATTCTTTATTGGTGGTAATGTGAATGAAAAGAAAATGTCTTGGGTCAAGTGGAAAAAAGTTATGGCTAGTCTCAAATTTGGAGGACTTGGTATTACTAGTGATGGCCATCTCGGCCCGGCCCGACCCGACCCGACCCGGTCGGTTAACCGAGCCCGACCCGCTTGAAAGGCCGACCCGGCCCGGCCCGGTGGAAAACCGGTTTGGAGCCCGAAAGCATGAACCGGTTCATGTTTTTGGAGGATTTGGCGGCCCGGCCCGATTCGTATTTAAAAAAAAAAGAGCCGTTATGTTACCATTTATATACGTTTTTTTGAACTTTTTTGTATTTTTTACCTCCCCAAACCCCTATAAATACTTGTATTGTAAGTTTGTAACTTAAAATTATATATAAAACGTATTTTTAAAGTGTATTTTAGTGATTTATTATAAATAAAACGCATTTTTAAAGTGTATTTTAGTGAATTATTATAAATAAAACGCATTTTTAAAGTGTATTTTAGTGATCCAATCCAATTTTTAGTTTTTAAAGCTTAGTAATTAATTATTATATAAAGAAATTTTTTTTTTTGAAAAAAATACGGAAAAATACTCGGCCCGATCACGGCCCGGTTTGGGCCCGGCCTGGCCCGACCCAAAGCCCGATTGGCCCGGTTTTTGGGTTTACTATTTGGGCCCGAAGCCCGTTATGGCGTTCAACCGTGCTTTGCTTTTCAAGTGGATTTGGCGGTTTTTGTTGGAGGATGAGGCACTTTGGGTTAAAATTATTAAATCCATCTATGGCGAGAAGGGTCTAATTGGTTCGAATGTGCCTAGGCACATTTCGAACTCAACATGGGGCTCTATTATAAAATCAGTCAACTCTCTAAAGGACAAAGACATAGATCTTTTCTCTTTCTGTAAGAAAAATGTGGGCGACAATGTTTTGACCGCTTTTTGGGATGATGCTTGGCTTGGGGATTATCCTTTTAAAATTCAATTTCCTAGAGTTTACGCTTTAGAATTGGATAAATCGGTGAATGTCAAGTCTCGTTTGGAGTTAGGGTGTTAGGATGTGTGTCTTCGAAGGGCGCCGAGAGGTGGGGTTGAGGCTGTGGAATTTAGTGAACTACAACAAATTTAGTCAACCTTTGTGCCCTCCAGTCAAAAGGATAGATGGGTCTGGTTGTTAGAAGGGTCGGGTGAATTTTCAGTGGCTTCAACTAGGCGTTTAATTGATTCTAGTCATTTAGAGGTGGATTCTCATCCTACTAGATGGAATAGACTTGTTCCCATCAAAGTTAATATGTTCGCGTGGCGGATGCATCTCAACCGGATCCCTACTCGGATAAATTTGGATAAAAGAGGTATCGATGTTTCGTCTCTTTTATATCCTAATTGTGATATAGGAGTGGAGGACTGCAGTCATCTTTTCTTTTCATGTCATGTCGCTAAAGACCTATGGGCTCTTATTGGTCGTTGGTGGCGAATGGATATTCCGAATCTCCAAACTTATTCAGATTGGATCTCTTGGATCGACTTAATTCAGTTGAAGAGTGAGGTGTTTTTGTGTTTTGAGGTCGTTACGCTTACCAGTTTATGGTCTATTTGGACGTTTCGGAATGGTATTCTCTTTGGCAACCCGAAGCCAAGGAAGTCGATGTTTTTTGAGAACATTATAACACGTGCTTACTTTTGGGTGAATCATAAAAGTAGCAATTTGTCTATTAATTGGGTTGGTTGGCTTACTAATCCTTCCATTGCCATTACCTCTATGTAATTGTTTATTTTTCTAGCTTCTTGCTAGTTTTATAAAATTTCGCCGTTCAAAAAAAATAGTAAATTAAATCAAAGTTAATGTCATAGTAAGCAAAGACCAAAACTCATAAAGTTACAGGTCTAAAGTCTAAATCTGATGTTGTAATGTCAAACCTTAAATTACACAAAAGTCAAAAAGAACAATGATAAATTGTAAAATTCGTAATCTATGCTATTGTGCATTGCAAAGAACAAGTGCCCAATGAGGCAATATCACAATATGTTGTTATTGTTGTGCAATGTGCTCCAACTGTGTTGATACAGTGATGTGTTCATGTGCATTAACTGCAAATTTCAATATGCAAAACGGATCGAACGAACACGAATGAGGCTTGTTCGTGTTCATTCGTTTAACTTAATCGAACAAGTAAACAAACACAAATTGTAAAAGAATGAAAGTTTTGGTGCTCTTGTTCGTTCGTTTAACTTAACCGAACAAACAAACGAACGGTAAACAAATGCAATTTTTTGTATTCTTGTTCATTCGTAAAGAAAATGTGTTCGTTAATGTTCGTTCGTTAAGATGCTAAACGAACAAACGTAAAAGAGAATGAAAGTTTTTGTGATCATATTCGTTCATTAAGAAAACTTGTTTGTTCATGTTTGTTCGTTAAGATGTTAAATAAAAATCAGCTTGAGTTGTTGAAATGTTGGGCTTTCACCGGTTCACGATGCGCATTCAGTATCCATCACTACCACGCCTTGGTTGTTTTTGTAGTTAAAGATCAGTTGTCCAATTCCTAAATTATTAAACCAAAAACTAGTAATAGACGACAACTTGATGCCCCCTCAGGCTTTGATGTCCTGTACGGTGGCACGGGCTGCACGTGGCCATGGTCGGCCCTCATCCTTTGTCTTTGTTAGAATATATAACTTCAATTAAATGATATAATTATTCTTTTTTCTAATATATATATATATATATATATTTCTTTATCTAACCATAGTATTTTAAAAAGAAATGGTCTTGTTAAATATACATAATGTTTCTAATCATTTATGTGTTTCATTCATTCCAAGTACTTCGTATTTCAATTGTTTTCTACATACATTACTTTTTTCAAAAACATTATGCGCAATGTTCCCTTAAACTGCAAATCTTGTTTCCAAATATGTGTATTGTTATTTGAATCTTCGTTTTAGACATAGCAAGACGAAAATTTAAAATCACATCATTTTGTGACGAACAAGGCTCCACCTTATCTTTCTTTTAACTATTTGTGATTGTTGATCGTTGTGTACTCTAGTTAAGAATTTAAAGTATACATTTTATCTTTGCCACACGGACTTCGACACATGTAATCACCCATTGTATGATTGTGTTAGATCAAGAAAATGCCATAGGTAAATACTTTGTTGTTCTTTCTTATATATCTATAAGTCATCTAACCAAGAAGTAACCTGAATACCCCCGAAGCTACGGGTAGAACACCTGGTAGAGAGACCCAATATTGGGTAAATCAGTTCTCTCTTGGGTAGTAAACTAAATCAGTTTCTACCATTGTCGTTGGGAAATTGACTCAAATAGCCATGTCATACCTTTAAATTGGTTTCTTAGTAATTTCTCTCTCACTTTTACAAAAATATCACTACCTCCGCAAGTGGTATCTCCGTAACTTGCGGAGGTAGCTAAAAACCCAAGAAAAAACCTTTTCAAGATAAAATTACGGAGGTGCTTAAAAATTGCAGAGGTACACATGGCCTCCTTTATGTCTCACTTACGTCATGACCAACCTTTCACACTTAAAAATTGCAGAGGTACACATGGCTATTTGAGAGGTACACTAATCATTATTAAAATTGCGGAGGTACACATGCTATTTAGGAGGTACACTAATTACTATTAAAATTGCGGAAGTACACTTGTGGACCTAGGTCCGCAATTGCAGACCTAAGCCTAAAAATTACGGAGGTAGTGATATTTTGGTAAAAGTGAGAGATAAATGGTTAGAAGACCAATTTAAAGGTATAAAATAGTTGTTTAAGTCAATCTAAACTCAATAACTCACTCATGCATATATCTTCCTATTTTTCATGTCTTGCTCATACGCTAGTTGTTGATAGTTGGACAACTCCAATTTTTTTTTTTGGTGTGTGTAAATCAAGACCAAAGTATTCCTTCATCGCTATGCATCATGAAACACTCAGTTTCAATAGAACATGCGACAATTTTTTTTTGGTTAAAGTAGCTAGGGGTGCTCACGGGTTGAGTTGATCGGGTTGAAGGCGTTTTAACAACTCAACCCAATATAGGCGGTTTGAAAATTTTACAACCTAACTCAATCAAAAGTACAACCCAACCCAAACCGTTCGGGTTGATCGGGTTGTGTTTAAACAAGATGAAATCAAATTTAGAAATATAAACATAATGGAAACATTTATTTGAAATACAACCGAATGACCCATAATTCATGAGAGTATGTAAGTTCATCAAAAATATTACGATATTACATATAAAAATGTCTAAACCAAATGATAATATGTCAATCAACAACAATCGTTTTAGACGTCTCCAACCCCGATGCTTTCACTTTCTTGGCCTTGAGGTTGGTCGTATCATCATCAACCATTTGGTACAACTTATCCATACTTCTTAAATCTTAAATATATCACATTTAGTTAATTTTTTAGTTTGCACACACACACACACATATATATATATATATATATATATGTGTGTGTGTGTGTGTATGTTTACATTTATTAAACATATATACAAAGGAGTTATATAGAGATGAATAATAGATTGAAAATATATGTAAATGAAGAGGGTACGCAATAGTGTAATTGTCTAATTTACATATTAATAGAGACTTAATAATCATATTAAATCCACAAAATAAAAGGATCGGGTTCATCGGGTTGGGTTGGGTTCAAATAAAAGTAACTCGATATCAATCCAATACTTACGGTTTGAAGATTTTACAACTCGATTATACATCGGGTTGCTTCGGTTTGAGTTATTTCGCATTGGGTTGGGTTGAGTTGATCGGGTTGGTCGGGTTGATCCGGTTTTTGAGCACCCCTAAAAGTAGCTTGTACATAATTGATCGTGTAATTAAATGCAAGTAAATATGAAAGTGAATGAAATACTTCGTTTCAACTCATGGAACTTTCTTCGGGTTCTAGAAAATGAACATAATTGTCAAAATTGGTGGGGAATTTCCTAATTATAATTCGATGATTAGTCAAAAAGTTCACATATATACACATCAATGATTGATGAGAGATTTTGTAATTTTATCGTATGTCCAATAGTTTTGAACTTGACTTTTAGTGGTAAAAAATGTTTCAATGAAGAATCATTCTATACTTGTATCTTACTTTATTGTTCTATATTTGTTCATAGAAAATAAACACATTATATCTTCATTTTACATTGAGACTTAGGGGTTGTTTGACAGTTGTTGAATGGTTAGGTACATAATAATTAAGTGGTCAGAATGATTAAGAGACTCTTATGATACAATGCGAAATGAAATATGGTTGTTTCCTAATTGTTCAGGATGAAATCAAGACTCTGAATGGTTAAGACAGGGTCAAGACACTAAAATCATTCAGAGGATTTTGGAACCATTAAGAGGCAGACGTTTTTTTTGCCAAACAAGATTTACCTCTTAACGATTCAGAGGTTGTCTCTTAATTAAACCATTAAGAGGTAAACAAACAATCCCTTAGGCTATGTTTGGTAAACTAGCTGATAAGCTAATTGGTAGCTGATAAACTAGTTTTTCAAAACGCTACTATGAATAGTTTTTCAATAAGTTAGTTTATAAGCTAGTTTATGGTCATCCAAACATGCTAGTTTTTTTTTTTTTGCCAAACAATGCCTTATTGTGTATACCATTTATTCTTCAATAAATAAATCATATTTTGTATCATTTTGTTGTTACAAATACAACATCAAGGGTCTAAATTTTTTTTACACTTCTCATACAATCTTTTGGACATTACAACCAAACCAACTTTTTGAGTGGTACTTTTTCCCAACAAACTAAGGGGCTGTTTGTTTACCTCTTAATGGTTCCATTAAGAGGCAACATCTGAATAGTTAAGAGGTGAATCATGTTTGGCAGAAAAAAAAGTTGTCTCTTAATGGTTCCAAAACCCTCTGAATCATTTTGTATCTTGGGTCTCCCTTAACCATTAAGCGCTCTGATTTCATTCTGAACAATTACCAAACAACCATATTTCATATTGCACTATATCATAAGAGTCTTTTAATCATTCTGCACCAAATCATTCAACAACTGCCAAACACCCCCTAACTTTTACAACTAAACCACTGATATCTGGTAATCCCTTTGAAGGAGTAATGTGTTTTTTTTCTCTTCTATTTCCTCCTAAACCACCGACAATGATATTAATTGTTTTTTAAACACTTCAAATTTAAAAAAAAAATTGAAGTTTGAATTATAAAAGGGGGCAAATGGTCAAATGGAGTCCATCACCCCCCACACACGGACGGTATATTGAAGTATATAATCTTAAATACAATTTTAATTGAATTCATAAATTTAAGAGTAAATTACGTTTTTCGTCCCTGTGGTTTGTTAAAAAATTCGGATTTCATCCCTGTGGTTTCAAATTTCGGTTTTCGTTCCTATGGTTTGCAATTCATTTCTATTTTGGCCACTGAGGCCAAAACACTAGTTTTAATTATGAAGAACTAAAATGGAAATTAATTGTAAACCATGGGGATGAAAAACACAATAAAATTTAAATCATAAGGACGAAAGAGACAAAGATTATAAATCATAGGGATGAAAAATGTAATTTCAAAACCATAAGGATGAAACTAGAAATTTTCAACAAATCATAGGGACTAAAAACGTAATTTACTCTAAATTTAAATAAGGGGCATTTGGTTCGCTGGCATCCGTCGGAATCTGATGGAATTGGAATGGTCAATTCCATTGACCAAATTCCATCCTGCTGTTTGGTTTCCAAATGAATGGAATTGAATTCCATGAAATCCTTCAATCAAGGATTTGGTCATTCCTTCTCATTTTGGATGGAATTGAATTCCATTCCATTGCATTTTCTCAAAATGACAAAAATACCCTCCAAACCCTCTTAACAAAATTAAAACCCATCAGATGTGGATTTGGTCTCCTCTCTCTCCTCTCTCTCTCTCTCCTCTCTCTCTTTCTTCCCTCTATCTCCCTCTCTCTACTCTCTCCTCTCTTTCTGTTCTCTCTCTCCTCCCTCTCTCTACTCTCTCTCTTCTCTCTCTCCTCTCTTTTTCCTCTCTCTTTTTCCTCTCTCTCCTCTTTCTCCTCTCTCCTCTCTCTCTCAGCATTTTAAAAAATATAAATAAATAAAAATAAAAGAAAGGGTATTTTTGTCATTTTTCATAATTTCATTCCAATTCTTTTGCAAACCAAACAGACATATTCCAATTCATTTGACTTATTACATTTCATTCCTGCCAACCAAACAGTTGGTCAAACTTGAAAACATTTCATTCCAATTTCTTTCAGATTCCAATTTCATTGACAGATTCCATTCCATCAGAAATCATTCTACTAACCAAACGCCCCCTAAGATTTTAATCGAATTCATAATTTTTTAAGGGGGTTGCTAACCCTACCCCCTCTATAATCCCATACCCCCTCCTACATATCTCTCTCACTCACACGGTCTCTAAAATATGATTTTTTTATTGATTTTTAATATATATTTACATTTTATACCCCTATAATTATTTAGTTAATTTACTTTATACCTTTTACTTTTCTAATTTTTATTTTACACCATCACCATATTAACACATATAATCGTATATTAACTAAAATACGTTAAAAAATGCGTTTTAATTTTGACAAATTACGCCATTACAATCGTCTCTTCGATACCTTTGAAATGAGCCTAATATTGAATATTTTTGGATTTAATTATTTTATTATATGTTAAAAATACGTTTTAAAATACGTTAAGGAATCATATGTGATTTGTAGCAAATGTCGATTAATTGCGGATATCACAAATGTCGATTATTTTGGGATACACATGTCGATCATTCGCCATTCGATAAAAATTATCACATGTGATTAATGCATGCAAGGTACAATATATTACGTTGT
This sequence comes from Arctium minus, assembly GCA_954870635.1. Taxonomy (NCBI): domain Eukaryota; kingdom Viridiplantae; phylum Streptophyta; class Magnoliopsida; order Asterales; family Asteraceae; genus Arctium; species Arctium minus. The sequence continues at coordinate 124,033,139 of OX941082.1, forward strand.
ATTTTGTGGATATCACATGGGATTAATGCATGCAAAGTGGTATTTTCGGGTCCTAAAAGATTGCTTTGTAGATGGCAATGTACAATATTTTACATTTGATTAATGCATGCAAAGTAATACGTACGGAAGTACGAATATCGAACCAAAGGAACTCGGTGTTAATTACCACAAGACTATATCAACTATTAACTAGACTAAGTCAAATTGGTTGGATTGAAAACAGCTAACTGCTGATAAGAATGAATTTTAGAATGATTAATTAACTAAATATCTAGAGAGAAAGAAGCAAACACAGAAATACTATTCAAGCAATATTTCAAGTAATAGTCGTACATTCAAATACAAATAGATTTAAATGTAGTACATAAAACTTTAATGGTTGTTTTAAGAGATTTTAAGTAATTAACATTAAATAGCAGTACATTAAGCTTTAATAATTGTTTTTAAAATTTTTTATAGATGCTTTATAATATAGTATAGCTATATGACATAAAATAATATAATTAAATCAAAAAATATTCAATATTAGACTCATTTCAAACGTATCGACCAGACGATTATAATGGTGTAACTTGTTAAAATTAAAAAGTATTTTTAACGTATTTTAGTTAACATACGATTATATGTATTAATATGATGAAAGTGTAAAATGAAAAGGGTAAAACAAAAAGATATAAAGTAAATTATGAAAAATGTATAGGGACCAAACATTTAACTATAAAAAAAATAAAAAAAATGGATGTGAGGGAAAGAGGGTATAGAAAGTTGTAGGGGGGTGGTGATAAAATTTCCCTTTTTTAATGGTGAATTATTTTTTATTTTATAGATAGAGAAGGTATTTTATTTTATAATTCTACCCCCTCTATAATCACATACTCCCTCCTATATATCTATCTCCCTCACACTGTGGATAACAACATTTCAAAAACATAATTTTAATTGATTTTTAATATATATTTACATTTTATACCCCTATAATTATATAGTTAATTTACTTTATACATTTTACTTTTCTAATTTTCATTTTACACCATCACCATATTAACACATATAATTGTATATTAACTAAAATACGTTAAAAAATACGTTTTAATTTTAACAAGTTACACCATTATAATCGTCTATTCGATACCTTCGAAATGAGCCTAATATTAAATATTGATAGATTTAATTATTTTATTATATGTTAAAAATATGTTAAAAAACACGTTTTAAAATATGTTAAGAAAATCGATATATATATATATATATATAATTAAACAAAATCATATGTGATCTGTAGCAAAACACAATTAAAATTAATGTATAAGATCACATGTACTGTAAAACGTAATTCATAATTTTCATTAAATCATATGTGATTCACAATGAATTAATTCTTTTCAAAATATTTTCCTAATCATATATGATTTAAAATTTGAAAAACAATGATTCAAATTAAACATTAAATAAATAATGAAAACAAAATCAAATGTAAACTGTAGCAAATGTCGATTAATTGTGGATATCACATGTGATTAATTGTGGATATCACAAATGTCGATTATTTTGGGATATCGCATGTCGATCATTCGCCATTCGATATATATCATCCTGGCCGTAAAAGCTTGTTAAAAAATTAAAGGATATAATAATGCCGGAAAAAACGTTGTTTCATGAACTCTCGACTCATAGAACCACTCGTGGACGTCATTCTCTAAAGAATCAAGCTCCAAAGAAAAATATTATTGAAGACCCTCGTAGATGCAGTTGTTCTAACGTGTCAACGTTTATCAACTCTGAAGATTTTGGTCATCAAGAATCAGCGAGACATAGCTCATACTTCCAACGACAACCCCCCCCCCCTCCCCAACTTCATATTCTCAGTATGGAAGGCAGTGCGACATACTTACCATTCATGACACAACCGCCATTATCATCCCAACACGAGTCAATTGCAATAGTGCATGTTAATGATAATCATTACATAAATGTGATATAAAACGGAGATTACCCAATGCCCACACTCATACACCATTGGACACCTTATGTACTTCCAGATGCAATGTCGTGGATTATCCCATACAAACGTAGGTACAATATATGACATATAATAATATAATTAAATAAGAAAATATTCAATATTGAGCTCATTTCGAAGGTATCAACGAGACGATTATAATGGTGTAACTTGTTAAAATTAAAAATTATTTTTTTAACGTATTTAGTTAATATACGATTATATGTGTTAATATAATACAAATATAAAATAAAAAATGTAAAACTAAAAGATATAAAGTAAATCAATCAAAAAAGTTTAGAGACAAAAAATGTAACTATGAATTAAAAAGGAAGAAAAAGAATCAATGTGAGTGGGAACGGGGTGAGTTTTTTTTTTTTTTGCAGGGAGTAGGGATATAATTTTCCTTAATTAAATTATGAGACCCATCACAGTCATTCAGTCATGACTCATGAGTAGACCTGACAAAAACTGACACGACACGAACTCGACACGAAATAAACGGGTTTGAGTAATGCATTTCAACCCGTTTAAGTAAACGAGTTGACACGACACGAAAATTAAATGGGTAAGGTTAGAGTCAAAAATTTCAACTCGAAAATGACCCGAATAACTTTCCTTTTAATGCTTTGGACTTTTAGTGTTTTAGATTTGATTATAATTTTGGATTTCTAATGCTTTCATTTGAATTTTGTATTTGTATTTTTTTGTGAATTTTCGATTTTTAATTTTAATTTTATAAATGTTAAATGGGTTAGACGGGTCGTGGCGGGTTAGGCGGGTCGGGTTAGGGTTGATATTTTTTGACCCGTTTATTAAACGGGTCGGGTTAGGGTTAGACACTTTCAACCCGTTTAACTTTGAATCCGACACGAACCCGACCCGACACGTTTGTCAGGTCTGCTCATGAGAGAAGACCACAAGTCCACAACAACTAGTTTCTGTTAGACTATGTTTAACAACAAATCAATCCAACTCACTCTCTATTAAAAATTAATTTCTCTTTTTTCTATATATACAATCTTTAATCCCAATCTAATTTTACCTTTTTATGGTTTATTAGTGTTGGGTCCGTGCATTGCACGGGAGGATAAATTTTTCGTTGCAATATTGAACCAAGTTAAAATGAAACGTAATTTCTCTGTTAACAGTTAATGAAATACAATGTGAAAAAAGAATGTATTTTGAAAAATATAAACAAATCCTCAGTAAATAAAATAAAATAAAAAAAGTAGTTTTTCAAAGAAACAAAAATATAGTGGAATACTATTTGTTCAGTTCCAGGTTTCGCCATTGACATCCGACCGTTCGTCTTCTTCTTGTACTCGGATGATACATAGAGAAGTTATATATATTTATAGTGAATCTAGAGAATATATTAAAATCTTTTTTTAAATATATTAAAATATGGAAGAATATTTTTATATCTACATCATTTCTATTTTATTTTCTTTGCACTTGGTTAATTTAGAAAATATTGCAGAATATTTCTATTTTATAAAATTCTCCACAAAAAAAACAAATATTTATATTAATAAATGAGTATTCATTCCCCAAATAGATGATTATGTGAGATATTGTGCTTGAAAATGTTGTACCAAAGCATTAAGAAATTGTAAATTAAGTAATTGACTTTAATTAGTTGTAACTTGTGCTTAAAATATTGTAATTAAGAGTTTTTTATGTCGTTTTTATAATATAGTATAGATATAGATTAGTAATCCAACACAATTTCAAATATTTTTATAAATATATTTATTTTTAAATATTTTATCCTATCTATAATATTATTATTATTTTTGAATATAGAAAATAGATAATAAATTTCTTTTTTGATATTTTAAAACATAGTTTTAATTATAAAAAATGCAACTGAAAATAAATAAAACAAGTTATAATTGGTTTGATGAAAATATGTCAATATTGATCTATATTTATAGGAAATTGAAAAATATATTTTTTCTGTTAAAGTTATATTTTTCATGTGAAAGAGCATCTCCAATACATAACCTTTACATAGGTTTTTACTATTACAATTTTTTTTTTAAATATCGGGATCAAAGACCTATTAAGGAAAGGGTTAGAGTATTCCAACCCTTTGGAGAAAAACTTTTTCAATCAATTTTTAATTTTACACACTCCTTAATCATATTTTCATTTTATATCTTATCACATTTTAATTAATTAATAAAACTAATTTATTAAATATTTATAACAAAACCAATATATTTTATAACAAAATACATTTTTAAAAGTTTTCATCAAAACGATCAAAATGACACAAATACCGAATACTAGAAAAAAAAATCATAAATGATATAATATATTTATTGCCTTTTATTTTTTAACGAATTCATTTTTTTAAGTCTTTTTTGTTTTAAAAAATACGATGTAGACTATAAAACAACAAATTAAATGAAGATCTTTTATGAAACATTTTAAATAGATGAGGATAAATTATTATAATGTAATTGAGGAAAAAACTTTTGAAAAAGTTTTTGTATTGGAGATGGTTTTTAAGAATAAGTTTTTGTTGAAAAAAAGTGAGTGAAAAGCTGATGTGGAGAAAACAATAAGTTGTTGTTAGGTTATGTATTGGGGATGTTCTAAGATTTATTATAAAAGAATTGTTAAATCAACCAATCATATAATTTTATTTGTTAAATTAATTTAATAAGAGAAAAAAGAGATTGCAATTTGAGTTCCCAAAGTATTCTAGATTGGTTTGGACTTTGGATTGCAATAATGATATAATTTTTTATTTTCTTTTTACCATCGCTGCAACAGCCGATCTATGCAACACTTGAGGGTGTTTGGGATTGTTTATTTGATGTGTTTTTTTAGCTTATTGCGATTTGGTACCGGAGATAAATATTTTTGAGTGTTTGGATGAGAAAAAATTAAAATGGCTTATAGCGGTGCCAAACCGCTGAAAAACACTTTTTGATAAGTGATTTGATTTTAACTTATTAACTTATTTGAAAAGTGCTTATCACTTTTTTGGTTATTTTATATGTATAAGCAATCCCAAACATTTTTAAATAAAACTTATTAGAGCATCTCCAACAGCTATGCTAAAATAGAAAAAAGTAAGATTTTAGCAATTTTGTTGCTCCAACAGTTATGCTAAACCATATGCTAAAATAAAGAAAAGAAGAGAGAGAAGATAAAAATCTCCAAATTTGGAGAAATCTCTAAAACTCTATTTCTAAGAGAGAGAAATAATATTTATGTTAAATGTATTGAATATTTTAATAATATAATTGTGGATAGAATTGCTAAAATAGAGTAGCCGTTGGAGTTAGATGTAATTTCTTTTAGAGATTTTAACTTTTTATACTCTATTTTAAGAAAATTATACCACAGCTGTTGGAGATGCTGTTAGCTTATTATGTTTTGATACCATAATAAGTTAATCCAAACAATTTTTTAAAAACTTCAGTTTAAAACCGCATAAGTTGTTTTAAATAAGCAATCCCAAACACCCCCTGGTCACCGCCGTAAACCAAACACCACCACCCATTAGTCTCTGGACCACCATCCTCCGTCGTTAGGAATTCCCGGGAAGAAGCTTTTTTCCACCTCCACCACCCACCACATTGTTTTATGGCGACAGTTTTATTTACGCTTTCTTAATCAAATCTTGTGCTAATTCACCAGCTATCCATGTTGGCTTCGCTGCATTGCTTGACGTTCAAATTCGGGTTTCAGAGTCATGTACTCATGTTTACGTGCAGACTGCTTTGGTTGATATGTATGTTGTATGTGGGTGTTTACACGAATGTCAGGAAAGTGTTCGATGAAATGCCTGAGAGGAATTTAGGTTCACCTGGAATCTGTTGGTAACGGGGTTGGCTAAACAGAGCAGAGAGGCTTGAAGAAGCTGAAACAATGGCTTTGAAGTTTGGTACCAACAGATATGGCTAACAATGCCAAAAAAGTGTTGCTTCTTTGAATTGACAAAAGGGGTTCGAACCTGAACATGTTACATGGGGAAGAAGCGAAATCAAAGAAATGGTGCTGTTTGTGTTTTCAGTTCATCCGAGGTAACAACAGATCACATAGCTAGTGAATAATATATGCCTTGTTACGGTTACATCAAATAACGGGATAACCGATTTAGAAGGTGACAGGTTAAAATACAATGTCCAAACGAAAATTAGTTTGAAAATAGAATACTATAACAAGAATAAATGATAAAAGTAAAAATATAAAACTATAATAAACAAAAAGTTAGAAAGTATATATATATATATATATATATATATATGTGTGTATATATATATGTATATATATATATATATATATATATATATATATATATATTGTTGTTTCTTATTATCCCTAATCTTTTTTTTTTTTGTAATATTATACAATTCCAACGTGTGTATGTAGTGTTGGAGAAAGTATGTTTGTCAAGGATACTTTGAACTTTCTAAGTTGGTGGGAATTTATTATTTCATTTCCAAAGACTAACCCAAAACTTTGACTTAAACTTTCCATATATCAATCATATACCTACCATCATCTTGGCATGACTTACACAGTCAAGAACACATCAATGGAGGATAATCATAATCCCATGCCTGTGTTCTTCTTCACTATTGTATTCTTGCTGCTATCATATTGTGCTGCACTACATAACATATCTGCAAATCAAGCAATCAAAGATGGTGAAACCATTGTTTCAGATGGTGAGATGTTTGAACTTGGCTTTTTCAGCCCCGGAAGATCCAAGAATCGGTATGTGGGCATATGGTACAAGAAGATATCAATTCAAACTGTTGTGTGGGTTGCTAACAGGGAGACACCCATTACTGATTCATCAGGCATGCTCAAAGTTAGTAGAGAGGGAAACCTGCTGATCATCGGTGGTGGCGATACTGTAATCTGGTCATCCAATTCCACACGATCCGTCAGGAATCTTAATCTGGTGGCGCAGCTTCTCGATACCGGAAATCTTGTTCTGTGGGATGAACGCAGCACCAAAGAAAATCCCATCTGGCAAAGTTTCGATTACCCAAGTGACAATTTGCTACCGGGAATAAAATTTGGGAAGGATTTGGTAACGGGTAGAGAAAGGTATTTGACATCTTGGAAGAGTCCTGATGATCCTTCTATAGGTTTGTATAGTGATCGGGTAGACACAAATGGATATCCGCAAATAATTGGGTGGCGAGATCAAGTTCTGCTATCAAGACTTGGCCCATGGAATGGTCTAGGCTTTAGTGGATTTCCTGCTGACATACCGAATCCATTTTACTCGGTAGAGTTTGTTATTAATGAGAAGGAAATATATCATAAATTCGAACTTACAAGCACAGTTGTTCAACGGGTATTTTTGACATGGGACGGAAAGACGTTGCACATGCATTGGCTAGAGAGGACCCAAGAGTGGATTGTGTATCAAGATATGGCCGTTGATGGTTGTGGTCGTTATTCACTCTGTGGTCCTTACGGAATGTGTAGCAGCCTTAGGCATCCGCCTTGTAGTTGTATGGAAGGTTTTGAACCAAGACTTCCAAAAGAATGGAAAGTATCAGATTGGTCAAGTGGGTGTCGACCCAAAAAGCCTTTCGATTGTGGGATTGGGGATGGGTTTCAGAAATTATCAGGAGTGAAACTTCCGGACACACGATGGTCATGGTATAACGTGAACATGACCCTCGGAGAATGTGAGATGGCTTGCAGAAGGAATTGCTTGTGTACGGCTTACACAAATTTAGATATCAGAAACGGCGGAAGTGGGTGTTTGCTATGGCTTCATGAGCTGATGGATATCAGAGAGTACGAAACCAATCAAGATCTTTACGTAAGAGTGGCAGGCTCCGAGTTAAAAGGTATGTTTATTCAAGAATAATCCACACCTTTTGATCTAAACAAGTAAAAAGCTCTCAAGTTATTCTACTATTATCTTTTCTGACTACTATCATTTGTTAATGAAAGACTATATGGTCTACAACAGAAGGCAAGGAGTGCTCTTCATCGTCCTGCCAACTTCGTTAGCTCTGCTGATTCTTTCTGCACTAGCCTATGCCCTTAGAATAAGAAAGAAAACACCTCTCAAGAAAGGACAAGGTAACGAAAAAGACCCATTTTTGACTTCTAGAAACGAAACAGAATGTTTATAGGAGTGCAAATTCTAGAAAATAATGTAATCTGAAGCAATTGAACATATCGTTATGTAGGAAACCGGGAATCTGGTCTTGATAAAAAGAATACAAGTGTGCAGATGGAAGATCTTGATGATTTACCTGTTTTTAGCCTATATAAAGTAGCCGCGGCCACAGATAACTTCAGTGTTTCCAATAAGATTGGAGAAGGTGGCTTTGGTCCGGTTTATAAGGTAACTTTTATTGATATTTGATAGAATGCAATGCTTAATTATCAGGATCATGAACCAAAAGGGTACTGTAAAATGTATAGAAATATATAAGTTATCGATCATAAACTCTGATCGACCTCAATGTTTCAGGGTGTGTTGGAAGATGGTAGAGAAATAGCTGTAAAGCGATTGTCAGAAACATCTCAACAAGGGGTTGATGAATTCAAGAACGAAGTCATTTGTATTGCGAAGCTTCAACATCGGAATCTTGTGAAGCTTCTTGGATATTGCATTCATGAAAATGAAATGATGTTGATTTATGAGTACATGGCTAACAAAAGCTTGGACTCATTTCTATTTGGTTCGATTCTCTTCCTCGATCTATCTCATGTTCACCTTTTATATAGTAATGTTGTTGAATATCTTGCCAAATTTCACATTCCACAGATGAAGGAAGAAGTTCAATGCTTGATTGGCCTCAGCGGTTTCATATCATACATGGCATGGCTCGTGGTATTCTTTATCTACATCAAGATTCTAGCCTTCAAATAATCCACAGAGATCTCAAGGCCGCTAATATTTTGCTGGATAGTGACATGAATCCAAAAATATCCGACTTCGGCCTTGCTAGAAAGTTTGTAGGAAATGATACATCTGGCAAGACAAAGAAAGTGGTCGGAACATAGTAAGATTCTATAAAATGTGGTTCGTTATCCCATAAATTGGAAACTATAAGAGAAACTCTAATACTAATATCTCGGTTTATTTTGTTTAACTTTGGTGCAGTGGCTACATTTCTCCTGAGTATGCAGTACACGGGCGTTTCTCTATAAAGTCAGATGTATTTAGCTTCGGTGTTCTAGTGTTGGAGATTGTTAGTGGGATGAAAAACAGAGAATTCTCTCATGAAGATCATAGGGATAACCTTCTTGGACATGTAAGTTAACTTGCTAGACTATGGGGCCGTTTACCAAATGCTTACCGGGTAAGCGCTTACCAACAACTCAGCAAGAGTCACCATCCTCACTTATCTTATCGGGTAACATTCTCGGCCATCAAAACGGATTGTTGGTAAGCGTATTTTACCCGGTAAGTGCTTACCGGGTAAGATTCTCGGTCCTTGTCATCTTCACTTGGTAAGGTTAGTGACACCCGGTGAGTGCTTACTTAGTGGATAAGCGTTTGGTAAATGGCTCCTAAATCCCAATATCTCTACTAGAATACTAAAATATGAATTTCCGTGTGATTTAGGCATGGAGACTCTATAAAGAAGACAAGTCGATTGAACTTATTAATGAATCTTTACGCTCGTCATGTGTCATCTCAGAAGTACTACGATCAATACATGTTGCGTTATTATGTGTGCAACATCATGCGGAAGATAGGCCAACTATGATGTCGGTGGTTTTGATGCTGGTTAGCGAGAGTGCATTGCCTCCACCTAAACAACCTGCTTTTTTTACCGAAGAGATTTCTCGTGAACTTGACCCTGTTTCATCACTCAATGACTACATGATAACACTTTTGTATGCTCGATAGCAAGCATATGTTTACGAAAACTTGTTTTGTTTTTCTCATTTTCTCCTTATGGTATCTCTCAAACCGTGGCATTAGACCGATTGTCAAGTTTTGAATTCTTGCCCGTTCAAATCTAAGCAATTTTTATCGGTTATGCATGATACTTTGTTAATTATCTTGAAATACTATCGGAGATTCGTGTAAAGTTTAACGCACTTAGTTATTTAAATGAAAGTTCGGTTTATGTTGTTTCACTGGTATTTTAAGAAACAAATTGATAATTTATCATAAATCTTTCAAGTTGCAAGCATCCTACATTTGGTCTCATATTTAAACTAGCAGTCATAGCAAAACCCATTTAACAAGCTAAACAACCTTAGTTGGTTTCAATTGTCCAAACTGAATTAGACTACAAAATGACGTTAATTGATGTAAGAATATGTGGAACCCCGTTTAGCCCTAGAGTATCGAATCCTCTCACCTTTAATTTAGCCCCTTTGTATCCCTCGCGTTATCGACTAAACTTGGACCATATCTTCTCTCTATATGTTGGAACCTCCCTTTTCTTCTCAAAGACTCTTTGAAAAGTAATTTAATAAGGTTTCATATAATTGAGTTGGTTAAATAATAATAATAGCACATTCAAATGCTATCTCCATTATGTGTTTACTAGTTGTGAATATTTTATTGTAAACTGGTCATACAAAATTAATACAACTTCTTATTAGATTTTTAAATCATATATTTTGAATCATTGGTCTTTGATTTGTACAAAGGTCAAGAGTCAAGTCAATAGGCAACCTCTTCAATGTGTGGGGTAAAAGGTCCATGAAGTCAAATAGTTAAATCAATATATATATATATATATATATCTAGTTTAGTTTAATGGTATATTTTGGCAAAGTTATTGAGCTGGGAATAGTTTTATGTATGTTTGACATGGGCAGGGTCAAGTGACATTTATTATAATTGAGTTTTATACAATCATTTACGTCTGAATGACTTACTATCAAATTTGATGTAATAACCACCGATATATATTTATGATGTTATAAACTAAAACTTTGGAATTCTTTAACTAGAATTTGCAACACACTTTGAAATTGAAATAAAACTAATATAAGTTCATTTCATTACAATATGAAGGGTTTTACATATGAGATTGGGAGCCATATTTCAGTTTGGGAAAATTCCTTTAGGAATAATGACATCTCCAATGTTGTTGTGCCATGGGTCAGCCAAATGAGTTGCCAAGTTCTCCAAAGGTCCGGTACCGGGGTAAGCCGATTGTTGCACACAAAATCCAACAAATGCCAACAATGCTAGACGTCCTACAAAACAAATCCATATACCTCATTATTAATTGAATTCATATAATATTTATCTACGTCAAAACTTCTTAAATACTGCTTCAACCCTTAGACCTCCAGAAAGGTTGGGATCTACCGGATACCGCTACCATTTTGGTAGATACAAGATACCCCATTATGCATACATACATATAAATATACATGTTTAATTAAGCTAAAAAAATATTACCGTTTTTGATCTCTTTGACCTTGTACTCTTCAAATGCTTTGGGGTCTTTTGAGTAGCCCAACGGGTCAAAAGCGCCACCGGGGTACTTCTTCTTTTCGGGGTCTTTCTCCATGCTCCTTTGGTGCTCAACGAAGGCAATTGAGATGAACTCGATCACCAAAATGGTGGGTAGGGTACCCCATGGAACCGGGTTCCCTAGGTATGTTGCTTGCCCTCCGGGGAGAGCAGCCCATTCTTGTGCTTTTACCCAATTCCCCAATCCTAAGGCTTCCGGTAGCAAGATCCCTGGCTGCAAATGTTCTAACAAGTTAATGCCCAATTTACGAAACTAATCTATGTATGTTTTGTATTGGTTGTTCATGTATGCCGAATTTGAGTGGCTCGATAAATGACTTACAACTGCAAGCATAGCCCATCTGCAATGAATGAGCTCGGACTCTTTGAACCTCTCGAGGTTCTCTGGGACCTCACCAAGACGAAGTGGGTCAAATCCGAAATCCCTGAAATTAAACACCCAAAAATTAACTCTTACACCCAATTGTTTCGCGATTATTTCCTTATACTAGTGGAAATAGAATCTTGATGGACACATACTACTTTTCACTTATGGTGAGATTTGAACCGTTGATCTTCGGGAGGCTAGGATTTACTCGTAATCCGGATATCAGCCGGGCCAACGATCCTTTATGGGTGTGAAAATATGTGGAATTCCCATATCACTCTCTAAAAGAGTTCTAAAGGAGCGAAGGGAGGTTCCAACATATATAGCGGAGAATTGGTCAAGTCTAGCTGATGTAAGACCCTAACAATGCGTTTGAAAAAGTATTTGATAGTATATATAGTTACCCGGGTGCAGATCCATCAAGGTACGGTGGTCGGGGTTGACCGGGCATCCAATCGGCGGTCATGGAGATCCGAGACGCATTGGTGGCAACACCGGATAGAGGCACGGCCGTTGCGAATCTTGACTTGGAAGACGAGAGAATCGACGGGCGGCCGACGGCAGGGATGCCGCAGCTCATTAATGTATTAGAAGCCATTTCCAGAAGAAAAAAGGGATATGGAAATGGAGGATTTAGGGGGAGAAGTGGTGGTGATGGATGATGAATAATGGTGATGATGAATAAAGGCTGCTACAATACAACTAATATGGTGGAGATTTTACAAGGCAAAATCCAAATGCAGATTGTTATTGGCCAAGTGTTGGGGGATACTGGCTTCTTACTGGGCCACGTGGAAGGTTAATCCATTCAAATGATTAGGTGGCAGGTGAGGGGTAGTTTTGTAATTTGCTTTGTGGTCTGATTTTTTCATGTCATTCGGGTGGTTGACGTTTATTTGCATTAGGAAAGGAGGAATCAGAGGTTGTGGTCAAGAACGGATCTGGGGTTTTGCCATTTGTTCTTCAATTATACTTTATCCACTCGATGTATATATGTATGTGTGTATACGAGTGTATACCATTGTGCGTGTATATATACAAATATATGATATATGTATGTGTATACACACACACCATAATAAACCATAAAGTCAAAATGCGTTAAGTGCAAACAGCATAAACCATACTGCATTTCGTGGTGTAGTTTTTTGTTGTTTGGGGTATATGCGGTACGGTTTGGTAAAAAAGATCAAACAAACAACATATGTTATGCGCAATGTTTTAAAACCCGGGTTGACCCGGCCGGTTCAACCGGTTGAACCGGTGAAGAGACCGGGTCAAGTACCACCGGTTTTTTGGGAAATTACGACCCGGATTGAACCGCCGGTTTTTTGATAGAACCGGTTGAACCGGTGTAATTGAACCGGTAAAAACCCGGGTTGACCCGGTTAAAAAAATCAATTTTTTATATTTGTGTTTTTTTATGTTTTTGGATTGATGTAAAACTTGTTGTTATGTGTTTTTTTAATGTTTTTTGATTGATGTAAATTTTTTGTTATGTGTATTTTTAATGTTTTAACTTGTGGACATCAAATTCTTGGTTTTATATATACACACACACACACACATATATATATATATATATATATATATATATGCAAGAAAATGAAAAATACATAAAATTTCTTGAAACCGGGTCAACCACCCGGTTGAACCGTGACCCAGTCACCACACCGGGTCAACCAAAAAACCAGTTTTTAAAACATTGGTTGTGCGTTTTATGATTTGACCTCAAAACGCATTGCGAACACCCCTATTATAAACCACACAAATAAATGTTTACAAATTATCAATACGATAAATATAAGATTAGAGTCAACCAATTCGATAAAGGAAACTTCTAATAGATACATACTTGTTCCAACTATGAATATGTCGTCCTTCATGTTGTAGCCCAATGGTAAGGTAACATCCTGGGGGGGTCAGTGGATGGTATCCCTGACTACCTAGGTTCGAACCCCGTGGTGAGCATCCTGTGACATCCATGATCATGGACCTGCCACATAGTGGTACCCTTAATTGGGCTGGGTCATGATCGACGGGGATTAGTCGGGTGACACCCTTAAGTGGGAGCCCGGATACCCCGGGAACGTGTGTGTGTGTGTTAACTTGCCGTTCAAAAAAAAAACTATGAATATGTCAACGTAATTTAAAAATTTAAGACTTTTAAATGAATGTAATGTATGTGCATTCGCACCCATGTTTGCACCTATCAATTTTCATTAATAGGTACTACTTACAAAATTTTGTAAATATTTTTCTTTTTGAAATATAAATATTTATTAAACATGTATCTTGTGTATATTTTTGTTCTTATTTTTTCAGGTTGGCATAGTTTATTGAAGACAAAAACAGCCTACTATTGATCCAAATTATTACAAAAGGGTCAAGTGGGTCTTTTTGGTAATCTCATGTGTTTATTTGGGCCATGAGTCATATGTGCGATAGGTTTGGAAGTTGTCGATTCCTCCTCGAGCCCCAGGATAGACATGTCTTCTTCTTTAAGAATCTGCAATTTTGTATACGTTTTTATTAAACACCATATTTTTCTTCCTTTCCACAAATCATCTCATCAATCAACACACCTTCTTTCCTCAAATCTCTCCCTTGCTCATCATCTCAATTGATCATGAGTTGAAGATTTGATTCTTCTCTTTGATTTATTCTAGTTTGTAGTTCAGGATTCTTTCCAATTTACTAATCTAGGTGTATGCTATAAGCTTATAATAGATTGAGTGAATTTATGTGTCCAAAATAAAATTACATATTTGTAAATAATCAAAAGATGCCATTCAGAGATACACAAGACCCAGACTTTTTCAGGCGTGTAGTTGTGCCTTTCAAACCCCATTATAAGGTGAAAAAAAGTGTTGGCCTTGGGGATAGATGACGGACCTGCCATTCGACATGATGCAACATTTTGAAAGAAGATAGAGTAAAGAGTTGTCCTTTGAGCTCTTAGCTCTTTTGGTACTTTATCGGTGTTGAAAAAGGACCCAATCAGACTTCTTCACGCCAGGTTTTTTTTTCAGGGCTTACCCATATATTTCTTAGTTGTAATCACCATTTGAAAAAAAAAAGGTGTGAATAGGCTTTAAGAGGGGATCAAACTTACTAGGCCCATGTTTTTTGAATCGGATTTCGATTTGAGCTTTTTTTTGTGTATTTCTAGTTTGGCCACCAGATTTACGTAAGTGACCAGTAAACCTATTTTATAAATTTCCTGTAGGCACACGAACCCGACTGCCACGAGGATTGTCCAGGGTCTTCTTCGGCTAATGAGACCTCGATCCCGAAGCCGTTGAGTTTCGCTATTGACTAACCTAGTCATGATAAGAAATTAGGTGACGAATCTTCATTCTTAAGCAAAGTGTTCATTTCTTTTTTACCAGGGTGGGCTGTGTTCCCCCTGTTAAAGAAAAGAAGCCCAATTTATAGAATATAAGGCCCATTTTATAAAATTAAAAAAAAAAAAGCCTGTATAGTTGCTTCATTGACGGACGCTCGCGGTTTACCAGGTCTCTCACTCTCACGCCAACGCTCAAAACTCGCTCTCGCCAACGACTCTCACTGGACCCTCTGGCTCTCGATCTCAGCCCTAAATCGACTGCCCTAACTCACTTTGCTTCTCTGACCTAGCTCTCTTTTCTTCTGGCTTCTGTTTCTGGACTTTGGTCTCGGCCTGTAGGCTGTAAAGGATCAAGTTTGGAATCTAAAAAATTGGTAAATTCTTGATCCTTTAATCCTAATTTTTTGTTTTTGTTTTTGTTTTTTCATAGATAAGTTATGATGAAGTTATGCTTAGATACGTTTATGTCTTGTTCTTTGAGTTGATGACTTGTTTTTTATTGTATTTGTTGCTGAAGTTATTATTTAGATTAGGCTTATTTGATGAAGTTGATTTTGATTATTGATTGCTAATTTGCTATGTAGTTCATCATTTATCTAGTAAACTGCAAGTTACTCTATAATCATGTCAATTTTGTGAATTTTAAGTTGTTATACAATTTGTTAGCAACAATCTCTCGGACCCTCATCAACAACAAGACGACGCTCACCACTGTCACCAGGCTTTCGCTGTCCGCCACTGAACGCCACCTGCTGTCTCTTGTCTGCCACCACTCGCTGAACGCTGCCTATCTTCAATCGATACTCAATTTGGGTAAGCTATCGTTGGGTTCTTGGATTAGGGTTTTTTGTTCATAAGTTAAGTCCCTTCAAAATTAAATTTATTGAATGCCCTTTAAGAAAATTCATAATTTTATTTATCTATATATTTACATAATTACATTGAAGGCTCCCCTAAATGTCAATTCTGCCTCCAACCCTGTAAAAAATTATATTATGGTTTTGGTCTGGTAAAAATGAAATGAGTATGGTGAAAGCAAGTGTGATATTAGAAACCGTTAGCAGGTAACAGTTGTTTTGAATTCCCATATACTTGAGAAAATATGTGTGTATGCTGAAATCATCCTATTTAATGCTTATAAAGTGGTAAGTTTTTGTATAAATATTGACACAGGACCCTTGAACTGGTTACTGCACCATCGGGTGACTTGTTTCAACCGTGTCTGAATCAGTAAGTGCCAACAACAGTTGAATGATATGGATAAACCGTGTAAGCTAACATTGACAATGCATTCCTTGCCTTCGGGTTTGTAAAAGGTTTAATAAATAAATTTATATTAGCATGACGGTTAAATGAGTTTAAAGTTCTAAAAACGTTGCTGTTAAATGGAATTTTCAAGAGTATGTGTTGATTGTTGGTAAGAGCCAGCCTGATAACTGATTTCTCTAGGTTTGTGTAACACCCTAAAATTTTGAACGAACAACAAATGGGTATTTTCCGGAAATGGGTCAAAATAAAAATTTCAATTTGAAGTTACAACTATAACCCTAAAGGGGAAGTTTGTACAATGGATCACCAAAGAATAAGACATAAAGTAACAACCTAATTAATCTAGTTAAATGGCGACTAGATTACACGGGGTGTCATTATGTCTCCAAAAATCCTCATCTCAAAAGCTCTCCCAAAAACAATTGCCTTGGATGCTCCTAACGGCACCAACCGGCAACTCAAACCAACTTAGATCCCCCACTAGATGTGCTTGTCAACAAAACACAACCACAAGTGTTAGACTATGAGCCTAGTGAGATCAAATATCAACATTCAAGTTAATAAAGAAAAGGAACCCGTTTCACGACTTACAAATTACCCTCCCCGTAATGGTAGCACATTACGGTATATCACCGTTTCTCATGACATTCCATACCTGAACATTTACACCAAACAAAAGTTTTGTCTACGGGGGAGACCCGTTTCCATCTAGGCGACGAGAACACGTAAGTGGGGTCACCTATTGATGTTATTGAGAATAAACCTCAGGTTCTGGGTTTTAGCGCGCACGCCACTTGGCCTCACCTCAAACCACGCCACTTTAGTGCATACTCCGCCGAGTTACACCTCAAGGGTTTAGTGAACCTTAGTGTCTACTCAACCTAGACGAGTTCCACCTCAAGGGTTCTAGACCCTTTAGTGTCTACTCTCTAGTGGCACAAGTTTTGGCCTTTACAGATTATTACACCATTTGGTTACCAAATCCTCATGCACAAGGACTTGGACTCATAAATTCCCACATCTTTACTCACACCCAAAAGTGAGGCATAACATTAGTCCAAAGCACATAATAAGATCATAATATCATAGAACAAGAATCCATAGTCTCACAACTAGTTAGTTCATGGGTTCTATGAACCCATTTCCCATCAAGTTATATTTCGTCAAATAAGATTAAACCAATATAACAAATCATCAACTCATGTATGAATACACCATTTAAGTTATATACTACACAAAATCCATAATCTTCCATTTTTAGGTCAAAACCCTTCCATTTTTAGGTCAAAACCATTCTATTTACTCTAACCAATATATTTTAGGTTAAACAATAAAATAGCGTCACATGTATCAAATAGCACACAAGTAACTCATTTATGGAGAAGTGATGATAGTAAACTCACCTAGTTAGGTTTGTAAGTGAAAACCCTAAATACCAATACTTCTAGAGAGGTATGATGGAGTGGTGAGCCAAAGAACCCTAGATCCTTGAAGTAATGAGTGATGGGATGTTAGATGAGCAATAAATCTTCTTGAACCACATGGAATCACATTCAATGAGGAGAGGTTAGTTGGGGAACTGTGACACGCGAGAGTGTACCGCGGCCTCGACCGCTCGGGCGACTATGACACGCGAGTATGCCTTGGGCATTATCGCCGGGCATACTCGCTCCACCTGTACCGAGAGTCTCGGGGGTCCAGCGATTGTGACTTGGCATTCTCGCCCAATGTGTCCAGGGCCTCCAAACTTGCAGATTTGACCCGCAATGACCCTACGTGCTCCTACCCAATTATTGAACCAAACATAATAACTCTAAACGCCAAAACAGAACAGTCGCAAGTCCAAAATGAAATTCATAAGAGAAGTGGCGGTCCAATGAAACATCAAATAAAGGAGTTGCTTACTCAGAAATTTGGGATGTTACAGTTTGTACTTAGATGACAGCTTGTGTGATTAGAATATGACAGGTGGTTGTTTAGTATAAATAGGGGTTTTAAGATTAGTGATTAAGCACTTTCAATCTTGTTTTCTTGTAATATACCCTGTATACCGGTTAAGGAAGAGTCCAGTAATCTTAAGAGAGAAAGGAAGAATCTAAAAATAATAATATTGGCTGCCTTGGAGTAGAGTTATGATCAACTTCCATCAATAGTTTTGGAACCGCATTATGTTCTGGTGTTGCTTTATTTGGAATGTTTTGTTGTATGATTGTTCTTGAATCTGTAAAGATTCGTGACTGAAAAAGAAGATTTCCTTTAACTATATGCTTGTTAATTGTGCATATTGCTAGCATTATGTTTGAGTTTTCTAGACACTTTTTTTTTTGTGAACAATATTTACATTACTACCATCTTCTACTGATCCGGCTTTTGAATTGAACATGTTAATTTAAAATGATTTAGTCAAAACTGCTTGACCATTGTCTTTAATTTTCAGAAGCTTCATTCTTTTAGAACCTGCGCTTGACGGTTGGCTAAGATTGGACGCTAGAATTTTGGGATATCAAATAGAATTGTTGTATCGTAATGGACCCTAAACACACGGGAGAGATGTTAAGGTCATCTTTGGTGAAATATTATTTCTTTAAGCGACTAGCAGTACATAATTATCCTTGTTATATGTGCAGGCACTTGGAGAAGCAGGATGAACTTCTCATGGATGCTTATAGATCAATGTCACATGAATTGCATAAACTTCAGGTGATGCATTTGTTACATGTATGGTTTATTTATTGGAGTTATATACAAACACTTTTAATCGGAGGATGTTAGAGAAATAAACCGTTAAGTCACCTAATAGTTTATTATATTGAGGAGTTGGTTCCCAAATATTAATGGTTTGTAAGCTTTTTGTAGGTTGAGGAAGAAATGTTAATGCGTGCGTTTTATGATCTCATGGCAGCTCAAGGTCTAGCCACCAAGGTATTGTTGAACACAAATCAATCTATGTAGTTGTTTATACCATGCTATCTTATCATAATTTTCTGTCTTTTCCATTTAAGGTCATACAGCTTATGATCCACTGAATCTTTACATGCTGACAACATTCGCTTGTTAAATATTTATCTGTTAGTATATAGTTTGGATGTCGATTTCTTTGTGGTAGGCAGTCATTAAGCATAAATTTGAACTTGCTTTTTAATCTTACTTAAAGTACCTAAGAACTAGAAAACTAAACAAAATAGAGAGATTGAAAACTACTTCCATTACCGCGACGTTTGCTTCTTCTTTTTTGGAAGGGTGTCCCAGGCTATGCCTAGACTAATCCCGGCAAATTTTGACTATACGTTTGCTTCTTTTACCGTCCATGAAAATTGCAAAACCTGTCGGTTATAGGATTTTAAGTTTAATCTTGTGAGATTCAGCTCATGGTGTGGTGTTGTTGCAGAAAGACGATGGTAGAAATGGTTCAGAAGAATGCGAAGAATTAAAAGCGTCGGTTAATGTGGACACCCAACAAAAAAAGTAAAGATGAGGTTTGGTTTTGGGTAAATCAAATACTTGTTTTCGGCATCAAAAGTTTTTGTTACTTGCAAATGAGTTGTTTTTGTTGCCAAAAATAGGTTTACAGTTAATATACCTTTAATTTTTTTAAAAGAAAGGCAGTATATGCAAGTGTTGTGAGTAAAATGGTTAGATTGGATGGGTTAAGTTGACCCATAAACATTGTTTTTTAACCTATTTTCTTTTTAGAGTTAAAGTTTACATTATGAATCTTTTATTAATTGAGGGATGATTCTGGTATTCTTAGGTGCTTTATTGTTGCACCTCCCAACTTCTTCTGTTACAGTAGACACCATAACTGTAAATAAAAAAAATCCATTTATCAAGGAGAAAAATGAGCATGAAAATATGAATTAAATAAATCTATATATATATATATGGATATATATATATATTGTTGAAATCTTTTTTTAACCATAGTTTGTTGTTAACTTTGTGAACTAATTTAAACCCTTCATCTTAACATTGAATGGTTGAGATTAAAAGTAAATTTCTAATTAATAAAAAATGCTTTATTTCTTAAATGGTCAAGTGAACAATGGTGGTTAAGGTAATTTAGGGAATTAAATCTCCCATTGTTTCAAATGCTATTAAATGCCTCATTAATGTTCGATTGAACAACAATCGTAACCGAAGTGAACAATGGGGAATTAAATCTCCCATTGTTTCAAATGCACATGATGAACATTCATGAACACTTACAAATATGTTGAACACACCTTCAAAACAGTTACATTACTTCTAAATCAAAACAGTTAAATCTTTCATTGTTTCAAATGGGGAAATAAATCTCCTATTGTTTCAAATGCACATGATAAACATTCATGAACACCTACAAATATGTTGAACACACCTTCAAAACAGTTACATTACATCTAAATCAAAACAGTTACATTACACCTAAATATGAACTTTTTCTTAGTTGAAGATACATGAACACCTACAAATATGTTCATTGTTGAACACACCTTCAAAACAGTTACATTACATCTAATGTAATAACCGTGCCCAAATGGAATAAATGTAAAGTGTGGGCGGTATTTGCTCAAAACCCAAAGTGTGGGAGGGCTAGCTTGTAAAGTGGCATAAGGTGGTATTAACCCTAGAACCTATCTCTCATTCTCAGTGTTGGCGGCCGAGAGTTTGTGTGAGAGAAAGTGGAAGACGATTTGGAGAAGAGTCAAGGAAGGAACAAATTTCAAGGGATTTCAAGTTTTTATCAATCTCCTTCAAGGTAAGATCCTTCTCAATCTTAATCTAGCTTTGGGAATTAAAGGAGTAACCCTTTGATTTGTTTATGAATCTGGGTTGAATGAATGTTTGGTTTAGAATCTCTTAAGTTCTTGGATTAGATGGGGATTATAAAACCTTTTGGGGTTAATATCTAGTGGATTTGGGAGCTGTTTTAATCCTAGAAGTTAATCGGTGCGTGTGTGTGTCGAACGTCCGTCGGCGGGGATTAAATCCCTTGTTGCGCCGACACTGGTTTTAACGGGTCGGGAGCTACTCGATCGGGGTGATCGGTGGTGGCTCTACCGGGGGAAACCCGGGGTGTGTTGAAGAAGTGGGAACCCGGGCGTGGAACCCCGGAGTCGAGGCGCCCGGGGGATTGTCGAGCCGGGCGGACCCCGGGAGGCGGGGAGCTCGGGTGGAGCCGGGAGGGCAAGACCGGGGGAGACCCGGGTGCTGGATGATTCAGGCGTCGGGCGAGGGCACGGGTCCGAGTACCTAGAGTAGAGAAGGGTCGGTTGGTGGTTCTGGGAGCTTGACTTAATGCAATATTTTATCGTTTTGCTACGATAGGTGATTGATTAAAGGTTGAGAGCGTGCCTGAGAAAGTTCTTGCTAGCGGGTGAGTTTTTCTAATTAAAGGTTTTCTGATAATTATGTTGTTAAAGGCATGTGAAAGTATTTAAAGCATTTCTACTATTTATGCATGCTTTATACCTGTGAGACTTATTATATGTGAGTTATGTTTTGTTGTCGTTGAAATGTATGCATACATTGTTGTTAGCAAGATGGCAAAGTCGGGGTGTGTGTCCCGCCTGTGCTCATACCGGGGGGGGGGGGGGTGTCCCGTATATGCCATTGGGGTGTGTGTCCCAAATAAGGCAGTATGAGCCAGACACGCTGTTACCTCTGTGTGACGGTAGTGTGTGCCAGAAACGTGTTTGTAAGTATGATGTTTTATTTTAAAAGCTGAATTGGTTTATATATCAATAAATCTTTTATGTGGCTTTGGCGTGAACTATATTAGAGGGAACTCACTAGACCTTTCGATCTAACCCTCGCTCTTTCCAAACTAAAAACCTTTTTAGGAAAGTACCCGACAGAGGGTTCTAGCAAGGGCAAGAGAAGTTGTAGGCGAGAAGCGTGGTGTAGGAGAAGATTGCTACGAGATCCTAGATTTAGTTAAATTATGTATTAAATCACAATTGTGTATTAGGTTGTTTCCACAAACCTTGTCATGTGAATTGTCGTTTTGGGTCCGTTTGGCATTGTTTTATGTTATAGTCGATTATGCGTTATTTCCACGAGTTTGGGTTGTTACATCTAAATCATTTTGTAAAAAGTTAACAAAAAAGAAAGAATAACAACAAACGTAACACAATATTTATATGTCTAATTTAGTAAATGTTCATATGATTTTAACATTAGTTTGAAAATGGAAAAAAAAAATGAAATCATAACCTACGCTAGAATTGAGGAGGCTTTATCTTGCAACCCCCAAATAAATAAATGAAATATTTGCTAATTAAGAATTGACCTTTCTACCCTTTAGAATTAAATATTAAAACAAAGAAAACAACAATCAATGATGGATTTCTATTGGTTGGAAATGGTTCATAAAGTTAACAACAAATTATTGGTTAACAAATGATCATTGCGCTCTCTCTCTCTATATATATATATTAAAGGAAAACCATAGAGTTATGATGTGGCCTCTTGAGAAGACTTAGATTCATAGTTTTCTATTTTTTCATGTTTTTGAATTATTTTTTGAATAAAAATTGTTATTAAATGAGCAGACCTTTCATTTTCTCTTTAGGTTTTGAACACTTTTAAATATTAAAAGATAACATTTTTATTCATTAACTATTAAATGATAACACTTTTATTCATTAATAAATTTTATTTATGAAAACTAAAGAGAAAATGAGGAAGCCTTTCATTTTTTTCTTATTTATATACATAAATATATAACTAAATAAAATTGGAAATCCGACTTCCCTAGAGCCTCCGGTAGCACAGGATCGATCATACCCCGATAGGTAAATGATCAACTTATCACCCTCCTTTTTGGGGAATTCAAAAATACTATGATGGCTCCGTTGCAAACCGAGCATGAAACTTTGGTTTCATTCAGCTCCTTTATAAACATTTAGAAAGTTTATTAATATCGATATATCGATATTCATTTATATCTATATTCTATATCTATATGTAAAAAGAGAAACATAGAGAGATGAGGTGATAAGTTGTTAGAGTAAGAGATATGTTTATAACAACCCACTCTAACTGAAACCAGCGACAGAACCAACTATAATAAATAATAATGCCAAACGGCCCAATACAATATCTAAAATACATGGTTTGCAGAAAGACAACCTAGTACACAACTGAGAATACGCTGACCAGAAATCTAAGATGGAGGTCCTCTAATTCAGCTCCAGCTCGAACCTCTCTTAAATACTTAAACGCTCCTCCTACTGTCACTCTTTACCTGAAAAGGGTTTTAGATTTGAAAAGAGCGAGGGTTAGACCGAATGGTCTAGTGAGTCCCCTCTTGAAACAATTTATAATTCAACAAAAAACATCTAAAGATTTATCATAAAATAACCACTTTCAACTTTAAGAAACAAACCATTAACTTTCAGCAAACTTCTCCGCTCACACTACCGCCACCCTAAGGTGACAGCGTGTCTGTGACTCACGCTGCCTTTGTTGGGACACACCCCCAACGGCATAAACGTAACACCCCCCCCGGTATGAGCACATGCAGGCCACCACCCCCCCCCCCCCCCCCCCCCCCCCCCCCGACTTTGAGCCTTCACACTTAGGACCATGTATGCATACATTTCCAGTTGGACAATAATAATAAAAATCATTTTTTAGCATTTAAATAAATCTCACAAGTACGTGCTAATAGGCATGGAAATGGACCCCGACCCGTCGGGGAACCCGGTCCACCCGCCCCGATCGGGGATGGGGATTCCCCGCTAAACCGGGGATGGGGATGGGGACGGGGATCCCCGTTTGTCTCAAACCGGGGATGGGGACGGGGACGGGTATCGCACTCCCCGCCCCGCCCCATCCCGTCCCCGTTATATATTTTAATTAATATTTAATATATATTATTTATTTAAACTAAATCGGTAATTCATAATTTCCTATTTCCTAACTAGGTTTATAATATAAAATTGTTATTTTTTGAATGTTAGTATGTATTTTGGATGTCAATCAAAATACAATTACTCGATATGGTTTTGAATATTACTCGATATCTTTTGGTACGTGTGAAGTTAAGTTTTTTTTTTTTCCGAATTCGGTTGAATTTCTTTTGGTTTTAAGTTATTAATTATTATATGATGTTGTGATTTTTTTTATACTAAATTAAATTTCTTTCGATTTTAAGTTTATTGGAAATATGTGATATTTAAACATGTGTGGTGTCTCATATATTTGATTTAAATAGCTTACATAAACGGAAAAGAAAATCCCCGTTTCCCCGTTGGGGATCCCCGTTCCCCGTTGGGGATGGGGATGTGATCATATTTCCCGGCGGGGACGGGGATGGGGACGGGGATGAAGATGAGGGATTGGGATGGGAATTCAGGTCCCCGCCCCATCCCCGCCCCATTTCCATGCCTACGTGCTAAAGCAACATCATATCAAAGCTTGCATATAATTTTCACAATACTCATGCCATCATATAAAATCAAAGTTTAAAACAAACTTTCACATGCTTTCGTTAACAGAAGAATTTAGTTCAGAAAACTCACCTGACGTCCGTTGCTAAAAGCTTTGCATCAAATCTTATAGAACCCGAACCAATACCTATAAAACCATACATTGCCCGGTAAACTCTCGATACATTCTGCTTTGACGAATCTGACTCTAACCTCAGGAACACAATGGTTTTCCTAATCTTAAAGAGAAACCTGAACCATTCAACTCAAGACAAGATATCTTGAATTAAATTGACAATGGCCTACCTTACAATAATTTAAAACCCAACTATAAGTTTTTAAACTTAGTCAAAGATTTCGGCCCACATGCAAAACTTAATTACCTAAATCTTCGGCCCACATGCAAAACTTAATTATATGAATTGGCGGCCCAAAATTCCAATCCGGGGACTAGGATGGCCGACCGGTGTGGCTTTTGCGACCGGCCCCCCCTTTTCTTGCCGACCGGAGTCATCCCCATTGCACCGACTGGTGCCACCTGCCCGCTTCTTCGACCGGTGTTCCATTTGCGACCGGTGTCAACTTCTTCGACCGGGGTCGACGAAATCCGTGACCGGAGTCACTCGAACAGATTTCGAACAAAACCCCAGAACCCAATCACAAATCGCAGGTAAACCCCAGCAAACAATAACAATCTAACCCAATAACTTAAAATCAATATAAAATTCGATTTCAACAAAAAATCCAATTCCACATATAAATTTCTATACTGACATCAAATTCTCAAACCCAGAAAACATCAACATCAGATTTCATACAAAATCCCCTCACAACCACGATGATTAAATCCTTAATAAATTGAAGAGTTTTTAAATCATAGAGAGATTTAACTTCAACGAAAATGATCCAATCTGGAGTTTCTTGCAACTTCCTTCTTCCTCGGCCTCTCTCCAAAATTGCAAGAACCCTTCTCTCTACCTTTAGCCGCCACCCCATACACACTAATATCCGTAGGGTTAAAACCCATTTCCCAACTTTTCACAATAGATCCCTCATTAAAACGACTTTTCTAATTCTTACCCACTTTTATAATGCTTGCTTTAATTCCGGTTATTACAATGTTTCTCAATTTTTTGATTTTTTAAATGTTTAATAGTTAAAGACTTTTATACCCCTATATGGAAAATGTGTAAATTCATTATTAACTTGTTTTTTTTTTAAATTTGCATGCATGAGTTTAACCTCCCCAACTCTTGATTTGCTTCTTCCTTTATTTTATTTTATTTCTCAATTGATTTGGCTTTTAAAGTTGCAATAATAAACAAAATGAAATTGTTCATTTGATGGATGATGAAGAGGATGAAAGTTGAAGACATGAAATTTTCTGTACATGTAGAATTATGTTATTAAAAAAATGTGGTTTGTTATTATATTATTCGTTTTTTCCCCATACTGTTAGATTTGTTGTTATCATAGTACATGATTGTCTTCATGATTGAATCATATATATTCAAGTTAAATTTTGATATTTTGTGATTACAAGATCTGACAAAAATTCATTAACAATAACCGTTGATACATGATTGATACATTACATCAAGTTTTAACTACTTCAAGTGGCATAGATTTTTTCTATTGACATTAACGTTGTCATTGCTATGATACTTTAAAGTGTCTATGAATTTATGCTCAAGAAATCATGCTCAAATCTTAGCAGAAAAGTTCAAATGATTCCAATGATTTGATGTTTTAGGGATCATTTCTTTGACTTTTGATGTCATACACTCGAAGTCTATGATATAGGTTTGTATATCCATCAAAGGTGGGTCTTCTGAGAAAGTACAATTTCTTTTAACTATCAAACGTCGAAATATTTTTTGTTGAAAATGTTTGTAGATTTGGTTTGTATGAGCTAAAAGTTTTTCTTATTTTTAGATTTTCATTTTAACTTGTATGTTGCTTATTTACAAGTTCTCTAAAATTTAGTTGTATATTTTATTTTTTCAAAAGATGGTAACATCTTAATGAAGTTTCAAATATTACTTCCTAGTTTCTCTAAATTTAAATTAATTTAAAATTAAAAAACATATCATTTAATATTAATGAGCCTTTATTTACTTTATTTTAAGTTAAATTAAGAAACATATCATTTAGTTAACGAACCTTTCATTTAGAGCATCTCCAACAGCTTCTCCAAAATGGAGATTTTGAGGTTTTTTTGTTCCAACAACTTCCCCAAAACCTTCTCCAAAATGGAGAAAACATGAGAGAGAAGATGAAAATCTCCAAATTTGGAGATATCTCAAAAAATGATTATACATGAGAGAGAAATTATTTTTTATTCATTCTACCAATGAGATTGGTTTAAAATAAATGTTTAGGAGAGAGAAATAATATTTTATGAGTTGTATTTAATATTATAATTAATTGTATAATCTCCAAAATGGAGAATCTGTTGGAGATGAAAGTGATTTTTTTTGGAGATTTTCACTTTTTACTTCTCCATTTTGGAGAAGCTGTTGGAGATGCTCTTACTTTATGTCAAGTTACATGTAAAACTCTTAGGGGGCGTTTGGTTTGCAGAATGATTTATGATGGAATGGAATCTGTCAATGGAATTGGAATCTGGAAGGAATTGGAATGGAATGTTTTCAAGTTTGACCAACTGTTTGGTTGGTAGGAATGGAATGTAATCAGTCAAATGAATTGAAATATGTCTGTTTGGTTTGCAAAGGAATTGGAATGAAATTCTGAAAAATGACAAAAATACCCTCTCTTTTATTTTTATTTATTTATTTATATTTTTTTAAATGTCGAGAGAGATAGAGGAGAGAGGAGAAAGAGGAGAAAGAGAAGAGAGAGAGGAGAGAGAGAGGGGAGAGAGAGGGTAGAGAGAGAGGAGAGAGAGTAGAGAGAGGGTAGAGAGAAGTTAGAGAGGAGAGAGAGGGTAGAGAGAGGGTAGAGAGAGAGGAGAGAGAGATGAGAGAGAGAGGAGAGAGAGGGTAGAGAGGAGAGAGAGAGAGGAGAGAGAGTAGAGAGAGGAGAGAGAGGGTCGAGAGAAGGTAGAGAGAGAGGAGAGAGAGTAGAGAGAGGAGAGAGAGAGGAGAGAGAGAGGAGAGAGACTAGAGAGAGGAGAGAGAGGGTAGAGAGAGGAGAGAGAGGAGACCAAATCCACATCTGATGGTTTTAATTTTGTTAAGAGGGTTTGGAGGGTATTTTTGTCATTTTGAGAAAACGCAATGGAATGGAATTCAATTCCATCCAAAATGAGAAGGAATGGCCAAATCCTTGATTGAAGGATTTCATGGAATTCAATTCCATTCCTTTGGAAACCAAACAACAGGATGGAATTTGGTCAATGAAATTGACCATTCCACTTCCATCAGATTCCGGCGAACCAAACGCCCCCTTATTATATATATATATATATACTAATTTTTCATGATTAGATTGCATTGATAATAAAAACGAGGAAAATTGATCATAATAAAAACAAATGTAAATGATAACAATAAGAATAAAGTTTTAAAAATCATTTATCAAGAATAAAGTTTTCTCTAATATTTTTTTTAACTTTTCATAATAATCAATTATTTAGTTTTATAGTATCTTTTATTTCGGTAAGAGATCTATTGTAAGGAGTACAAAAGTTGTTTCTAATCCTTTGACAAACAAATCAAATACAATGTCTCTACGAAATGTACACATTTCCAACATTTTTCATAATTATATTCATTAAATAAACTGAAAACCGATATTTAAAAGATAAATTGAAAATAATAATATTTTTATACACTCAATTTCCTTACCTGAAATATTCCATATGAAGCATAATTATGAAAAACAAAATTTGCATTTTTTTTTTGTAAAGTAAAATTTATATCTATACTATATTATAAAGCATGGATAAAAAACTCTTAAATACAAATTATTAGGCACAAGGTACCATCATTTTATACAAGATTTTAAAAATCTCTTAATTTACAAGTATCAAAGCACAAGATACATATTACTACTGCAGACTTCTAACATCCACCAATTTGGTATGTGCAGGACCTTCTTTTTATGCAAATATTTTCATGTATCACTATTAATTAATATATTATATTATTATAAATTTTTTTAATTATATTATTAAATATGTAACTGGTTATTTTTTCTAGATGTCATTAAAATATATAAGATAATCATTGAATTCTAACAAAATACTTAAATTTTTTTTATATAAAAAACGTTATATTATTAAGCCTAAATTAAACAAATTTATAAGAAAAACATTATCACTTTCTCAAAACCATCCAAAATCGTACTGTAAATTGACAAAAAAATAAAATGAAACATTAAAATCATGATATATTCGCTGTATTGCACGAGTACGCTTCTAGTTAAATAAAATAGACAAGTGGAACAATATGAATTAAATAAAAATTTATACTATTAAATAAAATATTGAGGTGCCTTTAAATAATTGGCGGGACAAATAAGAAGGTAAATTTAGAATAATAGATTTTTATTTGTTGGGAATATGCTACAAGAAAGCAACAACTACCATTGTGTTGGCTGCTAAAGTTGTTGATGGCCAATAGGGGTACACAAAAATCCGGACAATCTAATTAAAGTTAGTTCATATATATAAAGTTTAAATTGAAGGTATTGAGTTGGAATTGGGTTAAGGCTATTTGAACTTAACATAACCCGATGAATCCAATGTCTTTATATACCATAGATTTAATATTATTGTTAAGTTCTCAATTAATATATGTATATTAGGCATTAGACCAATCTGTAATTAGCTCTATTCATAGTTATATAATAATTTCAACCGTAATTTACTTTCTTGTTTGCATAAACCTTCAACTTTAGCTTTATTTGTTGTACGTCTTCATTTTGATTTTACTTTTGTTTAAACATAATCACTTAGCTAGATTATAAAATGATTGTACCGAAGTTTCAACCCAACCCCCACAGTTTGAGTTGGGTTAAATTGTACTTTTGTTTGGGTTGGTTGAAATTTTTTTCAGATCCTAAATATTGGGTTGAACTGTTTAAATGTCTTTGACCTGACCAACTCAATCCATTCGACCCTAGTTGCTGATACATCCGACATGTTCAAAGTTAGGGAAACAACGTTTTTGTATTTTAAAATAATAATTCAGTTTTTTTAAATTTACATTGAAATTAAGTACATTTTTAGATAACTTTTAACCTGGTTAATAAATTTTCTTTAAATTACTCATTTGAACCCAATATCAATTATAATAAAATATATAGTTCATTTGCACATTAATAAATTGAAACTGCACCCTCTAAATGCAACAATATAATGACCCAGATTTTATCAAATAATTTTAAATATAATTGTAGTTGGAGGCTTTGAAAATATTCCACGTGAATGACGTCAATGCTGGCGGCCCAAACGGTTTATATTATCAACTTGGTGGGGAAATTTTCATTAATAAATTTCTGGACCAAATTTATTTATTTATTTTATTTTATTATTATTTTTTGGTAACCGTGGGTTTTCGGGCCAGTTTACGTGCACCGACTAATTTCGGACGACCACGAATGGCCTGGAGTCATCGCATGTGAATCTCCATGGCCACAAGGGCTTTGGCAGCGCATGTATTTGAACCCTGGGTGGATGAGATCTTCCACTACATCCCCCAAAGGCTTTACCAGTGTGCCACAATACATACATAATAATTAATTATTTAAGAACTCTAATAAATTATTATTGTGAAGTATTGATTCATATGATTTTATCTATTTAATGTTAGAATTCAACATATTAATTAACATATATTGGTTTGACAATGTGTTTATTTCATATGTATATCCGGTTCACAAAATGGAAATTTTTTGTTATATTTTTGTTCCACAAATACATAAAAAAATGTTCAAGTTATGAAACAAATATATGTTAATCATAAATGATTTTTTTTATATATATGTAAAATAGCCTATAATATGTCGGTTCTTAAAGTTATCACAATTTTATGGATCAGTAAATAAAGGTCTCGAAAGGAAATTTTTATGTGTAGTATTTTTTTAGAGATCATGTATTATGTTTTTTTCAAAAAATTTGTCATTTAATTTAGCTGAATTTTAGTAATCTATACTATATTATAAAGATGACATAAAAACTTTTAAAAACAAGTTTTAAAGCTTAATGTACCGTTATTTAATGCTAATTACTTAAAAAACAACCATAAAAGTTGTATGTACTACATTTAATGCTATTTATTAATTTTCAATCATTATCTCTAACCATTTTAACTCCCCTAAAATCATTTCTCACTTTAACTCCCCTAAAATAACTCTCAGCATATTTTAGATATAAAAAATCTAAAATATAATTAAAAAATCTTACAAAATATTTTATAAAAAAAATATATTATTAAACCAAAATAAATTACATTATATTATTAAGTCTAAATTAAACAAATTTATATAAAATAATCATTATCACTCTCTCACAACCATCCAAAATCGTAATGTAAATCGATAAAAAATAGAAAATAAAATGAAACATTAAAATCGTGATGTATCTAGCTGCATTGCGTGAGTACAATTCTAGTTATATTATAAATTATAAATCACTTTCACCCTGCATTTTATAATGATTTTTATAGAAACTATTATTTTTAAAGGGGAAATGTTAAAGAAAAAGATACGAATTATTATATTTTGAGTGATTAAGTCCTTATTATTTTTTTCCCTAATAAATAGATCACTGAACTTTCTAAAATCAAACAAAATAAATTCTTAAGTTTATTGAAATCAAATAAATAAATCTTTGAACTTACTAAAACCGAAAATCCCCCAACAATCATATTTTGAGCTATTATGTGTGTAGACATTTTTTTAAAAGAAATCCTTATACATATACTTATAATACGAGGTAAAAATATCATTTATCTTTTCATGTATCAACAAATCAGTAACAAAGTACGATAAACCTATAAAACGAAAAAAAACACCTTTTTTTATTAACCATTATTTAATTTTGAGATTCAAATGAAAATTATAGGTGTTTATTATAATCCTGTGATTATCACTTTAATCTGTTTTATGATCCACATTTAAATCTGAAAAATAAATAATAAATCATGGAAATGATATATAGTTATTTTTTATTGGTTTGTTATACCTTTGTTACTGATCTATTTTATCAATAAAGAATAATATAATTCTTTTGGTCTATAAATGTAAGGACTTGGCACAAAAAATGTGTGGGGATTTAGGGGTCGTTTACCCAAATGCTTACTCGGTAAGTGTTTACCGGTAAAAATTAACACTATCACTTACCTTCTCGCTAAAGATTCTAGTTCATTTAAACGATATTGTATGTAACAAAATACTTGGTAAGTACTTACCGGGTAAGAATTGTCGTCCTCACTTACCGGGTAAGACTTTCGGCCTTTGTCATCGTTCTTACCGGATAAGATTCTCGGTACTTGTAATGTTCATCCGTTAAGGTAAGTGACTTGGTAAGAGCTTACCGGGTAAACGTTTGTTAAACGACCCCTTAGTCGTTCAATATCTTGAAGTACGTTGGGTTTATTCAATTTTAAGGTATTGTTTGGCAAAAATAAAGCTAACTTATTTTCTGGGTACATGTTTGGATGAATATAAGGTAGTTTATAAGCTACTTTTTGATAAGCTACTTGGAGTAGCTTATGAGGAGCTTTTTGTGATTATTTCAATTATGTCCTCATTATTATATATTAAATATTAATTATAAATAAATATTAATTATTAAATTTTATTGTTATTAACTAATAAATATTAATTAATATTATCTGAAAATTATAACATAAATTTTAATTATACATTGATATTAATTTTTAATTATTTAAAATTATTGATAATTATTTTAATATTGATCAATATATTTTAGTTATCAATTTTTATTATTTTTTGATTATTTTTTATATTATATATAACCGTTATTTAAAATCATAAGTTAATGTAATTTTTTTTAAATTTGGTTTTAAGTTCAAAATTTATAATATATATAATAATAAATTTCAAAATTTTGTAATTAACATATTATATTATTTACTATCTTATTTGTATTAAGAGTAAACTACGATTTTCGTCCCTGTGGTTTGATGTTTCTAACAATTTTCGTCCCTAGTATTTAAAAGTTGTTTTTTTCATCCCTGTGGTTTCCATTTTGCTTCTATTATCGTCGCTTCATCCAATTCCATTAAATATCAACGTTAACTCATCCAAAAAATTACATATTTGGTCCTTGTAGTATTCCAACTTTTACATTTGTATCCTTAAATTACATAGTTTACATTTTTTTACTTTTTACTTTTTCTTTCTTTGTTATATTTCATGAAAACATTTATTTTTCTTTCTTTGTTACATTTATTGTTATAACTTTAATTATAAAAATAATCAAATAATTTCATTAAAATTATTAACAAGTACATGACATTATTTTTTCAAAGGTTTAGGTTGAAATCTCGTAAATTTAATATTTTTTTATCTATTGGTTTATTAAAACTTTTTATTCATTTTAAATTACCATTATTGGAAGAAGTTTAATAAAATTCGAGAAATAAGTTAGTTTTATTTTATAATAACCTGGATGCTGTTTTATTAAATGCATTTTACTCCCATTATTCCATATTTTTATTTAAACTTTAGTTTTTATTAATTAATTAAATTTGTTTAATATTTAAATTAAACACACACGTATATATATATATATATATATACACACACA
This sequence comes from Arctium minus, assembly GCA_954870635.1. NCBI lineage: Eukaryota > Viridiplantae > Streptophyta > Magnoliopsida > Asterales > Asteraceae > Arctium > Arctium minus. Next base: position 124,066,734 of record OX941082.1, read on the forward strand.
CACGCACAAAGGTTCTAAATAGCATAAGACTTAAAATTGTGTCTGATGTCAAGTTAACTATGTGGCACGCCATGACTCAATAGTGCTTTTTGTAACACCATATTGAATTTGTTTTATCCTTTTATTGTTTTTTTTTGTTTTTAATATATAACCTAAACTGAAATATTTAGTATTATTAACTCATTGATTAATTATAGAAAACAAATGTTTATATGTATAACATTATAAACGATATATAAATTTGTCGCCACAAGTCATGTTTCACGCTATTTAGAACCTTATATATATATATATATATATATAGTCAGATTCAAACGAGAACAATACTTATTTAAAATAACACGAAAACTAACAAAATCATTAGTGATTTTACATTAACGCAAAAAAAGGACTTTGGTCGTAGATTCAGGTATGCGTGGCTTTTTTGCACGTTAATGTAAAGTCCCTAATGAATTTTTTAGTTTTCGTGTTCTTTTAAATAGTTACTGTTCTCATTTGATCTTCCACCCCCCCTCTCTCTCTATATATGTATATGTATATATATATATATATTTGTGTGTGTGAGTGTTTAATTTTGATTAATTAATAAAAAAAATAAAGTTTAAATGAAAATATGGAATAATGGGAGTAAAGTGCAATTAATAAAATCAGCAGACGGTTGTTATAACATAAAACTAATTTTTTTCTCGAATTTGATTAAACTTCTTCCAATAATGGTAATTTAAAATGAATTAAAAGTTTTAATAAACCAATAGATAAAAAATATTAATTTTACGAGATTTCAACCTAACCTTTGGAAAAAAAATGTCATGTACTTGACAATAATTTTAATAATTATTTGATTATTTTAATAATTAAAGTTATAATTATTTTGAAAATATATAATATAGTTAATAGAAAAATAAATGTATTCATGAAATATAATAAAGAAAGAAGAGTAAAAAGTAGAAAAGGTAAAAAGTAAAAAATGTAAACTATGTACTTTAAGGATTAAAATGTAAAAGTTGGAATACTATAAGGACCAAATATATAATTTTTTTGGATGAGTTAACGTTTATATTTAAAGGAATTGGATGGAGGGACGAAAATGGAAGCAAAATGTAAACCATAGGGATGAAAAAAACAGTTTTTAAAGACCAGGGACGAAAATCGTAAGAAACATCAAACCACAAGGACGAAAATCGTAGTTTACTCTTGTATTAATTAATATATTATATTACTATAAATTTGTTTTAACTATATTATTAAATATTGTAATTGATTTTTTTTATAGAAATCATTTTTGATAATTTTACATGCTTATAAGCTAGTTTTTGCTAAACGTGACTTTTTCATCAGTTAACTTATCATCTACCAGCTAGCTTATCAGTCATCAACTACCAGTTAATTTGCCAAACATAGCCTAAGAATCTATTTGTTAGATTTCAAAAAGTACAAGCATTTATTTGTTCAAAACAAGTTCAAACACTTATGTTGGAATTTTCCAAAAACAAAAAAAGAACATGTATTATGTTTTTTTTAGACCTGACAAACGTGTCGTGTCGGGTTCAAAGTTAAACGGGTTGAGAGTGTCTAACCCTAACCTGTCAGAAAATCTCAACCCTAACCCGACCCGCCTAACCCGTTTAACATTTATAAAACTAAAAATTAAAAATCGAAATTTCACAAAAAGGTACAAATCCAAAATTCAAATGAAAGCATTATAAATCCAAATTTTATAGTTCAAACTTAAAAGTTCTAATCAAATCTAAAACATTAAAAATCCAAATATTAAAAAGAAAACTTATAATATATATATATATATATATAAACGGGTTATTCAGGTTATTTTCGAGTTGAAATTTTTGACCCTGACCTTACCCGTTTATTTCGTGTCGAGTTCGTGTCGGATTAACGTGTCGTGTCATTTTTTGCTAGGTCTAGTTTTTTTCTTTAAAAAGATTTTGTCACGTTACATGGACTATATATGTTTCTTTGAATTCACAACTTATATTTCCCAAATGGAAGAGCACATTTTCAAAACGCATAGATCAAATTAACATGTCTTCAATTTATGACACATGGATATTCTAACATTTTCATCACCCACATAAAAAACCAAAAACATTATTTATTCTCAGCTGCTTTATTTATTGTTGCACCTCCCAACTTCTTCTTCTTCTTCTTCTGTTGCACTACACACCATAACTGCATAAATTAGGAAATCCATGATGCCAATTCCTTCACCTCTATGAATTACTGGGTTTTTTTTAGCCCTGGAAATTAAACACCAACAAAAGGTACTTTTGGGAATATTATGGTACAAGAAAGCAAAAACCACCATTGCTAACCCCAATTGCTGATACATACATTCACCATCTTCAAACTTAGGGGTCGTTTACCAAACGCTTATCCGGGTAAGTATTTACTAATAAAATTTAACACCATCACTTACTTAGCGTGTAAGATTTTAGTCCACCAAAACGGTATCATATGCAACAATTTTTCCGATAAGCGCTTACCGGTAAAATTTAACACTATCACTTACTTACCGGGTAAGATTTTAGTCCACCAAAACGGTATCGTATGCAACAATTTTCCCGGTAAGCACTAACCGTGGTAAGAGTCTTCGTCATCACTTACCATGGTAAGACTCTTGGTCCTGCCTTAGCTCTTACCGGGTAAGATTCTTGGTTCATTATCATCTTCATCCATAAGGTAACATGACTTAGTAAGCGCTTACCCGGGTAAGCGGTTGGTAAACGTCCTGTTAGGACACAGTCTCATTGGATTCAAGATCATCCAAAACGAAGATCGCAATCTGAAGTTAATGCTGAAAGTTACTCTCAACCATAGTCTAGGGTCTATTCTGTAATAAAGTCAAAGTTGTTTTAATATCTAGATATTATTAATTTAGATATTATGTTTTTATTAGTTTATTATTAGTTTGGATAATATCTTTTTTATAGATATTATCTCTCTCTCTCCTAATAGATCAGATCACAAGAAACACACATAACACATAATCAAGGTGAAAAGAGAGAAAACAAACAGAGAGCTTAACTCAAGAACTCAACCGTGTAATCCGCGTTTGTAATCCAAACAGGTTGGTTTATTATCTATTGTTTGTTGTTTTGATTATCTGGTAACGATCACGGACTCACAATTAAAGATTAAAGATCTGAATGAGATTAAAGAAGTGGATGAGATTCTAGAAGTGGATGAGATTAAAGATCACAAGCAGATTAAAGATCTGAATGAGATTCCACTTCATGAGGTGTATGAGACCCTCAAACAAAATGAAGAAGAAGTGGATGAAATTCTAGAAGAGAAAAGGCAGAGAGGAAAGAAGGTTGAAGACACAGTTGCTCTTGTTGTCAAGAAGAAGAAGAACAAAGCGACTGTGTATGAATCAGATGAAGATAACGCTGAAGCAAACTCTGACAAAGATGAATGTGAACAACTAAAGCAAGCATTGCTTTTGTTGACTAAGGCTTTCCAGAAGAAATTCTACACAAAGCCAAGCTCAAACAGTCAGAGGTATTCGTCTGGTCCAAACAACTACGCTCATAGAGAAAGGGTAGAAGGAAGTAGATTTGAAGGAAGAAGGTTTGAAGGAAGGAGAATGGAGGAGAGGAAACCAGAAGATAGAAGAGATCTTGCTGAAGGAAAGAGATCAGAGGAAAGGAAACCTGAAGAGAGAAGGTTTCAAGCAGAAGGATCAGGTCAGACAGAACCTATAACGTGCTACAATTGTGGCAAAACCGGTCATTATGCCAGAGATTGCCGAAAGCCAAAAGTCAAGAACTCGGACTACTACAAGAACAAGATGTTGCTTGCAAAGCAACAAGAGGCTGGGAAGGCATTGATGGCTGAAGACGTTTTCTGGCTCGATCATTCTGATGATGATGAAGAAGATGAAGAGAAAGATGAAGTTGTCAACCTGTGCTTGATGGGAAAGCATGAATCAGATGATGAAGCTGATTCAGAGAATGAAGAAGAGGTATGCAACTTATCGTATGCTGAATTCATAAATCAATTGCATGCCATGAATGATAAACTCAAAGAGTTAGAGTCAAACCTAAAGCGTGAAAAGGGTGTCATTACTGACAAAAACCAATCAATACAGAAACTTAGCAATGAAATTGCTGAGAAGAAAGTACTGGTTGAGGTTTTACATAAAAACAATGACACCAACGCAACGGAAAAGACAATAATTCTTAGTGAGAATTCTGAACTCAAGTCTAAACTGCTAAAACGTGAGATTGACTTATACGAGGTTACACAAATGCATTCTTCGTCTATCGAAGAAAACAAATCTTTAATTGCAAAAATGGATGCTTTGGAAAAGAAGTTGTACTCATTAGGCCAAACTGAGCAAACCATTCATCTTAACAAACCAATAGAGAACAAAGAAAGATGGGGAATCGGTTATAAGAATCCTCACTATCTTCAAAAGGGAATGTCTGAAGTGCCTGCACTTTATGATATTCTTTCTATGAAGTTAGCTAGAAGAATCCCTGAACTTAAAGTTTATTGGACTAAACTATCTGAAGAGGATGAAGCCAAAGAAACAGAAAAACATTTAATATCATCTAAAGTTCATCTTCCATTTTATTATGCGAAGCTGAATAATAGCTATGATAAGAAACCTGAAAAGAAGAAAACTCTTTCAGATGACTTCTTTCTAAGTTATTCTGAAAAGGAAATGGAGGCGAAACCTACTCAAGGTAAACTATATGTCCCTCCTCTCGTTTTAGAAAGTAAAATTTCTGAACTCGAGAATTCCTTGTCAGATGAAAGACTTTTGATAAACATTGAACATAATGTTTTTACAACTGTGTTTACAAATTCTGTTATTTCTAAGGCTTCAAACTCTGAGAATATGGTTAGTTCATCAAATCAAGGGTTTGATTTTCTGAACTCTAACGGTGGTTTAGATGATTGTCTTGAACAATTTGACTTTAATGCAAAACTTCCAAACCATTCATCCTTTCTTAAGAAATCTGTTGGATCAACCAGTAAGCCTGTTAACAGTGCAAAATCAACGCGAGTTGATAACTCAGTCTCTGTGAAAGCTAAAAATGATAAAGGCAAGAAGCATTCATAGAAGCCGATCAATACTGGTAACCCAAAGAAAATGCATTCAGTTGTTTCTCTAATGTGTAACTCAAAGGTTTCAACTGTTTCAGATATGACCAAGAAATGGCAACCCAAACGGAAGCTTGACAAGACTTTTAAATCTTTTGATTCTGTTTATTGTAATAAGAATATGTCTAGTTCAGATACTTTGAATATGAATGTTGCTCCTAAACTGAAATACTCTTTTAAGCAACTATTCCTGTTATCTAAAACTGCTAGACAGTCTTCCTTTTATGATAAACATGCTTCTAATTTCTGTCAAGATTCTGCTATGCGGTTTGAATCATCTCATGTGCATTCTTATCATTATCCTACTTCATATCTATTTCAAAAGAAAAAAGGACCCAATTTGCAATGGGTACCAAAATCAAAACCTTGTGCTAACACAGCATGACCCAAATTCAAGTGGGTACCAAAATCTAAATCTGTGTTGCAGGCACCCAATGTTTAGCAAAACACGTGGCTTCTGATTACAACAGATCAGAACCCGTACCTCAATAGAGAAAATGGTTCTTGAGTAAGACAGCTCAAGACTCGAACTTCAAAGACAAGACGATGGTTTCTGAACACGTCTGTTCAGAACCCGTGCTTAAGAAAAATAGGCTTTTGAATTCATCAGTTCAAAACCCGCACTTTAATATTAACGCTCCAACGTCTTACTCATTTATAATGCTTAAAATCTAAATCTGTATTTCGTTATTTCTCCTATGCAGATCCGTCATATGTGGTATTTGGACAGCGGTTGCTCCAAACACATGACAGGACAGAAAGATATGCTGACAAACTTTACAGAGAAATACCGCGGAACAGTCAGATACGGAAATGATCAGTTTTCACCAATATTAGGCTACGGTGATATACAACGGGAAAATATAACGATCAAGAAGGTGAGCTACGTAGAAGGATTAGGACACAACCTGTTCAACATAGGTCAGTTCTGTGACAAAGACCTAGAGGTCAACTTCAAAGCCAAGAGGTGTTCTGTTCGCACAGAAGAAGGCGAAGAACTCTTGGTCGGCACTCGAAAGTCAGACCTCTACACGATCAATTTATCAGACGTCCAGACTGACAAGCAGATTTTTCTACTATTTAAAGCATCGATGCAGCAAAGCTGGCTATGGCATCGACGGCTCTCTCATCTCAACTTTCGCTACATCAACAAACTGGTCAGTGGCAACTTAGTCAAAGGACTTCCAGAGCTCAAATATGACAAAGATCATCTGTGTGCAGCCTGTGAGAAGGGCAAGATGAAGAGGGCTCCGCATAAACCGAAGCCTGAACCAAGTACAAGCGCTCCGCTAGAGCTATTGCATATGGATCTCTGTGGTCCAATGCGAACTCAGAGTCTAGGAGGCAAGAAGTACATTCTAGTGATCGTGGACGACTACTCACGATACACTTGGGTCAAGTTCCTACGATCAAAGGATGAGACACCTGATGTGCTCATCACTTTCCTGAAGACGACCCAGGTGAATCTGCAGAAACCGATAAAGCTTCTAAGAACAGACAACGGCACAGAGTTCAAGAACAAAACTGTTCAAGAATATCTCGAATCTAAAGGGATAACTCATCAGTACTCTGCTGCACGTACGCCTCAACAAAATGGAGTGGTGGAAAGAAGGAATCGGACGCTAGTCGAGGCAGCTCGCACTATGCTAAGTCATTCCGACCTACCTCTATTCTTATGGGCAGAAGCTATATCTACCGCATGCTATACGCAGAACCGGTCCATGATTCACAGACGATTCAAGAAGACTCCTTATGCGTTGATCAACAACCGAACACCTACAATCAAATACTTCCATATCTTTGGATGTAAGTGTTTCGTTCTAAACGATAGGGAGAATCTCAACAAGTTCAGCGCCAAGGCAGATGAAGGAATCTTCATTGGATACTCCTCATCATCAACTGCATTCAGAATCTACTTCAAGAAGTCAAAGACGGTGATTGAAAGCGTCAACGTCACCTTTGATGAAGAGATGGCTTCCGAACAATACTGTTCAGAACCCGTTTTAACAGGAGTACTAGCTTCTGGGCAACTCAGTCCAGAACCTGCGTCTCAACATAACAAATCAGATGAAGCTTCAACATCAACTAACCATTTATCTGATTTAGATTTATTATTTGAATTGTTTTATGACGAATTTCTTGGAACTAACATAAAGAAATCTGTTTTGGTTGACAGGATAGAAGAGCCAACGCCTACTCATCCAACCAGTTCAGACATTCCAAATGAATCAAGTACCCCGATTCATCAAGACGTCACAATTCAAATACCAACTCCTACAGTTCAAGAAGTGCCAAGTCATGCAGAGTCAGAAGTAGCTGAACCAGTAGGATGTTCAATTCAGATCAATCTACAGCCGGAACAAGCTGTACCTACTGAGACTTCTACACCAATTACTTCAACTGAAATCATCATTCCTCCAGAACAAACTGAAGAAGGTGCAAATGGATTTATAGATGACACAACTGACATTCATTCCTATAATCCACTGCCTCATGAACGTAAATGGACCAAAGCGCACCCTGCAAGTCAGATCATAGGTGATCCATCCAAGTTGGTGCAAACTAGGTCAGCGTCAATCAACTGGTGCATGCACGACTCCTTTCTAAGCAAGATTGAGCCAACTCGAGTATCAGAGGCTCTTGCGGATCCAGATTGGGTAGTCTCTATGCAAGAAGAATTGAACCAGTTCGACGCACTGCAAGTCTGGAGACTCGTACCAAAGCCTAAAGGTAAAACAATCATCGGTACGAAGTGGATCTTCAAGATTAAAAAGGACGAAGCTGGTACCGTCATCAGAAACAAGGCGAGACTAGTAGCCAAATGATACAGACAAGAGGAAGGATTAGACTATGACGAGACATACGCTCCTGTGGCGCGTTTAGAGGCAATCAGAATATTCTTAGCCTACGCTGCCCACAAGAACTTCACGGTCTTTCAAATGGACGTGAAGACAGCATTCCTCAATGGAATTCTGAAGGAGGAAGTCTACGTCTCTCAGCCAGAAGGTTTTGTCAATCAAGAGAAACCGAATCACGTCTACATTCTCGACAAAGCTCTCTACGGTCTGAAACAAGCCCCTCGAGCCTGGTATGATGTCCTTTCCACTTTTCTAGTCAAGTCTGGGTTTTCAAAAGGTACGGTGGATACCACCTTGTTCATAAAGAAAGAAAAATCCGATATCGTTTTAATACAAATCTATGTCGACGATATTATTTTTGGTTCAACTAATACTAAGTACTGTAAGAATTTTGCAAACCTTATGGTGTCTAGATTTCAAATGAACTTGATGGGAGAGATGAACTTCTTTCTCGGGCTTCAAGTAAAACAATTTTCTACGGGTATCTTTATCAATCAATCTAAGTACATTATGGAAATTCTCCGGAAATTCCAAATGGAAAATACAAAACCGATTGGTACCCCAATGGCACCAGGAACTAAGATTGGCACCGATCCTTCGGGAAAGGCTGTTGATATTAGGACCTACAGAGGAATGATAGGTTCTTTAATGTATCTTACTAGTAGTAGACCAGACATAATGTTTTCAACATGTCTTTGTGCCCGATATCAGGCTAATCCAAAAGAAATCCATTTGACTGCCGTCAAGCGTATATTCAGGTATCTGAAGGGCACCGCAGATCTCGGTCTGTGGTATCCCAAAGATACTACTTTTGAACTAACAGCGTACACAGATGCAGATCATGCAGGTTGTATGTTAGACAGGAAGAGCACGTCAGGACACGTACAGTTCCTCGGTGACAAACTAGTAAGTTGGGGATCGAAGAAGCAACTTTGCGTTTCAACTTCCACGGCCGAAGCAGAATATGTAGCTGCTGCTAGCTGTTGTTCTCAGGTTTTGTGGATGCAAACACAACTTCGCGACTACGGTTTCCACTTCAACAAAATCCCGATCTACTGCGACTCCAAGAGCGCCATCGCAATAACAGCGAATCCTGTTCAACACACAAAAACCAAACATATCGACGTCAGGTATCACTTTATCAAAAATCATGTAGAAAAAGGAAACATAGAACTTTTCTTTGTAAAAACAGATTATCAACTTGCAGATTTGTTTACCAAGGCGTTAGATGAAAAGAGATTCAACTTTCTTATCTCTAAGCTTGGTATGCTAAATCTTAAGACATAATCAGTAGTTACCTATAAAAGTTCACTATTGTTTACTTTTTCCTCATATCTTTATGCTTAATTGTGAATGATATCTGTATTTCATATGTTAATGTTCATGATTCTAGGGGGAGTATGAGAAGAAACTCATACTTGGTCAATATTAATTTGAAGGGGAGCTCATAAGATTTCTGCACTTACGTTTTATGACAAATTTTTGTAATGCAAGATTTTAGGGGGAGCTCTTCACGTCAAAGGAGTTCGGATATGACTTCTGATCAATTCAGATCAGAACTCGTACTTTAAAAAGTTTTACTGCTTTTTGTCTTTTCAATTTAAGTGAATAAATTTGCTTTGAACTTGACCTAAGACTTTTGCAGAAGTTTGAGAGAAGCTTAGAAGTTCATATCTTTATGACTTACAGTAAAGCTTCATGAGATATAAGATCAAACTTTAAGGTATTACCTTTCATCTTAATCTCCAATATGGTTGAAAGAAGGACAACTTTCAATCATTGAAAACATCGTTCTTAAACGTTCAAACCACTTCCCGATTTTTCATTCGATTTTATATTTTGGGAGTGTACTTTAAATGTTTTACATAAGCTTAATCGACAAGCTAAACCTTTTTGAGCAACTTATTCTTTAAAAGTTATACGGAATCAGTGTGCAAGAACTAAAACGCCTCGTTTGATATTTGCATAAGTTCCTTTTGCTTCTGATCAAATGAAGGAAATTCTTTGAAATCACTTCAACTTCTATGAAATCATGTTAACCTATGATTTCTACCCATGAAGTTCATCCTTAGTGATTGAGTGAGTGTGTCAAAAGAAATGAGTGTAGATTGGATAATGAGTTTCAATGCCAAAAGAGTGAGCTTAATCTTTAAAAGAAAGAGCGTGTGAGATCAGAGTTAAAAGAATATCAGAACTCTGCACCAACTACTTTCTAGACGGGCAGCCACATTTCTAGTGTTTCACAAATCTTTGGTGAACATTATTGAAACAGGCAACTAGCCCATGCCAACTCTTGAATTACCCCACCAACTACTCATTTTCTACTTAATTAGAAAGTGTTTCACTTTCTAAAGGGGACGCAGCACATATGCTATCTGATTTTCACTTGGAAAATCTGGATATTGAAAAGAAGGAAGTCTGCCCCACCTTCGCACTTCACTCATGCACATTGAGTCTGTGTTTAACTTACTGTTGTCTCAGTGGTTTACACATTTCGAGCCTTAAAAGCAATCATCAGTGCTTAATTCTTTCTATCACAAGCACGAACACACAAGGAATTAGTTTCTTTGTCATATCGTTTATAGAAATTACCTTTGTGGTGTTTCGATGATTAAATGGAAGCCCTGGGGGAGTCAACATCAAACAACTCCTTTCCAATGTGTATTCGTTACACACAGTGACTTAGTGTTACTGACAGACATTCTAACTGATTCATTAGTTGATTCAGGTGTTACATGATTATTTTGTCTAGATTTGCAAAGATCAGGATGAATAACTATTGAATTGACGGATCAGAGACTACAAGTGGTTGACATTTCTTACTCAAAGTTTTGATGAAGTCGTTGCACTTTCCATCAAAAAGGGGGAGAATCTAAAGCTTGAAGAAATGTTCAGTCCATTACATTACAGGACCAAGAACTGCGAGATCAAAGTATTCTGAAGACATGCTGATTTCAGATAAATTTTCTTTGAAGATACTTTGCTAAAGCATTCTGAGCTAGAGAAAGAGATTGCATCTTCTGTGCTGAAAGAGAAGATCGAATTAGATAAATCCTTTTATTTAAATGATCTTGTTCCAAAGGGGGAGATTGTTAGGACACAGTCTCATTGGATTCAAGATCATCCAAAACGAAGATCGCAATCTGAAGTTAATGCTGAAAGTTACTCTCAACCATAGTCTAGGGTCTATTCTGTAATAAAGTCAAAGTTGTTTTAATATCTAGATATTATTAATTTAGATATTATGTTTTTATTAGTTTATTATTAGTTTGGATAATATCTTTTTTATAGATATTATCTCTCTCTCTCCTAATAGATCAGATCACAAGAAACACACATAACACATAATCAAGGTGAAAAGAGAGAAAACAAACAGAGAGCTTAACTCAAGAACTCAACCGTGTAATCCGCGTTTGTAATCCAAACAGGTTGGTTTATTATCTATTGTTTGTTGTTTTGATTATCTGGTAACGATCACGGACTCACACGTCCCCTTACTAAAGATGAAAATCTGCTGATTCTTGATGACAGGATCTGTCGGGAATCTTGATCTCGCAAAGTTTTGATTACACATTGCTACGTACCTGGAATGAATTTTGTGACATGGTACCTGATATCTTGGAAGATCCATGATGATATCATTACTAGAAAAACCCTTAATACCGACCAACAATTACCGACGGCAAAAATCCGTCGGTAATTACCGACGGATCATCGACCAATTTCCGACGGAATGGAGCTATTTGCGACGTAACATATCCGTCAGTAAATATAAACATTTCCGACGGATCACCGACGGACCGAAAATTATTTTATTTTTGATTTTTTTTAAATATTGAATTCCGTCGGAAATATTATTAATTTAATTATTATTTTTATTTTTCAACAATCCGTCGGTAATCCGTCGTAAATTATCGACGGATTTCCGGCGGTCATTAGAAGATCCGTCGGTAAATTATTTATTTTTTTTCCCAAGAATTTCATCGGTGATCCGTTGATGTATGATGTGTGTCGTATGCATATAAGTGTGTGTGTATCATGTACATATCTATATGTGTATGTACGCATGTATATGTCTATATAGCATATATGTGTACATATGTCACTACTAGAAAAAGGCCTATCACCGACGGCCGTTTTTGACGGATTTTCCGTCGGAAAATTTTCTGACGGATTTACGACGGATTACACAAAAGTCAACAAAAGTCAACCTTACCTTAAAACCGTCGGAACTCCGCCACAAATTCGTCACTGAATTTTTAAGAAAAAAAATACTTATATTCACTTTAACTTTTGTGACGGATATTTTATCCGCCACAAATCCGTCACAAATATTTGTTTAATTGAAATTAAAGTACTTAATTAAATAAATTAGTAACCAAACAAGTAAATTAGAAAATAATTAAATTAAATCGAATTAATTTCCGACGGAAAATAATTTAATTTAATTTAAAATTAAATTATTTTCCATCGAAAATCTGTAGTAACTAAACAAGCAAATTTTAATTAAGATGAATTAATTTCCGACGGAAAATAATTTAATTTAAAATTAAATTATTTTCCGTCGGAAATCCGTCGGAAATTAATTTGAATTTTTCAAAAAAAAATTCATTTTAAAACTTTTTCTATAAATAATAGTTATTTTTAAAATTTTGAAAAGATGAATTAATTTATGACGGATTTTCGACGGAAAATAATTTAATTTAAAATTAAATTATTTTCTGTCGGAAATCCGTCAGAAATTAATTTGAATTTTTCAAAAAAATTTCTTATTTTAAAACCTTTTCTATAAACTAGAATCGTACTCGCGCAATGCAGCGATATACATCACGATTTTAATACTTCATTTAATTATTTGTTTTTTGTCGATTTACAGTACGATTTTGGATGGTTTTGAGAGAGTGATAATGATTTTTTATTTTATTTTATTTTTTTATAAATTTGTTTAATTTAGGCTTAATAATATAATATTTTTTATTAAAAAAATTAAGTATTTTGTTAGAATTCAATGATTATCTTATATATTTTAATTTTTTATATTTAAATTGAGTATTTAATTATGTGGGAAGTGATTTTAGGAGAGTTGAAGTAGGGAGTGATTTTAGGGAGTTAAAGTGGTTAGAGATAAATATTAAAAGTTAATAAATAACATTAAATATAATACATAAAGTTTTAATGGTTGTTTTTAAGAGATTTTAAGTAGTTAACATTAAATAATGATACATTAAGTTTTAACAATTGTTTTTAAGAGTTTTTATAGATGCTTTATAATATACTAGTTATGTACCCGCACAATGCGACGGGTGTAAATTTGGTATAAATGTAAGCAAGAATACCAATTTACAACAAATAAACATATGTGTTCAAAATTGTCTATCTCTAAGCTTTAATAATTGTCATAACAAAACCAATCTAGTGAGATTACTTGACTTCAAATCCATATGTTCCTTAACGTGTCATCCTTTACATTGTTTGAAAGAAAAATATAATGGGAAAATTGCATCAAATTGAACCAACTTTCATCTTATTCCTATTTTGGAGAACAAACTTTTAAAATCGTCATTTAGGGGTCTGGATCAATTTTTTATTTATTTAAGGGTTTGGTTAACCGGTAATTTAATATGACTTGACAAATAAAAATATTAAAAAATATTAGGTGAATATTATTTTGCCAAATGTGTATTAAAAAATATTAGGTGGATATTATTTTACCATCAAAATCATTAATAAGAAAATATATTAAAAATTAAATTCTAAAACACAAATATCATCAAGAATATATATCAAGAACGTTCAAATCAAAAACCATCAACAATGAAAACAATAAACTTGTATTAATCATTCAAGAAATTGTCATACAAAAATATCAAACCTGTAAAAGAAAATCTATATAAAAAACCTAAATCTAAACTAAACCAACAAAAACCCCAAACCTAAATTTAAACCAAACCAACATTAATTCCAGAATCATGGATAGGGAGATTGAGAAGAAAATGGTTTGACTTCGCTTTCGATTTGTCATTCGATTTTGCTTAGGAAATATGAACCCAACAGAAAACGATTTTTCGATTTGTCCTCCGTTTTTGCTTCATATTTACAGAAGCCAGAAAAAAGTTAGGGTTCTTCTCTTTGAACAAAACAGATCTGGAATGTATCTGTGTCGAGATCTGAAGTTGAGATATATGCGAGATCAAATTTGAAACCAGAGACGGATCCAGAATTTTTTTCATACGGTGACACCATATAATATAGACAAACCTGTAAAACTGTGTCATTTTTATGAGTATATTAAAGAAACATGAGGATAATAATACTTTGGAGTAAACTACATTTTTGGTCCAAATATGTATTACACAATAATCACACCCATCGTATAAATCAATAATTTTGCAGTTCTGTTTTTTATGCACAAACCAATAGGTTTCAAATACATATATGCTAAAGAATCTGTACAAACAAAGATGGGCCACACTTGAATGTATGCACTACCTCCCTTCAACTTTCATGTACAATTTTGAGAGTGCATCATAAAGAATAGCAGCAGCAGGAGGTCGACGCAATAAACCAAGAAGAATATCCGATGTTTTTATCGACGAATTACCGTAAAACCTGCAATTTTCTTGCATTCGTGTCGTCACCATGCTTCCTTCAAGAGAACAACCAACAAACACACCTGCAAATAACCAACCAACCAAGTCCATAACACACATTTCCATTGTTTATATCACGACGATTGGAGGGGTTATCATCGTAAATAACCACATCAGAAAAAAGATATTTACTTATATAGCCACCTGACTAAATTTTCCCACAAAATTGCTAAGTAACTGCAAGTCAACGCTGCAAGACACTTTTTCTTGCGGTTTCGTCAGCCTGTGACTTTGGCTTGTTTTTTGTGCGTAGACTCGACGGACTACAATACCACAACTTGCGGTTTTTTAATGGTTTTTGTGTTGGGCCCACTTTTTCACTGGATGCATATGCTTTTGTCAGAAACCGCAAGAAAAAATGTCTTGCAGCGTTGACTTACGGTTTCTTGGCTACTTTATGAGGAAAAATTGTGAGGTGGCTATGAAGGCTTTTTTTTCTTCATGAGGTGGTCGTGTGAGATGATAACCCTAATTGTAGAGTATGTTTAAAGCTACCTTTACTACAACTATATGTATAGCAAGCAGCATATCCACCATCACCAGCCCGGAAATCAGCTTCAGTGGTCCTTCCAATGATGCCAGCAGCGGTGCTTGCCCCTGCACCGACCGATAAATGTGCATTTCCACCGAATGTCCTCACGGCATCGCTATTTCTCAGCACGATTATGAAATTCGTAACCTCCCCTCCAACCTACCATTAGTCGAATTTGGCCGAAGAAAAGGCTAAAGTTGTTATAGTTATAAATAGGATATGATGGTGGTCTAAAGGACTTGGAAATTACTATAAGACAATGATAAGATTGAGAAATGGTGGTTCACCTGAGCACCCCAAGCCCATACCAAATGAAGAAATGGCAGATGGTGGAGACCAAGATCCGTCTTCTCTACGAGCAACAACCAGACCAGACCCGACCCAGACCCACATTGTAGGTCACCATCATCCCGACCTTCGCAACAGTAAGAATTGCAAGTCCTTTTGCTTTTTTCAAAATAGAATTTGGTATCGCCTTTTCGGGACTCAAAGAACCAACTTGACAAAATCATACATGTCAACCAACATTCTTCGTTTTCATTTTCACCTTGTTCTCGAATTTGGGAAAGAAAAGAAAAAAAATGGAGGGAAAAAATGGAAATTAATTGTGTTCTTGAACTGGAAAGATTTCATTTTTACAAATATACTTTATATACATGGTATATTTGATTTCTCGGAAAATTGTTCAATATAGTCGATCAGTCCTCCCCTCTTCACTTAATAGCCACCTTTCCAACTTTGTGACCCAAATAACAGAAGATTAGGCAGGTAGCACTTACACAACTTGCATAACTCATGTTTTCCAATAAAATAATCAGAAAAATTAGACATTACACAAGTTACGTAAGTGCTACTTGCGTAAAGTCTAGGTGGCATGTCTATGTGGAATACACTCAGACGTAATGTCTAATTTCCTCAATATAATATTGGAAAAAGTGGATTACGCAAGTTGCATAAGTGCTACTTGCGTAATCTCCGGCTATTTAAGTCAATTTGTTGAAAAGGTGGCTATAAAGTGAAGAGGAGGGAAGGCCAGTCGGCTATTATGGACAATTTCCCAATTTTCTCACTTTTCCTTGGGAAAGTATTTTTGTCATAAAAGATCAGACTCCTTTAAGATTTTCTCACTTGCTCCATTAGGTACGGTTGAATGGACTCAAGCCGAACACAACATACATCACACACTCTTTGCGGGTTTTCATGACGGAATTTTACGGGAAGTAAACTCCTTCCTTTAGAACACTCGTTGCAAAAGATCCCCCCACAAAACCGGCAGTGATGTCTAGAGCACATTATAGGATGAAACCGCACATTACACAGCATACAATAACCCGCAGCACTATCAGCCAACCATTTTGGTGGATCGGCATCTAGGAGTTCCTTTATGCCGCCAGCGTTAACCTCCGTGATCTAATGGTTCAATATTAAGTCCCAAAATAACCCATGAATTAGCTTAGAAGGGAATTTTCAGTCGATCTTCGATTAGGATTGATACAAGGGTGGATATCCCTTCTTACTCTTCTCACGATTACTATTATTCTTACCGGAAACCAAATAATAGATAAATAGTGACCGAAGTTCAGTTATAGTCGTCTTAATGCAAATTTTAAATAGTTTGCAGTTTTTAGTCTAAACAGCATCTGGTTTCAATAAATCTAATGTTGTGACTGGTCTATTTGGAATCAATATAAAATAGACAAACATTTACATAACCCAGGTTTACCAAAAAAAAAAATCCTACAATTATTGGATTTTGAAACATGCCAAACTTGAAATTCAAAGGACGGTCAACTTATACTCAGATAACATCAAGTTGCGGAGAGTTGGAGACCATTAATCAATCAGTCACCACCTAGCAAGACCAATGACTTAAAGAAAGATCTTTGCTTATGCTAAAATCTATCAACTTCGCAAAATCACAGACCAATCCAGGTATGGAGGTCACAACCTGATGCTATCGCAGCCAAAACATTAACTTACCATGTTCCTAAGGATCAATTATCTGAAACTTCGGTTAAAGCAAATCATCATTTTACAAGAATCATTATAATGTTTCCTCTTGCCATATACATCCAAATGTAGCTAAAGCTCCATCAAAAGTCAAAGAAAAACACCTGAGGCATAGTCCAACATTTTTTTCAAAGCTGGCCTTTTTGCCAACTTATTCTTATCTTTGTTCAAACATAAGGTGCAGGTGAAGCACAACTTAAACAACATTTCCTTTGTTAAAATATTCTCAATTAATTATCAAAGAGAAACCTTCTTAATGACTTCTTTAATATATTCAGTTAGTTCTTTAATCATGCATTCCCGCCTACAAACATGAAGTTGCATACAGTTTATTAAAACTTGGAAAAAAGCAAGAGACTTACAGTTGAAAAACTGAAGGATGTATGTGCATACATCTGAAGAATATATCGTTTTATTACCGATATTTGATACCATCTCATCTGCCCTTGAAATCCAAACTTCCATTAAAGATTTTTCCAACACAGTCAAGCTCTTTCATCAATGTCTCCAAACTCCATTCTTCTACACAAGACTGAAAAACATAATGAATACACCATGTTTCACATACCCAATTGCAAAAGCCAACAGGGGTAGAGATATTATCATGATTCAAAAAGATCATATTATTATAAAAAAACAGAAATTATATGGTTTGAGATCTTGCATGCCTAACTGGGCCATGGGAGTTTTTAACCAAACCAAATAATTTAATATGCAATTAAGAACCCAAACCTAATCTAATTCAATTTTTATATTTATTATGTAATTTTTTTTCAAGGTTTTGGGAATGCTTATCTTCTTTCCAACCCACTTTTTAAGAACTCTGTTTTGACTAAAGTAAATCAACCATGCTTTCTACTTAAGCTCATATTATGTTTGGAAATTTGGAGGACATAAATAGAATGGGTATGTGAGAAATGCTTGACGCATGAGATCCTAAAGAAGCCAAAAAAAAGGGATCAAATAGTTCGAAACCCATAACCAAAACAGGGAATAACCAATAAACGAATATACTGGAAGCAGCTAAATAAACTGATAATGACAATGGTAAACAGATAAGAATATGATAAACAGGAAATATAAATTGGAAAAAAATCAAACATAAAGGTACCTTGCTGTGTTTTGATCACAAAAGAAGAAAATCAACCTTATGTGTGCGTTTTGAATTTCCTCTCTGACGATGCTACAGAAGAAGTCCAGACGAATTCAAGAGAAAGCTATTGACATAAACCCATTGAAATTAAAAAAAAAAACTAATTACAAAAGAACATAACTTGTTTCATCATAAAGTGCAACAAAATGAAGCTTGAAAAACCAACTTACAAAATCTTGAATTTCATCCTTCACTGTTCACAATATAAAATGGATATTGAGCTGAAAAACCAACTTACAGAATCTTGAATTTCAACTCAAAAACCTGTTTGTTTGTGGACTTCGAATTGCTAGTAAACTACCATTATCATGCCCCATCATTGCATTCTAACCAGAAAATAGAGACAATGCTAAATTAAACAAAAAATACAAAATGAAAAAAGAGACAAAAGACAAAGGAAAGGAGAACGGTTCTACACACGAGTGAGATGTGTTCCCATTGGTGATAAGTAGCCTGCAAAGAATCGATCTGAAAAAACAGAAAATGCACATCAATTTTTCCGCACGGATGAGTATATAATGGATGTATAACTAAGAGCTGCAACAAAAGAACGAAAACAAACAAAAAGAACATAACTAGTTTCATCATAAAGTGCAACAAAATGAAGCTTATGCTCTGAATGGTATGGACACGTTTCCTGGTTGATATGTCGTCTAATCTGCAAACTGGAAGGTTCAATTTTGGAATGTGGAGTATGGGAAGGGGATTCTGGATAATCTATAAATTGTTGGGTATGTGCGTGTGATTTTGGATGATCTGTGAATCATTGGGTGGGTGTGTGCAGGTGATTTTGGATGCCACTGGGTTACTATGTGACAGTGGAATCTCACGGCGCCTGACTTTTTCTTTTGTTAGAGGCCATTCATTATTGCATCTAACATGTTAGTAAGGTTGCATATGCTAGATATTATTCCATCATTGCAACTTAAAAGTTTTTTTTTCCTTTTTTTCCAAGGTTTAGTATGGCCATATGTGTTGCCTAGTCCATCCTTTTTTCATTTCGGATGGTTTTGATTTTAACAAATAAAGGGTATGGTTTGAAATTCAATTTTTTGCAAAAAAAGAAAGGGTGTAGTAGTTGTTTTTGGTTTGACCATGCAGTGAAACAATAATTTGATTCCTCATACATATGCATATTAACCTAACCCATGGTTGATTTGCTAGGTATTATTTTGAGGAACAAGAAAAGGGAAAATATTTCTTGGTTGTGTGTATGGTTTTGGAAAGTAAATTACGTGCTCCTGATTAGGTAAAAGTTGTTAAGGTGGGTGAGAAATAGGAGGAGCATATGATGTAGAAATGAATGAATGATTGATTGGCAAATGGTAATTTAGTTTGTAACTTTATATTAGTAATTAATTAATGTGGTTCATTCTAATAATATTGTTGTTCATGGTGTATTAGAAGGAAGGAATAGGAGAGGGGGGAAGACTCATCATCGAAGAAAGATTTAGTTACTGGATGGTAGATAAAATGCTTGTTTATTTATTTATTTTAGTAGTAGAAAGTAGTTAGTTAGTTTAAGGGGAGGAATTATATTAATCCACACAAATCATTGGTGGTTTGTTTGTATGCTATACAATTACACAAAATAGTCAAAATCATATTAATCATATAAATAATGGTTCAAGATTTACAAATAATGGTTCAAGATTTACAAATAAAAAAACCAAGCAGTAGAAGAAGGGGGAACTTACAATATTGGGGTTTTTAGATATTGGAGCACCAACCATCGCAGTTGTATGAACTAAATGGTAAAGATATGTTGTGTTCCAAACCTGTCTTTTTTACAATTACACAAAATAGTCAAAATAAAGTTAGATTTTTCCTTTTGCATCAAACAAAGAGATACAATTAATCAAATAGAACCAAAAAGTCAAGTCTCCTTTGCAGAATAGAATCAATGCCGCAAGCCAGCCCCACCAAAATCATATTTAATTCCCAGATGGGCACTTGCAAAATCTTCGCTATTTTGGTCAAATTGAAAAAAAAAAGCTAAAAAGCAAAGATGTTAGTCCAAAATGGCTAGCTTGATCAATTTCCCCATAGCTTAAGTCTAACCATTTCATTAGCAATGGCACACTGAAAAGTCAGTCCAAGAACAAACTTTCAGTGTAAAACTTCCTTTCTTACACTACTATTCATAAGTTATCACATTCACTTCACATATGATTATGAATTGATCCAATTTCCACTCAACTGTTACTGATAGAAAAAATTGAAGTAATCTGCATACAATTAAGAAACATAAAAAAGGGGAAGTATGGGATGCCAGAGCATCATAAAGCTCTTCCGGCAAAATGCAACCATTATGTTCAACATCAATCGCTTGAAAAATCCGATAAAGTTCAAGCTCCTTATCATCCATATACCTCCTAAAACTCCTGATAATCAACTCTCCCATCCCAATTTGCATCACAAACCCTAAGCAAATCCTTCGCATACTTGTAATCCGCCGGAATCTGCAACGCCGATAACCCTACCTCGATCTGAACAGAATCCAAATACCCCGCGTCTGCTTTATAATATAGTATAGATTATAGATAAGAGTTATTTTTAAAAAATTAATTAAAATGAATTAATTTCAGACGGGGAAATCCGTCGGAAATTAATTTGAATTTTTCAAAAAAAAAATCTTATTTTAAAACCTTTTCTATAAATAAGAGTTATTTTTAAAAAATTAATTAAAATGAATTAATTTCCGATGGAATTTAATTTAATTTAAAATTAAATTAATTTTCGTCGGAAATCCGTTGGAAACTAATTTGAATTTTTAAAAATCATTTTTTTAAGAATAATGGTTATTTTAAAATTTAAATAAAATTCCAATTTATTTCCAACGGATTTCCAACGGAAATTAATTTAATTTAAAATTAAATTACTTTCCGTCATAAATATTTTTAAATAAATTTTTTTATTTTTAATTTTTTTTAATGTACTTTGTGACAGATTCGTAAAAAAGTTACATTTTTGTGTATTTTTTTTTTCAAAACTCATCCCCGTCTATTCTTATTTATTTCTAATTGAGTTTTACTGGGTTTTATTGTGTCTTAGTGATTCGTATTGGACTATAATGGTTTAGTTTTCTTATCGAACCGACTGCACACCACACACATATATGTGGTACATATCTGTACACAAACAGGTAATAAGTCACATATGGTGTTAAGTCGAGCCTTAATAAGTTATAATAGGTCATATTGGGATATAATGGTGATTTAGTGGTTTGTATTGTGATATAATGGTTCTTAGTTGTCTTTTCGATCCTAATGGACAACACATACATATATGAGTGGATACGTGCACACAAGCACATAATGAGTCCCCATTGGTGTTATTGGGCCTTAATAAGTCATAAAATGTCATATTGGGCAGTAATGGTGGTTGAGTGACTTATATAAGGGTATAATGGTTCTTAGTGTCTAATTGACACTAATACACGACACATGCATCTATGAAGTCGATACGTGTAAAGAAGCACATGATAAGTCATTACTTGTGTGTTTGGGCATTAATAAGTCAACAACAATCATAACAGGCTTTGATGGGTTCAATTGAGTTTTGATAGGTTATATTGATCTTATATCGGTTCTGTTGGGCTTAAATCGGTTAAATTAGGCTTAAATCGGTTCAGTTGGGTTTTAATAGGTTGTATTGGGCCTTAATAAGTAAACAATGCTCATAATGGGCTTTATTGAGATTTGATGGTTCCATTGGGTTTTACTAGGTTATAATAAGTCCCTTAAAGAACCACTAAAGCACATGAAAGGCCCAATAAAACCAAACCAAGTTCAACAAAATATCAAATACATATTACACACATGCATTTATGAGTAGATAGGTGCACACAAACATATAATAAGTCACTACTCGTGTTATTAGGCCTTAATAAGTCATAAAATGTCATATCGGGGTATAATGGTTCTTAGTTGTCTAATTGACCCTAATACACAACACATGCATCTATGCAGTCGATACCTGCACACAAGCACGTAATAAGTCACCACTGGTGTTATTGGCATTAATAAGTCATAAAAGGTTATATTGGGCTATAATGGTGGTTGAGTGGTTCATATCAGAGTATAATGGTGCTTAGTTGTCTAATTGACCTGCATATACAACATATGGATCTATGCAATCGATACGTGTACACAAGCACATAATAAGTCACCACTAGTGTTATTGGGCATTAATAAATCACCAACGATCATAATGGGCTTTGATGGGTTCTATTGGGATTGATGGGTTCTATTGGGTTTAAATCGGTTCAATTGGGCTTAAATCGCTTATGTTGGGCTTAAATTGGTTCAATTGGGTTTTAATAGGTTATATTGGGATTATTAATTTCTAATTGATCTTTACTAGGTTTTATTGTGGCTTACTGGTTCGTATTGTGGTATAATGGTTATTGGTTGTTTTATCGACCGTAATAGACAACACATGCATCTATGAGTCGATACCTGCACACAATGGTTATTAGTTGTGTTGGGAACTGAAGATTTGTTTAAGTATGATTAATGCTGCCAGTACAACATGGTTACTACTGCTGAGATAAGTTACTACTGTTGAGCCAAATTACTACTGCTTGTAGAAATTAATACTGCTAAGCATAGTTACTACTGCTGGTGAAGATTAATACTGCTCAGAGTGTTAATGCTGCTATGACTTAATACTGCTTATGTGATAATCTTGGTAAGACGCGTAGATCAAGGTTTGAAGATAATCATGGAAGGTTGAAGATAATCATGGAAGAATATACTGAAGATCTTTTATGTTTTGTAATTATCTTTTATTTTCAGTATATGTATAGAACTTTTCAGAATAGTTTGATAGACGAGTATTCTGAGTTTTTGTTTTGAGAGAGAATTGACCTCAAGGTTTACAACCCTAGTTCTAGAGAAGTAGAATTCGTCTTGGTGAGCCTGTTCATCAAGATTGAGGTTTTGTGCGAAAGCTTGTAACTTTAATCATTCAATAAAGTTTACAAGTTGTGATTTTTACTTTACTGTTACATCGATATTTGAATATTAAAGTGTTTTTCCGCAACTTCTTTAATATTGTTTCTTAGTTTCATTATTCTTGTTAAGAATCAGATCCTGACAAGTGGTATCAGAGCATAGTATTCTCAGAAACCTTCATTCATCATGGACAACACAGTTGAATCAAACAGTACTCTTGTTTCAAAGGTTCCCATGCTCAAACCTAATGAGTTTGACATGTGGAAAATTAGGATCAAGCAGTACATCCTCCTTACAGACTTTTCTATGTGGGACATTGTTGAGAATGGTCCCTCTGCTGAAGGTAAAATTGGACAAGATGGAAGAAGACCACCTCCAAAAACTGATGCTGAGAAGAAAGTGAGACAATTAGAGATGAAAGCCTTAAGCACCCTGCTTTTGGCCATTCCTAATGAGTATCAACATCAATTTCACCACTGCACTGATGCTCAGATTCTATGGAATGCTTTAGAGAAGATATTTGCTGGCACCAAGAGCACTAAGAGGAATCAAAGGGATATTCTCAAGCAGCAATATGAGAATTTTACATCTTCAAAGAATGAGTCTATGACTCAAACTTTTGATAGATTCAATAAGTTAATTGGTGAGTTAGCTACTGTTGGAGTCCAGATGGAACAAGATGATGTCAACCGAAAGTTCCTCAGATCTCTTGGAGATGAATGAACCATGTACACTGTGTCATTCAGACAGAATGACAAATTGGAAGAAAATGAACTGGATGATCTGTACAATGATCTGAGAGTGTTTGAATCTGAGGTGGAAGCAAAGAAGAAGCCTACTGGATATGTTCATAATGCTGCACTCCTTTCAGCATCAACTGATTCTACTGCTAACCCTGAATCAGTTAATGCTGCTAATAGAGTAAATCAAGAAAAAGGCAATGAATCTGTTTTTGAAGCCTTTCTTTCCAGCCATGGTAACTCCTCTTTAATCAATGATGACTTGGAACAACTTCATTCTGATGATCTTGAAGAGATGGATATTAAATGGCAGATGGCCATGCTTTCTATGAGGGTGAAGAAGTTCATCAAGAGGACTGGGAGGAACAACTTCTCCCAAAGAAGAGAAGATGGAGCAGGCTTTGATAAGTCAAAGGTGGAGTGCTACAAGTGTCATATGAAGGGACACTTTGCCAGGGAATGCAGAATTGGAGTGTCTCACAACAATCACCAACAAGCTGAGACTGGAAGCTTCAACCAGAACAGAAACTCTGCTCAAGCTCTTGTTTCTCAACAAGGAATGGGGTTTGACTGAAGTGATCAAGCAGAAGAGGCCATTCAAAATCAAGCTCTCATGGCAGAGGTATCTGATCTTCCAACTGAGGTACTCTCTAATCTCTGTTCTCAAACTTGTATAGACACTGTTAAAAGGTACAGGGATCACAACCAGAGTATGAGTGATGACCTTAAGAGGTTAGAAAAGGATAGAAAAGACTATGTGAAAATTGTTGAGAGGTTTGAGGAACAAATTAAAGGTTTCCAAGCCAATGAACTTCAACACACATATGATACAAATTACTGGAAGTGGGAGAAAAATGAGCTAGAAATCCAACTGACAAAGTCTAGAGAGGAGAATGAAAAGTTGAGAGGAGAGCTAGCCAAGGTTAAGCTGGATGTGGAAAAGTTTTCATATGCTTCTAAAGCCATAGATTCAATTCTAAAGGTCCAAATCCATGATAAGCTTAAACCAGGAATTGGGTACAATACCACACCACCACCATACAACAACAACTACATCCCTCCTAAATCAGACTTGCTAGAGACCAAGGATAGGAAGGACTTGCATGAGGGAGCCACTAAGATAGATCCTTTAGATGAAGTAGTTGTTAAGGACAAGACTGAGAAAGAACCTGGTAAGAGTAAGGATAATACTGTGAGTGGTGAGATTCCCTTAGAAAATAACATTCTTACCAATGAGGGTGGTGGAAGGGATTGGGTCAAATCTGATGACGTAGAGAAGACTGAGGGAAAGTCTAAAAAGGTCCATTACAAGCAGACTACAGTTGTGAATCCTGCTCTTTGCAAACAGTGTGCAGGTAATAAGTCTGAGCCCCTAAAACATGATAAAAGGAGAGGAAATCAAAGAAATTGGAATAATCAGTGGGCTCAGAAACAAGGAGTTGATCTGAGTAGAATCATCAGACCAAAAACTTGTTTCATATGTGGCAAAATGAACCATCTTGCCAAGCACTGTTATTTTAATCCTATTAACCAAAGGATAAATTTTCAAAGATCTGTGCAAAAACCCGTTGGTTATAGGAAGGATGAAAGGAACCATGTGGCTAAGAAACCTGTTAAATCTAAAATCCACATGAAGAAAAAGACTGTAAAAGAGAGTGTCAAGATGTGGGTTCCCAAAAGCATTAAAACTGTTAGTACTGCTACCACAAATAGTGCTGCTGACAAAGATAGTGCTGCCAGAAGCAATACTGCTGCTATCAATGTTAGTGCTGCTGAGAGTATTAGTACTTCTAAAACTAACATTGTTAGTACTTCATCAGATGTTAATACTGCTAACTCTGTTAGTACTTCTAAAATTAGTACTGCTTCTAGTGTTTGTGCTTCTAGACCAATCATCTTGACAAAGTACTCCAGTAAAGAGTATTCTAAATTCAAAAATCTCATCAAAAAGGAGTGTAAGTACTTTGATGAGAAAGGGAGGCCCAAGACCACTTTGGCTTGGGTTCCCAGTCAATACTAATTGATTTATCTTATGTGCAGGGCAACCAGCAGCTCAAGGGAAAGAGCATTTGGCATGTTGATAGTGGTTGCTCTAGGCACATGACAGGGAACATGGCTTGCCTCAAGAATTTCAAGAAAATTGATGAAGGGCATGTTGCCTTTGGTAATACTCCAGATGGAGGTAAGATTAGTGGTAAGGGAGATGTAACAAAAGGTAAGATGACCTTTGAAGATGTTTACTATGTTGAGCAGTTAAGGTACAACCTGTTAAGTGTATCACAGGTTTGTGACAAAAAGCATAGTATATTATTCACTGATTCAGAATGCATTATCCTTGCTCCTGGATTCAAGGTAGTTGATGAAAAGATGATACTACTAAGAACTCCAAGAAAGGATAATGTCTATTGTTTGAATATGGAAACTGTTTCAAATGGATCTGTTTCATAAGTCCAAAGAGTTGAACACAATTTATTCTTCTCTTCAGTTGTTGCATATGGATCTGTTTGGTCCTACAAATGTCATGAGTATAGGTAAGAAATCATACTGCTTAGTTATTGTTGATGATTACTCTAGATTTACTTGGGTGTATTTTCTAAGGACTAAGGATGAGACAAGTGGACTGATCAAATCCTTTATTCTAAGAATTGAAAACCAAACAAATCAAAAGGTAAAAGTCATTAGGTCAGATAATGATACTGAATTTAAAAATCTTGACCTAAACAACTTTTGTGAGGAAAAAGGAATTGAGAGGCAATACAGTGCTCCTAGGACTCCACAACAAAATGGTGTTGCTGAGAGAAGGAATAGGACACTGATTGAGGCTGCTAGATCTCTGTTAGCTGATTCAAAACTTCCAATTACTTTCTGGGTTGAAGCAGTTAATACTGCTTGCTATGTCCAAAACAGAGTTCTAGTAGTCAAGCCTAAGAACAAGACACCATATGAGCTTTTAAATAAAAGAAAACCATTTATTGGTTTTTTCAAACCTTTTGGGTGTCCTTGTACCATTCTCAATACCAAAACTCACTTAGGGAAGTTTGATAGCAAAGCAGATGATGGTTTTCTTGTTGGTTACTCATCTCAGAGTAAGGCCTACAGAGTGTTTAATTCTTCTTCTAGAATAATTGAGGAAAGTGACAATGTCAAATGCAATGAGAACTCACCAAATCCTATTGGTTCAGGTCCTCAGTGGTTATTTGACATTGATTCACTAACTAACTCTTTGGGTTTCAGTAGTGATGATCATGCAGGATCAGGAAGTAGAGGATCAGGGGATGAACAAGTACAAGATATTATTCCTCAGTCTGTGATCTTTCCCATACCTACAATGAACCCTGTTGAAATCTGTGAAACGGAGACTGTTACTGAACCAATTCAGAGTGAAGAAGAAAGAAGAGATGAGGAGAATCCAGAGCATAAAGAGCCAGAAGTAGCTGATGAGATCCCCTCAGCTGACTTAAATGACTCCAGTTTAGATGTGGGAATTAATGAAGAACCTAGTCATCAGACAAGAACTCAGAAGAATCATCCTTCTGAGCTGGTAATAGGAGACATCACTTATCCTATGATGACTAGGAATCAAAGCAGACTTCAAGATTTGCAGGATCAGCAACATACAGTACTCTCTTGCTTTCTATCTCAGATTGAGCCTAAGAAGGCTTATGATGTAATGAAAGATTCAAGTTGGATAGAAGCCATGCAAGAAGAGTTGCTACAGTTTAAATTGCAAGATGTTTGGGACTTGGTGGACCTTCCAAAAGGTCATAGAACAATTGGCACCAAGTGGATTTTCAGAAATAAAAAGGATGAGAGAGGAATAGTAATCAGGAACAAAGAAAGGCTAGTGGCACAAGGGTACACTCAGGAAGAAGGCATAGACTATGAGGAAGTCTTTGCCCCAGTTGCACGGGTAGAGGCAATTAGGCTGTTTCTAGCCTATGCCTCATATATGAAGTTCAAGGTATATCAGATGGATGTGAAGAGCGCCTTTCTATATGGAACAATTGATGAAGAAGTATATGTCTGTCAATCCCCTGGATTTGAAAATCCATCATATCCTGACAGAGTATACAAACTTAAGAAAGCACTCTATGGTCTACATCAAGCCCCAAGAGCATGGTATGATACTCTGTCTACCTATCTCTTGGAAAATGGGTTTGAAAAGGGAATCATTGACAAGACCCTTTTCATTAAAAGAAGTAAGAAGGACACCCTACTTGTTCAGATCTATGTGGATGACATCATATTTGGATCCACAAAAGATCAGATGTGTAGAGACTTTGAAGAGTTGATGCACAAGAGCTTCAAAATGAGTTCAATGGGTGAACTCACTTTCTTCCTTGGGCTTCAAGTGAAAAAGATGGGATTTTCTTAAGTCAATCAAAGTATGTGAAAGACATCCTAGATAAGTATGGTTTATCAGACTCAAAGCCAGCAAGCACACCAATGGAAACACACAAACAGATCACTGCTGATCTCGAGGGGAAGGATGTTGATGTCCATCTTTATAGATCAATGATTGGATCTCTCATGTATCTCACAGCCTCAAGACCAGATATCATGTTTCCAGTGTGTGTGTTCCAGATTCCAAGTCAAGCCAAAGCAGTCACATCTTCAAGCAACAGTGACTTGGGTGGTGCTAATATGGATAGAAAGTCTACTTCAGGAGGATGTCAGCTTTTGGGTGCAAGACTAGTTTCTTGGTAGTGTAAGAAGCAAACCACAGTGTACTTATCCACAACAGAAGCTGAGTACATTGCTGCTGCAAGTTGCTGCTCTCAGGTTCTATGGATTCAGAATCAAATGCTGGACTATGGGGTAACCTTTCTTCACACTCCAATTCTCATTGACAATAGCAGTGCTATTAGCATTGTTAACAATCCAGTCAAGCACTCCAAAACAAAGAACATTGAAATCAGGTATCACTTTATTAGAGACTGCAATGAAAAGAAGCTTATTCAAGTTGCTAAAGTTCATACTGATAACCAGTTTGTTGATCTATTCACTAAAGCTTTTGATGTGGGTAGATTCACTTTCTTGGTCACAAGTGTGGGCATGATCAACTCTGAATGAGCTCATGTTTAAAAAGTGTTTGTATACCTGTTATTTGTTTATTTTTTTTGGTGCTACTAATCATCTTTCTCAGGAAGTTTATTGCCTTGCTCAGACTAACACAAGCTTCAACAATGTAAGTATCGTTAATGCTGCCAGTGCAGTTTTAATGCTGCCAGTGCAAAGTTACTACTGCAGGTTCATTATTACTACTTCTTTCGGTTAATACTACTGCTAGTCTGAGTTACTACTGCTAGTCTGAGTTACTACTTCAGGTATGTGTTACTACTGCTAGTTGGTTACTACTGCTCTCAGTTAATACTGCGAGTGGGTTAGTACTGCTTTAACTGAAATTAGGGTTAATACTGCTTCTTTCCTGAATTCTATAAATACCCTCTTTGCCCGCCTAAAAGCTCACAATGACTCTTTGAATACTGTTCGTCTTCTCTCTAACTCTTTTCTCTCAAGCAACCAGTGTGTTTCAGTCAAGAATCCTCAAGCCAGATGGCATCCATGGCGTTTATTGATGAACACAATGAGATTGCAATGCTTCAAAAGCCTAAGCAGGCTGTTGGATTCCATCAAATAGTTGATTTTCTCAAGTCCAGTCATATAGATCATGCTCTTACAGTGTCACCACCAATTTACATCGAGCACCAGAAGCAATTTTGGGCCAATGCCACCGCGGTTACTGAAAACGGTGTGTAGTGTATCAAGACAAGGGTGTGTGATAAACCCTTGACAATCTCTGAAGAGGTCATTCGCATCAGTCTACGACTAGACGATGCCTCAGGTATTACCTCTATCTCTAATGAGGATTTGTTTTCCAATCTCACAAGAATGGGGTATGAAGGCCAACTGGGTGTTTTCAAATTTTACAAAGCTAACTTTTCTCCCCAATGGCGTTTCTTTGTTCATACTCTTATGCACTGTATTTCTCGAAAAACTACTGGATGGAGTCAGTTCAGTAGTACCATTGCTTATGCTTTGGTCTGCTTGTCTACTGCCAGAAAGTACAATTTCTCACGAATGATTTTCAATGACCTTGTGTCAAACTTGGCTAATAAAAAGAGTTTCTATATGTATCCAAGATTTGTCCAGGCAGTTATCACCTCTGAATTGACGGATATGCCTCAGTCTAATGCGGTATATGTACCTAAAATCCCCAAGGGCAAGGTCTTTTTAAATATGAAAATATCTGCCAAGGACTCGGAAGGAGTTGACACCCCATTGTTTTCTACAATGATGATGGTGTCCCACAACCAAGAAGGTATGACATCAGGGTCAAGGCCCTCACTAGACCATCCCACTGATAGCCAAACCCAACCTTCAACCACTATATCACTCTCTCAGTTCCTTGTTCTTAAGCCAACCCCAGTTATATCCAAAACTTATACTAAGAGAAAGGTACACAAGGCTCCTTCCCTTGTTGTACCTCCTACAAACCAGAACCTCAAAGCCCTCTAATGGAGCATTCTCCATTAGAGAATATCCATAGGGAAATCACTGGGGTGTCTCCCAACCCCAAGGAGGTGCCCACTAAGGAGATGCATGAGCATGTGGGTGAGAAGGCTGCCACTACTCCTGCTAGCACAGAGGAGGCCAGTGGTAACATCACTAAGACCTTCCCTACGACAACTTTGAATGAGCAATCATTCAAAGGTCCCGGGTGCCCAGAAACCAAGGGAATAGGTGGTGCTTCAGTCTGGCTGGAGATCCCTATTAAACATTCCAATGATCCCTCAATAGGGGGTAACACTTCTGGAGAAGGTGAGGATAGATATGACTACCAGGAATTGATTTCTGCCATGTCCAAAATGGCAACTGAACTGGATTCTCACAAGAAGGTTGTAAATGAACTCAAGAAAGTCATCATCAACCAACAAGAAGAAATCAACACCCTAAAGAAGTTGGTTAAGAAGGTGGTTAAAAGAAGGTCAAAGCAAAGATTTGAGCTCAGAAGAAGGAACCCAGTGGATGATGCTCCCAAAAAGGGGGAGTTAGAAGCTGAGGTCAACATGGCGAATGCTAAGAATAAGGGGGAGAAACATGGAGATGAGGGGGAGTTTGCTGATGGTAGTGGGGATAAGGTACAAGCAGTAGAAACAGAAACAAGGTTTGAAAAAGCAGCAGTTACAGAGAAAGCAG
Organism: Arctium minus; assembly: GCA_954870635.1. NCBI lineage: Eukaryota > Viridiplantae > Streptophyta > Magnoliopsida > Asterales > Asteraceae > Arctium > Arctium minus. The sequence goes on from OX941082.1 coordinate 124,097,965, forward strand.
CAGAAACAGTTAATGCTGCTGAAGCAAGCAAAGCAGCAAAAACAGTTAATGCTGCTGAAATAAATGAAGCAACAGAAATTGTTCAAGAGGTATTAACTGATCTCCTTAGCAGAAATTTGGAAGAAATTGAGATAGCTGAAGCACTAATCAAGGCTAAACATAACACTCCTAAGGTCACTTCAAAGACCAAAGGAGTTGTCATCAAAGACAATGCTGAGGTTATCAAGAAAGCTAGTGCTGATAAGGTAGCAAGCAAGGACAAAGGCAAATCCAAGATAGTGGAATCTGACCAACCACTTAAAAAGCAAAAGTTGATTGAGTCAGATGAAGCTTTGGCTAAGAAAATTCAGGCATAATTTGAGCAAGCAGAAAAAGATCAAGTGGAAAAAAATAGGGAGATGGAAAGAGCTCTAGCTGCAGAGCTTAATGAAGTATATCAAAAGAGTTTGGCTACAGAGATGGCACAGAAGGAAACTGCACTTAAAAAGAAGCCTGTAATGATCAAAATGAGTGCAAAGAAGAGGCAACCTTCACAAACCTACCTTGGCACTCAAGAGAGAAAGAAGATGATCACTTTCCTCAAAGGTGCTGTGCGAGTCAAAAAGGAAATGTTCACAAAAATGTCATTTGATCAAATCAAAGGTTTGTATGAGGTAGAGATGAATAAGTTACAAGGAAATGACCAAGCAAGAGTTGAAGTGGAAAAGAAGATGAAAGAGAGACATGACCTTCAAATACAAAAACCATTTCCTGATGATCAAGAAACACCAAAGAAGGAAGCTACTCTAGGTGAAAGTTTGAGAACTTTGAAAAGAACAAAAATGATGGCAAGAAGAAAACTAGCTAAGAAACCTAGAGTGGATGAGGAAGAAGCTGAGAAAGAACAGAAGGTAGCAGAAGAAGAAGGGGCACCTAAGTCTGATGAACAGGAAGCTCAATCTCAGGAAGAACCATCCAGTACTTCTGATGTGAATATGTACATGGTGGTGATGGAAAAAGTGTCTGAGCCTATAACAGCTGAACCAGTTGGTGTCAAGCCTCCTGAGATTATTCACTGGGATACCATGGAAGTAGATGGAAAGGAGTATATCAGAATTAAGAGGAAAGATGACAAGTTTGAAGTGTATCCTACTTGGGCCAAAATTGTAAGAGTATGCTCCAGATCTGATTTAGAGGAAATGTTTGAGGTGGGGATGAATTTATATGCTGATAAGCTGAAAACTCCAGGGATATCAGTTACAAAACTTGTGATGGAATATCTATGCATGTTGTTCAAGCCAGAGGAAGTTCAGCATGTTATCAGAAATGTTTTCAAAACCATTAACAACTGGACTCTGTATGAAAGAAGTGGAGTATATGCACTGGCTATGGATACAAATCACATTGAATACTTCTTAGTGGATAGATTTTACAACCATAGCAGGCTAAAGCTGCATGCTATGTTGAAGAAAAAGCTTGGTTGTGCACCAGATTCTGAAATGGCAAGATACTTGATCCACAAAACTCTTAATCAAAGTTTGGGGCTGAATTCTGATACAGGATTATGAGCAATGGAGTTTTGGGAGCATCTGAAGAACTTGACTTCTCTTCTCTAAAAGTCAAGTTAGGGGGAGATTGTTGGGAACTGAAGATTTGTTTAAGTATGATTAATGCTGCCAGTACAACATGGTTACTACTGCTGAGATAAGTTACTACTGCTGAGCCAAATTACTACTGCTTGTAGAAATTAATACTGCTAAGCATAGTTACTACTGCTGGTGAAGATTAATACTGCTCAGAGTGTTAATGCTGCTATGACTTAATACTGCTTATGTGATAATCTTGGTAAGACGCGCAAATCAAGGTTTGAAAATAATCATGGAAGGTTGAAGATAATCATGGAAGAATATACTGAAGATCTTTTATGTTTTGTAATTATCTTTTATTTTCAGTATATGTATAGAATTTTTCAGAATAGTTTGATAGACGAGTATTCTGAGTTTTTGTTTTGAGAGAGAATTGATCTCAAGGTTTACAACCCTAGTTCTATAGAAGTAGAATTCGTCTTGGTGAGCCTGTTCATCAAGATTGAGGTTTTGTGCGAAAGCTTGTAACTTTAATCATTCAATAAAGTTTACAAGTTGTGATTTTTACTTTACTGTTACATCGATATTTGAATATTAAAGTGTTTTTCCGCAACTTCTTTAATATTGTTTCTGAGTTTCATTATTCTTGTTAAGAATCAGATCCTGACAAGTTGTCTTATCGACCGTAATAGACAACACATGCCTCTATGAGTCGATACCTGCACACAAGCACATAATAAGTCACCACTAGTGTTATTAGGCATTAATTAAGCATAATATGTCATATTGACCTATAATGGTGGTTGAGTGGTTCATATCGGGCTTTCATGGATCTATTGGTCTTTATTTGGTTCATTTGAAGACTTGAAGTTTAGATTTGTGCAATTTTAATCGGCGTGGTCTCGTAGACAGTTCTAAACTACGAATAAGATAAGAAGACTTGAAAATTGATAGAAAGAAAAGCCGCTAAAAGTCTAAAACCATAAAATAAAAAAAAACATACAATTTTGGTTGGGTTGACAAGTTACTTTGGGCCCAACCCGTTTCCAACCCAATAGATGCGGTTTGGGCAAAAATTGTATCGATTATGTATCGGGTTACCTTAGTTTGAGGTTTTTTTTTTGCGTTTTTTCGGGTTGGGTTGGTCGGGTTGGTCGGAAACTTGAGCACCCATAGTTCTATTGGGCTTTGATCAGTTTTATTAGGTTAATCGATTTTATTGGGTTTTAATGGATACTATTGAGTTTTAAGCAGTTTTATTGGGCTTTAATGGTTCTTAGTGTATTGTAATGAGTTTATTACATACATACATGCATACATGATACATATATTTATTATTACATACATAAATATACCCACGTACATACATACATACATTATATATATGTTAATTTTTTTAGACTCCGAAACAAGTAATGTGTGTGTATAAATATATATATATATGTATGTATGTAAAGTAAAATATAAAATTAGTTCAATTGCATTAAAACAAACAAGAAATCGTTGAACTGAAAATAGACATTTTAGATAAGGTAAACATTTTTAAATAATATAACAATATAAAATCTAATTAACTTAGTTATTAATTTATTATTTAAAAACAAAACTAAGTTAAAATAATTAGTATTTATAATTTCCCTCCCTTATTTTTGTTTCCTCTCTTTTTCCCTCCCATGTTTCCCCCATTTCTCAAAAAAATAAAAATAAAGCGGGCTTAGGAGCTCTAAATTGCAGTTTTCCAAATCTTTCCGATCATTTCTACGAATCTCATCCTTCTCTTCTTTTACTATCCTCCGTTGTTCTTCCATCACCGCCATGGGTGATGATTCCGGCATGGACGCTGTCCAGAGACGTCTCATGTTCGACGATGAGTAAGTTGTTCTGATACCTTATGTTTAACTGAACTTATTGTTTCGATCTGTGTTTTGTGTAATCGATTTGATGCTTTACCGTTTATGTTATTGAAGATTAGTTAATATCGATTTTGTTGGGTCATCAAAGATTTGAAGATGACCCCCCCTTTTCGGCTTATAATTGTATATCTGTAAAATGTTGTACATATTCATACTTAGAGTATTTTGTGGTTCTTTGTAATAGCTTAGTTGTGCTTTAAAAGATTGGTGAATCGAAGAAAACCGAATTCAACATGAAGTGAGTCTACTGATACGGATCAAGATAAACTTTACAAGTACTGAGCTACCCCTGCCGAAGAGAAGCATAATCTTCGGCAGATTCTCTCCTGCCGATACTTCCTTGGTGGGTCGGCAGGAGTCACCTCTGCCGATCTCCCTCAATCGGCAATCCCTTGTCGAAGATTCGGCAGACTATCTCATTGCCGAATTGTTTCTTAATTCGGTGATACCCTTTATAGCAAATCCTCATGATTTGACTATACTTCTTCATTCCCAACATCCTTCTGACAAAATGAATGGAACCTTCTATTGCACAGAGGATATTCACTCAAGTTCTGATCTGATAAAGACTTTCTTCAAAAAGATCTCAAAAAGATTTGTATCAGGTATATTTTATTGAGATATTGTCTTATCATAGTACAAAAGTTCCTTTTTGTATATTGATAAGTCACTTCAAATATCTCATAATCTATGGAAGAAATCTCAAGGATCCACTCAACATGTGACAAGTGTCCTTTGCATTCAATGCATTAGGTAGTATAAAAGGGTGAAGACCTCCTCCATGCAACCCACACTTTCAGCTCAAGAGATCTCAGTGTACTCAAGCAAAGTTGGCAATTATTTTCTCTCCTCATAGCTTTTTAAATCTTAGTGCTTTCAAAAGTTGTGTTCTAAAGTTTCTAAGTGCTAGATTGTTAGAATAGTTTACTGTTCTTTTCCGCAACAATCTTTTGTTTACTAAGTGTAATTCTTGATATTTTATATCAATAAAAGAATTAAAAATTAAGTGAAATATTTGTGTATTGTATTCAACCCCCTTTCTATAATACTGTTTTGCTTATTAGGGACCAACAAGTGGTATCATAGCGGGTTGGTTTAATCTAACAAACCAGATCTGCGATGGCATCATCTTCTTCTGCTAACGTTGAGTCCTCTTCCCAAAACTCTTTCCCTGTCGACAATGGCTCTATAGCCAAACCTCCAAAATTCAACCCTAACAACTTTTCTCTTTGGAAAAGTCGCATGATGTTGTTTCTAGAGGGTGTTGATTGTCGTTTTCTTACTGTACTTCGTGAGGGACCCATAATCCCTAAAGTCTTGGATCGATTTCAAAAATCATCCAAAGATAAGGAAAAAGATAAAGATAAAGACAAAGATATCTTGTACCAAAGTTCTGATGATTCTTCGGATGAAGAACGAACTTCTGCCACTGGAAGGTACAATTTCAAAAAACCCAAAAACTACATTGAGGAAGACAAGCGTCTTATTGGCCTTGAGTCTAGGGTCAAAGCAATCATTGCTCTCTCTCTTCCTGATGAAGTGTACCACTCTTTGGTAAATCTTTCAACCGCCAAATAAATGTAGACCACCCTATGTGTTCTGTACGAAGGTACAAAAGAGGTCAAGAAAAGCAAAAAGATTTATCTTGTTCGTAAGTATGAACTCTTCTCCCATGAAAATGGAGAATCTCTTTCTGACTACTACAATAGCTTCAATAGTCTTGTGCAAGTTTATAGATGGACTTCCTGACTTCTGAGAAAACATCTGTACCTGCATCAAGACAACCAAGGATCTTGATAATCTTCCCCTTACTGTTCTTTATGGATCCCTTTTCAACTATATGCAAACTAGGATCCAACGGAAAACTATCATCAAAGAGAAAAAATCCTTTCTATGGCTCTTATCGGTGATACTTCCAAGAAATCTATGTGCATTCCTCGAATCACCTATCCTTCTGATGAGTCTGACCGAGAGAGTCATGATGACTCAGTTCACCAATAGGAAGCATATCTTAGTGAGGCTGATGACGAGGGTGAAGACAACTCAGTTGAACAGATGACGGAGGAGATGTGCATGCTCGCCAACTTCTCAAAGTTCAAAAACAAATTCTCTTCACCGAACCTCAATCTTCTAACTCGCATCTTCGATAACCTCTTTTCGGTAGCATGACGTATTCGTTCTCATCCTTTCCTTTACCGAAATTTTTTCGGTACCTCTATCTTTCCCAATCCCTTTTTGTCATGTGTCATGATTGGACTTGTGTGTCAGGGAAAGGACGTTTTGCACTCCCCACGTTCCTGACATTTATCCATTTTCGCCTATTCCACTTCCCCACTACCCTATAACCCACGACAATCATTACCTTTTAATTTATATTTAATTTCATTAAATATTGTTTGAAATCCGGTTTCAAGTGTGTTTTACCTCTTACTATAAATACCTTTGGTAACCTTTCTTTTTACGTTTTACCATTATCTTCAACCTCAAGAACTCTCTCAAAAACCTGCAACTCTCTATTCTTCAAGCATTCATCCATGGCTTCCTCAAAATCTTCCAAGGCCAGAAAGAACGTCCCTCTCACTAGGGAATCTCTCCTCTTTCCTACGTGCAACTACATTGCACGTCTCAGTGATGATATCGATCATCCTGAATTCAACCAAGTTTCTACATTTCTCTAACGATCTCCTCTCCAATATGCTCTCACTGCTTCTCCCAAATGAGCAAAATGCTCCTTGGGAGCTTTTGGCTCACTTGTGCATACGACGAATCGAGCCACACTGTTTATACCTCCATTCTCTCTGATTTTGAGCACCATGATCTCACGTTTGGGGTTGAAGATGTTCGAGAAATTCTTCAACTCCCCGTTTTCACCCCATATGCCATCTTTCCTACTAACCATGAACAAGAGGAGGTCATTGAGGCTCTCAACTACATTCACGATGGGAAGACCAAAGGAACCGAGACTCTCCTCCGCAAGAACATGGGAGGAGTATGGAATTTCTTTTTCTCTCATCTCATCTATTGCATCTCGCACAAGACCTCCGGGTGGGATCAATCTCCTGCTCATGTGACTAGGTTGGCCCATGCCCTAATGTTTGTCAGGCCAATCAACTTCGCTCAGGTTATTTTCGACTCCATTACCACGGTGATCACTCCACCTCGCTCTCCATATGTGGATCTTCCACGTTTCTTGTCGCTCATCATCAACCACAAGCTGAAAGCTTTTCTTGATGCCGATGCCAAAATTCCAGAGCCGACCATCTCGTACGATCTAACGATCACTCAAGTCGGCAAGCAAGTTTTGAATAAGGGAGCCAGTGCTACGGACAATCCCTTAACTCGAGGTATGCTTTGTTTCGTTACTTCTCCCAATCCGGTTTGGGGTGCCCCCGTGGAGTTGGATGCCGAGAGGCCCCATCATCCACTGGGTACCAACATTTCGGTGGCCCCTATTTCCTCTTCCCGAGCAAAATCGGTAGCCACTAAAAAGAAACAAACACAGGCTACCGGTGTCGCCACACTTTCTTCGATGACACTACCTCTGAAACAACCTTCAGAGGCTACCAATGTCAAAACCCCTTCTTCTCTTAAGCGACGGGGCTCTAAATCCCCTTCTAAGTCTCGTTCTAAGAGGCTTAGGAAACCCTATTTGGCCAAGCCACACACTTCCCCTACCGATTCTCAACAATCGGTAGAGGTTGAAATTGTCCCATTTGGGCCAAGGGAATCTGATATCCCCAAAATCACCTCATCCATTCCTTTTAAAAAGGGTTTGGTTGAACCTTCGAGGACCCTCACTAAACTTTCATCGACCTTTCGTTTGGTTTATGAGGATGAGTTGGCCTCCTCCTCGGACCAACGACACTCTTATCCACCACACGACCTTACACCTGGGACCAGTCCCGATGATATTGCATGATTCGATGAAGAATCGGCCATTCCAGAGGTCGGTTCTAAGAGTCAAAGTGATTTTCTGGAAATGTTGTTCACGGACACCACGTCCTACGATGCTACTGAACATAATACTCCCTCTCCCCCAAAGAACCAAGCATCGACAGTACTTCACTCTGCCGACAAACCACCTTCGCCGTAGAAACCCTCGCCGAAAGTCTCCCCAAAAAGACCCTCACCGAAATCCCCACCACAGAAACCCTCAACGAAACAGCCAACTTCTTCCCCAAAATCCACCCCTAAACACTCCCCTCACCACTCATCGTCATACTCAACTGATTCTTCCCCTGATTTTCCCCATAACCGACAACCTCTTGCCCTACACCGAATTCTTCCTCACCACTCACCGACCCCAACTGCCGATCGACCAAGCACTTCGGCACCTCCACCCCCTCCTTCACCCTTTGTGGCTTTCTTATGTATTATTTGAAGTTAAATATCCCAGAGAACCCCTCTCAACCTCATATCCCCATCGCCTTCGACGTGCTTGCCGATATCTTGGATACTAATCGGCATCACCGACTGCTGGGTGCCCAGTTTGCCTCTTTTACTACTCAGACTGGTCAACGTCTCACCACTCTTGAGCAACAATCAATTCGGGAAGAATAACTCTCTCGTAACCTTGACGCCACCCATCAGTCCATGGTGGAATTGATCCGCATTGTTAAAGAGCAAAATACTGAATTCCTCCATGTTCAGTCTTCCCTTTTCGATTGCATGGATGCCATGCAAAAGGATCTCCATGATCTGGCTAATCCCTTTGGCGATGTTTTGGCTGCTATTATTCAACACTTGAAGAAGCTCATCCAAGAAAATACCAATATGACCATTTCTGTTGCTGCTCTCAAAGAGGCTTCTGATGCTCGGAATCAGGAGTTGGCCTCTCTTCGGCAACGGCCCAACACTCAGGATACCATCAATGCACAACTTATTGCGGCTCTCTCTCAAATCAACAAAAAGCTGGATAATCTTCTCGAAACGGTTGCTCGGTATCGCAATGAAGAATGGGATATTGATCTTGGGGATGATGTCTTTGGAAGTCGCGATCGGGCTTGCCTTCGCCGTATTGATAAGTGTGTGGGCCGTGTGTCGGCCAAAGCAGATCTATCTTCTCTGGCACACAGTGAGGGGGAGAAACAGTCTGAGGGGGAGAAACAGGCTGAGGGGGAGCAAAATACCCCCAAGGTTAAAATATCCACTATGCACCGAGAAGAAATCGTTCAAAATTCTCCCAAGGAAATTCAGCAGGATGAATCTTGGCAGGATGATCGGAAGGAACCACCTAGCGTTGAGGGGGAGAAGATTCAAAAAAAATTGGCTGCTGCCGATTCCATCGAAGGTGAGGGAACCGACTTTTCGTCTAAGAAAGTCGATGAGTCTGAAAGGGAGGAGCCGAAGAAAGACAAAGTCAAACAAAAACTCACACCAGAGGAGGAAGATGCCGAAATCAAGCGACTTAAGGAAGCTAGAACAAAGCGGTTTACCGATGGTGGTGGTTTGAAACTTGCTCCTCCTCCAAAGACTACTTTTGATCTTGGGCTTTTGGCTGAGGAGCTCAAGAAAGCTGAGCTAGCTCAAATTGAACATGACAAAACAAAAGAGCTAGCTCAAAAGTTGGCTGAAGAAGAAGCTGAAATAGCCAAAGTTTCGGCCGATGCCATTGGAGCTCAGGAAATGGAGCTTGGAGCTTTGGAAAAATCGGCTAAGAAATCTAAAGAAATCAAGGAGAAGTGCATCAAATGGTATCACTCTACCATCTCCAACCGAAGATCCTCCTCTTAGATCATTAATGTCAAAATCATTAAACCTTCAAAAGATGGCGACTCTATTCGTCTAAATATCATAAGGGAGGATCTATCAAGATGAACTGACAGTCTTGAATGGCTCAAAATGTTCGGTCTTACCGAATGGTTAGAGATTATGGATTGCATACACAAGAGTAGGAATGCTCTAAAAAATGAAGTAGAAAAGGTCATTATTGAACTTCAAAATAGATTCAGCTCCAACCGAAGAAAATAGCAAATTGTGCACACTCCTGCCGAAGAAAAATTCTTTGCTAAACTCAGGGCCGAAAATCCTCCTCCTTCCTCCTCCAAGCCGAAGTCCAGGTCCTCCAAGAAAGAAGGAGTTTTTCAACAGATGGCCAAGGAAGGAAAAGTTCCAAATACTTCCAACCTTGACCTATCTATACCGACTTTGATGCCTCAACCTTCTCCTTTGGTCATTCTTGAGCCTGAATATGGGATCTTCTTCAACGATGGATTCGTCCAAGTTTGCTTCTTCAGAGCAAGCCAGATCCCCATTGCCGACAACATCTTTCTTTCTGGGATTCTTCAGATCATCCCCATAGGTGATCATGTCGTGGCTCTCTATTAGGCCGTAACCGATGAGTTGAAAAATAGAGATGCCATCCCACGCAATCCTTTTGAAGAATCTTTGATTTCTTATTATCTTTAATTTTATTGTACTTGTTTCTCTTTTGCTTCGTATTGTAATCTTCTTACAAGATTTATACAAGTACAATTTTATTTTGAAGTAAATAGTTTGTATGACTCATTATTTCATTCTTTTATACTTGTAAATGTCGGATTCTAAAAAAAATCCAAAAAGAAACAAAAAGAATGGTCTATGTGAAAAAGAACCCAAAAGAGTCAAAATGCATTATTCATGTAACTCTCTCTTTTGTCTAAGTATGGGATGTCACCATCAAATAGGGGAGATTGTTGGGTCATCAAAGATTTGAAGATGACCTCCCCTTTTCGGGTCATTGGTTCGTTGCAAGATCTATAGCTTTTCATTTTTCTTACTAATTTATGAAGATTGATGCTTTATTTTCTGATAACTTGAAAAAAAACTTAGAAATTTAATGTCTGCCAAGTTGGTAAATCCGTAAATCTCAATTGGAAAGGTTGAACTAGGTTTAGTGATGACAAAAGTTGTCTGTGTGTTGAATTCCAGGAATAAACAATACCTTACAATATATTGATTTCTAGTACATACTACTTAGGCCCCTAGCCGTCAAGTTGTGTATAAGATTATGTACCAAGTTGTGTTAAAAGACTTTGAAAGCTTGTGGTTTCCTTTGTTCCATCACTATTGTTGTACAATTCTGTTGGCAGAGCAATGTAGAACATAATACCTTTGTTGATGTTCCTTAAACACAATACATCTAGAAACGTCTTTTTTGGCCTTTGCTAGTTAACTATATAACATAATAAATTCGTATTTCAATTAACATTCCCTGAAATGATGAAACTATGTACGCTTTCTTATAATCACCTCTCTATTGTATTAACTAATGTTAATTGATTATGAGTTTGTATAGTGCTTTTGTTTTACTAACTTTTGGCTGTTTAACTGGAGATATCTGTGAATAATGACCTGTCGGTGTGTCTGAAGAAGATTAATGGAGTCGATTTAGGTTGGTTGAATCTTTAAACAGAGGGAAAAATTACTCGTAGCAACATTAGATGTTTGGATCAATTTGGATTTATATAGGTAGAGAGGATTGATTCATTTATACAAGCTACAACTCTCTGATGTAGTTGGACAGTGCCACTAGTCTAGAGTCCATAGATGTCAAATTTATGCACAAATGTCTATACTATTAGCAACTTTAATGAACAATCCTATCAATTTTTTTAGTAAGCTATCTATCTTTTTTTTTAGTGAGAATGCTTCTGTAAAGAAATTATTTTGGCTTTATTTGTGGGCTCCTAAAGCGGTTATTTGATTCTTTCTCAGAGTGTTGCAAGGACACCTTGAATAGATAAAAGACTCAAAAGTGTGAAAACTTGTTACTAGGATTTTTGTTTTTGCTACTACGTTATAAGTTGGCGGTAGAGTCTATTGTGCACATAATGATAGGAATTCTCTATGTATTTAAGTTCAACGTTTTAATTTGAAATACCAGATTTCACCTTTTGTGATTTGAGCTTTGCTGAGATGGTGACGATATTTGGCATCTTAAATTTCTGTAGATGCATTTTGGTGGATGAGAATGACAATGTCGTTGGGCGTGATACCAAGTACAACTGTAAGTAGGGTTCTACATCTATTTTAGAGTTTTACTGTTATATTCATCTATGAAACTCATATTGATAATCCAAGAATCCTCTAAATCTTAGAGAGAGAAAGTAGAGAGAGAGAGTTTGAAGCGCAAAGTAACAAAATGTATTAGATGTGCGTGAATTCTTACAAAGAACAAAGCCCAAAGGGACTTAAATACCCAAGGCTTATACAATACTGATATGCAAACTAAACACTGTATAAGACCAAGCTTATAAATACAATGATTATTATAAAATCAGACTTAACAATCTCTCCCTTAGTAATCATTGGCGATGTGGTCTTCAAAATTAATCTTCTAAATCAGCACGGACCATCTAAGCGACTTTGTCGAATCAACTTCTTGACTTTAAATTTTTTTTATTCTCAGCATCTTTTAAACTCAGTTGCCTTTGCTATCTTGACAAGACTGGACCTGTTTGTAATTATCTTGAAAGAACAGTTGATTAACTAGCTTGTGCTCTAGACGATTCACTTCTTTCAAATAAACTTGAATGAACTGTGGTGATCGGAGCAGGAACAACAAAAGACAAATATAGCTGAGAAAAATTGAATCTTGAGCAAATCTTGATCAGCAGATAAACTTTGGAACTCTTTGTCTCTTTAACTTCTCCTTAACTTCTCCCCCTAATGACCTTGATGATCTGGATCAACTTGGTCATGCAAATGTTGGAGACGAGACAACTTAAGATCTGCAAAATCAGATTAAAAAAGAAACAGGGAAGGTTTGCGCTAGACGAAGGTGGCGCAAAGTGAGATTTGCGCTACCAACTGTTGGCGCAAAGCTGACTTAAACTCATAAATTTTACCTGATAAGCTCTTTGACTACCCCTACACAAATGCACTACATATGACAATTCAAGTTAGCATTCATATAGAGAATCAGATACTCCCTCTCGAAAACAGATATCATCTTTTCAGAAATTTCTCCTTATTCACTCCCCCTTGAATAATGAACAAACCCATTTATAAAAAGATATGAGAACACAAGAATTGAAACATCAATGTAGAAAGAAAAATATACTGAATATGTATTTTGAAACGACTAAATATATAAAAATTTAAACATTAACAAATAGAATTCTATTTAGTAAAATATCACAATAAAATCCATCAGATGAAATCAAATGTATGTATTTGGATACAGAAACAAGTTTTATTGCATATCAAGTTAAGACATGTTCAGTTTCAAAAACTTTCATCAATCTATTCAATGTGGTCGCATGTGAACTTCGATTAGCTTCAAGAAAATGCAATTCTAAAAATATAATAGAAAACTTTGCATGTAATCACACTAATTCATGAAGAATTCAGATTTTCACAAATTTACAGGTTTATTGCAACTCAAACATATCACCAAGTATCATGAGATGTGTGCTCATTGGCATCTTTTAGCATTGTGCATTATGGCATCTTCACATGAGTGTGCTCTTTGGCATCTTTTAAGCTTGTGCACTTTTGGCATCTTTTTAATCAACAAGTTTATTAAGTAAAGAACATGCCGTAAACGTAACTTTCTATCTGACCCTATTGTAGGATTTGGGTCAGCCGCTCCCAGACCAGTTGGCCTTAGGGGACTAGGTGTCAAGCACCCCTTGGAACTTACTTTCCCAGATCAGAAAGGCTACATCGACACATCCTAAACCCATTCATACCAGTAGAACATGACTTTCGATCTGATTCTATTGAAGGATTTGGGTTCGATCATTCCCAGATCAATTGACCTTAGGGGACTAGATGACAAGCATCCCACAGAACTTACTTTCCCAAACCAGAAAGGTCACAGGTACAAACTTTTAAACTTAGAAATTTCTGATTTATAAGAATTTTAATAATCATCTCAAACACAAGGTTTTACGTCTAAGTGCTTAGCCCATATTTTCATTACGATCCAAAATTTCGACTTTTTAGGTTTTCTAAGCATTGTAAACTATAAATATTCCGAATCACACAACTTTAAAGCAGTATCAAAAGCTACAAACATGTTGCTGACTTTTCGACTTTTGTTAGACTTGAAATATGAACATATAAAAACTTCAATATAAACAAAGCAACTTGAAAATTTATACTAGACACACATTTTTATTCAAAAGAAAGAAAATTGTAAAACTTTTACTTTATAGAATAAAATTTGTGAAGCTTTAAACTTTTAAATTCAACATGCCGAGATTTGAAAATAGAAACATTTGATCGGCAAGTGTATATTCAGTTGAAACAAAATAGAATTCAATAATATCATCTTCCACATAAAGTATAAAGAAATTGTGACTAATTTGAAAATTTTGGGTTGAACAAATTCAGAAGTTTGAATAAATAAAAAAAAACATGTTCAGATTCTTGAAAATAAGAGAAAACAAGAATAACATCATTATCAGAGATAAATTGCAGCGGAATTAAAGTAGATGTACTCACAGTTTCTCTTTTAGTCAGAAGATAACAAGCATTGAAGAACGAGTCCTAGACTGACATGTCTAGAAGTCAAAGTCTATTGAAGTACGGGTTCTAAGCTGGTGTACTTAGAAGCCAAGTTTCTCTTACTCCCCCTTGACACGAGGTGCCTGCAACTTAGAATCAATCTGAGATTTTGGTACCCACTTGAATTTGGGCCCATGTTTGTTAGTTGCAGTTCTTATGGGGAAATATTTATAAGATTTGACACGAGAAGCACAAGAAAAATTGTCAGACAAATGAACATAAGAATTATGAGAAGAGAAAGTATAATAATCAGAACTAGAATCCGAGGAAGAACATGAGACATGTTTTGAAATTCGAATCATTTGCTTTATAGAGTATTTTGAAATTTTATTACAAGAAGCAAATGAATCACTTTTATAGAATCTGTCTACACATTTATCCTCATCAGTCATAGAATCATCTGATTTCTGCTTGACTCTCCAGATTTGCCTTGAAGATGTGCTCAAAGTCCTATCTAAAAGAATTGAATCAAAAGAATTAGAACTGTCAGTAATGACATTATCTTGTTTCTTCAACTTCTTTGACCTTCTTCTTTTACGCTTTGGTTTATAATAATCATCATTGAGCGTAAAAGATTCATCAAGAATTTTCGAATTAATATCAGAATCAGAAGAAGCAATTATACCTAAGGCACCCATCTGATCAATGAATACAGATGAACTAACCTCGGAGTCAGAAAAATTTTGAGAAAGGTTTTCAGATTTTAGAAATTCCTTTTTATTTTCTTGAAAATCAGAAGAAAGACCTGAAACAGAATTTTGACTTTGAGAAAATAATTTTTCCTCAAAACTTGAAGTTAAGAACGAAAATATTACATCTGTTTCAAAATTTCTTTGAAAAATATGATCTTCTATTTATCTTCAAGATCGATGATTTTGCTTTCTAACAATAACGGAGGAATATATCTCTTAGAATCATACGAAACTGGAGATATATTTTCTTTATTATTGTTAGTATAACAAATATCAAAATGATCATCAACTACTGAAGACTTAATAGGAGATAGTTCATTTAAACCTTTTCTGCCTCTCTTTGATTTGTCAGGAAAATATTTTGCATTTTCATGCGTATAAACAAAAGAAATTTCCTTTTTCTTATTATTCATCCTTTTCTCATTTTCGATTTCTAACACTTGCTTTTCATTCATCCAATCAATTTTAAACTGAGGAGCATATTGAGCAAGAGTTAGATAATCGTATTTATATAAAGTAGGGGATTTTTCTATCGCATTGTTTAAACAATGAGGATTTTCAAAACCAAGTCCCCATTTTTCTTTTAAAGCTTCATCACTTCTTGGTTTATTCATGAAAATTGTTTGTTCAGATTGGTTCCTTCGATATAACTTTTCTTCTAACTTATTTATTTTATCCGAAAAACTGTCTTTTAAAATGGTCATTTCAGTCAAAGACTCAAGATAAGTCTTATTTGAATTTTCCAAATCATCCAATTTCTTTTGAAAGATGTCTTTTGTATGAGATAAAATAGATTTTTCATCTTTCAAAGAAATTTGTAATTTGTCAATCAAATCTGACTTTTCTACATTTAATTGTTTTTCAGATAATAACTTTAAGTGAAGATCATGTAAAGCAGATATGATGCTATTCATTTATGAGGCAATGAAATTGTAATCAAAATCAGAATGTACCTCATCTTCATCTGTGTCAAAATCATTACTTTGATCATCTCCAATTAAGCACATTTGAGCAATCTCTACATTTGCAGCTTCATCATCGGAGTGATCTAGCCAAAATTCCTCTTCTACAAGCAAAGCTGTTCCGTTCTCTCTTTTCTCGGCAAGTTCCAGTTTCTTCCGATAGTATGCCGAATCCCGAACCTTCTTCACTCGACACTCCTTTGAAAAATGACCCGACTTACCACAGTTGTAACATGCAGTAGGTTTCTTTGACTCGGGCACTTGAGCATTCTTGGACGCATAAGTGAAATGAGAAGTGTTGGAACCCGACCGTGGTTGGAACTTTTTCTGATAATGTTGTGAGAGAAGGATCATAGCTTTCTCTAGCGCCTCACCATCATCATCAGTGGTCCCGTTATAAGCATTATCAGACAATGCTTGTTCTGTCAGTTGTTTCGTGAGGAGAGCAACTAGGTCCACTGATTTCTTATTCTTCTTGTCTAGTTTGGCCTTTTTTTCAATTACAATGCACTCATCAGTCAGTAGAATCTCGTACATTTCTTGGATCTGCATAGAAGATATTCTGATATCATTTCTCAATCTGTGGAAAGATTTGTTCCACTCTGGTTGAAGTGCATTGAGGAATTTCAAATTTGTCTCAAGCTCAGTCTTTTCAACTTTTATCTTTCTCAGATCGTTAATCAGAGCATATAATCTGTCATACACAGTTTTCAATGACTCCCCATCCTTGGCTTTGAATTCTTCAAAATTGTTCATATATCGTGTATGCCGAAGTTGAGTTGCAACTGAAGATCCAAGCATGATCTTTTCTAGTTGTTGCCACATAAGATTAGGATGATTTTTGAAACAATCAATCCTGTTGTAGACAGAGTTTGGCAAGGCTAGCATCAGATTTGCCTTTATATCACGATCAACTTGATACTGCGATAACTCATCATGTGTATATTCTTTGGTAGGCTTATATAATCCAGAAGCCAACTTGGGTTTTTCAAATGGCCCTTCAGATAGAATATTCATCATATCATTTCCGTTCTTTTGACGCTCGATAAAATTTAGAAATCTATCTTGCCATTGAGTAAACTCATTTTCATCAATCAGAACCGGAGGACGATTTTCTGTACCCAATGACATCATGAGATCATTTTTGTAAAACTGAGCTTGATAAGCAAACTTTGCAGAATCCATATCTTCAGAAATTCAGAAAAATTCTAAGTCTTGACTAAGCTGGCGCAAACTTGAGGTTTGCATGAGAGGGAGATGGCGCAAACTTTGATTCTCGCGAGCAGAAGGTGACGCAAACTAGATTTGCGTGAGATGTGGAAGACGCAAATGAGGATTTGCGTGATACACTGATAACGCAAATTGACTTTGCGTGATATGAGGAAGATGCAAATCAGACTTTGCGTGAGGCGCTAGTGACGCAAATGTTACTTTGCGTGATCAGAACGTAACGAGAACTTGACTTTTCGCGAGGAGAAGATGACGAGAACCACTCTTTGCGTAATACAGATTTGGCACAAACTAAGCTTTGCGTGATGAACTAAAGACGTAAACTTGAGTTTGCATGAGAAGATGATGACAAGAATAGAGATTTGCGTGGATCGAATGAAGCGAGAATTTCCTTCTGCAAACAAAGAATGAACTGACGCAAAGCTCCTGATGAACTCGCGCAAATCACGAAGAACTCACGCAAACTTTGAATCTGGCGCAAATACCCTGAGGAACACAAAAAATCAAGAATTTCGATAACAGATTAGAAATTAATGACAATTTCTTCCACATATATGATCGAAAAACAAATTCTAATACTTTTCAGGAAACAATTTCGATTAAAAACCATAAAATTGAATAATCGAGATGTCAACAGAACGTAAAATAAGTTTTCCAGAAAATTCAAAAGATTGAATCAAAAGATTTTTACTACTAAAAACGGACCCAACAAACCAATTTACAACGAAAATTGATCACAAACAAGTCCGAATTTGTTGAAAAATCCAAAAACGAGATTTTTTCTTGAAAAATTCAAGAAAATCGATCAAATTTTCAGATTAATTCACAAATTCAGTATACGTAAATCCATTCTCTCAAATCTCTCAGATTTAGATTGGCTCTGATACCAATTGATAATCCAAGAATCCTCTAAATCTTAGAGAGAGAAAGTAGAGAGAGAGTTTGAAGCACAAAGTAACAAAATGTATTAGATGTGCGTGAATTCTTACAAAGAACAAAGCCCAAAGGGACTTAAATACCCAAGGCTTATACAATACTGATATGCAAACTAAACACTGTATAAGACCAAACTTATAAATACAATGATTACTATAAAATCAGACTTAATACATATACTTGATATTATGCATTTTGTTATACTCAAGTAGAAAATCATGAATATTGCTCCCAAATTAATTACTTGAGTTTGTCTTAAAGTTGTGCTTAATGACCTGAACTGTACGATAATTTCAATGCTTGTATTTTTATCGAAGTATTTAAATGTCAATATGTTTTTTCTTGATAATATATTCTGTTTTGAATATTTTTCATCTAATTATTTATATATGTTCATCAATCTTCCAATCAATGAATAGTTTCAATACTTGTGTAACAGGGTCTCCAAAAAAATTGGAATGGCCCTGAAGACAACTAAAACATGAGTGAGGTATGCATTCAAACTGAAAATAGTTAATGGGTTTATGCTTTTACCTTATTTAAGATGGAACACGATACAATAATTAAACTTTATGTGATTTGCTTTTCTTGTAGTAGTGGGATTCAGAGGCTTTTCTTGCATTAGTGGGAACATCAACCTATGATCCCTTCACCAAGCCTAGGTGGAAAAAGGCACATTCATGTAATTGTTGATGAATTTACACGTTACACTTGGGTATCTTTTCTCAGGTACAAAAGTGACACTTCTGAAGAAATCATCAACTTTATCAAGAAATCTGAAGTGCTCAATGGTCAACTTGTACGATCTGTTAGAAGTGACAACGACACAAAATTCAGAAACGCTACCCTGGAAGCTTTCTTTAATGAAAAAGGCATCTCCCAAAACTTTGCAACTGTCAGAACACCACAAAAAATGGTGTTGTGGAAAGAAAGAACATAACTCTATGTGAAGCTGCACGATCCATGCTAAGTGAATCAAACCTTCCTACTTATTTCTAGGCTGAAGCTGTCAATACAGCATGCTTCACCCAAAACAGGTATATCATTGTGAAAAGGCACAACAAGACCTCTTATGAAGTCTTTTATGGGCGAAAACCCAACATCAACTTTCTTCATGTTTTCGGCTGTGTGTGCTTCATTCTTAATGACCGAGAACATCTTGGGAAATTTGATCCCAAGGCTGATGAAGGAATCTTTATGGTCTATTCTCTCACTTCCAAAGCCTATAGAGTCTACAACCTCCGGAGGAAATGTATTGATGAATCAATACATGTAAATTTTGATGATCAAAAGTCATCCACCCTGTCTTGTGATGACAATGAATTGTATCAATGGATCACTTCTTGTGTAGGAGAAGATTCACACAGTCAAAATTCGGCAGGACCCTCATCTGTCCCCTTTTCGGTAGATCTCCCTTCACATAATTTCCAACCTTCATCATCATCCCCTGCTGAACCGAACCATCATATTGTAGTTTCTGAGATTCCTACCGAACCAACATCCCTGGTTGCTCCTACTCAACCTACATACAACATTCCTACCGAACCCACCTCTTCATATTCTTCAAAACCTTTTCCTGCACCATTTCCACCAGCCACTAAATGGACCAAAGATCACCCCATTGAATAGATCATAGGTGATTAACAGGCATGTGTTAAAACAAGAAGAGGGATTGGAAATATTTGCCTCTATGTGAACTTTCTATCTGTCATGGAACCCAAGAAAGTTGAAGAAGCTCTAGTCGATCCATGTTGGATCACTGCTATGCAAGAAGAGCTCTCTCAATTTGAAAGGAACAAGGTCTGGAGACTTGTTCCTCGTCTTTCTGGAAATACCATTATTGGTACTAAGTGGGTCTTCAAAAAAAAGATGGATGAAGAAGGTACTGTCATCAGAAACAAAGCAAGGCTTGTTGCTCAAGGCTATAGACAGGAGGAAGAAATCGACTATGATGAAACCTTTGCTCCTGTTGCTAGACTTGAGGCAATAAGAATATTTCTAGCTCATGCTGCACACAAGAACTTTCGAGTCTTTCAAATGGATGTTAAGAGTGCATTTCTCAATGGAGAACTAGCTGAAGAAGTCTATGTGAAGCAATCTCCTGGTTTTGAAGATCCTGCTTATCCTGACTATGTGTTCAAACTAGAAAAAGCTCTCTATGGTCTCAAACAGGTTCCTTGCGCCTGGTATGATACTTTATCAGACTTTCTTCTCTCCAACAAATATACCCGCGGTAATATTGACAACACTCTCTTCCTCAAGAAGACCAAAGGTAATATTATTCTTGTTCAAATCTATGTGGACGATATCATTTTCAGTGCTACTGACGAGTCTCTTTGTCAGGAGTTTGCCTCTCTCATGAAGAGTAAATATGAGATGAGTATGATGGGTGAGCTAACATTCTTTCTTGGTCTTCAAATCAAACAAACTTCTGAAGGGATTTTCATAAACCAAAGTAAATACATTCGTGACCTTCTAAAGAAGTTTAATTTTGAAAATTGCTCTCCCATGAAAACTCCCATGGCACCACCTCTTAAAATTCATTCTGATCCAGCTGGTAAACTAGTTGACATCACTACTTATTATAGGAATGATTGGTTCTCTTCTTTATCTTACTGCTAGCAGACCAGTCATTATGTATGCTACCTGTCTATGTGCGCGTTATCAAGCCAATCCTAAGGAATCATACTTGGTTGCTGTAAAATGCATCTTTCGGTATCTAAAAGGTACCATGAATCTGGGTCTTTGGTATCCCAAAGACTCAGGTTTTGATCTAATTGGCTATTCAGATTCTGACTTTGCAGGATCAAAAGTAGACAGGAAGAGTACAACTGGAAGCTGCCAATTTCTAGGTGGAAACTTGGTCAGCTGGTCAAGTAAGAAACAACATTCAGTCTCCACTTCTACTGCTGAAGCTGAATACGTTGCAGCTGGAAGCTGCTGTGCTCAGGTCTTATGGATGAAGAATCAACTACAAGACTATGATCAAATCTACTCTCGAGTCCCCATACTATGTGACAATTCAAGTTCAATAGCTATTGTCAACATCCTGGTGATTCACTCCAGATCAAAGCACATAGATATCAGATATCATTTTATTAGAGATCATATCTCTAAAGGTGATATTGAGTTGCACTTCATCCCTACTGATCTCCAGCTGTAAATCTCTTTACCAAGCCTCTCGATGAAACAAGATTCAACTTCCTTATTGGATCTCTAGGTATGTTAAATATTGAATAAAAAAAATAATCCTAAGTCCTTTCTACTGAACTCTTGTTTCGGTAAGCCTCTTCATCGGCAATATTCTCCTCTTACCGAATTTCTTCTTTCGGCAAGACTTGTACCTACGGAATGGTGGATTGATCTCACCATTTCGGTAACACCTCTCCTTACCGAACCTATTCTACTTTCGGTAAGCCTCAAGCCTACTGAACATAGTTTTATCATTTTTCGGTAACCCTCACTACTACCAAAACTCTTCCCATATTTCGGCACATCTCCTCCTTACCGAAGTTTTCTAACTTCGACAACCCTGATCTTTTCCAAACTTCTCCTCTTTGCCGAACATCATTCGACAACTTTAATGTTGACATGTTTTGTTCTTATCCTCACCTTTCCGAACTATTTTCGGCACCTATGACTTCCCAATCACAGAGTGACACATGTCATGATTTGACATGCTATGTCAGGCACACGACGTTTGGAAACCCCCTACGTCCCTGACATAGCCGTTTTCGGCCCTTTCCACTTCCCCACGATCCTAAACCCTAACCACCATCATTGCTTTTTAAAATTTATTTAATTTCATTAAATACTTTTTGAAATCCGATTTTCCCCCCACCTACAAATATTTCCCATCACTTCCTTTTCTGGTTTCACCATCTTCTTCATTCTCTCAAGAACTCTTCACTCTGAAACCTGCAAGTATTATTTCAAGTTTCTCATTCTCCATCAATGGCCTCCTCAAAGTCCTCCAAGACAATAAAGAACACACCACTCATTAGGGAATCTCTTGTGTTTCCCGCATGCAACCACATTGCACGTTTGAGTGCAGATATCGATCACCCAAAGTTCAATCAGGTATCGACTTTTCTCCAACGATCACCTCTTCAATACGTCCTCACTGCTTCTCCCAAAATGAGCAAAATGCTCCTTGGGAGCTTCTGGCTCACATGCTCCTATGATGAAGAAACCTATCTCGTCTTCGCCTCCATTCTTTTTGATTCTGAACACACTGACTTGACATTTGGGGTTGAAGATGTCCGAGAAGTTCTTCAACTTCCCACATTTACTCCTTATGCTCCTTTTCCCACTAACCATGAACAAGAGGAGGTGATCGATGCCCTGAACTACATTCACGACGGGAAAACAAAGGGTACGGGCAATCTCCTGCGCAGAACATGGGGGGCATGTGGAACTTCTTCTTTGCCCACCTCATCTACTGTGTTTCCCACAAGACCTCCAGGTGGGATCAGTCTCCTTCACACATGACAAGGTTGCCGCATGCTTTGATGTTCATCCGGCTCATAGACTTTGCTCAAGTAATTTTTGACTCCATTATTGTTGTGATTATTCCACCTCGTTCTATCCATGTGGCTCTTCCCCGCTTTCTCTCCTTAATCATCAACAACAGACTGAAGGCTCTTTTTGATGTTGATGCCAAACTACCAGAGCCAACCATTTCTTTTGATTTGCTACCAAGTCAAGTTGGCAAGCAGGTTCAGAATAAAGGACCAAATGCTACGGACAAGCCCCTAACACGAGGTATGATTTCTTTTGCCACTACTCCCAATCCGGTTTAGGGTGCACCTATGGACTTGGGTGCCGAAAGGCCTCATCATCCACTAGGTCCCAACATTCCGGTGGCCCCTATTCCCCTTCCTTTTCCCGAGCCAAATCAGTATCCACCAAAAAGACAAAGGCTACCGGTAACGCCGTACTCGCTTCCATGACACTATCTTCGAAAAAGCTTTCGGAGACTACCCATGTCAAATCATCTTCTTCATTGAAGCGGCGAGGCTCTACCTCACCTCCTAAGTCTCGTTCTAAGAGGCTTAGGAAATCACACGTGGTCAAGCCACACACTCCTTCTACCGATTCTGAAAAAATGGTTGAAGTTGAAATCTCCCACTTGGACTACGGGAATCTGTTAAGCCTAAGCCTAAATCCTCCACTCCCTCTCAAAAAGGTTTGGTTGAATCACCGGGAACTCTGCCTAAACCTTCACCAACATATCGATTGTTGGATGAAGATGAGTGGGTCTCCTCCCCGGACCAACGCCCCTCTTCTCCACGACACAACCTTACATGCCCGATGTTTCTGCACAACTCGATGAAGAATTGGCCTTTCCAGGGGTCGGTTCCAAGGGTAACAATGATTTTCTAGAAATGTTCTTCCATGACACTACCTTCTACGATGCCACCGAACAATCCCCTTCTCCCAAAAAAATCGGTTCGGTAGCCGTTATCACTGCCGAAAAATTCTCCTCTCCCACATATTCACCGAAAAAACCCTCCCCCAAACAACCTTCCCCCAAGAAACCTTCACCGCAAACCTCACCCAAAAAGCCCACCCCTTCTCCCCAATCCACTCCCAAACACTCACCCCCACACTCTACCTCTTCCTCAACCGATTCCCCACCTCGATTTCCCACATAAAAGACAACCTCTTGCACCTCACCGCACCTTACCTCATCAACCTCCCTCCCCCACTACCGAACGAGCGGGACCATCGACAACACCCTATGTTCCAGATTCCTCTCAACTTCACCTTCCCATACCTACAAATGTGTTTGCCGATATTTTTGATACCAATTAGCAGCACCGAATGCTAGGCACTCAATTTGCCAATTTGAAAGCGGAATATGAGCGGTTTCTTGCCTCCACTGATCATCGTATCAATCTTTTGGAACATAGTGCTCTTCGGCACACATATATCACTGATAATTTAGAGGCCAACTCTAAGTCTCTTATTACCGTGATTGAACTTTTCAAAGAAGAAAGTGCGGAGCTCCTCAAAGTTCAAACTAAGTTCATCAAATTCATGGATGCTATGGAACAGGACATTGAGAATCTGGATAACCCTCTCTGGGATGCCTTGGATGTTGTCATTAAGCATTTGGAGCAGCTTATCAAAAGTCACAGCAATCTTACCATTTTGGTAGCCGCTCTCAAAGCTGCTTCTAATGATCGGGATCAGGAGCTTGCCTCTCTTCGGCATCGGGCCAACTGTCAGGATCAGATAAATACTCAACGTCTGGAGGCTCTTTCTAAGATCAATGCCAAGCTTGACAATATGCTTGCCTCTGTTGCTTAGTATTGTGCCAATTCTCTGGATCTTGATGTCACCGATGTTGCTTTCGGTCCTGATGATCGTGTCTGTCTTCGTCGCATCGATCGCTGACTAGGCCGTGTGTCGGCCTAGGCTGGACTTTCTTCTCCGACATGCACTGAGGGGGATAAACTATCTGAGGGGGAGCAAAATACCCCTCACATTTCTATTACCAGTGCGCATCGGGAAGAACCTCATAGTCTCCCTCCTCAGCAAAATTTTTGGCAAGAAGTACCTTCAGTTGAGGTGGAGCAACCGAAAGACAAAGAATCGGAACCTTCAGCTGCTGCCGAAAAGGAAGGAACCAGTGATATGGCCGCTGCCGACATTACCGAAGGTACGTAACCGACCATTCTTCTAAAGTGGTCAAAGAGTCTCAGGGGGAGCCTGAGCTAAATAAGGACAAAGGAAAGAAGAAACTTACCCATGAGGAAGAAGCTACCGAAGGCAAGCGTCTTAAAGATGCTCGGAAGAAGCAGTTTGCCGATGGTGGTGGGATAAAGCTTTCTCCTCCTCCTAAGACTGTTTCCTCTGAACTTGGGCTATCGAATGATGAGCTTAAGAAGGCCTGAGCTAGATCAAATTGAGCATGATAAAAATAAAGAGCTAGCTCAGATGTTGGCGGATGAAAAGGCCGAAAAAGCAAAAGTTTCGGCTGATGCTGCTGATGCTCAACTTCTGGAACTGGGTGCATTGGAGGAATCAGCCAAGAAAAATGAAGAAATCAAGGCTATGTGCATCAAATGGTATCATAATGCCCTCTCCAACCGAAGATCCACTCCCAAAATTATTGATGTCAAAATTCTCAAACCTTTTAGAAAATGCGACACTACTCGACTATATATCACAAGGGAAGATCTGTCAAAATATGTTGAGAGAATTGATTCTCTCATAAGGTATGGCCTAACCGAATGGATGGAGATTATAGATGGCATAAACAAGAGTAGAAATGCTCTTAGACCCGAAGTGGAAAAGTTCATTAAAGATCTTCAGAAGAAATTCGGCTCCTACCAAAGGCGATATCAAATTGAGCACACTCCTGCTGAAAAGAAGATCATCGATAAACTCTTGGCCGAAAACCCTCCTTCTTCCTCAAAGTCAAAGTCGAAGTCTGCCAAAAAGGAAGAAGTCTTCTCTCTAATGGACAAGAAGGGAAAATTCCAAATGTTTCCAATCTTGACTTATCCTTACCGACCTTGATGCCTCAACCTTCTACCACGGTCCTTCATGAGCCAATCCATGGGATCTTCTTCAACGACGGTTTAGGCCACATCCGCTTCTTCATAGCAAGACAGATCCCCCTTGCCGATACTATCTTTCTGAGTGGGATTCTTCAAATCATCCCAATGGGCGCAATGGATCTCTACAAGGCTGTCACCGATCAACTCAAAAGAAGAGATGCCACTCCTCGCCTTCCCTTTGAATAATTATAGTCTTTCTATCTTTACTTTTATTGTACTTTTCTTTTGACTTGTATTGTAATCTTCTCACAAGATTAATACAAAGTACAATTTTAGTTTTGAAGTAAATATCTTGTATAGTTCATTATTTCATTCCTTTATACTTGTAAATGTCGGATACTTTAAAAAATCCAAAAAGAAACAAAAAGAATGGTCTATGTGAAAAAGAACCCAAAAGAGTAAAGAACAGGGTCAAAATGCATTATTCATATATTTCACTGTTATCTAAGTATGGGATGTCATCATCAAATAGGGGGAGATTGTTGGGTCATCTAAGATTTGAAGATGACCTCCCCTTTTTAGCTTGTAATTGTATATCTATAATATGTTGTACACTTTCAAACCTATGATATCTTACGGTTCTTCGTAATAGCTTAGTTGTGCTTTAAAAAATCGATGAATCGAAGACTAACCAAATTCAACATGAAGTAAATCTACCGATGCGTATCAAGATAAACTTCAACAGAACCAAGCTACATCTGCTGAAGATATGCAACATCTCCGGCAGACCTTCTCTCTGCCGATTACTCTCATGTTCGGCAGAGGACATCCCTGCCGATTACTCCTCTATCGGCATCCTCTGCCGATCCTTCGGTAGAACTCCATATTGCCGAATATCTCTTATTTGGTAATACCTTTATAGCAAATCCTCACGATTTGACTATAATTCCTCATTCCCAATGTTCTTCTGATAAAAGGAATAGAAACTTCTAATGCACAAAGGATATTCACTTGAGTTCTAATCTGATTGAGACTTTATTCTTAAAAGATCTCAAAAAGATTTGTACCAAGAATATTTTATTAGGATATTGTCTTATCATAGTATAAAAGTCACCTTTTGTATCTTGATAAGTCACTTCAAATATCTTATAATTTATTGAAGATATCCAAAGGATCCACTCCACATATAACAAGTGTCATTTGCATTAAATGCATGGGGTAGTATATAAAGGGTGAAGACCTATCCATGTAAACCACGCTTTTCAGCTCAAGAATTCTCAGTGCATTCAAGCAAGTTGATAGTTACCTCTCTCCTCATAGCTTTTTGTCTTTAAAGTTGTGTTCTTAAAAGTTTCTAAGTGCTAGATTGTTAGGATAGTTTTAACTATTCTTTTTCGCAACAATCGTTTTGTAAACTAAGTGTAATTTTGGATATTTTATATATATAAAGAATTAAAATTAAGTGAAAATCTTGTGTATTGTATTCAACCCCCCCCCCCCTTCGACAGCGTAATCCACCAGTAATTACATTTTCCGATGGATTTCCAACAGATTTTGCCGTCGAAAATGGCCCTTTTTCTAGTAGTGTGTGTATATATATGTATTTCTTGTATGTATATAGTACATATATATATATGTGTGTGTGTGTATATCATGTATATATGTGTATGTCGTATGCATATAAGTGTGTGTAAATGTCTATATGTGTGTATATGTCTATGCATGTATATATGTATCTATAGATGTATTGTATACATGCAAATGTATTACGTGTATGTATATAGCACATATATGTATATCATGTATATATGTATATGTCATATGCATAAAAGTGTGTGTATATATGTCTATATCATGTCTTTGTATGTATGTGTGTATGTATGTATGTATGTCTATAGATGTATTGTATACATATGTATTGCTTGTATATATATAACACATATGTCTATATCATGTCTATATATGTGTGTGTATGTATGTATGTATGTATGTTTATAGATGTATTGTATACATATGTATTGCTTGTATGTATATAGCACATATGTCTATATCATGTCTATGCATGTGTGTATGTATGTAAGTATATCTATAGATGTATTGTATACATATGTATTGCTTGTATGTATATAACACATATGTCTATATTAGAGTTGTTCATGGGCGGTAAGGCCCGCTAGACCCGGCCCGCCCAGCCCGTTAGAAAAGTGGGTTTGGACAACCATTTTAGAAAATATGGACGGGCTTGGGCAGGAGCGTTCAAGTTAACGGGCGGGATCGGGCTATGAAAAAAGAATTTTGGACAGGCCCGCCCGGCCCGTTATACAATTATAACCAATTATTTTTTTTATATAATTAATCTTGTATTAAAAAAAGTTCAGAAGTGGTTTTTGGTTGGACTCCCTCTACTATGTACCAACCACCGTCTAAATATATAATATATGTGATATGTCATATAATACGTTTATGATCTTGATCTTGAAATATTAGGTGGTTAATATTTTGTTTTTGAGGAATCCGAACTTCGGAGGGTGATAATCTTTAGAGAGGAAAAGTTCATACTCCATATTTTGTGAAAAAATCTTTTTCTTACGTTGTGTACATTAGTATATTTACGCTTTTTTAGTTGGAAAAAAATATGTATTTTGAATAATTTTACACAACTTACCATTTTATATAAGTTTTTTTCAATGTAAATTTTCAGGCCCGTTAGCCCGTTGGCAAGCCCGGTCCGTTAATAGGACGGGTACGGACAAGTTCTCAAGCCCATAAAAACGGGCTTGGGTCTACTATATTAGGCCCGTTGGACATGAAATATATGTTAGGCCCGACCCGTGGCCCGCCCAAGCCCGCAAATGATCACCTCTAGTCTATATCATGTCTATGTATGTGTGTGTATGTATGTAAGTATGTCTGACTATAGATGTATTGTATATGTATATGTTATCCCAGTTTAATCTAGTTGATAATTAACACACAAACACAATAATATCAAGAGATATAAAGATTCAGAATAACATACCAATCCCTTGAATAAACAGTTAAACCTTGTGTGTTCTTGATACCTTGAATGCAATACTGGTTACAGAGTACGTAGGCTACCTCTCAATATGAATATTGTGATTATGAAAGGTTTTCCCTAAAACTAAACTAATCAAAACTTTAAATACCCAGGCCTAATGCCTAATGGGCTTTGCTAAATGCTAAACGGGATTGAGACCCACAAACCAATAACTATTAACTAGTTACAGTTTGAACCCTGAACTTTAATTATCAAATAAATACAATTTAAACCCTCTAACTTAACTTAAATCTTGAATACAATTATTTGATCCAACAGTATATCATGTTTATGCATATGTCGTATGCATATAAGTGTGTGTATGTCATGTTCATGTCTATGTATGTATGTATGTATGTATGTATGTATGTATGTATGTATGTATGTATGTATGTATGTATGTATGTATGTATGTATGTATGTATGTATGTATGTATGTATGTATGTATGTATGTATGTATGTGTGTATAACACTTTTGGTCCCTGACCTAACTGGAATTAACGGGAAAAGATAACGTCCGTTAACTGTTTACGTAAAGTCCAGTTAGTTCAGGGGTATTTTAGTCAATTTAAATATAATTCGATAAATTAGTAATTTATTTAATAATTTTAATATTAAATAATATATAATAATTCATTTAATAATTATTAATAATTTAAAAAACAATATAATTTAATAATTATTAATAAATTAAAAGTAAATTTATTTTTATTTTAAAAAATGAAATCCGTCGGTGATCACCGACGGTTAAGTTGTCTCGGTAATTACCGACGGAATTTCCGTCGGAAATCCGTCGGTGATTTGACTGACCTTTCTAAAAAAATTGAGCGGGCATATTAGCCCTAATTTCTTTAATTCTCTCCACAACCCTCGAACTCTCGAACTCTTGATCGATTTCCCTCTCACAATTTCAGTCTGGCGACCTCCATCCCTCTCACTCACCGTCGTCCCTCTCACTCACCGTTGAACGCCGATGACCTCTCACTCACCATTGAACGACGATTTCTCGATTTCTCGGGCAACCTGCAGTGAAGCTCTCTTGATTTCTCGAACGCCGGCGCTCTCGAACGCCGACCACTCCACATCGCCGATTTGGGCTTGCACAACCCTTGTCTCCGGCGCCGGCTACCTATGAAGCTCCACAACCACATGTATGAATCATGTGTGTGTTAATGAATCATGTGACTGTGTGTGTGTGTGTATGAATCTGATTTGGGATATTTTTTTTATTCTGATTATCTACATTATCAATTCTGATTTGGGATATTTTTTTATGTATGTGACTGTGTGTGTGTGTGTGTTAATGAATCATGTGTGTGTATGTATGAATCTCTGTGTGTGTGTGTTTGTTAATGAATCTGTGTGTGTGTGTTTGTTAATGAATTGTGTGTGTGTTTTTATGAATCGATTTGAGCCCTAAAATGCATATGTAGTGTTTATGAATCTCTTAATGAATCTGTACATGTGTTTATGAATCGATTGGAATCTCTCTCTGTGTGTGTGTTAATGAATCTGTGTGTGTGTGTGTGTGTGTTTGTTTGTTAATGAATCTCTGTGTGTGCGTGTATGTGTATGAATCTGTGTATGTGTGTGTATATGTTCAGAAGATGTAGTGTGTGTTTTTGTAGATTGAAGTTGATTGAAATGTTTTTGTGTGTGTATGTATGTCTATAGATGTATGTGGATTGTGTGTGTAGATTGAAATTGATTGAAATGTTAATGAATTTGTTGTGTTTTTGTTAATGAATCTGTGTTTTTGTGTGTGTGTAGATTGAA
This sequence comes from Arctium minus, assembly GCA_954870635.1. NCBI lineage: Eukaryota > Viridiplantae > Streptophyta > Magnoliopsida > Asterales > Asteraceae > Arctium > Arctium minus. Next base: position 124,128,103 of record OX941082.1, read on the forward strand.
ATTGAGTGAAATTTGGTGCCGCTTCAGAGACATACACATACACACGATCGACTCCCGACTTCTTGACGTGATTTAAGGTACCAAAATAATTTTAGACGTTATTCCTTAGTTTATTTTTGTTGTCATTTTAATAGGAATATGTGAGTAGTAATTAGGGGTGTTCGCGGTCCGGTTTGGGCAGTTTAACCCCTCAAACCACAAACCAAACCGCTAGTGGCAGTCTATTGATTTTTCAAACCGAGCGGTTTGACATCAAGTGCCCAGACCGGTCAAGTCGGACCGCGGTTTAAGCGGTTTGGTCGACCGGTTTAGGCGGTTTGGGCCTTTTAGTGGGCTTTAAAGTTTAAACATAAAAACATATAAAAATTTGAATTTTAAAGGTTCGCTTGAGTTCATTTGAAATAAAGAAAGTCTACAACAATGTTAACAAAGTCCACAAAAGTTAACAAAATATCTCAAGACAAAACACTAAAAAAAGTAATATGCAAAGTGCAAATAAATTCCAAGACGATTTAAAATTATCTTTGGGCCTTTTTGTATATATTTAAATCTAAAGATAAATTAGATATTTGGGCTAAACAATACATGATATAAAGATGTATATAAAAATATAAAAAAAATATATATAGATATATTTGGCGGTCGGTTTGGTCCAAACCGCCCAAAAAAACCTCCAAACCGCAGGCCGGACCGGACCGCCCGGTTTGACGATTTTTCAGACCAGACCAGACCGCCAAAAACGGTCCGGTTTAACTTGGTTCGACCGGTTTGAGCGATTCATCGGTTTTTTTGAACACCCCTAGTAGTAATGGAATTATTTGTTATTTGTTATGTTTGTAAACCCAAACCTGTTCGTTATGTTTGTTTTTCGTTATGTTTGTTTTTGGGATATGACAGCTATGGATAATTTTAGTTATGACAGTTTAGACTTGTAATGAGATACAAGTATATTATAGATTGAAATTGATACGAGTATATTGTAGATTGAAATTGATATGAGTTCTTTTAGCTTATGAAAACCATTGTTATGATCCCGAATATATCAAATGTTTTGGTATGATTTGGTTTGATAAACTTGTGATATTAATTAGTTGGGTTGTCAATTATTGGGCAAACATTAATTATGCTTCATTTTATTTATTTATTTTAGTTTGGTTGCCAATTGTTGGGCAAACATTAGGTTGATAAATGGAAATATTCATTTTATTGTCGTTATACTGCCGAAATTTTAAAAACACCTCTCTTTGATTTTAACCTACGGTTTGACTTTGAAGTAGGCAAACCATTACATGTAGTGTTTTCAAGTCTTTTAATAGACTTGTAACTTCATTTTAACCTACGGTTTGACTTTGAAATAGTCAAACCCTTACACGTAGGGTTTTAAACTCATCAAAACACCTTTCTTTGCTTTAAACCTATGGTTTTGACTTACCAATAGTCAAACCATTACACTTAGAGTTTTAAAGTCATCTAAAACTTCTCTAAACCTACGGTTTGACTTTGAAGTAGGCAAACCATTACATGTAGTGTTTTCAAGTCATTCAATAGACTGCTAACTTCATTTTAACCTGCGGTTTGACTTTGAAATAATCAAACCCTTACACATAGGGTTTTAAACTCATCAAAACACCTTTCTTTTCTTTAAACCTATGATTTTGACTTTCCAATAGTCAAACCATTACACTTAGAGTTTTAAAGTCATCCAAAACTTCTCTAAACCTATGGTTTGACTTTGAAATAGTCAAACCCTTACACGTAGGGTTTTAAAGTCCTCTACACCACCTCTATCTTGATTATGTCAACTAACTACTTCTTTCTTTGTTGTAGTGGTTGAATATGTCGACAGATAGAGGATGGATGTATAGAAAGAACGACGGTCGGGGGTTTCTTAGGGTTGATTATATTGTTGCAATGGACAGTTTTTTGGACAATGCCTATGCCAGTGAAGGGACTATTGAAAGGAAACCTACTCGTGATGGGATAGTGCTTCGTATCAGATGCCCTTGTAAGAAGTGTCAAAACTTACGCCATAAAGAAAGGGATGACGTGAGGCTGCATTTGATGAAGCACGGTTTCATGCCTGATTATACCATATGGTGGGCACATGGTGAAACCTATTACTATGCACCGCATCAAGATGTGGGTCAATCTTCTACTCCGGTAGTAGATCATAATGAAGGGTATGTTGAAATGGTGAACGATCACATGATACATGATGGCATGGCATGGGGAGAAGAAACCCCTAATCCTTCTACCCAAGGATTTTATGACATGTTACAAGCTGTTGACGAGCCATTATGGGATGGGTGTCCACATTACTCGAAATTAGGAGCTGCGATGAGATTGTTGAATTGGAAGGCATAATGTAATGTATCCGAGAATACTTATAATCGAGTTGTTCCTATAATTAAAGAGATGCTACCAGAGGGTGACAAACTACCCGGTAACTTCTACGAGACGAAGAATAGCTTGAAAAAGCTTGCTCTACCAAAAGTAAAGATCGACGCTTGCAAAAACCATTGTAAGCTATTTTACAAGCATGATTCTGAGTTGACCCATTGTCTATATTGCAATGAAAACTGTTACAAGACTAGTGGACGAAGCAAGGTCCCAAACTTGGTGTTGACGTACTTGCCAATTGCTCATAGACTTCAAAGATTGTATATGTCAAAGAAGACGTCTAAAGAGATGACTTGGCACAAGGATCATCAGACAGAACCGGGTGAGATAGTACATCCAAGTGATGGTGCGGCTTGGAATTATTTTGACATGGTACATCCTGAATTTGTTTTTGAGGTCCGGAATGTCTGTCTTGGCTTATGTATCGACGGTTTCAACCCGAATAATTCAAATTCGAATCCGTATTCACTATGGCCAATGTTTCTTACCATATACAATTTACCTCCTTGGTTGAGTTTGAAAGATTCATATGTTAAACTTGCATTGGTCATTTCTGGTAGAAATATCCCCGGTCAGAATCTAGATGTGTTTCTTAGGCCGCTAATAGATGATCTTAAGATGTTGTATACAGTGGGCGCTCTTACGTATGATGCTTATCGTAAGAATAATTTTGATATGAGGGTATACTTCTATGGACCGTCAGCAACTTCCCTGCCTACGCAATGTTGTCGGGTTGGAGCATGCACGACAAGCTAGCCTGCCCGTACTGCATGGGTACAGTCAATTCGTTTCAGTTAAAAAATGGAGGAAAATCTTGTTGGTTTGACTGTCATCGGAGATGGTTACCTAGTGCACACCCATTCCGACGTGATCGAACAGGATTTTTGGACGAATCTAGGGTGTTAGCCGGTCCACCACCCGAGTTAACCGGTGAAGAAATATGGGAGCAGGTCTGTCATCTTCCAACTATTTACGATGGCTCCCCATTTCAATCGACCAATAGAAAAATTACCGACTTCGGAATCACTCATAATTGGGTGAAGAGAAGCATATTTTTGGGAGTTTCCATATTAGAAGACGTTGTTAATCCGACACAACCTGGATGTCATGCACATTGAGAAGAACGTCTTTGAGAATCTCTTTAACACTGTCATGGACACGTCAAAAACAAAACACAATATAAAAGCAAGGAGGGATGTAGAGATTTATTGCAACTGATCGGAGTTGCACATTGCCATGTCAGGTAATAAAGTGGTGAAGCCGAAGTCGTCGTACACTTTGACCAAACAACAAGTAAAACATGTATGTGAATGGTTGAAGGGGTTGAAGTTTTCGGACGGGTATGCTTCGAATATTGGGGGTGTGTTAACATGGCAGACTACAATTTTTATAGCTTCAAGAGTCACGATTGTCATGTGTTTATGCAACGATTGCTCTCTATTGCCTTACGAGGGATGATACCGACTTCCATATGGGATGCGATAACAGAGTTATACACATTCTTTCGTGCAATCTGCTCAAGGGTGTTACACTTAGATGACTTGATTCCATTGCAAACAAGTATGCAACGATTGCTCCCATTTGTCAATGGTTACAAGTTTCATAAAGTAACACATGCTGCTGGGCGTGCCATACATAATAGTGGCGTATGTGTGAGAGGATCTTGTTATTGCGACTCCGAGTCTGACTATTACGGATTGTTGGATGACGTGTTAGAGGTGGAGTATTACGGTGTAGGCTATTGTGTTGTAGTTTTGTTCAAGTGTACATGGTTTGATAGTCCAGAGGGAGTTAGAGTCGACCCTAAACATGGGTTGGTTGATATCAAATACAAGTCCAGACTCAGAGTTGAGGACTATTACGTCCTAGCATCACAAGCGGAACAAGTGTATTACACACCCTATCTTTCAGGCAGTAAGGATTTAAAGGACGGGTAGGTAGTTGTGAAGACCAAAGCCCGTGGAATATATGAAGTTGCAGAAAGGGCTATCGATGACTTGGATGATGATAACGTGGATGGAGAACCATTCATTCAAATCAACGAACGAGTAACTCATAATACAAACAATTGGGTAAATGAGGACCTCGATTCCGTCCCTCTTGTCACTAGGGAGGTCAACGTAGTCGCCACAAATGACGAATCTAGCGACAAGGAAGATGCATCAGATCACGAAGCTAGCAACGAGGAAGCAGAATTTGAAGACGTGGACGATGATTCAGATAGCGAAAACGAACCTATGTTATCGGATCACTCGTCTGATGACTAGTGTGCCTTTCTTATATAGACATTATTCATAATAATTATATCCTTATATGTTTGTACACTTATATTTTTGTGTGCGAACCATTATTTATTTTTAGATGAGGGGACACACTTGTAAGGGTAGGGGTAAAGGCTCTAGCAGGGGCAGTAGCAGCTCCACCAGTACCAGGGGCCGACCGCGACAGGGCCAGTGACAGTGACAATTGTCACAGTTGCTGACACAATCACCAGAGAGGAGTGCCTCACGGTATATAACGCCCTCAAATCTGGAAATAACAACTTATTTAAAATTTTCTAAATACATCAATAAATGAATTATCTACAACCACAAATTAAGATTTAACCTCAATATAAACATTCATTCTATACAAAAGTCTGTGATAATAACGGATGCTACTAAAACTCCATAATAGTCACTATCTCCAAAATTGCGGAAGACTTCACCAACTACTTACATTTGCACAAAGCTAAGGCTCAACTCTTCATTGCTGCTAGAACCAAAACCCAACTGAAACCTGATGCACATGCCGACAAATAAAAAGGTTAGGCTTAACTCCTAGTGAGCTCAAGAGTTTTCAACATAAATAAAGATGTCTGTGAAAATAGATAATGCAGTTTAATTCATAATCTTTCAAAAGGTATGCTTTGAATATGCAAACGACTCGTTTTCCAATAATATGCATTTTAGATGGAGAACACTAATTTGGACATTTTCCAAATCAAACTACTACAAAATGATGATACCAATGTAAACCGCCCCTTCATAAACTAGCTTTAACCCAAAACTCACTCAAAGCGTAAATATAAATTGGACTCTCCATTTAAGAAGGTACGGTTAAACCTTATATTTCAAAACACCCAAAACACGGGTGGGGCATAATACTCAACCCATAAATCAAGGGTAAAATCCAAATATACAAAACGTCACCGAAAACTTGGATAATAAAACTCAATACCCAAAAACAACACCTTTCGGTGACGGGGGATTCCCGATTCTATAAAATGTGACGGTCCACAAAGTAAGCCCATTTTATGTTGTTATGACTAGTCATATAAACAAAAGTACACACAAGATATGTCAGACTCAGTAGCTTTAAACGTACACCCACGGAAACTCGAGTTCAACCCCGTCGGGTTCCTATGTTGAGCCCCTCATCTAATATCGTAATACTTGAGCACGAAGGACTTATACCGCACCCGGTACCTTAACGTGCAGCACGAAGGACTTACATCGCACCCGATACCTAACGTGCTTCATCCAAAAACGCAAAACTTGAGCACGAAGGACTTATACCGCACCCGGTACCTTAACGTGCAGCACGAAGGACTTACATCGCACCCGATACCTAACGTGCTTCATCCAAAAACGCCAACAAGGCTCGAAGTCGAGCTACCAAAACTGGACAATTGTCCTAAAACCCCATCAAAATAACAATGCCAAGTCGTAGGCTTAGCAACCCATTGACTCATTGATAAATGAAAATAAGAATACGATAGAACGCACTCGACCAACGGATATGCAAACACCACGACTAAAAGTAAGATTAGTTCGAAACTCAACATTAGTTGAGGCAACCTATTTTCCAAATGAACTTATACTCTTATATCTTCCAAATGCCTCATAACACAAAATATGCATTTTCCAAATTTAACTGCTGATAAGAATGAAAATCATAAAATGAGACTATAAACATTCTTTCAAGTACCTCACATAAAAGTGCAAGTAATACTTTATAAAACATTCTATTTCATGAATGATGCATAAAATCCGACAAACATTTAAAAGCGTATTTCTTTGATCAAAGATCTATTTATGCAATAAGACCTCAAAACACATTCATTTGTAACACATTTATCAAAATGCCCAAAAATCCCAAATGTGGGTATTATACAAAGTTTGTAAAGTTAAATACTTCCAAAAATCAAAGATTAACAAATAACCCAACATTTGATAATTTCATGTAGAACACATAAACACTTTAAAATAGACATTTTGGCATGTACAACGTTTTCACAAATCAACTTGAACTCACCTTGCTAGATTTAGTGCTAAATCTAGATTTCACCCAACGAGCTCTTTTGAAAACCACTTGAATCCTCAAGCCGAAATCCTCCAAAAACCTAGATCCACACAACTTCAACCGTAAATAACCACATCCAACCATATAGAAACATTACCCAAACATAATACACCAAAATCCCCAACGAGATCCAAACCCTAGTTTCTCCCAAAACTATCAAGTCCGAGATTGATAAGCCAAATACTAGGGAAACATCAATGGAGCATTCATAACTTATTACAAGGTTTGGAAATGGAAAGAATGTACTTACCACTTAGGTTTTGACGAAAAACCTAGAAAACCTGAAATGAACTTGAGGTTGAAGATGAAGATGAAGCTCCTTGACCAATAACTTCCAATCTTTGATGGGTGGAAGGAGGAACACTTGGAACATAAAAGATTTGGTGCCCTTGATGCATAAAACTGATTTTAGGGTTTTGGGGTTCGTTTTCTAGAGAGAAAAAAGGGTGAAAGGGGTTGAGAATAATGAGGTGGGGCTGCTCAAAAATCGATTTTAAAACAACCAGAGGCCGCAGGCGATTGTGCCCGGCGATTGTGCCCAAGGCACTTTCGCCAGGGCACTATCGCCGAAACTGTACCGCGGGCACCACTCTGTTGGCGATTGTGCCCAGGGCACTATCGCCCAGAGTGTCCCGAGCCCCGATTTCTTCCATTTTCATCCGGAGCACCCACGATGCGATAAGGCTTAAAAGGTAAGGCGTAAGGAATGAAATTCTACGATCAAAATCAAGGATTTCTCAAGGGATTAGCTTTCACAGACAGGAATTTACGGGTGTTACATGGTACACCTCCTACGATAGTGCTAGGCGAGAGTGACAATTGTCACAATCGCCTGCACATTCGCCCATACTGTACCAAAGGTGGTGATAGGACGCGAGAATACCACAGGAGAGTGACACTTTGTCACAATCGCGGGCACAATCGCCCAGATCGTACCAAAACCCAAATTTCTGACTTTTCGACCCGAAGCGTTCCCGGTACAAAATTCTAACTTCGCAAGGAGTTTATAACTAAGGGTTTCGATTAGAAGTTAATATGAAAGGAGCAAGAAAAAGGTTTAACGAAGAAAAATACTGGTGTTACAGACCACGGATCCTCCGATCTACGTTTACCCAAAGGCGGCTCATATGGCGGTAAGTTCAATTATGTATGTCTAGATTTTTGTTTGTTTTATAAGATAGATATAAATTATAGCAAACTTAGTTTGAGCTGCCATTGTTGGGCAAACAATAGGATTATTTTGATAAAAGCAGGTAATGGATATGTTTAAATTACAGTTGAAATGTTGCCGAGTTTTCTATAGGTTAGTTGCCAATGTCTAATTTGGTAAACTGTAGGATAACTATGCACGGATTAGGGAGGAGGTGTACCCGGACTTAGATCCCGGGACTGTTCCTCCTAATGACGTCGAGTTGTGGGAGCGCGGCGTCGGAGGATGGCATAAAGGCCGTCTGTTTGGATGGGGACCAGTCAGGATCCTTATTATGCTATGACCGTTGATTCGGGTGTCAGTACGAGCGGGAGCTCGCGCGACGATCACGATATGGAGTTATGCTTGTCAAATGTTGTCTAACATTATTATATGTTTGTTAAATGTTGTCTAACATTGTTATATGTTTGTCAAATGTTGAATTTCAGATAGAGGAGCTAAAACAAAAGTTAGAGGAAGAGAGAGCAGCGACAGCCCGGTTGCAGGAGCAAATGAAGGCGGTTGAGGCCTTCATGAATAAGTTTCAAGATCACCCCCTCCCCCATTGTAGGATAGTTACATGTATTAACGATATTTGAATATATTTTTAGATAATTTTACGTTTTGAAATTACGTTTTATTTTTAATTTTTGAATATTAAATGAAAAAATGGGCAGATTTTGTACAAGTTTTAAACTGGAAATTATCGATTTTTAATTATTTTGTTTATAAAAAATTAATTCACCGACGGATTACCGATGGACCTCGAAAACTTGGACATCCCGTCCAAAATCCCAATCTAGACAGATAGCCGTACTAAGTTTGACACTTAACCGAGTGCTACATTTCAAATCTTATATTTCTAACAGACCGACCACCAAAATATCCTTTAATCGCGGAACCCACTGAGACGATACACCATCAACATAAACCATGGTGTCACACCGACGAGCAATCCACCAAAACGAACCCAATCTAATCGCAGGTAATCACTTTAGACCTTATCCCGCATGATTACCGAGGTATAAGATTGCTTCCGTAATTAACTGGGAAGACTTAAATCTTCTATTTCCATTAATACAAACGCGAGCGGATTCACAAACCGAAACCTCAAACATTCAAGGCTGACCGCAAGTCGGATCATTCGACGCTTCAAATCCCAAGGACTCCCTTAGTCCCTAAACACAACTCTTTTCATGATGGGGTTAAACCTATAGGCCTAATGAGTTCAAGGTTTTTTCAAATAATATGCCAATTTAAACTTTTATAAAACTTTCAAATACACAAGTTTTATAACGATTAACCGTACAGTGACAACACACTATTGCCCATCCGATAGGTTTAAAACTGGTTACCAACACAACGCATATAAAACCATTTCCAAAACTCGTTTGATCAGTAATTACGTTAATAAAAACGGTAACAAGAGATGTGCAACAAAATTTTCAAACGGACTACCATGGTCCTAATAATGCATCAATTTATACTATGCATATGAAAGATAACTTTCCGCACTATAACATGTGTAATAGAAGTTTGTACAATTCCCAAAAGAGACATTCACAAATTAATTTTAAAGTTTTGACTTCCCAACCCAAAAGTCGTTGCGACATAAAATTATTAACCACTCCATATGCAACAGTTTATTCCCCAAAGTTCGATGAGATGATAAGAATGCAAATAATTCTCAAATCGAGTTTAAAACTTTAAGCCGCCTCGATAAGACACATTTGACCAAGATGGTAACTACAACGATATGCAATTCGAAAATCCATTTCATGTATTGCGGAAATTTATAACAGCAAGGTCAACAAGCGAAACACGCTTAGATTAAAATTTAATTTAAGACAATATAAATATTTCGCATATTTACTCACGCGAGTGAAAGTCGGATTCAACCCAAAAGTATGCACATATATTCGTGTGAAACTCAAGATGCAATCATGCGACATTTAGATTTTTCAAGGTGCCTCTTACGGTTGCAAAAGTGTCGATGCAAGACTCGCCTGAAACAAAGTATTGAACACAACTCGTAAATTAACGCACACAATGATGCATATGCACATGTTCTCAAATTTATTTTACGCAACGCAAAATGACGTAAGACGAGGCACCCTAAACCCAACTGAATTTTCGCAAAACTCAATAATGCTAAAATCATGCAGTGACAAATTTTCATTTCTCAACAAGAATGTAAGACGGCAATATGGCTAAAACACTAAGCCTTTAAGAGTTTCCTCTTTTAATGCAATGAAAGGTAAAATGACACCTTTAACAAAATTCACATGGGACACGACGCCAACTAACTCGTAAGCTTAAAAGAAGCAAAATTAAAACTCACGTATGGAAAGACATCGTATAAAACAATACCCCATGAAATTCCAACAAAACTCACACAAACTAAAATTCTCAAGAAATGCCGACTCAACGCGTGGGAATAACTTTTCCTTTAAAACCATTGACATATGTGGAGGAGATCCAATGCCTAGGTTAAAATCTCATACCTACTTGCCCAATACTCAAATGACATTAAAACATGGATATTACAATATCCGCAAATAGCGTTAAACAAGAGACGTGAATAAAGAGATTTTTTTGATAACAATTTGCAATTACGTGCAACAAAACAATTTATGCATGCTTAAGCTCACAGTTTAAAATCTGATGCGTGTTAAATGCTTTACCAAAACTTTATAATATAAACCACTTTCTGTTTTACGAACACAAGAAATAATTTATGCAAATTTATTTCAGAAATAAATTTTAGTGCATGAATTTGGTCGACATTCACCCCTCTAGACTACGCTTCTCAACAACCCGACATACTAATACCATCCGGGTGTATCAAGCATCTTAGGACAACAATCTCAGTTTCCTACTATTGTCATCCGGATACTCCACGTCTTAAAGCAACACTCGGATATTTCATCGGTTCACCTTACAATCTCTCCTCGTATAACATCAATTCCATAAGCTCAAGGTTCTACTCCAACCAATTATTCTTACTCAAGACGATCAACTTAATGCATTCAACGCACTTAACTATCACTTCAACGTGACATTGCTACAGACATCAACGTTTCCTTAGATTACTCCCTTAGAAACCTTCTCACTACCCCAACGGTAATCATACCAAGGTAGTTCAAGTATACACATGTAGTATGTAGGTTCACCATAATGCTGGCCAGGTGCCATTATGAACGTACCGCACATGCTCATCCTTGCGACCCTCGACAAGTTTCCTGTTTCTAGTGACCCGATCAACTCCATAATATCTTATCTTAAGGTTCCTAATGTGCAACTTCACTTACAATCGCTTATAAAAACGCTAGTTTGAGTCTAGGCATCCTACAATCAATACCTAATTCCCTCAAACTTAAGCTCTCATACCAACTTATAACGCCCTCAAATCTGGAAATAGCAACTTATTTAAAATTTTCTAAATAGATCAATAAATGAATTATCCACAACCACAAATTAAGATTTAACCTCAATACAAACATTCATTCTATACAAAAGCCTGTGATAATAACGGATGCTACTAAAACCCCATAATAGTCACTATCTCCAAAATTGCGGAGGACTTCACCAACTACTTACATTTGCACAAAGCTAAGGCTCAACTCTTCATGGCTGCTAGAACCAAAACCCAACTGGAACCTGATGCACATGCCGACAAATAAAAAGGTTAGGCTTAACTCCTAGTGAGCTCAAGAGTTTTCAACATAAATAAAGATGTCTGTGAAAATAGATAATGCAGTTTAATTCATAATCTTTCAAAATGTATGCTTTGAATATGCAAACGACTCGTTTTCCAATAATATGCATTTTAGATGGAGAACACCAATTTAGACATTTTCCAAATCAAACTACTACAAAATGATGATACCAATGTAAACCGCCCCTTCATAAACTAGCTTTAACCCAAAACTCACTCAAAGCGTAAATATAAATTGGACTCTCCATTTAAGAAGGTACGGTTAAACCTTATATTTCAAAACACCCAAAACACGGGTGGGGCATAATACTCAACCCATAAATCAAGGGTAAAATCCAAATATACAAAACGTCACCGAAAACTTGGATAATAAAACTCAATACCCAAAAACAACACCTTTCGGTGACGGGGGATTCCCGATTCCATAAAATGTGACGGTCCACAAAGTAAGCCCATTTTATGTTGTTATGACTAGTCATATAAACAAAAGTACACGCAAGAGATGTCAGGCTCATTAGCTTTAAACGTACACCCACGGAAACTCGAGTTCAACCCCATCGGGTTCCTATGTCGAGCCCCTCATCTAATATCGTAATACTTGAGCACGAAGGACTTATACCGCACCCGGTACCTTAACGTGCAGCACGAAGGACTTACATCGCACCCGATACCTAACGTGCTTCATCCAAAAACGCAAAACTTGAGCATGAAGGACTTATACCGCACCCGGTACCTTAACGTGCAGCACGAAGGACTTACATCACACCCGATACCAAACGTGCTTCATCCAAAAACGCCAACAAGGCTCGAAGTCGAGCTACCAAAACTGGACAATTGTCCTAAAACCCCATCAAAATAACAATGCCAAGTCGTAGGCTTAGCAACCCATTGACTCATTGATAAATGAAAATAAGAATACGATAGAACGCACTCGACCAACGGATATGCAAACACCACGACTAAAAGTAAGATTAGTTCGAAACTCAACATTAGTTGAGGCAACCTATTTTCCAAATGAACTTATACTCTTATATCTTCCAAATGCCTCATAACACAAAATATGCATTTTCCAAATTTAACTGCTGATAAGAATGAAAATCATAAAATGAGACTATAAACATTCTTTCAAGTACCTCACATAAAAGTGCAAGTAATACTTTATAAAACATTCTATTTCATGAATGATGCATAAAATCCGACAAACATTTAAAAGCGTATTTCTTTGATCAAAGATCTATTTATGCAATAAGACCTTAAAACACATTCATTTGTAACACATTTATCAAAATGCCCAAAAATCCCAAATGTGGGTATTATACAAAGTTTGTAAAGTTAAATACTTCCAAAAATCAAAGATTAACAAATAACCCAACATTTGATAATTTCATGTAGAACACATAAACACTTTAAAATAGACATTTTGGCATGTACAACGTTTTCACAAATCAACTTGAACTCACCTTGCTAGATTTAGTGCTAAATCTAGATTTCACCCAACGAGCTCTTTTGAAAACCACTTGAACCCTCAAGCCAAAATCCTCCAAAAACCTAGATCCACACAACTTCAACCGTAAATAACCACATCCAACCATATAGAAACATTACCCAAACATAATACACCAAAATCCCCAACGAGATCCAAACCCTAGTTTCTCCCAAAACTATCAAGTCCGAGATTGATAAGCCAAATACTAGGGAAACATCAATGGAGCATTCATAACTTATTACAAGGTTTGGAAATGGAAAGAATGTACTTACCACGTAGGTTTTGACGAAAAACCTAGAAAACTCGAAATGAACTTGAGGTTGAAGATGAAGATGAAGCTCCTTGACCAATAACTTCCAATCTTTGATGGGTGGAAGGAGGAACACTTGGAACATAAAAGATTTGGTGCCCTTGATGCATAAAACTGATTTTAGGGTTTTGGGGTTCGTTTTCTAGAGAGAAAAAAGGGTGAAAGGGGTTGAGAATAATGAGGTGGGGCTGCTCAAAAATCGATTTTAAAACAACCAGAGGCCGCAGGCGATTGTGCTCGGCAATTGTGCCCAAGGCACTTTCGCCAGGGCACTATCGCCTAAACTGTACCGCGGGCACCACTCTGTTGGCGATTGTGCTCAGGGCACTATCGCCCATAGTGTCCCGAGCCCCGATTTCTTCCATTTTCATCCGGAGCACCCACGATGCGATAAGGCTTAAAAGGTAAGGCGTAAGGAATGAAATTCTACGATCAAAATCAAGGATTTCTCAAGGGATTAGCTTTCACAGACAGGAATTTACGGGTGTTACATGGTACACCTCCTACGATAGTGCTAGGCGAGAGTGACAATTGTCACAATCGCCTGCACATTCGCCCATACTGTACCAAAGGTGGTGATGGGCCGCGAGAATACCACAGGAGAGTGACACTTTGTCACAATCGCGGGCACAATCGCCCAGATCGTACCAAAACCCAAATTTCTGACTTTTCGACCCGAAGCTTTCCCGGTACAAAATTCTAACTTCGTAAGAAGTTTATAACTAAGGGTTTCAATTAGAAGTTAATATGAAAGGAGCAAGAAAAAGGTTTAACGAAGAAAAATACTGGTGTTACAGACCACGGATCCTCCGATCTACGTTTACCCAAAGGCGGCTCATATGGCGGTAAGTTCAATTATGTATGTCTAGATTTTTGTTTGTTTTATAAGATAGATATAAATTATAGCAAACTTAGTTTGAGCTGCCATTGTTGGGCAAACAATAGGATTATTTTGATAAAAGCAGGTAGTGGATATGTTTAAATTACAGTTGAAATGTTGCCGAGTTTTCTATAGGTTAGTTGACAATGTCTAATTTGGTAAACTGTAGGATAACTATGCACGGATTAGGGAGGAGGTGTACCCGGACTTAGATCCCGGGACTGTTCCTACCAATGACGTCGAGTTGTGGGAGCGCGGTGTCGGAGGATGGCGTAGAGGCTGTCTGTTTGGATGGGGACCAGTCAAAGATCTATTTATGCAATAAGACCTCAAAACACATTCATTTGTAACACATTTATCAAAATGCCCAAAAATCCCAAATGTGGGTATTATACAAAGTTTGTAAAGTTAAATACTTCCAAAAATCAAAGACTAACAAATAACCCAACACTTGATAATTTCATGTAGAACACATAAACACTTTAAAATAGACATTTTGGCATGTACACCGTTTTCACAAATCAACTTGAGCTCACCTTGCTAGATTTAGTGCTAAATCTAGATTTCACCCAACGAGCTCTTTTGAAAACCATTTGAATCCTCAAGCCGAAATCCTCCAGAAACCTAGATCCACACAACTTCAACCGTAAATAACCACATCCAACCATATAGAAACATTACCCAAACATAATACACCAAAATCCCCAACGAGATCCAAACCCTAGTTTCTCCCAAAACTATCAAGTCCGAGATTGATAAGCCAAATACTAGGGAAACATCAATGGAGCATTCATAACTTATTACAAGGTTTGGAAATGGAAAGAATGTACTTACCACTTAGGTTTTGACGAAAAACCTAGAAAACCCGAAATGAACTTGAGGTTGAAGATGAAGATGAAGCTCCTTGACCAATAACTTCCAATCTTTGATGGGTGGAAGGAGGAACACTTGGAACATAAAAGATTTGGTGCCCTTGAAGCATAAAACTGATTTTAGGGTTTTGGGGTTCGTTTTCTAGAGAGAAAAAAGGGTGAAAGGGGTTGAGAATAATGAGGTGGGGCTGTTCAAAAATCGATTTTAAAACAACCAGAGGCCGCAGGCGATTGTGCCCGGCGATTGTGCCCAAGGCACTTTCGCCAGGGCACTATCGCCGAAACTGTACCGCGGGCACCACTCTGTTGGCGATTGTGCCCAGAGCACTATCGCCCAGAGTGTCCTGAGCCCCGATTTCTTCCATTTTCATCCGGAGCACCTACGATGCGATAAGGCTTAAAAGGTAAGGCGTAAGGAATGAAATTCTACGATCAAAATCAAGGATTTCTCAAGGGATTAGCTTTCACAGACAGGAATTTACGGGTGTTACATGGTACACCTGCTACGATAGTGCTAGGCGAGAGTGACAATTGTCACAATCGCCTGCACATTCGCCCATAGTGTACCAAAGGTGGTGATAGGCCGCGAGAATACCACAGGAGAGTGACACTTTGTCACAATCGCGGGCACAATCGCCCAGATCGTACCAAAACCCAAATTTCTGACTTTTCGACCCGAAGCGTTCCCGGTACAAAATTCTAACTTCGCAAGGAGTTTATAACTAAGGGTTTCGATTAGAAGTTAATATGAAAGGAGCAAGAAAAAGGTTTAACGAAGAAAAATACTGGTGTTACAGACCACGGATCCTCCGATCTACGTTTACCCAAAGGCGGCTCATATGGCGGTAAGTTCAATTATGTATGTCTAGATTTTTGTTTGTTTTATAAGATAGATATAAATTATAGCAAACTTAGTTTGAGCTGCCATTGTTGGGCAAACAATAGGATTATTTTGATAAAAGCAGGTAATGGATATGTTTAAATTACAGTTGAAATGTTGCCGAGTTTTCTATAGGTTAGTTGACAATGTCTAATTTGGTAAACTGTAGGATAACTATGCACGGATTAGGGAGGAGGTGTACCCGGACTTAGATCCCGGGACTGTTCCTCCCAATGACGTCGAGTTGTGGGAGCGCGGTGTCGGAGGATGGCATAAAGGCCGTCTGTTTGGATGGGGACCAGTCAGGATCCTTATTATGCTATGACCGGTGATTCGGGTGTCAGTACGAGCGGGAGCTCGCGCGACGATCCCGATATGGAGGTATGCTTGTCAAATGTTGTCTAACATTATTATATGTTTGTTAAATGTTGTCTAACATTGTTATATGTTTGTCAAATGTTGAATTTCAGATAGAGGAGCTAAAACAAAAGTTAGAGGAAGAGAGAGCAGCGACAGCCCGGTTGCAGGAGCAAATGAAGGCGGTTGAGGCCTTCATGAATAAGTTTCAAGATCACCCCCTCCCCCATTGTAGGATAGTTACATGTATTAACGATATTTGAATATATTTTTAGATAATTTTACGTTTTGAAATTACGTTTTATTTTTAATTTTTGAATATTAAATGAAAAAATGGGCAGATTTTGTACAGGTTTTAAACTGGAAATTATCGATTTTTAATTATTTTGTTTATAAAAAATTAATTCACCGACGGATTACCGATGGACCATCCATCTGTAAATGTTTTTAATTTTAATTCTAATTTTTTAAAATCCGTCGGAAATCCATCGCTAAATCCGTCAGAAATGATCCGTCGGAAACTACGCCCGTCGGTAATCCGTCGGTGACCTCCGGCCGTCGGTAATCCGTCGGTAATCCGTCGGAAATATGTGGCTATCGGTGATCCGTCGGAAATGTGAACGCCGACCATATTATTTGCGATGGCCATTTCCGACGGATCGGACTTTCACCGACGGATATGGCCGTCGGTGATTGCCCTTTGTTTTGTAGTGATATATCCTTTTCCTGGTATAAGTATAATATTATGGTAAGCAAGGCCCGGTTCTGCTTTCGAGACTTGGACTGTGGAATGGTCTCATATATGGTGGTTGTGCTCCTGACATACCGAATCCATTTTACTCGACTCAGTTTGTTGTTGATCAAAAAGAAAAAAAAAAAAAAAATATATATATATATATATATATATATCATAAAAATGAACTAATTATAAGTTCAGTTCTTCGGAGGTTGGTTTTGACATGGGAAGGCAAGACACTATTGGTTTTGCATTGGATTGAAAGTCGGACGTATTTAGCTAGCTTCGGTGTTCTTGTGCTCGAGATGGTGAGTGGGAAGAAGAACAGTGACAACCTTCTTGAACATGTAAGTTAAGCTGGTAGAGCGTTTGTTTTTTAAAAGGTCTGAAATCTTATTTCACTTCTGATTAATAAGATATGGTACGTATTTGTTTCCAAGGGTCACCACTTCTAGTTTTAGATGTATTTTAGGGTTAAGAGTATCTGAAATGAAATCTGAAGAAAAAAAACACGGTCTGAACGAAAAAATGTCTAACCGATCCAGACTTAAGAGGTATCAAGAGGTTTTTTGAAAGAAAAAAAAACAAACAGCCCCTGAAGCTTGGTATCTGGAGAATAAAGTAGCATTCTCTTAGCATACTTATTATGTATTTCGGTTTGAGTCAGGCATGGAGACTCGGCAGGTCCATCGAACTGATGAATGAATCTTTATGCGACTCATGCATTAATTATCTCTGAAGTAGTACGATAAATACATGTTGGATTATTGTGCGTGCAACATCATGGCCAACTATGATGTCCATGGTTTTAATGTTGTTTAATTATGTCAGATGTAGAAACACATGCATGTTATGTCTCCTTTATTTGCTTCAGTTTTTCCCTTTCAAGTTCTTAATTAACCTTGGGTTAGCTTGTGATTTGTAAAAATTAAAGTTAATCAATATATAGTTTTACGGTAGCATGATGGTTAAGCTAGCTAGTCTAAAGTTGTAAAAATGTTCTTAAATCGTAAAGCTTCCCCAGAACCCAAAATACTCTACGCATGCAACCTAGTATATATATATATATATATATATATATATATATATATATATATATATATATATATATATATATATATATATATATATATATATATGCATTATTGGTTTTGATTTTGAACTTGCATGCATTGAGTCTCAAGTGAGCCAACTCAACAATTAATTAAGATATATATAAACATAAACAAAACATCATGATTGTTCAAGTACTATATATCTTGCAAAAGTCAAGCATAATATATAATACACAATTCAAAAGCATACTCGTTTAACTAACATCAACATTTTTGGAATCATAGATGCATGCTATTAATTAGTTGTTTAAGCTCATTTTGTTGATAATTAATTTAAAATTTTCCATTCATTTCTGTGACTGCTGTGCTGACTTTCAAAACCTAATTCAAATTGACTTTCATTTTAATATGCGTTAGAGGAACGTTGCAAATAAATAAACGAAAAAAAAACATAGAGAGCAACTTACAGCCATATAAAAGTAGAAACGGTGGCCACTGACTAAGTATTCGATTTTTGTATTCACAATTCATTCCAGTCAAAAAATTCCTTATCTTTTGAAATTTTCAAAACTAGCCCCTCATCTTTCTAAAAACGTCAAAAAAGTCTATACCATAAATCCACTTTTTGGCAATAATATCTCTAAAGTTCTTCCAAAAACTGAGCTCGTAAAATTGACACGGCACGCTAATCCGATACGAATTTGATACGAAATAAAAAGATTTGGGTAATAAACTTCAACACGTTTAAGTAAAAGGATTGACACGACACTAAAATTAAACATGTAAACTTTGAAAACCAATCCTAGTCATTTATTTTTTAAATTTAAACAATAATCTTTTTTAATTAGATAATAATCGCGAAGGGCAGCTTAGTAATTATGTATTTAATTTATATTAATATTAATTTTATGAAAATTATTCATGCATGGTAACTACCTTTATTTTAGCGGTTCTTTTTTTTAATTGATTCTTTAACATTATCTTCTTCACCATTATACGGTTTTCTTTCAAAACCTTCCAGGTTTTGATTCTTGATTTATAGAATAATTAAGATTTTCAACGGTTATTATTTTTTTAGTTGATTCCATAAAACAACGGGTTGTTTCTTCATCATAATCATACGGTTTTCATTCAAACGTCATTGGGTTTTGATGCTATCTTTATAGAATAATCACCATTGACTGTTGGAGAAAAGTTATTCGATGAACGAGGATTATGTTAAAGACGTTTTTGGTTCATCATTTGGAGTTCATCTTGAAGATACTGGAACTGCAGAGGGAATTTTCGTTGAATCGCGGGTTAAAGATTTATCCGAAGATCTCGGCGACCATTCAGAAAACGATCTTTGTGCGTATGATGATGTTTTTTGTTTCGTTCATCCCAAAGATACTGGATCATGATGTTTGTTTTAACGAATTACTTAAGAATTATGTCCACCCATTCATGTATGCTATACCACTAAAAAAGAGCTAATGCAGACTTTTCTGTCTTCATGATGATCAGACTAATTAATTAATCACGATGCACTACTTATTCATTAGGTACACACATTCATGTAAGCAATACTTAATCATGATGCGATACTTAAGAAAATAAAACCCTAGTTATATGAATACCAGATGATGAGATGAATGTATTTGCCAAACAGATTAATAGAATCTCACAGCGATCTGGATGCCTGTTGATATGAAAAACCCTTCCTTATGAAATCTCTCTGTGCAATCTTCTCCCACTTTGTTTTTGATTTATGTCTTTGAAAACCACTTCAGAAGCATCGGCGACATAATCGGAATCACAGAATCCCGAGATTATCGTGAATCATAGTCTGATGTAATTCTATTGCATTTTTCCTATATTACCGTTGCACGCCTAAAAAACTCATGAAAAAAATTTAAAATCTGATCATTGCTTACTAAATTGCCACCGTGTATTCATCACCAGTGGATTAATATTTTTAATTGTATGGATTGGTTTGCAAAGTTTACTGTGTGGTTTCCAAATGAATATACAGAGAGAGAGAGGGGTTCAGGGGAAAAGCTTAAACAAATGGAAAACTAAGGAATACTCCTTTCATTTGGACGGTATGCACTTGTACATACAAGTAAACTGAGGAACACCCTAATAGGCCTATAGAACCGATTAAAGTTCAATAACACTAATGGTGACTTACTACGTGTTTGTATGCATATATGTATTGCATATACGCATGTGATGTGCACTGGGCTCAATAAGGCCACTAAGGCCCACTATAGCCTACTAAGAACCAATATAGACCAACAAAACCTTTCATGACTTATTAAGGCCCAATAACACCAATGGTGACTTAATATGTGTTTGTATGTAGATATGTACTGCATCTATGCATGTGATGTGCACTGGGCTCAATAAGGCCACTAAGGCCCACTATAGCCTACTAAGAACCATTAAAGCCTAGTAAGAACCAATATAGACCAACAAAACCTTTCATGACTTGTTAAGGCCCAATAACACCAATGGTGACTTAATATGTGTTTGTATGTAGATATGTACTGCATCTATGCATGTGATGTGCACTGAGCTCAATAAGGCTACTAAGGCCTACTATAGCCTACTAAGAACCATTAAAGCCTAGTAAGAACTAATATAGACCAACAAAACCTTTCATGACTTGTTAAGGCCCAATAACACTAATGGTGACTTAATATGTGTTTGTATGTAGATATGTACTGCATCTATGCATGTGATGTGTACTGGGATCAATAAGGCCACTAAGGCCCACTATAGCCTACTAAGAATCATTAAAGCCTAGTAAGAACCAATATATACCAACAAAACCTTTCATGACTTATTAAGGCCCAATAACACCAATGGTGACTTAATATGTGTTTGTATGCAGATATGTATTGCATATATGCATGTGATGTGTATTGTGATCAATAAGGCCACTGAGGCCCACTATAGCCAACTAAGAACCATTAAAGCTTAGTAAGAACCAATATATACCAACAAAACCTTTCATGACTTATTGAGGCCCAATAACACTAATGGTGACTTAATACGTGTTTGTATGCAAATATAATATGTACTACATATGCATGTGATGTGTATTGGGATCAAATGGATCATTTAAAGCCTAATCGATCCATATGGATCCGTTAAAAGTCCAACCGATCCGTTAAAGCCCAAATGAATCCAGTAAAACCGAAATGGAACCATTAAAGCCCAAGTGGATGCATTGAAATCCAAACGATCCATTAAAGACCAATTAGATCAATTAAATCCTAATTGGGTCTATTAAAGTCCAAGTGGATCCATTAAAGCTTAAATGGATCCATTAAATCCCAACTGATACATTAAAGCCCAAATTGATGTTGAATAATTTTGAAGACTTGAAGGTTAGATTTGTACGATCGATATTATTCGGCGTGGTCTCGTAGACAGATTTGAACTATGACTAAGATAGAATGACTTGAGAACTGATAGAAAAGACGAGCCGCTAAAAGTTTAAAATCATAAAAAAACGTAAAAGTTTTGGCCGAGTTGACGGCTTCGTCGGGTTACTTTGGGCCAAACTCGTTTCCAACCCAATAGATGCTTATACAAGTTATTACATTTTCAACTACATATATTTATTTATATTTTTGACTTTAGGCAACATAGAAACAAGAAAATATGTTGCCTAAGATAACTTTCATTGATTTAAAAAAAATTATACAAGTTATAAAATTTTTGAACTACCTATATTTATTTATATTTGTGACCTTAGGCAACATAGAAACAAGAAAATATGTTGTCTAAGATAACTTTCATTGATTTAAAAAAAAACATTATACAAGTTATAAAATTTTCAACTACCTATATTAATTTATATTTGTGACCTTAACATAGAAATAAAAAAACATGTTGCCTAAGATAATTTTCATTGATTTTAAAAAAACATTATACAAGTTATAAAATTTTCAACTACCTATATTTATTTATATTTGTGACCTTAGGCAACATAGAAACAAGAAAATATGTTGCCTAAGATAACTTTCATTGATTTTAAAAAAACATCATACAAGTTATTACATTTTCAACTACCTATATTTATTTATATTTTTGACCTTAGGCAACATAGAAACAAGAAAATATGTTGCCTAAGATAACTTTCATTGATTAAAAAAAAATTATACAAGTTATTAAATTTTTGATTACCTATATTTATTTATATTTTTTTACCTTAGGCAACATAGAAACAAGAAAATATGTTGCCTAAGATAACTTTCATTTATTAAAAAAAACATTATAAAAACTAAGGCAACATAAGGGAAAATGTTGCTTAAGATAGTTGAGGCAACATATAATTATTCATATGTTGCATAAGGTCTGACTTAGGCAACATAGAACTACATGTTGTCTAAGAGCAAACTTAGGCAACATATATTAGCCTTTGTTGCCTAAGCTTATCTTAAGCAACATATACAATTAGCTTATGTTGCCTAAGACAACATTTGGTGTAGTGTATATATATGTGTGTGTGTGTGTGCGCGCACGAAGGATCATGTGAGAAGTTGAGTTAACGGTGAGAAACGTAAAAAGTGGATCTGAACCGTTGATCTCTTTTAATTTCAAGTCCTCCCATGAATTACGACTTAGAAGAAGAGAATTGATTTGGAATGTATGGTTTCCAAATGAATTCCACCTCCCTCAAAGCCACCTTCAAATATGATATAGTTAGATATGTTTGGTTATATTTTTTAGTGTTCAAATGACCTACAATTTTTAATTTTTTTTAATTATTGTTGGGAAGATGCCCTAATAACGAAACCAAAGCAAGTAAATATCAAAATGGAATACAGTCCAGGGACTATATTAATTTGTAACTTGCTCCATTTTTAAAATAGGTGGCAAATTGTCAACTTTTCTCTAACGTTATAAAATGTTTATCAACTTCATTCCAATGATCCCTAATTCACACAAGAAAACTCAATGGGGATTCATTCCAATTCCAATTCCAATTCCAATTCCATTTTCCTATTATTCTCCACTACTTTATTCTTTCTACTCTCAAGCTCTACTGCAGTAAACACCATATTTGCAAATCAAACTATAAAAGATGGCGACACCATCGTGTCACATGGTGGAACGTTTGAACTAGGATTCTTTAGCCTCCGAAACTCGAAGAATCGGTATTTGGGAATATGGTACAAGAAGATATCAGTTTGTACAGTCGTATGGGTAGTGAACAGGGAGACACCGATCACTGATACATCCGGCGAGTATAAAGTTGGTGGAGACGGAAACCAGATGGTTCTCAGTGGTGGCAATACCGTAATCTGGTCATCTAATTCCACGGTATCAGATCGGAATCTTAACCCGGTGGCACAACTTCTAGAAACCGGAAATCTAGTTGTGTGGGATAGAAGTAGCACAAATAAAAGTCTCATCTGCCAGGAATGAAATTTGGGAAGGATTTGGAAACCAGAAGAGAGAGGTATTCGACACCTTGGAAGAGTCCTGATGATCCTTCTCCGGGTCGATATTTAATTTGGGTAGACACAAACGGGTATCCACAGATATTGCGAAGTGAAGGTCGAATTTTGGAAGCGAGACTCGGACCGTGGAATGGTCTCGGGTTTAGTGGCCTTCCTATTGACGTACCAAATCCAATTTACTCGGGCGAATTTGTTGTTAACCGGAAGGAAATCTATTACAAATTCGAACTTTTAAGTTCGGTTGTTCAGAGGATACATTTCACCTGGGATGGCAAGACACTGCAAATGCACTGGATAGAGAGAACACAAGAATGGGTTGTTTATGCAGATATTGACGCAGATAGTTGTGGTCGTTATGCAATATGCGGTCCTTATGGAAGATGTAACATCAACAAGCGTCCCCCTTGTAGCTGTATCGAAGGTTTCGAACCAAGAATCCCAGAAGAATGGAAGGCATCGGATTGGTCGAGTGGGTGTCAACGTAAAAAGCCTCTAATTTGTGGAAGTGATCAGGATGGATTTCGGAAAATATCAGGAGTGAAACTTCCGGATACACAAAGGTCATGGTACAATTTAAACATGACCCTTGGAGAATGTGAGATGACTTGTAGAAAGAATTGCAGTTGTACAGCTTATTCAAATTTAGATATCAGAAATGGTGGAAGTGGGTGTTTGCTATGGTTTGATAAGCTGATGGATATCAAAGAGTATGATGTAGATCAAGATCTTTACATAAGGATAGCTGCCTCTGAGTTAGCAAAAGCATACAAAAAGAATGGAGTACTCACCATAGCGATGTTAACTTCATCAGCTGTGCTGCTTCTGTTTGCAGTAGCGTATGCGTGTAGAAAGAAAAAGAAAAGGCTTCGTAAGAAAGGAAAAGGTAATTTCAAGGAGTAATTTTATGTTTCTATAAATGTAACACTATATAACAATCATCCTTATATTTGCAAGTTAGTTTATATGAGTATAATTTTGGCATCTTTGTAGGAAACTGGTATGGTGTTGATAAAAATAATACAAGCGTTCGAATGGAAGATCTTGATGAGCTGCCATTTTTTAGCCTACGTGAAGTAGCCAAGGCTACGGATAATTTCAGCATCAACAATAAGATCGGAGAAGGTGGCTTCGGTCCTGTTTACAAGGTAACTTACGATACTTGAATATATACAAGTGTAATATAAAATGAAATAGAATTGCAAGTAACATAATTAAAATTCTTGACCTTAATCTTTTTAGGGTGTGTTGGATGATGGACTGGAAGTAGCAGTGAAGCGGCTGTCAGAAACATCCCAACAAGGGGTTGATGAGTTCAAGAACGAAGTCATTTGTATTGCCAAACTTCAACATCGGAATCTTGTGAAGCTTCTTGGATACTGCATTCATGCAGATGAACTGATTTTGATTTATGAATACATGATGAACAAAAGCTTGGACTCATTTCTATTCGGTTAGATAATCTCTATGATTTTGAACAGTACCTTACTTTAGTGCTGCCAAATTAATAATCAAGCAATTAACTTCTTGCAGATGAAACGAAATGTTTGATGCTTGACTGGCCCCAGCGTTTTCGCATCATCCATGGTATGGCTCGAGGTATTCTTTATCTACATCAAGATTCTCGCCTTCATATCATCCATAGAGATCTCAAGGCCAGTAATATTCTGCTGGATGCTGACATGGACCCAAAAATCTCTGACTTTGGACTTGCTAGAAAGTTTATAGGATTCGATAACGCTGCTAAGACAAAGAAAGTGGTTGGAACATAGTAAGAATCTGAACCCATGGTCTATTAACTACACAAAACTTATCACCTGTTTTTCCCAAGAAAAAGGTGTAAAAACCCTGATACTAATATGTAAATTTACTTCGTTAACATTGCTGCAGTGGTTACATTTCTCCGGAGTATGCAGTACATGGACAGTTCTCTACAAAGTCTGATGTATTTAGTTTTGGTGTTCTGGTGTTGGAGATAGTGAGTGGGAAGAAAAACAAAGAATTTTCTCATGAAGACCACAGAGACAATCTTCTTGGACATGTAAGTAAATCCAGTAGACTAGGGTTGTTTGTTTAAAAAAAAAACCTTTAATACCTCTTAAATCTGAATCGTTCGGACATTTTTACATTTAGACCGTTTTTTTTTCACATTTCAAACCATCTTAACTCTTAAATACATATGAAATTAGAAGTGGTGACATTTTTCTGATTAATTGTTATCACAAACAAAACAATCTTATCCAGGTTAAGATTTCAGACTTTAAACGTTACAAAAACAAACAGTCTTATTATTGATTCAGATTTTAGCACCCCCTCTTATTAATCAAAGGTGAAATAAGACTTCAGACCTCTTAAAAAACAACTGCCACCTAAATCTTAGCATCCAAAAACTATTGCTTTCGTTAAAAAATGCCTTTTTGATGTATACTTAAGTGTATATATGGATCTTGGCTTGATTCAGGCATGGAGACTCAACCAAGAAGACAGGGCTATTGAACTCATGAGCTCATCATTACACAACTCGTGCATCGTCTCTGAAGTACTACGATCAATACATGTTGGGTTATTATGTGTGCAACATCATGCAGAAGATAGGCCAACTATGTTGTCGGTGGTTCTGATGCTGATTAGCGAGGGTGTGTTACCTCAACCTAGACAGCCAGCCTTTTCCACTCGAGAGAGCTTTTGTGAACCTGACCCTGAAACATCGGTTGATGAATGCACCATAACACAATTGTATGCAAGATAGGAAGCATATTTTATGTCATATACACATATATATACTAGTAAGGTTTTGGTTCTTGTGATTCTTATATGACTTAGTAGGTGCTCTATCTCACCATAAAAGTTAACACCAACAAGCAAGGGTGTTGTTTAGGTTGGTCAAAGAAATGGTTATATATGAAAAAAAGGTATGTAACAAGTAACAACTCATTCAAACAAAAACATTTATCAATATATTATGATCATAATGAATAATCAATTTGGAACACAAAAACAAGGGAAAAAGAAAACAATTTGACGAAGAAATGATTGTGTTACTAATTTGATATAAATATAAAAAATAAAGTATTGGATATGATTGTGTACCAATGATAAAATGTTACTAATTAGAAAAGTCAATGTGTTTTGCCCAACATAGTATCTATATTTTTAAATTTGGTGGGGAAATCTCCAACAAGTTTCTAATATCCCTGGAATGAAAATCGGGAAGGATTTGGTAACAGGAAGAGAGAGCTTTGTAGCATCTTGGAAGAGTCCTGATGATCCTTCTATAGAGAAAATAAATTATATGTATGAGATTAAGAGTTCGGGCAGAGGATACTTGTGATGTCTGACGGCAACAAATTGTTGTTGTTGGGTCGAGGAAATCAAGGACTGGCTTGTGTTTGGAAATGCAGCAGTGGATACTTGTGGCCATTATGGAATGCGCGGTCCCTATGGAAGTTGCAGCATCAGCAGATATCCCCCTTGTAGTTGTATGTGTTGGGATTTGCTTATTACATTGTCCCACATAGAACAAAAGAGGAAACCTTTGTTACCTTATAATAGGATTCCCCTACTTATTATCAAAATGGGTTCTCATGCGGCTTGAAGCTGCGTAGTTTTGTCAACAACGATGACTTACGTGGGTTCCCCCGTGCAACTCGTTGTCCGACAGTTAAGTTGGTTGATGAGAGATACATACAAATACCTCATTTTCCCTTGTTTTTGGCAGAAATTGTTGGATTAATCGGTATGGTTTACGGGTAAGCGGGTTACGGTTCGGTAGCTTTCGAGTCGGTTTTTAGTTTGCATAGACTTGGTCTTTAGTTGACCAAGTTTAGTGGAGAATAATGGGTAGTGGGTAGCTTTTATTTAGGAGTTCATGGGTCTTTTTTTTGCTTTTGTTGTTTTAAATAGTTGAAGTGTTTTTACCTTTTTTTTTGTACGTATGGCAGTAAGTTTTCTGCAAGTTTAAAAGATATTGCCTCTCTCCTCTCTCTGCTGCAAGTTCTTTTTTCTTTCTTTAATTGTGTGCTGAGTTTTTTTTTTTTTTGAGGTTTTGATTTCCATCAATTGGTATCAGACGGTTGGCTAAGATTGGAGGCTAGGCTTTTGGGGTATCAAATAGAATTGCTGTATCGTAAAGGACCCTAAACACACGGGAGAGATGTTAAGGTAAACTTTGGTGAAATATTAAGTGACTAGCAATACATAATATTATTGTTTTGTGTGCAGTCACTTGGAGAAGCAGGATGAACTTCTTATAGATCAATGTCACATGAATTGCATAAACTTCAGGTGATGCATTTATTACATGTATGGTTTATTTATTGGAGTTATATACAAGCATTTTCAATCGGAGAATGTTAGAGAAATAAACCGTTAGGTCACCTAATAGTTTATTATATTGAGGAGTTGGTTCCCAAATATTAATGGTTTGTAAGTTTTTTGTAGGTTGAGGAAGAAATGTTAATGCGTGCGTTTTATGATCTCATGGCAGCTCAAGGTCTAGCCACCAAGGTATTGTTGGACACAAATCAATCTATGTAGTTGTTCATACCATGGTTTCTTATTATAGTTTTCTGTCTTTTCCATTTAAGGTCATACAGCTTATGATCAACTGAATCTTTACATGCTGACAACATTCGCTTGTTAAATATTTATGTGTTAGTATATAGCTAATAGTTTGAATGTCGATTTCTTTGTGGTAGGCAGTCATTAAGCATAAATTTGAACTTGCTTTTTAATCTTACTTAAAGTACCTAAGAACTAGAAAACTAAACAAAATAGAGAGATTGAAAACTACTTCCATTACCGCCACGTTTGCTTCTTCTTTTTTGGAAGGGTGTCCTAGGCTATGCCTAGACTAACCCTGACAAATTTTGACTATATGTTTGCTTCTTTTACCGTCCATGAAAATTGCAAAACCTGTCGGTTATAGGATTTTTAGTTTAATCTTCAGCTCATGATGTGATGTGGTGTTGTTGCAGAAAGATGATGGTAGAAATGGTTCAGAAGAATGCGAAGAATTAAAAACGTCGGTTAATATGGGCACCCAACAAAAACAGTAAAGATAGAGGTTTGGTTTTGGGTAAATCAAATACTTGCTTTCGGCATCAAGAGTTTTTATTACTTGCAAATGAGTTATTTTTGTTGCAAAAAATAGATTTACAGTTAATACACCTTCGAATTTTTTAAAAGAAAGGTAGTATTTTGTTCATTCTATGCAAGTGTTGCGAGTAAAATGCTTTATCCTTGCTAAACTTCAATAACTAAAGTGACCGTCCGTGAGGTTTGCATTTTGCTTTGAAAATTGTCCCTGGTCACCAACTCCGTTAAATTTCTCCGTTAAATTAGGGGCATTTTCGTCTTTTTACTTTTCAAGGACCAAATTGTAATTTACTTTAATTTTTATTAATATTTATTATATATATGTAATATACACAAGACCCACCCCTGGCCCTGTGAGCGTCGTTAACCCCGACCGTCTCCGGCGACCTCTGGCGACCAAGACCATCGCACGAAGACCTACACCTCCTTTTCCAACCCATCTCTGGCAGTCCTCTGCAACGACCCACACCTCCTTCCCCTGCAAACCACCATCTCCTTATCTCCCTTATCTGCAACCTCAAAATCCAACAGGACCAGAATTGTAGTTTACTCTTATAAAAACCCAAACAGTAAAAACTCGTTTAACAAGGGTTTATGGGATATGAAATTGAATGGAAATAGAGAGATTTGATTGAACTTAAGAAAACCTAATTGAGAAAAAGGGAGATCACTGTGGTTTGGAATCGATCGCTGCAACCTAAAAAATCCAACAGGGGTTGTGCTTTGAATCAGATGGGTGGAATGGAACGCCGGAGATATATGTCAACAACCCTTCAAGAAACGGGGCCGGAGATCGAGGAAACGGTTAGGTCAAGGAGGGATAGGTCACCAGAGATCGCCGGCGTGTGACCTGCAACTCTGAAAAAGATTGCAACCCTTGCAACCCACATCTTAACCGTTGGATTCATGATCGACGGTTATTTTATTTTTATTTTTCTGTTTTTTTTATTTAAAAATATTGGGTCCCATATCTATTGTAACCGCCGATCATGAATCCGACGGTTAAGATGTGGGTTGCAAGGGTTGCAACCTTTTACTAGGGTTGCAAAATATTCAACCCCTATATATATATATATATATGTGTGTGTGTGTGTGTGTGTGTGTGGAGGCATCTTCATTTGTAAACCGTCTAAAAGTTACAAACAATACAAATCGGGACATTTATGTCATTTTATAAATTTCGTATTTTTAGGAAAAAATTAACTTTCTTAATTATCTCTCTCTCTCTCACACACTCACACTCATGATCCACCGTCACTATCCACTTCCGGTGACCTTCTCCCACTCCAGTGACCTCCCCATTTCCTGCGAGTTTCCTAATTTTTTTGACTTTTATATATAAACTGTTTTTCGAAAGTTTCGTTTTTTTGGTTTCATAAAATGTTTTTTTTGAAAATTTCACGTCTCATCATCCGATTATTCATATTGGATAAAATGTATGAAACTTAAAAATCTTATTATTCATATAGAAGAAAAATATATGAAACTTAAAATATCTATGATTATTTCGAAAAAATCTGAATATTCATATGAGAGAAAAATATATGAAACTTAAAAAACCTATGATTATTTCGAAAAAATCTGAATATTCATATGAGAGAAAAATATATGAAACCGTTCATGAAAATATATGAAAGTGTTTATGAAACTATAAATTAAAAAAAAAAGTTTATGGAACTCGAACAAACATTGTATGAACTTGAAAATTCATAAACTCGTCGGTGATTCGGGGGAGGAGGTCACGATACGTGAAACGGTGAAGGAGGCTACTGGAATGGCGGCTACACACACGACAGTCGTCAGATAGTGGAGAACCGCGGCGGTTCTCGGTCGCCGGCGTAGTGATGGTGATGGAGATGATGGTGGTGGTGGCCGAATTTTTTTTGAGATAGACGGAGAGAGAGAGAGATTGAGTTAAATATGGAGAATATTAAGGATATATTATAACCATAATTAGATAATTAAATTAATTAATAAATTTAAATTTTAAATACCTAAAACTATTCCTAAACTACCCTTTCCCTATTTTCCTAATTAATTTAAATCCGAAAATCCTCAACCGTTGATAAAAAAACTGGATGGTCTAGATGGGTTTGTAACCTTTAGAAGGTTTCTAAATGATTATCCCTTTATATGTATGTATATATATATATCTATACTATATTATAAAAATGGCATAAAAAACTCTTAATTACAACTCACTAAACTTTATGTACTATCATTTAAAGCTATCTACTTAAAATCTCTTAAAAATAACTACTAAAGTCTAATATACTACCTGTAAAGCTTTTAACCCTAATTAATATATTTCATCCTTATCCCCAAAATCATTATCTCTAATCCCCAAACCCTAAAATTATGAAATTTAAATTATGATAAACATAATCAAAACAGGATAAACATCTCAATTTAAATATAAAAAATATAAAATATATAAGATAATTAATAATTTTAACAAACTACTTAATTTTTTTTATATAAAAAACATTATATTGTTAAGCCTAAATTAAACAAATTTATATATAAAAAATCATTATCACTCAATAAAAACCATCCAAAATCGTACTGTAAATCAATAAAAAAAACAAAAAATAAAAATAAGCATTAAAATCGTGATGTATTAAGCATTATGTACTATTATTTAATGCTAATCTACTTAAAATCTCTTAAAAAATAATTAATGAAGCAATATGTACTACTTTTAAATGCTTTTAACCATAATTAATAAATTTTCATCCTTATCCCCCAAAATTCTTATCTCTAATCCCCAAATCATAGAATTATGAAATTTGAATTCTGATAAACATAATCAAAACAGGATAAACATCTCAATTTAAATATAAAAAAATTAAAATATATAAGATAATTAATGAATTTTAACAAACTACTTAATTTTTTTTATATAAAAAACATTATATTGTTAAGCCTAAATTACACAAATTTATATATAAAAAAAAACCATTATCACTCAATAAAAACCATCCAAAATCGTACTGTAAATAAATAAATAAACAAAAAATAAACATTAAAATCGTGATGTATCTCGCTGCATTGTGCGAGTACGCTTCTAGTATATATATAGTGGAAGGATATTTTGCAACTTTTGCAACCCACATCTTAACCGTTGGATTTATGATCGACGGTTATTTTATTTTTATTTTTTTTAATTAAAAATATTGGGCCCCACATCTATTGTAACCTCCGATCATGAATCCGACGGTTAAGATGTGGGTTGCAAGGTTTGCAACATTTTAAGGGTTGCAAATTAAACAACCCCTATATATATATATAGAGAGAGAGAGAGAGAGACTTGGAATCACGTGAGACCAACCTATTTTCGTGAGACCCGTGAGACCAAGAATTTACATTTGAACATTCACAGCAAACGCTGTGAAGGTAAAAACCTTCACAGCAAAACACTGTGAAGGTTCGGATTTTTTTACATTCACAGCAAACGCTGTGAAGGTAAAAACCTTCAGAAGGTAAAAACCTTCACAGCAAAACACTGTGAAGGTTCGGATTTTTTTACATTCACAGTGTTTTGCTGTGAAGTTTCAAGTGTAAATTCTTGATCTCACGAAAACAGGTTGGTCTTACATGAACCCAACCCTATATATATATATGTGTGTGTGTGTGTGAATTAATATTAATATAATATCAGTACAAATTAAAGTAAATTACAATTAAGTCCCTAATGTTTTATGGTTTAAACAAAAATAAGAAAAATTACAAAACGAGTGAAAAAAATATGGTTTGACGAAAATGTCCCTAACTAAACGGAGAAATTTAACGGAGTTGGTGATCAGGAACGATTTTCAAAGCAAAATGCAAACTTCAGGGACGCTCATTGTAGTTATTGAAGTTTAGGGACGATTTTCAAAGAAACTGGTAAATCTCAGGGACCAAAATTGTAGTTTACTCTAGATTTTATTTGTTGGGACTATGCTACAATACACTAGAAAGCAACTACCATTGTGTAGGTCACTAATTGGGAGCATCAAACATAATTAAATAAGATTTAAAATACTAATGCTTTTAAAATGACGAATTAAAGTAAACTAACTAAATACTAGTATTGACCTCTCATTATCATAATTATTTTTATGTGGCATAGATGACTATTCATCGGTAGTTTTCCTCTTTATATAGATATTTTTTCCAAGAATGTTAAATGTTAAACTAGTTAATATAAAACAAATTAAAATCATCCCTTAACAAATAACAATATATAAACGGACATCCTTAAAATCAAATAAGTTAAAATTAAGGACTTAAGTCACCGAACGATTTAAGAAATAATATAATCAACACTTCAAATCTTTCAACCTATGTTATAAAGATTAGATGGCTATTTTTTCTGTTTTTGCTCTGAAAATCAACAATTTTAAAATTTAAATCCATCAAGAACAATATTAATCTAGCAGTATTTAGTTGTGATGCTAACATAAAACAAACATAATAGAATCGAACTAGATGAAGTAAACATTTAAGTATATGAATTGGATTACATCATGATGATTTTAAAAAGTTGAGGGTTGCTTTCAAGAACTAATTAAAGTACAAGGATAAAACTGCACATTTACATTTTTTTTACTTCATGATGATCATCACTTCAGTTTACCCACCACCATCCTATTGTAAAGTTTCTTTATTTGATAAGCTTCACTATATTTTAAGACAGTTGTATATGGAAAAATGAAAGATTCAGGTGAGCTCCCTCTGTTACAACGTCGCTCCGCCACTGTTGCTAAATTGCTATTGCTAATAAGGAGAGCCTAGTCGCTGATAGGGCTATGGGGGTGTAAAAAAATCTGGCCAATGCTAATCAAATAATTGAGCCAGTTAATTACGGATTTGGTCCTTGTAGTTTGATAATTTTTACAAAAATGGTCCTTGAACTTTATTTATTATAGATTAGGACTCGTCATATGTTATTTTGTAACAAATTTGTCCCTCCCTCTTACGGTCAATCAGTTCCTTGAGAATATTTTCGTCTTTTTTTTGTCTTTACTCGAGGGACCAATTTCGTAATAATCACACAAACCACAGGGACCAAATCTGTAATTAAGTCTGAAAAATAAAAATTTTATTAAAAAATTTCATACTTTAAGTTTATTAAATTAATTAATTATTATACTTTAATGTATGTTAATTATTATATTTTAAGTTTAATTTAATTAATACATTCTCTTTCACAAAAAAAATTATATATTATCTATGTACACATACGTGTACATACACACACATGTATATATAGTGAGGTTGAGGAAAAAACTACCTTCATTAACCATTAGGTTATTTGCATTGATTCAACGATGTGATTAAATAGACATTTACAACAATATATTTTAAATTAAAAAAATCGTCATCCCTGTTTTTATTTTAAAAAAAACAAAATATAATAAAAAATCGAGCGAAATAAATAACATCATACTAATATATATTTTTTATCATACTTTTCATTTATTCAGTGCTTTCCCCTGAACTCAACTCTCTATCTCTCGATTTTTTTGTATCTTGTCTTTTTCGTATAAAAAAAATAGTTGGTAAGCTTTTTTTAGTTTAAAAAATATTGTTATAAATGTTTATTTAATCATATCTGTTGAATCAACAAATATAATGGTTAAAGAATGTGGTTTTTTTTTCCAAAACCATACTATATATATATGTGTGTATGTGTACGTGTATATTATATATATATATATATATATATATATATATATATTATAAAAGTTCTATTACCGTTCTTGAAAAAATTGGTTATTGGAAAACGGTTTTTGGAAAGTTAAATTTTACATTTATCACTCTTACAATTAATTATTTAATTTACTTTTTATCCCTTGTTTTTTCATTTTTCATTTTACACTCTTATTATTTTAATACAAATAATCGTATATAAAAAAAATGCAATGAAAAAATACGTTTCTTTTTTACAAATTATACCATTATAATCGTCTCGTCAATACCTTCAAAACGAGCCCAATATTGAATATTTTTAAATTTAACCGTACTATTAAATATCATGAATATCTACGAATTAAATCTCTACTAGTATATAAAAAAAAACTAATATAGTTATTGTACAAACTTTTGTACAATAACACTTATCACCCTAAGCTTTTATACAATAACACTTATTACCCTAAGCTTTTATACAATAACATTTATCACCCTTGTAATGTTACATTTTTTACCCTTACAATTACTTATTTAATTCATTTTATATCCCTTATTTTTTCATTTTTCATTTTACATCATTATCATATTAACACAAATAATCGTATATGAACAAAAATGCAATGAAAAAATACGTTTCTTTTTCTACAAATTATACTATTATAATCGTCTCGTCAATATCTTCAAAACGAGTCCAATATTGAATATTTTTTAATTTAACCGTACTATTAAATATCATGAATATCTACGAACTAATTTGTTTTTTATCCATACGTTTTATTATTTTCCACCGTTAACACATTAAAAATACATAATCGTAAAATACATTTCATTTTTATTATAAATTATATCATTATAAATTT
Source organism: Arctium minus (assembly GCA_954870635.1). Classification (NCBI taxonomy): domain Eukaryota; kingdom Viridiplantae; phylum Streptophyta; class Magnoliopsida; order Asterales; family Asteraceae; genus Arctium; species Arctium minus. The sequence continues at coordinate 124,163,419 of OX941082.1, forward strand.
TTTTGTCAATAATTGTAATATAAACTAATTATTGAATATATTTATGGGTTTAGGGTTTCATAAATTGTGATTCATAGGTCATGGTTAGATTGTTGATGACATGTCTATAAGAAAGTAACATTAATTGTTCGTTATTTACTTAAATTCCGCTGCATCGCGTGAGTATATGCCTAGTATATATTGAAAGAGAATATATTAATTGAAATTAAACTTAAAATATAATAAATAATATACATTTAAGTATAATAATTAGTTAATTTAATAATATATATATATATATATATATATATATATATTTAGAACGACTTGTTAGTTGTTAGTGGTTCAGGTCAGCAGTGACATCCAATTGGGCAGTATGCTCACCCTGAGACCCGCCTGCTTCTCCTTTACCGCCTGAATGGGTAAACGTCTCGGGTGGGACTCGAACTTGAGACCTCCGCTAGCCAAACATCCCCTCCCCAAGGCATCATAAGGAACCCTTGGTGGCCAACTGAGCTAACCCAGTTGGTTATAAATGTATTATTTCTCTTTCAATGTATCAACAAATCACTAGCAAAGTACAATGAACTAATAAAACGAAGAAAATACACCTTGTTTTCTATTAACCATTATTTATTGTTCATATTCAAGTCACAATTACCAATGTTTGTTATAATCTTGTGATTATGATTTCAATTTGAAAAATAAATAAGTATTAGTTTGTTTTTTATTATTCCCATTTAAATCTGAAAAATACATAATGGATAATGGAAATGACCTCGTTTGTTGTACTTCTGAAACTGATCTATTGATAAATTGATGGAGAAATGGTAGAATTCTTTTGTTTTATAAATGTAAGGAGTACAAAATTTATCTAGGGACTTCGATCACTAAATAGATAGAAGTTGGTTTGGTTTATTCCGCTTTAAAAAGTTTAAGAATCTATTTGTTCAATTTCAGAAAACATAAGGATTTATTTGTTTATAACAAGTTCAAACACTTAATTACTTAAAATGTGAAAGTTCGTTTGTTTTTTCAAAAAAAAAGAAAAGGAAAAAAGAAAGAAAGATGTAATATGTTTTTTTCTTTAAAAAGATTTGTCAAACGCGTAGATCAAAACATGTCTTCTTCAATTTATCACACATATCTACCATTTTCATCACCCACACAAAAAACCAAAAACATCAATGGAGGTCTCTTTCATTGTTCTCCTATTCTCAGATGCTTTAATTATTGACTTCTTCTGTTGCACTCAAGGTTCTAAATAGCGTAAGACGTGACGTGGCGGCGAGGTCAAGCGTCAAGCCTAGGAAGCCACAGCGAAGTCACGGCGTTTCTCAAGGCGTGACTTACGGCGACAAATTTGTATTATGATATATAAAAGTATATATATAAACATATGTTTTCTAATATGACTCAATAAATCAATGATACTAACAAATAAGACATTAAAAAGATAGGTAAAATCAAATTTAGTGTTACAAAAACCGTGCATTACGCCGTGGCGTGCCTCACGCATAACGTGGCGTGAGACACAAGCCTTGAGCCACGCGTGCCATGGCGGCTGTTGCGGTGAGCTTTTTCGAACATTGGTTGCACTACACACCATAACTGCAAATCAGGAAATCCATGCATGATGCCAAAACTACAATCACCTCTATGAACTCGGCTTTTTTAGAGCCGACAAAAATTGACACGACACGCTAACATGACACAAACTCGACATGAAATTAACAGGTTTGGGTAATGCATTTTAACCCGTTTAAGTAAACGGATTGACACGACACGAATATTAAACGAGTAAGGTCAACGTCAAAAATTTCAACTCGAAAATGACCCGAATAACCCGTTTATATATATATAGGGGAGCGATCAATTGGAAACCAATATTACATTGGAAACTTTGGAAACCGAAATCAACCAATCAGTGAATTTCCTTTTTTTATTTTTATTTTTAATTGAAAAGGTTATTTTTGTCTTTTACATTATTTCATAATATATATGGTAATCGTTATTATTATTATATTAATAATTATTTAATTTTAATTTAGCTTATATATGGTAATAATAATCATTGATTAATTTAAAAATGAGATATTTAATTTAGGTAAATTATTTAATTTTAATTTAGCTTATATATGGTAATAATGAAACAATAATGCTAACACGATGAACCTGACAAATTTATTTTCATTATGAAACAATAATGCTAACACGATGAACCTGATGAATCTATTTTCATATACGAATATGCAACTGAACAGGTAATGAATCAAAAATGAGAAGTTAACAAAAATGGCGCAAATTCATCATGTTTCATTATGAAACAATAATGCTAACACGATGAACCTGATGAAATCTGTAATCCAATGAAATCTGTAATCCACAAATTCATTCTGTTTCATCACAATATTAGATTGCGTGGGAAATTTTATAATAAAATGAAATTAAAAAAACAATAGTTTCTTACATTTTAAAAGAAAAATATTTTTTTTGATGAAAAGACAAATGCTCTACGTTTTCATAGTAAAAAAAATAACAAAATTTAGATTGCGTGAAGAATTTTATTTTGGTTTCAAGTAATCTTAAATAAAATAAACCTTTCTTGCCATATTTGAGACACAAAATCAAAAGACATATTTACCTTTTTCATCTATTATTTTTATTTATTATTAATAAATTAATTAATTTACTACCAAATATAATTCAAATAAATCTTAACCATTGATTATAAAGATCAATGGTTGAAATTTGGTTTCCAAAGTTTTCAATGAAACTTGGTTTCCAATTGATACCACCCCTATATATATATATATATATATATATATATATATATATATATATATATATATAGGGAGAGGTTCATTTGAGAAATGGTAAATATATGAGAAATAGAGAAGTAATCTTAGCCATTCATCTGGTCAACATTTGCGGCTTTGACCGCGAAGCACCGGATAATTCCTTCTGTGGTCTATAAAAGGTAGAGGGTAATTTCGTAAAATACACGGGATGAGTTCATATATAAATCTGTATGAATCACAAAGATTCATATATGAATCTGTTAATTAGTTCAATTGATTCATATATGAATCTTTGTGATTCATACAGATTCATATATGAATCTTTGTGATTCACAAAGGTTCATATATGAATCTTTGTGATTCATACAAATTCATATATGAATCAGAAAGGTTCATATATGAATCTGTTAGTTAGTTCAACTGATTCATATATGAATCACAAAGGTTCATATATGAATCAGTTAAAAAAGTTCAGTTGTGAATTGCACTGGTTCATATATGAACATATAGTTCATATGTGAATTATACATGTTCATATATGAACACAGCCCGTGTGTTTTATAAAATTTACGAAATTGTCCTTCTATTTTTGGGATAGCCGCAACTTTTGACCAGTCAAAGCCGCAATATTTGACTAGTCAAATCCGATCTTGACCATATGAATGGTTAGGATTACTTCTCTATTTCTCATATATTTACCATTTCTCAAATGAACCAAACACTATATATATATATATATATATATATATATATATATATATATATATATTATAAGTTTTCTTTTTTAATGCTTTGAATTTTTAATGTTTTAGATTTAATTATAACTTATAAGTTTTAATTATAAAATTTGGATTTCTAATGCTTTCATTTGAATTTTGGATTTATATTTTTTTGTGAATTTTCAAATTTTAGTTTTATAAATGTTAAACCGGGTTAGGCAGGTCGTGTCGGATTAGAGTTGGGATTTTCTGACCCATTTATTAAACGGATTGGGTTAGGGTTAGACACCCGTTTAACTATGAACCCGACACGAATCTGAAACGACACGACACGACACGTTTGCCAGGTCTAGGCTTTTTTATCCCTGGAAGAACCAACAAAAGGTACTTGGGAAATTGTGATATAGGAGTGGAGAATTGCAGTCATATTTTCTAATATAAAAACGGTCAACTCTCTAAAGGACAAATACTTTGATCTTCTCTCTTTCTGTAAGAAAAAGGTGGGTGATGGTGTTTTGACATCTTTTTGGGATGATGTTTAGCTTGGGGATTCTCCTTTTAAAATTCAATTTCCTAGAGTTTACGCTTTAGAATTGGATAAATCGGTGAATGTCAAGTCTTGTTTGGAATTTGGGTGTTGGGATGTGTGTCGTCGAAGGACGCCAAGAGGTGGGGTTGAGGCTGTCCAATTCAGTGAACTTCAACAAATCTTGGCTACCTTTGTGCCTTCCAGTCAAAAGGATAGATGAGTGTGGTTGTTAGAGGGGTCAGGTGAATTTTCAGTGGCTTCAGCTAGGCATTTAATTGACTCTAGTCATTTGGAGGTGGAACCTCATCATACTAGATGGAATAGACTTGTTCCCATCAAAGTCAATGTGTTCGTGTGGCGGTTGCGTCTCAATCGACTACCTACGCGAATAAATTTCGATAAAAGAGGTATCGATGTTTCGTCTCTTTTATGTCCTAATTGTGATATATGAGTGGAGGACTGCAGTCATCTTTTCTTTTCATGTCCTATCACTAAAGACTTATGGGCTCTCATCGGTCAATGGTGGCGTATAGATATTCCAAATCTCCATTATCCGGATTAGCTATCTTGGAACGACTCTATTCAGTTGAAGAGAGAGGTGTTCTTGTGTTTTGAGGCCGTTGCGCTTACCACTTTGTGGTCTATATGGATGTTTCGAAATGGTATTCTCTTTGGCAACCCGAAACCAAGGAAGGCGATGCCTTTTGACAAAATTATAACTCGAGCTTACTTTTGGATAAATCATAGAAGTAGAAATTTGTCTATTAATTGGGTAGGTTGGCTTACTAATCCTTCCCTTGCCATTACTAAGATGTAATTGTTTCTTTTTTCTAGCTTCTCGCTAGTTTTATAAAATATCGCCGTTCAAAAAAAAAACCAAAGGTACTTGGGAATATGGTACAAGAAAGCAAAAACCACCACCATTGTTTGGGTTACTAACAGGGACACCCCAATTGCTGATACATTCACCATACTAAAGATGGAAACCTGCTGATTCTTGACGGTGGTGATATAACGTCGTCTCAGTCGACTCTATAGAAGGCAGGCCCATCGAACTCATGAATGCATCGATCTTTACGTAACTCGTGTGTTATCTCTGAAGTACTAGGATCGATATTACATGTTGAATTATTGTGCGTGCAACATCATAGGCCAACTATGATGTCTGTGGTTTTAATGTTGGTTAGTTAGCACATGTTTATGTCAGATGTAGAAACACATCTGTGGACTGTTGTGCCTTATAATGTCTCCTTTATTTGCTTGATGGCTTCAATTTTTCACTTTGAATCTTGGGTTAGCTACTTAGCTTGGGATTTGTAAAAAAAGTTAATCAATATCTTTACACGGTTAAGCTAGTCTAAAGTTCTAATTATATTATTATATAAAGAGTAAACTCTAATTTTAGTCCCTGGCGTTTAGTGATTTCTATGAAAGAGGTTCCTATGGTTTCATAATTCAAGTTTACGTCCCCAGGGTATGGATTTTGCTCTAAAAGAGGTCCATGGACACTAACACTGTTAAAAACTCCGTTAGAGGCAGGGGCATTTTCGTCCAACCATCTTTTTTTTATCCCTTTTCACATTTTTTTTGTTTCTTCTTATTCTTATATAAAATCATAAAGCTTAGGGACCATATGTTAATAACTCTAATATATATATATATATATAGGGTCAGGTTCAGGGGAAAACCTCAAAAAAATGGAAAACTGAAGAACACCCTGGTAGCCCTTCATCTGGACGGTATGCACTTGTGCATATATGTAATTTGTAACATGCACACGTGCATATGCACAAGTGCATAATGCACTTGTGCATAATAACCAAAAATCAACATAATTTACCTGTATGCACAAGTGCATACTGTCCAATGGAAGGTTACCAGAGTGTTCTTCAGTTTTCCGTTTTTTTGAGGTTTTCCCTGAACCTGACCCTATATATATATATATATATATATATATATAAAAGTGTGTGTGTGTGTGATATGTATGTATAATAGAAAACAGGGACCATCGTCCCCAACTTGACTTGACACGGAAACCACCAACACCCCCTTCTTTTTTCCGGCACCACCATCGTTTTTCGACAACAACCCAGGAGAAACGTAACCTTCGTGAGGCTCACCAGAGACTTCGTGAAGTTCACAGGGACGAGATCCCCATCTTCAGTTTGGTTTTTATTATGTGTGGGATTGGGTTCAAGACAGGGGCGATTCTTTGCCCAAACTTGATGAATGAATTGAAAAGGAGAATTAACGAAGGAAAAAAATGAATGAGAGAGAGAGAGCGCTGAGAGCGCGATAGGATAGAGGAATCGATTAATAAACCTCTGCATCCGGCGCTCGCCGCCACTCCATTTCCGTAATACATGGTGTGTGTGTGTTAGCGTGTGTGCATATTCGATTCGTCAGTATTTGTGTCTGGAGGATTGATTTGCTGTTCTTTGTTCGATTCTTTGGGCTGCTGCTTATGGCAGTGGGAGAGAGAGATTACGAAGAGAGAGAAAGAGAGGGAACCAAATACCATCGAGGTCTGTTGGATTTTTTGTTCAACTTTTGGTTTTGATTTTTTTTTTTAAAATGGCTTTGTTCATGTTTAATCAGAACTAGTTTTGTATAAATCTTGAGCATTAATTAAAATTACAGGGAATCGTTGATTTTGATGTTGTTAAGATAGAGATACCCAACACCACAACCTGAAACCCATTTGACATCTTCTTGTTGCAAACATACCCAACACCACAAGTGATAACTTAAAAAATAAAATGTGAGAGTCCAATTCCCAATTATTTTTATTCCATTTAAGATATTTGGATCAAGTTTTGATTGTTGATTTTGATTTTAAGGTTTAGGTTTAGGTTTAGATTATAGTTTGTTTTTTATTTTAATTTTTGAATTTGATGTTTAGATTTGGATTTGGTCTTAGGTTTAATTGATGTTGGTGTTTGGATTAAGACCGGAGAAGATGACCGGCGATTTGGCCGGAGAAGATGACCGGACTCTTGACCGGAGAAGATAACCGGCGATGGTAAAATTTATAGACTTGATCCCTATAATTTGATGGTCCTTACAAAGATAAGAAGAAACAAAAAAAAGGTGCAAAAATAGGACAAATACATGGTTGGACGAAAATACCCCTGGCACTAACGGAGCTTTTTAACGGTGTTAGTGTCCAGGGACCTCTTTCAAAGCAAAATCCATACCCTGGGGATGTAAACTTAAATTATGAAACCATAGGAACCTCTTTCAAAGAAATCACTAAACGTCAGAGACCAAAATTGGAGTTTACTCTTATATAAATGGTTAAGCTTGCGCATAACCCAAAATACTATATGTAACCTAGTATGCATTATTGGTTTTGGTTTTGAACTTGCATGCGTTGTTGAGTCTCAAGTGAGCCAACTCAACAACAATTAAGATATAAACATAACCAAAACATCAGATTGTTCCATTATCTTGCAAAAGTCAATCACTACTAGGAAAATGCGACCAACGTTTACTGATGGCCTCCTTCCATCGGTAGTTTCCAATAGAACACCGACGGAAAAAAGATATTTGCGACGGATACACAATCCGTCAGTAAATAAAAACATTTCCGACAGATCATCGACGGACATAAAATTATTTTATTTTTGATTTTTTTAAATATTCAATTCCATCGGTAATCCGTCGGTAAACTTAATAATTTAATTATTTATTTTTTTAATAAACATTCTGTCGGTAATCCGTCGCAAATTACCGACGGATTTCCGACGGCCAAAAGGAAATCCGTCGGATTTTTTTTCAAGGTCATTTAATTTGATGTATGTATGTATGTATATATGTATGTACGTATGTATGTGTGTCGTATCCATATTAGTGTGTGTGTATATCATGTACGTATGTATATATATATATATATATATATATATATATATATATATATAGTACATACATATATATGTATTGCTTGTATGTATATAGTATCATGTATATACGTGTATGTCGTATGCATATAAGTGTGTGTATATGTCTAGATCATGTATTGTATACATATGTATATGTATTGCTTGTATGCATGTATATAGCACATATGTCTATATATATATATATCATGTCTAGCTATGTATGCTTGTATGTATATATATGTCTATAGATCATGTCTATGTATATATGTGTGTATGTATATTATGTTTATAGATGTATTGTATACATATGCATTGCTTGTATGTATATTGCACATATGTCTATATCATGTCTATGTATGTATGTCTATAGATATATTGTATATGTATATCATGTTTATGTATATGTCGTATGCATATGTATATCATGTGTATGTATGTATGTCTATAGGTGTATATATACATATGCATTGCTTGTATGTATAAGTCGTATGCATATAAATGTTTGTATGTCATGTACATGTCTATATATGTATGTATGTATGTATGTACATAGATGTATGTATGTGTGTATAACACTTTTGGTCCCTGATCTAACTGGAATTAACGGGAAAAGATAACAGCCGTTAACTGTTTCCATTAAGTCCATTTAGTTCAGGGGTGTATATATATATAGGGGACCATTCAAGGAAGGACTAAGTTATTTGTGGTAATTGTAAGATCCAATCTTAACCACAAATCAAAAGATAAATTAGGAAATCAATAATTTTGTTAATTTTAATTAAACATTTTAATTAAAGGTATTTTAGGTATTTTTGAGATCTCCTCTTTCTCTTCTCTCTCATCTCTCCAGCAAATATTATTCCGGCGAATACATGATGCCCACTGTGATACATTTTATAAACATAAAAAATACGTGATGCACACTGTGATACACTTTGTAACGATCGAAAGTACATGATAGCACACTATGACACCCTTTTGTAAACATCGAAAATACGTGATAGCATACCGTGATACACTTTGTAAAGATCGAAAAAGCATCGAAAATAAGTGATGCACACTGTGATACACTTTGTAAATATCGAAAATACATGATAGTACACTATGATACCCTTTTGTAAACATCAAAAATACGTGATAGCACACTGTAATACCCTTTTGTAAAAGGAAATAAAAAAATTTAGGAATTAGGTTATATTTTAGGAATTAAACAAATTTACTAAAATATCATTTTCTATTTATTTAAAATTAATATTAATTATTCTAAATGTGTGACTCATATTGGATCTCACAGTTGCCACAAACTACCAAGTTCTAATTTGATTAAGCCCCTATATATATATATATATATATATATATATATATATATGCATGTATGTATGTGTATAGATGTATGTATGTGTTATACACACTTTTGGTCCCTGATCTAATTGGAATTTACGGGAAAGGATAACAACCATTAACTGTTTCCGTTAAGTCCAGTTACTTCTTCAGGGGTGTATATATATATGTATGTATGTATGTATGTCTATATATATGTATATATATATGTATGTATGTATGTATAAACTTTTGGTCCCTGATCTAGCTGGAATTAACGGGAAAAGATAATGGTCGTTAACTGTTTCCGTTAAGTCCAGTTAGTTCATGGGTATTTTAGTCAATTTAACTATAATTTTGATAAATTAATAATTTATTTAATAATTTTAATATTAAATAATATATAATAATTATTAATAATTTAAAAAAAATATAATTTAATAATTAAAAAAAATATAATTTAATAATTACCGACGGAATTTCCGTCGGAAATCCGTTGGTGATCTTACTGAATTTTCTAAAAAAAAAAGCGGGCATAAAGCCCTAATTTCCATTTCAAGAATTCACCCTTCTCGATTCCCTCCTCTCGATTCCGTCCTCTCGATTTTTCCGGCGACCATACACCTTGCTTGAACGCAACCATTGCCACTGCCGACCCCTGACTTCACGGTGACCTCGCCGCCGATTTCCCTCTCGCTCGACCCTCTCCTCTCGATTTTTCCGGCGACCATCACATCTCCTCACCCCTGCTCGAACGCCACCATCGTCGCCGACCACTGTATCCATCTCTCTCTCTCTGTGTGTGTGTAAGTTTAACACAACCTCTCTCTCTCTCTCTGTGTAAATTGATAGTCATTAGGTGAGTATTAACAGAAACATAAACAGTTAAGTGGATTTTAACCACATTATTTTTATGGGGTGAAAAAAATGGTGATAAGCATCAATTGTCTTAAAACCCACCCTTGATGTGAAAGCTAAGTTCAATAGGACAGTTAAAATGTTGGGTTACCCAAAGAAAGCATGTACACTAGGTGAGTGTTAACATAAACATAAACAGTTAAGTGGATGGGTAGCCACACAACAAGAGATAGAATTAGAAACGATGATATATAATATGGGGTTTGAGTGACACTGCTTGATGAGAGGCCAAAACAACAGCTAGATAGACACATTTACCAGAAGTAGATGGCTTGTAGAGATGGATGTCAGTCAAGCTTTAAAATATGGGGAATAGTGTAAAAGATTTCAGCGAGTTAACTATATTGGAATAAAATGTTTGTTGTTGTAGTAACTTTTATGCCATCCTCCGTTTCGACTGGCTGAAACATATGCATCCGATTTAATTATTTGTAGTGCAAATTTGATTATTTAACTTAATTATTTGTTGGACATGTATATATATATGTAATGTGATATTTTTGTATGATTTGGTTTAGGGTTACCCGAAAAACTTAACGATCTGGTATGATTTAGGATTTGATTATGCTTGCTTTATTTATTTATTTTAGATGGGTTGCCATTTTGTTGGGCAAACATTAGGTTGATATACAGAAATATTCATTTTACAGTCGTTATGCCGCCGAAATTTTAAAAAACATATGTTTGTGTTTTAAACTCGTTTCTTTCATTCCAAAACACCTTTAAACCTACCATTTGACTTTCAAGTAGGCAAACCGTTACATGTAGTGTTTCAAGTCATTCAATAGACTTCTAATTACTTCATTGACACCTACGGTTTGACTTTTAAATAGTGATAACTTCATTATCTGACAGGTTTTTACACTCCGAATCATATGTTTACGACACGGCTTGAAGTAAGAATTGTCATTTCAGACTAATATTTTGTGCAAGTGTTGTGTAAACATACAAGATGTCAAGTGAAAGAAAAAGTGCCTATTATTACTCCATTTTAACATCTAGGACGAAGAAAGCATCGAACCAAGTGAACGGACGAAAAAAATCAGAATTTGGAGCCATGCTATTGTGCCACGCGACAGTGACATATGTCACAATCGCGGGCACAATAGAGCCACTTGTACCGTGAGTGTGGAATCTCGGGCGATAGTGCCACGCGATTGTGACACTGTCACTATAGCAGTGGGGTTCTGAGGGTATAAAAAGCTGCAGAATCTTAAATTTTAGGGTTATCTCGGGATTGTTGGAGGCTAGGCTTGTAGGGGAGCTGTTTAGACCGATTTGGGAGCTGAAAAGAAGACTTGCATTGATTGGGAAGGTGGAAACTACTTTTGGAGCTCAAAATTGATAGTGTGTATCAATCATTGAGGGAGTTCTTTCATTTCATTTGTATTTTGTTGAGAAACAATGTATTTGGGTATTGTCATCTTCTTCTCTATGGTAACATGAGCTAAATATTTTGAGGTTGGGGGACGGATGGATTTTGGTTTTATACCGTTGAATATATGATTATTGCATTTATTTAGTCATTACACTTGTTGGTTGAAGTTTATCTTCCTTGTTCTTATGGTTGTATTTCCTTTTGAGAAATTGGTTTTATAACTTGATAAAAGTTAGATAAACCTTGAGTGAGATATTGGATAGAGATATACCAAGTAAACGCTAGTTTTGTGTTTGTGATTCTTATGCTTAATGAGTTATGTTTATTGGTTGAGAGACTTTAATATACGTTACATGAAGCATTATTGCTATTGCTCGAGAGAGAGTCGTAAGTATATTTAGAATTGCTAAATTTGACCTTGTGTATTGATTAATTGAATGTTTGTTGTTTATTTGTTGGTGGAATCCAAATGAAATCCAACCCCTAGCCTTTCTCTATCAATTAAGTATTATCTTTGTGGTGCTTGAATTATTGTTTGAATAGTATTTCCGTGCTTGCTTCCATTTCCCTTGATAATTAGTTATTTAGTCATACTCAAATCGGTTTATCAATAGTCCAGTTAGAAGTTGTGGTAGCCTTTGTGCTACTTAAACTCGTAGTTCCTTGGATCGATACTCGTACTTAGTATGTATTGCTTGATTGACACCGTACATTTGCGGTAGATTTGGAGGGTTGCATAAACCATCTATCAAGTTTTTGGCGCTGTTGCCGGGGAACTATTGTAGTGTTAATATCACTACCGGTTATAGCGCTGCTAGATTGGACATTATTCTTTATATTCATTATTTTTTACTTACTATTCAATTGGTTTGTTTTCAGGCACTCACTCTAGTGTATGCCAAGAAGACGCAACCGAGGCAGAATAGTGTTGCCCTTGGATCCGAAAATCGAACGCACATTTCGATTAAGGAGAAGAGAGCTAGAGCAATAGTGACCTATGGCGAACAATCAAGCTTTGAGAGACTTTTCTTGCCCTACTTATGATGGCTCACAACAGGGCATTCGTGCCCCTAATGTGGATGCTAACACTTTCGAAATCAAGCCGACCATCATAAGTATGGTGCAACAAGAATAGTTCGGGGGGATACCTTCTGAAGACCCAGTTGGCCACCTCAAAAGATATACGGAAATCCTCAACCCCTTCAGGATGAATGGAGTTTCAACTGAAGCCATTCATCTTAGGATTTTCACATTTTCTTTGAGAGATCGGGACAAATCATGGCAAAGAAGTATTCCTGTCGGGAAAATCACTACATAGGACCAATTAGTGAAGGCCTTTCTGTCAAAGTTCTTCCCTCTGGTTCATACTGCAGGACTGAGAGCGAAAATCACGCAATTCAAGCAAATGGACCAAGAATCGCTCTACGATGCTTGAGAAATATATAGGGAACTACTCAGAAAGTATCCCCACCATGGTCTTCAAGAGTGGCTTATCATCGAGATGTTCTACAAATCCCGCCGCCTCCCAAACTATAAAGCTACTGTTGATTCCGCAGCGGGATGATCTCTCATGTAAAAGTCTTATGACGAAGCTTATGCTTTAATATGCGAAATGGCCGACAACAACTATCAATGGCATTGATACTGATGTTTGCACACCTCTAGACATGTGATAATTGAACCTTAACGCAAGTATACAATGAGATCCAATATCGTCTTTTCAAGTAATAAAATGGTAAGAACCAAGTATCGTATTCCACAGGGATAGGTATCTTAAGTTGCAAGATCTCAAGATGAAAAACTAACTTCAGATGGCGAGTTTGAAGACTTTGTTTGAGTTGGTTAACAGTGATATGATTAACAGGATATATAAAGATAGAATGGGTGCAAGACTTAAAGTGAGGAGTAAACACAAATTCTGGAGGACAATGCTATAGGGATGCTATAGCATTAGTTCATCAACAACAAGTTCCACCATGTACTTTAAAGAGTATCCTTCCGGATATCTACCATTGCACTTTTGTTTAGCCTTCAATCAACATATGCCTATGCAAATGTCCGGACCAGTGTGAGTGTCAAATGGTTTCTTTAAAGTATATGGAAAAACAAATGCCTTTGTTTAAAAATCACCCTTCCGAGTCGATTCCCATATCATTCAAGTTGACGTGTTCTTAGTGGCTCATTCCTGAGTCCACTACACTTTAACACTTTGACTAGTGATCAACCCGTCAAGAATCAATCGGTTTGAAAAACAAAGATAGCAAGTTCCCTTGCTAGTAACTCTTCCAAGTATACTTCTCGTATCATTCAAACTGAAGTGCCTTTTCATGGCTTATTCCTAAGTCCATGGCACTTTCACACTTTAAGAAGTGATCAATTCGTCAAGAAGTGCTTTTGGATTTATAAAACTTAAAATGACATAGTGGAACAATGTTATTGAAGAACAAAGTCCACCAGTTTTTGGTTTACAACCTCCCTTTTTGTCTCACACCCAAACTATAAAATTAGCTACTCATTACGTAATATAAATTGCAATAAAAGTAAATGACATAAATTAAAGACATAATGTAAATGACGGTATATAAATGACAGAAATTAAATGACGGAAATGTAAAACGCATAAAGTAAATATAATAAGTAAAGAAATATAAGGACAAGCAATTAATAATGAGGAACACAAATTATAAAACTATGAATACTTAATATTAAACTTTGTAGAGAGAATATAGCAATTCTTTCCTTGGATGAATTACAACCAAAAGATGATGATCCAAAACATGAGAATACATCACCAATTTATACCAATCCATGATGGCAAAATGGTAAAAATTGAAAACTTAAAATACTATATATAAGGACTACCAACTAAAGTTATACCCATGGTTTTGTCCAATCCACTTGTTTCTAAGTCCAGCCAAGAAAAAAATATGATTTCTTCAAATAATACAAAGATTTGGAAAGAACAATAAGTCAAAGATTTCCTTTGCTTCCAAAAAGTGTTCTTTAATCTTCATATTCATTTCAGTCCCAATGCTCCAGCATTCAACCTGACATTACAATAAACACAAGATTTTAGGTCGTTTTACGCAAAATAGCAACAATTAGTTAACTACTATACTTAGTTCCATGTATGAGAGAAAATATAAAATAAGATAAGAAAATGACTCAATTATTCGGGATAAAGAAAATTTAAATCCTAAAAGAAAAGAAAAAATACGCAATATGTATTGAAAACTCAATACATATCACAACCTCAAACTTAAAGTTTTGCTTGTCCTCAAGCAATAAAAATAAACTAAGAAAATGACTCAAAGTTGAAATGATTGCAAGATAATAGCAATAAGTGCACACCATGTGTGGAGTATATCACATACAATTCATAGCCTTTTATAAATCCAAAGTGAGACTTCTATAGCCTAGTTGTGTGTATGGACCATATGCTAGTAAGACTCTTTTCTTTGTCAATCATTACGCAAACTTCATTTAGGATCACTAGGGCTTGCAGGGTCACTCTTTTTATGGCATATCTTTTCTCACCAAGCCTTTTCTCACACCAATATTCAACAAAAATGTTCAATTTTTGGCACTTTGTGCTTTTTTACCCCTATGGGGTATTTTCTCAAATTTTTTTGTGCACCTTTACCCCTATGGGGCATTTTTGGTGTTCTTGTCGTGTGAGAGCTTTGCTCTTTTGTATTGACATGCATTTCCCATTTTGGGTAACTTGTAACCCCCTCAACCTCAAACTTAGAAGTTGACAATGTACTCATTGTCTTAAAATGAATGCACAAAATTGTGTTTAAAAAGGTTACAAGTGGCTAAAATGGTGTATGAAAAGAAAGCCTAGGTCATCCCCTAAATATGTGAAGTTTGTGTAAGTCAAATTGTGTCCCAAAAAGAATAATTCTAGTTCTAGCAAGAGCACAATATTAGGTGAATGTCAAGCAACTATGGATTTATTAGGGATATGTACGTAAAAGATATTAACACTCTACATAAGCAATCTTGCAAATAAAAGAAACTTAAAAATGAAAAAATTATCCCAGACTCAAAAACTGAAATGTAAAACATGGAGACTAAGGAAAACGAGTAAACCTGGCCTACTCATGAGAAGTAGGGTTCGTGGTGCCATCTGCGGATGATGTTGCATGTTACGGTATCAAGCTCTGCATTTTTTTAGTAAGGTGCTCTCCTTCTTCAGCTAATGGATCACTTGTTGACAACTTCTTAAGGAATGGTGGAATTTGTTGGAGCACATCAGTATGCTCCTCAGCCTGAACGATCCTCACCAACTCATTTTGGTGTTTCTCTTTCCACTTATGCTTATATACTTCCCTTATCACTTTCTTCACTCCTTGATCACGACACAAGACTTCGATGGCACATATGGGGGAATATTTCATCCCATCATGATTTTTCCACACCACCTCACCAATAATAGAACTTGATTTTATGAAGCTTCCCGAGCCCTTGAATTGATCGTCAGGACCCCTTTTCAAAACAACTTGAAGACCTTCTGCACAACTTTGCTGCAAGGGTACTGCAACATCTGCAATAACATGGTTATTCTGCACAGATTCAAAGCATGGGTTAATGACAATCTTGGCATTTTGTTGCACCTCTTCACTATTTTGAAGTGAAGAGGGGTTGCTTAAATGCTTAGATGCTTCTTCAGAACTCTCTATCTCTTGACTATTTTCCAAAGTATTGACATCATCCTTATCCTTACCAATACTCTCAAATTTTTCAATCTCACTTGGTATAGGATTTTGGATTTGTCTATTACGCTCACTAATGATCTCTCCAACACAGGCCGTTATGTTAATAACAACTCCATTTATGTTTTGTAAGAAATCATTCATCAAAGTTTCAAGAGATTCAAAGTTTTCAGTTTGTTCTAAAGAAGGTGTAGGGGATAAAAATGAGTTGTTAAAATCAACCTCTGGAAAACTTCCAGAAAAATCAACTTGTTCCTCCCAAGATTGGTCAAAAGTATTCGAGTAAGTGTTACTCCAATCTTGGTAGGGAGGTAATGGTGATGTGAAAGTGTCATGATCTTGACCATTTAAAAACAAATTAGGATGGTCATCCCATGATTGATTGTAACCATTGAAGTGTGAGGTATCCCAATTACTATCTCCTATGAAATAATGAGATTCGGGGTTCGAAGGACAATTATACGAGAAATGATTTCCGCCACAATAGTCACAGAAAACAGTCTCATACGGACCAAACGAATGTCCCATGGAATCCATATTCACAGAAAGAAAAACTCAAAGATTTGTTATTCGGACATACATGGAGACGTATGACGAGCAACAAATATGGTAGAAAATTTAGCTTAACAAAACTCAATCTCTCAACAACAATAGATTTACGCCTATCCCCGGCAGCGGCGCCAAAAACTTGATACTGATGTTTGCACACCTCTAGACATGTGATAATTGAACCTTAAAGCAAGTATACAATGAGATCCAATATCGTCTTTTCAAGTAATAAAATGGTAAGAACCAAGTATCGTATTCCACAGGGATAGGTATCTTAAGTTGCAAGATCTCGAGATGAAAAACTAACTTCAGATGGCGAATTTGAAGACTTTGTTTGAGTTGGTTAACAGTGATATGATTAACAGGATATATAAAGATAGAATGGGTGCAAGACTTAAAGTGAGGAGTAAACACAAATTCTGGAGGACAATGCTATAGGGATGCTATAGCATTAGTTCATCAACAACAAGTTCCACCATGTACTTTAAAGAGTATCCTTCCGGATATCTACCATTGCACTTTTGTTTAGCCTTCAATCAACATATGCCTATGCAAATGTCCGGACCAGTGTGAGTGTCAAATGGTTTCTTTAAAGTATATGGAAAAACAAATGCCTCTGTTTAATAATCACCCTTCCGAGTCGATTCCCATATCATTCAAGTTGACGTGTTCTTAGTGGCTCATTCCTGAGTCCACTACACTTTAACACTTTGACTAGTGATCAACCCGTCAAGAATCAATCGGTTTGAAAAACAAAGATAGCAAGTTCCCTTGCTAGTAACTCTTCCAAGTATACTTCTCGTATCATTCAAACTGAAGTGCTTTTTCATGGCTTATTCCTAAGTCCATGGCACTTTCACACTTTAAGAAGTGATCAATTCGTCAAGAAGTGCTTTTGGATTTATAAAACTTAAAATGACATAGTGGAACAATGTTATTGAAGAACAAAGTCCACTAGTTTTTGGTTTACAACCTCCCTTTTTGTCTCACACCCAAACTATAAAATTAGCTACTCATTACGTAATATAAATTGCAATAAAAGTAAATGACATAAATTAAAGACATAATGTAAATGACGGTATATAAATGACAGAAATTAAATGACGGAAATGTAAAACGCATAAAGTAAATATAATAAGTAAAGAAATATAAGGACAAACAATTAATAATGAGGAACACAAATTATAAAACTATGAATACTTAATATTAAACTTTGTAGAGAGAATATAGCAATTCTTTCCTTGGATGAATTACAACCAAAAGATGATGATCCAAAACATGAGAATACATCACCAATTTATACCAATCCATGATGGCAAAATGGTAAAAATTGAAAACTTAAAATACTATATAAGGACTACCAACTAAAGTTATACCCATGGTTTTGTCCAATCCACTTGTTTCTAAGTCCAGCCAAGAAAAAAATATGATTTCTTCAAATAATACAAAGATTTGGAAAGAACAATAAGTCAAAGATTTCCTTTGCTTCCAAAAAGTGTTCTTTAATCTTCATATTCATTTCAGTCCCAATGCTCCAGCATTCAACCTGACATTACAATAAACACAAGATTTTAGGTCGTTTTACGCAAAATAGCAACAATTAGTTAACTACTATACTTAGTTCCATGTATGAGAGAAAATATAAAATAAGATAAGAAAATGACTCAATTATTCGGGATAAAGAAAATTTAAATCCTAAAAGAAAAGAAAAAATACGCAATATGTATTGAAAACTCAATACATATCACAACCTCAAACTTAAAGTTTTGCTTGTCCTCAAGCAATAAAAATAAACTAAGAAAATGACTCAAAGTTGAAATGATTGCAAGATAATAGCAATAAGTGCACACCATGTGTGGAGTATATCACATACAATTCATAGCCTTTTATAAATCCAAAGTGAGACTTCTATAGCCTAGTTGTGTGTATGGACCATATGCTAGTAAGACTCTTTTCTTTGTCAATCATTACGCAAACTTCATTTAGGATCACTAGGGCTTGCAGGGTCACTCTTTTTATGGCATATCTTTTCTCACCAAGCCTTTTCTCACACCAATATTCAACAAAAATGTTCAATTTTTGGCACTTTGTGCTTTTTTACCCCTATGGGGTATTTTCTCAAATTTTTTTGTGCACCTTTACCCCTATGGGGCATTTTTGGTGTTCTTGTCGTGTGAGAGCTTTGCTCTTTTGTATTGACATGCATTTCCCATTTTGGGTAACTTGTAACCCCCTCAACCTCAAACTTAGAAGTTGACAATGTACTCATTGTCTTAAAATGAATGCACAAAATTGTGTTTAAAAAGGTTACAAGTGGCTAAAATGGTGTATGAAAAGAAAGCCTAGGTCATCCCCTAAATATGTGAAGTTTGTGTAAGTCAAATTGTGTCCCAAAAAGAATAATTCTAGTTCTAGCAAGAGCACAATATTAGGTGAATGTCAAGCAACTATGGATTTATTAGGGATATGTACGTAAAAGATATTAACACTCTACATAAGCAATCTTGCAAATAAAAGAAACTTAAAAATGAAAAAATTATCCCAGACTCAAAAACTGAAATGTAAAACATGGAGACTAAGGAAAACGAGTAAACCTGGCCTACTCATGAGAAGTAGGGTTCGTGGTGCCATCTGCGGATGATGTTGCATGTTACGGTATCAAGCTCTGCATTTTTTTAGTAAGGTGCTCTCCTTCTTCAGCTAATGGATCACTTGTTGACAACTTCTTAAGGAATGGTGGAATTTGTTGGAGCACATCAGTATGCTCCTCAGCCTGAACGATCCTCACCAACTCATTTTGGTGTTTCTCTTTCCACTTATGCTTATATACTTCCCTTATCACTTTCTTCACTCCTTGATCACGACACAAGACTTCGATGGCACATATGGGGGAATATTTCATCCCATCATGATTTTTCCACACCACCTCACCAATAATAGAACTTGATTTTATGAAGCTTCCCGAGCCCTTGAATTGATCGTCACGACCCCTTTTCAAAACAACTTGAAGACCTTCTGCACAACTTTGCTGCAAGGGTACTGCAACATCTGCAATAACATGGTTATTCTGCACAGATTCAAAGCATGGGTTAATGACAATCTTGGCATTTTGTTGCACCTCTTCACTATTTTGAAGTGAAGAGGGGTTGCTCAAATGCTTAGATGCTTCTTCAGAACTCTCTATCTCTTGACTATTTTCCAAAGTATTGACATCATCCTTATCCTTACCAATACTCTCAAATTTTTCAATCTCACTTGGTATAGGATTTTGGATTTGTCTATTACGCTCACTAATGATCTCTCCAACACAGGCCGTTATGTTAATAACAACTCCATTTATGTTTTGTAAGAAATCATTCATCAAAGTTTCAAGAGATTCAAAGTTTTCAGTTTGTTCTAAAGAAGGTGTAGGGGATAAAAATGAGTTGTTAAAATCATCCTCTGGAAAACTTCCAGAAAAATCAACTTGTTCCTCCCAAGATTGGTCAAAAGTATTCGAGTAAGTGTTACTCCAATCTTGGTAGGGAGGTAATGGTGATGTGAAAGTGTCATGATCTTGACCATTTAAAAACAAATTAGGATGGTCATCCCATGATTGATTGTAACCATTGAAGTGTGAGGTATCCCAATTACTATCTCCTATGAAATAATGAGATTCGGGGTTCGAAGAACAATTATACGAGAAATGATTTCTGCCACAATAGTCACAGAAAACAGTCTCATACGGACCAAACGAATGTCCCATGGAATCCATATTCACAGAAAGAAAAACTCAAAGATTTGTTATTCGGACATACATGGAGACGTATGACGAGCAACAAAGATGGTAGAAAAATTAGCTTAACAAAACTCAATCTCTCAACAACAATAGATTTACGCCTATCCCCGGCAGCGGCGCCAAAAACTTGATACTGATGTTTGCACACCTCTAGACATGTGATAATTGAACCTTAAAGCAAGTATACAATGAGATCCAATATCGTCTTTTCAAGTAATAAAATGGTAAGAACCAAGTATCGTATTCCACAGGGATAGGTATCTTAAGTTGCAAGATCTCGAGATGAAAAACTAACTTCAGATGGCGAGTTTGAAGACTTTGTTTGAGTTGGTTAACAGTGATATGATTAACAGGATATATAAAGATAGAATGGGTGCAAGACTTAAAGTGAGGAGTAAACATAAATTCTGGAGGACAATGCTATAGGGATGCTATAGCATTAGTTCATCAACAACAAGTTCCACCATGTACTTTAAAGAGTATCCTTCCGGATATCTACCATTGCACTTTTGTTTAGCCTTCAATCAACATATGCCTATGCAAATGTCCGGACCAGTGTGAGTGTCAAATGGTTTCTTTAAAGTATATGGAAAAACAAATTCCTTTGTTTAAAAATCACCCTTCCGAGTCGATTCCCATATCATTCAAGTTGACGTGTTCTTAGTGGCTCATTCCTGAGTCCACTACACTTTAACACTTTGACTAGTGATCAACCCGTCAAGAATCAATCGGTTTGAAAAACAAAGATAGCAAGTTCCCTTGCTAGTAACTCTTCCAAGTATACTTCTCGTATCATTCAAACTGAAGTGCTTTTTCATGGCTTATTCCTAAGTCCATGGCACTTTCACACTTTAAGAAGTGATCAATTCGTCAAGAAGTGCTTTTGGATTTATAAAACTTAAAATGACATAGTGGAACAATGTTATTGAAGAACAAAGTCCACCAGTTTTTGGTTTACAACCTCCCTTTTTGTCTCACACCCAAACTATAAAATTAGCTACTCATTACGTAATATAAATTGCAATAAAATTAATGACATAAATTAAAGACATAATGTAAATGACGGTATATAAATGACAGAAATTAAATGACGGAAATGTAAAACGCATAAAGTAAATATAATAAGTAAAGAAATATAAGGACAAGCAATTAATAATGAGGAACACAAATTATAAAACTATGAATACTTAATATTAAACTTTGTAGAGAGAATATAGCAATTCTTTCCTTGGATGAATTACAACCAAAAGATGATGATCCAAAACATGAGAATACATCACCAATTTATACCAATCCATGATGGCAAAATGGTAAAAATTGAAAACTTAAAATACTATATAAGGACTACCAACTAAAGTTATACCCATGGTTTTGTCCAATCCACTTGTTTCTAAGTCCAGCCAAGAAAAAAATATGATTTCTTCAAATAATACAAAGATTTGGAAAGAACAATAAGTCAAAGATTTCCTTTGCTTCCAAAAAGTGTTCTTTAATCTTCATATTCATTTAAGTCCCAATGCTCCAGCATTCAACCTGACATTACAATAAACACAAGATTTTAGGTCGTTTTACGCAAAATAGCAACAATTAGTTAACTACTATACTTAGTTCCATGTATGAGAGAAAATATAAAATAAGATAAGAAAATGACTCAATTATTCGGGATAAAGAAAATTTAAATCCTAAAAGAAAAGAAAAAATACGCAATATGTATTGAAAACTCAATACATATCACAACCTCAAACTTAAAGTTTTGCTTGTCCTCAAGCAATAAAAATAAACTAAGAAAATGACTCAAAGTTGAAATGATTGCAAGATAATAGCAATAAGTGCACACCATGTGTGGAGTATATCACATACAATTCATAGCCTTTTATAAATCCAAAGTGAGACTTCTATAGCCTAGTTGTGTGTATGGACCATATGCTAGTAAGACTCTTTTCTTTGTCAATCATTACGCAAACTTCATTTAGGATCACTAGGGCTTGCAGGGTCACTCTTTTTATGGCATATCTTTTCTCACCAAGCCTTTTCTCACACCAATATTCAACAAAAATGTTCAATTTTTGGCAATTTGTGCTTTTTTACCCCTATGGGGTATTTTCTCAAATTTTTTTGTGCACCTTTACCCCTATGGGGCATTTTTGGTGTTCTTGTCGTGTGAGAGCTTTGCTCTTTTGTATTGACATGCATTTCCCATTTTGGGTAACTTGTAACCCCCTCAACCTCAAACTTAGAAGTTGACAATGTACTCATTGTCTTAAAATGAATGCACAAAATTGTGTTTAAAAAGGTTACAAGTGGCTAAAATGGTGTATGAAAAGAAAGCCTAGGTCATCCCCTAAATATGTGAAGTTTGTGTAAGTCAAATTGTGTCCCAAAAAGAATAATTCTAGTTCTAGCAAGAGCACAATATTAGGTGAATGTCAAGCAACTATGGATTTATTAGGGATATGTACGTAAAAGATATTAACACTCTACATAAGCAATCTTGCAAATAAAAGAAACTTAAAAATGAAAAAATTATCCCAGACTCAAAAACTGAAATGTAAAACATGGAGACTAAGGAAAACGAGTAAACCTGGCCTACCATGAGAAGTAGGGTTCGTGGTGCCATCTGCGGATGATGTTGCATGTTACGGTATCAAGCTCTGCATTTTTTTAGTAAGGTGCTCTCCTTCTTCAGCTAATGGATCACTTGTTGACAACTTCTTAAGGAATGGTGGAATTTGTTGGAGCACATCAGTATGCTCCTCAGCCTGAACGATCCTCACCAACTCATTTTGGTGTTTCTCTTTCCACTTATGCTTATATACTTCCCTTATCACTTTCTTCACTCCTTGATCACGACACAAGACTTCGATGGCACATATGGGGGAATATTTCATCCCATCATGATTTTTCCACACCACCTCACCAATAATAGAACTTGATTTTATGAAGCTTCCCGAGCCCTTGAATTGATCGTCACGACCCCTTTTCAAAACAACTTGAAGACCTTATGCACAACTTTGCTGCAAGGGTACTGCAACATCTGCAATAACATGGTTATTCTGCACAGATTCAAAGCATGGGTTAATGACAATCTTGGCATTTTGTTGCACCTCTTCACTATTTTGAAGTGAAGAGGGGTTGCTCAAATGCTTAGATGCTTCTTCAGAACTCTCTATCTCTTGACTATTTTCCAAAGTATTGACATCATCCTTATCCTTACCAATACTCTCAAATTTTTCAATCTCACTTGGTATAGGATTTTGGATTTGTCTATTACGCTCACTAATGATCTCTCCAACACAGGCCGTTATGTTAATAACAACTCCATTTATGTTTTGTAAGAAATCATTCATCAAAGTTTCAAGAGATTCAAAGTTTTCAGTTTGTTCTAAAGAAGGTGTAGGGGATAAAAATGAGTTGTTAAAATCATCCTCTGGAAAACTTCCAGAAAAATCAACTTGTTCCTCCCAAGATTGGTCAAAAGTATTCGAGTAAGTGTTACTCCAATCTTGGTAGGGAGGTAATGGTGATGTGAAAGTGTCATGATCTTGACCATTTAAAAACAAATTAGGATGGTCATCCCATGATTGATTGTAACCATTGAAGTGTGAGGTATCCCAATTACTATCTCCTATGAAATAATGAGATTCGGGGTTCGAAGAACAATTATACGAGAAATGATTTCCGCCACAATAGTCACAGAAAACAGTCTCATACGGACCAAACGAATGTCCCATGGAATCCATATTCACAGAAAGAAAAACTCAAAGATTTGTTATTCGGACATACATGGAGACGTATGACGAGCAACAAAGATGGTAGAAAAATTAGCTTAACAAAACTCAATCTCTCAACAACAATAGATTTACGCCTATCCCCGGCAGCGGCGCCAAAAACTTGATACTGATGTTTGCACACCTCTAGACATGTGATAATTGAACCTTAAAGCAAGTATACAATGAGATCCAATATCGTCTTTTCAAGTAATAAAATGGTAAGAACCAAGTATCGTATTCCACAGGGATAGGTATCTTAAGTTGCAAGATCTCGAGATGAAAAACTAACTTCAGATGGCGAGTTTGAAGACTTTGTTTGAGTTGGTTAACAGTGATATGATTAACAGGATATATAAAGATAGAATGGGTGCAAGACTTAAAGTGAGGAGTAAACATAAATTCTGGAGGACAATGCTATAGGGATGCTATAGCATTAGTTCATCAACAACAAGTTCCACCATGTACTTTAAAGAGTATCCTTCCGGATATCTACCATTGCACTTTTGTTTAGCCTTCAATCAACATATGCCTATGCAAATGTCCGGACCAGTGTGAGTGTCAAATGGTTTCTTTAAAGTATATGGAAAAACAAATTCCTTTGTTTAAAAATCACCCTTCCGAGTCGATTCCCATATCATTCAAGTTGGCGTGTTCTTAGTGGCTCATTCCTGAGTCCACTACACTTTAACACTTTGACTAGTGATCAACCCGTCAAGAATCAATCGGTTTGAAAAACAAAGATAGCAAGTTCCCTTGCTAGTAACTCTTCCAAGTATACTTCTCGTATCATTCAAACTGAAGTGCTTTTTCATGGCTTATTCCTAAGTCCATGGCACTTTCACACTTTAAGAAGTGATCAATTCGTCAAGAAGTGCTTTTGGATTTATAAAACTTAAAATGACATAGTGGAACAATGTTATTGAAGAACAAAGTCCACCAGTTTTTGGTTTACAACCTCCCTTTTTGTCTCACACCCAAACTATAAAATTAGCTACTCATTACGTAATATAAATTGCAATAAAATTAATGACATAAATTAAAGACATAATGTAAATGACGGTATATAAATGACAGAAATTAAATGACGGAAATGTAAAACGCATAAAGTAAATATAATAAGTAAAGAAATATAAGGACAAGCAATTAATAATGAGGAACACAAATTATAAAACTATGAATACTTAATATTAAACTTTGTAGAGAGAATATAGCAATTCTTTCATTGGATGAATTACAACCAAAAGATGATGATCCAAAACATGAGAATACATCACCAATTTATACCAATCCATGATGGCAAAATAGTAAAAATTGAAAACTTAAAATACTATATAAGGACTACCAACTAAAGTTATACCCATGGTTTTGTCCAATCCACTTGTTTCTATGTCCAGCCAAGAAAAAAATATGATTTCTTCAAATAATACAAAGATTTGGAAAGAACAATAAGTCAAAGATTTCCTTTGCTTCCAAAAAGTGTTCTTTAATCTTCATATTCATTTCAGTCCCAATGCTCCAGCATTCAACCTGACATTACAATAAACACAAGATTTTAGGTCGTTTTACGCAAAATAGCAACAATTAGTTAACTACTATACTTAGTTCCATGTATGAGAGAAAATATAAAATAAGATAAGAAAATGACTCAATTATTCGGGATAAAGAAAATTTAAATCCTAAAAGAAAAGAAAAAATACGCAATATGTATTGAAAACTCAATACATATCAGGCATTCCGAAAGGAGTGGCCAAATGTGAAGTCCAATCGCATCTAGCTTTCAAGACTCATTGGAGATCTCTTATTTGAAAGCCCAAATTTCTGGGTTAACGGATCAACTAAAGAACATGGCGATGAGAGTAGTTGGCACTGTAACTTGTCAGTTATGTGGAGATTCTCATACTACCGAAAAGTGCCGATTTGTGACTTCTTTGGATGGCAATGATGTGGAACAAGTGAATTACATGCAAAACCAACCCAACCAACAACCCAATAATCCTTTTTCAAACACATACAATCCGGGTTGGAGGAATCACCCTAACTTCTCTTGGTCTAATCAACAAAACCAAGGGGATCAATCAAGGGGTGACATGGGTCGGTCACAACAAAATTATATTAGGAATAAAATATTCTCCATATTATTCTCCTTAATTACATCCTTTTCTTTAGCAATACCTTGTTTAGCTAGCATTACCTTGTTTAACTCCCTTTCTAGCTCTATTAATTCTCGTTGTATGCTCTGTTTTTAAGATATACAAAAGATACAAAATCCCTTTGAGATCATCGTATTTTAGATGGTATCAGAGTGGGATCAACCAAGAAAATCCTAACTCAAATCAATCATGCCCGGAGAAGATGATACCTACAAGAAGAAAACCGAGGAAGAATCCTTTGATTCAAACTCGCCATACTACATCCATCCATCAGATTATCCCAAACAAATGCAGGTAAACGATGTGTTGAATGATGGTAATTACAACGATTGGGCCCAAGAAATGGAGAATTTTCTCTTTCCAAAAATAAAATTGGGTTCGTAGATGGATCGATTGAAAAGCCAGAAAATAAATCACATACTGATACGAAATGTTTTCACACCTCTAAGACACGTGATAATTGAATCTGAAAGCAAGTATACAACGGGATCCAATATCGTCTTTTCAAGTAATAAAATGGTAAAATACCGAATATCGTCCCACAGAGATTGGTGTAAAAGCGTAATAAAAGTGTAGTAAAAGAAGAGATTTCAGATGGCGAATTTGAAGACTTTGTTTGAGTTGGTTAATAGTGATATGATTAACAAGATATATAAAGATAGAATGGGTGCAAGACTTAAAGTGAGGAGTAAACACAAATTCTGGAGGCCAATGCTATAGGAATGCTATAGCATTAGTTCATCAACAACAAGTTTCACCATGTACTTTAAAGAGGATCCTTCCGGATATCTACCATTGCACTTTTGTTTAGCCTTCAATCAACATATGCCTATGCAAATGTCCGGACCAGTGTGAGTGTCAAATGGTTTCTTTAAAGTATATGGAAAAACAAATGCCTTTGTTTAAAAATCACTCTTCCGACTCGATTCCCATATCATTCAAGTTGACGTGTTCTTAGTGGCTCATTCCTGAGTCCACTACACTTTAACACTTTGACTAGTGATCAACCCGTCAAGAATCAATCGGTTTGAAAAACAAAGATAGCAAGTTCCCTTGCTAGTAACTCTTCCAAGTATACTTCTCGTATCATTCAAACTGACGTGCTTTTTCATGGCTTATTCCTAAGTCCATGGCACTTTCACACTTTAAGAAGTGATCAATTCGTCAAGAAGTGCTTTTGGATTTATAAAACTTAAAATGACATAGTGGAACAATGTTATTGAAGAACAAAGTCCACTAGTTTTTGGTTTACAAACTCCATTTTTGTCTCACACCCAAACTATAAAATTAGCTACTCATTATGTAATATAAATTGCAATAAAAGTAAATGACATAAATTAAAGACATAATGTAAATGACGGTATATAAATGACAAAAATTAAATGACGGAAATGTAAAACGCATAAAGTAAATATAATAAGTAAAGAAATATAAGGACAAGCAATTAATAATGATGAACACAAATTATAAAACTATGAAGACTTAATATTAAACTTTGTAGAGAGAATTTCAATGTAGCAATTCTCTCTTTGGATGAATTACAACCCAAAAGATGATTCAAAACATGAGAACACAACACTAATTTATACCAATCCATGATGGCAAAGTAGTAAAAATTGAAAACTTAAAATACTATATATAAGGACTACCAACTAAAGTTATACCCATGGTTTTATCCAATCCACTTGTTTCTAAGTTCAGCCAACAAAAAATATGGTTTCTTCAAATAATACAAAGATTTGGTAAGAACAATAAGTCAAAGATTTCCTTTGCTTCCAAAAAGTGTTCTTTAATCTTCATATTCATTTCAATTCCAATGCTCCAGCATTCAACCTGACATTACAATAAACACAAGATTTTAGGTCGTTTTACGCAAAATAGCAACAATTAGTTAACTACTATACTTAGTTCCATGTATGAGAGAAAATATAAAATAAGATAAGAAAATGACTCAATTATTCGGGATAAAGAAAATTTAAATCCTAAAAGAAAAGAAAAATACGCAATATGTATTGAAAACTTAATACATATCACAACCTCAAACTTAAAGTTTTGCTTGTCCTCAAGCAATTAAAATAAACTAAGAAAATGACTCAAAGAGATTGCAAGATAATAGCAATAAGTGCGCACAATGTGTAGAGTATATCACATACAATTCATAGCCTTTCATAAATCCAAAATGAGACATTCATAACCTAGTTATGTGTATGGACCATATGCTAGCAAGACTCTTTTCTTTATCAACCATTACACAAACTTCATTTAGGATCACTAGGGCTTGTAGGGTCACTCTTTTTATGGCATATATTTTCTCACCAAGCCTTTTCTCACACCAATATTCACCAAAATGTTCAATTGTTGGTACTTTGTGCTCTTTTACCCTATGGGGTATTTTTTTTCAATTTGTGTGCACCTTTACCCCTATGGGGTATTTGTGGTGTTTTTGACATGTGAGATTTGTACACCTTTACCCCTATGGGGTATTTGTGGTGTTTTTGTCTTATGAGAACTTTGCTCTTTTGTATTGACGTGCTTTTCTCTATTTGGGTAACTTGTAAACCCCTCAACCCCAAACTTAGAAATTGACAATGTCCTCATTGTCTTAGAATGAAACACGAAATTGTGTTGAAAAAGGGTTACAAGTGGCTAAAATGGTGTATGCAAAGAAAGCCTAGATCCTTTCCTAAATAAGTGAAGTTTGTGCTGGTCAAAGTATGTCCGAAAAGAGTAATTCTAGTTCTAGCAAGAACACAATACTAGGTGAATGTCATGCAACTATGGAATTATTAGGGCTATGTACGTAAAAGACATTAATCATTCTATACATGCAATCTTGCAAAAATAAAATAAACCTAAAAATGAAAGATTTATCCCAAACTCAAAAACTGAAATGTAAAAAAAAAAACATGGAGACTAAGGAAAACGATTAAACCTGGCCTACTCATGAAGAGTAGGGTGCGCTGTGCCAGCCGTGGATGCAGAAGGCAATGCTGCAGCATTCTCCACAGCTAAATTCCTCAACAGTTCGACATTCTCTAGCAGAAGCTGTTGGTTCCTTACTTGAAGCTGCTCCTTTTCTGTCGTGAGCTCCTTTAACCGCTGCTCCATTCTTGTCTTTCCAACTTTCTGCTGTGCCGTCCTGTGAGCCTTCAACCGTATCAGTTCCACCTTTCTATTCTTTGCGGCCTTCTCAAACCTCTTGTCCATAGCAATTTTCAACTCCTCAATCTTACCTAGAACTTCATTCCTTTGCTGCAACACAGTATCCAAAATCTCACTGTTTTGCCCAAGCAACTCTTGGACCATTCCCACAATATCACTAACTCCCCCCCGTTCTTGCCTCATCCTATAAACAGACTTTAAGTCGATACTCCACTTCTCCTCACCGGCCTTTTCCTTTACCATCTCATCTTCTTTATATCGAGGAACACCCGCATGCATCAAGAAATTATGTAACAAGCCAGGAAAAAACAGTTTTCCTTGATTTCGACCCGCACAGTATACAATCGACTTTGAAATGACTTCCCCAACATTAATTGATTTATCAGCAATTATACAATAGAGCATGATCATTCTTTCCCGTGTAACAAAAGTGTCATGGGTTGTGGGATTCAAAGACGATTTAATGAAATTGCACCAAACATTTGCATTGGGCAAAAGATTGCAAGATCGAAACCTACGAAGAGTGTAATCAGCATGATGTTCCCACGTGCATCCTGGTTTTCCTAATGTTCGTGCAATGACATCTAACTGCTCCCTAGTGCCTTTATGCAATAGATAAGAATATTCAGAGTCGACGGGAGAGGGGAGGCCCAAAAAGTCATTAATGGCCTCATCAGAGATGTTGACTTTCTTCCCTCGTATTTTCAAAAGTGTGGTTTTAGCCACACAGACTTCTGCATAAAACTCTCTTATGAGAGTGAGGTTGTATTCGAGTTTTACCTGACACAATTGTACCCAATTCTTATTCTCGAGAACATCTTTCACAAAGTCTAATTCACTCATGCTTCTCACATCAAATCCTTTATCTATAAAACATGGCTTGTCTTTCAACCTAGCATACATATCTCTGGCTTTTGAACTGCTGAAACCATCTAACGGTAGCGAAGGTCATGGGAGAAATCCTGTACCTGAAGACTGGGCTTGCTGATGCTGCGAGGATGCTCCAGCATCAAGCTGTGAGATCCTTGAGGACTTCCTTTTTGGTGGTTCTGATGGTGCGACTATCTTCTTCCCCTTTTTTCTTTGCTTCTCCTTTCCTGAAACGTTAGATCGAGTTCTTTTTCCCAAACTCTTCGTTTTCTTTTTTTGGACAGTACCCTCACAAGGAGGGTTTTCAGTTTCTCTAACTGTGTGCTATGGGGATGCTACAGCATCATCCCCTGCTTTGTTCAAGGGTTCCAATGAAATGTCCACATCAACATTGTCATCTTCCTGCCTGTTTTCACTCAAGTCCACATTCGGGATTGAGTGAGAGGCTAGAGAAGGCTGTTCAAAGTCATACCAAGGTAATAGCATTAGTGTTTCAGTTACTTGCACAAAATTAATAGAGAAATCCTCTTTGTCATTGGACTTAGAGGATATTTCATTTTCAATATCATTCTCAAAGTCAGAAAATACCTCACTTAGGACCTTAATATTAAGGTCTAGAACTCCCTTATCTTGTACCATTTCTTCCTCATTCTGTGAGTTTTCAGCAATACTCGCACCTCCTCCTTCTCCTTCGTGCGCCCTACTGCTCTCGGCGATCGATGGGTCGGTGTTAGGGCTCTGTTCAGTGAGAGTTTGAGTATCTTGGGGGTTTTGGATTGGGATATCAGGTTGGATTGGCATAAGGGGGTTTTGGGTTTTTGGAAGGTTTTCTACACTGATCATCGTAAGATGATCAGAGTGTAGATTAGAAAGTGTCTTTTCAGTAGATGGAATATAGATAGATAAAAGGGTTTTGGAGTGTGCTTGAGTAGAGATAGTACCTTGTGTGTGTTCCACCGAAGTTGTAGACTCTTCGGCCACCTTCTCAACAGGCGTCGATGATTCCCCCATTTTGGGGTTTTCGGCTACAGTGGGTGTGAGGGATGAATCGTGAACCATGGTGGCACCAGAGGATACCATCGGCGTTGATGGTGGTGTGGTTTGCTCTGGTACAGTCACCGATGATTCCCCCTTCGTTGGGGTTGAGGTGACAACAGGGTTTCTTCTGCTCCGGCGAGGGTTTGCCGCCGGCGGGTCTCGTCGTGCTGGTCTCTTGACTCTCGCCATTTACAATGGTGAAGTTGTTCAGTGGTGGTTTGCTCAATCAGGGAACTCGAGGAGAGACTGTCGTGAACAGGAACTTGGGGCCGTGGGTGGTTTTTCGAAAGAGAGAAATGAGGGAAATGAGAAGATGAGTAAATGAGGAAGTTATTGGGATAAGTGGGTTTCAAATATTAAGTAGAAGAGAAATCCAAAAATCAATTTTATAATCTCTAGGATAACAATATTGAATCTGAAATCTTTTTCAAATCTACTCTTTTACCAACTAAATATCACGGTATGGTGTACCCCAAAAAAAATCATTTTTGTACCTTTCAGTCACTGTACACTGTTAAGACTTGATGTGGTTGGTAACTTAGTACGATGATGAAAGTTTCTTTCAAAAGCTAACAAGTAATGTGAAATGTACCTCTTACACATTTTTTTTTCTTTTTCTTTTTTCAAAAAGCAACTTTCTCATTTCTCTTTATATCAGTAAATTTCACTTTTCCCTCATTTTCTTTTTCTTGAAAACTTTTTCTGGTTTTAATTCATGTAAATGAACAATGGTTTATAACCCCCCCCCCCCCCCAATGCTGCAGCATTCGAACAGATTCCTGCATTTCTGCACAAAAAGTAAAATGCAAAATTATGTACATACTGAAATGATCAAAATCAAGCTATATACAAACTTTGGTGGGCTCCAAAAAGTCCACATTTCCTCTTTGAGATTTTCTAGAGGGTGGTAGTCAAGTCCACAGAGGAATGCTCTGGGATGGCTACAACATCATGATAAAGTTTAACTATTTGTCCATTGACTTTGAACACATTATTTGTTTCTGGGTTCACAAGGTCAACAGAACCATAGGGATAAACTTTATGGATTTTGAAAGGGCCAGACCACCTAGATTTGAGCTTTCCTGGAAACAGTCTTAGCCTGGAATTGAACAATAAAACTTGTTGTCCTTCTTTGAGTTCTCTGTGATGAATTCTTTTGTCATGCCACTTTTTGGTTTTCTCTTTATAGAGCTTGGCATTCTCATATGACATATTCCTATGTTCTTCCATCTCACAGAGTTGTAATTTCCTTTTATTTCCAGCACTATCCAAGGACATGTTCAATTCTTTGATTGCCCAATATGCCTTATGCTCAAGTTCTAGAGGAAGATGGCAAGCCTTTCCAAAGACTAGCTTATATGGGGACATACCAATTGGTGTTTTAAAAGCGGTGCGGTATGCCCATAAAGCATCGTCGAGCTTGAAAGCCCAATCCTTCCGGTTTGGCTTTACCATTTTCTCTAGAATTCCCTTTATTTCTCTGTTTGATAGTTCAGCAAGTCCATTTGTCTGTGGGTGATAAGCAGTTGCAACTCTGTGGTTAATATTATATTTTGACAAAACTCCATGTAACATATTGTTCACAAAGTGGGTACCCTCATCACTAATTAGTGCCCTGGGGGTACCAAACCTTGTAAATATTTGTTTTTGAAGAAACTTAACCACAGTCTTTGCATCATTTGCAGGACAAGCCAAAGCTTCTACCCATTTTGACACATAATCAACAGCAACAAGTATATATTGACAATTGTTGGATGGTGGGAAGGGTCCCATGAAATCAATTCCCCACACATCAAACAACTCAACTTCCAAGATCCCGTTTAAAGGCATTTCATTTTTCTGAGAAATGGAACCACTTCTTTGACATTCATTACAACTTTTTGAAAAATTGTGGGCATCTTGGAAAAGAGTAGGCCAATAAAAACCATATTGTAATACTTTTGCTGCTGTTCTTTGTCCACCAAAGTGACCCCCATAAGGTGACTGGTGGCAATGTTGCAGTATTGCTGCCATCTCAGTTTTTGGAATGCATCTTCTCAATATCTGATCTGTTCCAATTTTGAACAGATAAGGATCATCCCAAAGATAAAACTTGGTATCATGGATGAACTTCTTGAGCATATGGTGGGTGTAATCACATGGTTTGATTCCACAAGCTAAGTAATTAGCAATATCAACATACCAAGGCATGACTGAATGTTGTAGCATCAGGATTCTCTCATCTGGGAAAGTTTCAATGATTTCCCCTTCTTTTTGCTCTATTTCATGGTTCTCTAGCCTGGACAGGTGATCTGCTACTTGGTTGTCTACTCCCTTCCTATCCACAATCTCTAGGTCAAACTCTTGTAACAACAGAACCCATCTAATTAACCTAGGTTTAGCATCCTTTTTTGAGACCAAGTATTTAATGGCTGCATGATCAGTATGCACAATGATTTTTGTTCCCATTAAATATGATCTAAATCTCTCAAAGGCAAAAACCACAGCCAAAAGTTCTTTTTCTGTTGTTGTGTAGTTGATTTGTGCTTCATTCAATGTTTTACTTGCATAATAGATTGAAAGAAAAATCTTTTCTCTCCTTTGACCTAGTACTGCACCTACAGCCCAATCACTTGCGTCACACATGATTTCAAAGGGTTTGTTCCAATCTGGAGCAACAACCACTGGTGCAGTTACCAAAGCTTCTTTCAAAATAATGAATGCATTTCTACAATCCTCATTAAAAATGAACTTTTGGTCATGTTGTAATAAAAGACATAAGGGTTTTGAGATTTTTGAAAAGTCCTTAATGAATCTTCTGTAGAATCCAGCATGACCAAGAAAGCTTCTGATTCCCTTAACAGTGGTTGGTTCAGGTAGTTTTGAAATTATTTCAAGTTTAGCTTTGTCTACCTCTACTCCTCTTTTTGAAATTAAATGTCCAAGAACGATTCCCTCTTTAACCATGAAATGACACTTTTCCCAATTGAGGACTAAATCATTTTCCTCACATCTTTCAAGACCTTTTTTCAAAATTTTCAAACAATCGTCAAAGGATGAGCCATAAATAGAAAAATCATCCATAAATATTTCAATGGATTTTTCAAGCATGTCAGAAAATATGGACATCATGCATCTTTGAAAGGTTGCTGGCGCATTACAAAGTCCAAATGGCATTCTTTTAAATGCAAAAGTGCCATAGGGACAAGTAAATGTGGTTTTCTCTTGGTCCTCATGTGATATGGCTATCTGATTATATCCGGAGTATCCATCCAAAAAGCAATAATACTCTTTACCTGCCAGTCTGTCTAACATTTGGTCAATAAAAGGTAATGGAAAATGGTCCTTTTGGGTAGCCTTGTTTAATCTACGGTAGTCCATGCAAATTCTCCATCCGGAAACTACTCTAGTGGGGATGAGTTCATTTTTATCATTGGCTATGACTGTAAACCCTCCCTTCTTTGGAACGCACTGGACTGGGCTTACCCAAGAACTACTGGCTATTGGGAAAATAATTCCTGCATCTAACCATTTCAAAATTTCTTTTTTCACTACCTCTTTCATGACTGGGTTCAATCTTCTTTGTGGTTCAATGGATGTGAAATTCTTGTCTTCTAAGATGATCTTATGTTGACAAACAGAAGGACTAATCCCTCTAAGGTCAGCAATGGTCCATCCTATGGCTTTAGTGTGCAATTTCAACAGATCCACTAACTTTTGTTCTTGATGCAATTCTAGAGTAGATGAGATGATGACAGGCAATTTGCCTTCTTCTCCTATAAAAGCATACTTTAGGTGAGATGGGAGTTGTTTCAACTCCAGGTCAGGTGGTGATATAATAGATGGTGTGAAAGGCTTTGGTTCATTGTTTTCCAAGGGTTCAAATGCTACAGCATTTACTGGGACAGTAACATCATCTCCTAGGGAAAGGTTATCACTGACAGCTAGGTCTACATCATCATCATCCTCTTCCTCTAACTCACAGGCTTTTCTAAGTCCCTCCTCATGACACAATGATTCAGTCACACTTAAGTTTGAACATTCCTCAACATCTTCAGGGTATCTCAAGGAGTTAAAAACATTAAATGTGACTTTTTGATCTTGGAGTCTCATGGTTAGCTCTCCTTTCTGAACATCAATCAAAGTTCTTCCGGTGGCTAGAAAGGGTCTTCCCAAAAGGATGGGAATATCCTTATCAGCCTCAAAATCCAAGATAATAAAATCTGCCGGAAAGATGAACTTGTCAACCTGAACTAAGAAATCCTCTATTTTTTCGTTTGGGTAGGCAATGGTCTTGTCAGCCAATTGGAGTGTGACTGTGGTAGGTCTGGCTTCTCCTATCCCTAAGTTGTTGAAAACAGACAGTGGCATGAGATTTATACTGGCTCCTAAATCACAAAGAGCCTTTCCAACTTCTTTCCCACCTATTGAACATGGGATGGTAAAACTCCCAGGATCTTTCAGCTTAGGGGGTATTCTATTGGTCAAGAGAGCACTACATCCCTCAGTAAGAGCTACAGTCTCATATTCATTCAACTTCTTCTTCTTACTGAGGATGTCTTTGAGAAACTTGGCATAACTAGGCATTTGTTCAATTGCCTCAACAAGTGGTATGTTGATATGCAATTCTTTAAACACATCTAGGAATTTTTTAAATTGCAATTCCTCCTTTTGATTCCTCAACCTTTGGGGGTAAGGTACATAGGGAGGAACTGGTTTTATAACAGCTTTGTTTGCAAGTGTTGAACAAGATGGTTTTTCCATGCCTTTTGTTGTACTCTCTTGTGAGCTGGTTGGAATACTACTCTCCACTGTCTTTTCCCTGGTGTCATCTTCTGGGAATAATGTAGGATAATCAGTCCTAAGAGGGATATCATTGGTGACAACAGGCGTTTGGACTCCAAGTGGGTTGGAAAGTGTCTTATCAACAGGGGCAATGCTGTAGCATTGGGTTCTGACTGTATGATTTTTTCAAATTCTGATTTAGTCATTGGTCCAAATTCTTTTGGCACTGTCTCTGTTAATTCCTTACCACTCCTAAGGGTCACAGCTTTTACATGTTCTTTTCCGGGAGCCCTTGGGATTTCTGTGTCGCTAGGCAAAGTGCCTATAGCCCTATTGTTCTGGTTTTGTGCAATTTGACTGACTTGAGTTTCTAAGTTCCGAAGTGCAGTCTGAGTTTGGGTCATGAAACCCCTCATCATAGCTTCCAGGGAAGATGATGATTCAGCCTGTGGAGGTGGTTTTTGAAAATGCTGCTGGTTATTTTGAAAATTCCGGTTCTGATGCTGCTGTGAACTTTGGTTTTGTTGGTGTTGAGAACCTTGGTTTTGTTGGTGATGTGAACCTTGGTTTTGATGATGTGAACCTTGGTTTTGATGATGTGACTGATAATTTGAAGTTTCTTGTGGCTTAGGAGCTGGCTGATTTAAACATGGACTGTTCCAAGAAAAAATTAGGTGCTGCCTCCAACTGG
This sequence comes from Arctium minus, assembly GCA_954870635.1. Classification (NCBI taxonomy): domain Eukaryota; kingdom Viridiplantae; phylum Streptophyta; class Magnoliopsida; order Asterales; family Asteraceae; genus Arctium; species Arctium minus. The sequence continues at coordinate 124,200,434 of OX941082.1, forward strand.
CATTGTAAGTGTTGCCATAGGGAGCATTCCTGTTGTGAACATAGTTTACTGATTCAGAATTTTGAGAACAGTGTTCATAAGAATGATCCCCACCACAACAAACACATTGTACAGAAAGCACTGATTGATTGGATGTAACAACAACTGGTTGTACTCCCTGCCCCGTAGATAAATTTTTAAGCATTGAGGTCATGGAAGCAAGTTGTGCTGTTAATGCAGTATATGCATCTACATCATGAATCCCAGTTGTTTTATTTTGAGGTTGGGCACGTGGATCAGCCCAATGTCCATTGTTTGTTGAAATTTTTTCAAGAATCTCATACCCGTCATTGTAGGTATTGGCTGTAAAGGCCCCTCCTGATGTCGCGTCGAGCATTTGTTTTGCCATGGGGTTTAACCCATTGTAAAATGTCTCAAGTTGAATACAGTAGGGAATGCCATGGTGAGGGCATTTCCTTAGCAGCTCTTTAAACCTTTCCCAAGCATCGGGAATTGCTTCATCGTCCATTTGTTTAAACATGCATATTTCGTTTCTGGACTTAGCATTACGGGTAGGTGGAAAATATTTTCGCAAAAATCTCTCAGCCATATTGCTCCACGATGGTACAGAACCAGGTGACAAAGAATTAAACCAAGACTTTGCCCGATCCCTTAGAGAGAATGGAAATAGAGTGAGTCTCAAGGCATCGTTAGATACCCCAGGGATCAGGAATGCATCGGTGATCTCCATAAATGATTTTAAATGAGAATGAGGATCTTCCGATGGCATTCCGGCAAATTGTCCATTTGTTTGCAACATATGAAACATGATAGGTTTGAGTTCAAAATGGAGGGCGGTCATATGGGGTCTAACTATTCCTGAATTTAATTGCTCAAAATCAGGTATAGCATAGTCCATAATTCTTCCCTCTTTGGAATTTGCAAGATTAATTATGTTTGGAATCTCATCCCTATGCTCATTGTTGTTAGATTCTGTATCATCATCATCATCATTATTATGATTTTGATTTGGTCCATGTTGTTGAAAAGGGTGCTCGGGTGGATTTCCAAAAATTGGTGGTGCATCATGAAAGATTGGTTGTCTTACTTGATTCTCTAAAAGCGGTGGTTGTCTAGGACCCCTATTTTCAAAACCTGGTGGAGGTGGTTCCATAATGGGAGGATCTAAGGTCAATGTAATTCTTTGCGTTCTCCTCCTATTACGAAACGTTCTTTCAATGTCCGGGTCAAATTCGAACAATTCCCCATGTGGTATTCTGGGCATAAACCACTTCAAAATGAGATCAATGAGATGTTAGAAAAATCAAATCTTTTAACAAACTTTTATAGACTTTTAGCAAGCCAATCCCCGGCAACGGCGCCAAAAACTTGATACGAAATGTTTTCACACCTCTAAGACACGTGATAATTGAATCTGAAAGCAAGTATACAACGGGATCCAATATCGTCTTTTCAAGTAATAAAATGGTAAAATACCGAATATCGTCCCACAGAGATTGGTGTAAAAGCGTAATAAAAGTGTAGTAAAAGAAGAGATTTCAGATGGCGAATTTGAAGACTTTGTTTGAGTTGGTTAATAGTGATATGATTAACAAGATATATAAAGATAGAATGGGTGCAAGACTTAAAGTGAGGAGTAAACACAAATTCTGGAGGCCAATGCTATAGGAATGCTATAGCATTAGTTCATCAACAACAAGTTTCACCATGTACTTTAAAGAGGATCCTTCCGGATATCTACCATTGCACTTTTGTTTAGCCTTTAATCAACATATGCCTATGCAAATGTCCGGACCAGTGTGAGTGTCAAATGGTTTCTTTAAAGTATATGGAAAAACAAATGCCTTTGTTTAAAAATCACTCTTCCGAGTCGATTCCCATATCATTCAAGTTGACGTGTTCTTAGTGGCTCATTCCTGAGTCCACTACACTTTAACACTTTGACTAGTGATCAACCCGTCAAGAATCAATCGGTTTGAAAAACAAAGATAGCAAGTTCCCTTGCTAGTAACTCTTCCAAGTATACTTCTCGTATCATTCAAACTGACGTGCTTTTTCATGGCTTATTCCTAAGTCCATGGCACTTTCACACTTTAAGAAGTGATTTTGGATTTATAAAACTTAAAATGACATAGTGGAACAATGTTATTGAAGAACAAAGTCCACTAGTTTTTGGTTTACAAACTCCATTTTTGTCTCACACCCAAACTATAAAATTAGCTACTCATTACGTAATATAAATTGCAATAAAAGTAAATGACATAAATTAAAGACATAATGTAAATGACGGTATATAAATGACAAAAATTAAATGACGGAAATGTAAAACGCATAAAGTAAATATAATAAGTAAAGAAATATAAGGACAAACAATTAATAATGATGAACACAAATTATAAAACTATGAAGACTTAATATTAAACTTTGTAGAGAGAATTTCAATGTAGCAATTCTCTCCTTGGATGAATTACAACCCAAAAGATGATTCAAAACATGAGAACACAACACTAATTTATACCAATCCATGATGGCAAAGTAGTAAAAATTGAAAACTTAAAATACTATATATAAGGACTACCAACTAAAGTTATACCCATGGTTTTGTCCAATCCACTTGTTTCTAAGTCCAGCCAACAAAAAATATGGTTTCTTTAAATAATACAAAGATTTGGTAAGAACAATAAGTCAAAGATTTCCTTTGCTTCCAAAAAGTGTTCTTTAATCTTCATATTCATTTCAGTCCCAATGCTCCAGCATTCAACCTGACATTACAATAAACACAAGATTTTAGGTCGTTTTACGCAAAATAGCAACAATTAGTTAACTACTATACTTAGTTCCATGTATGAGAGAAAATATAAAATAAGATAAGAAAATGACTCAATTATTCGGGATAAAGAAAATTTAAATCCTAAAAGAAAAGAAAAATACGCAATATGTATTGAAAACTTAATACATATCACATACCTACATGCCATGGTTACGTTGCGACACCATGATAAAGGGGTGGTTGACGACTGCTATGAAGAAGGAGATTAGAAGTAGCATGAAGTACGCTAATACGACAGCTGGGATATGGTCAGATCTGAAGGAACGGTTTGGAAAAGAAAATGCTCCTCGGGCGTACGAATTGAAGCAAGCACTCTCAGCCACCATTCAAGGTAATACTTCTGTTTCGGCCTATTTCACCAAACTCAGAAGCATCTGGGATGAGATGCAGTCCGCACTCCCTCCCTATTCCTCGTTGCAACTGTAATGGATGTTCCTGTGATATGGGAAAGAAGTTGGTTGAACACATATAAAAGGAAAGGATTTATGAGTTTCTCATGGGCTTGAACAACGAATTTTCAGTCATCAGAACGCAGATCCTTGCGATGAATCTGACACCAATGTTAGGCAATGCCTATCACCTTGTCACTGAAGACGAAAGACAAAGGGCCATAACAGCCGATAAGCGACCCTCTGCTGATGCTGTCGTGTTCAAGGCGTTCGTCTCGGGACGAAGGGAAAACGACTCCAGTCAATGATGTGACAAACCTCCTTCAAGGGATGTGAAGCGCAGATATGCCGTTGATCATTACACCTTCTGTGGGAAGGATGGACACGTCCGCGATGGCTGTTTCAAGCGGATAAGATACCCCGAGTGGTGGTCGGGCAACCAGAAGCGTGAGGAAATGAAGCCCAAGGCCGCATGCGTTGAAGCAGGTTCATTCCCTATTCCTGGTTTGACAAGTGAACAATATGAAACGTTTCTAACGCACTTTGCAGATATGGAAAACATCAACAAAAGAGGTACCACACCCATGACATGCATGACCGGTAAAATCGACGATGATGATTGGGTGATAGACTTGGGCTCAACCGAACATATCACCCACAACAGCCACATACGTCAAAACATGAGCCAAAGTCGGTTTGAAACCCCTGTGGTTATCCCTAACAGAGATGCCATATCCGTTGAAGGGAGGGGTGAATGTACCTTACCAGGGGAAACAAAAATAAAGGGTGTTTTACACGTTCCAAAGTTCACTTGTAATCTGTTATATGCGAGTCGCCTGTGTAAAGACTTACAGTCTGCCATATCCTTTTTCGCTGACTTTTGTGTCATGCAGAAAGTCCACACAATGAGCTTGATTGGTGTGGGTGAGTGCAAAAGGGGTTTGTACCGGATGGGCTTATTCGAAGACGGAAGAAGGGCTATGATGACATCCGGGGATACATGGCATAAAAGATTGGGTCACGCATCTAACGAAAAGCTTGCTTACATTGATTTCCTTAATAAGGTTTCGTTCGGTAAATTGTGTGATTCTTGCTCAAAGGCAAAACACACTAGACTCCCCTTTTTGAACAGTGATATTAAAACAAATGATTGCTTTGAATTATTGCATTATGATATTTAGGGAAAGTATCGTACCCCCTCTTTTTCGGGAGCTAGCTATATTTTGACTATCGTTCATGATTTTAGTAGAGCGGCTTGGGTCTTTCTGCTAAAATTTAAATATGAAGCAAGTATATGCATGATAAATTTCCATAATATGGTTAGAACCCAATTTGGAAAGACGGTCAAGAGAATTAGATGTGATAACGGGGGAGAGTTCACGTCCAATGAAATGACAAAATTTTATAATGACCAAGGAATTATTCTTGAGACAACCTGTCCTCACACTCTACAACAAAACGGAGTGGTGGAGCGGAAGCATAGGCACCTTCTAGAGGTTTCCCGTGCCCTCAGATTCGAGTCCAACACTCCGAAACGGTTTTGGGGAGAATGTGTGTTAACCACCACGTATGTCATAAATCGATTGCCCTCCAAAGTCCTTGGAAATAAAACTCCATATAAGATTGTATTCGGTCACAAACCAGACTATGATCACATGCGAATTTTTGGGTGTCTCGCGTACTATAGGAGCACGAAAACAAAGGGAGACAAGTTTGAAATGAGGGGGAGACCTGGGGTTTTGTTGGGATATCTACAAGGGACTAAGGGGTACAAATTGTATGATATTGAAAATAAAAAATAGTAACTTCCAGGGATGTCAAATTTCATGAATCAATTTTTCCTTTTGGCAAAAAGAATATTAATCAAGAAGAGTGGGAATTACCTTTTAGACCCACCTACGAAGAGGAACCAGACCCTCAAGAAGTCGTTGCCAATGAGGAAGAAATTGACACTCAATGTGAGAACCTTGACATTAATTTAGGGCCTCACGATGAAAGACCAAGTGATGAACTTTTTGATTATCCACCTCAACAAACAGTGGAAAACGAACCACGTGATACTAAACATTCCTCACATGCTCAAGTTGATGAGTGTGAGACTGTTCACGATGAGCATGCTGAACCAGTTCAAACAAGAAGGACCAGAACGCAACCGAGACATCTAAAGAACTTTGTGGTTCAACTTCCCCCATCGGTCGACCCTTCACAAACCCCACCAAGTCAAGACTCCTCGACGGTACACCCCTTATCTAATCATGTCTCTTATGAAAAATTTTATGCATCTCACAAAGCCTTTTTAGCGACCATCGATTCGAACGATGAGCTTAATTTTTTCTTCAGACTGTTAAAGATGAGAGATGGAAAGAAGCCATGAAGAAAGAAATTCGGTTTCTTGAAGAAAATGGCACATGGACTCTTGAAGAATTTCCTAAAGGTAAATGTGCCATCGATTCTAAATGGGTGTACAAGGTGAAAAACAAGCCGAATGGAGAAGTTGAAAGGTGTAAGGCTCGCCTGGTGGCAAAGGGTTTTACTCAAATGGAAGGAGTCGACTACCACGATACATTTACACCGGTAGCTAAATTAGCTACCGTCAGCTAAATTAGCTACCGTCAGCTAAATTAGTTACCGTCAGAACTTTGTTGGCTGTTGCCGTTAAAAGAGAATGGGCGATCCATCAACTCGATGTCAACAATGCTTTCCTACACGGGGATTTGAATGAAGAAGTGTATATGAAGATTCCCCAAGGTTGTGCTAAGGAAGGAGAAACAAGAGTTTGTCGGTTGAGAAAGTCCCTTTACGGCTTGAAGCAAGCGTCACGGAATTGGTACCACAAATTCTCAAGTGCCTTAATTAACCTCGGCTTTACTCAACTAAGGCCAACCATTCCATTTTTATTCAACAAAAGGGAAGTGATTTTATGGTTGCCCTCATATACGTGGATGACGTAATCATGGTCGGTAATAACCCCACCAAGTTTCAAAACATCAAAGACAAACTTGACAAGCTCTTCAGCATAAAAGGAGAAATAGCCAACAACCCAGTTTTCCACGAACGAACTAAACACGTGGAAATGGATTGTTATTTCGTTCGGGAATGTGTTGATTCTAAGGAAATTCAACCACATCACATAGATACTAAAATGCAAATAGCAGACCTTCCCATAAAAGGATTGGGAACTCAACAGCTCAGATTCTTACTCAACAAGTTGGGTACTCGAGACTTACATGCTCCAACTTGAGGGGGGGTATGGTATGCCGACGTGGTGAACTTTTTCCAAAGCGGTGTGGCTCCTCATGGCCTAAGCTTACATCAAAGGCGTAGGTTCTTTGCCGATGTAAAAATACTACTTTTGAGATGAGTCATACCTATATAAACATTGTGGAGATGGGATGATCAGGCGTTGTGTGCCCGGCGAAGAGAAATCAAGTGTGCTTAAGCATTGTCACTCTCTCGAGTGTGGCGGTCACTTTAGCACCGATCGCACCGCGTCTAAAATCTTACAATCCGGATTTTATTGGCCCTCTTTGTTCAAGGATGCCCGAAATTTCATAGCTTCATGTGATAGATGTCAAAGGGTCGGAAATATCTCCAAACGGAATGAAATGCCAATGAAAATTTTCATGGAGGTGGAGATATTCAATGTTTGGGGTATCGAATTCATGGGTCCATTTCCGCCGTCATATAAGAACGAATATATCCTAGTGGTGGTGGATTATGTTTCCAAGTGGGTCAAAGCTATTGCGACTCCAAAGAACGACTCTAAGGTTGTTATCAACTTTCTTCGCAAACACATCTTCTCGAGGTTTGGAGTTCCGCGTGCATTGGTGAGTGATGGTGGAAGTCACTTTTGCAACCGATACTTGGATGTCGTACTTAAAAGGCATTATGTCACTCACCGGGTCACTACACCCTATCACCCCCAAGCTAATGGGCTAGCCGAAGTATCTAATCGAGAGCTTAAGCAAATCCTAGAAAAGACGGTTAGCTCATCAAGAAAGGATTGGTCGGCAAAACTAGATGATGCACTATGGGCGTATCGTACAACATTTAAAATGCCTATAGGTATGTCACCATACCGATTAGTCTTTGGGAAATCATGTCACTTACCGGTGGAATTGGACCACCGCGCATATTGGCCAATCAAGGCCCTTAATTTTGAGTTGGGTGCAGTGGAGAAGAAGCGAACATTGCAACTAACGAGCTCGACGAAATTCATCTAGATGCGTATGAAAGTGCATGCATCTACAAGGAGAGAACAAAACGATTTCATGATAAATTCATCATGAACCAATCGTTTTATGAAGGTCAAAAGGTGCTTTTGTTTAACTCTCGTCTTCGGTTGTTTCCCAGTAAGTTGAAATCACGATGGTCCGGTCCGTTCGTTGTGGTTAAAGTCCATTCATATGGGACTATCGAGCTAAAGGGTGATGATGGGGAGATTTTCAAAGTTCACAACCAAAGGTTAAAGTCATATCTGGAAGGCGAGTCAATGCAAAGCAAGGACTCCGTCTTACTCTCGACACCAACTTACGGAACGTCAAGGTCGTGCCATGACCCTAAATAAGACGCTAGGTGGGAGGCAACCCACCAAGGTTAGTTGTAATTTTTGTCGATAATAGCTCAATTTTTGTTTGGCAATGTGTTTTCCCATGAAAAACAGCCAAAATACCCCATTTTTGGTCCCCGACTATAGTCAAAAACTTGATAGACTGTGTCAATAAAGTAATACGTACTAACTACGAGTATCGATCCAAGGAACTATGAGTTTAAGTACCACAAAGGCTACCACAACTTCTAACTGGAGTATTGATAAACTGATTTGAGTATGGCTAAATAACTAGTTATCAAGGAAATTGAAGCAAACACATAAATACTATTCAAACAATAATTTAAGCACCACAAAGATAATACTTAATTGATAGAGAAAGACTAGGGGTTGGATTTCATTTGGATTCCACCAACAAATAAACAACACACATTCAATCAATCAATACACAAGGTCAAATTAGCAATTCCAAATATACTTACTACTCTCTCTTGAGCAATAGCAAGAATGCTTCATGTAATGTATATTAAAGTCTCTCAACCAATAAACATAAACAATCAACTCATTAAGCATAAGAATCACAAACACAAAACTAGGGTTTACATGGTATATCTCTCTCCAATATCTCACCCTAGGTTTATCTAACTTTTATCAAGTTATAAAACCAATTTCTCAAAAGGAAATACAACCAAAAGAAGAACAAGATGGCCAATCTCATAAACAATAAGAACAAGGAAGATAAACTTCAACCAACAAGTGTAATGACTAAATAAATGCAATAATCATATATTCAACTGTATAAAACGAAAATCCATCCGTCCCCCAACCACAAAATGTTTAGCTCATGTTACTAGTAGCAAATAACACCATAGAAAAGAAGATGACAACACCAAAATACATTGTTTCTCAACAAAATACAAATGGAATGAAAGAACTCCCTCAATGATTGTTACACACTACCAATTTTGAGCTCCAAAAGTAGTTTCCACCTTCCCAATAAATGAAAGTCTTCTATTCAGCTCCCAAATCGGTCTAAACAGCTCCCCTACAAGCCTAGCCTCCAACAATCCCGATATAACCCTAAATTTTAAGATTTTGCAGCTTTTTATACCCTCAGAACCCCACCACGAAAGTGCTAGTGTCACAATCGTGTGCCACTGTCGCTCGAGATTCCACACTCACGGTACAAGTGGCGCTATTGTGCCCGCAATTGTGACATATGTCACTATCGCGTGGCACAATAGCATGGCTCCAAATTTTGATTTTTTCTTCCGTTCACTTGTTTCGATGCTTTTTCGTCCAGGATGTCAAAATGGAGTAATAATAGGAAATTTTTCTTCCACTTGACATCTTGTATATCTATACAACACTTGCACAAAATATTAGTCCGAAATGCTAATTCTTACTTCAAGACGAGCCGCAAACTTATGATTCGGAGGGTAAAAACCCGTCAGATAACGAAGTTATCAACAATTCCAAACCTAGATTTTGCTTGTCCTCAAGCAAAAATTGGCGTAAAGAAATATAAAAATGACATACAGGAAAACTTACAAAAGTGATGGGTTTTCGAAAGGGGCCGCATGAACAAACATTTTAGTCAAAGAAAACAAGGAGATAGTAATACAAGGTTAATAAGAACCAACATACATTCCTTAGATTCTTGATTAGACTGGGCATAGACAAAACTTTGATTGACATGAAACTATTATCAAGTAAATGCTCGTTGAGATCTATTTCATCATGTACACAACTAGTGGAGGATTTCGCTTCGACCCTAACCTCACGGGATGCTCTCTTAACATTTGAGTCCTAGGTTCACACTTATCACAAACACATGCGGGAGAGTTAATGTACAACAAATTAGCAAGATCATCCGCATGTGATAGTATAGAACACACAATGATCAAATAAGATCTCATGGAAGGAATTGGAGTAGTAAGATACAAATAAAACATGTATTATTCACAAATTGCGTTTTCCAAAAGATCAATCAGGGCTTAAAGGGATGTAATACGGTTTACGGGAGTGGAAGAAGAAGAAATGGTCAAGGTACAATTAGTTCTAAGTGCATCAAAACTAATAGTGGCTCTACACTTCTCGTCTTCCCTTCTATGATTTGCGCAATATTTTTAGCAACCGCACATCTAATGCAAGACTTCCATCTATCATAGGTATACAACAACTTTATTCTGAATTTTGATTTTTTTTACTAAAAACTCTTTCATGCTTTCATTGATTCCCCCTGAAACCGTTTCTTGCGTTATTGATTACCTCTCTCAATCCATGATGCACTTAGACTACGGGTAGACAAGTGTATCCGGCTAGATTAGGGTATTTTAGCTTTAGTAATGGCCGCAGAGTGGGTAAGGGTAATACCTCAACAAAGGGCAAGAAAGAGGGAAGATAGATGATAGACCAAAGGAAATTTCACACCTAGCCCGATATCATATCTCAAGGTCCACAAAATTTCACAAATAATACACATTTTAAGCTTGAAGTTTAATCTTTACTACTCAATGCAAGAACAATTGAGATCAAACTATCAAATTGAAAGAATTGAAACATGTATAAAGATAGTGAACAAAGTTGAAGCATCACTCAGAATCAACGGTATTAAAGCTCAAAATCTCACTAGGTTGATCTCTACTAATGTCCACAATTATGTACACAACTACTCTATTTATCTACAAGCATGACTCAACAACAAGTATTCATGTCAAGCAAAGTTTTTCTAACTCACCTAACCAATAATTATCAACATATGTAATCTATTCCAATTAATTAAGCATTATACAACCAATGCAATTCTACTGATCAAAATAAAAGTTCATATAGGTTAACCCACTAAAAATTAAATTGTCAAACCATTACACGTAGGGTTTTAAACTTTCCAAAACACCTTTCTTTGATTAGAAACGATTGCTCCCTATTGCCTTACGAGGGATGATACTGACTCCCATATGGGATGCGATAACGGAGTTATGCACATTCTTTCGTGAAATCTGCTCAAGGGTGTTACACTTAGAAGACTTGATTCCATTGCAAACAAGTATCGTTCAAACAATTTGTAAGTTGGAAAAAGTCTTCCCGTCCGGATTCTTTGATTATATGGAACACTTAGTAATACATTTGACACGAGAAACCATAAATGGTGGGCCAGTCCAATATAGGTGGATGTATCTTTATGAGAGGTAAATAAACTTTTCCATTCAAATACTCACCCAATTATTTTCTAACACGTATTTCAATCGTTGTTTAGGAAACTTAGGTCGTTGCAGAGGGATGTTAGAAACAAAGCAAGGGTAGAGGGGTCTATCGTTGAGTCTTACCTAGTAAATGAACTCTCCACCTATTACTCCCTGTATTTTGATCCACAGATAGAAACTCGACATAATCGCGAATCAAGAAACTTTACCCCAGATATTCCTAGTTCTTCAGGAATAGACGATCGATTAAGCATATTCAAGGTTCCATCTTGTAGATTATTCGAGAAGGGGGGGGGAACCATCTTGACTCAAGCCGAGATTCACAAGGTCCACACATATGTGCTGTTGAATTGTGAAGAAATTCGACCTTTTCAATGGACCTTTGATGAGTGGATACGACAAAGAGAACCTCATCTTGATGTAGTTGCACGAGATAAAGCTCGGGATGAAAGGTTTTTTACTTAGTTCGAACAACACGTGAGTATAGAAATATGTCAAGCAAAGTTTTTCTAACTCACCTAACCAATAATTATCAACATATGTAATCCATTCCAATTAATTAAGCATTATACAACCAATGCAATTCTACTAATCAAAATAAAAGTTCATACAGGTTAACCCACTAAAAATCAAATAGTCAAACCATTACACGTAGGGTTTTAAACTTTCCAAAACACCTTTCTTTGATTAGAAACGATTGCTCCCTATTGCCCTACGAGGGATGATACTGACTCCCATAGGGGATGCGATAACGGAGTTATGCACATTCTTTCATGCAATCTGCTCAAGGGTGTTACACTTAGAAGACTTGATTCCATTGCAAACAAGTATCGTTCAAACAATTTGTAAGTTGGAAAAAGTCTTCCCGTTCGGATTCTTTGATTATATGGAACACTTAGTAATACATTTGACCAATGTTCTAAATGGCGCGTGGCGCGGCGTGGCGGCGAGGACAAGCCTCAAGCCTTATGAGTTATGGCGAGGTCATGGCGTTTTTCATGGCGGCGCCAAGGCGGCAAATATATATATATATATATATATAATATTATATATATGTATAATTATATAATAATGGGAGTTTTATATCATAATAAAAAACAAAAAAAGAACCATGAATTGATTTGAAATAAAAGAGTTTAAGATCTAAGTCATCTAATCTAATCGATTGAAGAACTTCGATTTTGAATCTAGACAAAATATTGAACCTGGTTGTGTGATGATTGACGAACGAAGCAGCAAAACATCAAATCTAATCGATTGAAGAACTTCGACTTTGAAGTCAAAATCGTATGTAGTCCGTGTCTTCGTGAGTCATGAACTCGCGATCGTGACTAAGAATTGAGAAACAGAGAGAGAAAGGGAGAAGGAGAAGGAGAAGTGAAATTCTAGTGTTTAAAATATTTAATTTTGAGTTTTTAGATTTTTAATTTTTTACCGTGTAAATTTAAAGTTTTAGAAAAGTACACTTTCCCCCCTAAAACCTTATAACGCCATAACGTAACGTAACGCCATAACGCGCCATGGCGTGCCTTATGAAGCCTAACGCCATACATCGACACCAAGGGTAAAAACGTGGCGGCAAGGTGGCGCCTCGGCGTCATGGCGCGTTTTTTAGAACCTTGCATTTGACATGAGAAACCATAAATGGTGGGCCAGTCCAATATAGGTGGATGTATCTTTATGAGAGGTAAATAAACTTTTCCATTCAAATACTTTTCATTCAAATACTCACCCAATTATTTTCTAACACGTATTTCAATCGTTGTTTAGGAAACTTAGGTCGTTGCAGAGGACTGTTAGAAACAAAGCAAGGGTGGAGGGGTCTATCGTTGAGTCTTACCTAGTAAATGAATTCTTCACCTATTGCTCCCTGTATTTTGATCCACAGATAGAAACTCGACATAATCGTGAATCAAGAAACTTTACCCCAAATATTCCTAGTTCTTCATGAATAGACGATCGATTAAGCATATTCAAGGTTCCATCTCGTAGATTATTCGAGAAGGGGGGGGGAACCATCTTGACTCAAGCCGAGATTCACAAGGTCCACACATATGTGTTGTTGAATTGTGAAGAAGTTCGACCTTTTCAATGTACCTTTGATGAGTAGATACGACAAAGAGAACCTCATCTTGATGTAGTTGCACGAGATAAAGCTCGGGATGAAAGGTTTTTTACTTAGTTCAAACAACACGTGAGTATAGAAATATGAAATTTACATATGTAATGTTACACAAATGTAATTTATTTCTTATTTGTGGTTTATTGGTCATGCTCGGATCAACCGATTTCTACTATCATTTGAAATCCCTAGCACGTGGATCGGGCCGATATGCTTGGTCGCATAAGGGATATTTTGTCAATGGTTACAAGTTTCATATGGTAACACATGTTGTTGGGCGTGTCACACATAATAGTGGTGTATGTGTGAGAGGATCTTGTTATGACGACTCTGAGTTTGACTATTACAGATTGTTGGACGACGTGTTAGAGGTGGAGTATTACGGTGTGGGCTATTGTGTTGTAGTTTTGTTCAAGTGTACATGGTTTGATAGTCCAGAGGGAGTTAGAGTCGACCCTAAACATGGGTTGGTTGATATCAAATACAAGTCCAAACTCAGAGGTGAGGACTATTACGTCCTAGCATCACAAGCGGAACAAGTGTATTACACACCCTATCCTTTAGGCACTAAGGATTTAAAGGACTGGTGGGCAGTTGTGAAGACCAAAGCCCGTGAAATATATGAAGTTGCAGAAAGGGCTATCGATGAGTTGGATGATGATAACGTGGATGGAGAACCGTTCTTTCAAATCAATGAACGGGTAACTCATAATACAAACAATTGGGTAAATGAGGACCTCGATTCCGTCCCTCTTGTCACTGGGGAGCTCAACGTAGTCGCCACAAATGACGAATCTAACGACGAGGAAGATGCATCAGATCACGAAGCTAGCAACGAGGATGAAGAACTTGAAGACGTGGACGATGATGAAGATAACGAAGACGAACTTATGTTATTTGATCAATCGTCTGATCACTAGTGTGCCTTTCTTATTTAGACATTATTCATAATGATTATACACTTATTATATGTTTGTACACTCATATTTTTGTGTCTTATGATTTATGTAATTGAAGACCGTCGGTAATCCGTCGGAAATATCCCAGGCCGTCAGTAATCCGTCGCAAATACAAGCCGTCGGTGATTCGTCGGTAAAATCCGTCGGTGATCCGTCGGAAATATGGACGATGACCACTTACTTTCCGAGGGCCACTTACTGACGGATCACCGACGGATCTGACTTTCACCGACGAATTTTTCCGTCGGTTATAGGCCTCTGTTTTGTAGTGAATTAAGCATAATATGCTCTTTCAAATTAGTTTAACTAACATCAAATTTTTTGGAATCATGGATGCATGATAATCGTCGTTTAAGCTCATTTAGTTGATTATTAAACTAAAAAAATTCCAATTATTCCTATGCCTGCTGACGTTCAAAACCTGATTCAAGTTGGCTTACATTTTAATTCACATGCATCAGAGGAACGTTGAAATAAATAAACGAAAGAAAAGGACAGAGCAACTCACAGTCATAGAAAATTAGAGACGGTGGCCACCGATTTTTAAGGAGGGAAAGAAAATAAAGGGGAAGGAAAATATTGTTGATTTTCCTCCCAAATATGAAAGGAAACGGAAGGAAATGAAAGAAAAGAATTTAAAAAGAATTTAAAATATTTATAAAATTATGCATATACCCATTATTTACATTTCACTACGAAATAAATAAGGGTATATTGATAGAAGTAACATCTTTCATTTCCCTCCTACTCGAGAACATGAAATTTTATTTTATTTCCTTCAATCTCAAGAACACAAATACAAATATTTTCTTTCTTTTCATTCTCTTTTTTTCTTTTCTTTTCTTTTCTTTTCCTTCCTTTTCTTTTTCTTTGCTTCCAAAACTCGAGAACTCGTCCCGTGTATTTGTAAAATATTACGAAATGTCCTTCTATTTTTAGAATAGCCGCAACTTTTGACTAGTCAAAACCGCAATTGTTGACTAGTCAAAGACGCAATATTTGACCTGTCAAATCCGATTTTGACCATATGAAAGAATAGGATTACATTTATATTTCTCATACATTTATTCTATATATATATATATATATATATATATATATATATACTAGACATATACCCGCGCGATGCAGCGGAATGTAAGTAAATAACGAACAATTAATGCTACTTCCTTATAGACATGTTACAATTATTGACAAAAAAAATTATAATGATATAATTTATAATAAAAATGAAACGTATTTTACGATTATGTATTTTTAATGTGCTAATAGTGGAAAAAAATTAAACGTATGGATAGAAAACAAATTAGTTCGTAGATATTCATGATATTTAATAGTACAGTTAAATTAAAAAATATTCAATATTAGGCTCGTTTTGAAGATATTGACGAGACAATTATAATAGTATACTTTGTAGAAAAAGAAACTTATTTTTTCATTGCATTTTTGTTCATATACGATTATTTATGTTAATATGATAATTGTGTAAAATAAACAATTAAAAAATAAAGGATATAAAATTAATTAAATAAGTAATTGAAAGGGTGACAAATGTAACATTATAAGGGTGATAAATGTTATTGTATAAAAACTTAGGATAATAAGTGTTATTGTATAAAAGCTTAGGATGATAAGTGTTATTGTACAAAAGTTTGTACAATAACCGTATTAGTTTTTTATATAGTAGTATAGATTTAATTCATAGATATTCATGATATTTAATAGTACGGTTAAATTTAAAAATATTCAATATTGGACTCGTTTTGAAGGTATTGACGAGACGATTATAATGATATAATTTGTAAAAAAATATACGAACTTTTTCATTGTATTTTTGTTTATATACGATTTATTTGTGTTAAAATAATAAAGGTGTAAAATGAAAAATGAAAAAATAAGGAATAGAAAATAAATTAGATAACTAATTGTAAGGGTGTAAAATTTAAGCTTTCCAAAAACCGTTTTCCAATAACTACTTTTTTCAATAATCGTAATAGAATTTTAATATAATAGTATAGATATATATATACGGTCCCCTTCTTTTGTTAACAAAAAAAAGTGTTAACCACGTTAACCGATCTAGACCAATCAGATTGCAACATTTTTTGTTGGTTTAAAATTAAATTGGACCGTTAAATAGGGGTAGAAATGGTATTTTCAATTCAAACATGGATTAGGATGATTACTTTTTTATTACATTATCTTGTTTCCTTAATTAATTTAATGATAATTATGGTATTAAAAATAAATTAATGAATATTGTGGAAATATAAATTTCTTAATTAATTTAACGAAAGATATTGCGTTAGAGGAACGTTGAAATAAATAAACGAAAGAAAAGGACAGAGCAACTCACAACCATAGAAAATTAGAAACGGTGGTCACCGATTAATTAATTAAGTACTCGATTTTTGTATTCACAATTGATTTCAGTCAAAGAATTACTTTGTGTTCTCGAATTTTTTTTTTTTTTTTTTTCGGAAGGGATGGAAAGAGAAGGAAAGGGAAAAAAAGTAGGAGGGATAGAAAAAATGTTGTGTTCTCGAGTTTTTTTAAGGAGGGAAAGAAAAGTATTATTGATTTTTCTCTCAAAACTTCCCTCCCAAATGTGGGAGGAAACAGAAGGAAAGGAAATAAATGAATTGAAAAAGAATTAAAAATATTTATTAAATTACGCATATACCCATTAGTTATATTTCACTACGAAATAAATATATTGGTAAAAGTAACATCTTTCCTTTCCTTTCCCTCCTACTCGAGAACATGAAAATTTATTTTATTTTCTTTTTTTTTCCTTCAATCTCAAGAACACAAATACAAATATTTCTTTTTTTTTTCTTTTCCTTTATTTTCTTTTCTTTGCTTCCAAAACTCGAGAACTCGTCCCATGTATTTGGAAAAAATTACGAAACGTCCTTCTATTTTTGGAATAGCCGCAACTTTTGACCGGTCGAAGCCGCAATTGTTGACCAGTCAAAAGACGCAATATTTGACCAGTCAAATCCGATCTTGACCATATGAAAGACTAGGATTACTTCTCTATTTCTCATACATGTATCATTTATCAAATGAACCTAAGGCTATATATGTATATATAGGGGCTTAGGGGCTGTTTGGTTGGTTTTCCATTAAGTTATGTATGGATAAAGTTGTCTGTGTGGATTAATCTGTCTGTATAGATTTGGAATGTTTTTATTTGTGAGAGTTTTTTTATATATGGAAGGAATGTGTTTTTTAATGGAATGGACTGGTTTAGAAAAAACTTGGCTTACTGCATAAAGCCCCCCCTTGAAATCTTACTGAATAAGCCACTTTCTATATCATTAAGCCACTACCAAACAATAATATATAGTTGACTGAATAAGTTGTCAGTCTCATTAAGCTCATTAAGCTGCTAACAAATAGACCCTTAATCAAATTAAAACTATATAGTTTGTGATAACCATGTGCACCAATCATTTAAGATAATTATTGTTATTTACTAGAGTGAATTGTGGATTTGGTCCTCATGGTTTTATGATTTCTTTGATCATGGTCCTCATTCTATGTTTATTGTGGATATAGTCCCTATGGTATGCAATATATTGTGGCTAGAGTCCCTAAACACTAACATCATTAACTTTAAAGGGTTAAAGGCATCATGTGCCTTGCACACTATGGGTATAATAGTCATTTTACTTTTCCCTTTCAATTTATTTTATACACCTTTAAAACAAACAATACTAAATTGTGGATTTGGTCCCTATGCATCACTCATCATCTTTAAAACACATTTATCATCTCTCTTAAAAAAATACAATCATCTCTCTTTAAAAAAAATTATCCAATCTTCATTGTCAAAGTACAAGAAAAACTAACTTGTTAAAGTGCAAAAAAAAATTTACTTGCCTTTAAAAATAACAATTGTTTGAACCCAACACTACATCCTAAAAAAGACAACCTATCAAAATAACAATTGTTTGAAACCAATATTACATCCCCAAAATGACAACCCATCAAAATGACAATTGTTTATATCAACATTTATGTAGTAATTGTTGGCAACGGTTTAGTTTATTTTCTTGACGACACCTAAGTGACTTGAGTAAGAAGTACATTAATCATTTTCATAAAATGCATAGACCATTTGGAAACCATGATGTGGGAAAAGGCTTATATGCATGTCAGTTGACATCTGTAAACACAAATATATTATAACATAGGAGGTTGAAGAGAAGACAATAGTGTCATAAGAGCATCTCCAACCGGCCATTAAATCGCCTATCAATATTTATTTATACCAAAATTAACATTTTAACATTAATAATTTGTTTTTAAAATTAACATATTTATATTAAGTAAATTATATATACATTTAATATATATTTGATGTTTTTTTAGAGTGTGATTGGAGTTGGGGGGGGGGGGGGGGGGTTTGGTGTTGATGGACCCACAAAATTTGGTATTTTTGTGTTAAATTTGGTGTTGTGGTTTGAGATGCTCTAAATAGTCATACTTGAATTACACACCAAGTCACTTGACACTTGCTGGGGATCCATACCCTTTCAATTAGCATTTTAATATCTAATGCACTATATAATGAAGTTTGGATCTCCAAAATGAAGATGATTATATCACATTTCCAAATGGTCTATGTATTTTATGAGAAGAATTAATGTACTTTATACTCAAGTCACTTAGATGTCATCAAGAAAATAAATAAAACCATTGCCAACAACTACTACATAAATGTTGATATAAAACAATTGTCATTTTGATGGGTTGTCTTTTTGGGGATGTAATATTGGTTTCAAACAATTGTTATTTTGATAGGTTGTCTTTTTTAGGATGTAGTGTTGGGTTCAAACAATTGTTATTTTTAAATGTAAATAATTTTTTTTTTGCACTTTAACAAATTAGTTTTTCTTGTACTTTAACAATGAAGATTGGATGAAAAAAATTAAGAGAGATGATAAATGTGTTTTAAAGATGATGAATGATGCATAGGGACCAAATCCACAATTTAGTATTATTTGTTTTAAATGTGTATAGAATAAATTGAAAGTGAAAAATAAAATGACTATTATACCCATAGTGTGCAAGGCACATGATGCCTTTAACCCTTCAAAGTTAATGATGTTAGTGTTTAGGGACCCTAGCCACAATATATTGCATACCACAGGGACCATATCCACAATAAACATAGAATGAGGACCATGGTTAAAGAAATCACAAAACCACAAGGACCAAATCCACAATTCACTCTATTTACTAAAATAGAATAAAGGATAAATTGGTAATTTAAGTTGATTTGACAACTCATAAAACCCTAAATTTGTGTAAGGCGCCGCTGATGTTTTACATTCATTTTCTTTTTTATAACCATATACAACCATTTCACATTTCTTGACTCAAAACATTCAAGATATTTTTGATGCTGCGCTCTCGGAGTCATCTCAAAATGGAGTATGTTGGTAGGAATTAAATAATGACCATATGAACTTTGAGAATATATCAGATGGCATATTTACATTTCTGTATATGACTTTTAAACACAACTTAAGCTTACTATAGAAACAGCACACAAGAACCATTAAGATCAAAGTTCAAAACTCACAATGGGGTATCACATTTGGTATAAGAGTAGGGTATCACAATAGGGTATTACATTTGGTATAACAGTAAGATATCGCAATTGGGTATCACATTTGGTGTAACAACAGGATATCACATTTGGTATCATGAGGTATCACATTGGTATCACAATGTATTTCCATGTTTTACGAAGTGTATCACAAAGTATCATGTGATTTTGTTTTACCAAGTGTATCACACTATGGTGTCGTTTGTTTTTTAAGAGGTCTAAAGTCTGAAGTCTTATTTTAGTTATGATTAATAAGAGATGGTGTGTAAAAACGATTCAGACTTAAGAGCCATTAAGAGGGGTTTTTTTTAAAAACAAACAACCCCTATATGTTTTTTTCTTTATTTTCGTTATGTTGTTAAGGGTATCACAATATGCATGTATTTGCCGGAAAAAATTTCGCCGGAAAAAATTTCGTTAGAGAGAGGAGAGAGGATATTTTTAAAATACCTAAATTACCCTTTAATTATAATTTAAATCATAATTACCAAAATTAATAATTTTCTAATTTATCATCTGATTTGTGGTTGATATTAGATCTCACATTTATCACAAATAACTTAGTTCTCCCTTGAAGGCCCCCTTATATATATATATATATATATATATATATATATATATATATATATAGAGAGAGAGAGAGAGAGAGAGAGAGAGAGAGAGAGAACAAATAACTTAGTTCTCCCTTGAAGGCCCCTATATATATATATATATATATATATATATATAGAGAGAGAGAGAGAGAGAGAGAGAGAGAGGAGGATCAAACGAGAACATTAACTATTTAAAAAACACAAGAACTAACAAAATCATTAGTGATTTTACATTAACGTGCAAAAAAGCCACGCGAACCTGAAGCCACACGCAAAGTCCTTTTTTCGTGTGTTAATGTAAAATCACTAATGATTTTGTTAGTTCTCGTGTTCTTTTAAATATGTATTATTCTCGTTTGAACCCGACTATATATATATATATATATATATATATATATATATATATATATATATATAGACAGAGGTTCAAGGGAAAACCTCAAATAAATGAAAAACTAAAAAACACCTTATCAACCGTTAGATTAGATTAGATGATCTGATGGATGTGATTAAGCAGGCGGTTACAACAATATTTTTTAAATTAAAAAAACCTCCACCCCCTATTTTTTATTCGAAAAAATACGAAAAATGAACAAAATTCGAGCGAAATAATTACACCAAATAAACGATCATATTTTTCTCGTTAATTTGACATCCATATTCATATACTTTTTCATTCGTTTTTTCGTTGTTTTTCGGTTTTCCATTTATTTAGAGTTTTCTCCTGAATCTGACCCTATATATATATATATATATATATATATATATATATCCTTTTCTTTTGTTAACAAAAAAAAGGTAGTAACCATGTTAACCGACCTAGACCAATCAAATTGCACCATTTTTTTGTTTATAATTAAATTGGACGGTTAAATAAGGGTATAAATGGTTTTTTCAATTCAAACATGGATTAGGATGATTCCTTTTTTTATCTCACTATCATGTTTCCTTAATTAATTTAATGATAATTATGGTATTAAAAATAAAATTAATGAATACTATTAGAATATAAATTTCTTAATTAATTTAACGAATGATATTGCATACATGCACATCCATGAATATTCTAAAATTTCACACATGCACAACCATTAATCTGTCTAAAAATTGCATGTATGCACAACCATAAATTTGTCTAAAAATTGCATATATGCACAACCATAAATCTGTGTAGACCATTAACATGTGTCAAATTGCATACTGATAACGGAAAACCGTATAGTTCCACACAGTGGCCACAATGTTCCAGTGGGGGAGCAAATATACACCTCAACTATGATCGCTATAAGTAATAAAATGGAAAGTATTACCAAAGATCGTTTACACAGGGACTGAACTAATGAGAATCAAAGAGTTTCATGAACTTCTTGCACACGTTTTGGTGGTTGTGAGAATTTTTTTTTGTTGGTATATAACTTAAAAAATATGAAATATAACTTTGAATTAAAGAATGGGTTTGGTGTAAGCTTCCTTTGAGATAAAAGTAGTAACAAAATGGTCAGGCACTTGAGTGCGTAAGGCTGTTTATAGAAATGTCGATCTCTCGAAAACGAATTTTTATAAACCATGCTCACAAGTGCCCACAATTACTGTTCTTAATTTTTCCGATTTATCTGAGTTTGACTCTAAACGTCAAGTTCCACCAGTATGGAGATTTACACCCAAATCTCTTTGTGATGTAAATCTCGACCGACATCCTGAACCCTAGTAAATCATACAAAATCCGTATCTCTACGTGGTTATCAAAAACTTTCTCAAATCTTTGTGCATCACTTAAGCCGTATTTTGAATCCTTCCCTCTTGAGGTCAAGATCTAATATTAACACTTTAAAGTGATCAGCTTATCCTCATTGAGTTATGTCTCGACTTAAGTGACCAAACTTAAGAACAAGTAATTATAGTCACACCTAAGTGTTGCCTACAAGTCTTAAGTTCACTCACACCCACACCCAATAAGGTGTTTAGCTAATAATTAAAATGAAAAACATGATAAAAGAAGATAAATACTTGTAAACTAATTGCATTAAAATAAAATACAAACTACTTGAAAATTAAAGATTATAAACTAAACAACACTAAAACTCAATTAAACTACACTAAGGGGGCGTTTGGTTCGCAGATTCTGATGGAATCTTATGGAATTGGAATGCTGAATTCCGTTGACCAGATTCCATTACATCGTTTGGTTAATTCTTTTTAAGGAATTGGAATGTTGAATTCCAATGAATTCCACAAATGAAGGAATTCAACATTCCTTGGGGGGAGGTGGTATTTCATTGGAATGGAATGTCATATTTTTTTGGACAAAATTGCCCCTCATCCTAATATGCACCACCACCTCCGGCCACCACCACCGACCACCTTTGACGACCACCTCCGGCTACCAACACCGGCCACCACCATCGGCCACCGTTGACCACCACCTTCGGCTACCAACACCGACCACCACCACCTCCGGCTACCAACACCGACCACCACCACATCCGGCTACCACCACCGACCACCACCATATCCGGCCACCGCCATTGGCCACCACCGCCACCGGCAACCACCGCCACCGGCCACCACTACCGTTCAACATTATTAGCAGACACCAACTCTCTCTCTCCTCTCTCACTCAATCTATCCTCTCTCCCTCTCTCTCCTTTCCTCTCTCTCTCTCTCTTTACTCTCTCTCTCAATCTATCCTCTCTCACTCCTCACTTTCTCCCTCCCTCTCCCTCTCTCTCTGCTCTTTCTCAATCTATCCTCTCTCTCCATCTCTCTCTCTCTTTCCTCTCTCTCCTCTCCTTTCTCACTCCTCTCTCTCTCCCTCCCTCTCCCTCTCTCCTCTCTCTCTCCTCTCTCTCTCACATCCTCATTCGTGTGCTAAAATAATCAAAGCAATTTTAGTTAAAAATTAAACTATTTAATGACTATTTTCATTAAAGTAATTTTTGTTGAAAAAAATTAAAATAAACAAAAAGGGTATTTTGGTCATTTACCAAAAATTCCATTCCAATTCTAATGCTACAATCTGTGAACCAAACAGAAAAATTCCAATTCATTTAACAGATTCCATTCCAATTCTGTCAACCAAACAGGTGGTCAAACCTGACAACATTCCATTCCAATTTTTCAAAGTCAAATTTCTTTGATAGATTTCATTCCATCCAAAAACATTCTGCGAACCAAACGCCCCCTAAGGGGTTGTTTTTTTTAAAAACCTCTTAATGACTCTTAAGTCTGAATCGTTCAGACCTTTTTACATATCATCTCTTTTTAATCATAACTAAAATAAGACTTCAGGCTTTAGACCTCTTAAAAAACAAACGACAACTAAGTCTACAACTAAAATGAAGAGAGTAATACTTCTATATTTCTTGCTTTGTTTTATCATGGATAATGCTTTTCCCCATGCTTCTTTATATAGCCCAATAAAGTGAAACACACCATTGGACTTTCCTTATAACTCCTTGGATAAAGACCAAGCACTATTCACCCCATGACCATGCATTATTTATCATATCACCAAGAGGATTTTCAGGGAATTTCCAGGACAAACATACTTCTAAAATCATCTTTTTATTGCTCCTTTTGTCCTAATGAATGCAGCGTCTGATAGTGTCCAAAAGTGGTTCGCCCGTACTCACAGCGGGATAGTACATGCCCACAGTTGCCCACAAAGTGCAATATTTTCCAAAATAATAAACTTTTGGTAACTCATCATTTCTTTATCACATTTTAGACAAAATGAATGGGATAGAAGAAAAGTGGGTATAAAAATGATATAAAATCCTAAAAAAAAGTAATAAGTAACTCTAAAAAATTAGAGTTATCACATACATGCACAACCTTAAATTTGTGTAAACAATGAATATGAGTCAAAGTGCATTCATGCCCAACCTTAAATTTGTGTAAAACATGAAGATGTGTCAAAATCCATACATGCACATCTTCAGTTACATATATGCACATCTTTCAGTTGCATATATGCACCTCTTAAAAACTGCTTCCTTTTCATAAATCTGTCTAAAAATTGCATATATGCATAACCATAAATCTGTGTTGACCATTAACATGTGTCAAATTGCATACATGCGTAACCTTAAATTTGTGTAAACAATGAATATGAGTCAAAGTGCATACATGAACAACCTTAAATTTGTGTAGACAATGAAGATGTGTCAAAATGCATACAGGCAAATCTTTCAGTTACATATATGCACATCTTTCAGTTGCATATATGCACCTCTTAAAAATTGCTTCATTTTTAGTTGCATATATGCACATTATGAACAAAATAAGAACAAGACATTGTACTAAGTTTCCAAATCTGTGTAACCTATTATGAACAAAATAAGAACACGAATGAACTACCATGAAACACTAATTCAAAAATCGTCTACACAACACAAATCTGGAATACTCAATTACAACATATGGTTATTTCATCAAATCATTCATATACGATCAAATTCAATGTGTAGAAATTACATTAAAATCAAATAAAACCTTCGATTGGGGACACATTTTGAGGGAGATAACATAACTGAAGAAATCAGAGAAGAAACAACAATCTGTGTAGCCATCTTTAACCTCATTGTGGTCATAATCTGTAGAAAATCAAAATCTAGGGTTCTTTCGAGGGAGATAAATGAAGAACTGAAGAAATCGGAGAATAAACAACAATCTGTGTAGCCATCGTCAACCTCATCGTCGTCATAATCTATATAAAATCAAAATCTAGGGTTTTTGTCTAGATTGGTGATGATAATGTTGGCGTTTAATGAAGACGTGGAATTAGGAAACTGATTTCTTTCCTTATCAATTGTAAACACATTTTTAGCTTTATGACGGATTTGCCCTTGTTCATATATGCATATCATTTATTATAAATTGAAATAATTCAATTAATCTAGTCCATTGATTATTAAGATGAGTGGTCTACATTGGTTAAAAAGCTTAACACCATTTTTTTGGTTAACAAAAGAAGGGCCCTATATATATATAAATATATATATATATATATATATATATATATATATATATGGACATAGTTTGTAGTTTTCGCGAAAACACCTTCTTTACTCCTTGGGTAAAGAAAGGTCCACATACATTCCACCTCCCCTAAAGCTACCTTCAAATATATATGTATATATATATATATATATATATATATATATATAGGGGACGTATCTTTTGCAAACCAGTCAGATTGTGCAAACTTTGTGAACCAATCTTAACCGTTCATCAAGTCTAATGAATATATGATTTTATTATGTTTCCTAATTTAAAATCATGATTATAATGAATAAACTTAACATTTCCTAATTTAAAATCATGATTATAATGAATAAACTTAACATTTTCCATATATATCACAATCATTATTAATGAATCATAATCATTATCCATAAATATATCTATTGTTTCCTAAAATAGTGGTTTGCATAGTTTGTATAAATTGTTTGGTTTGCAAAAGAAACGCACCCTATATATATATATATATATATATATATATATATATACATATACATACATATAGGAAAAATTATGCGAGAAGTTAAACATTTTGCGAGAAGGCGAGAAGTGTGACATCATATGATTACACGGCCTGTGGTGTGCTTAATCATATATGATTAAACATCTATGTATTGCTAATGTAACATGTGTTTAATCATATATAATTAAGCTTGTATATCATATAAGATATCACACTTCTCACCTTCTTCCAAAATGTTTAATGTTATTTCTATAATATATATTGAACATTTTAAGCAAACAATGTAAAATGTTTTTATTTCACTTGTAGCATTCTTGTTGGATTATCGTTTTTTTTGTAAAATTTTAAAACATCTATTGAATTTAAACATCTCAAATCCGGTAGGCTGAACATGTCGAACTGATCCAATCTCAACCAATTAATTATTGATATTACTTTATTTATTTATATAATTAATAAATGGTGTATGTAACATCTTGAATTTTTATCCAATTGAAAAAGAGAGTTGGATTGGGTGAATCGGTAAAGGAAGTACCACATATAGAGTACGGCTATAGTGCCGTGTGATTGTGACACTTGTCAAAATAGCACAAACGGTACTGAGAGTATGGTCGTCTCGGTTATAGTGCCAAGAGGTTGTGACATCTGTCACAACAGCACCAATGGTACTGAAAGTGTGGTAGTCCCGGCTATAGTGCCATGCAGTTGTGACATATGTCACAATGGTAACGGCGATTACCAAGTGGTTGGTCTTCCCAACAAATGTTCCATGTATTTATGACAATGGTGTAACATCGGTAATTTTTGGGTAAGTACTATTTCAAGTAAGCGTAGAAATCGATCTTTTGAGGGAAATAGAGGAAATGGAATTTGGGAGTAAATTATAGATTTTATGGTCTTGCTAGATGAGGAATTCAATTACAGGTCCAACGGTTCTTTTCGGAGCAAAATCGGAGCTAAACCGAAGAAGTTATGGCCAAAACAGTGTTTAGTACAAGTTTGGCTAAAGTGCCTAGCGAAAGTGACGTATGTCACTTTAGCCATGCACTATCGTGGAGAGTATAAAACTTTCGGTACGACTGGCGCGAGAGTGACTAGCAAAAGTGACATATGTCACTTTAGCCAGGCCTATCGCGGAGCGGGCCAGGAGGTTAAAAATCCGATTTTTGGGGATTTTCTTCATTTTCCTCATATCTCCTTCACCATAACTCCGTTTTGGGTGATTCAAAATGCTATGATTTCGTTTTTGAGAGCTTTTAAAGGTTAGATTGTTAGAAATTGGGAAGATAAAAGAGTATTTGGTGGTGGATTGGAAGAAAAGGTCAAGAGCTCATCATCTTCACCTCTATCTTTAAGAATTTTGGTGTTTTCTAGGTTTTCACCAAAACCTAAATGGTTTTTGGGAAGTTTTGGCTTGAAGATCCAAGTTTCTTCAAAGGAGCTCAAGTTGGGGAAAATCTAGATTTAGCTAAAATATAGCAAGGTTAGTTCAAGTTGATTTGTGAAAATGTTGTACCTGTCAAAATGTTTATTTTAAAGTGTTTATATGTTTTGCATGAAATTATCATTAGTTGAGTCATTTGGTGGGTTTTTATTATTTGAGGTGATTGGATTTATAAACATTGCAAAACACCGACATTTAGGATTTTTAGGCATCTTAATGAATAAGACATAAATGAAAGTGTTTTGATGATTTATTGCATAAATGGAAATTATTTGGTAGAAAGACACTTTTAGTGTTTGTTTGGGAGGAATGCTTGATTTTGTGTTATGGGACGTTTTGAAAGAATAAAGAGTATAAATCTATTAGGAAAACCATTTGTCCCAATCTAAAATGTATTGGAGTCTGCACATGTATTTTGGAGTGTGTTTGCATGACGTGAGTTGATTGTGTTATTTATTTGAGGATTGTTAATCGTTGGTCAAAAAGGGTTTTGAGCGTTTTAGCTCGGAGTTGACTTAAAAGAGTCTTGAGGACACTTGTCCGGTTTTAGCAGCTCAATGTAGAATCCGGTTATAGTTTACATACTAATGTACCGTGTTGCATGTTGATGTTTATTACATGCTCGAGTACGTTGGTAATTCCTGTGTAGTCATGTAATGTTAGACTGTGTTGCATTAGATCTATAGGCACATAAGTCTGTCTGTTTTGGATGGTCATTTGGGTATTGCAGGGTTGAACTCCGGTACCCATGTTTTACGACCTGAAACTTTACAAGTAGGCAATAGGAGGGTTGAGTCTGGAGGTGTTACCTGGGAGGTAGGCATGTAACACCCCGTTTTCACTATTATAATAATAACAAAATTATGCCCATTTAACTATCTTAAATCTTTAAGATAAAGGTAAAACATGTTGATACATGATCGATAATTTGAGAAATATATCCGATAAAGAGATATATATACATCAGATACAAAAGTTAAGCTTTTAAATAACAAAATATTGATATCATTGAAAAGATGATAATTTGAAAATTTAGAAAATAATTTTGTTGGAAATAAATAACAGAGAAATATATATGATTAATAGTTATAGAAACAAAAATATGTGATGTAATTCAAAATATACTATATATAAATTTAAATGTTTAAATAAATGAATATAAGATATATATATATATATATATATATATATATGTGTGTGTGTGTGTGTGTGAAACGTGTATATATATGTTATAATAATATTTTATTATTAATTCTATTTAAAAGGTTTTGCTGTTTTACTGACAATAGTTAGTCGTATGGATTCTTATGAAATGCGACTAATATGTTTTTGTGACCAACGATTTATGATCACAATGAAACTTTTAGATTTGAAAATTGACAGTTTTATTTATAGGACTGATTCAATATTAAATATATCGTTTTTATTAATTTTAGAGCCCAAATGGATTTATAACTTATATAATACATATATTTTTGGACTCGGTGATTTACATAGATCGTAATGACGCTTTCAGATTCGAAAAGAAATATCAGATTTACACCAAATTTCATATTTAAATACGTTGAAAAGTGTAAATACCGTAAATGTCAAAAATATCAAAATATGATTAGGAAATTTGTATAACTCAGAAAAAGGTATAGCAATAGCATGTCTATGGGTAGGTACTATCGCATAGGTCCCAAATATATGTTCATATTGAAGTTTGGGATTACGTATACAAAGTTATACTCGATAAAGATAATAATGATATTTAATAAATAAAATAATTATAATATATATATATATATATATATATATATATATTATATGTGTATGTTAGACAATCGTAGGCACCAAGCATTAGGGTTAAGCAACGGACGAGTCGGGTCGGGGCCTGAAACCCAAAACCCGATCGGATATCGGGTGATGGGTAAGAGCCCCGAAATCCGACCGAATAAACTTCGGGTTTTTGGATATCGGGTTGTTCGGGGCACGGGTTTTCGGGTATAAACTTCGGGTTCCGACCGAATAAACAGAATTCACAAAACCATTTTTCCACCAAAATAAAAAATCTAAAATCTTACTGGAGTCGACGAAACAAGAAGGGATTCAAAGCGATTCAAGTTTCAACCAAAATCAGAAACTCAAGTTTCAACCAAAATCAAAAAGACGAGACTGTGCGCCGGTGTAGTCGTTGGTGAAGATGATATTGTGCGTCGGTCGAGAAGAGAACGACGAGAAGAGTGAGAGAGTTCGCCGGTCGAGAAGAGAACGCCGAGAAGAGTGAGAGAGGTCGTCGGTCAATGATTTGGGTCGAGAGTCGAGCGAGAGAGAAGAGACGAGAGAATGTTTCTGATTTATGAAATTAGGTTTAGGATTTAGTATATATAGTTCGGGTTTTCGGGTCGGGTCGGGTGTGGGTTTGGATACCCACCCCGATCCGTTTTAGCCGAGAAAAGATTTCGGATCGGATGTGGCGGGTTCGGGTATTTCGGGTTAGCCTCATTTCGGGTTGGACGGGTCTCGGGTCGGGCGGGTTGCTCGGGCCGGTTCGGGTTTGCACACCCCTACCAAGCATCTCATATTTGAATTGAAGATTTCATATCTGCCGCCTCAAATGATCACCTCCTCATCCCTTTCAAATAAGTTTCTTTCGATTCATTATAAATAGAAGTATATGTTTCATTTCATAATACACATTAAAAAATACCAATAATAAACTTGAGAGTTACATCCACTTTAGGGTGGTATATCAAGCATTTCAGTTAAGTAATCAATGTGAGTACGTTATGAGATTTACTGGGATACATATATGCTATAATAAATGTTTTTATGCATGATGAATATTTGAAATGATATTGTGGCATGTTTGCCTTGTATGAGATAAAGTTATGCTTATAATTCATTTTATGAAAAAGACATGTATTTTACACGTGGCATATGAAAAGTTTTGTGCATGTGAAAGTATGTCCATGTTATACCCGACGGGGTCTAAGAAATGAGGACGTCTAGCAAACGAACCTTAGGGGGAAGATCCTTCGCGGAACCCTAGGGATCTAGGATCATATTTAGAATGTTTGGCATACTTTCACATATGAGATATCGCACTAAAAGAAAATGATGTTTTTACTGAAATGGTTTTTACAGCAATGTTTTTTTTTTTTTTTTTTTTTGGAAAGGGTATCCTGGGACTATGGCCCAGACTAATCCCTGGCAATTAGGGTCTTTGGCCCAGCTGCTAAAGTGTGCAGCCCTGAGTTTATCCTCAGTGGCCACAAGTGTTGCGAGTGGGACTCGAACCCGGGTTGAGCGCTATGAACTCCCCAAGCCTTTACCACCACACCACAACCCTTGTGGTTTTTTATAGCAATGTTATTATGCATAATTATGAGAAGTGTATGGAATTAACATTCATGCACTAAAATGATATATTTTATGAAAGATGATTTCTTCATCAAACCAAAATTGCTCACTAAGCTTAAAACTTATGTATTCCTTATATGTATCTCAGGTAAGATCAGGATAAGACATGAAGGGATCGCATGAGATTTATATAATAGCCATTATAAATGTTAGGCTATTGAACTATTGCCAGAACGCTTCCACAGATGTAAAGTTTATGATGCTATGGAAGAAAAAATAAGGCGCCACAAGTTGGTATCAGAGCATTAATTTAAGTGGACTAGGGTTGCCTTAGATTAGATATATAGACTTAAACTTTGAGGACGACATTGAGTTTTAGAATACTACATTGTCTTGAAATAATTAATTTATAAATAAACCCAATCAGATTATTCCGCTAATTGCTTATCCTGGTCCATATAACCATATGGGATGGTATCTAGAAAGGTTAAAACGGTTGAGTTGTGGACTTTCGAAAGGTCGCAGATTATATTTGTACCAAGAGGATCCTGGATCCCCGTGATGCCATCCTGGCTATTTCATATTGGTAGTCAGATGGATTAGCAAGAAGTGGTAATTTGAATAAAATAACAAGATCCATGGTATAAGTAAAATAGATTATCAGCTCGAGCAAGATTAAAATATTAAGATTTGAGATTTTATGCTCTAATAAAATACTTTAGTTCCTTTACTATGTTGGAAAGCGATGATCAAATATCATATACTCGAGTAACATGCGAGATGATAATTAATAACCATGTTGATCAGGTTTAAACAAAGAAATGGTAGAACGACATATGGGAATGAGGTTGTCATGAATGTAAACATACTACTAAGTGTTTTGATATGCCAAAATTGTGGTAAAGATTGAGGTAGAAGTCGAGCTATTGGAGTAGTAAACAATAAGAAAGTAGTTTTGTTAATTCATGAAAGATTTGTAAACTACTAGAGGATGCGATAAAGGCTTGTGTTTAGGACAAGACTTTGAGGTTGTAACCAAGAATGTTATAGGTGGAAAATATATTGCTTAACCATCTCTAAGGTCAAGAAATATGCAAAGAGATATGAGTTAAGCTATCTTATATACACAATGAGTTTAGGAGATTGTGATTGTGCAGAGTACAAATATAGCATTAGGTTCTACATATGTGAAAAGTTAGGACGCACAAAATGAGTCTATAGAGAGATGTACTTGCCATAAGTGTGATATGATGGGGATATCGGATCAAGTTTGGAACACCCTAAAAATTGGGTAAATACAAACTTAAAATTTCGGCTACATAACGGCTAAAAGTAAAGGCTTATGACCTGTAAATATGGACAACTAAAACCCAACGACATGGGTTAGTTTGTAACAAATATAGTAGCGACAAAATGAAACATAATATACAACAACCTAATTAATCTAGTATAAAATATTCGACTAGATTAAATGTGGGTGTTGCTATGTCTCCCAAACGCTCTTCTCTCAAGTTCCCAAAAATGCCCGGTCCATGGAAGTTCCTAGGTGCGCTTTCAACGAATCAAGGTGCCCTATGCACACCACTAGCAGAACCTGTGAGCCAATAAACACGAACACAAGTGTTAGGCCAAAGTCTAGAGATCTAACAAAGACTTTATAGTTTATAAAATAAGCGTCATTAATGTAATTTAATTGTTACCGGAATATCCTTTAGTTGAACAAAATGCCAATATTCCATTTGGAATAAATATTCGATTTCCTGTATAAATACACAAGACATAAGCCTTGAAAGACAAGGGAGACCCGTTACCATCTTGGGTGACGAGAACACGTGAATGGGGTCACCCGTGATGTTATTGGATTTCACCACATATCCCGGTTCTAGATCCTATGCCATACCAGACATCACAATCCTCAAACCGTTTATGCCTCTAGCGCTTAATCCGTCGAGTTACACCTTAAGGGCTTACAGACATGGGTGCCTATCCAATCTAGACGAGTTCCAACCCAAGGACTTACGTCCCCTATTGTCTACTTGCTAGTGCCCAAACGACCAACAATTAACACCACATATAAATATGCCATCTAAATCCTCGTACACAAGGAGATAGACATGATAATACATTTCATTTTAAAATATAATATTACACATTTCATGAACATATCCATATACATACTTTATTTATCGCCAAGATGCCATCACAATAACATGATAAGTTAGCTATCAATATAATCACTTATAGCCAAAAACCCATTATTACTAACGATGTTTTCTTGCTAGGGTGTTACTTGTTTTATTAATTTATATACATATAGGAACCCCTAAGCATGAAATAACTTTTATTATAAGAAACATCCATACATTTGTAAAATATACAAAACCCTAGTTTTAGGTTAACTTCACATTTTCTCATAATCTTCACATAAGCATTTAATAACACATGTATAAGGAAAACTAATGGTTAGAAGACTCACCTAGGGGTTATAAGATAGAACCCTAGAAAGTTGGAGTTATGGAAGAAGGTGATAAGAAGATATTGAACTTTTCTTAGAGTTTGAACCTTAACACATATAGAAAAGAAGCCCTATATTAACAGTTAATGCACCCACCAAAGATTTAGGATGAATAAATGTAAGAGAGATGGAGTGTGGATGAAGAAACTCTTACCTATAAGGAGAGAAAATCCATGCCAATAAAAAACTCTATCTGAAATAAGTGAGTTCTCCTAATAAAATCAGGCATTTAAAGTCTTTTTGCCCGATGGCGATTGTGACACCGCAAGAGTGACATGTCACTCTCGCCGTTCACTCTCGCTGAGAGTGTACCACGAGATTCGACCCAAACCCCCTTCGCGATTGTGACACCGCGAGAGTGCCCCTAGCAATCTCGCCAGGCACTCTCGTCGAAATGGTACCGCAAGTTGATTTCCCCACGACGATTATGACAAGCGATAGTGACCAATGGCACTATCGTCGGGCACTCTCGTTGAGTGCTTTTCTCCCTCAAAAAATTTTACAAAATCACATCTGAGTTCGCGTCTAATCTAAGGTAAAATCATAAAAGTAAGAAGACATTATAATTTAATTACTTGGTCCAAAATTTAGGTGTTACAAAGTTTCCTTAAGCTTCAACATAGTTCAACAATAATATAGAGGTCGACATGAGAACGTTTAGTTAAGAGTGAAAATAAGATGGAGAAACTAGAGATAAGGATTATGAAGTATATCAGTACAACAAACGAGGCCTAAGGAATCACTGACAATGTTTTGGGTGTATTTCTTGTCAATAATTATTGTGCCATAGTTTATTCATTTCAAGTACATCTAAAAGATTAATTTTCGCTACTTGAATAGATAACCTAAGAAACTAGAATAAGAATTATGTAGTGCCTGTTGACAATGGTCAGATAAAGGTTAAATAAATTGTTAAGTATTATTCAATCGATATGGATTGTAGAGTTACCTTGTTAAATTGATGTATATAGATGAGTTTGCTATGATTTTGGGATGGAATAGTTGACAAAGAATGGCATTAAGGTGATATGTAAAAAGAATATGATTAAGATTTCTAACCTGAATGGAGAATCAGTGCATAATGTTACATACATAGGTGAAATAAGAATTATATTAGTGATCACAATAAGTAGGTGCTTGAGGAAAGATATGTTGCATTTATGTTACTGTAACATCCCGCCTGCCTCGACAACAATATTGTCCGCTTTGCCCCTGGATTTAACCAACGTGTAGCGCACGGATTTGTTTCTGGCGACCTGGTAAGAAACTTCCCAGGGGGTCACCCATCCTGGGACTACTCCCACCCAAGCACGCTTAACCTCAGAGTTCCCAGAACCTGACGTGCTTGTGGCCCCAAAACGCGTTGTTGTTAGGAAGGCCAAGATATTACTTATAACACTCAACATCACTCCTGTCCACGGCCGATATGGGATATGCCTAAGGTGTTACAAACACCCCCCTTGGGACTCATCGTCCTCGATGAGGTTTGCCCCATATCCCGAACGACACAGGAGTGACTCTGATACCATTTGTAACATCCCGCCTACCTCGACAACAATATTGTCCGCTTTGCCCCTGGATTTAACCAACGTGTAGCGCACGGATTTGTTTCTGGCGACCTTATGAGAAACTTCCCAGGGGGTCACCCATCCTGGGACTACTCCCACCCAAGCACGCTTAACCTCAGAGTTCCCAGAACCTGACGTGCTTGTGGCCCCAAAACGCGTTGTTGTTAGGAAGGCCAAGATATTACTTATAACACCCAGCATCACTCCTGTCCACGGCCGATATGGGATATGCCTAAGGTGTTACAGTTACACATAAAAGATGTTAAGTAGAAAGGCAAGTTATAGAATGTGTCAATAATAATGAAAATCTAGAAATATTCATCAAAGATTTTTCTATAATACCAATAGAAATTTATGTCGAGTTTAAAATCGACCCCGTGCATAGAGCGACACTAACGGTATAGCCATATAGCACCGATAGAGATGCATAAATGGTTATCATGAAAAAAAAATGATTTGTTTATGCTATGAATGTTGATTTTAAAATGTGTTTTCAAAGATACATGAACATGAAACTGATAATGTTTAACAAAACATAGTGGTAGTGATTGTAAAAAGTTTGCCGTAAGAGCATGCCAAGTGGGTTATGCCAGGATATAAGTTTACCGTAAGTGTAATAACTGCTATCAGTGCAATAAATGAGAATTTGGGTGAGCTTTCGCTAAAAGTCAAAATGGAAGGACTAGTTTGTAAATTGTCTAAAGAGGGATAAAACCCTAAAGCATTTTCTTGTAAATCATTTGGTAGGAGGTGGCTTAGAACCATAGAGAAGGAGGGAGAAGGCGATTTGGTGGAATTGAAGAATGAAGGATGCTTGGGGAAGATTCTTGCCATTCATTCTTCATGGTAATCCTCATCTAACTTTCTCTTCTAGTTCTTGGTTGAGTTTTGGTTAGGGAATCCTAGATGGATTTGGAAACCTTAATCTGGACTACTTTACTATGTTGGTAATCTGGGAATTTTAAGAGATGCATCATTTAGGTTTTATCCCTAGATCCTCATTTTGGGAG
Organism: Arctium minus; assembly: GCA_954870635.1. Taxonomy (NCBI): domain Eukaryota; kingdom Viridiplantae; phylum Streptophyta; class Magnoliopsida; order Asterales; family Asteraceae; genus Arctium; species Arctium minus. The sequence goes on from OX941082.1 coordinate 124,236,072, forward strand.
ATTAGATAGAACACCTTCCTTGGAATGATTATGTATTTGATTTCTGTATATCGGGTTTTTACGTTCCCAAAAAGGGAGAGTTGTCTAGTTTGGGTTTTCGTTCGCTTAAGCGAAACCCCACATCGTGGGAGAGTGAGACACCCCGAGGGCGGGGTGGTGGTATCAAGATGGGAGACGGCGTACCGGGCGTGACCCGGGCGCCCGGGGTAACGGAAGGGAGCCGGGAGATGGTGGGAGGCGGGTGCCCGGGGTGAAGGAAGGGGGCCGAGAGTCGGTCGAACTCGGGCAAGGACGAGGGTATGATCGAACCAGGGTCATGACCCCGGGAGACGGGGGAGCCCGGGGGTGGTGCATACCGGGCGGAGGTTAGACCCGGGTGTCGGGGCACCCTAGAAGGAAGTCGATATTGGACTTCTGTCCAGTAACCTAGCTAGCAAGATGGGTGTGTAGTCTAAGTTTGGGGTAACGTCTTTATTTAAGATCAAGATAGAGAGAGAGAGAGAGATGTTGATCTCCATCATTAGTTATCGGAATCAAGAGATGTCTTACCATTTACCAATGGTATCGTAGGTTGCGTGATCGCTAAAACAAGGAATTATGCACGGACCAAAGGTGCGTTTTTCTAACTAAAGGTTTTCTGATAATTATGTTGTTAAAGTTATATGAAAGTTTTTTAAAGAATTTCTATCTTTTATGCATGCTTTATACCTGCGAGATTTGTTATACGTGAGTTATGTTTTGTTGTCGTTGAAATGTATGCATACATTGTTGTTAGCGATATGGTTAAGTCGGGGTGTGTATCCCGCATGTGCTCGTACAGGGGGTGTGTCCTGTATATGCCATTGGGGGGATGTGTCCCAAATAAGGCAGTGTGAGCCAGACACACCGTTACCTCAGTGTAATGGTAGTGTGTGCCAGAAGCGTGTTTATAAGTACGATGTCTTATTTTGAAAGCTGAATTGGCTTATTTTTCGATAAATCTTTTATGTGGCCTTGGTGTGAACTTTATTAGAGGGAACTCACTAGACCTTTCGGTCTAACTCTCGCTCTTTTCAAAACTAAAAACCTTTTTAGGAAAGTGGTTGGTAGAGGGTTCTAGCAAGGGCAAAGAGAAGTTGTAGGCGAGAAGCGTGGTGTAGGAGAAGATTGTTGCGAGATCCCGGATTTAGTTAATTCTGTATTAAACCTCAGTTGTGTAATAGGTTGCTTCCGCAAACTTTGTTATGTGAATTGTTGTTTTGGGGCCGTTTGGCATTGATTTATATTAGAGTCAATTATGCGTTACATCTGCGAGTTCGGGTTGTTACAGTGAGAGCCCTGAAAAGTGTGTCATGCCCGATGGATCACAACCACTATGTGTAATATACGTTGTCAAGGTTATTTTAGAAATTTGCATGTGCAAATATATAAAAAAAGGGATGTTCGGAAAGAATCAGAGTACGCAGCGGAAGAACCTTATTATCCCTTTCCACGGTGAAACTTTCAACATCACCCGTTCTCCCACTTGAAACTCGACCGACCTTCTCTTTTTGTCCGTATAGCTCTTTTGACGGTCTTGGACCGCTTTCAATCGCTCTCTAACGCTTTTCACCTTGTCGGCCGTTTCTTGCACGATCTCCGGTCCGGTAAACTGTTTCTCTCCCGCTTCTAACCAACACACAGGCGTCCTACACTTTCTTCCGTTCAACGCCTCGAACGGTGCCATGCCAATACTCGAGTAATAACTATTGTTGTAGGCGAATTCCACTAACGGAAGATGTGAATACCAACTCCCCCCAAAATCGATCACGCAAGACCTCAACATGTCCTCGAGAGTTTGGATGCTCCTTTTTCTCTATCCTTCAGTTTGGGGATGGTAAGCGGTACACAACTTTATTCTAGTTCCCATCTCCTTTTGTAAGCTATCCCAAAAATGGGAAGTGAAACGACTATCCCGGTCGGACACAATATAAAGTGGCACCCCGTGCCTAGAGACTACTTCGTCTATATAGAGTTTCGCCAATCTGTCTATCGGGAGGGTCTCTCGCATAGGCAAGAAGTGTGCGCTCTTAGTTAAAAGGTCCACAATCACCCAAATGGTGTCGTGACTCCTCAAGGTAATCGATAGCTTGGTTACAAAGTCCATGGTGATGTGTTCTCACTTCCATTCTGATATCTCTAAGGATTGCAGACTACCATAAGGTCGTTGGTGCTCCGCTTTCACTTGTAGGAAAGTTATGCACCACTCCACATATCCAGCTACGTCCAACTTCATTACCGACCACCAATAATTAAGCTTCAAGTCTCGGTACATTTTTGTGCTCCCCGTATGAATTAAGTACTTGGACTTACACGCGTCCTCCAATAATAAGTATTGACATCCTCCAATATTTGGTACCCAGATCCGACCTTGGAACAACTTCAAACCTCTACCATCTTCTGTCAGTTGGAGGTGTTACTTCACCATAGTTTTGTTTTGAAGGTTCACTTCCAGGAGTGTTTCTGACTGAGATATCTTGATTTTGTCTATTAGGCTTGAGACGACTTCCACTCTAGAAAAAGTAGCTTGAACGCTACTACCGTACTCCTTTCGGCTCAAAGTGTCCGCCACGACATTGGCCTTCCCAATGTGATATAGGAGCTCACAATCATAGTCTTTGAGTAGTTTAAGCCATCTCCGTTGTCGCATATTCAATTCTTTTTGGTTGTAGACATACTTAAACTTTTATGGTCGGTAAAGAGGATGCACTTCGTATCGTAAAGGTAATGTCGCCATAGCTTCAAAGTAAACACTAGCACCGCTAGCTCGAGGTCGTGGGTTGGGTAGTTCTTCTCATGTTCCTTAAATTGCCTTGATGCATAAGCTATTACTATGCCTCATTGCATCAAGACACATCCTAAACCCATCTTAGACGTGTCGCTATAGACCACGAAATCTTCTGTTCCCTCGGGTAGGGACAAAATTGGCACCTCGCACAATTTTTTTTGTGGAGTCTGAAAGGCCCCCTCTTGACTTTTGGTCCAAAGGAACTTCACATTCTTCCTTGTCAAAGACGTCAATGGGGAGACGATTTTGGAGAAGTCTTGGATGAATCTCCGATAGTAGCCGGCTAGACCCAAGAAGCTCCGAATTTCCATGGGACTCTTGGGTGGTTCACAATTCATCATGGCTTCAATCTTCGACGGATCAACTTTTACTCCTTCACTAGACACCACATGACCTAAAAACTGAACCTCGTGCAACCAAAATTCACACTTAGAGAATTTGGCGTAGAGCTTCTCGTTCCTCAACACTTTCAATACCTCCCTGAGATGACGCTCATGCTTCTCTTCATTCTTCGAATACAACAAAATGTCGTCGGTGAACACGATGACCGATTTGTCTAACAAGGGTCGGCAAACTCGATTCGTCAAGTCCATAAACACGGCTGGCGCGTTAGTTAGCCCTAAAGGCATAACCAAGAACTCGTAGTGACCATAACGGGACCTAAAGGCGGTCTTGGAAACATCTTCTTCTCTAACCTTCACTTGATGGTGCACGGGAAATCGGTGCCTCTCTCGGTACTAGATCGATCCGGAACTCCACTTGGCGGTCAGGCGGCAAACCCGGAAGGTCGTCGGGGAATAGATCCGAATATTCGCTGACGATCCGCACGTCCTCAATCCTCTTCTTTTCTGCTTTGGCATCTAATATGTAGGCGAGGAACGACGGACATTTCTTCACTAGACATTTTCTTGCTTTGATGGATGAAATGAGAGTCATTTCACCCTTACGCTTCTCCCCGTACACAAAGACGAAATCCTCGTTTGAGGTTGGTAATCTGATAAGCTTCTTCGAACATAAAATCTTCGCTTTGTGTTGGGATAACCAGTCCATCCTGACCACCACGTCAAAACTCCCGATTGCCATGGGAATTAGATTCACTTCGAAGAGTTCACCATTAACTTCTAAATGACACGTTTCCAAAACTTTCGGCAAGAGCACTTGCTCCCCCATTTGCTACTTCTACTATCAAGGCATCACTAAGGGTACGAGTAGTCACATTCAAGGATTTGCAAAATGTTAGTCCAATTGAGATGCTGATTGGTTTGATTAGATGAAGAACAAGGATTCAAGGAGATAGAAATCAGTAATTATTGAAAGCAATAAAATTCTATACTAAGAGAGCAAAGAACAAATGCGACTACATCTTGAAAGGCTGAAATTGATTGAATTGAAAGGTTAACCTAAAACCTATTACATGATTTCTTTATATACTCCCCCATAACCCTTGTAAACTATAAAGCCCAAAACCCAAAACAAGGCCCAATTACATTATATTGATTACTTTATAAAACTTCTAAAATAGAACATAAAATATGTTCTAACACAAAACGTAAGGGTTACGAAAGAGAAATTGGCACCAGAATCAAATAACACTTTAGCGGCAAGGGAGTTGAGTAAGAATGTACCCGACACCACATCGATGGTTTCCTTAGCCTCCTCTCTCTTCATTTGGAAGGCCCTCCCTTGAGCTTTAGGGATGGATTCCTTCTTCGGTTGGATTGTCGGGTTTCCTCCTTTTGCTCTTCCCCTTAGCTTGGGGCAATCCCTCTTCACTAGCCCCGCCTCCTTGCATTTGTAACAGATTGTCCCTTGCATAGGGTGGTTCGGACTAGTATGACCCAACTTGCCACACTTGAAGCATGAAACTGGGTTGGGATTAGGGTTGCAAAACCAAAGTGCTTGCTTTTGCACTTTGAACACCATTTTGCCTCCCGGTGATTATCAAAGCTTCTAACATTTGGTTGGAATTTCGGTTTCTTGAACGAACTTGGTGGGCTCTCCCACTTCCTCTTTTCTACGACCCTTGACTTGTCTTCTTTGTCTTTCCGCATAGACTATTTCCATGATTTTGGCTTCTTCTATGGTCTTTCGATTGAGTTGCGGACCCTTGAATCAATGTTCGCGGGTAGATCTTTCAAATAGGCCTTAACCTTCTCCTTCTCGGTTGGAGCCCCATGCCCCATAAGGTTCAACTTCTCCATGAAGAGTCGGGTATACTCTTTCACTGACAAATCTCTTTTCTTTAATGCTCGGAATTCCTCTTCTATCAAGTCCATCTCTTGTTCGTTACAATATTCATCCAAAACCTTATTCTCGAATACTTCCCAAGACATCTTTGCCAAAACGGATTCCTCTATAGTTGCGGTGTAGACATCCCACCATATTAGAGCCACACCTCGTAGCATTCGAGAGCCGAAATTCACCTTCTGCCTCTCTTCACAGCCGCATGCCCTAAAGGCGTGCTCGATTTCTCTTAATCATTTCATGTAAGCAATAGGATCATCGACCCCGACAAACTCCGGCGGCTTTCAACCCATGAAGGACTTATAGGAACAACCCTTCTCGATTTGCCTTGTCTCTAGGGTCACCAATCCATCAGTACGATTCTCACCTCCGGTACCACCAGAACCGGCTACCACATTCTCCGCAACCCCTTCTAGTCTCCAGAGACTAGCATCTCTCTCCTCTAACATCTTTAGAAATACCTCTTGTTGCTTTTTCATGGCCGATGTCACAATTTGCATGACACTGGCCATCATATCGGCTTGAGGGTTGGCCTCTTGAAGGATCGGGTTTAAGGATGCCAATCCCGCCCTCGGTACGTGCTCCACCACTGCGGTGAATATCGGCGACATATTGGGAGGGACGAAAGTCGCCGCCTGACCATTGGATTCAGGTTGGACGAACTATCCTCATGTATTTCCCCTTCGATCAACAGTCGACTCCGAGTATTTACCATTTCGGTCTGCCACACAATCAAGAGAGAGTGAGAGGTAGGCAACACAATATTTATACAAGAAACATACTAATATTGTTCATTGATCATCATAATCATAGTAATTCAAGCATATTCATGTAACCATACATTCATAATAACAATACCTATTGAAATTATGAACATACACTACATAAAGGTTCTCACTACCATTTTTACAATTCTCAACGATGTAGTTTCTGTTGACTCTAAGGTCGTCCCACCTTAGAAGTTCTACTCAAATCTCATAATTGATAACCTAATGGTCTCAGTTTAAGTCTAGGCATCGAGTTTACATACCTTGTTCACTTAAACTAAAGCTCTGATACCAATTTGTAACGCCCTAAAAATTGGGTAAATAAGAACTTAAAAATTCGGCAATATAACGGCTAAAATTAAGGTTTAGGACCTGTAAATATGGACAACTAAAACCCAACGACATGGGTTAGTTTGTAACAAATATAGTAGCGAGAAAATGAAACATAATACACAACAACCTAATTAATCTAGTATAAAATATTCGACTAGATTAAATGTGGGTGTTGCTATGTCTCCCAAAACGCTCTTCTCTCAATTTCCCAAAAATGCCCGGTCCATGGAAGTTCTTAGGAGCACTTCCGGAGAATCAAGGTGCCATATGCACACCACTAGCAGAACCTGTGAGCCAATAAACAAGAACACAAGTGTTAAGCCAAAGTCTAGAGATCTAACAAAGACTTTACAGTTTATAAAATAAGCATCATTAACGTAATTTAATTGTTACCGGAATATCCTTTGGTTTAACAAAATGCCAATATTCCATTTGGAATAAATATTCGATTTCCTGTACAAATACACAAGACATAACCCTTGAAAGACAGGGGAGACCCGTTACCATCTTGGGTGACGAGAACACGTGAATGGGGTCACCCGTGATGTTATTGGATTTCACCACATATCCCGGTTTTAGTTCCTATGCCATACCAGACATCACAATTCTCAAACCGTGTATGCCTCTAGCGCTTACTCCGTCGAGTTACACCTCAAGGGCTTACAGACATGGGTGCCTATCCAATCTAGACAAGTTCCAACTCAAGGACTTACGTCCCCTATTGTCTATTCACTAGTGTACAAACGACCAACAATTAACACCACATATAAATATGCCATCTAAATCATCGTGCACAAGGAGATAGACATGATAATAAATTTCATTTTAAAACATGATATTACACATTTCATGAACATATCCATATACATACTTTATTTATTGCCAAGATGCCATCACAATAACATGATAAATTAGCTATCAATATAATCACTAATAGCCAAAACCCATTATTACTAACGATGTTTTCTTGCTAGGGTGTAACTTGTTTTATTAATTTATATGCATATAGGAACCCCCTAAGCATGAAATAACTTTTATTAGAACAAACATCCATACATTTGTAAAATATACACAACCCTAGTTTTAGGTTAACTTCACATTTTCTCATAATCTTCACATAAGCATTTAATAACACATGTATAAGGAAAACTAATGGTTAGAAGACTCACCTAGGGGTTATAAGATAGAACCCTAGAAAGTTGGAGTTATGGAAGAAGGTGATGAGAAGATCTTGAACTTTTCTTAGAGTTTGAATTTTAACACATATAGAAGTGAAGCCCTAGATTAACATTTAATAAACCCACCAAAGATTTAGGATGATTAAATGTAAGAGACATGGAGTTTGGATGAAGAAACTCTTACCTAGAATGAGAGAAAATCACTGCCAATAAAAACCCTATCTAAAATAAATGAGTTCTCCTAATAAAATCAGGCATTTAAAGCCTTTTTGCCCGACGACGATTGTGACACTGCGATTGTGACACTGCAAGAGTGACATGACACTCTTGCCAGTCACTCTCGCTGAGAGTGTACCGTGAGATTCGGCCCAAACCCCCTTCGCGATTGTGACACTACGAGAGTGCCCCTGGCAATCTCGCCAGGCACTCTCGCCAAAATGGTAGCACAAGTCGATTTCCCCACGGCGATTATGACACGCGATAGTGCCCAATGGCATTATCGCCGGGCACTCTCGTTGAGTACTTTCCCCCTCCAAAAATTTGACAGAATCACATCCAAGTTCGCGTCTGATCTAAGGTAAAATCATAAATTAAAGTAAAAAGACAATATAAATTAATTACTTGGTCCAAAATTCGGGGTGTTTCAAAGTTACCCTAAGCTTCAACATAGTTCAACAATAATATAGAGGTCGACATGAGAAAGTTTAGTTAAGAGTGGAAATAAGATGGAGGAACCAGAGATAAGGATTATGGAGTATATCAGTACAACAAACGAGGCCAAAGGAATCACTGACAATGTTTTGGGTGTATTTCTTGTCAATAATTATTGTGCCATAGTTTATTCATTTCAAGTACATCTAGAAGATTAATTTCCGCTACTTGAGTAGATAACCTAAGAAACTAGAATAAGAATTATGTAGTGCCTATTGACAATGGTCAGATAAAGGTTAAAGAAATTGTTAAGGATTGTTCAATCAATATGGATTGTAGAGTGACCTTGTTAAATTGATGTATTTAGATGAGTTTGATATGATTTTGGGGTGGAAGAGTTGACAAAGAATGAAACTAAGGTGACATGTAAAAAGAATATGATTAAGATTTGTAACCTGAATGGAGAATCAATGCATAATGTTACATACATAGGTTAAATAGGAATTATATTAGTGATCAAAATAAGTAGGTGCTTGAGGAAATATATGTTGCATTTATGTTATACATAAAAGATGTTAAGCAGGAAGGCAAGTTATAGAATGTGTCAATAATAATGAAAATCTAGAAATATTCATCAAAGATTTTCCTATAATACCAATAGAAATTTATATATGTCGAGTTCAAAATCGACCTCGTGCAGGGAGCGACACTAACTATATAGTCATATAGCACCGATAGAGATGCATAAATGGTTATCATGAAAAAAAAAATTCTTTATGCTATGAATGTTGATTTTAAAATATGTTTTCAAATATACATGAACATGAAATCGATAATGTTTTACTAAACACAGTGGTAGTGGTAGTGATTGTTAAAAGTTTGTCGTAAGAGCATGACAAGTGGGTTATGCCAAGATATAAGTTTACCGTGAGAGCCCTGAAAAGTGTGTCATGCCCGATGGATCACAACCACTATGTGTAATATACGTTGTCAAGGTTATTTTAGAAGTTTACATGTGCAATTATAAAAAAAGGGATGTTCGGAAAGAATCAGAGTACGCAGCGAAAACACGATGTTGCTAAAAAAAGAATTTTTCTTTGTACGCTTCTATTTGAAATATAATAATATCAATATAGTATGACAGGAGAAATGTATACAAACAGAATTGTGATTAGTAAAGATGAGAGAAAAAAATATAGCTTGATAAAGAAATTTATATGGTTATGCAAATCATTTCCATACCTGGTATTGACATTGTGGTTAGTAGAGTAAAGCTTTAATGCCGGTGCTACGAGGATAAGTAGTAATTTGACTCTCAAATATCAGTAGGAGATATTTGATGTGCAGACCAACAAGGGTATTTGTAAATAATGAAATTTGAATCTAAATGGAATTTAACTATATAGTAAGAGATATAATTGTATCCAAAAGTATACGATAGTTTGGAATCATGATGGAGACGTTATTTTGAATAGAGTATGTGAGGATGTTGAAATAGTAAATAACGTTAAATAAAGAAATGTTTGATGAAATTATTGCCCTATGATAAGTTAAGAAAAAAAATTAGTGTCAGGAAATACAATCTAAGAACTTAATGTTTGGTATAGGCAACTTTGAATTAATAGGATGAACTTTTTAAGACAACGGTGTAAGTATAAGTATTGACGTAAGGTGATCATCAGCTGATTAAATATTGGAAGGAGATATCCAATTTGCAGAGGAGTTAAGATACCGGTAAATGAAAATGTTTGAATATATGTAAATGATAGGAAAATTAAGTGTATCCAAAAGAGATCGACATGTAGTAATTGTGACCTAATTCTACAATAAAGGATTAAGAGTAGAGTTTATGAGGATATTTAGATAGTAGATAACATCAAAGAAGCAAAAAAAAAGGATGAAAGTTTGAAGTATTATATTTAAGACTCTGATATTTCTAAGTTATAAATTGAGAAACTCCGAAACAAGGAAATAATCTCGATGTTAGTCAATTGTAAGTATCATCACGGACCAGAGGCTACTACATGAGAAATAGAATAAGAAATAATAAATTGAAGTTGATAGCTAGTACGAATCAATTTCGAGGACGAAACTTTTATAAGGAAAGGAGAATTGTAACACCCCATTTTCACTATTATAATAATTATAAAGTTATGTCCATTTAACTATCTTAAATCTTTAAGATAAAGGTAACACATGTTGATACATGATCGATAATTTGAGAAATATATCCGATAAGGAGATATATATACATCGGATACAAAAATTAAGCTTTTAAATAACAAAATATTGATATCATTGAAAAGATGATAATTTGAAGAATTAGAAAATAATTTTGTTATAAATAAATAACAGAGAAATATATCTAATTAATAGTTACAGAAACAAAAATATGTGATGTAATTCAAAATATACTGAATTGTATATAAATTTAAATGTTTAAATAAATGAATATAAGATATATATATATATATATATATATAGGGATGGTTTCAATTGGAAACCAAATTTCATTGAAAACTTTGGAAACCAAATTTCAACCATTGATCTTTTTAATCAATGGTCAAAATTCATTTGAGTTATATATGGTAATAAATTGATTAATTTATTAATAAAAAATAAAAATAATATGTCAAAATGATAAATGTGTCTTTCTCTTTTGTGTTTCAAATTTGACAACAAAGATGAAATATGGTAATAAATTAATTAATTAATTAATAAAAGATAACAATAATATATCAAGACTACCTTTTTATTACCTGTTCATCAATATGCACTATGTAAAAACCCAATTAAGTTTCATTATGTTTCATTACCTTTCCATTATGTTTCACTATATCAAATCTATTTCATCAGATTTTACTATATTAATATTTTGTTTCACTATATCAGGTTTCACTATATTAATATTTTGTTTCATTATCTTTCCATTATGTTTCACTATATCAAATTTGTTTCATCAGGTTTCACTATATTAACATTTTATGTTTCATCAGGTTTCACTATATTAATATTTTGTTTCACTATATCAAATCCATTATGTTTCACTATATTAATATTTTGTGCCTGGAGGTAATATTAAAGATTTCATATGAATATAAACTTTCATTCATTGGATGAATAAATCACTGATTCATAAGAATCAGAAAAAATAATTTGATTTGTAGTTTGCGTATGAATCAATTTGTGTTTACATAAATTAAATGTTTCATGTTTAAACTAATAAAAGATCAATATTACCACATATAAAATACATTAAAATTAAATAATTAATATTATAATAATAATAACACTTACCATATATATTATGAAATTATGTAAAAGACTAAAATAACCTTATCAATTAAAAATAAAAATAAAAATAAAGAAATTCAATGATTGGTTAATTTTGGTTTCCAAAGTTTCCAATGTAATATTGATTTCCAATTGATCCCTCTCTCTCTCTCTATATATATATATATATGTGTGTGTGTGTGTGTGAAACGTGTCTATATAGATATATGTTATAATAATATTTTATTATTTATTTTATTTAAAAAGTTTTGTTGTTTTACTGAAAATAGTTAGTCGTATGAATTTTTATGAAATGCGACTAATATGTTTTTGTGACTAGCGATTTATGACGATCACAATAAAATTTTCAGATTTGAAAATTGACAAAGTTTTATTTATAGGACTGATTCAATATTAAACATATCGTTTTTATTAATTTTATAGTCCAAATGGATTTATAACTTATATAATGCATATATTTTTGGGGTTGGTGATTTAAATAGATCGTAATGATGCTTTCAGATTCGAAAAAGAATAAAGTTTTTATTTTAGGGTCATTTGAGCAAAACGATAGAAATGTGTCATTTATGGATAATAGAAATATCAGATTTATACCAAATTTCATATTTAAATACATTGCAAAGTGTAGATATCGTAAATGTCAAAAACATCAAAATATGATTACGGAAATTTGTGTAACTCAGAAAAAGGTATAACAATATGGGTAGGTACTATCGCATAGATCACAAATATATGTTCATATTGAGGTTTGGGATTACGTATATAAAGATATACTCGATAAAGATAATAATAATTAGGGAAATTAATTAAAATGCCCGTATTTGAACATCGTATTACCGAAATGCCCCAAATCTTGTCGACTTTGCCGAAATACCCTTTAAGTCCGGGAATCCCGGGGTTATGTATCTCACACACACCCATATATGTATCTCACACACACCCATATATGCATCTACACACATGTACACGATCCCGGCCCCCAACCCCGGGTTTCCCGGACATAACCCCGGGATTCCCGGACATAACCCCGGGATCGAGTCCTTTCCCGGCCGAAACACAACAACCCCGGGATCGATGCGCATCCCGGCCACATTTCCCGGACTTAAAGGGTATTTCGGCAAAGTCGACGAGATTTGGGGCATTTCGGTAATACGATGTTCAAATACGGGCATTTTAATTAATTTCCCTAATAATTAATATATAATAAATAAAATAAGTATAATATATATATATATATATATATATATATATATATATTGTATGTGCATGTTAGACAATCGTAGGCACCAAGCATCTCATATTTGAATTGGAGATTTCATATCCGCCGCCTCAAATGATCACCTCCTCGTCCCTTTCAAATCAGTTGCTTTCGATTCATTATAAATAGAAGTATATGTTTCATTTCATAATACACATTAAAAAATACCAATAATAAATTAGAGAGTCACATCCACTTTAGGTTGATATATCAAGCATTTAGGTTAACTAATCTAGGTGAGTACGTTATGACATTTACTGGAATATATATATGCTATAATAAATGTTTTTATGCATGATGAATATTTGAAATGATATTGTGGCATGTTTGCCTTGTATGCGATAAAGTTATGATTATAATTCATTTTATGAAAAAGACATGTATTTTACTTGTGGCATATGAAAAGTTTTGTGCATGTGAAAGTATGGACATGTTAATACCCGACAGGGTATAAGAAATGAGGACGTCTTGCAAACGGGCCTCAGGGGGAAGATCCTTCGCAGAACACCAGGGGGAAGATCATTTGCGGAACCCAGGGATCTAGGATCCTGTTGAGAATGTTTGGCATACATATACATATGAGATCTCACACTAAAAGAAAATGATGTTTTTACTGAAATGGTTTATACATCAATGTTATTATGCATATTTATGAGAAGTGTATGGAATTAACATTCATGCACTAAAATGATATATTTTATGAAAGATGATTTCTTCATGAAACCATAATTGCTCACTAAGATTAAAGGTTACGTATTCCATATATGTATCTCAGGTAAGATCATGATAAGAAATGAAGGGATCGCATGAAGAGTTATAAAATAGCCATTATAAATGTTAGGCTATTGAATTGTTGCTAGAACGCTTCCGCATATGTAAAGTTTATGATGCTATGGAAGAAAAATAGGGGCGCCACAAGGCACTAGGACCTCCGTCGCTTGAAGTAATGCCTGGGAGGTAGTTTTTAATTGTGTCGGGCCTTCGGGGGTGGTGTTCTCTGTAATATTCACCAAGGTCAACTGTCTCTTAAGGTGAAACTTTTTAAGAAGTCGTAGGGACACTTGGGCTTTTATGTCGTGAGGTGTCATGCGATTAACGTTTCAAGGGTGGCATACTTTTGTGTTTCTCCACTCTCAACGGATACGGGTCTCCCCCGTCGTCGATCAACAGTATTTTATATGCTAACGCCTTATTCTATTATAATTGGATTTGTGTGGTCGATTGTAAATGATGACCGTAATATTGGGTTTCCCCTGCGTATATTAAGGTTCGAATGAAATACGTCTTTTCCATTGTTTTGATATTTGGTTTCCTTCCATCTTATGGTCGCATGAGTATTGGGCCTAGTGTCCATGTTTTCCATGACGTATTGTTTATATGATTTATTAACCATGACTTATGGGTTGAGTATCATGCCCCACCCGTGTTTTGGGTGTTTCGGGATATGAAGTTTTATTCACGTTTTCATAAATTGGGAGTCGATTATATTCACGTTTTGAGTGAGTTTTGGGTTGCATCATTTTATAAAGAATGTTTTGTATTGGAGCATTGTCTTTAAAGATGCATGTTTTTGGAAAATGAGTCGCTTCCATATTTAAAGTAAATCATTTTGAATGATCATGATTTGTATTGAATTCTTTCTTCTTAACGATATATTTATTCATGCTGAAAACCCTTGAACTCGCTAGGCGTTAGCCTAACCTTTTTATTTGTCGGCATGTGCAACAAACTTCGTTTAGGAATATTTATTGTGGCACTATGAAGAGAGACGTGCTAGTTGGTGCTCGTGATTGTGACGTCTTCCACGTAGGTTTTGTGAAGAGCAACTTGTATTGGGGTTATGTAGTACCCGACCTCGGTTTAGACCTTGTATCTTATTGGAGTTTATATTTGTCGAGCTTAATTATAGATTTTTAACTTGAGATATATTGAGTTTTGAATTATAAGAGGAATTCTTGTCCCTATTTTGATGTTATATCGAAATTTTAAATTAGTTGCTCTTACCAAATTCGAGGGTGTTACAAGTTGGTATCAAAGCATAAGTTTGAGAGATTTAGGTATTCATTTCGAATACCTAAACTCAAACTAGCGTTTTTTTAAGTGATGAAAGTGAGATTGTACCATTAGATACTTTAAGATAGGATATTTTTGGGGTTGATAGAGACACTAGAATCGGGAATCATGACGAGGGTAGCAAGGATAATCATGTCCGGTACGTTCATAATTGCATCTGGCCAGTGTTTTGGTGAACTTACATGTTACATGTGTGTTCTTGAACCGCCTTTATGTGATGACCGATGGGGTAGTATATAAATTTCTAAGGAGTAGTATCTAGAAGAAGTTGATGTTTATAGTATTGTTACTTGGAGTGACAGTTAAGCATGATGAATACATTAAGTTGACCATTTTAGGGTCGGGGAAATCGGTTGAATTAGAACCATAGACCTTTTAAATCGATTTTATTTCGAGAAGAAATTGTAAGGTTAACCAGTTTAGTTGCCTATCGTTATCTTAAGATGTTGAGCATCTGGATGTCAGTAATGAGATCGTTGGACTTGGTGAGCTCGGTCCTAAGATTTTGGGCCTCGACCAAAATGCATGCACGAAACTCACTTTTAAAATAAATTGCATAAAGTGTTCCATACATTCCCAAATTATCATGTGGTCATATTTTGAATCCGTGGAAAGACGTTTAACACGCACGAGATTTCAAACCATGAGTTTAAACATGCATGAAATTGTTATATTGCACATGGTTGCAAACTTTGTGAGATTTTCCTTATCCTTGTTTTGTCGAAGGATATTTTCGAATATTGTAACATTTACGATTTAACCTTGTTTATAGTCTCGGGCAAGTAACTGCAATTTATGACCTTGACATTGGATCTCCTCCACATATGTTAAGGTTTTAAAGGAAAAAGTTATTTCCATGTTTTGGTATTTGAGTTTATTGAAATTTTTATTCCATGTGAGTTTTGTTGAGTTTTATGAAGTATTATTTTATGTCGTTTTGCTACGCATGAGTGAACTATGAAATGCGTAGGCTTTAATTACGTTACATGTAAATTTATGAGTTTTATCGAGCGTCATGTCTCACGCGAGTTTTGCACATGTCTTTTTCGCAACCGTAATAGACGTCTTGAGAGTCTTGATATCACATGATTGTACTTTTGAGTTTTACGCAAGTATATTTCGTTGTACACTACTTAGTATTTGAATTTATTTACACTTTTGTCTGAGTAAGCATATGAAGGACTTATGATGGTTTGAACTGAACTTTTGCTTTATACCTTCTTGAGTTGTTGATTTTACTATTATAGTTTCATGCAATGCATTGTATTGGTTCATTAGTATGCATGTCATGGTAGCCACCATTTTGGGACTAAGAGCATTTTATTTTGTAGTTTAAAAGTTTGAAATCGATTTAAATTATTTTACGTTTGACCAAATTGCATGCACCTATCGTTTTACTAAATTTAGGAAATAAACTAACGTATGCGGGTTTTGTTGGAAATTTTATTCCATGTCATTTTATGGTTAAAAGAGAGAATTTTGGAAGTTTGTACATACGTTCGTTGCACATTGTTTTAGTGCAGAAAATTATTTTACGTGCACGGCATAGATTGATGCATGTTAGGACCATAGTGGTCCATTTGAGAAGTTTGTTGTGCATCTTTTGTCATTATCATTATTAGTGTGAGTAACGATCAATGATTTTCGAAATGGTTTTATATATGTGGCATTGGTGACCGCTTTGCACAACTACCGAGTAAGTAGTAGTGAACTTTACACGTATGATTAATTGTAATAAAGATTTTTCGTTTGAAAAGTCTTATAAAATTTTAAATTGACATATTAGTTTGAAAAAAAAACTTGAACTCATTAGAGCTATAGATCTAAGACCCTTTTGTGAAAGGAAGTTGTAAGTAGGGACTAGAGAAGTCCTTGGGAATTGAAACGGCGGATGATCCAAATCGTGGACAAATTTGAATTTTGGGAATTAGACCTCATGAAGTTTGTTCACGTATGAATAATTAAGGTAGTAGATTTATGTCATTATCCCATATATGTAAGCGATGATCTTTCATTTTCGGTAAATCTTTGGGTTGAGCCTTCGCATATGGTTAGGTTTGAATTGATGGGTTGTTTGTTTGACGACATGTTATGTGTTAGTGGTGTGCCCACTTAATGAGCCTTCGTGAATAAAGGAAATGTTATAGTTTATTAAAGTTGTAAAATTTAGGGTTTTATTTTCATATCGGGTGTCAACTTTAAGTCTTTACTAGAGACCGACTCAGTGCAACCAAAAATGAAATACTTCTTGGCATACCCACATTTGCAATGTGGCCATTTTGATTTTTAGGCATCGACTTGTCTTTCGAGGTTAATGATTATTTGGAATGTTGGAAGTACTTCCGTTGGATCATAAGAAGTGTTAGCCTCGCAGTGGTGGAACTTAAAAAGAAATTAGATGTTGGTAAGTAAGTATCGATGGTTAAGATTTTCTTGATATTGTAAAGGTTTTTATCAGGCTGATGCTAAGTATTGTGTGGTATTAAAATATTTTATGTATGAACTAGATTTCGAGGACGAAATCTCTTTTAAGGTTGGGAGGATTATAACACCTTGAATTTTAATCCCAATTGAAGAAGAGTGTTGGATTGGGTGAATCGGTAATGGAAGAACCACATATGGAGTACGACTATAGTGCCATTTGATTGTGACACTTGTCAAAATAGCACCAACGGTACTAAGAGTATGGTCGTCTCGGTTATAGTACGATGAGGTTGTGACATCTGTCACAACAACACCAATGGTACTGAAAGTGTGGCAGTCCCGGCTATAGTGCCATGCATTTGTGACTTATGTCACAATGGCAACAATGATTACCAAGTGGTTGGTCGTCCCAACGAATGTTCCATGTATTTATGACAATTGTGTAACACCGATAATTTTTGGGTAAGTACTATTTCAGGTAAGTGTAGAAATCGATCTTTTGAGGGAAATAGAGGAAATGGGATTTGGGAGTAAATTATATATTTTATGGTCTTGCTAGATGAGGAATTCAATTACAAGTCCAACGGTTCTTTCTAGAGCAAAATCGGAGTTAAAACAAAGAAGTTATGTTCAAAACAGTGTTTTGTACAAGTTTGGCCAAAGTGCCTAGCAAAAGTGACATATGTCACTTTAGCCAGGCGCTATCGCGAAGAGTATAAAACTTTCGGTATGACTGGTGCGAGAGTGCCTAGCGAAAGTGACATATGTCACTTTAGCCAGGCACTATCGCGGAGCGGGTTAGGAGGTTAAACATCCGATTTTTGGGGGTTTTCTTCATTTTCCTCATATCTCCTTCACCATAACTCCGTTTTGGGTTATTCAAAATGCTATGGTTTCGTTTTTGAGAGATTTTCAAGGTTAGATTGTTAGTATTGGGAAGATTAAAGAGTATTTGGTGGTGGATTGGAAGCAAAAGTCAATAGCTCATCATCTTCACCTCCATCTTTAAGAATTTTGGGGTTTTCTAGGTTTTCACCAAAACCTTAGTTGTTTTTGGGAAGTTTTGGCTTGAAGACCCAAGTTTCTTCAAAGGAGATCAAGTTGAGGAAAATCTAGATTTAGCCTAAATTTAGCAAGGTGAGTTCAAGTTGATTTGTGAAAATGTTGTACCTGCCAAAATGTTCATTTTAAAGTGTTTATATATTTTGCATGAAATTATCATTAGTTGAGTCATTTGGTGGATTTTGATTATTTGAGGTGATTGGCTTTATAAACATTGTAAAACACCCACATTTAGGATTTTTGGGCATCTTAATTAATAAGACATAAATGAAAGTGTTTTGATGATTTATTGCATAAATGGAAATTATTTGGTAAAAAGACACTTTTAGTGTTTGTTTGGGAGGAATGCTTGATTTTGTTTTATGGGATGTTTTGAAAGAACAAAGAGTATAAATCCATTTGGAAAACCATTTGTCCCAATCTAAACTGTATTGGAGTCTGCACATGTATTTTGGAGTGTGTGTGCATGACGTGAGTCGATTGCATTATTTATTTGGGTATTGTTAATCGTTGGTCAAAAAGGGTTTTGAGAATTTTAGCTTGGTGTTGACTTAAAAGAGTCTTGAGGACACTTGTCCGGTTTTAGCGGCTCAATGTAGAGCCCGGTTATGGTTTACATACTAATGCACCGTGTTGCATGTTGATGTTTATTACATGCTCGAGTGCGTTGGCCATTCCTGTGTAGTCATGTAATGTTAGACTGTGTTGCATTGGATCCATAGGCACGTAAGTCAGTATGTTTTCGATGGTCAATTAGGTATTGCGGGGTTGAACTCCGTTACCCATGTTTTACGACCGAAAACTTTACAAGTAGGCACTAGGAGGGTTGAGTCTGGAGGTGCTACCCGGGAGGTAGGCACTACGACCTCCGCCGCTTGAAGTAATGCCTGGGAGGTAGTCTTTAATTGTGTCGGGCCTTTAGGGTGGAGTTCTTTATAATGTTCACCAAGGTCAACTGTCTCTTAAAACGAAACTTGTTAATAAGTCGTAGGGACACTTGGGCTTTTATGTCGTGAGGTGTCATGCGATTAACGTTGTAAAGGTGACATACTTTTGTGTTCCTCCACTCTTAACGGATACGGGTCTCCCTTGTCGTCGGTCAACAATATTTTATATGCTAACGCCTTATTCTATTAAAGTTGTATTTCCGTGGTCGATTGTAAATGATGACCGTAATGTTGGGTTTCCCCCGCATATATTAAGGTTTGAATAAAATACGTCTTTCCCATGTTTTGATATTTGGTTTCCTTCCATCTTTTGGTTGCGTGAGTATTGGGCCTAGTGTCCATGTTTTCGGTGACGAATTGTTTATATGATTTATTAACCATGACTTATTGGTTGAGTATCATGCCCCTCCCGTGTTTCGGGTGTTTCGGGATATGAAGTTTTATTCACGTTTTTCATAAATTGGGAGTCGATTATATTCACGTTTTGAGTGAGTTTTGGGTTGTGTCATTTTATAAAGAATGTTTTGTATTGGAGCATTGTCTTTTGAAGATGCATGTTTTGGGAAAACGAGTCACTTCCATATTTGAAGTAAATCATTTTGAAAGATCATGATTTGTATTGAATTCTTTCCTCTTAACGATATATTTATTCATGCTGAAAACTCTTGAACTCACTAGGCATTAGTCTAACCTTTTTATTTGTCGGCATGTGTAACAGGCTTCGTTTGGGAATAGTTCTTGTGGCACTATGAAGAGAGAAGTGCTAGTTGTGTGCTTTTGATTGTTACATATTCCACGTAGGTTTTGTGAAGATCAACTTGTATTGGGGTTATGTTGCACCCGACCTCGGTTTAGACCTTGTATCTTATTGGAGTTTATATTTGTCGAGGTTAATTATAGATTTTTAACTTGAGATATATTGAATTTTGAATTATAAGAGGAATTCTTGTCCCTATTTTGATGTTATATCGAAATTTTAAATTAGTTGCTCTTACCAAATTCGAGGGTGTTACATTATATTAGTAATTTTAGGAATTGAAATTAAAATTCAACTTTTTTTATTTTAATAATTATCTTTTATAAGGCAGTTGCTTTAAATTTCTCAACTAAATTAATTTATATTGATTTTGTTTTATGTCTTCTCTCTTTCCATCCCAAGTAACAATCCAAAGCTTGCACATGTTCCACTTCATCAAGTCAAAATTTATGTCATGCTTTCTTCATGAAACTCACAAACCACCTGAAGGCTTCACTGTCATGAAACCCAGAAAGCACCAGGAAATGGTACTCCTTTTAACACACTCTTCGCTGACTGATGTGCCTCAAAACATTCACTGGTCACCAAATTTCCCAAGGTATGGAAACGATTCTATACTAGCCTAACCTCTTACCAAAAAACTCACTGAAAATTCTCACCAAAATC
This sequence comes from Arctium minus, assembly GCA_954870635.1. Classification (NCBI taxonomy): domain Eukaryota; kingdom Viridiplantae; phylum Streptophyta; class Magnoliopsida; order Asterales; family Asteraceae; genus Arctium; species Arctium minus. The sequence goes on from OX941082.1 coordinate 124,256,532, forward strand.
GTCTGTGTTGGTCCAATGAACCCCATGATGCTCGTCCGTGTTAGTCTTGTTGCTTTGCAATCTGCAGATTGAAGGAGATGGGATCACGGTGGTGGGATCGTCCTTATTTGGCCTCATTAGCTACAAAAAATCGAATTTGGTCGATCTCAACCAATTGAGTACCACAGTGGTATCACAATGGGTGAATGTTCTAAAACCTAGTATTTTGTATAATAGGTATCACAGTGTATTTTGTATCATAATGGGTTTCACAATGTATTGTGTATCACGGTAGGTATGATAGTGTATTTTATATCACAATGGGTATCAAAGTAGGTATCAAAACATTTCTTATTTATTTTCGATGTTTACAAAAGGTATCATATTGTGCATCATATGGTCACCAGAATAATGTTTGCCGAAATAATGTTCACCGGAGAGAGGAGAGAGAAGATGTCTAAAATACCTAACATACCCTTTGATTAAAATTACCAAAATTATTGTTTGCCTAATTTATCCTTTGATTTGTGGTTAAGATTGGATCACACAGTTACCATAGATAACTGAGTTCTCCCTTGAATGACCCTATATATAGGGTCTAATCAAATGAGAACTTTATAGTTTGTGATAACTGTGAGATTCAATGTAAGCCACTCATTTGAGATAATTACTTTATTTTATACTTAATAATAAAAGGGTAAATTAGTAATTTTATTTTTAGATTGACAACTCTTTTTTTTGGAAGGGTGTCCTAGGTTATGCCTAGACTAATCCCTAACAAATTATGATTGTAAGACGTTAGCCCTGGTTAAACCCAGTGGCCACAATGTTGCGCACGCCTGGATCTCACAATTATCACAAACAACATATTCTCCCTTGAATGGCCCACCTATATATATATATATATATATATATATATATATATATATAGAGAGAGAGAGAGAGAGAGAGGGGGGGGGGGGAAAGTTCAAATGAAAACTCATTTTTCATTGTGTACGTGAGGAAAAATATCAGTCACTCATTCTCTATTGATCCAACAACTCATATTAAATAGAGTTTTTAATTTTAAGATGCTTAGGGGTAAAAATAGAAGATAATTTAAACCCATGCCTACTATATTTGACTTTTTGTTTTCTTTTTTAATTAAATATTTTTTACCTAATTAAAGTTTAAAATAAATTATCTTAAACTTACTAATATTTTAATCAAATAAATTACATCAAAAAACGAGAATTTCGTGCTCTTCGATATGACATCCATCTCAAAATAGTTTTTTTGTTCTTTTAACTGTTTTTTTACGTGAAATGCTATATATGTGTTATATTCATTATGAATATTTATGTACGTTCAAGTCTGTACAACACCTCGACACCGTAAGTATGTAACTCGACATCACCTTCTTCAACACTTTCTTCAACGTTGTAAGGCATCGCGTTTCTTCAGCATCGTAAACCACAACCCATCAAGACGAATCGAAAACCGATCGAGTAATTCTGTTGTGAACCAGGGAATAAAATAGAGTGAGTCACGTCTCCACATCTTCACGGGCCATTAATGTATTATTCATCATGAATAATGTATCATTCAGGATGAATAATACAACATTCATGGTGAATAATTCACGATTCATGAATTCGTGTATTATTCATCATGAATGTTGTGTAATTTATCATGAATACCGTATTATTCATCGTGAATAATGAATGAATGTTCACATTTGTTATTCATACTAAATGTGGGACATTCGGGGATGCGCATACATATTCATAATGAATTAAACCAAATTTCGGTTGTGAATTAGGAAACAAAAGAGAGGGCGCCGTTTGTCTACACCTTCACGGGTCATTAATATATTATTCATCATGAATAATGTATCATTCATGATGAATAATACAACATTCAAGGTGAATAATACACGATTCATGATAAATAATACATGAATCATGAATTCGTGTATTATTCATCTTTAATGTTGTATTATTCATCATGAATAGTGAATGAACGTTCAACTTTATTATTCATACTAAATGTGGACACCTTCAAATGTGGACACCCGATGACGTGCATGCATATTCATAATGAATATAACATATATAGAATTTCTCGTAAAAAACGGTTAAAACAAAAAAAAAACTATATCGAGATGGATGTCATATCGAAGAGTACGAAATTCTTGTTTTTTGGTGTAATTTGTTTGATTAAAATATTAGTAATTTTTAAGATAATTTATTTTAAAGTTTAAGGGGGTAAAAAAAATTTAATTAAAAAATAAAATAAAAAGTCAAACAAGGTAGGCGTTCATTCAAATTCCAATTTTGTGCTTAATCACTTGTCAATTAACCTTATTATGTATTAACCATTGATTAGTTTTCTAAGTTTTGATCAATGGTTAAGATTTGTTCTCATGTGCACAATGAAAGATGAGTTTTCATTTGAACTCACCCCTGTATACATATATATATATATATATATATGTATGTATGTATGTATGTATATGAATATAATGTTACCTCTATAATATATATTGAACATTCTAAGCAAACAATGTAAAATGTTTTTATTTCGCTTGTAGCATTCTTGTTGGATTATCGTTTTTTTGTTGTAAATTTTAAAACATCTATTGACTTTAAACATCTCAAATTCGGTAGGCTCAACATGTCGAACTGATTTCTCGGGACCTACCATCATCTTTTGACCACCACTGTCCTCTAACCTAAGTGACGAAATATAACATCCCAGACTAACCGTACCAGATATTGTCCATTTTGTCTACACACCTAGGCTCACGGTTTTGAACGTATCTGATAGAGAAAAGGTATACAGTCTCTTATAAGGCAACCTTAGTTCCCCTCCCCAACTGATGTGGGATCTTACAATCTACCCCCCTTGGGAGCCCAGTAAGGACGATGACACACCAATACAATTACCGGCTCTGATACCATTTGTAACATCTCAGGTCAATCGTATCGGCTATTGTCCGTTTTATCCACACACATGCACTTACGATTTTAAAACGCATCTGATATATGACGTATGCAGTCCCTTATAAGGTAACCTTAGTTTCCTTTCCCAACCGATGTGGGATCTTACAATATTGTAACATCACAGGCTAAACGTACCAGATTATTGTCCACTTTGTCCATATACCTGGACTCACTGTTTTAAAACACGTCAGATAGATGAGGTATCTAGTCCCTTATAAGGAAACCTTAGTTCCCCTCCCTAACCAATGTAAGATCTTACAAGAAAAATCTCACAATTTACCATCTCGTACATGTTCCGAAAACCAAATAATGCTTAAAGCTTCAGAATATTTTAGCTTATGATTTGTCATTTGTCGTCTGGTATTGTTCTGGCCATCCATTAAAAACCCATGGAAAAGATTGGTAATCCTACATAGCGCTTTTATATTAATCTATATTTTAGTTCAACATATAATAGACAATATAATTATGTCCAACGGGTGTTTTTCAATTGCATGCATCAATGGACTTTTACAGTAGGTTTTTCACACACACAGAGAGGGAGGGAGGGAGGGAGGGAGAGAGTAATTAATGAAAAACCAATAATAATATTAAGCATAGCTGAAACATATATTTTTTTCTCCAAGGATGACAATATCAAGCATATTTATGATATTTAAGACAACATTAAACATAAAAACTCAAGTTATCATATTATATGTTAGGGTAAAAGTAGAAGTCGTGAGATATTTAAAAGTGTTTGAACAGGCTAACATACATAAAAAAGTAGTCAACGGACTTTTAAAGTCTAAACAAAGTAGGCTAAATGTATCTTTATATATTGTTAAATACACCCTTACCTACTACACACGAATATAAAAACTTATTTTTTATATTAATAATACAAGATTTGATCTAATTTTGACATGAAAGAGATGATATGAGAGCATCTCGAATCAAGGGCGGAGGGCCCTTAGGGCTACCAGGGGCCAAGCCCCCCCCCCCTTCCCCCCACCTTTTGAAATCACAAGAGCAATCTTCAATAATGGTAATTTTGGTTTAGGAATAAAATAGATAAAGAATTAACTTCCCCTCCACCCCCCCCCCCAACCTTTTCTACCATGCTCTACTAATAAAGAAGATCCAAAATAATATATATTGCTTAAAATGTTAAGCAAATATTGTTCCCACACTTTATCGTCCGATGTGTTTTTAGCGTAATCTCACGGTTTCGAGGGATCTTTAAAGTTTTTTAGTTGATTTTGAGGGATTTTTACGTTTTTTTTTTGTCGATTTCGTGAGACTTTTTCGGTTTTTTGCTTCATATCAAGAGACTTTTTTGGTTGATTTCCAGGTACTTTATTTGGTTTTTTGGTTGGTGGGGGCATTTGCGAAAAATTACTAAGCGATATTTTGCATAAGCAAAAGATCGACGGGTTCCATTTTAATTAGCGATGTTTGATATTTCGTATTTTACATCTAGTTTTAGAGTTTTTACTACGTTATAACTTTAGATAATGTATTTTTTATATTTTTGAAATTGTATAATATATTATCTCCTCCCCTGCGGTCGGAAAGCTTGTGTTCCGCCCCTGTCTCGAATACGAGGTTCTAAGCAAAGAAATGTAGTGTCTTGTAAAAATTACCCTTTTGTGGTCCCATGTATTTTTTCAACTTCAATAATTATTATTTATAAATAAATATTAATAATTATAAAGTCAAAAAAAACTAGCAAATTTGTCATTTCACACCAACTTTAAGATAAGAACCAATGTTCTTGTACAAATGATAAGGTTCTTATAAGAACCTTAGTACCTATAAGACACTTCACTTTTTGCTTATAAGAATCTTACATTGAAGATGCTCTTAGTTCTTGAACAAGAACTTTCGTTCTTACTTTAAACTTGACGTGAAATAATATTTTGTTAGTTTTCTAAATTAAATATCTGATATTTATTATAAAATATAATAATTATTGATGTTTATGTTACAGAACAATCACTATAGAGAGAATAACAATAAGGTAGAAAGAAGAAGTCTATAATTCTCATTAATCATAAGCCCTTTAAATAGGGAGAAGTTTACAAAGAAAATGAAACCTTATTATGGTAAATTCTAATAGTAGGAAAATATTCTGTCAATCACTTCCTTTTGATGATGGAACATAATCTTTCAACACACCCCCTTGTGCCGAGTCAAATGAGTGAAGTGATGGTGCACAATTGTTTTCTCGTTAAAACCTTACGCCAAAATAAAAACCCAGTGAGAAAAAATAAATGTTTGACGAAGGAAAGAGTACAACGCACCAGCTTCTTTGCAATATATAGACTTTTCCTTTAGTCTAGTTTTCTCTTAGATTCGTACATCAATCATGAGAGTTAGGAAAGCATGATGGTATATAGATTGTTGTCTCACTAAAACCTTACACCAATGAACAAAACCCAATGGGAAAAATAAAACATTGGTTGAAGGAAAGAGCACAACATACCAACATCACGTGTACAGTAGGATCCCCCTTTTGTCTACTACTCACCCTGATTCATGCATTAATCAAGGAATTTGGAAAACATTTGCATTTACTTTCTACATGTTTCCCAATATATGATTTGGTAAATGTGTCATTTTCTCTTGACATCTTACTTGATTCACTTGAATCTAGAGGAGAGTTTGTTATTGCTGATTGCATAGAAACTTAAGCAGAATATGCTTTGTGTTATCACCTTTGATGTATCTTACTTTCATTAATTTGATACATGATGCATTATTTCCATATATGCAAGTAGGATAGTGGTTGAACTCAAAATCACTAGTTCCTCTAATATGTGTAATGACAGTTCTTAGTCATATACTTCTCTTGAACAGTCTCATGTAGAGTAATATTATTGGAATCGTTCAAGGAGGTAGTTACAATGGTTAGCTTAGCTTACTTACAAGCAATCGGAGTGTTCCCTGTCGTAATTCATTATCTAACAACCCTTGTATGGATCAGACACATACCTAATATTAGCAAAGACATACCAAGACATTGTTTGGTGTTTTTTTTGTAAGAGCTAGTACTTTTGCTTCTTATATTCTAAGTAGGTATTGGGGTTTCATTATCAATCCCATTTTTCTTTCTATAGGAAAAATATAAGCCTGTGTCAATGGTTCCAAAAAATTTGATATCATTCCAATGACGTTGCGTTGGCGCTGAGCTAAATCTAGCTAACAAGTTCACTGAGAAATACAATATACGGTCAAGTGTATTGTGTTTAGAACAATAATGCGCCTATTGAACTTAAACAGGGAATTCCAACTCCCAAAACCTCTTCGTCATCATTCTTTAGACGAAATAAATATTTTTATATCCAACACTTCGACCGATCATGGGAGTGCTAACCAGATGCACTTTGTCCATATTAAGTCGCCTGATCATTTTCTGGACACATGCGGATCGGTGGATTAATATTCCACAAACTTGATGTTCTAGCTCAAATAGCTAGTCAAAACCAAGTTTTCCCAAGATCTTTCATCTCAAATTCAGATTTCAAGTAGCTTGTTGTTTCTCTTATTTCATCAAGAGTACCTATTATGTTCATAACATCGACATATAGAACTACACTGAAAATTTAGAACTTGTTTCCCTAAATAAATACGCAAGGGCACAATTCATCGTTATTATATACTTTCCCAATCAAGTATCCACTTAGGTGGTTATAGAACATTCATATAGATTGCTTCATTATATAAAATGAGCATTTTACTTTTATTGCGAGAGCATTTTGTGGTTTAGAGTTACTTGATTTTGATAATGTAATATCATCGAATACTTTTATATATCTCTGAATCTAGATCCCCATATAGACATGCATTAACCACATCCATGAGTTGCATTTCCAGTCCTTCGAAAACTACTAGACTAATAAATTATTCGGACGCATAACATCCATCATGAGAGAGCAAGTCTCATCATGGTCAATCCAGGGCGTTATGAGAAACCTTGAGCCAAAGGAGAGCCTTAAATAATATGACTTTATTATTCTCATTACGCTTTATGACAAAGACTTAGTTATGTCCTACGGGCTTTACACTTGGTGGGTTAGCACTACCAGACCAAATACCCGATCCTTTGTCAAAGAATATAATTCTTTCTGGATTGTCTATTTAGGTCAATATGCTCTTTGTTGATATTATTCAACTGAGCGTGGTTCGATGTCATTGTGCTTTATCATCTTATGAGCAATAGTATATGTGAATAAGTAATCAATGAGTATATATGAACTGTTCATCGGCTCATATGCACTCTCACAGTTCATTTGAGATTTTCTTTCATCTCTAGAATCATATTAACTTTGGAGCGTCCTCCAGTGATGATTCATGGACATAATTATAATTAGAGATAATCTCATGAGAGTTTCATGTATTGATGTGCCTCACTATTCTCTTCCTTTTGAATAGTATCCATCGAACCAAGTAGCTTCCACCACTTCCAGTTGGTAGCTACGACCTCAACCACACCTCCACTATGTGTGATTGCAACGCACTTTCCAATGGCGTTGTGCCCCTGTTGGGGACTTTTACCTTACGGGTATCTTAGCAGCTTGTATGTGTGATCTTGTCACTTTTAGAATAATTTTAACGTATCAGGTATCGAGTCTGATTCGTTTGACTTCAACTTTACGTTGTGAAGTTTGGGGATCAAAATGAGATAGAGTTGGAACATTACATGACAGTTTTGTCGTTCCCTTGGAAAATACTTTTTCCTATTTCCCCTTAACGACGGGAAGACTGTCATCAAAGTGACAATTCGCAAATCATGCAATATAAGGATTACCCGTAAAAGGTTCTAAATAGCGAATAAGTGTTGGAGATTCATATCCAACATATACTTAATAGTTTTTAATGACCCATTTTTATTCGTTGTGGGGGCGCAATTGGCACATATACTATACAAACAAACATGCATAAATTTAAAAGATCGGGCTTATATCCAGTTGATATTGGTTGACTAGTAGTGGGTCTAAAAACAAATAAGTAAAGTTGCATGAAAATTCGCATAACCCCAAGTAGATATGGGTAAATTGGTATGCATAGCCAATGCCCTAGTTACCATCTATGTCCTTTTGATGACATCTTATGTGAGACCACTTTTATGTATACATATGGGGGTATAGGATGCTCTACATTGATCCCAATACAAATGCAAAGATCATCAAATCCTTATGATGTAAACTCTCTAGTATTACCAAGCCATGTAGACTTTATGAGATGATTAGGGTGGTGAGCCCTTAGTTGTATAGTTGGTCCTAGAACTGCAACGTTTTGTGTGGACATTAATACGGCGTGTTTTCATCATGTCGAAACTTCAACCAGAACCATAAAGTACTTGAATGGCCCGCATTCTGGATGTATACGTCCATAAATATTACTTTGTATTCATTATAAGAATGGAATATTTTGTATTACGTCCTTAGCTTAGGATGACCTTGTTCCTATTGTGGTTTAAGGAGTAAGGTTTACAAAAGTTTTAGGTATTCAATAGTGCATATTGCGATAGTGGTGTTGCTTCTTATGCTGCAGAAGTCAACAATTGCAATTTTGGATCATTTCTTTCACTCGATAACATGTGTCTATATGTATTTTTCAACACAGGGTCATTATGTCATATCCCAAAGTTCATATGATTTAGTGACCTATATAATCCACTAGTTTGACACATTAGCTTATCTAATATATGTTTCCTTCCATATCTATTAGAGTTTATATAGATATCCATTTCCGTTCATAATATGGTTTTCCATTTCAAACAAGTATTTGAACAAGGTTTGATGCATATAGTGCTTTAGTGATTGATTTTGTGTCATTAAACAACAAGTGACAGTCTATCGTCTAAGTGTTTGGTTGGAGGAATTAAAAATAATTAATTTAATGAATAATAATCTATTTCTTTAGGATTGTATGATATGTCACAAAACAATCAAGTTCTCCTCGATACATTCGTACATGGAACGAAGAACATTGAGAGTTTTGTATTTGTTTTTGATGTATTTCTTTACATATATAGTGGTTATAAACTCAAGTGTATATTTGCAGGAGCAATTAATTTGATAACTAAACACATTCAAATAAACTTATACTCAGCCAATCTTAGATATGATATAGTTTATTTTCAACTTGTTCCCGTTTCGATGGGAACACTCTTTAGTGCATTTCTTATTTGATTATTCTTTATCACCTGGGGTGGTAGTTGTATCTCTACTCCAAGTATAAAAAAATCCTTCTCAACTATTACCATGACATGACCCTTTCTAGGTTCTCATCCACATAGTGCATATATGTCACATGTGTGTGATTTAGTATGTTTATCCCGTTGTCCTTTAGAGTTCTTTCCACCCCTAACGCTTGCATGATTTAGATTCAAAAACTTTCTTTCTCCCGACAAGTCTAGCATCTTAAAAGAACCTCATTGTGTCTCTCAACCACTTGTACTAGGTTGATAAGTTTGTTAAAGGTTGTGATTCTTTTGTTATCATATTCCAACTGATACTGATTCATTAGTATGATTGTTGATGTAGGGAAAGTGGAAAGCATTTTCTAAATCATGTCGTCTTCCGTGAGTTCCTTGCCACCGAAGTTTAGACATGCTTTGAGAAGCAACATTTCTTTGTTGAAATCATTTACCTTTTTTTGTAATCGAGTAAGCGGATTTCATTTCGCTGTACAATTAGTTTAGGAAGTACAGGTTCATGAATACTCCAATTCTCCTATTCGGGACATCTCAAAGTTCTTTGGCGATTTCTAGTAAAGATATTCCTATGAAAGTTAGGATTTATATGTCATCTCAATACATGATGGTATTTGCTTGTACCTTTTAAGAAGGTTGCTTTTTCAGGTCAATAGGGAGTTGACGGGTTTTAGGTATTGGATATTCATATTTGTACTCAAATTCTTTTGAGTTTAGGACATCGAATCATTGATGAGGTGTTTCAACTATTTACGTAAATAAGGGACAATATATGATTTTCTATTTGATAAGACAATGGATGATAATTATAGTTATTATTTTATGTATGAAATTTCATTATCATACCAATATTGGATTTTGTATGCTTACATTTTGTTGATAATATTTCATCAATATTTCAATTTATGAAAATAAATCACTCAATCTGTTGGATTTCCAGATAGTAGGGGAATCACATGGATTTCTTAAGTCCCTACAAACCTTGGGGCTATTTACACCCGTTTGACAAAATTCAATCGATATTTTGCGATTTATTTAATTTGAAGATAACATTGTTAATTATAGAGCTTTTGACATGAGGCCAAAAAGAACATGCATTTGACATATAAAGCCAACTTTAGTGTTGTAATATATTAACGGTATTTTAAAGAGTTTTTTTTTAGGCCAAATAAATATTTGTTTTGATATAATACCAAATTCAAAATTTTGCTACCATAATGGTATGTTGAATACTTTTCGCAAGAGATAAAAATATGGGGGTGGAAGTGTAACTCCCAAAATTTAATTATATAATTGAAATTATAAGTAGGAACTTATAGTTAATGTTTTTATTTGAATATACTATGTGGGAGAACAAATGCATTTGAATAAGGTGAATTAAATCTAAAAATAAATCATGACAACAAAGACATTAAAATGAATAATTTAATATGAGTCTAAACAAATAAATAATATTGATCAATTAAACTAACCAATTAAGCAATCAAATGTGTATGTATAGAACAATTTATATAAAAAAATAGTAACTAATAGATATCGTAAACCAATTACTTGTTAAATATGGTTATTATGGTATTACAGTTAGGAAAGAAAACAAATTTCATAAAATAAACAACTCTTATTTAATAAATAATTTGATACTAAATTTATGGAAAAACAATAAAACATCAATAAGTATTTATATCAATAAACATTTAATTAAAGTAATAAAATACTCAAATATTTTTATTCAAATATAATCATCTATCAATAATTTTAGTTCTAATTGTCAAATGTTGATGCATATTGAAAATGCTATTTTGAAAAATATATATTTTTTTCAAACATATATTTTTTTAAGACAAGAATAATAATAAATTTGTTAAATTATATTTAGGAAAGGAAACCATAGGAAATAGAAATATTTTATATTTACCTACAAGTTTTAAAGATATACATACCAAAAATAATAATAATTATTTTTTTTTTGGTTAATTGTAACAAAATAGATTTTTTTTAAAGACTCAATGGTATGGATAAAACTAAAACTAAAAATATATTTATTATCATATTTAATTATCATCATAAAATATTAACCATACACATAAAAAAATAAATATTTTTATAATCATATTTTATAAAACATACAAAAAAACGCGTGAATTAGAATTTCATGAGATTGACAATCATATTTTGCGTTTGTAACATAAAACATGGTAGGATGATGTATATAATTTAAACATATAATAGAAAATCATGTTTTGATGAAATCATCATATTTAGACATAGCATAAAATGTAATATAGTGATGGTTTAAAGCTAAAACATATAAAAGTTACCTCAAATATCGAAGTTTTGCTTGATTTCACGATCACTTCGTTCTAAGGAGCGTGTGTGCTGATAATGTGTTACAGAACAATCACTATAGAGAGAATAACAACAAGATAGAAAGAAGAAATCTATAATTCTCATTAATTATAAGCCCTTTAAATAGGTAGAAGTTTACAAAGAAAATGAAACATTTATTATGGTAAATTCTAATAGTAGAAAAATATTCTGTCAATCACTTCATTTTAATGATGGCACATAATCTTTCAACAGTTTAAAAAATAAATAGGACTTACAAAAGAGGTTGTTATCATAATTATCATTGGACTTTTAGTTGATTTGTTAAAAATTATGTAGGAAAAAAATAGGTTGTTATACAAAAGAGAATGCTCCACCACCCCAAAAGAAAGTACGAGGTCAACGTTTACCTCTCGTACTCGGTACCTCTAACTTTCATAAATACATAAAAAAACCAAATACATTATAAAACTGGTTCAACCACTGGTTAACCACTTGGTTCAACCGGTTTTTTGATAAAACCGGTTGGTTCACTTTGAATCATAAATTGCCATAAACCCAGTTGCAATTGACCCTCACTCTTCCTCGGGTCCCGGTTTAACTGGCTGGGTCGACCCGGTTTTTAAAACATTGGGTCAATCAAACAGAGAAAAGTTTGTTGAACAAGTCCAAAAGCATTTACAAAACCAGTCCGTATACTACATTCTAATATTTGCATTTAGTGACTAAATTTTTAGTTTTGTAGTTTTAGCCCATAAACTCAAAGTATCCAAACAATTCAACTAATTAAGAAACTAGAGTGTGGCACTGCACATTGCGTGGTTGTTAAAAAATATTTTGTTAAAAAATATTTTGTTAAAAAATATTTTGTTAAAAAATATGTAAGTGGGTTAAAATTGAACGTAATGTAATAACCGGGTTAAAAGTTTAAATCTCCAAGTTTGGGGTGGTGTGTGGTTAAAACTGTTGTTTGGAGGGGGCGAAGTAAAAATATTTAGTATATTGGGATGTCTTAGGGTTTTGTGTAATATCCTTGTGGGCGGCTGATTTTGAGAAAGAGAGAGAGAGACTCTTGGAGCCTTGGAGAAGAGACCGAAGAAGAGAAGGTGCAAGGAATTCCAGTTTTTGAATCAGTGCATTGAAGGTAAGCTCCCTTGTTATTCAAACTCTCCAAGTCATTATTGGATTTATCTTAATAGTCGAATTTGGGTGTGGATTGGGACTGAGTTCTTGGTTTTCTGGGTTTGTAATTGAGCAAGAAACCGACGCAAGTTATTCCGGTGGTTAAGGAAATTTTGGTAAAATTAAATTTATTATTCATTATTGAATATGGATTAACTTGCAATTGATTTCAAGTTCGGGTGAGAACTGCAATCTTGAACATTTAAATCTCTGGGTTTATTCGTTCGATTGATTTAATCCCGGTCGGTAGCCATCCCGGTCGCCAGATAAGTAGTCCGCTCGATTAATGAATCGTGGGTATCGGTCGAAGTTCGGCTAACACCAGTCGTTTCAGTATTAGTTAATACCGGTCGATGAGTTGGGATGACTCCGGTCTTCTTGTTATCGGTCGACATGGAAGGTGTATCGGTCGGCCTATTCGGCCCCGGTCCATGGGAAAAGTTTGTGGGCCGAAGCCCAGACCCACGTGGTATTAGCTTAGCATGCTAGCAAGTTGTTTGTAGGCTTTTGTTTATAAGCGGCCCATTATATTTGGGATTCGATTAATTTAAGTGGTAAGTCTCGGTTGTATATTAATGAGTTAAATTACTTAGAGATTAAGTGTGGATGGAGTGTCGTTGTCAAAGTCAACCTTATTAAATTAGAAAATCGAAAGAGTTCACCAACCAGTATTTCCTTGATAGGTTTCAGTTCGACTTCTAAAAGTAGACGAAGAACTTTGAGATAAGGAACGGCAGGTGAGTTTTTCTAAACTAAACCTTTTGATGATGACAGCATGTGAAGTTTATTTTAAACGTTGATTTATTTATGATGACATGATTTTATCAAATTGTCAAGTGTGTTATAAATTGTTGTTGCTTAAATGTATGCATACATTATATGTGAGTTACGTGACCTAAGTCGGGAAGTGTGGCCCGCCTACTCGTGCCGGGGAGTGTGGCCCGTTCATGTCGTTGGGGGTGTGTCTCAACATTAAGGCAACACGAGTTAGACACGTCGTCTTTGATGGTCGTGTGGTCCGTAACGTCTTTTATTTATGTGCCATTATTAAAGGTTGTTTAAAATTCTGGAAAGTGTTTTGTTGATTATCTGTTTTGAAGGATCCCACTAGACCTATGGTCTAACCCTCGCTATTTCAAAACTAAAAATCTTTTCAGGCCGTCGTGAGTTAGACAGGGCAGCTAAGGGCAAGGAGAAGGCTTAGCGGGGCGGATAGAAGACCAATACTTAGTTTATGCTTTTAATCTCAATTGTGAATAGGTTGTTTAATACAAACCTTGATTTTATTATTGTAAGATTGGGATCGTTATGGCATGGATTATTATTCGATCATTGAGAATTTTATTTTTAAGAATCGATTCGCTTGTTTATTTTTGGTTGGGATGTTACAGTTGGTATCAAAGCCATAGTTTAAGGGATTTAGGTGACCGGATGGGCCTAAACTTAAACTGTGGAATAGATGGACACAACTGAGATATAGGAAGCGTTTACGTGAGGTGTGATAACAATAGTGAGTACTCTCATGTAAGGTAAATTCAGAATCGCATCTGGCCAATGCCATTATGAATTTACAGGTGCATGGGCATACTCAAATGCTATTGTTGTGTGTGGTTCCGGGTAGAGAATTATATCTATAGTTGATAGTGTTAGTCTAGCGTGTGGTGGAAGTTCGTTGTTGGTAGTAAGGTTAATACCGTGTAGGATGTATATTCGTGCGGGATGTAGATATTTTGTTGAGAAAGGACCTCCTGAGTTCTTAAGTAAGAGTTTGATGTTAGGAGGTGGGCTTTTTGTCCAAGGGAGTCTTCGGGCTGGTAGAGTGGTACGTCGTTTAGCGAGAAGCAGGAGAGTGTTAATCCAATAATCGAAGGATATAAATGAGGCTTCTAAAGTTGTAGTTAATTGTAGGGGTGGTTGAGAGGCGATACCAGTGTTGACTGATATTATGTAGTGAGGATCAGATATAAATGATTTACCGTGTGATTTGTGAATCAATAATCACAGTGGTGACTAGTTGTTGGGTTTTCAAGGTTGTTAGAAGATTTTGGTGCCGGAGGTTGTGGCACAGTAAAGGACTCCTACCGGTTGATCGGAAGTAGAAAGTCTGAGCAGAGTTGTGGTGAGTGCAAGTGGCTGATCTTGAGAGAGTACTTATAGCCTTCAATGTCAAGGGAGTCCCATGCATTGAGTGTCAAACAAATTGTTGGAGTTTTTCCATATAAATCACATCAGATATTTTGGCATGTGTGTGCCTTACGAAGTAGTAGTTTTGAAAACGTGTATACGCCTGCGAACATGTGTTTGAATTAAAAAGACATTTTTTGACTTTGGGTGATAAATTTTGATGTTTCTGGTATGGGAAAATATTATATATCTCTTTATAAATGAGTTGACTTTTGGTTATGAAAATCAAAACAACATTTGATCGCATGAATTTATAAGTGAGTTTGGTACAAACATGTGTTGTCATATCAAAAAGGGTGAGAGTCGTTTGGCACGCTCAATGTAAACAATTTTGTAGTATTTTATAAATCGTGTGTGTAGAGTTCATCGGAAATATTTTCAAATGTGCCAACCCCGATATTGGGGTGTGGTGAAGAGAAATTGTTGTGGAGTTGAGGTAAAACGATTCCTGAAATCGTTGTGCATGGCTAAGTCGGTGATGTGTCATGTGCACGTAAGTTTGTTTTCTGATGTAGGTATCTTCTAAATTTTCAAACGTATCTAGAGTTTAAATATTTGTGTGTCATGTATGAAGGCTATAAACTCTCTAGGTCGTGGGGGAAAGGTTGTAATTAAAAATGATGTTAGTGTTGAGAGTGGAAGTATGATGCTAGATCAGGGATAGTCAATTCTTGACTTTGGCGTTCCTATTAAAGAAATGTGCTATATAGCGGTAGGTGGATATTGAAAGCATGGATCTTTGACGTTAAGGGTGTTTTATGGCATGCTCGCTTGATCAGTGGCTTAAGATACAGAGGTGGTATATGTTTATGCCCAGGGTGAGATTCGAAGTCGTTGGGATACTTTTATATGTTGGGACGACAAAGGTAAATCCCATTGGAAATTCTGTTGGTCGGAGATGTGGTTGAAGTATCACCATGTCGAATGGCAAAGTTGAAACCAGCAACCAATTTTCTTTGTGGTGAATGACGGGGCGTTGAAAATGAAGAAGTACTTATGGTTAGTTTCGCAGAGTTGCGTGAGGAAGCGAAGGGTTATAAAAAAAGGTGCAAACCTAATGCGATGTTGAACAACATTGTGTGGTCCTTCCAAAATGGAAGATATTTAGTTCGGTCAGGTTGTTCTTTACCAATGACGTTTTGATGGTTATGTGGGAGCAAAGTTTTTATAGCACACCTGGGAGGGGTTGTGCTTTGAGCACTTAAGTCTTCGAGGTAGTACGTTTAATCTTTCAGGCTACTGGAGTTGGTTCCAGTAGGTCGCGATGAGCCGACAAGGAGCGAAACCTTGTTATATAGTTTTGAGGATCATAGTTTTGCGATTTATTTAGGGTCAGGAAAGACAAGGTCATGAAATGTCCCGAAGTCAAATTTTAATATGTTGAACAATGAGAAAATGACGGTTTTGGTATATGTGACAAGTGGTCGTGGGGAGTTGCAACTGTTCTGGGATGAAGTAGTAGAATGGTAGTTGTAACCATGAGTTGGGGATGCCTTTATGGCATATCTGGGAGTGCAAGTCATTAAAGTGTTAAGGAGCTTCCCGAAGGATATGTAGAAGTCTGACGTCATTGCTATCGGATGAGTGTCCTTGTTCGAAGATGTATGGGGAATGATTTGTAGGTAGTAAGTATGTGGTTGAGTTGTGCGAGTGTTTGGTTATTGGGGGTATTGTTAAGTTGAAAATAATTGTTCCAAATGATGGTTGTTACAATGGTTAGTGGTTATCAAAGAGAGGACATGTGTGTTCTGGTTTTCGGCAAGTTTTGGGGTGGAATTATTTTATATCCCTAGAAGGATTGTTGAAAACGACGAACTGTTTAGTCAAGGGTTGTGTAGTAGATAGAAAATCCGTGGTCAAGTTGAGGTACTCTTTAAGGGAAAGGATTCTAGCAGCTTGGGAAATCATGTTTGGAGGGCGAGAATTGTGCGGCTCTTTCGAATAATGGGTAATGAATCGGAGGAGTTGGGTTAATTATCTCACGTAAGAAGTGTGGAAAGTCGGTTGATCAAGCAAAGTAATATAAATGGGATCTGACTCTTTTGGGAATCATTGAAGAATAGAGTAAGCAATGTTGAATGAGCGAGGTCTCTTGCAGCGAGAAGAATGTGATGATATCATGTCGGAAAGGTGATAAAACTGAGAATAAGAAGATTGATAAGTGACTCAAATGTAGAGGTATGTTTTTAGATTCTTCTGTTGGCAATTTTAAAATCCCTGACGTGGGTATGAGAAAGAGATTATGGCGATCGGTGCGGTGTGGGGGTGAGTAATTAAAAAAAATAGCGCAAATGAGCAAAAGTTCACTCTATAAATTAATGAGTCGGTCGTTAGAAGTGGGATTGAAATCCTCAAGGAGGAAGGTAGAGGTGTTGGGATATAGTGCTCGAAGCATAGGATCATAGTGTCAGTTCAGCAATGCGTGAAGAGGGGATTCCAATTGAGACTGTTGTCTTGTGATAAACTATTTGGAATAGTTTGTATGAGAGTGGTTACTACGTGTAGAGTGGGTGAAGCTTGGTTTTATTGTGCATTTAGTCGGATGAATGTGGACGCAACGGAAAAAAAAGTATGGGTTGCACTATTGGTCAGTTGGAATTGGTGGATTTCGAGGGTTTTGAATTGTGGAAGTTTTTGTCATTATATAAGAAGTTGAAGTGATGCCGTTGGGGGTAATTTATATATTTAGTGTGTAAGATTTGGATGATGTTGAGCGCTGAGATCAGTGTGTTCGAAAAAGAAAGTGTTGCTAAGTTTGACGTATGGCGTGCTAAGGGTGGGGGCATGCAAAGGCAAGTTGCATGATGAAGAAACTTGTGGCTGTGAGATGTAGGTAATGTCTACAGTTGACAATGGGTTATGTTGGTGAGTGGAGTAATTGTGTAATCAGTTATGCTTGTTGTCGGGGTGTTGACTCCGGTAAAATCTTATCGGTTATGGAAGTGGTTGTAATCGAGGGGTAAAACTGATGGTTGCGTGTGGTTGGGTATTGATCAGAATGACTTGGTTAATCGAATGGTACTATCTTGATTAGATTGGGGATTATGAGTCTGTAGTCTCAAGCGGTGATAAATATATATATCTAATGTAAAGTTCGTATGGAAAGGGTGTGATCGATTCAAAAAGAAATGGAAGTTAAGACCTAGGTTTGTTGGGACGTTGCTGTTGTCGAGCGAGTTGGGAGGAGTATCCTGCAAGCTAAATCTACTGAAGTTCTGGGTGAGAATCATTCCTCCTTCCATGTGTTTAATCTGAAAAGAGGCTTTGTAAAAGCAGATGTGGTGGTGCCTTTGAGTGATATTAGAGTAGATGAGAAACTAGGTTATGTTGATGAACCAATGACCCTTTTAAATTGTTAAGTAAAGAAATTGAGGAGCAAAGATATCCAGCTGGTGAAAGTTCAATGGCAACACCTTAAGGGTCAAGAAACGACATGGGAATTGGAATCGGTTATGAGAATCCAATACCCCAGCCTATTCAATGAAGGAATTCCGGGGACGGAATTCTTTTGAGGGGGGATATTGTAATAACTGGGTTAAAAGTTTAAATCTCAAAGTTTGGGGTGGTGTGTGGTCAAAACTGTTGTTTGGAGGGGGCGAAGTAAAAATATTTAGTATATTGGGATGTCTTAGGGTTTTGTGTAATATCCTTGTGGGCGGCTGATTTTGAGAAAGAGAGAGAGAGACTCTTGGAGCCTTGGAGAAGAGACCGAAGAAGAGAAGGTGCAAGGAATTCCAGTTTTTGAATCAGTGCATTGAAGGTAAACTCCCTTGTTATTCAAACTCTCCAATTTATTATTGGATTTATCTTAATAGTCGAATTTGGGTGTGGATTGGGACTGAGTTCTTGGTTTTCTGGGTTTGTAATTGAGCAAGAAACCGATGTAAGTTATTCAAGAAACCGATGTAAGTTATTCTGGTGGTTAAGGAAATTTTGGTAAAATTAAATTTATTATTCATTATTGAATCTGGATTAACTTGCAATTGATTTCAAGTTCGGGTGAGAACTGCAATCTTGAACATTTAAATCTCTGGGTTTATTCGTTCGATTGATTTAATCCCGGTCGGCAGCCATCTCGGTCGCCAGATAAGTAGTCCGGTCGATTAATGAATCGTGGGTATCGGTCGAAGTTCGGCTAACACCGGTCGTTTTAGTATTAGTTAATACCGGTCGATGAGTTGGGATGACTCCGGTCTTCTTGTTATCGGTCGACATGGAAGGTGTACCGGTCGGCCTATTCGGCCCCGGTCCATGGGAAAAGTTTGTGGGCCGAAGCCCAGGCCCACGTGGTATTAGCTTAGGATGTTAGCAAGTTGTTTGTAGGCTTTTGTTTATAAGCGGCCCATTATATTTGGGATTCGATTAATTTAAGTGGTAAGTCTCGGTTGTATATTAATGAGTTAAATTACTTAGAGATTAAGTGTGGATGGAGTGTCGTTGTCAAAGTCAACCTTATTAAATTAGAAAATCGAAAGAGTTCACCAACCAGTATTTCCTTGATAGGTTTCAGTTCGACTTCTAAAAGTAGACGAAGAGCTTTGAGATAAGGAACGGCAGGTGAGTTTTTCTAAACTAAACCTTTTGATGATGAAAGCATATGAAGTTTATTTTAAATGTTGATTTATTTATGATGGCATGATTTTATCAAATTGTCAAGTGTGTTATAAATTGTTGTTGCTTAAATGTATGCATACATTATATGTGGGTTACGTGATCTAAGTCGGGGAGTGTGGCCCGCCTACTCGTGTCGGGGAGTGTGGTCCGTTCATGTCGTTGGGGGTGTGTCTCAACATTAAGGCAACACGAGTTAGACACATCGTCTTTGACGGTCGTGTGGTCCGTAACGTCTTTTATTTATGTGCCATTATTAAAGGTTGTTTAAAATTCTGGAAATTGTTTTGTTGATTATCTGTTTTGAGGGATCTCACTTGACCTATGGTCTAACCCTCGCTATTTTCAAAACTAAAAATCTTTTCAGCCGTCGTGAGTTAGACAGGGCAGCTAAGGGAAAGGAGAAGGCTTAGCGGGGCGGATAGAAGACCAATACTTAGTTTATGCTTTTAATCTCAATTGTGAATAGGTAGTTTAATACAAACCTTGATTTTATTATTGTAAGATTGGGACCGTTATGGCATGGATTATTATTCGATCATTGAGAATTTTATTTTTAAGAATCAATCCGCTTGTTTATTTTTGGTTGGGATGTTACACGTAACTTGTTATTTGAAAACAAAAACTTATTAAATGTAAAATCTAAATTCATGTGAGGTCTCAAAATCTTTTAATGTTAGTGTCATTTCAAGCTTACATGTGGTTTGCATCTTTATACACCTCTGGTTCAACTTATGAAAGCACCGCACTAAGTCCTTTTCGGGGTGAGAATATTTTGAAAATAACCGTCCAATTGAGAAATATGTTTTTTTTGTAGGAATGTCCTAAGTTGCAAGTTTATCTGCAATATTATTTATAGGTAGTATTGAGACTTGATGTGCTTAGAGTTCTATCAAGAATGAATGGGATAGTATTAATTGAATAAGTTATCAAATTACTTCATACCGGTTGAAAGTGATCACTTCATAGTCTATGTTTATAATTAGAGTTTAGTGAATGGTTTAATTAATAGTTTTGAGTCTAAGATTTCTTAAAAATAATGATAGTTAGATAATTTTATATTTGTCTTAATAATTATTTTAAAAATAATGATAGTTAGATAATTTTATATTTGTCTTAATAATTATTTTTCAAGATAATATTTATTCATTTATAAATCTGATTATTTTGATATATAGATGTTGAGTTTTTTCTCTCTTTATTTGTGGTGGTCTAATGGATAGCCATGAAAGTTTGTTCCATACACCAAAACAAAAAGAAAACTCAATAACACTCATTGAAGAACAACCCTCATAGCCTCAGATTTTTAGAGATATAGTTATATATATATGTGTGTGTATGTATATATATGAAAACCTTTCAAGAATAATTTTCATACTTATTAAATTAAATTGAACTGAAAACGTCCACTCTTCAATTGAATTATGCGACTTAAAGTAATCACCACCACTGCCAGCTGCCCCTACCGCCACCACCCCCTCCGCTTGTACCATCACCATCAGCAGCCCCCTACATGTACCACCACCACCACCTCCTCCGCTTTCTCTTGAACGACCTTCTGAAGCTGATAACCGGCACACCACAATACCATACCCAGTTCGATTCTGCAGAGGAAGTGTGGTGTGATCTAAAGGAGAGAAGTTTATAAATGATTCTCCCGGCGGGTCAATGGCTTTTTCGACGTCCTTTTGGTCGGAAGTTGGGATATAGGTATGATTTACTTCTTTGTCTTTAGGTGGTGCATGGCAATGTAGAACATCAGCTTTTTATTATATTTTTTTTGGTTTTTACTGTTTTTTCCATTTCCTTAAATGGGTGTTAGAGAAGTCAACAATCTGCTTTTGACTTTTTGCCTTGGGTTTTTAAAGTCTTAGCAGATTTTTTCAAAAAGCCTTTAATACTCAAAAAGCCTTCAGCCACTTCTTTAAAAAAAATTCATTTACACAATTAATTTCTCAAGTGGGATTAAGTTTCATCTAGGGCGCCAACCTCCAAAGGGCCCAACCTTTGGTTTCCCGGATATATTGTGAGTTTTTCGGTAGGTGTGCTTAGGACATTTCGAGATGGATGCTCGACAATGGAAGGAGGTCCACTATCGTAAGGGAAGCCGATAACATGTTTCTCATCACTTGGGGAATCATGTTGGAGCACGGTCCATAGGGTCCAAGGAAGCTCAATTATACAGTATTTCCACTACTGTATTCGTTTCTAACTTTCCTATGCACTTTATCACACGAGAACTTTGGAATATGTGCTCTAAATTTGGTACGGTGGTCGATGTGTTTATTGCCAAGAAAAAGGCCAAATCTCAGAGAATGTTTGGTTTTGTACGGTATTGTAAGGTCGACGACATACATGTTGTGATCAACAAGCTTTGTTCTACATGGATTGGGAAATTACGTTTAATGACCAATATAACTCGTTTTGATCGCAACGGTAAACCCTCCGAGGGGTGGGACCAAGGTCGTGATTCGTTTAAGGTGCACCATAGACCCGTTGGAAATAACAAAGGTGGCACTTATGCGGACGTTGTCAAAGGAACTCCCAAGGATTCATCACATGAAGCTAAAGACGATTCGGTTGCCATTGTACTTGACATGGATGGACTAGATGGAAATAACTTTCCATTAGCACTTGTCGGGTGTGTGGCTGAGTTCAAAACTCTCATTAATGTCCATTTTCTTTGCAAAAATGAAGGCTTTTTGAACGTAAAGATCAAATACATTGGAGGTCTATGGGTCCTTCTCGATTTCAATAATATTGGTTCCCGTGATAAGTTTCTTGCACATACGGGAGTTAATTCTTGGTTTCAAATGCTCGAACAATGGTCCAATAATTTCAAGGTGGAGGACAGGCTATCTTGGATTGATGTGGAGGCTCTTCCGTTGAAAGCGTGGAATCCTAAATCGTTCTCGAAAATAACTAGTAAGTGGGGACAAATTGTCTTCTCCGATGATTCAGATGGTAACAATCTTTACAGTACTCGCCTTTGTATTCAAACCTCTTGGCCCTCGTTAATCTATGAAATGGTAAAAGTGGTCGTGAGAGGATTTGTCTTCCATGTTCGAGTGAAAGAGATTTGTGGGTGGACTCTAGATTTTCTCGTAGAGGAAAGTAACTCAGAGGTGGAATAAAAGGATGAAATGGGTAAGGTGTCGGATGAGGGTTCGGAGAATGAGGATGAAGAAATACCAGATTCCTTCCCTAAAGATGAAGTTCTGGATGATGCACATAATGTAGATGAAGACAATTCAAAGAATGCCTCTGTGGATTTAGGGGACGAAAGGGATGACCCGTTTAGTTTGAACAAGCTACTTGCGGAAGACATGAAAATTCTAGAGGTTCATACCAAGGATGGTGGGATCCCAGATAACACCCATCACTTTCCACCTAGTTTTACCCCTAATGAGGGTGGAGGTATTGAGAAGAGTTAGAAGGACATACTTGACTTCAAGGAAGATGCAACAATTGTTTGTGGTGGTATTGGTGCCTTGGTAGAGCCGGATTATCTTGCCCCAGCGCCTTCAATATCGGTTGAGGCGAAGGGGGGACCAAATGATTCCTTGGGTCGTGAAAATTTTAAGTTTCCCTCCGTATCCCAAAGTTATCATCATTCTGGGGGTTCGTGTACTTCTTCAAAACCAATTCGGGAAGGATATTCTATGCTTGAGGAGTTATCTGCTACTATTGGTCTTTGACGGGTGTTGGGATTCTCCATGAAAGGTTGCGAAACTAATCTCAAAACTATCATCAACAATGCAGGAGGTAAGAAGATGTCAATATGAATGTACTTTCTCTGAATGTTCAAGGGTTGGGAGGTGTGGAGAATAAAAATGGGTAAAAGAGCTATGTGTTTGTCATGGGGTAAACTTCTTGTCTCTCCAAGAGACGAAAATGACTAGGCTTGATTTATCTGTGGTGAAATTCATTTGGGGTAATTCTTTTTTTAACTTTGCTTCTAATTCGGCTAGGGGTAGATCCGGTGGCATTTTATGCATTTGGGACAACACTTTATTTAAAAAGTATTGAGTTTTTTCTTTGGAGTATTTTGTGGCTATAGAAGGAATTTGGGTACCTAATAGACTATCTTTGTTGGTTATCTCTGTGTACGTGCCTCAAGAGACAACTCTTAAAATCAACTTATGGTCTATGCTTTTGGATATGATTAATAGATGGCATGGAGAGGTCATTGTGATGGGTGATTTTAATGAGGTCCGCGCCTCTTATGAAAGATTAGGCTCGACTTTTCAGGCTAACTCCGCAGACAAATTCAATGCCTTAATTCGTGACGCCGACCTTCATGACCTTCCCCTTGGAGGGTATTCCTTCACGTGGACAAATAAATGGGCTTCTAAAATGAGTAAGTTTGACCGGTTCCTTTTGTCCGATGGCCTTTTTGATATAATGCCCAACATTTCGGGTCTGGTGCTTATCGTAAGCTTTTTGACCATAGGCCTATTCTTTTTAGGGAGTTATCCTTTGATTACGGGCCTACGTCGTTCCGTCTTTTTCATTCTTGGTTTGATATGCCCGAATTCGACCAAATTGTGAAAAAATCTTGGTATGATGATAGTGTTTGTGATCCTAATGGTATGATTGCTTTTAAAAAGAGGCTTCAATTATTAAAGAAAAATCTTCGCATGTGGATTAATGATAAAAAAAAGTGTGATATGGAGGTGAAAATTGGCTTAAAACAAGTATTAGGGACATTGACGCTCGGATTGATTTGGGTAATGCTTCTAGATTGGATATGAAATCTCGTATCCAATTTATGAAGACTTTGGGTGACTTGGAAAGTGTAGAAAATATGGATGTGGTTCAAAAAGCTAAAATTCGTTGGGGAGTTGAACGAGATGAGAATTCCTAGTTTTTCCATGGAATTCTGAGAAAGAAAAGGCGTCAACTAGCCATTCGTGGAGTCATGATTGATGGCAATTGGGTTATGGAGCCAACCAAGGTCAAAGATGAGTTTTATTCCCATTTTAAAGATCGTTTTAGCACGGGGGGGGGGGGGGGGGGAGCTCGCTCCAAAATAGAGGTGGAGTTTTCGAACGTTCTGTCTCCGGATCAAGCTTCCTTTCTTGAGGAGCCTTTTGCACGGGATGAAATTAAAAAAGCCGTTTGGGATTGTGGAGCAGATAAAACCCCAGGACCGGATGGTTTTACTTTCTATTTTTTCAAGAAGTTTTGGCATCTCATTGAAAATGACGTAGTGAAATTGGTGGGCGATTTCTCTGAGTCCAGTCAATTCCCGAAAGGATGTAACCCTTCTTTCATTGTTCTCATTCCGAAGGTCCAAGATGCTAAATTTGTTAAAGACTATAGGTCGATTAGTCTTATATGTTGCCAATATAAAATAATTGGTAAACTTCTTGCTAATCGGCTTAGTATGGTTATTGGGGATATAGTTAGTAGCGAGCAATCCGCTTTCATAAAAGGGCGCCAGATTCTTGATGGTCCTTTAATTTTGAATAAAGCTATGGATTGGTATAAAAAATTCGGTCTAAGCTTCTGATTCTTAAAGTTGATTTTGAGATAGTTTACGATTGTTTAAGGTGGGATTATCTGGATTTAATTCTAGCGAAAATGGGATTTGGCATAGTTTGGCATAGGTGTATTCGTGGATGCCTTGAGGACTCAATGGGGTCGGTTCTCGTTAATGGCTCTCCTACTAAGGAATTTTGCATTCATTGTGGATTAAGGCAAGGAGATCCTCTCTCCCTTTTCTTTTTCATCTTAGCCATGGAAGGATTGCATGTCATTATTCAAGAGGCGGTTTCGAAAAATCTCTTCATGGGTGCTTCTATTGGTAAAGATCGATATCCTCTTTCTCACCTATTCTATGCGGATGATGCGATTTTTGTAGGTGAATGGTCTTTATCGAATGCTATGAATATTATTCGTATTCTTAGGTTTTTTTCCTTATCTCGGGTCTCAAAATTAATCTTCAGTAAAGTAAACTTTTAGGGGTGGGGGTGGATTCGCAAGAAATCGAATGTCTGACCTCTTGTAGTGGGTGTGGTGGATTGAAGCTTCCATTTTCGTATTTTTTTTGGAAAAAGGGGACAGAACCCCGGAAAAACTTTCCAATTGGAAAGTTAAAACTCTTTCCATTTTCGTATTTAGGTTTAATCATTGGGGGTAATATGACCAAAAAGGAGGGTTGGAAGGTGGTGTTCAAAAAATTCTTGGCCAAACTTTCCAATTGGAAAGTTAAAACTCTTTCGATTGTTGGTCGGGTTACCCTTGTAAAGTCCGTTTTGGGGAGCCTTCCTACTTACTTCATGTCTATTTACAAAATCCTAAGGTTGGTTGAGCAAGGCTTGGAATCTCTCCGAAATAGATTTTTCATTGGTGGTGATGTGGAGGAAAAGAAATTGTCTTGGGTCAAGTGGAAAAAAGTTATGGCTAGTCTCAAATTCGGAGGACTCCGTATTGGTAGCATTATGGCGTTTAACCGTGCTTTGCTTTTCAAGTGGATTTGGAGGTTTTGGTTGGAGGATGAGGCACTTTGGGTTAAAATTATTAAATCCATCTATGGCGAGAAGGGTCTAATTGGTTCGAACGTGCCTAGGCAATTTTCGAACTCAACATTGGTCTCTATTATAAAATCGTTCAACTCTCTAAAGGACAAAGATATTGATCTTTTCTCTTTCTGTAAGAAAAATGTGGGTGATGGTGTTTTGACCGCTTTTTGGGATTATGTTTGGCTTGGGGATTCTCCTTTTAAAATTCAATTTTCTAGAGTCCACGCTTTAGAATTGGATAAATCGGCGAATGTCAAGTCTCGTTTGGAGTTAGGGTGTTGGGACGTGTATCTTCGAAGGCCGCCTAGAGGTGGGGTTGAGGCTGTCCAATTTAGTGAACTACAACAAATCTTGTCTACCTTTGTGCCTTCCAGTCAAAAGGATAGATGGGTGTGGTTGTTAGAAGGGTCGGGTGACTTTTCAGTGACTTCAACTAGGCGTTTAATCGACTCTAGTCACTTGGAGGTGGAATCTCATCCTACTAGATGGAATAGACTTGTTCCCATCAAAGTTAATGTGTTGGCGTGGCGGTTGCGTCTCAATCGGCTCCCTACTTGGATAAATTTGGATAAAAGAGGTATCGATGTTTCGTCTATTTTATGTCCTAATTGTGATATAGGAGTGGAGGACTGCAGTCATCTTTTCTTTTCATGTCATGTCGCTAAAGGCTTATGGACTCTCATCAGTCGCTGTGGCGTATGGATATTCCAAATCTCCATAGTTATTCGGATTGGATATCTTGGATCGACTCTATTCAGTTGAAGAGGGAGGTGTTCTTGTGTTTTGAGGTCGTTAGCTTACCACTTTATGGTTTATATGGGTGTTTCGAAATGGTATTCTCTTTGGCAACCCTAAGCCAAGGAAGGCGATGTTTTTTGACAACATTATAACCCATGCTTACTTTTGGGTAAATCATAGAAGTAGCAATTTGTCTATTAATTGGATAGGTTGGCTTACTAATCCTTCTCTTGCCATTACTTCGATGTAATTGTTTCTTTTTCTACCTTCTTGCTAGTTTTATAAAATTCCGCCGTTCAAAAAAAAGTAATCAAAATATAGCGGAATGTAAAGATTTGGGTGAATTTCTTGGTATAGGAATTGACCCAATAGTTAATAAACCAAAATTTGAATCCTAAAATGCGAAAAACAAAGAAGAATGAGTGCTTGTCGAAGTGCCAACGAATAAAGCAAATGTATCAAACATCTCCATATATATTAAGAAACTCTCCATCCTTAATTAAGAGCTTGTTTACTTTTCCTAATTAAATAATATTTTATTATTTTGATTATAGGTAATGCAAAATAACATATAGTGAAACATAATTTCATTTGCCATGAAAACAATTACTAAACAACCATAGGTCCTTACCAATTATATCGGTATTTTCAATTTCAAGAACAAAATTTTTTGAATTCCGTTATTACAAAAGTATCAAAATTTTATATGTATATGATTCAGTCGCAAACAAAATATACCATATGATAACAAAAAAAAACACAACAATATGGATAAAAGAAATAATATATTAACAAATAACATTAATTGAAGAATAATATAGTTACATACCTATTGAGGATGTTTTGATCAACCTTTCATTCTACTTAATTCTGTATTCTTTGATCAACCTATTTCTCTTCCATGTTTGTTCTATAAATATTTATTTCTTTGATTGAAAATTAAGTATTCCATAGAGAATTAAATGCATATAATGAAAGAAGCAAATGAAGAGTTTGGAGGTTAAAGCAATTACACAACTAATTCTGTTGGGTCTGAAATATGCCAAGGATGGTTACTACTTCTAGTTCAACATGGTTACTACTTCTAGTTCAACATGGTTACTACTTCTAGAACTTGGTTACTACTTCTGTGGTTAATGTTGCCAGTTGTAGTTAATGTTGCTGGAACAAAGTTAATGTTGCTGGACAAAGTTAATGCTGCTAGAAGAAAACAGTTAATACTTCTAGTTAATATTTCTAGTTAATGCTGCTAGAAGAAAACAGTTAATACTTCTAGTTAATACTTCTAGTTATTAATGCTGCTAGTTGATGGTTAATGTTGCTCAACAAGATTAGTACTGCTAGTTCAAAGTTAGTACTGCTTGAAGAGATTAATGCTGCTGAGCATGGTTAGTACTGCTAGAGTTAATAATGCTCAGAGTATTAATGTTGCTTATGATTAATACTGCTTATAAGATGGAGATATGCATGAAAGGATAACAGCTGGATAATCTGAAGATATACATGGAAGCTTAGAGATATACATGGAAGCTTAGAGATATAATGGAAGCTTAGAGATATACATGGAAGTTTGAAGATAATGATGGAAGATATACTGAAGATATTTTATTCTTTGTAATTATCTTTTTATCAGTATATGTATAGAATGTTTAGAATAGATAGAAATAACTTTTGATAATTGTTTTTCAAGAGAAAAATCGACCTCAAGGCATAGATCCTAATTCTAGAGAAGTAGAATTCGTATTGGTGAGCTTGTTCATCAATATTGAGGTTGAGTGTGTAACCTTGTAGCTTTAAGCATTCAATACAAGTTTACTGTTTGATCATTATATACTGTGTTTGATTACTGTTTTATTAAATATCAAAGTGTTTTTCCGCAACTTCTTTGATATTAGTTTCTGAGTATTAATTCTTGTTAAGAATTCGATCCTGACAAGTGGTATCAGAGCGAGTATTCTCAGAAACCTACATTCAAAATCACATCATCATGGCTAAAGGTTCAGAGTCTTCAAGCTCAGAAATTCCTACAGAGGTAACATCTAATCTTTGTTCCAAATCCTGTATTGAAACTGTTAAAAGGTACAGGGATCACAACCAGAAAATGAGTGATGACCTGAAGAGATTAGAAAAGGACATAAAAGACTATGTTAGGATTGTTGAGAGGTTTGAAGAGCAGATTAAGAGTTTTCAAGCCAATGAGCTTCAACATTCCTATGACACAAACTACTGGAAGTGGGAGAAAGATCAGTATGAATTTAAGCTTAAACAGAAAGAAGAGGAGAATGAAAAGATAAAGAGTGAGTTTGATAAAGCCAAGCTGGATATTGAGAAATTTTCCAATGCCTCTAAAGCAATGGACTCTTTGCTCCAAACTCAAATCCATGACAAACTTAGAAGAGGAATAGGATATAACACCACACCACCACCATACAACAACAACTACATCCCTCCTATATCAGACTTGCTAGAGACCAAGAATAGGAAGGAATTGTCTGATGAAGTCACTAAGGTAGATCCATTAGACAAAGTGGTGGTTGAAACAGACTCTGAAGAAGAAAACTTTAATGAAAAGAGTAAGAAGAACACTGTGAGTGGTGAGATTACTCTAGAAAATAACATTATCACCAATGAGGGATGTGGAAAGGCTTGGATCAAGTCTAAGGACATAGAAAAGACTGAGGGAAAGTCTGAGAAGGTCCATTATAAGCAAACCACAGTTGTGAATCCTGTCCCTTGTAAACAGTGTTCTTGCAATAAATCTGAGCCCCAAAAACATGATAAACCAAGGGGAAATCAGAGAAACTGGAATAATCAGTGGGCACAAAAACAAGGAGTTGATTTGAGTAAAATCAATAGACCAAAACCTTGTTTTATCTGTGGCAAATTGAATCATCTTGCCAAACACTGTTATTTCAACCCTATCAACCAAAGAGTCACTTTTCAAAGAAAACCACAAAACTCTTTTGGTTATAGAAATAAAAGAAGGAATCATATGGTTGAGAACAGAGCACCTATAAGATCACATGCTCATAACAAGTTTGCTAAACCAAAGAAAAATACTCCAAATAAGCCAAGGAGTAATTTAAAGACAAAGAAAGCAAACAACTTTGTTCAAGTTTGGGTTCCAATTGTAAAGAAACCTGTTAGTACTGCTATCCCAGATAGTACTGCTAACAGAAATAGTGTTGCTGCAACCAATACTAGTGCTAACAAGGATAGTGCTTCTACTAGTATTAATGTTGCAAAGCCTATAATCTTGACAAAGTATTCCAGCCATGAGATTCCTAAACAACTCATTCAGACCAAACTGACAGATTATATAAATGAGAAAGGACAACCCAAGACCACTTTGGCTTGGGTTCCCTCAAAGACTAACTGATTTATCAAGTGTGCAGGGCAATCAAAAGCTCAAGAGGAAGAGCATTTTGGAATGAAGATAATGATTGCTCTTGGCACATAACAAGGAACATGGATTGCCTTCAAATTCTTTAAAAAGATTTGATGGAGGACATGTTACTTTTGATCCAGCAGAAGGTAAGAAAAGTGAAAAAGGTATAGTTTCAAAAGATAAAGTAACTTTTGAAAATTTTATGGTATATGGTACTACTAACCTTGTGTCTGTAAGTGTTTCAGGTTGCTAATACTGAAAGGTAGTTAGTACTTCTAGTTCAGTGAATACTGTCAGACTGTGTTAATACTGCTGGTATGTGTTACTACTGCCAGTCTGTGTTAATGCTGCTGATAAGTGCTACTACTGCTAATGTAAATTTTCTATACCTAAAAATGATCTTCATTGATTTTATGTCAAACCTGGATATCAATCAAAAAGCTTTTATCTGTATCCAAAGTTTGTACAAGAAATACTTAATAATGAATTGACGGACATACTTCACTTTGATGAGGTATATGTACCTAAACCCCCTAAAGGCAAGGTTTTCTCAAACATGAGAAGATCTGCTAGGGACTCTGAAGGAGTTGACACCCCATTGTTCTCTACAATGATGGTGGTGTTCCACACTGAAAAAGGTATGGCAGCAGGGTCAAGGCCCTCATTAGACATTCCCACTGCTAGCCAATCCCAACCTTCCCACTCTATATCTATCCCACAGTCTCTACTTCATAAGCCAAGTTCACCAATAAAACAGATAAAGAAAACAGGTAAAGAAGGCTCCTTCCCTTCTTGTACCTTCACCCACTAAGCCTTTAAGCCCTCTAAGGGAGGATTCTCCTTTAGAGAATATCCAAAGGGAAACCATAGAGGTGTCTCCCAACCTCAAGAAGGTGCTCAATAAGGAGATGCAAGAGCATATGGGTTGTAAGGCTCACACTACTGACTTTGCACAAAGTGTAGGACAGGACAGTGTGAACATATCTAAGACCTTCCCCATGGCAACTTTAGATGAGTAATTATCTAAAGGTCCCAGGTGCCAAGAAACCAAGGGAGTAGAAGGTGCTTCTGTTAGGCAGAAGATCTCTACTAAAAGATCCAAGGATCCTTCAAAGGTGGTAAAACATCTAAAGGAGGTGAGGACAGTTTAACTACAAAGAATTGATGGATACACTTGGTACAATTTGTCTGAAAGTTCACAATCAAATTATGGAGATAAAAGAGATGAAAAGATCATGATTATTTCAAAAAGCGGGAGACTTAAACATCTGAACTTGAGAAGAATTGAGAAGGAGAATCAAGTTGATATGAAATCTTATTTTGAGGGGGAGATAAGTGAAGAAGATGAAACAAAGCAGTAACTTCAACAGAAACAGAAAAGAAGATAACAGAAACTGAATCAAGAAGAACTAGTAATTGCAGAAAGTTTTGAAATTATCATAAAGACCCTATACTGAAGAACTTAACTTCTCAGTTTTGAAAAGTTAAGTTAGGGGGAGATTGTTGGGTCTGAAATATGCCAAGGATGGTTACTACTTCTAGTTCAACATGGTTACTACTTCTAGTTCAACATGGTTACTACTTCTAGAACTTGGTTACTACTTCTGTGGTTAATGTTGCCAGTTGTAGTTAATGTTGCTGGAACAAAGTTAATGTTGCTGGACAAAGTTAATGTTGCTAGAAGAAAACAGTTAATACTTCTAGTTAATATTTCTAGTTAATGCTGCTAGAAGAAAACAGTTAATACTTCTAGTTAATACTTCTAGTTATTAATGCTGCTAGTTGATGGTTAATGTTGCTCAACAAGATTAGTACTGCTAGTTCAAAGTTAGTACTGCTTGAAGAGATTAATGCTGCTGAGCATGGTTAGTACTGCTAGAGTTAATAATGCTCAGAGTATTAATGCTGCTTATGATTAATACTGCTTATAAGATGGAGATATGCATGAAAGGATAACAGCTGGATAATCTGAAGATATACATGGAAGCTTAGAGATATACATGGAAGCTTAGAGATATACATGGAAGCTTAGAGATATACATGGAAGCTTGAAGATAATGATGGAAGATATACTGAAGATATTTTATTCTTTGTAATTATCTTTTTATCAGTATATGTATAGAATGTTTAGAATAGATAGAAATAACTTTTGATAATTGTTTTTCAAGAGAAAAATCGACCTCAAGGCATAGATCCTAATTCTAGAGAAGTAGAATTCGTATTGGTGAGCTTGTTCATCAATATTGAGGTTGAGTGTGTAACCTTGTAGCTTTAAGCATTCAATACAAGTTTACTGTTTGATCATTATATACTGTGTTTGATTACTGTTTTATTAAATATCAAAGTGTTTTTCCGCAACTTCTTTGATATTAGTTTCTGAGTATTAATTCTTGTTAAGAATTCGATCCTGACAAATTCTTTTATTTTATTTTTGTATGTCAAATATATTGATTGATTGTAACAAATATTCATTTATATATTAATGATACATGATTAACAAAAGAAGATGAAAGGTTTTGGAGTTAATGAAAAGATAAATAAAAGAAATCATAGTGTTGTGCATAAATAAAAAATTAATAATAAAATTATTGATTTATAAAATTATTTGTAATCAATGATTAAGTTATTGATATAAAAGTAAATAAAAATACTTGTTTAATTAATAATATCAAAGTTAATAAAAGTAAAAGTTATATTTTATTAGGTTTTACAAAAAACGGTTAGATTCATATAACTCAAGTTTTATAATCATTTTTACCTTAACAATCATTTTTTGATTATGTTAAAAAAGAAATATTAGAATGAAGTGATATACACCATAAATTCTCAAAACAATTACAATGTTTATGTCAATAGAAAAAAATCTTGAAGTAGTAAAAAATTAATTCAATTATTAATCATGTATACAGGATTATTGTCAGTGACGCTTAAATTTGAAATTTTTTTATCGGATCTTGTAATCACAAAATATCATAACTTCATTTCAATCTATATGATTCAATCGTAAACAAAATCATGTCATATGATAACAACAAATCCAACAATATGGAAAAGAAGAAATATGTAATAACAAATCACAATTTTTCAAGAAAATAATTAATATATACTTGTTTAGAATCGTCCATATCTTCTTTAACTCTCATTTTCATCATCGTCCATCAAATGAAGTTTTAGAATTTCATTTTTTTATTATTGCAACATAGAAAAACAAATTTTATTAGAAGATCTTTGAAATTAATGAAAAGACAAAACAAAAGTTAGAGGTTAAATTTAGATATGTAAAATTACCAAAATAACCCAACTTAATAATAAATTACACATTTTCCATAAAGGGGCAAAAAAGACATTAACATAAAATTCAACATTTAAAAAAAATCAAAAACATGAGAAAAAAGATAAAAGAGAATCTAAGAAATATGAGGTGCCACATCATCCTTCATAGGTTTTACTTTTATATATACTAGTGTATGAATCGCACGTTGCACGGTAATGCTATTTTTTTTGTCATGAAATATGTTAAATTATAATATAAGAAACACATTTTGTTGATTAACTAATAAAATACAATATAAAACAATGAATGTACTAAAAATGTTTTAGATATAAATTATTTTTGTTGATTAGATATTTAAATATGAAACTTTTTAGGTTTCTTACTCATATAGATACTCGACTATCGGTTTAATCTTCAACATAATGTGACCTTTGTTAGTTTGAAAGGTTATAAATAAACACAAAATATTTTCATTTGTAAAATTAATGTCTTATTAACAAACTAAAATTTTATACATTATTATTTATTGAATTAAACAAAATAATGTTTCGATGTGAGTTTTTTTTTTGGATAAAAGGATATACTCCTCCAAGAATATTTTATTTCAAACAAAAAACAATAATTACAAAAGAAAAATAGATATCCTCAAGCAAAATACATTTCTTCCAAAAATATAGTTTGACAATGAGAAATTCTCTAAAGATATAACACTTTACATTTTTTAAATCAATCATTCAAATGTAAAATCGTAAATTTTATTAGCCGACCTCTATATCACGAACTGAGCCAAGAATTTAAAATTAAAAAATATATTAACAACCCACCATTTTATTTATGAATACCTCATCGTAATATCCTATGCCCATTTTCGCTAAACATTTTCGAGAACAAACACACTACTTACATTGTAATTCTTAGCTTACCCACTCCCAAACATACCTCTTGCTTAGCCCAGAAAATCAATAATCACCAAATTATATATTTCAACAAAAAAAAAATCATTGCTTATGTATTTTCTGTATGTAGTTCAACAGAAGAAACCAAAATCTAAGCAGCAAAGTATATTAGTGCAATATATATAAAAACACAATTAAATCGCCACCACGTTTAGAAGGATCATAAGAAAAGGAGAACTTTATGAAATTAAAACAAAGAGATGAACCAAAACATAAGCCGACGGACAACAATACACAAACTTTACAGCAAAGATAATACATCAAGCTTTATTGGGCTTTAAACTAAAATAATTAAATCCCAAATGAGGATTGAAAGAACCCTTGTGCAAAGATTCAGTTAAATCCTAAGATGGAAAACAATCAGATCACGCCACTTTGAGAAAAAAAATTAACATATCAACATTCTTAATTTTGGAAAGCTTTTGAGGCAATATATCACCAATTGTCGTCAATACTCCGATCATCAAAGCTTCGATATGCAAAATTTCATGTTAATAATCCTAACAAACAAACAAAAAAATCAATCCATCATTGATAAAAAAAAATAACAAATCTCAATTTATGATCTAACTCAAAACACAAAATCAGTAGGAAAAACCTTTGAAAGTTTAAGTTCATAAAAAGAAACAAACTTAGTTCATGTTTCACCATAATTGAAAAAACTTCAATTTATCTATACTATATTATAAAAACGACATAAAAAAAATCTTAATTACAACATTTTAAGTACAAGTTACAACTAATTAAAGTCAATTACTTAATTTACAATTTCTTAATGCTTTGGTGCAATCTTTCTAAGCACAGTATCTCACATAATCATCTATTTGTGGAATGAATACTCATTTATTAATATAACTATTTTTTTGTGGAGGATTTTATAAAATAGATTTTATATTAGCATATAATCTATTTTAAATGTAGATTTTACATTTAAATCTATATTACTGAGATGTATCTATACTATATTATAAAAACGACATAAAAAACTCTTAATTACAACATTTTAAGCACAAGTTACAACTAATTAAAACCAATTATTTAATTTACAATTTCTTAATGCTTTGGTACAATTTTTCCAAGCATAGTATCTCACATAATCATCTATTTGTGGAATGAATACTCATTTATTAATATAACTATTTATTTTGTTTGGTAGAGAATTTTATAAAATAAATTTTATATTAGCATATAATAAATTTTAAATGTAGATTTTACATTTAAATCTATATTAATGAGATGTAATATAAAATCTTTTTTCTTCCGTATTTTTTATATATACATCTCATAATGATTTTTCCATATTTTATTTTATAAAATATTTTTCCATATTTTATTTTATAAAATCTTTTTACATAATGAGATGTAATATAAACTCTTTTTTTCTTTCGTATTTTTTTTGCTAATATAAAATATATTTTATTTTATAAAATCTACAAAAGGTATTCAACTATATTTTTGTTTTTTTGAAAAACTATTTTTTATATTTTATTTTATTTACTGAGGATTTGTTTATATTTTTCAAAACCCACAATCATATTTTTCGAAGCATGGAATAAGATATATATATATACATATCTTTATTTTTATCGACTAACTATGAGGTCTTGAAGTCAGTAGTTAGATAAATATGTTGTGAGACATGTCGTTTGAGTTTTAAATAATATAATACAAAACTATTACCAATATTATTGTACAAACTCATAACAACAAACGATTAAGAATATATGCAAGTTAACCACTTATGAAAATACATTTGTTTTTCACATTGTATTTCATTAACTGTAAACAGAGAAATTACATTTCATTTTAACTCGATTCAATATTCCAACAAAAAATTTATTTTTCCGTGCAATGCACGGGTCCAACACTAGTAATTTATCAAACAAATAACCCAATTCTTGAAATCTGAAAAAATATACAAATTCTAGAATAGACAATATCTTTATTCTTATAAATATTGTTGAAGTTGTAACATTTAGAGATAAAGATCTTCCATTGCAATATGAAACTTGTTTTGAAGTAGGAGCTTAACTTGATCATAGCCTCATATAACATACATGTATATAATACTAACACACACATGTATTTTGTTCAACACCAAACTACTTTCTAAATAAACAAAAGTTATATCATATAAAATCAATGTACTTTAAGTCTTCAGCTATAAAAAAATGATTCACTTAATTTTTTTACAATTTTTATTTAGTTAAAATTAAAAATTGTTCATTAAATGATTAACCCTTTCATTTTCTATATTATGTTTATCTATATAACTATTATTTATACAACATTTAATATAATTAAAAACTTTTATTTTTAGTTGTGTTTGATTAGTTTAACATTTTTCTACAAAAGCTTGGAAAGTGAACTACTTCATGAAATCTTTGTCAACACTTGACACTTTTACAAATCATAAAAAACCCATTTTTGGTTACAAAGAATTTAATTGAAATTACATAAAAAAATATGAACTTTAAGACACAAAAAATACGAATTTTAAGGTACAAAAAGCATTACAATTTGCATAGGTAGGTGCATTATAGCATAACATAGTAAAAGAAACTTCACTTAAATGAAAGTAGTTACAGAAAGCATAAAAAATGATTTTTTGATCTTTCTTTTCTTTAGGATGGAGAATGTTGCTGATAAGAGTTCAAACAAAAAAAAAAGCACTCGGGATATTTAAACAAACAGTTTGTGTTCGTGTGTAGGAACAAATATAACGATAACAATTATAACAACCGAAAGAAAATGACACAAATATATAAAATTACCATTTTCGGAAAAAATTCACCATGCTAATCTTCCACTATGAAGTAGTCCTGGTTATACTTGGGTGTGTATGAATGTTTTAAAAACATAATCAACTATTTCTTGATAGCAATGATGGCAAGAACTAAATGGAGATGAAGAGATTGAAAAATAAAGAGAGAGAAGATAAAAAAAATATAACAACCGAGAGAAAATGCATAAAAAAAAATAAAAATTACCATTCTTGGCAAAAATTTACGGTACTAATCTTCTGCTATGAAGTACTCCTCGTTGAACTTGGATACATGCAAATGTTTTCAAGAACATAATCGATTGTTTATTGATAGCAATTATGCCAAAACTAAATGGAGAGGAAGAGATTGAGAAATAAAGAACTGAAGAGACGAAGAGATGGAGAAAGTAAATCAATTGCAATAAAAAGAATAAAGAGAATGTATATCAAGAAGTTGAATAGTTTAGGAAATTAAACTTTGATTGAATGTCTGTCAAGAAGTTTAATAGTTTAGGAGGTTAAACTTAAGGTGGGTGCAAAATTTCAAAAACATCCCATTTACTATGAAACATACAATTTGTCTATAGGGGCATAAAAGTCTTTAACTTAAGTAGCATTTAAAAAAATTGAAAAAAAGGAGAAAAAAGACAAAGAGGTTCCTAGTGTTTAGAAGATGCCACATCATACAAAATGGTTTCTTCTTTAATATATATACTAGTGTTTGACACTGTGCGTTGTGCGGTGATAAAACTCACTTTACGAATATTCAATTATCACGGTGACACCTCAATATGTAACAGTAGGTTATAATCTGTTAAAAATTAGTTAGATAAGAGAGTTGTTGACCTATAAATAGAGTGTAACTGATGTATTTCTACATATGATCAATAATACCCAAATTCTTCTCTCTAAACTTTCTCTCTCTACTCTCTAATCTCTCTCTCGATCTCTGTTTTTCTTCTCTCTGTCTTCTTATTTCTTCTTCCTGTAACATTGTAACATTGGTATCAGAGTTATTTCCTAATCAAAACAACATCACAATTTGCATCCATTTATCCAAACACTAGTCAAATGTTAAATTCTTCTAAATCTGGCACCTGCAACTATCCAAACATCACGATTTGCACCTGCAACTAGGAAATCGACAGTTATGGAAGAACATATCCGACTTTTGGAGCAAAAATTGGAAGTCCAAAATAAAAATATGTTGAAGATGATGCAAGCTATTACAAAGTTGAATGAACGAATGAAAGAATCAGAGGCCAATAGAAGGAACGAAGGCCCAAGAGTCGATGCAGGACTGTTGTGGTGGCGCCTAATCAGACTAGGGTTCTTGGGAACGTGCCTAAACTTGATTTTCCAAAATTTGATGGAAATAATTCAAGGATGTGGATAAAGAAATGTAACAAGTATTTCAATCTGTGCAAAATTCTTGAAGATCAAAAGGTTGATTTGGCCTCTTTAAACATGGTGGATAAAGCTGAAAATTGGGTGACCAGTTACCTGGCCGTTTGAAGGAATGTCGACTGGTCTGAGTTCATCGTTGATCTGTCTGCAAGATTCAAGGATGAGATTGGGGCAAATGTAGTAGAAAATTTTAACAAATTACAACAAACAGGCACCATCGAGTCTTATCTTGATGAATTTGAAAAATTGAGATCCCTTATGCTCCAACAGAACCATGCTCGATTCCTATTTTCTTGATAACTTTATTGGTGGTTTAAAATCAACATTAAAACCCTTTGTTAGAGCCTTTAAGCCTTCAACATTAGCTGAAGCAGTGAAGTATGCTAGACTTCAAGAAGATTCCATTGAAGCTTCTATCCTATGCTATAATCTTGAGTCTTCTGTGGCTAAAAATTCAGACTCGATGTCTAAGCCTTTGCCTGCTCTTTTGCCTACCCCTCCTTCTGCCTTCAAATTAAACTCTGTAAAGAAAACTTTAACTGCTGCCGAAAGAAGGGAAAAACAAATGAATGGTCTATGTTACTTTTGTGATCAACCGTATGAAAAGGGGCATACGTGTGGGTTGAAACAAACGCACTGTTTTCAATTGAGATTCCGGGCATAGATGAGGACGAAGAGGAAAAACTTGAATGCAAGGATCAATGCTTTGAGCTTGTTAATACATCAATGGATGCTTTAAGTGAAAACCATAAACTTTATACAATGAGGGTGACCGGTTATTTTGACGACAAGCCTCTTTACATTTTGGTTGATCCAGGTAGTACTCCCAATTTATTGGATTTGGGTTTGGCTAAAAGGTTGGGTTTGCATTTGGATTCCATCCCTGCTAAAGAAGTAACAGTAGCAAATGAGGCTAATATTTTGTGTCAATTTGTTTGTAAGAACTTTGCTTGGAGGCTGCAGGACTTGAAGTTCAAATCAGACATGTTTTTTTATTCCATTGAGAAAGTATGACATGGTCCTACGTTCAATGGCTTAGTAATCTGGGAACTATAACATGGGATTTCAAAAAACTTATTATGGAGTTTGATGTGGGAACTTGACATTGTGTGCTCAAGGGAGTTGTTCAAAAGGGATTTGGCTAAGAAAGATAAAGTCCAAAGTATAGGATTTGTGTGCTATAATTTTGAGGTCAAGATTGTTGTCTAGGGGGGAGGAATGTAACAGTAGGTTCTGTTACAAATTAGTTAGATAAGAGAGTTGTTAACCTAGTGTAACTGATGTATTTTTGCATATGATCAATAATACCCAAATTCTTCTCTCTAAACTTTCTCTCTCTACTCTCTAATCTCTCTCTCGATCTCTGTTTTTCTTCTCTCTGTCTTCTTATTTCTTCTTCCTGTAACAAAATACCCCAAGGTTTTCTTTTTATATAGACACAAATACATTCCATTCACCTTTCTATATACACCACTTTGTTCCAATGTTTCAACTTCTCACCAAAGTGGGACAACTTTAAATCAATCACAATTAACCATTTGAGAATACTCAATTCTCATGGTGTCAGCTCAATACTCCAAGATTTTCCTCTTATATATAAAGAAGATATATATATATATATATATATATATATATATAGGGTCCCCTTCATTTGCTAACCGTGACATTGGTGTTAACCGTGCTAACCAATCTCAACCGTTAATTACGATGATCAACGGCTCATATTTAATTGAATTTTCATTTAATTAATTATTATAGATAGGGATTGATTAAAAATAATGCACAGTTGCACAGGGTTAATTTGGTAAAATAACAACCCAATGTTATTTACGGTAACACGTTTTTAAATCATATAATCCCTAACATTTAGGGATTTCTTCCTTAGAATATTTAGGTTATTTACGGTAACACGTTTTTAAATCATATAATCCCTAACATTTAGGGATTTCTTCCTTAGAATATTTAGGTAACCATCAAAACTCAATCCTTCAAGAAATCAACAACAAGATTACCATTGTGGCGTCGAATCCGGAGAAAACAAAGGGAAATCGTAAACTACATCCACATTCATCGGAAAAAAACGGATTAACCATCTAAATTGTGGGTATCATAATGCGTTCAAGTTTTTCACTGATGCATTTATGCACATTAAGTGTGAAATCCATATGCACACAATGCATCTTTTTTTAGTATGAAGTCAATATACACACATTGCATCTGTTTTTATAAGGCATTGAATTTTGTTTGTGGAAATAGAAAATACATGTGCACAATTTATATATACATATGTGCACATTTTGGAATATACATACATAACCTGTAATAACATATGCATATGTGCATATTTGTCATATATGGAAATGGAATACTGAACCTAAAGTACATGTGTCCATAGTGGCACATAGACATGCATATGCGCACCCTACCAGAAAATGCATATGAGCAGATAATCCGGTATTCAACGATTGAACTGGCTCATTATGACGGGTGCACGTGTGAGCGTCTTGACTTTCAAAAATAGATTCCAAAAATCTATCGTTATCAACAACGGAGGTGATTCGATTGTCGCTCATTATGATTTTCACTAGAAACGAAAATTTTTCTTCAACAGAGATTTCAAACAAAAAAAACACTTTATGATAAACAATGTTGGATCCGTTAGAAAGCTTAGAAAGATATAAACTTGTTTAAAAAAATTTAAAAGATAACTTCCAAAATTAGTTTAAAGTAAATCGAAATTTGATTTTTTATTAATATATTTAAACTCAAGATAAATACCATAATAACAAACACCTTAAAATATGGAAACCTATTAAATGGGTTGAAATTTTGAAAATTCCCATATTACCCTTTAATATTTAAAAGCATTTATCTCATTACCTAAACTCTATGAAGCTTCTGATTGGTCTAAATTCGGTTAGCACGGTTAGCACTAATGTCACGGTTAGCAAATGAATGGGCCTCTCTCTCTCTCTCTCTCTATATATATATATATATATATATATATAACACTTATAATGAGTACTAAGATTTTTTCTCGCAAAAGATGGTCATTGAAAATAAAACAACCCCTTAAGTCTTTTTTTTTTTTTGCAAAAAGAAGGTAATCCAAAATTGACAAGACTATGGGTTAAACTACATGAATTTACACAATGCATCTCATCCACCATTCTTATACAAACCACTGTGTTCCAATGTTTTAACTTCTCACCAATGTGGAACAACTCTAAATCAATCACAATTTCATCATTTGAGAATACTCAATGCTTATGGAGTCACCTCAATAAATAAGATATAAAGATGATAATGAATTTACTAATTTTTCTTTTACAAAAGATGGTCATCCAAAATAAGACAACCCTTGAATCAAACAATTTTTTTTTTTTGCAAAAAGAAGATCATCCAAAATAGACAACCCTATGAGTTAAACCACATGAAGTTACACAATGCATCTCATCCACCTTTCTTATACACACCACTTTGTTCAAATCTTTCAACTTCTCACCAATGTGGGACAACTCTAAATCAACCACAATTCACCATTAGAGAATATTGAATTCTTATGGTGCCACCTTAATACTCCAAGACTTTTTTCTTATATATAAAGAAGATATAATTATTATAATGACTATTAAGATTTTTTTTTATAAAAGATGGTCATCGAAAATAAGACAACCCTTTGAATCAAACTAATTGTTTTTGCAACAAGGTCATGCAAAATAAACAACCCTATAAGTTAAACGACATGAATTTACACAATGCATCTCATCCACCTTTCTTATAAAACCACTTTGTTCCAATGTTTCAACTTCTCACCAATGTGGGATAACTCAAAATTAACCACAATTAACCATTTGAGAATACTCAATTATTAAAGTTTCACCTCAATACTCCAAGATTTCTCTCTTATATATAAAAAGATTATATAAAAATGATGACGATTACTAAATCTTTTTTGTAAAAGACAATCATATAAAATAAGATAACCCCTTCAATCAAACTAATTTTTTTTTGCAAAAAAAAGGTCATCCAAGATAGACAACTCTATGAGTTAAACCACATGAATTTACATAACGCATCTCATTCATCTTTCTTATACATACCACTTTATTCCAATCTTTCAACTTCTCACCAATGTGGGACAACACCAAATCAACCACAATTCACCATTTGAGAATACCCCAAGGTTTTCCTTTCATATATATAAAGATAAAGATTTTGATTGATGATATGATTGATTTTTATACATACCAATCTTTTCCAATTTTTCAAGGAATATTTAAAACTCAATCACAATTAACATTATACTTTTATTTTTATATAGTAAGATTTGTTTTGCAAAAATAATGTCATCCAAATAAGATAACTTTATGACTCAAGCCCGGGAGTAGACACAATGGCATTATATCCTTCTTTTTTATACATATCACTTTATTGCGATTTTTCAATCTCTCACCAATGTGGGATAGCTAAAATCATTCACAATTCACAAATACCCCAATAATCAATTCTAATGATGCCACCTCAATACTTTTTGGTTCTTCTTTATATATATATATATATATATATACCATTTAGCTATATTATATCCGGTTATCATAAGTATTCCATTTATGTATGTGTGTGTATATATATATATATATATATATATATATTGATTGCAACAAGGTTTTTTTACATGTAAACTAAAATGTATAAATTGACGTGATTAATTGTCATATTCATTTTATTTATTTATATTAACTATAATCAATTTATTATTATACAAATAAAAAAAATATATATATATTACATTCAAGTGTCATGTAAATAAAAATAAAAATATTGATTGTAATTTCATTTATATAATGAGTTTTGTAATAAGATTTGTTTTGCAAAAATAATGTCATCAAAATAATATAACTTTATGACTCAAGCCCATGAGTTGACACAATGACATCATATCCTTCCTTTTTATACATGTTACTCTATTGCGATTTTTCAATTTCTCATCAATGTGGGATATCTAAAATCATTCACAATTCACAAATACCCAATACTCAATTCTAATTATGCCACCTCAGTACTTTTTGGTTCTTCTTTATATATATATATATATATATACCATTTATGTTAGATCATTTTTAGTTGTAACCTTTGTATTTATTTTACTTTGAGGGTTTATAAACCCTTGTGTTAGTTGTTTTTGAGTACAACAGACTACATTTTCATATCATATATACAAATCTACTTTTGGCTCCACATTCTCTCTCTCTCTCTCTCTCTCTTTCTCTCTCTAGAATCTTAAGATCCTGAGTTCACAATTGGTATCAAAGCTAGTTAGATTTTGAGAGATTTGAGAGTAGAGTACTAAATTTCGTGTTAATCAGATCATTCGATTTTCTAATTCGTCAGAAATTTTTTTCAAGAAAATCGTTTTCTGGACATTTTCTCTAGATCTATGTTGATTTTCTGAGCGATTTTCAGTGAATTTGGATTCAATTGCTTCGGAATTCAGTGTAGAACATGTTTTGTTCTTGATTCGTGCAAAGATTTGATCATTTGTTAATCGAATTTGTCAATTTTGAATATTCCAGAAAAGTTCTCGAGTTTTTTTTTCTCTGTTCTTCGCGAATTCTTGTTGATTTTTGGATGTTTGATCTATATTTGGATTAGTTTTGGTGTTTGAACCTGTTTCTAAGTGAATTCTGTGAGAGTGTTTTGAGAAATGTTGGACTTGTGTGATTTTCTTCGTTCGTAAACTGGACAGAATCGATTCTCGGTTCATTCTTAAGAGTTTTCGGGTTATTCATCAGGGTTTTCGGTTCATTCTTCTGGATTGTGTTCTTTTCGGCTAAGGTTTTCGAATAAGGTTTCCGGCTAAGGTTTTCGGCTAAGGGTTTTCGCTATTTTCAGTATCAATCTTAGTCTTTCGGTTTCCTCTTCAACCGAGAAGCTAAGTTTTCGGTATCTTATACAACCGAAAAGTTTGGTTTTCGGTTTCCTCAACAACCGAAAAGCGTGGTTTTCGGTTCTTATTTTCTTCAGCCGAAAAGTTCTCTGCTACTATTCAGCATGTCTCTTCAATCTCAAGTCTATAAGAATGAGTTGATGATGTCTCTCGGGACAGATACACGTCCACCTGTGCTCATTAATGAGAATGAGTATTCTCAATGGAGAGACCGATTTATTAATTTTCTTGAGAGACAACAAAATGGGGATTACATGGTTCATGCTTTAACCAATCCTCCTTTTGAGAGACCTGTCAAGATCATTCCAGCCACTGCTAATACTGAACAATCCACAATACTAAAGCCAGTTGATGAGTACAATGAAGAAGAATCTTTAAAGTACAACGGAGAAAGAATTGCTAAG
Organism: Arctium minus; assembly: GCA_954870635.1. Classification (NCBI taxonomy): domain Eukaryota; kingdom Viridiplantae; phylum Streptophyta; class Magnoliopsida; order Asterales; family Asteraceae; genus Arctium; species Arctium minus. The sequence continues at coordinate 124,301,407 of OX941082.1, forward strand.
TCTAATCTCATTCTTGCCTTGCCAAATCACATATACAATCGTGTAGATTGTTACAAGAACAATCTAAAGCTCATGTGGACTCATTTGGAGAAAATCATGCTTGGTTCAGTGGTGGCTACTCAACTTCGAAAAACGAGATACATGAACAGTTTTGAGGAGTTCAAAGCAAAGAGTGGGGAGGATTTGAAGACTGTCTTTGATAAATTCTGTGCTGTGATAAATGATTTATACAAGATTAGTGTGGAAAAGTCCCCGTTGGAAACAAACTTAAAGTTTCTGAACGCTCTTCAACCTGAATGGACAAAGGCATGTCACAGACTTCGTATTGATCCAAAGATTTCAATCATGCCAATTCAAGAAATGTATGAAATTCTCCTGAATGAAGAAAATCTGATTGTGGCAAAGAAAGAAAAGCAAGAAAAGAAGAAGAAAGGAAAAGATGTAGATCCTATTGCTCTAATGACTGCAAAATTTACTGAGCAAACCTTTGAGAATACTTATGATGGGAATATTGATGATGAAGGAGAAGCTCTTCAAAAAGCAATAATCTTACTTTCTCAGCAATTTGCACGAAAGTTTCCTAATCGGGCTAGCTCCAACAACAATCTTCGACTTTCATCTGGGTCAAGGAAGGTGGATTTTTCTGGGTCAAAGACTATCTATCCAAAACCTGATCATCCAAAGATTGTGGAAGAAAAGAGGGATGAGAAGAAACCTCCCACATGCTACAACTGTGGTAAAGTAGGTCATTACTCTAAAGAATGCCGAACAAAGGTGGTTCGAGATTCTACCTACTATCAAAAGAAGGCTGATATGATGAAAAAGAAGGAAAGTGGAGTTGTTCTCTTAGCTGAGGAAGAATCATTTATTGATTTCTCTGATAATGAAGAAGAAAAAGAGGAAACTGCAGCAATGTGCTTTATTGGTGATGATCAATCTGATGATGAAGATGATGATTCAACTGATGAGTCTGAGGTATATTCTGACTTAAATATTAAATTCATTAACTCTCAGTTTGATATTATCATTTCTGCCTTGCAAAATTTTCGAAAAATGCTTAAATCTGAAAAGGAAGTGAGTCAAGAACAGTCTTATAAAATTGAAAAATTACAAATTTCTTTGGAAGATCAAAAATTGATACTAAACGATACCAAAGAAAATTTGCAAAATAAAATAAATGAGCTGGAAAGTTCAAACAAGACTTATCTTGATTCATTGACTAGCTTGACCACTTCTAAAAATGAGCTTTCAAATAACATTGTTGATTTAGAAGAAAAATTATATATGAGAGCTCAATCTGAACAAACAATTAATATGAATAAACCTCGTAGTTATGAGTCCATTAAAGAAAAGTGGGGGCTTGGATATGAAAGTCCTAAATATTTAAATTTAGCCATTAACAAATCCCCCACTATATATCACTTTGAATATTTGAGACTTGCTCGTTATGCTCCCCAATTTATAATAGATTGGATGAATGAACAGCAAATCTTAGATATTGAGGCTAAGAGAAGAACGGAAAACACTAGAATGGAACTCCCATTTGTTTATTCGCGTGAAAATGCAAAATATTTTCCTGATCCTCAAAAGAAAAAGAAATCTGGGATATTTTTAAATACAAACTCATCTAACAAAACAACTTTACCAAACGACTATTTTGATTCTTATATTGTCAACAAAAATGAGGATAGTATTTCTAAAACATCTTATGATACTAAGAAATACGTTCCTCCTTTGATTTTAGAATCTAAAATTGTTGAGTTGGAAGATAAGATAGATGATGATTTTATTCAAAACAGTTTGGAAAAAGATATAATTTTTACTATTTTTAAATCTAGTTTTAAAGAGAATGTTATTTCTGAAAAACAAATTTCTGGATTTTCTGAGGTTTCAGTTGAAAATAAAATGGGATTTTCATCAAGTGTTGGTTCTCGGTCCAAGCTAGAAACGAAAACTGAATATTCTCGGTCTCAGTTGGAAACGAAAACTGGAATTTCTCGGTCTCAGTTGGAAACGAAAACTGGAATTTCTCGGTCTCAGTTAGAAACAAAAACATCAGTTTTCGGTTCATCCTTGGAACGAAAACCAGATTCTTACTCTTATCACTGTGATAATTTTACGACTTATGCTACTGAAGGGGAATCATATAAGTTGTCTGATCAAATGGATGATTCTTTGACTTTCAATGATTTTTATTTTTCAAAGAAAAGAAAAAGAAGACGGTCAAGAAAGTCTAAGAAGAAAGATAAGGATGAGTCTGATAAATCTGATTCTGATTATTCCTTTTCTGATCGGCCTTTGAGAAAGGAAATCAAGATGGAATGGCGGGTGAAGAATAGAAAAATAGATGATATACATGTATTAGATAAACGTGATGATACTTGTAATAAAAACACATTTGCTAGTTTGAATAATGTTCAAAAATATTCTCGTGAGCAAATGTTGATTCTTCAACATGATATCTCATGTTTGTCTTCTCTATGTGATCTATCTTCTATTGCTTTACACATTTCATCTAAATGTACTAACTCTTCTTTGTTTCACTATGCAAAATCTTTTGTGAAAAGTACAATTTTCTTTAACAAACTCATAGAATGTTCTAATAAAAAGGGACCCATTATGAAGTGGGTTCCTAAATCTTTGTGAGTTTTTCTACATGAATGCAGCCTAGTCATCTCTGGTATATGGACTCTGGATGTTCAAAACATATGACTGGCAATAAATCTTTATTGTCAAATTTTAAAGAACAGTCTGGAGGTCGTGTGAGGTTCAGAAAACAAAGATACTTCTCCTATTCTTGGCTATGGCGATCTTGTACAAGGCAACATAACGATTAAAAGAGTTAGCTATGTTGAAGGCCTCGACTTCAATCTCTTTAGTATTGGGCAATTATGTGATAAGAATTTGGGAGTCAATTTTAAATCAAAAAGAGTTACAGTCAAAGATGACAGTGGTAAGGAACTTCTCATTGGTAGAAGACGGTCAAATCTTTACACTATTGACTTCTCAACAGCCAAGTTTCCTTCCAAGACTTGTCTTCTTTCAAAGGCTTCAGTTCAAGAAAGCTGGTTGTAGCATAGACGGCTAGCTCATCTCAATTTCAAGTACATTGATCGTCTTGCTAAAAACGACTCAGTTCGTGGTCTTCCGACTCTTCGATTTCAATCAGACAAACTTTGTCGAGATTATGAGAAAGGCAAAATGAAGAAAGTTGCACACAAGCCAAAGCCTGATTTTTGCACAAAGGATATTCTAGAAATCCTTCATGTAGACTTGTGTGGCCCAATGAAGACAAAGAGCATTGGTAAGAAACGATATGTATTGGTCGTTGTTGATGATTATTCAAGATACACTTGGGTTCGTTTTCTGAAATCCAAAGACGAAACCCCGGAGATACTTATCACTCTCATCAAGACTACTCAGACTAACAAGCAAAAGCCAGTTAAGATTGTCAGATCAGACAATGGTACAGAATTCAAGAACAGCATTTTACAAGCTTTTTATAATGATCATGGCATCCAACAACAGTTTTCTGCCGCACGTACACCACAACAGAACGGAGTTGTTGAACGCCGCAATCGTACGCTTGTAGAAGCTGCTCGTTCCATGCTTGCTTACTCTGGACTTCCTATCTCTCTTTGGGCCAAGGCTATCTCTACTGCTTGTTATACTCAGAATCGTTCGATTCTTCATCGCAGATTCAATAAGACTCCATACGAATTGATGAATGGAATCAAGCCAAATATCAAATACTTCAATGCGTTTGGGTCAAAATGTTATGTTCTGAACGATCGAGATAACCTCAACAAGTTTGCACCAAAGGTTGATGAAGCAATTTTTCTTGGTTATTCAATTTCTTCAGTTTCTTATCGAGTATATCTTACTTCTTCACGCAAAGTCATCGAGAGTGTCAATGTCAGATTTGATGAAGCTGCTGGATTGGCTTCTGACCAGCCTGGATCAGAACCCGGTGTTATTAAGAATGCTTCTGATCAATCAAGATCAGAACCAGTGAAGATTTCTGATAATCAAGATTTTTCATCTAATACTTCATCTATTATTCTTACTGATCTTGATTTATTATTTGAAAATTTTTATGATGATGCACCTAAAACTAATTCTTCTAATGTTTCTACTGCTGTATTACAGAACCTGGCATTGCTTCTACAAGTTCTTCCGCTGCTACACAAAATTCTGATGACGCAATTCCAGATGTTCCTGTGACTGAACTTCCTACATCAGCAGTTGAAACTACATCTCAATTGGAACCATCCATTGTTATAGAGCTGAATTTTTCTCCACCAGTTCAATCTGAAGATGCTCCAGCTATTTCTGATGACTCTCAAACAACATTTCCAGATGTTACTTTATCTGAATCAGTTGAAGTAGTCCCTCCTCCAACAATTAATACTACACAGATTATCTCTTCTGATTCAGAACCTCTCATAAGTTCATCTCATGATATTCAAAGTGTTCAAGATGAAATAATTCCTCTACCTCATACGACAAAATGGACAAAGGCGCATCCTCTTCATCAAATCATTGGTGATCCCGCTTCTTCGGTATCAACTAGGTCAAAAGTTGCTTCTTCAAATGAATGTTTGTTCACTTGTTTTCTAAGCAAGCTTGAACCTACAAAAGTTTCTGAAGCATTGGCCGACCCAGACTGGATCATTGCAATGCAAGAAGAACTGAATCAGTTCAAGGCATTAAAGGTATGGCGTCTTGTTCCAAAACCACGAGGAAAGAGCATTATCGGAACAAAGTGGATCTTTAAAAACAAGAAAGATTCAGAGGGTATTGTTGTCAGAAACAAAGCAAGACTTGTTGCAAAAGGCTATCGTCAACAGGAAGGGATAGACTATGATGAGACATTTGCTCCCGTTGCACGTCTTGAAGCTATTCGAATGTTTCTTGCTTTTGCTGCTTATCAGAACTTTAAAGTTTATCAGATGGATGTAAAGACAGCGTTTCTTAACGGTCGCCTAAAAGAAGAGGTATATGTCTCTCAACCGGAAGGTTTTTTGGACAAAGATCATCCAGATCATGTTTACATCCTAGACAAAGCATTGTATGGCTTGAAACAAGCTCCAAGAGCGTGGTATGACGAATTGTCTGCATTTCTGCTAAGCTCAGGTTTCACAAAAGGTTTAATCGATACTACTCTGTTTGTTTTTAGAAAAGATTCTGATATTTGCTTAGTTCAAATTTATGTTGATGACATTATTTTCGGCGCTACTAATCCTTCACTTTGTACTTGGTTTTCCGATCTCATGACTTCTAGATTTCAGATGAGTATGATGGGAGAGATTAAATTCTTTCTCGGACTCAATGTTCAGCAACTTTCAGATGGGATTTTTATCAATCAAGCTAAATATGTCTTTGACATTCTGAAGAAGTTCAATATGGATAAATCTACAAGCATTGGAACTCCAATGGCTCATGGTGCAAAGATAGGCTTGGACCCAGATGGAAAAACTGTTGATATCAAGACTTACAGAGCCATGATAGGATCTCTAATGTATTTAACTGCTAGTAGACCGGACATCATGTTTTCAACATGCTTACTTGCACGATTTCAGGCGAATCCAAAGGAATCTCATCTGTTAGCTGTAAAACGAATCTTCCGTTACATCAAAGGAACACCATATCTAGGTTTGTGGTATCCTAAATCTTCTGATTATTCATTAACAGCTTTTTCAGATGCAGATTACGGAGGTAATCAGCTTGATCGCAAAAGTACTTCCGGGCATATCCAGTTTTTGGGAGATCGTTTGATTAGCTGGTCATCAAAGAAACAGAACTGTGTGTCAATCAGTACTGCTGAAGCAGAATATGTGGTTGCTGCAAGCTGCTGTGCTTAAGTGTTATGGATGAAAACACAGTTGCGGGACTATGGGATGAATTACAACAAGATTCCAATCTATTGTGATAGCAAATCTGCCATTGCTATTTCTGTGAACCCGGTTCAGCACACTAAAACAAAGCATATTGATATGAGATATCATTTTATAAATCATCACGTCGAAGAAGGTACGATTGAACTTTATTTTGTACCTACTGAGTATCAATTAGCTGATATCTTTACTAAAGCATTGGATGAAAAACGCTTTAATTTTCTTCTGTCAAAAATTGGAATGCTTAATTTAAAGATTCAAAATGATTAACAAATATTGTTTAACAGAATAGAATTTTTATAAATTTTCTATCTTTTGATTGCTTGTGCATGCCTAGAAAATATTTACAAGTTTATTGTTTATAAATGAGTGTTATTTGTTCAAATTTCAAAATTTCTGATCTCGAATGGTCCACTTCATGAAAATTTTGATATGTGTTTTAAGGTATGTAGGTCAATATATAATAGTCATCAAAGCTTTGAAATCCTATTATACAAATTTTATGGATGATTATGGAGATATAGGCTAAACTAATTAGTTAGTTGATCCCAGTGATTGAGATGATAAAATAATTCATATTTCATAATACATAAATCATTTAGTTTGATAGTTCATATCTGTGACCTTTCTGGTTTGGAAGAGTAAGATCCGCGGGTTGCTTGACAACTGACCCCCTAAGGCTACGGTTTGGGAGCGGTCGATCAGAAATTCTGCTATAAAACCAGTTAGAAAGTCATGTTCTACTGATATGAATGGGCTTAGGGAATATCGATATAGCCTTTCTGATCTGGGTAAGTAAGTTCCGAGGGGTGCTTGTCACCTAGTCCCCTAAGGCTATTTTATGGTCTGGGAGCGGCTGATCAGAAAACCTGCTATAGGATCAGATAGAAAGTTATGTTTACGATGTTTTCCAGGCTTACTAAACTCTCTGGTTAAAAAGATGCCAAAGTGCACAAATGCAAAAGATGCTATAAGAGCACACTCATTTGAAGATGCCAATGTGCATACTGTACAAAAAGATGCCAATGAGCACAACATCTCATATTACTTGGTAAAACTGCTAAGATGTGTTAAACCTGTAAATCTATGAAAGTTTTTTTTTAAGTGTGAGTAACAGCTGATTTTACTCTTATATAGTGAAATACATTTTTCTTAAGACTGGTCATTTTTTCTCATGTTTGTCCACCTATTAGAAGGATGAAAATCTTTGTTTTCGAACTTATATAAACTCTTTATGCAATAATACATGTCTATAGTTCCAAAAGCATGCATAGGATTTCATTAGATGGTTTATTTTATGAAAATTTTATTAGGTCAAATTTTATTTGTCAATTATTTTTTATTCTTTAAAATACTCAGTAATTACAAAATCTTGTTCAATTTTATTTTCTAAAAATGTTGATGTAATATTAAATGATTTTCTTTTATCAATTTTTTTTTGTGTTTTTCTAGAAAACCCGGGTCATTTAAAAGGTTTTCAAAATTTCACTTTTCCCAAGGTAACTATTCATCTTCTTCTTCATTTTCTTTTTCCATCCGGTTTCTTTGGGTTTCAGATATCTTTTGAAATTTCATATTGTCTTCGACTCTTTTTTATTTCATTTGTGTGTTTCGTGGTTCGCCGATTCTTCTACGAATCGATTTGCTCATTTCGGTGGTGGTGAAGTTCAGGGGGAGTATTCGAATCGACTTGTTCTTCAAGATTTTAAGTTGATTTTTTTGTCTTTTAACAAATTCCGCATTACAGGTATGTTTTTCTACTCTTATGCTTCGATTGAAAGGTTTTATGTATGCATTTTTGTAGGGGGAGCAAAGGAAGTTCTTTCGATTATAATCTGGAATGAGAACTTCACTTCTCGGTTCTTTCATCAACCGAGAACTTCACTTCTCGGTTCTTTCATCAACCGAGAACTTCACTTCTCGGTTCTATCATCAACCGAGAACTTCAATTCTCGGTTCTCTCACTAACCGAAAACTTCATTTCTCGGTTTCATCCATTCAACCGAGTACTTCACCTTGGTTTACTCTATGTTTTGCCATCTTTGCTTCTCGGTCATACCCGAGAAGTTCATTTCTCGGTCTATGTTATAACCGAGAACCTCTCTTCTCGGTTCTTAGTGCAACCGAGAACCTTGCTTGTCGGTTCTTGTTTCAACCGAATTTTATGCTTTTCGGTTTGTTCTACAACCGAAAACCTCACTTGGTTCTTTCAGATTGATTATGTCCTAACTTTTTAACTATGCTTACTTTTCAGACTTAATGGCTGATGTTCAAGTACAACAAGATGAGAATGATCTCTTTGATCATCTTAATGATCAAGAACAGATTTCTAGGCTTCGTCCTATGCCTTCTCAGCCTTCAACAACTGCTGATCAATCTGCTCAAGGACTAGTTCCGGATGATTTTCTGCATCATTCTCACTTCCTTCCTTACAAGGGCAATAATCATTATGTTGATTTTGGACATCTGAACATACGTGGAGTGGTGAAAGAAATTTTAAGAGGACATCCCCTTGCTTATGCGTTGACAAAAACAGTTGATGTTCCTGAGGTATATGTGCAGCAAGCCTGGCACTATATTTCAAAGAATGATAAAGTAAATCCTCCACATTTCCTGATAAATGTCGATCAGTTTGAATCTCGGCTTACTTTCAGAAGGTTACGTGTGCTTCTACAATTTCCAGGCCCTGATTCCAGACCAGGCAAAGTTGCTTATGATCCGTTCCCTTCTGATCAAACTGTTCTTGATGGCATTATTGCACTTGGTTATAATGGTGAACTCAGGAAAGTGACTCAGTTTCACAAGGCTAGGCTTCCACCTCTCTGGTATGATTTCTTCTCTATATTCAATCGGTGCTTAACTTCAAAGGCTACTGGTACAGAGAGCACAAGCATGCCGATTCTGAAGCTATTCTACTGTGTTATTCACGATCTTCATATCGATTATACTTTGGCCATCTGGACTGGTCTTTCAGAAGTTGTATATGCTAAGGCGACAAACAATAGGAGAAAGTTTGTGCCGTTTTTGCGATTTTTGAAGATATTTGTTCGAAGCATTATGGATAGCACAGAGAATTTTCCTGCTCGCACACAGTGGCCTCGCATTGCTGATTATCAGTGTAAATACTTCCAGATTCAAAAGCATACGTTTACGAATGAAGATCAATGGATGCCCATTCCAGCAATTCTTATCGTGAATTATGCAGATCTGACAAATGAAGCTGTGGTCGAATACATGCTAGATCATGATTACGAGATTCCACAGTCAGAGAATGCTGATACAGATGTTCAAGTTGCTCACTTACAACAACAAGTTCAAGACCAGGTTGCAGAGGAACATGTTGATGAAGTTCAAGAAGTTGCAGAGCAAATTCAGAAACAACAACAGGCATTCCCTGTTGGTTCTCGTTTGGTTCAGGCAATCCCTGAATCAGGTTCAGATATTCACTTTGTCATTGAAGATGAACTTGAGGAATTACATGCTGATGATGATAATCAAGAGTTTGTTGATTTTCAATCCAATCAAGAAGGTTCTGATGATGAGTCTGTTCCAATAAATCCAAGTGTTGGTCATCTTGTTGTAGACGAGCTTGATCTTTCACTGAAGAAATTTTCTGCTGCTCATGAATCTTCTACTGTTGTTATATCTACAACTGATTCAGCATTGGCTATGGGGTTCACGTCTTCTGGTTTGCATTCTTCTTCAAAATTAGACGTTGTTCATAATCTTCTACGGACAACAAAGGCTTTTATGGATGCAGAAAGGGATACTCAATTAGCCAGGTTGGAGGCGTTTCTGCAAGGAAATCTGTCAAATATTGATCCTTCTATTATCCCTCCACAGTTGTTGACCGGCAAACCCATAGAACTTCATCTTCCTCATTCAGCAGTTCAGGGTTCTACACCTTCACTATCTGCACCGATCTTTTCATCTTCTACTATGTCATCGGGTCTTCAATCTTCTTCTGCTCAAATGGCTTCATGTGCTACTATGTCATCAACTTTTGCGGGTGCATCTTCTTCTTCTACTCCTACGGGCCCTCGTATTGATGATCTTTCTGTTCAGGAAGTAGCTGAGCACTTAAGAGCTCGACTTGCATCTATGGCTCCAGCAAATCAACAGTCCATCGATCTTTTGTCTCTTCTCAGATCTTTTCAGCCATCATTTCGACCACCTACAACTGAAGATTCTCTCTCTGCTTTAAGATCAGATTTTGAGAAATTTAGAGATGAGGTACAGTTAGGTTTGGGTCAGTTGCAATCCACTGTTTTTGCTATTGCTCAACACTTGCAGGTTCCAAATGTCTCGTGTCGTGCTGAAGTTGGACCATCTAACAAGCGTTCATATGATCATGATGATTCTCAACCTGATCAGAAAAAGAGACGCTTGGATGAGTCTGCAGCTGATCTTTCTAAAGAAAATAAAGCAGAAACTGCTCCAAGTGAAACATGCTCTGCTGATAAAGAAAAGCCTAAAGAAGCAGAAACAGAAATGCAGTCTATGTTTGAAGACATGTTGAGCAAAGTAAATCTTCCAGAGACTGATATTTCTACAGAAAATAATTTACAACTGGTACTTTATGTTGATCCAGATTCTGAGCCAGTTTCTTCTGTTATACCAAAATCTGTGAATATGTCTGAGGCTGAAGCGTTTGAGAATTTCAGAGCATCTTATGAAAATATTATTGATGTGGATTCTGAAAATGAAATTGATGCCAAGTTTGAAAGCTTTTGGAAAGTCAAAGAAGAAGAAGAAGAAGATGATGATGATAGTGATATTGATGTATTGTATGCAGATCTTTCATCTCAAGAAGTTAGATTTCCTTTTCAAGATGAACAAAATTCTCCACAAGATGATTCTTCTCAGATTCAGTCTGAAGCAGTTTCAAATCCTCTGATTGTCTCTACAACTCTTATATCTTCTACATCAGTTGTCTCTGAGCTTCCAACAAGTGTTTCTAATGTGTCTATTCCAGTTATGATTCCACCTACCAAGATTCCTCGTGCTCCAACAAGTAAATCTGGTAAGTCAGTGAATCCTAATTTTATGGCTCCTGATTTTATTCCAGAAAATCTTAGATCTTCAGGAATTCCTATTTCAAGGGAGCATAGACGACAAAGGTTTGAGGCTAGAGATATGAGACAGGTGTTTCGAAATGTATACCTTGAAGATACTCACAGAAGTATTTTTGTGAAACACAAGACTGCTTTGAGTTTTGAGTTTTTCTTGGGCATTGAAAAAGAGTCTGATCTTGTTAAACAGAACTATTTGATGGCCATGAGGTATTTGAGACAAGGGAAAGAAAAAGTATATTCTGAGAAGGGGATTGTACAAGTTAAATGTGTTTCAATGTTCAACATATTCAACATCTGGGTTTCTAATTTCACTGTTCAACGAAGAGACTGCAAAGACTATACCTTCACAGAAGCAGATTTTAATGAAGTTCATGTGGATGATATTGAGTTTCTATTCAATTTCTTCAGCTCTCTCAATGAACGATCAAATGATATGAATAGAGCCTTCAACACTGTCAGAAGACATATTATCAGAACAATTCGCTTTTATAGCTTATTTGACTTTCAGTTGGGTGTTGAAAATCATCAACCTACGATCAACTTGCACAAGCCAAAACAGAAGCTCGAAAACATTGAAACTTTCTTATTATTTACTGTTGTTGATGAACCGTATGGTGTGGTGTACAGAAACTTGAAGGGTCGTCATTGTTTTATGAGATTTGAAGAAGTCTGCAAGTATTCTGATGGAACTTTGAAGCTTATCAAGATGCATCTAATTCAGAAGTTGAATTATGAAAAGCAGAATGTGGCAAACAGACAGAGATTCAATTTTTATCCACAAAAGGAAGGAAACAAAGAGTTACTGAGATTGGAGAAGGCAATTGATGTAATTCAAGACAGAATCAACTTTCGAAATGCTTTACGTCGCCTTGAAGCTCAAGTGGATATCAGAAGATTTCTTGATTTTAGAGCTCGGTGCCAAAGGTTACAAAGGGGGAGATTGTTAGATCATTTTTAGTTGTAACCTTTGTATTTATTTTACTTTGAGGGTTTATAAACCCTTGTGTTAGTTGTTTTTGAGTACAACAGACTACATTTTCATATCATATATACAAATCTACTTTTGGCTCCACATTCTCTCTCTCTCTCTCTATCTTTCTCTCTCTAGAATCTTAAGATCCTGAGTTCACAATTTAGTTATATTATATCCGCACTACAAGAAAAATGAGTTTCAGCGACGCGCCTTTAGCGACAACACGTTTCAGCCATAAGCTATAGCGACGACATGTCATCTCTATAAAGCATTTCTAACGATAAATGGACTTTTAGCGACAACAAAAATCGTTGTTTCTAGTGGTGTCGGTTATCATAAGTATTCCATTTATGTGTGTGTGTGTGTGTATAGATATATGAATATGTTTTTCCAATATGAATAAAATATTATATTAATAAATAAGAGTGTTATTATTTAATATTTAAAGATATTCAAAAAACATAAATAAAATATTTTATTAATGAATAAGAGTATTATTATTTAATATTTAGATATATTGTAAAAAATTAAAGAGAAAATGAAATGTTGTTCATTTATTAGTATTTTTTATTAAAAAATAATTCAAAAACATGAGAAAAAGGATAATAATGAATCAAACATTCTCAAGAGGCCACATCATCTCTCCATTGTTTTGCTAAAATATATATAGATATAGATATAGATTTGTTTTCATGATTTAAAAATTCACATGCAAAGCAGATGACTGTTTATCATGGTCATATTCATCAAAGAAGTCCAGGCCGACTTATGAAGCCTCAAGCAGATCTCATGTACACACTCAACTTATTTTCACAATTAATTTTTTTTTTTGGGTATGAAATATGTATCCACCAAACTTTAAGGATATTAGAAAATGCAAGAATTATAAACCAAAAAACCGAAAAAAGTCCTCAAAATCAACAAAAAAATGAAAAAAATATCTCGAGATGAACCAAAAAAACCTAAAAAGTCCCTCTAAATTAACCAAAAACCTTAAGAATCCCTCGAAATCAACCAAAGAACTTTAAATAAATCCCTCGAAACAGTGTAATTAATTTAAAAACACATCGGACAACTTTGCAGACCCGCAAGACAAAAATCCTAGGTCCGCCATCGAAGAAGCCCTATATCAAGTAGGGTTTCTATACCATAAAAGTTTCTTCATATATATATCCATGTGATATCGTCATTATCTTACTCGAAAATATTTTGTCATTTATTTGTGAACCGAAGGTGGTAAAAGCTTAACAACGAAACCAAAGCAAGTAAATATCAAAATGGGAATATAGTCCAGGGACTATTTTTGTAACTTGCTCTATTTTCAAAATAGGTGGCGAATCGTCAACTCTTCTCTAACGTGACGACAGCTTGAGTAAGATATTGAAATTTTGGATTAGTAAAAATTTAATTAAAACAAAACAACAAGATTTATATATAAAGCCAACAACTTTATTTATAAAAATTCAAACTTTATTTATAAAGTATGACAATTATCAAACAAAAAACAGATTTATAATGATTATTATGTGAACCTAATAACGAGTCTATCCTTCTCGATAGATACGTTAGAAGAAGGGGTAGAAGTCAAACTGTCCACTCTAGTGGACGAAAAATAAGAATAGTACACAAATTATGAAACCAACCTGAGTAGATGATCTCCAACGAACAGCACCAACGAAACAAAAACTGCACGGTTTTTTTAAACATGTCCTTAAAGGTTTTAACGAATCTCTTTGAACACTGTGAGACTGATACTTGCTAAACCCCCAGGATTTCATGCAGTATACTCAAACACTAACAGCGATAGTGCTTAGATTTAATACAAAGTTGAGACAGAAAAAATATGGCAAAGAGCAGAGAGATCGAGATAGAGAACAGAGAGTAGAAGATCGTTTTTTTTTCAGTGTGTTAGATCAATTGGTGGAGGCTTTAATTTATACTTGATAAACAGAGAATAATCTGATAATATTCCCTAAATTCCTCCCCAAGAATCAGAATTGGAGATAGAGTTGGAGACTAGACTAAGTCTCCAACTGATTTCCATCTCCATTAACCTACGTTTTTAATGAGCAAATAACGAAAACTTATCTGAAAAATTAAATTTTTATCTGCTTAAAAAATAATTATCAGCTGGAAAATAATTATCTGCTCAAAATTAATTAACTTCACTTAATTAATTATCTCGATCTATAAAAAGAAACTCGGAGCTCGAGGCGAGCGTGCGAAGTGCGTTGCACTTCTTTGAGACCCCCACCATTTTACTCAAGACCCATTTGAGAGGATATGCTTATAAACATGGAATTCTTTTGTATCTCTACCAATGTGGGATGGAAAATTCCAACCTCACATACTCAATTTCCAACATAAGATGTATGATATGAGAATATGAAATGTTTATCAAGTTCATTCCAGTGATATCCCTCAATCTACCCAAGAAAACTTGAATGGGAATTTATTGCAATTCCATTTTTCTATTATTCTCCACTGCTTTATTCTTTCTCCTCTCAAGCTCTACTTCAGTAGACACCATATCTGCAAATCACACTATAAAAGATGGTAACACGATCGTGTCACATGGTGGAACGTTTGAATTAGGATTCTTTAGCCTCCGAAACTCGAAGAAGAATTGGTATTTGGGAATATGGTACAAGAAGATATCAGTTGGTACAGTCGTATGGGTAGCGAACAGGAGACACCAATCACTGATACATCCAGCGAGTATAAAGTTGGTGGAGACGGAACCTGATGGTTCTCACTATGGCAATACCGTAATTTGGCCATCTAATTCCATGATATCAGACCGGAATCTTAACCCGGTGGCACAACTTCTAGAAACCGGAAATCTAGTTGTGTGGGATAGAAGTAGCACCGAAAAAAGTCTCGTCTGGAAAAGTTTTGATTACTTTGGTGACACATTTATGCCACGAATGAAATTCGGGAAGGATTTGGAAAGAGGAAGAGAGAGGTCTTCGACATCTTGGAAGAGTCCCGATGATCCTTCTCCGGTTTAAATTGGGTAGACACAAACGGGTATCCACAGATATTCCGAAGTGAAGGTCGAATTTTGCAATCAAGACTCGCACTCAGGGCCGTTCCTAGGGTTTTTTATGCCATGGGCGAAAACGCTAAAAAAAATGCCCCTATGCCTATTTTTTATGCAAATGAAACGATGAAACATTCGATTTTTTAAAGGGTTTGGAACCTAATTAAAGCTAGGTGACTCATCCTTACATTGATTTTTTTTAATTATAATTAAAAAAAATTCAAACGAGGGACATAAAAACTAAAACCCCAAATTACAAAATATATAATGATATAATCTAAATTAAGATCGTTCTTCCTTCTTTTTTACTTTTCCCTTTCCCAATTTAAAATTAGCATAATAGACACTACAAATTTTTTGACTTTTTCCGACGGTCAAATCCGCCGGAAATCCGTGTTTTCGGCGGATTTGGCCCACCGGAAACAGGGCGCCACAAATCATTTTTTTTCGGCGGCATTTTCGGCGGATTTATATTTTCGGCAGATAAAACCGGCCCCATTTTTTTTAAAATTTTAATGATTTGATTAATTAAAAAAATTATTTTTAATAATTTTCGGCGGATTTTTCCGCCGAAAATATTTTCTAATTACTTAATTAATTAATTTATTTTTATTAAAAAAACATCTTTCGGCAAAATGTTACTGCGGATTTTCGGCAGAATATTCCGCCGAAAATATTTATTTATTTATTTATTTATTTTCGGCGGAATACCAACGGAACGTTATTTACCGACGGTCAGTATTACCAACGGATTTTAGCGACGGATTATCGACTGTCAGTATTACCGACGGATTAACGACGACTAAGTGACGACGACGTTTACTGATGGATTACCGACAAAATGTTATTTACCGACGGAACGTTAAAAAAATAATTAAAAATACAAAAAATCTGTATAAAAATCTATTAAAAAACATTGGTAATTCCTATGCAAAAACCATTACAAAACACTATTGTCTTTAATACAATATCATATCAAATCTGTAAACTAAATTCAATGTAGTCTGTAAACTAAAACATTGGTAAGTGGTGTTTCGGGTCTTCTCTTTCGTTATGAGATACATTCTTAGGTTTGCACGCCCCATCGATCTGCAACCACAAAAATAGGATATCTATGTTAATCAAATAAGATCTTGAATTATTCCAATTAACAATCAATCATTAATTCGATATTCTAGCACAACCGTACACAGTTAACGATAATAATTCAAACATACCAATTTGGTATAACATCAAAATAATAACCATTCATCAATATATATGTTTCATTTCGAAAATGGTTAAAAGAAAAACTCACCTCGATGACGACAAACGAGGAATTTAAACTTTAACCGAGACGACGATCGAAACCGAACACTTGAAAATGTAAGCATGGATCACAATTTAAATAAATAAACTCTACCATAACTTAAACAACCTTTAAGGAACATAATCGATACTCCGAAAGACCCCAAAACGACGTGAAGGAATAACGAGAAAACGACTCCACAGAGTCTTACGCGACTTGCCACACGACTTTGTCGCGGCAAAGTCGTGCACGTCTCTGTATTTGCTTCTTTCCCCTGTTCTTGACTCAACAATCACTACAGGTCTTTACCCAGTTTCAACACCATACTAACAAATACTTGCACAAACTTTGAATATAATATTTTTGGAATTAATAACAATATCCCACTTGATTTTATAAACTTCACATAACCATAGAAATGATTAATCAGAAGTCTAAGCCAATAATCCTTCATTTTTTCTTATGTTCTATTAAGAAGTTTATAATGAATAACTAGAAGTCTAAGCCAATAATCCATGTAGCATAAAAACAAAGAAACAGCAGTGGCAACCCTGATAGTTTTACCTTGTATAAGATCTTTGTAAACCACCTTTACCACCTGTAAATTATATGTGTGAATAATAGCCCTTCATGTGGTCATCGTTGTTACATAAACACACAACGTGGATTCCAGACTTTCAGAAACAGTTAGGCTAAATCTACTTGTTAACAACACTCAAATTACAGCTGAACCCTTTGCAAGGTTCCTAATATTTTTCCCAAGGCATCAACCATACCTCATCTCAAATACATGTTAGAACCTTAACTTGATTCATCCTAAAATCAACTTCTCCATAAATAAATAAAAACTCAACATAAACTAAAATCATAACATCAAATAACCCTTAACTTGATTCACACCAAAACATAGACTCAAAACTTCCACCAAACTAAAGAAATAATAAATCTCAAGGAAAAGATACAAACCTAGAAGTTTGAAACACAAGATTTTTACTTTGAAATTTCCAAATCAATTGAACAAATAAGACCTACAACATATTAGCACATATCAAGAACAAATCGAGAAATCAAGAACAAATCAGGAACAAATTGAGAAATCAAATAGGGGCTCAGTCGTATACCTCTATAATCGATGGTGGTGGTGGCGATGTCGACCGGTGGTGGTTGCTGATGGTGGTGGTTGATGGTAGTCGACAGCGGCAGGGGTGGTAGGGAGGGCTCTCGACAGCGGCAGGGGTAGGGAGGGATCTCGACGGTGGTGGTGGTGGTGGGGGCGACGAGAGCTGTCAATCTTGGTAGTCGACAACGGCAGGGGTGGTTGATTAGGGCAACGATAGTGGTAGGGGCGACGAGGGCTCTCGATGGAGTGTTGTCGTCGATGGGATGAAGGCTTTGAGAGGATGAAGGCTTTTAGGGTCAATAGGGTACGTCAAAGCCCAACTGGATCCATTGAAGCCCAACTAGATCCATTGAAGCCCAACTGGGAACGTTAAAGCCCAACCGGATCCGTTAGAGCCCAACCGGATTCATTAAAGCCCAACTGGGTACGGTAAAGCCTAACTAGGTACATTAAAACCCATCTAGATCCGTTAAAGCTCAACCGGATCCATTAAAGCCCAACGAATAAATATTTAATTTTTTAGTGTTTTCAGCGGATTTTCGGCGGAATTATATTTTTTTAAATTTTTCTAAGAAAAGAATAAATATTTAATTTCTTAGTATTTTCGGCGGAATTAATTTTTTTAAATTTTTCTAAAAAAATATTTAATTTTTTAGTGTTTTCGGCGAAATTAAATTTTTTTCTAAGAAAAGAATAAATATTTAATTTTTTTTAATGTTTTCGGTGGATTTTCGGCGAAATTAAATTTTTTTAAGAAAAAAATATATATTTAATTTTTTTTATTATTTTCGGCGGATTTAATTTTTTATTATTTTTTTTTTCTTAAAATTTTTCTAAGAAAAAAATAAGTATTTAAAAATACAAAATATCCGCAGAATTTTTTTTTTATTTTTTTTAAAAATACAAAATATCCGCTGAAAATCTGCCAGAAGTTTTATAATTTTTTCGGCGGAGTTCCGACGGATTTCCGACGGTTTTTTATTTTTTTATTCTTTTAAAAAAATAATTAATTAATTATTTCCGACGGATTTTAATGAATTAATTTAATTAATTAAAATCCGCCGGAAATAAATAAATAATTATAATTAATAAGAAAATAATTAAATAAATTATATTCCGTCGAAAATCCGCCGAAAATAATTCATTTTTTTAAAAAAATAAAATAAAAATAATTTTACGACGGATTTCCGGCGAAACTCAAAGTGGTTTGACCCGTTTGACTTCCGTCGGAAATCCGCCAAAAATTTCCAGCGGAAAAATCCGGCGGAAAAATCCGTCGGAAAAAGTCTTTTATTTAGTAGTGAGAACCTTTACTTCAATATATGGAACTTAAAACTAAAAGATAAGCAACACTATAATTAGTTTTAACTAAAATACTAAATTAAATCAAAGTTAATGTCATAGTAAGCAAAGAACAAAACTCAGAAAGTTACATATCCAAAGTCTAAAGTCTAAATCTAATGTGGTAATGTCAAACCTTAAATTACACAAAAGTCAAAAGAACAATGATAAATTGAAAATTCATAATCTATGCTATTGTGCATTGCAAACAACAAGTACCCAATGAGGCAATATCACAATGTTGTTATTGTTGTGCAATGTATTCCAACCGTGCTGATACAGTGATGTGTTCATGTGCATTAGTTGCAAATTTTCAATATGCAAAACGAACCGAACTCACACGAAGGAGGCTTGTTCGTGTTCATTCGTTTACCTTAACCAAACCATTAAACAAACACGAATGGTAAAAGAACGAATTTTTTTTTTGGTAACTGTGGGTTTCCGGGCCAGCTTACGCGCACCGACTAATTCCCGGGCGACCACGAATGGCCTAGAGTCATCGCAATGGCCACAAGGGCTTTGGCAGGGCATGGATTTGAACCCTGGGTAGATGAGATCTTCCACTACATCCCCCAAAGGGTTTACCAGTGCGCCACAACCAGTACGAAAGTTTTTGTGTTCTTCTTCGTTCGTTTAACTTAACTGAACAAATGGACGAACGGTAAACAACTGGAATTTTTTGTATTCTTATTCATTCGTAAAGAAAATGTGTTAATAAATGTCTGTTCGTTAAGATGCTAAATGAACGTAAAAGAGAATAAAAGTTTTTGTGATCATATTCGTTCATTAAGAAAACTTGTTTGTTCATGGTTATTCGTTAAGATGCTAAATAAAAATCAAGTTGAGTTGTTGAAATGTTGGGTTTTCACCGGTTTACGATGCGCATTTAGAATCCATCACTAGTTTGTTTTTATAGTTAAAGCCTAGTTGTTCAATTCCCAAATTATTAAACCAAAAACTAGTAATGGATGACAAATTGATGCCCCTTCGGGCTTTGATGCCCTGTGTGGTGGCACGGGCGACATGTGGCCAGGGCCGGCCCAGACCTTACATTGAAGATGCTCTTAGTTCTTGTACAAGAACTTTCGTTCTTACTTTAAGCTTGACGTGAAATAACATTTTGTTAGTTTTCTAAATTAAATATCTGATATTTATTATAAAATATAATAATTATTGATGTATAAAAAATAAATAGGACTTACAAAAGAGGTTGTTATCATAATTATCATTGGACTTTTATTTGATTTGTTAAAAATTATGTAGGAAAAAATAGGTTGTTATACAAAAGAGAATGCTCCACCACCCCAAAAGAAAGTATGAGGTCAACGTTTACCTCTCGTACCCGGTACCTCTAACTTTCATAAATACATAAAAAACCAAATACATCAAAAAACCGGTTTAACCACCGGGTTAACCACCCGGTTCAACCGGTTTTTTGATAAAACCACCCGCTTCACTCCGGATCATAAATTGCCATAAACCCGGTAGCAATTGACCCACACTCTTCCCCGGGTTTCGGTTCAACCGGCTAGGTCGACCCGGTTTTTAAAACATTGGGTCAGACAGGGAAAAGTTTATTGAACAAGTCCAAAAGCATTTACAAAACCAGTCCCTATACTACATTCTAATATTTGCATTTAGTGACTAAATTTTTAGTTTTATAGTTTTAGCCCATAAACTCAAAGTATCCAAACAATTCAACTAATTAAGAAACTAGAGTGTGGCAACGTGCGTTGCGCGGTTGATAAAAAATATTTTGTTATAAGATATGTAAGTGGGTTAAAATTGAACGTAACTTGTTATTTGACAACAAAAACTTATTAAACGTAAAATCTAAATTCATGTGAGGTCTCAAACTCTTTTAATGTCAGTGTCATTTCAAGCTTACATGTGGTTTGCATCTTTATACACCTCTGGGTCAACTTATGAAAGCACTGTGCTAAGTCCTTTTCAGGGCGAGAATATTTTGTAAATAACAGTCCAATTTAGAAATATGTTTTTTTTGTAGGAATGTCCTAAGTTGCAAGTTTATCTGCAATATTATATATAGGTAGTGTTGAGACTTTATGTGCTTAGAGTTATGTCAAGAATCAACGGTATAGTATTAATTGAATAAGTAATCAAATTACTTGTTGAAAGTGATCACTTCATAGTCTATGTTTATAATTAGAGTTTAGTGAATGGTTTAATTATTAGTTTTGGGTCTAAGATTTCTTAAAAATAATGATTGTTAGATAATTTTATATTTGTCTTAATAATTATTTTTCAAGATAATATTTATTTATTTATAAATCTGATTATTTTGATATATAGATGGTGAGTTTTTTCTCTCTTTATTTGTGGTGGTCTAATGGATAGTCATGAAAGTTTGTTCCATACACCAAAACAAAAAGAAGACTCAATAACACTCATTGAAGAACAACCCTCATAGCTTCAGATTTTCAGAGATATAGTTATACATATACGAAAACTTTTCAAGAATCATTTTCATACTTATTAAATTAAATTGAACTGAAAACGTCGACTCTTCAATTAAATTATGCGACTTAAAGTAATCAAAATATAGCGGAATGTAAAGATTTGGGTGAATTTCTTGGTATATGAATTGACCCAATAGTTAATAAACCAAAATTTGAATCCTAAAATGCAAATGCAGAAACAAAGAAGGATGAGTGCTTGTCGAAGTGCCAACGAATAAAGCAAATGTATCAAACATCTCCATATAAAGAAACTCTCCATCCTTAATTAAGAACTTGTTTACTTTTCCTAATTAAATAATATTTTATTATTTTGATTATAGGTAATGCAAAATAACATATAGTGAAACATACTTTCATTTGCCATGAAAACAATTACTAAACAACTGTAAGTTCTTACCAATTATATAGGTATTTTCAATTTCAATAAAAAATTTTGAATTCCGTTATAACAAAAGTGTCAAAATTTTGTATGTATATGATTCAGTCGCAAACAAAATATATCATATGATAAAAAAATATATATGGATAAAAGAAATAATATATTAACAAATAACATTTATTGAAGAATAATATCGCTACATACATATTGAGAATGTTTTGATCAACCTTTCATTCTACTTAATTCCGTATTCTTTGATCAACCTATTCCTCCATGTTTGTTCTATAAATATTTTTTTCTTTGATTGAAAATTAAGTATTACATTGAGACTTTTCTCTAACGTACGACAGCTTGAGTAAGATGTATGATATGAGAATATGAAAAGTTTATCAATTTCATTCCAGTGATATTCCTCAATCCACCCAAGAAAACTCGAATGGGAATTCATTGCAATTCCATTTTTCTATTATTCTCCACTGCTTTATTCTTTCTCCTCTCAAGCTCTACTGCAGTAGACACCATATCTGCAAATCAAACTATAAAAGATGGCAACACGATCGTGTCACATGGTGGAACGTTTGAATTAGGATTCTTTAGCCTCCGAAACTCGAAGAATCGGTATTTGGGAATATGGTACAAGAAGATATCAGTTTTTACAGTCGTATGGGTAGCGAACAGGGAAACACCAATCACTGATACATCCGGCGAGTATAAAGTTGGTGGAGACGGAAACCTGATGGTTCTCAGTACTGGTGCCAATACCGTAATCTGGTCATCTAATTCCACGGTATCAGATCGGAATCTTAACCCAGTGGCACAACTTCTAGAAACCGGAAATCTAGTTGTGTGGGATAGAAGTAGCACCGAAAAAAGTCTCGTCTGGCAAAGTTTTGATAACTTTGGTGACACATTTCTGCCAGGAATGAAATTCGGGAAGGATTTGGAAACAGGAAGAGAGAGGTATTCGACGTCTTGGAAGAGTCCCGATGATCCTTCTCCGGGTCGATATTTAAATTGGGTAGACACAAAAGGGTATCCACAGATATTCCGAAGTGAAGGTCAAATTTTGCAATCAAGACTCGGACCATGGAATGGTCTCGGGTTTAGTGGCCTTCCTATTGATTTACCAAATCCAAATTACTCGAGCGAGTTTGTTGTTAACCAGAAGGAAATCTATTTCAAATACGAACTTTTAAGTTCGGTTCTTCAGAGGATACATTTCACGTGGGAAGGCAAGACACTGCAAATGCACTGGATAGAGAGAACACAAGAATGGGTTGTTTATGCAGATATTGACGCAGATAGTTGTGGTCGTTATGCAATATGCGGTCCTTATGGAAGCTGTAACATCAATAAACGCCCCCCTTGTAGCTGTATCAAAGGTTTTGAACCAAGAATCCCAGAAGAATGGAAGGCATCAGATTGGTCGAGTGGGTGTCGACGTAAAAGGCCTTTAAATTGTGGAAGTGGGGATGGATTTCGGAAGATATCAGGAGTGAAACTTCCAGACACACAAAGGTCATGGTACAATTTGAGTATGACCCTTGGAGAATGTGAGATGTCTTGCAGAAAGAATTGCAGTTGTACAGCTTATGCAAATTTAGATATCAGAAATGGTGGAAATGGATGTTTGCTATGGTTTGATAAGCTGATGGATATCAGAGAATGTGATGTAGGTCAAGATCTTTACATAAGGATAGCTGCCTCTGAGTTAGCAAAAGCACACAAAAAGAATGGAGTACTCACCATAGCGATGTCAACTTCATCAGCTGTGCTGCTTCTGTTTGCAGTAGCGTATGCGTGTAGAAAGAAAAAGAAAAGGCTTCGTAAGAAAGGAAAAGGTAATTTCAATGAGTAATTTTTTATGTTTCTATAAATGTAACACTAACAATTTGCAAGTTTATATGAGTATAATTTTGGCATCTTTGTAGGAAACTGGTATGGTGTTGATAAAAATAATACAAGCGTTAGAATGGAAGATCTTGATGAGCTTCCATTTTTTAGCCTACGTGAAGTAGCCAAGGCTACGGATAATTTCAGCATCAACAATAAGATTGGAGAAGGTGGCTTCGGTCCTGTTTACAAGGTAACTTATGATACTTGAATAGAAGTGTAATATAAAATGAAATAGAATTGCAAGTAACATAAAATTCTTGACCTTCATCTTTTAGGGTGTGTTGGAGGATGGACAGGAAGTGGCTGTGAAGCGGCTCTCAGAAACATCCCAACAAGGGCTTGATGAGTTCAAGAACGAAGTCATTTGTATTGCCAAACTTCAGCATCGGAATCTTGTGAAGCTTCTTGGATACTGCATTCATGCAAATGAACTGATTTTGATTTATGAATACATGATGAACAAAAGCTTGGACTCATTTCTATTCGGTTAGATAATCTCTATGATTTTGAACACTACCTTACTTTAGTGCTGCCAAATTAATGTTTGACTAATCAAGCAATTAACTTCTTGCAGATGAAACGAAATGTTTGATGCTTGACTGGCCCCAGCGTTTTCGCATCATCCATGGGATGGCTCGAGGTATTCTTTATCTACATCAAGATTCTCGCCTTCAGATCATCCATAGAGATCTCAAGGCGGGTAATATTCTGCTGGATGCTGACATGAACCCAAAAATCTCTGACTTTGGGCTTGCTAGAAAGTTTATAGGATTCGATAACGCTGCTAGGACAAAGAAAGTGGTTGGAACATAGTAAGAATCTGAAACGATGGTCTATTAACTACACAAAACTTATCACCTGTTTTTCCCAAGAAAAAGGTGTAAATACCCTGATACTAATATGTAGATTTACTTCATTAACATTGCTGCAGTGGTTACATTTCTCCGGAGTATGCAGTATATGGACAGTTCTCAACAAAGTCTGATGTATTTAGCTTTGGTGTTCTGGTGTTGGAGATAGTGAGTGGGGAGAAAAACAGAGAATTTTCTCATGAAGATCACAGAGACAATCTTCTTGGACATGTAAGTAAATCCAGTAGACTAGGGTTGTTTGTTTTAAAAAAAAAACTATAATACCTCTTATATCTGAATCGTTCAGACATTTTTACATTTAGACCTTTTTTTTCTTTTTCAGATTTTAGACCATCTTAACTCTTAAATACATCTGAAATTAGAAGTGGTGACATTTTTCTGATTAATTGTTATCACAAACAAAACAATCTTAGGTGGCGTTTGTTTTTTAAGAGGTCTGAAGTCTGAAGTCTTATTTCACTTCTGATTAATAAGAGGTGATGTTGAAGTCTTAAATCTGAATCAATAAAACTGTTTGTTTTTGTTACGTCTGGAGGCGTCTTGAGAGGAAGGAGAGCATATGAAATGAGGCGGGACGAGATTTAAAAAAGTTAGGTCACCACTTCTTATTTAAGATGTATTTAAGAGCCATTAAAAGGTTCTGAAATTGGAAAAAAAAACAGTCTGAATATCAAAAAGTCTAAACGATTTAGACTCAAGAGTCATTAAGAGGTATTTTTAAGAAAACAAACAACCCCTTATTGATCCAGGTTAAGATTTCAGACTTTAAACGTTACAAAAACAAACAGTCTTATTGATTCAGATTTCAGACTTCAACACCCTCTTATTAATCAAAGGTGAAATAAGACTTCAGACCTGTTAAAAAACAAATGCCACCTAAATCTTGGCATCCAAAAACTATTGCTTTCCTTAAAAAATGCCTTTTTGATATATACTTAAGTGTATATATGGATCTCGGCTTGATTCAGGCATGGAGACTCAACCAAGAAGACAGGGCTATTGAACTCATGAGCTCATCATTACGCAACTCATGCATCGTCTCTGAAGTACTACGATCAATACATGTTGGGTTATTATGTGTGCAACGTCATGCAGAAGATAGGCCAACTATGTTGTCGGTTGTCCTGATGCTGATTAGTGAGGGTGTGTTACCTCAACCTAGACAGCCAGCCTTTTTCACTGGAGAGAGCTTTTATGAACCTGCCCCTGATGCATCAGTTGATGAATGCACCATAACACAATTGTATGCAAGATAGGAAGCATATTTTATGTCATCTACACATATACTAGTAAGGTTTTCGTTCTTGTGATTCTTATATGACTGTTAGTAGGTGCTCTATCTCACCATAAAAGTTAACAACAACAAGCAAGGGTGTTGTTTAGGTTGGTCAAAGAAATGGTTATATATGAAAAAAAGGTATGTAACAAGTAACAATTCATTCAAACAAAAACATTATTTATCAATATTATGATCATAATGATTTCAATCACGTTAGTTTAATTGAATAATCAATTTGGAACACAAAAACAAGGGAAAAAGAACTCAATTTGACAAAGAAATGATGATGTATTTCGAAATTTAATCATTACGGATGACTTATATTGGATATATAATTTGATATAAATATAAAAAATAGAAGTATTGGACCAATGATAAAATGTTACTAATTAGAAGAAGTCAATGTGTATTGCCAACATAGTAATAACATATTCAATATGTAAAACATATCATACAAATAAAATATTGTACAAAATCTAATAATAAAAGTTTGGATTAATATTTCAAATACATTTTTTATGTAGCGGGTTATGTTGAATTATATTTTGTTACAATATGTCATGTTCGGTCATAATTGATCACAATGGATCATACTGAATTCTATTGGGTCCTATGCGTAACAATTGGTCATACTCAGTTGCATTGGGATATGTAGGTTACAGTTGCTAATAATGGGTCACAACTTGCAATTGGTCATATTGGGTCAAATTGAGTTATAATGGGTCGTGTTGGGCTACAATTGGTTATATCATGTTACATTGGGTCATACTAGGTTGCAATAAGTCATAGTGGCTACAATGGGGGTTATAATTGGTCAAGATGAGTCATGTTGGGTTATATCGGATCATATTGATTCGTCATATTTGGTCTGATTAGTTATGACCTACGATTGTTATATTGGGTCATAACGGTTATGATTGGTCATGTTTGTTACAATGGTTTTATGTTAGTAAATTTGGCGATATTATGTTACATTGGGTCATATTGAGTGTATATTAGGTAATATTGGGTTACGTTGAGTCATATATTGGGTGTACATTAGGTAATGTGGGTTACGTTGAGTCATATTGGTCACAATGGTAATGTTGGGTTATATTGAATCATGTTGGGTTACACTTGGGTGTGTTGGGTTACAAAGGTCATGTTGGATGACAAAGGTCATGTTGGATTACAGTTGGGCATAGCATATTGGTCACAATGGATCTGTTGGGTTGGGTTTTGGGTCATAATGGATACAACAAGTCATATTAGGTTACATTGTGTTACAATTGGTCATGTTAGATTAACATTCATATTGGTCACGATGAGTCATGTTCGGTTTACATTATGTTTGTGGCGGGACAATGGTCATAGTGGACAAGATTTGATCATATTGGCTTCCACTTGGTCACATCTGGTTGTATAGTCATATTGGACTACTATACATTAAGGGGCCGTTTACTAAATACTTATTCGGGTAAGCGTTTATCGGTGTCACTTACCTTACGATCCTTACTTATTGAGCATGGACACTACATAGAATGCTACCCGGTAAGAGCCATAACAAAGACCAAGAGTCTTACCCGGTAAGTGAAAAATATAACTCTTACCCTGTAAGCGCCTATCAGGTTTAAGACGTCAGCAATCAATTTTGATGGTCGATAATGTTATACGATAAATTTAAAAAATTGTATACGTGTCCATTATCATAAATAGCACGAAAAATCAAGATATTTGGATTTAATTCTAAATAACATTCGTTTAAAATATTTATTATAATACATACAATGTAGCAAATAAGCAATAGCATCTCAAATATTCAATGACTTATGTTACATTCCACATCATCATATAACCTGCGAATCTAAGATTACGTTGTAATTAAAACAAATAAAGTAGTAAAAATTTGATTTCTTTTTGTAAATTTTTCATTACCCATACTATCTCCTTTTAAAACACACTAACCTTTGGAACTGTTTGATTCATTTTTTAATTAAAACATGTATGAATAAAATTGTTTGTATAATATATTGTTTTTCTGTTGTTATGTTGGTTGTGTTGGATAAACAGTTTAGATATCGTAAAAATGATAATTTTACCCTCAATCTATATTTTTGTATTGATGAAAAAAACAAATTACATAAGAAATATAGTTTTCTAATTAAAAATTATCATGTGTCAATTTTTATTTTTTATAAATCAATTAAAAACACTTGTTTAGCACGAAAAACAGGCTAGACAGTAAAAAAAAAAAATTGATGTCTATTTTTAAAAATTGTAATATTTTTTGGCTTAAAAATTGTACAGTATGTAAATTTGGTTTTAATTTCTTTCATCATGCATTTGCCTTGGATCTAATTCTAAATGGTAAAGATGAATACTATCAAATCATTTTAAAACCCTAATCTTCCCACCTCACTGCCGCCGATCTGTGCCTCTCCATTCTTCCGGCATCATTTACCTGTATACACACCATCTTCAAAAAGAGAAATCAGAGGCTGAGATAACTGGCAACAAATTAACAGAATCATTTCTCACAGAGTCATCAACCTCTATCATCTTCAATCTCATAGAATCATCTTTTACCTTTGTAAACGAGCATCATCGCATCCTCCATCATGCATCAGGAAGGAAAAGAGAAATCAAGATGTTTGGCTAAAAATGGCACTCGGTTATCAATGCGTCAAATAATCCCGTGGTCCAGTGAGGTAGGCTTCTTTTAATTGATAAAGACAATGTTGTGACCATATATTCTCTTTTAGATAACGTTTCAATGATTTATTCTCCTCTGATATCCAGTATAGCATGGAGTAGCTACACATGCTCCAGAAGAACATTGAGTATATTGGGATCACATTTGTAGCAAAAGTCCTTTTCCTGTTTTTTTTTATCTGGGCTAAGGAATTCTTTCTATAAGTTGTAGCATGTGATAACACTAATCCTATAAGTTGTAGCATGTGATAACACTAATCTTTTTGTTGCATTAGTGAACCCTAAGTTAATCATGTTCTATAGGATACATTTGTTTTTTCATAAGTTCAACTTATGTTGCAAAGAGTACAACTTAATTGTTTTGCAACATATGAAACAGTTCAATATGTCTTTGACATCACTAGATTAAAGTGTGAATTGTTTGTGGGGTTTATGCTAAATCCATAGGTTGTTCTCATCAATTTGTTGTAGTTTTCTAAAATTAAAGTGTGAATTGTTTGTGTAGTTTTCTCTTTAGCGATTGAATGATAGATCAATCTGAAGTGAGGCATGAATGCTAGAAATTTTTGACATATATCATAAATGAGAAAACACTGAAACTTATCCGGTTTTGTTTGAGCATGTCGCACAGCTCTAAGGTTGCCATTTTCCAAGAAAAAATGGTCAGTTCCTTTGTCCCCTTTTCATTTTCACTTCCGCACTTTGAAGCAATTATGCAAAATTCATACCTCTCTTCTGTTTTACAACTGTTCTTTCAATGATGCTTTAGCTTAAATGCCTAACTTCATTCTTCACAAAATAGAAAGGAAGTAATGGCTACTGTCTAGGTGACTTGGCATGGAATTTGTTAAAATGGAAATCTTGCACTTATGTCCTTGATGGATGGTCTCTACAGTCCCTCTTAAAATCTTCTTCAACTGGTCTGATGTTGAAGAGGGGAAAGATGGTGATCAAGAAAGAGAAAAATAGGTGGAATATTGGTTTTATGGTTTGCATCAAATCTGAAGTTTGGAATCTGAAGCTAGAGCTGAAAAGTTACTCTCAAGAGTCAAGATTAGTCTAATGTTAATTTGTAATAATTGTCAAAGTTAATTATTGTCTTATTTAATGTATTATGTATTATTCCTAAATATCTAATTAATAGATATATAGGATATTAGATATTTTAGGATATTATAATATCTTAGTTTAGATATTATATTTTGAGATATTATGTTTGAGATATAAAAGGTTTTGAGATATTATTTATCTCATAACTTTCAATATCTCAGATCATCAATATCGACCCAAGTCAAGAACGAGAGAGAGAGAGAGAGAGAGCTTAAACTGTGATGAACATCAACCTTTGTAATCCGCGTTTATTTATCAAAACAGGTTGGTTTATCGTTTATGTTTGTTGTTTGATTATCTGGCAAAGATCGTGTTCAATCTACGGACCCACAATTGGTATCAGAGCTAAAACCAGGTTCACATCAAACTTTTCAAGAACTCTCTGTGTTCTTCATTTTCAAACACTGTACCATCGATCTATCTTTCAAACAGTGGTTGTTTTTAAAATCAAAAGGTTGTAAGTTGTTGCAATAGGTTAGTCGATCATCTTGTCAAAGTATTGGGCTGTAAAACGATTTCAAGTTTGGTGTATTTGAGCAAAACAGACCCGATTTATCGAAGAAGAAACTCCATACCGGTCAATAACTCTACCCCGGTCCCGGTCGAAGACACAACTTCCATACCGGTCTTTCAATCCGGTCAAACAACACCACACCGGTCACCTCATAGCACCCCGGTCGAAAATCACCACCCCGGTCGAAAAACATAACTCCAGTCGACGCATTTCACCGGTCGACGCATTTCTCCGGTCAAAGCAAGACCCCGGTCGACACTCCGGTCGACATCAGTCCGGTCAACATCTCTCCGGTCGCAGGTCCGGTCGAATGTAATACCGGTCGAGTATCCCTTTTGCGCCATAAACGTGTCACGTAAAACCTCATTTCACGCCATCAACTACTCGCGCAAAACTCAAATCGCGCGACCTACTTCAAGTGCAAATCTCTGTTTTGCGCCAACCACATCTAGCGCAAACTACAGTACGCGCGACCCGCTTCTTGCGCAAAACCCCTTTTTGCGCCAGCTTCTTCAAACGCAAAGTTGACCTTTTTGCGCCACCTTCATTAAGCGCAAATTGTGCTTTTTGCGCCAGTTCCAGACTTAGTCGTTTTGTTCAGTATTTATCTGATTTTAACTGGACTAACGATAAGTACAAGTTCTTATTGCATAATAATCAAACAGAATGAATTCCAGCGAAGCTAATTCAATCAGTATGGATGAGAATACACTTGTACTTTACAAAGGAAGCAAAAAGAGAGAAGAAAGAGACAACATACTTGTGCTTGATGAGTCAGATGAAGATAAAATGCGAAGCTGATTCTGATGAAGAGGTGTGTGATTTAACCAAATTTGATTTCTTAAATCAAATGCAAGCCATGATGATAAAACTCCAAGAATTAGAGTCGAAACTCAAGCGTGAAAAGGGTGTCATAAAAGACAAACACCAGTCAATACAGAAACTTAGCAATGACCTTGCTGAGAATAAAGTATTGATTGAGATTATATATTAACAATGACACCAGCGCAAAAGAAAAGACCATAATTCTTAAAGAGAATACTAAAACAAAGCCTAAATTGCGAAAGAGTGAGTTTGATTTCAATGAGCTTACGAAATTGCATTCTTCAACTTCCAAAGAAAACGAATCTTTACTTGCAAAATTAAAATCTTTGGAAGAGAAGTTATACACATTGGGTCAAACTGAACAAACCATTCATCTAAACAAACCCAAAAAGGAAATAGAGAAATGGGGACTCAGATATGAGAATCCACACTACCTTATAAAAGGTATATCTGAAGTGCCAGCACTTTAGGATATTACATTTATGAAACTTTCTCACCGATTCCCTGAACTTAAAGTTTTATGTACTGGACTCTCTAAAGAGGATGAAGCCAAGGAAACAGAAAAACGAAAGAAATCATATAAAGTTCACCTTCCATTTTATTATGCGAAGCTGAATAATAGTTATAATGATGATCCAATATATCAAAATAAATCTCTTTCAAATGACTTCTTTTAGAGTTATTCTGTAAAAGAAATTGATGCGAAGCCTATTAAAGGTAAACTTTACGTCCCTCCTCTCATTTTAGAAAGTAAAATTTCTGAACTTGAGACATCTTTAGTAGATGAAAGACTCTTGATTGAGATTGAACAAAAAGTGTTTTCAACTGTGCTTAAAAATACTGTTCTTTCTAAGGCTTCAAAATCTGATGATTTGTTTGGTTCAACTGATGGAGGGTATGATTTTCTAAACTCTGACGATGGTTTGGATGATTGTTTTGATCAATTTGATTTTAATGCCAAACTTCCTAACCATTCATCTTTTGTTGTGAAATCCATTGGATTATCCAGTAAGTTTGTGAAAAGCAAATCATCAACGAAAGTTGGTGAAACAGGTTCTGTGAAAACTAAGAATGCTAAAGGTAAGAAAAAATCTCAGCATTCACAGAAATCGATCACTACTGGTAACCCAAAGAAGATGCATTCAGTTGTTTCTCAAAGATCTAACTCAAAGGTCTCAAATATTTCAGATCTGAGCAAGCTAGGAGTTAAATCTCAATGGCAACCAAAACGGAAGATTGACGAGACTGCTAAATCTTTTTGTAGTGTTGATTGTAATAAGATTCCGACTAGTAAAGATGTTTTCAATGCGAATGTTGCTACTATTTTGAAACAAAAACTTGTCGTTTATCGCAAGAAATATTCTATGAAGCAATTATTCCAGTTACGTCTGTCTGCTAGAAAGTCTTCATATTATGATAAACATGTTTATGCTTCTTGTCAAGATTCTGATGTTTGGTTTGGAAATTATCATGTTCATTCTTATCATTCCTATGATTCATTTGATTCTCAAAAACAAAGAGGACCCAAATTTCAATGGGTACCAAAATCCTGTTCTAACACTGTAGGACCCATTTACAAGTGGGTACCTAAATCTCTTGTTTCGTAATTTCTCTTGTGCAGACCCATCATATGTGGTACTTGGATAGCGGGTGTTCCAAGCATATGACCGGGCAGAAAGGTATGTTGACCAACTTTACAGAGAAGTATTGTGGGACAGTTAGATTTGGGAACGACCAGTTTTCACCAATTCTGGGATATGGTGATATGGTACACGACAAAGTCACAATCAAGAAGGTGATTAGCTATGTTAAAGGCTTAAGACACAACCTGTTCAGTATAGGCCAGTTCTGTGACAAAGGTTTAGAGTTCAATTTCAAAGCCAAGAAGTGTTCTGTTCGCACTGAAGATGGCAAGGAACTCTTGGTCGGTACTCGAAAGTCCGACCTCTACACAATTAATTTGTCATACGTCTAGACTGACAAGCAGGTGTGTCTACTCTCGAAAGCCTCTTATGCAACAAAGATGGTTATGGCATCGACGACTCTCTCACCTAAACTTTAGGTACATAAACAAGATGGTCAGTGGAAAGCTAGTTAAAGGACTTCCAGAGCTGAAGTATGAAAAAGAACACCTGTGTGCAACATGTGAAAAGGGAAAGATGAAGAGAGCTCCATATAAACCAAAGCTTGAACTGAGTACAAGCTCTCCGTTAGAGTTGTTGCATATGGACTTATGCGGTCCGATGCAAACGCAAAGTCTAGGAGGAAAGAAGTACATACTAGTTATCGTGGACGATTACTCGTGATACACTTGGGTCAAATTTCTACATTCAAAAGATGAGACACCTGATGTTCTCATTACATTCGTGAAGACGACCCAGGTAAATCTGCAGAAACCGGTCAAGTTTCTAAGAACAGACAACGACACAGAGTTCAAGAACAAAACAGTAGCTGCTGCTAGATGCTGTTCTCAGGTCTTGTGAAGACGACCCAGGTAAATCTGCAGAATCGGTCGGGATATCACGTCAATACTCTGTTGCATGTACTTCAACGGCAGAAGCAGAATATGTAGCTGCTGCTAGATGCTGTTCTCAGGTCTTGTGGATGAGAACACAACTGCGAGACTATGGTTTTCACTTCAACCATATCCCGATATACTATGACTCGAAGAGCGCCATCGCGATAACAACTAATCCTGTTTAGCATACAAAGACCAAACACAACGATGTCAGGTATCATTTTATCAAAGATAATGTAGAAAAAAGAAAAATTGAACTTTACTTTGTAAGAACTGATTATCAGCTTGCAGATTTGTTTACCAAGCCCTTGGACGAAAAGAGATTCAATTTTCTTGTCTCTTGGCTTGGTATGCTAAATTTTAAGACCTAATCGGTGATTACCTATTAAAGTTTCTTATTGTAAATTTTTCATCATTTCTTTATCTTTATTTCCGCAAGATATCTGCACATTTCATAGACTGTTCATGATCTAAGAGGGAGTGTGAGACGAAACTCCAAAGATGATCATTGTAATTTTGAGGGGGAGCTCATAAAATTTATGCATTTACCTTTTATGTAAATTTTTTGTAATGCATGATTTTAGGGGGAGCTTTTCAAATCAAAGAAGTATGGATATGACTTCTGATTATTTCTGATCAGAACTCGTACTTTCATTGTTTTACTGCTTTTTGTCTTTTCAATTTAAGTGAATAAATTTGCTTTGACTAAGACATAAGACTTTTGCAGTTTTTGAGAGATGCTTACAAGATCATATCTTTATGACTTTAAGCTTAACTTAATGAGATGTAAGATTGCACTCAAAAGGTATCATTCCTTATCTTCATCTCATATATGGTTG
This sequence comes from Arctium minus, assembly GCA_954870635.1. Lineage (NCBI taxonomy): Eukaryota > Viridiplantae > Streptophyta > Magnoliopsida > Asterales > Asteraceae > Arctium > Arctium minus. The sequence continues at coordinate 124,335,547 of OX941082.1, forward strand.
AAAGGAGGACAACTTTCAATCATAGAAAACATTGTTCTTAAATGTTCAAACCACTTCCTGAATCTCAAACCGATTTCATGAATTGGAAGTGTGATTTTAAATATTTTCAAGATCTATTTGAGCTTTAACTGAAATAGTTAAACCAAATTGAGCATCATATGCATCATAGGAAAACATGATTTCATTGTGCTAGGACTTAACACAACTTCTATGGAATCACCTTAACCAGTGATTTCTACCCAAGAAGTTAATCCATAGTGATTGAGTGTACGAAATCGAAAAGAAATGAGTTTGGTTAGAGTGATCTAAATGTTTAAAAGAAAGAGGGTGTGAGAACAGATTTAAAAGAATATCAGAACTCTGCACCAATTTTTTCTGAGCCGGGCAACCACAATTCTAATATTTCACAATTCTTTGGTGATCATTATTGAAACAGGCAACTAGCCCATGCCAACTCTTGAATTACCCCACCAACTACTCATTTTCTTCTTAAAAGGAAAGTGTTTCACATTTTCAAAGGGGAAGCAACACATTTGCTATCTGATTTTCATTTAGAAAATCTGGATACTGAAAAGAAGGAAGTCTGCCCCACCTTCGCACTTCAATCATGCACATTGAGTCTGTGTTTAACTTACTGTTGTCTTAGTGGTTTACACAATTTTGAGCCTATAAGCAATAATCAAGTGCTTAATTCTTTCTATCACTTGCACGAACACACAAGTAATTTGTTTCTTTGTCATAACGTTCATAGAAATTACCTTTACGGTGTTTCAATGATTGAATGGAAGCCCTGGGGGAGTCAACATCAAAAAGCTCTTTTCCAACGTGTATTTGTTACACACAGTGACTTAGTGTTACTGACAGACATTTTAACTGATTCATTTGTTGATTCAGGTGTTACACGATTATTTTGTCTGGATTTGCAAAGATCTGGATGATTATCTTTTGAATTGACGGATCAGAAGCTCCTCATGAAAGACATTTCTAACTCAGAGTTTTGATGACATCGTTTCTCTATTCATCAAAATAGGGGAGAACCTAAAGTCTGAAGAAATGTCCATTACATTACAAGATTGGAAAAGAGAAGAGCTAACCAAGAAATGCGAGAGATCAAAGTATTCTGAAGACATGCTGATTTTAGAGAAATTTTTTCTTTGAAGATACTTTGCTAAAGCATTCTGAGCTAAAACTGGAGGTTACATATTGAAGACATAAAAGGAGATTCCAACTTCTGAGCTGAAAGAAGACCGAATTGCTAAATCCGTTTAGTAATGATCTTGGTCAAAACGGGGAGATTGTTAGATCTCAGATTTATTGGATTCAAGATCATCCAGTCTGAAGTTTGGAATCTGAAGCTAGAGCTGAAAAGTTACTCTCAAGATTAGTCTAATGTTAATTTATAATAATTGTCAAAGTTAATTATTGTCTTATTTAATGTATTATGTATTATTCCTAAATATCTAATTAATAGATATTTAGGATATTAGATATTTTAGGATATTATAATATCTTAGTTTAGATATTATATTTTGAGATATTATGTTTGAGATATAAAAGGTTTTGAGATATTATTTATCTCACAACTTTCAATATCTCAGATCATCAATATCGACCCAAGTCAAGAACGAGAGAGAGAGAGAGAGAGAGAGAGAGAGCTTAAACTGCAAAGAACGTCAACCTTTGTAATCCACGTTTATTTATCAAAACAGGTTGGTTTATCGTTTATGTTTGTTGTTTGATTATCTGGTAAAGATCGTGTTCAATCTACGGACCCACAGATAGCCTATGAAAGGGGTATTGTGGTGGAATAAATTTATATTCATGTGTTGCTGACAATAGTTTGTTGTGGTGCGTGAGATTGCTTATGTGAGGTTGATGATAAACCCTAGGAGGAGCATTATTTAGGCAATAACAAACCAACCAGGGTAGAGCGGTTGTGCTCGAATTGGGAGAAGGTTTGATCGAAGGGAACTTTCAGTGTCAAGTAAGTTCCCATGATGGTAGTTGATGTGTTGATTTGTTCGGGAATAAAAGAAATAAATAAAAGGGTTGGGTCAAGATTCTGAAAGGTTTAAATCCAAGGTTGGTAGAAAAGTGGACTCTCATGATCTCCCAGTTGTGATTGAACTAAACTATTAGTGGAACTGAATGAGGAGAAGATGTGATTGGTTATCGATCCGTAGGGAATCAAGGACTGAAATCGTATAAGTTATACACCAGGGCTCAAAGAGAGAACTCGGTGGGAGATCTATTAGATAGGGTGTGAAACACAAAAATTGCATGTTGGGGTCAGAACGAGAAAATGATCGCTAGCCAAAGTTTGGATGCCAGGATAAGCGGGTGAATGTAGCAGTTGACCTCAAATGAGTGATTAGCCTTCAATTGCAAGTGAGTTCATGCTTGGTGTCTATAAAGGTGTCTCGAGAGTTTAATCAAGATTTGAAGTGGATGCATACAAATCGAATTTCATATCTTGGGAACCAACTTCATGAGAGCAAGTGGCGTTTAAATCTGAGAGGCAAACCTATATTTTTCTTCATTGCATTATAAAATTTTTAAAATTTGTCGATTTATGAGTTATAACATTTTCTTCCTGACGAGTTAAACTTCATTGCGAAAAATCATGAAAATAGTTGGCTACAAGTTGTGCAATCGAAATGGTTTGACATGTGATATCTTATAACCGCATGCGAGAACCAACTGTTTTAACTCGGGCAAGCAGTTTCGTTCAAAACTTTCCTAGTGTATAGGGAAGATTTCTTTCGGTAGCACGATTGTCACGACACTGTCTTATTTGGTCACCATGGTACTTTATTGGAAGTTGCATGAAAATTATGCTCGAGATTGTGATGCATAACCTTGAGTTATGAGGGTGTTGAGTCATGTGTGCTTAAAAATGATTTCAAGTATTACGCCTTTTTGAACGTTCAATATGAGAAATAACTTTCAATTACAAAAATGTCATGCATGAAGGCTATGAACTCAGAGGGTCGGATGGGTTAGTGGTTTGGAGTATAAAGAAGGAGCCGAGAGAAGGGAATTTGTCGGTTAAGCCAGTAATGGGCGATTTATACTTTTGTTATTTATTAAGGAAAAGAGGGAAGTTTATTAAAGGGGGATTTTGGCATCAATGGCGTTGTAGCGGATGGAGCCTTGCTCAGAAATTTATCTTGTGGTTATAAGTATATGTCGAAATTGAAGCACATTTTGAAAGGGGTTGAGCCTGAGTTTTGAATTATTAGAATGATTTCGTAAGTTAGATCTCGCTCCAAGTAAACTGTGAACCTCTTTCAAGTGGAGACGGCGAAGTGTTAAGCTAAGCGCGATACCTTGAGCAAGGTAAGCTCCGTTAGAAAATCTGGAGGTTGGGGGGCGGGCACTATGGGAGCATCGTGTTGTCGTTTTCTTCACATATCAAGGTTGGCAACTGTTTAAGATGTTGCCGAAGGATTGACCAGACGTTTAGAGGAGATGAATATTGTCGGAGGTGAGGTAGCTAGGTCAGAATGTTATGGTAATGGAAAGTGGTTGCTTGGGAGGGGAGTTGTTATCTGTGAGACTTTATCAAGTTCGAAGCGGAGAAGTGTTTAGTACCATTAAAGTGAGTGCATGGATCATATCGGGATATTAGAAGATGTGATACTTTTGGATGAGAGAAGAGATGAGGCCAGGGGATGGGAGTGGGTCTTGCATGTGAATAGGTAGTTACGAAGGCAAGCTTGGTTATGTGTGCGGATGATCAAGAGGACTTGTTCTAGTCTCCTAGCAAATTCAAGTGTAACATTGTCTTGTTGTGAGAAGAAGGAGTGATTAGATTATATGAAAAGGGTTGCAAATGACGTATTGCGGGTATGTGCAAATGTTTGATACCTTATGCCAGATTTGATGTGTAAGTCAGTGATGAAATGGATTGTCGTTTTACAAATGGATTGTCGTTTTACAGGGTGAATAATTTTGGGTCATGATGCTGGATATAGGTAAGCGTAAATCCCGACTGGAAATTTGAAAAGGGATCCTAATGCGACAAGTGAGTTGGGTGATAAATGGTGACTGTCTAGAAGAAGAACTAATATTCTCCTCGGTTGCGGTGAACTTTGGGTGGGTTCATCGAATCCCAACGGAACGTTAATGGGAGTGTTTATGAGATAAGTAGATCCCGATTGTCAGATTGACGGCTGGTTGTTGAGAAAATGAGGCTAATATGTCGCCATAAGGGAGAAAGCTGAAACTGAGAAGTTCGCCCGGTAGAACAGAAGAATGTGGAGTATGACTTTGAGAGCCATCCTTGCGGGTATTTGAACGTCACACGAAATTATGAGGAAGTTTACGGTTATGGTTATGAGTTAGTAATGATCCGTGTGGGTCTGGTCGAAAGCTTGCAACCTTTAGTAAGCCTTTCTTTGGAAGCAGTGGTATATGTTTTCTTAAAGACAATGTCAAATGGTTGATCGAGATGCTCGAAGGGGATAGATCGAAGAAGGTAAGTAAGTATTAGTGTGAAAAGCATTCTGAGTGAGCAATAAGTTTGTTGTCGAGCAAGTTAAACTTGTAATGTGAGAAAGTGTTGCTCCTCTTGTATGGTTACGAAAATCGAAATAAAAGCTAGGGAAGCTATGGGCTATAGTTGGGTTAGTGGTATTCGGTTATGTGTTTGGGGCGAGCTAAACTCTTCGACGGATTATCCGGGCACTGAATATGTGGAAAGTTTGCATTCTCAAGTATCTATGCAAATGTGCAAAGAAATATGTGGGGATGATATTTTAGTTGAGATATGCATGGTATGGACATATTGGTATTTATGGGTATGGGTAAAATGGGTATTATCAAGTAGTAGTAATCGATGGGGGGGATGTGAGCAAGTATTAAGGTAATGTGTATGTCCTGTGTGTTTTGATGTTAACTTTGTGTAAATCGGGATTTTCTTACATGGGGTTGTGTCGCAGTATGTTGGAAAGAAATGGACATTGATGTGATTATGAAATTTATGAGAGTGATTGATTTGGTGGTGTTATGTCGTGCGCCTTTGGGTTTAACCCAGCTCGTTGAGGAAATAAATGGGCAGAAGAACGAAGGATGGTACATGGTTAGATATAAATATATGGATATCCGAAGGAGTAAATATGGATGATGTGTTGGATAATGTTTGTCTTGCGAGGTGAAACTTTGGGCCATCAAAGATCTAGTGATCAGTCTTGTGTCACTGCTGTTGGGTGTAATCATAGATGGCTTTACCAAGAATCGTATTGTAGAATGAAAGGAAGTAGCCTTGAAGTTAAGGTGTAAGGGTGACACTTAGTCAAGATGGTGTTTTGGGGAGTTTTATTTTGTGTGTGTTCGGAAAAGGGATGAAGGGCAAAGGGCAAAGGACATAGAAACTCAAGTTGGAATTACCCTAAGAGTTGAAGGGTATTCACAACACTTTCCACATCTCAAATTGAGGAAGTGTCTAGCAGATATTGAAATGTCAGTGCCTTTGCAAGACTTACGGGTGTACGAGAAATTGAACTTTATCAAGGAACTGGAAGCCATAGTGGATCGTAAGATTAAGCGATTGAGGTTAAAAGATATCATTTTAGCAAAGGTCCAATGAAAATTCTACAAGGGACGGGAGGCCACATGAGAATTGGAATCGGAGATGAAATCCAAGTACCCAGACTGGTTCAACAAAGAGATTCCGGGGACATAATCCATTTAAGGGGGGGAGTGTTGTAACGACCGTTAATTCTTGGAGTTAAGTAAAAATTTAGTAAATGGGGTGAAAGTAGGAACTAATGAAATTGAGGGACTTGGTTGGAAATAAGGTCATTATGGGCTCAAAACCCTAGACTAGACATTTGTCTGGGTCATTTGTTTTTCTGTGTGTGTGGCGCTAGCGAGCAGGAAGAAGGTGAATTGGGAACTTTTGGGAGAAATCTTGAAATCGTGAAGAAGGAAGGGCAGCATCGTGGGAGATTCTTCAAGAAGTAAGCGATTTATCTAGAACCCTTAATCTCCATTCCTTGTTTTAGTTTGATTTACTGATTCTTAGTTGGGAAGAGTTTCATAATTTAATGTTTGGAATCGAGACCAGGGGGTGGGTCTTGGGGGGGTTAGTGAACTGGGTTAAGTACTCGATTAGACGTTTGAGCATCATGGGGTTATTAAAGCGATTAAGATAAGTAGAAATTGGATCTTGAAATGGGAATAGAGATCGAAGGGTCTCACCTGTTAATCGTTGCCTAGGTTGTTGTTTGGATGACTCTCGACCGGTGTGTGGTTCTCGACTGGTCTGACTCTCGACCGGTCTGACTCTCGACCGATGCCTCACCATCCGGGGACCGGGGAAGGAGTGTGGTGACCGGGGTCGCCCGGTTTAGTTTCGACCAGGGTCGCCCGGGGTCTAGCGACCGGAGTCTAGCGACCAACTCTAGTATCTAGAAAATCTTGAACCTTTCAAGCTAATTAATCCCTATTGTATTACCTTGGATTGTAGGACTCATATTTGCAAGATTAGTGTTCGTTGTGTACCGAGATTTCCGGCATTTTTCAACCATATAAATGTATTTTCGAACTGGAAGTGGATTTTATTACATTGCTCTTAATACTTATGGTTATCCTTGTTAAGGCGTGATGATCGACATTATCATATTGCGGTTGCGTAAGTTTTATTTACATCTCACTCGTATAATCAAACTTATTTTGATGAGATATTTGATTGTGTATGAGCCAAGGCTATAAATTTATAACCATCGGAGATGGTTGATCCGTGTGTTTGGAATTTGTTTCCCTACACACGGAATCGACATCGACTTGGGGGGGCCGTATGGGGATCTACTGGGCCCCGGGGACGTTCAGTCCTGGATTTTGATGGAGGCTTTGGCGTGTAAACTATCGTCTCTTGCAATTTAAAATGAGGAGTTATTTCTTTTTATAATTAAATTTAATTGTATGCTGTTATTATAAATCGGACGTGGCTCGGAATTCACTAGACCTTTCGGTCTAATCCTCGCTTCCATTTTTCCTAAAATCCATTTTCAGGTAACAGGGTAGCGCCCGAAACTTCTAAAGGCAAGGAGAAGCTTTAGGAGCTAGTACGTTGCGAAACGGGCCTTAGAAGCGGCATAGATGCTTTTATTTTAGTTCTCGGTTGTGATAGATTCATGTCAGACTATGTTATCCCGTTATTATCAGATTCTGTATTGGGACCCGAGTTTGGGCATCCTTTTATGCAAATTTTATCATTGTTAGTTTTGGGCTGTTACAGTTCCATTTTTTTAGGGTGTCCATTCCAATTTCTGTCAACCAAACACGTGGTCAAGTTCCTATCTAATTTCATTCAAAGTCAAATTCTGTTGATAAATTTCATTTCAGCCAAATTTTATTATGTGAACCAAACGCCCCCTCACTTTCTATGATCAATGATAATATAAGATATTTTCTTTGTTATCATCCTTTTAAAAAAAACTTATATTTCTTAATAACAAAAAGTAGTTTAAAATACATGTTTCTTAGTTTTTTTTTTCCGTTTTTCCTTTCCTTGATTGTTTTCATCTTTTCTCATCTCCTTCTATGTATTATTTTCTCTCTTCCAAAGGTGCCAAGAGGACACGCTAGACGCACCAGAACGACAACCCGAAAATGGGCAATCCTAGGCCAAATCATGTTTTCCGAGAATAAATAAAGATTCAGATAGTGAAAATTCTTAAAAGATTTTTTTTTGAAATATATAATATTTCCATTCCAAGACTTTCAAAACTTGTAGAAGCAATATTGTTTCCATTATTTAGAGATCATAATTTATTCATGGGTTATATAAATAACAAATTGTAAAAATTGGTTTTGATTATTGATTCCCAAAATAAACACTCAAAAATGTCGTATCTGTTTTAGTATAATTTGACCTAGTTTATATGATTAAATTTAAGAAAATAAATACTTTCAGACTATTTCATTCTTTAATATTAACTTTAAGATATAAAACCAAGTTCAGCAATAAATAGTTACAAGAATAAATCTTCGAAAAAAAATTATGCCAAGCCCAAGACGAGAAGGTCTACACAATTTATTACTCGTCCTATAGTAACCTACAAAAATTTCGTCCTCGTGTTTTTGTTAATCATAACACTTTTCGTCCCTACAGTTTTAAAAATACAAAAAGACTATCGTGTTTTATAAAAGTGTCCAGATTTGATCCACTACACCATGTTGTCTTAGACAACAAATGTTAATTGGTTATGTTGTTTAAGATAAGCTTAGGCAACAAAGACTAATATATGTTGCCTAAGTTTCCTCTTAGGCAAGATGTAGTTATATGTTGTCTAAGTGAGACCTTATTGAACGTATAAATAATTATATGTTGCCTCAACTATCTTAAGCAACATCTTCCCTTATGTTGCCTTAGTTGTATAATTTTTTTCTTTCTAAATCAATGAAAGTTATCTTAGGCAACATATTTTTTTTGTTGTTTCTACGTTGCCTGGATCAAAAATATAAATAAATATAGGTAGTTGAAAATGTAATAACTAGTTGACGGATGATTTAACGTTGACACACCTACTTAGGCAACATATCTATTGTGTTTGTTGCGTAAGATCTAGCTTAGGCAACATATTTTCTTGTTTCTATGTTGCCTAAGGTCAAAAATATAAATAAATATAGGTATTGAAAGTTTTAAGGTTTGACAACCGAATATTTTAAGGTTGACAACTCGCATTGAACTATAGATCGATCAATGTTTACTTAGGCAACATAAAAATCAAAACAATCAAGGCTCAATACAACTCATTAATATATTTAGATTTGTTAGGGTTTTGTTTTAGGCTTATTTATATTCTGCATTTAAAAGACAAAACAATCAAGGATCAATACAATTCATTAATAATCCCTGAAAGCCATGTAGGCCCAATACAGTTTATTAACAACTCTTAACTCCAATACGACCCATCAATGCCCAATCAAGTTCACTAAGAGTCACTGAAGCCCATGAAATCCATTACAATTCATCAAGGGTCATTGATTTCAATACGATCCATCAAAAACCATTACAAACCTAATCAAGTTATTTAAGAGTCACTTAAGCCCATAAAAAACCAATACAATTCATTAAAAGTCACTGAAAAACCATTAAGACCCAACACATTCCATTAACAACAGTGAGTACATTATGATACAGTTCATTATTACGCATTGTAGTCGATCAAGATCCAATACAATTTATTAATAATTGCTGAAATCCATGCAAGCCCAATACAGTTATAACAACTATTATGTCCAATACGACCCATCAAGTTCCATTATAGTTTAGTAAGAGTCATTGAAACCCATCAAGGTCTGATCAAGTTCATTAAAAGCCACAAAAGTCGGTTAAGTTTCAATACGGTTTATTACCACCCAATAAAGCCCAATGTGAATCATTAACAACCATCGAGTCCAATATAACCCATCAAGACTCAACACAATTATTAAGAGCCACTAACACTTCTTTTCGATTTCCCTCCTAAAACCCTAAAGTCCACACAAATTTCTCCCCAAATTCCCTTCTCCCTATTTTGGTGACCATGAAGGTTGGTCATTCATCCTCTCACACTTCTTTCTCTCCACTATTTTGCTTTGGTGGGAGGTAAATCTCGTCATGCTCTTGCTATGCCCATTCTTTTTTCTACTGCCTTTGTTCTTTAATAAGCAAACCAATGTCTAGGTTTGATACAATCTCTTTTAGAATCAGAAGGCTTCAATCTCTTTTAGAATCAATCGCAGGTATGTGATACCCTTATCTATTTCTAGGTTTGATACAATGATTTATTTGATTTTTGAGGTGTTGAAACAATATATTCTTTGTTGATGGACTTTTATTGTGTTACTGTTTTTAGCTATGATATCTTTTGATTTCTTTTTGAAGTATGTAGTTTTTCCTTTGTGCTCCATGGCTTCTTCTGCTATTCTTTCTTGTTAAAGGTAACAAACGACAAAGGCAAATACATGACAACACTTGATTTGAATGTGAACTATTGCTTCGTCTTCTATTCTTTCATCAAAATAATTATCATTTGGAGTTTTAAATAATCAAATTGCATGCAGTTATGTACATCCAATAGTTATGGTTTTTTTGTCTATAATGTGTGCCTTCTAGCTGCATAGTTAAAAAATGGTTTGTTGAGTCAAAGGTCGAAGCGAAAGAAATAAACATAATTGAGAAAAAGAATGAAATTCAAAAACTGAAAATCATTATTCAGCCTATCCACCAAATATGATTATCTTTGTCAGATTTCACTTTAATTTAGCCCGAATTCTTGGGGTTAGGATAATTGTGTAATTAAACTTTTTAGACCGAGCAACCAAATCCTCTTTTGGGTTGAGTTTTAGTATATAAATTGAAAATAGAGTATAGCCTAAAGAGTGCATTTCATGTTCGCATATATATGTAATCATTACATTTATTCATTCTTTTTTTATTTTCCAATTATCATTGCAAAGAGGAACGACATTTTACACTCTTCTTGTGAAATTATTGGTATTTTGCTTCATACCACTTTCCAGAGATCGAAATGTGTCAGCATTATCGTATGGTTAATCGTTATCTAAGAAAAGTCGGCCATGAGAATTTACATTAGTGTGTGGAAGTAACCAAACCAAAATAGACACGGTCGATATCGCATGCCTTACGTGCTTCTGTAAAAAACTGTACAGCCTTGAAAGCTATTTCTTCCACTTTATAAAAAAAACACAGTGAATATTGCAGTGGATATTGCACGAGTTGGTTTGTGCTTTCTATCTTCTGATGACTTGATTGGTTGCAAACTGATATGGCTAAACTTAAGTGTAGACTTGGCTTGCGTTTGGCTAAACTTAAGTGCCATTTTTTTTCCTTTCCACCAAGTTACATATCACCTCTTTCACTAGAAGAAGGGAACACCTTTTCCCTTTGCTGCTGACCAGGCATCTACAACAGGTTGATTTGGTGGGAGAAAATTGATAGTGGCAAACAGCTCAATAGACACTTTGGTCTCTTTACCAGGTCTAAAAGTCAGGTGAAGAATGACGCCAATTCTTGCGATCCCTGTGTCCTTTCTGACTGTAACACCCTAAAATTTAGAGGAATAAAAATTCGAAATTTTCGAAATAAGACGACTGTTGTAAACTGGGTAAACCTGGGTAACAAAACCTGCAATAACAACCCAAAGTATCATCCTGAAAACGGGGTATAGAGAGGTAGCCTTTACAGTTGAATCAAATGGAGAATAACATACAACAACCTAATAATCTAGCTTAGACAAAAAAAAGATTAATATCGGGTGTTGCTTTTCTCCCAAAAATGTGTATCCACTATTGCTATCGCATTGGTCAATGTGTTATCCCAAAAAGACCGCTCTCGACCTCTAGGCCGGCCGCTCATTCTCGACGAATCCCTCGCTAGATTGACCTGCTATACATGTCATTTTAAGAAAAGTGTTAGGCTAACGCCTAGTGAGCTCAAACAGTTGAATTTAAGATATTTAACGATAAACATGAATAAAGAAAGCTGAGTTAAGATCTGAATAATGATGCAATTACCATAAATAGTTACCTCTTGGTCTAACGGGGGAGACCCGCTTACTAATACAAGTGACGGAACACAAAAGTAGGACACTTAGAAATCAGTAAAGCCAAACACATAAAAGTGCACGCAAGGGATGTTAGGCTCCGTGGCTTTAAACGTACACCCGCGAAAACTCAACTTCAACCACATAGGGCCCTTACGTTGAGATCCTTATTCAATATCGTACATACTTAGCACGTAGGACTTGTAGCCCAATCTGATGCCTAAACGTTCCTCAACGTGAGAGGCTCGCGTCCCTACGCCGGACTAAATGCAACAACTAATATGGGGTCATGACTCCCAATGCAACCAATTTGTCACATAAAGCTAAAAAGCTAATCGATGTTTCAACAATAAGCTATGATACCCAAAATATCGATAAAAGGAAGTTTTCGCATAATGCTTGCAAAATCTTACCAAGAGGTTCCAAATACTCAATCCAAAGTTATGGTAAAACAAGTTCCCAATGTACAAACTTATCAGCAGTTAGATGAAAATAGCATTATGTGAGTCCGTGATCGTTTACCAGATAAATCAAATAACAAAGATATAACGATTACCAACCTGTTTAGATTATAAACGCGGATTACAGAGGGTTGATAATGTTGATCAATTTTTCAGTTTTTCTCTCTCTGTTTTACACCTTGAATATGTGTTGTGTGTGTGTTTGTTAGATTGTGATATGATTGTTGTTGAGAGATAAGCTTATCAAACACATCTAACATAATATCTAGATATCTAATATCTAGATATTATATTTAAACTAATATAATAATTAACTAAATAATATCTAAAACATAATATCTAAATAATATAATATCTAGATATTATAACTTTGACGCTTATTACAATTTGACCCTTAATTAGACTTTGTTTGAGAGTAACTTTCAGCATTAACTTCAGATTGCGATCTTCGTTTTGGATGATCTTGAATCCAATGAGACTGTGTCCTAACAATATCCCCCTTTGGATCAAGATCATTACGAAAATGATTTAGCAATACGATCTTCTCTTTCAACACAAAAGATGCAATCTCTTTCTTAGTCTTCAAGATATAGTAAACTCCCCAAAAGATGTAGATTATCTTTCTTTCAGTTCATGGGAAGAAATTATCTCTAGTTTCAGCTCGAAATTCTTCATCAAAGTATCTTTAAAAGAAAATTTCTCTCGAATCAGCATATCTTCAGAATACTTGCTCTTTGAAGAATTCAATCTTAGACGTGATTCTTGAAACATGTGATTTCTTGGTTAGCTCTTCTCCATTTTTGGGTAGATCTTCTCCCCCTTTTTGATGAGAAGTGTAACGATTTCATCAAAACTTGATGACAAGAAATGTTGGTCATAAGGATCCTCTCATTCGTCAATGCAATAGATATTTATCTAGATCTTTGCAAATCTAGACAAAATAGTCATGTAACACCTGTAGCAATAAACAAATCAGTTAGAAACGCCTGTCAGTAACACTAAGTCACCGTGTGTAACGAATATACAATGGAAAGGAGTTGTTTGATGTTGACTCCCCCAGGGCTTCCATTTAATCATCGAAACACCAAAACGGTTATTTCTATAAACGTTATGACAAAGAAACAAATTCCTTGTGTGTTCGTGCTTGTGATAGAAAGAATTAAGCACTTGATGATTGCTTATAGGCTCGAAATTGTGTAAACCACTGAGACAACAGTAAGTTAAAACACAGACTCAATGTGCATCAGTGAAGTGAGAAGGTGGGCCAGACTTCCTTCTTTTCAATATCCAGATTTTCCAAATGAAAATCAGATAGCATATGTGCTGCTTCCCCTTTGAAAAATGAAACATTTTCTTGTTAAGAAGAAAATGAGTAGATGGTGGGGTAATTTCAAGAGTTGGCATGGGCTAGTTGCCTGTTTCAATAATGATCATAAAAGAGTTGTGAAACACTAGAAATGTGGTTGCCCGACTCAGAAAAGTTGGTGCAGAGTTGTGATATTCTTTTAACTCTGTTCTCACACCCTCTTTCTTTTAAACATTTAGCTCACTGCTAACCGAACCCTCTTTTTCATGATACCTCATCACTCTTCCACACTCATTTCTTTTGACTTCTCACACCCAATCACTATGGATTAACTTCATGGGTAGAAATAACTGGTTAACATGATTCCATAGAAGTTGTGTTAATTCCTAGCACACTGATCCCGTATATCCTATAAAGAATGTGTTGCTCAAAATGATTTATAATCATGTAAGCTCATGTAAAACATTTAAAGTACACTCCCGAAATATAAAATCTTATGAAAAAATCAGGAAGTGGTTTGAACGTTTAAGAATATGTTTTCAATGATTGAAAGTTTTCCTTCTTTCAATCACATATGAATATAAGATAAAGGAATATACCTTTAAGTGCGATCTTAAATCTCATGAAGCTTAGCTTAAAGTCATAAACATATGATCGTGTAAGCTCTTATAAAAAATTATGCAAAAGTCTTAAGTCTGTCAAAGAAAATTTATTCACTTAAATTGAAAAGACAAAAAGCAGTAAAACTATGAACTTCTCTTACTCCCCCTGAAATTATGCATTTGAAAAAAACTATCATTGAAAAGATATGCATTTAAAATTTCAGAAATAAATATGTACTCCCCCTTGAAGATTGATTTCCTCGTTGGAGTATCGGAGTACAATATCTCATATCAGCATTGGAGTAAGTTCTTTTGATCATTGAAGTGCGAGTCCTAAACTGTTGTGTTTAGAAGTCACTTTTGACATTGATGTCCGGGTCTTGAGCTGATTTACTCAAGAACCATTCTTCTTTGAAGTGCGGGTCTTGAACTGTGTTATTTAAGAACCTTTGTTGACATTGAAGTCCGGGTTCTGAACTGAAGTATTTAGAAGCCTTTCTTTTCCTACTCCCCCTTGACAGTAGGTGCCTGCAACACAGAATTAATTTTCTTTGGTACCCACTAGTATTTGGGTCCATATGTGTTAGTTGCAGTTCGTATGGGGGTTACTGAGTAAGAACCATACCAGTAATGATATTTGGTTCTGTGAACAGGATCATGTGTACGACAGTAAGAACAAGAATTTTCCTTACCTGATAACCTGATTATTTGATCTCTCGTGTAAACATGAGTAGGTTTACTTTTCAGCACATTGTTCTTCGTTTCATTATGCATATGTACACATGAGCTTTCATCTTTAACTGGTTTCTTCTCGCATAAAATATTTTTTTTCTTGTAGCTCCCTCTTCTCGGAAGTGAACCTGAACCATCTAACTCTCTGTGAAAAGGAAGGTTAGTAGTATGAATCTGATTTGAAGATTTAGATTTATCATGAAAATCATATTTCTGAGATTGGCTTTTCTTGCTATTACCAGAGGTGTTCTGTTTCTTTGAACGCAGATGTTTAGAAACACTTGGTAAAGCCTTTCCTTTTTCAAGAAAAATAGAATGATCTAGAAGTGAAACATTGAAATCAACCATATCTACTCCTTCTATGCACCCGTCTTCAGAATTTAAAAAATCATTTGCAGGCTCAAATAAGTCATCAAAGAAAACAGTAGAAGTGTGAGGTGCTTTTGAAACTGCATAACGTCTTTTAGATTTAGAAAGAAAAACAGTGTTCTTCAGAACAGTAGAAAACACATCTTATTTTATATTCACCAAAATTCTTTCGTCAGATAAGATATTTTCTAACTCAATTATTTTGCTTTCTAATACGAGTGGAGGTACATAAGTTTTAGCTCGAACAGGTTTTGCCTCCACTTCAGTAGAAGAATATGTAGCAAAATATTCTTTTGAAAGAACTTTTGGTTTTTCCGAAAGATAACTATCATCCAGTCTTGCATAACAGAATGGTAGTTGCATTTTCTTCAAATTCATTCATTTTGTATCTTCTTTTGCCTCAACTTCTTCTGATGCTTTGGTAACAAATTTGGGTTTCAAATGAGAAAGTTTACGAGCAACATACATATAATCTGCATTATATAAACCAGGCTGTTTTCTGATAACATGTTTCAGGTAATGAGGATTATTACAACCTAATCCCCATTTTGCTTTAAAATCAACCTCCTTCATTAGGTGTATTCAAGAAAATAGTTTGATCTGTTTGGCCTCTTGTATATAGTTTGGCTTCCAGACCAGTTACCTTTTTCTCTAAAGTCTTGTTCTCAACATGAAGTTTAAATGCTTTCAGAACGCATTCTTGCTTTTCTGAATCAGACTTAGATAATTGTGAAACAAGATCAGAAATCTTCTTTTCAAAACAAACCTTTTCAAGATTAAAATCAGAAGCAGATTTGCGTAGGGAATCCATGAGATCTTTATTCCCAATAACTGACGTATTTAGCTCAAAGATCTTTTGATTACGCCTAGCAACTCTGCCTTTTTCTCTTTTCAGTTTTGACTGAAGGTCTTGAAGTTCGACCATCATCGCATCCATTTTAATCATAAAATTATTGTCGGTTAAGTTCATTACCTTTTCAGTTGCTTCATTATCTGAATCATCATACTTTGCATGATTGGCCATCAAGCACATGTTAACAGCTTCTTCATTCTCTTCTTCTTCATCTTCTTCAGAATCATCTAACAAGAATTCGTCTTCAGCCATTAACGCTTTGCCGGCTTCCTGTTGCTTGGCTAACATTAGTTTGTTCTGGTAATATGCCGAATTGCGAACCTTTGGCTTTCGACAGTTTGAGGCGTAATGTCCAGTCATGCCACAGTTGTAGCATATGATTGGGACATCAGTTGTCTTGTCTGTACTAGTGTAGTCATTCCTAAATTGCTTCCTTTCTCTTGGTTTCTTCTCTTGAGATCTACTTCCTTCTACTCTTTCTCTATGCTCACGGTTCTTGGAGCTTGTGGAAGAATATCTCTGTGTATTTGATCTCGGTTTCTTGTAGAATTTCTTTTGGAATGCACGGGTCAGTAATTGCAGTGCTTGCTTGAGACTTTCTCCATCATCTCCATCAGATTCAGTTTCTGATTCAGAACTTGTAATTACTTTCTTCTTTTTCTTCTTATCTTTCACAACAAGTGCAACAGAATCAGGAACTTTCTCAACTTCCCTTTTCTTTTTTCCATTCCTTTTCTCTTCTACTTCCTCTTCGTTCTGCCTTAGTGTCTCATACACCTCGTGGAGTGAAATGTCAGACAGATCTTTCATCTGTTTCATTCTTCGTGTATGCTTCTTCCATTCAGGTTGAAGAACACTGAGAAACTTGACGTTGTTCTCAATCTGTTTCTTTTTAACTTTATTCTTTGACAACTCATTCAGAAGCAGAACATATCGTTCATAAGTGTCCGCTAGGCTTTCATCTTCAAAGGCTTTGAATTCTTCGTAACTGTTTATACAGTTTGCGACTTTCATCTGGTTCCCAACCTTAGATCCCATCATAATCTTTTGAAGTTGATCCCACATCTTCTTAGCAGTAGCTTTGTAGCTGTCTATTTTGATGTAGATATCATTCGGGATACTCTGAAGGGTGTCAGCTTTCCTGTAGCCCTTTCGCGATCTAATGTGAGAAAAATCTCTTTTGAAATCTCTTCAGTCATTCCATTCAATAGGAAAGATCGGGCTAACTATTCAGCTTCATGTCTCTTTTTCTGCTCATCAGAGTATTGAACAAGACATAATTGAAGCTGAGCTGATACAATTTCTCCATTCTGCTTCATATGAGTACAAGGTTTTGTTAGAACTGACATTTTTCCTTCCCTCAGAGATTTTCTTATAAGATCCTTCAATTCATGATGATCAATGAAATCTATGAACCGACTTTTCCACTGATCAAAGTCTCCCCTGAAGAGTATTGGTGGCTGGGAGTCGGTTCCAATGGCGAGGGCTTCTCTGGAAGTCATTTTGAATAAAGTTCTAAGTCTCGAAAAACTTTGCGTTTTGAGAAGGTTTGCGCGAGAGGTTGATTGCGCAAAGTGAGGTTCGACCGGTAAGACGTAAGAACCGGTAAGATGTAAAGACCGGTAAAGTTTTCGACCGGTAAAACTGATTGACCAGAAAAAAAATTGGACCGGTAAAATGCTCGACCGGTAAAATTTTCTTTCGACCGATAAACAAACAATTTTATATGAGAGTTAAATGTGATTGGTGGAATTGAAATGTGAGAATTGGAAGTCAACATTTAGTAGTTGACCGAGAGAAATGAATCAAAGGACTGGTATAATGATTGGAAGAAATGAAGCTAGTGTGTTTAGGATTGGTGGAGCCTGATCTAGATTCAAAATCAAAATTTTCAACTCTCTATGTTCTTCATTTTTTTGAAGAACACTGTGCTATAGATAAAAATTTTGATTTTGCGGTTATTTTCGAAATCAAAGTGTTGTGTATTGTTGTTGTTGGTAAGGAGAACATACTGTCAAAATTTTGGGCTATAAAATGACTTCTAGTTGGGTTAATTTTAGAGTTACAGGTCGATTAATCGAAGAAAACGACGTATCGGTCTTTATTCTATCAGTCTTAAGCGTACCGGTCCTTTGCTATATATCGGTCCTTTGTTATCGGTCTTTTACATTATATCGGTCAAAGGAAATTTACATTATATCGGTCGTTGCACTATCGGTCCTTTGTTAAAATCTGCATTGTACCGGTCAAACCCACTCCCGGTCTTATTTTGTTCACATACCGGTCCGTGATCGTTACCAGATAAATCAAACAACAAAACAATAACGATTACCAACCTGTTTAGATTATAAACGCGGATTACAAAGGGTCGATAATGTTGATCAGTTTTGCTCTCTCTGTTTTTACACCTTGGATATGTGAGTTGTATGTTTTCTATTGTGTGTGTTTGTTAGATTGTGATCTGATTGTTGTTGAGAGCTATGCTTATCAAACACATCTAACATAATATCTAGATATCTAATATCTAGATATTATATTTAAACTAATATAATAATTAACTAAATAATATCTAAAACATAATATCTAAATAATATAATATCTAGATATTATAACTTTGACGCTTATTACAATTTGACCCTTAGACTTTGTTTGAGAGTAACTTTCAGCATTAAATTCAGATTGCGATCTTCGTTTTGGATGATCTTGAATCCAATGAGACTGTGTCCTAACACATTAACCCATCATTTATGAACCTTTGAAGCTAAAGGGTAGCAAAACATAATGCCAAGTTTTCATTATACATATATTCAAGATAACCCCTTTCTTTTCTCAAAATCCTTTTTACTCATATGAACCCTAGACTCTCCCAAAATTAGGGTTTCGGGTGTAAATACACCCCAAGTTACATAAACAAAAATGGAGATTTCTAGTAGGTTAAAAATAAGATTTTAACATGTATAGAGTTTTAGGAAAAAGGATGAACTCACTTTGTAGGGTTGTAACTTAAACCCTAAATCCAAGTCCCTAGAGATAAGATGACAATAGAGAAGATGACTAAATGCCCAAAGCTTGAATCCTTAGAAGAAACTCCAAGTTCTTAGCAATAAATTATGTAGATTCTTAGAGGAAACCCTAATTTTCAGATGGGAACATTTATGAGGGTTGAAAGAGAGAGCTAAGAGAGTAAATGAGAGATATCAATGAGAAAATAAGGGAAAACCCCGTATTTGGGGTGACTAGGTGATCTCGCGGGTTATGCCGCGGCCTTAAGTCGCGGCATAAGTCGCCCACGTTCTTGAACTGGAAAGTGGTCAGTGAGTTACGCGGCTTGTGCCGCGGCTTGCAAGTCGCGGTGAAACCCACGTAAGTCTCTGTGGTTAACCATTTCCATCAACACCCAAATACTCCAACTTGATACAGACGCGGTGCTAACCACAATTGTTAAACATAATAATCACCATGATTTAACGATATACAAGGCTAGAAATCTTAATGCGAGAATTTACAATAACGAAAATTCGGGGCGTTACACTGATTAATTCTCGTGCAATTGGTTTGGTGACTGAGTTTAAGGCTTTTATCACGCAAAAACACACATACTATATGACATTCTAGCTAGATCGATATGTTTGTTTTTGTTACTTTAGCTTTTAACTTTTTTTAGTTGAATCTGAATGTTTTTGTAATTTTGCACGTTTAGTAAATTTTCATATTATTTGTTATTTGGGTAAAATTCTAATTAATAAGAAAATTCAATAATTTTTTTAATTGTACAATATTTCTGTCGAAAATTATATTTTATGGTGAAAGGTTTTCCGATCAGCAAATCCGCCGAAAATCATGTTTTCCCTGTGGATTTCCGACATCCGACAGATTTGTTCGTCCTTTTTTTAGTGGTGGCAACATATGCAAGTAGAGTATGCTGTCTAAGGTGATACCTTAAGCAACACGTGCATAAATCGAATGTTGCCTTAGAGTTTGTTTGATACAACATATGTTTTTTCGATAAGCAGCGTAATCTTTTACGCGTTGCCTAAGGAGTCATCTTAGGCAACGTATGATGTTTGCCTTTGTTGCCTAGGTTCTTATGCAAAATTGAGAAGACAACACCGCTTAGGCAACATGGGCTTATTTCCTAAGTCTTAGGTAACACATAAACCCCTCTCACGCAACATTTTTCGTTTGTTGCCTAAGTGACATTTTGAGGTAGTGATCCCTCCCTCTAACAATCGTGAAAACCCTCGTTAAGTTAGGGCGAATTTATGCTTTTGCTATTTTCTCTCATTTTTCTTTATAAAAATAAATTTTATACACACCAGCTTAACCCTCCCCTAACTCCACTACATAACAAAATCTCATTTCCGATGGCGAAATCTGTCGAAAATCCGTCAGAAATTGAAATTACCGGCGGATTCGGTTGTCGAAAGATCCCCCGCCAGAAAATTACATTTTCGACAGAGGCGGATTTTTCCGTCGGAAATTTGTCGGTAACTTTTTCCACATTTTTTAAAGAAAATTCGATTAAACAACATTTTTTAATCTTATAAATTAATTTCCGACAGATTAAATAATTTTTTATTTAATTTATTTATTAAAAAAAGTATAAAGCCAATAAAAAAAGAAAAAGCAAATTTCTAACCGAAAATCCGTCTGAAATCCGTTCAAATTTGTTTTTTCTTTTAATTATAATTTGAAAATTAAAGAAAAATCCGTCGGAAATCCGCCGGAAATTGTTTTTTTTTAATTATAGTTGGAATATATCTGTCTCAAATCGATCACAATTATTAAAAAGAATATAAGTATATTTATTTTCGTAAAATTTCAATGGCGGATTTGTGGCGGATTTCCGACAGATTTATGGTGATGTTGACTTTTGTTGACTTTAGTGGAATTCGCTGGAAATCCGTCGAAAATCTGCCGGAAACTTTTCTGAAGGAAAATTCGTCGGAAACGGCCGTCGGTAATAGCCCTTTTTCTAGTAGTGCCTCTATGGCTAATGAAACCTCCCCCATATCGTCGACCATAAACCACAAGGATGAACACCCAATCCCTTAATTCCACCTTCGTCGTCGGTATGAACACCCGGGGGGCACGTGTATGAACAACTTCTCGCAGCGGCAGATCCAAGATTTTTGACTACTGGGGGTACCTTTAAGGTAGATGAAGCTGAAGCTGTTTGAAAATTTTAGTAAAAATGCGATTCTTTACTAACTTTGGACACAAATAAATACATGTATATGTATAGTATATATCTAACTCTTCGTGGGTTTGTGTTCTCCTATATGAGAGCTTCAAAACGATATATTATATGTCCAAAACGGAATATGTGTGAATGAGATATCGATGCTCAAAGTTGAGTGTTTGGGATGAAAATTGGCAAAACCAAGTGGGTGTGAGAACTTGTCCCACATAGGAAGGAGGAACAAAATTTATGAGGTTTATAACCTTAGATGTGGAAGGAGCTTACAAGCTCTTTCTTTGGTTTTACTCCATCACCTACCCGTGCGCAGGCGGGGGTGCCGATTGCGACTGTCGTAGGCTAAAATCGGCGAACTTGTGCGTGGGCGCGACCTGCGGACACGAATGCCGCTCCGAAATCTTGTGCTCGCGCAACTTGGTTTTTGCGAAATTTTGTTTTGATCAGTGCATTACGCGAGTTATGTCGCGGGTTTAGTCGCTTGACAACTCGCGACATGCACCTGATTGTCGACTAAACAGTAAGTTTCGCGGGTTAGGCCGCGGGCTTACTCGTGCCGTAAGTCGCGACTTTCACTGTCGTGAGGACAATAAATAGTGAACCACGCGGGTTGTGCCGCGAGTTTACCCGCGTGGCAAGTCGCGACGCGCACTGTTGAATTGTCGTTTGTAACTCTTCTCGATACTCATGAATGGAAAATTTAATATGTTTTAAAATCAGATAATTACTATTAATTTCTGATTAATTACGTATTGATTTCGGGGGTTTTCCATCTCGAGTATAAAATGAGGAGTTCGGTTCATTACACGAGAGGCCAATACCAAACAATACACATACTCTCTAAATTCTCTTTGCATACAGTTTCTCCGGTGACATTTTCAGGCAAAGTGGTAATATCCGGCAGTACACACTGCTTACGCTGTTGTACCCTGGGAACAGACGGCAAATCTGTTTAAGGGAATCGTGTTCAACACGAGCCTCAGCATCGTTTGAATATAAGGTTTATTCATTTACATTTTTTGTCGATTCCCTTTCTATTCGTTTACTAATCATTCGTTGATTGTATTCAGTTATTAGATTTACTGTATTGTATATGTATTATTAAAATACATAAAGTGGAGAAATTACTAACAGAAGCTAGGGCCCGCAAAGTCGGTCGATGTTTTTTTAGGCTAATTTCATGGTTTCGAGAGATTTTAAAAGTTTTTTTTGGTTGATTTCAAAAAACTTTGTTGGTTTTTTTGTTGATTTTGAAGTACTTTCTTGTGTTGTTGGTGGGGGCCCAAATAGAAAAATATTGGGGAGAACTATAATAGAACGTTAATAAAATTATGTTTTTTATCTAGGAAAAAAAGGTTTTTTTGTTCTTTTTGATGGGGGCCAATCCCCCCACCTTGTATAAGTTGCATCCACCCCTGCCTTCTCGATTCTAACTTCGTCTCCCATCAACAACCATAGGGATCAACACGTTAAAGAAAATAGGCAACTATGAGGCACGCCTTCCCCTAACCCTCAATCAGAGACTTTATCCGGTAAAATTAATTTCTCCATGAATCTATAAAATCCATATTCCTTTCCCATAGGGACAAATCCTGAATCCCACAAATTTCTCCACGAATTGGTAAAAGTTATGTAAGATCCATCTTATACAAACAAATTTCTTTGCAAGTCGTGATTGGTTGAAACACACACCTTCTATTTGAATTTCTAGGGTTTCGATGTGTGTTGTAACACCCTAAAAATAGGGATAACAAAATTTCGGGAAAACGGACATAAGGTATATAAAATTGTCATAGCAAAAGCCTCCTAAAAAATGGGGAATAAATAAAACGTGTTTAATTACAGTTTGTAATTTAACGGCAATAAACAACAACCAACTAATCTACTTTCTAAAATAGAAAAGAGATTACAAAATAGACCCAACGTATGACTTCTCAAAAAGTGTGCCCAAATGCACCTTCCCCAAGCTCTCACCCAAGTCCGCCTAAACCCACTTAGAAACGGCGCCACTAGAACGTGAGATACACATCGACACCAAACAAGTGTTAGGCCAAAAGCTAGTGAGTTGTACAAGCAATAATGTTTCAAAACAATAGTATGAATACTTATCAACAATTAACAAGAAGTTTCTCACAATGGGGGAGACCCATAGCACCAATCAAGTTCCACCCAAAGAGTCGACACACCTTCATGACAACTACCATGAGTGACATCCAAAAGGCTCGACACACCCGAGGACTATAAACATGGCATTACCCCGAATGGCGGAGGTCTAGGTACATACCTTAATGGTGGAACCCAAGACTATATCCTCCTAGTGTCTACTGATTTGGTTCGTCCAATAATATCATTAGTAGATCTCAAGGCAGATAATGCACATGGATAATCACAATACCAACCAGGGGTATAATATTAGACCATACCGTTCACAATTTGCAGGTAGTCTAAAACAAGGCTAGTATGAATATTTTATTAACAATGTTATCATAGGTCCAACTCATGGTGACTCAAGTAATAAATCATCCCAATAATATGGTATATAACTCATCAAGAAATGACAAGCTATTTATTATCATGTAACTATCAAGTAATCCAATCTCCCAACATTAGGTCAAACCACCCCTATCCCCCATTATTAAAAGTTAACCCATACAAA
The DNA here is from genome assembly GCA_954870635.1 of Arctium minus. Lineage (NCBI taxonomy): Eukaryota > Viridiplantae > Streptophyta > Magnoliopsida > Asterales > Asteraceae > Arctium > Arctium minus. The sequence goes on from OX941082.1 coordinate 124,359,281, forward strand.
TATATCTCCCATTTATTTAAGGTCAAGGAGTCCCAACAACATTTTAGGGAAACTCACTCACATAGATGATGATATCATATACTTACACATACTGAAACCCACAAGAAACCAAGTTTATGAATGAATAAATCAAATAAAGATGTATGACAATAATAATTAGTAGAATATGATGTGTATCTAGTTTTAACAAAGTTTAGGAACTCACTATCTAGGTTTTGGTTAAAACCTATAAAATAGGTAACCCTAGATGTTGAGAGATGGAGCCTTGGTTGAGAGGAGAAGATCTTGGTGAGAATACTTCAGTAAAATGGCCTTAGATGGTGATTTAATGAGCAATAAATGAACCCACCAACCAAACCCTACAATGTTGATGAGAAGAGTGCTTGGTTGCTCAAAAATCGCCTCCAAATAAGTCTCTCCCGTTTTCTAAAGTGAAGTTGTTAGGTCCCAAGGCTTGAGCTTCCCAGAAGGTCACCCATCCTAGGATTGCTCTCGCCCGAGCACGCTTAACTTGTTAGGATCAAGCGCTTACCACTACACCAAAAGCATTTGCTTATGGTGAAGGCGCTACTTTATTTCCTTATACCATGGTAGCGCAAAGTCCCGTACTAAGCGACAGGCGAACATGAGGGGCTGCACCACTTTCGTGGAGCCAGCGGGTCGGGCTGTTAGTCCCGGCCAGTTACGTACTCCCGAGTCGAAGGTGAGGGCGCTGGATGCTTGCGGCATTCCCAGCAAATGTTGGGATTTCTTCTCAACAATCCCCCCCCCCCAGCATTTGCACACTGGAAGACTCGAACCCGCGACCTCGCTCTGATACCAATTGTTAGGTCCCAAGGCTTGAGCTTCCCAGGAGGTCACCCATCCTAGGATTGCTCTCGCTACTTTATTTCCTTAAACCATGGTAGCGCAAAGCCCCGTACTAAGCGACAGGCGGACATGAGGGGCTGCACCACATTCGTGGAGCCAGCGGGTCGGGCTGTTAGTCCCGGCCAGTTACGTACTCCCGAGTCGAAGGTGAGGGCGGTGGATGCTTGCGGCATTCCCAGCAAATGTTGGGATTTCTCCTCAACAATCCCCCCCCCAGCATTTGCACACTGGGAGACTCGAACCCGCGACCTCGCTCGCTCTGATACCAATTGTTAGGTCCCAAGGCTTGAGCTTCCCAGGAGGTCACCCATCCTAGGATTGCTCTCGCCCGAGCACACTTAACTTGTTAGGATCAAGCTCTTACCACTACACCAAAAGCAATTGCTTATGGTGAAGGCGCTACTTTATTTCCTTATACCATGGTAGCGCAAAGCCCCGTTCTAAGCGACAGGCGGACATGAGGGGTTGCACCACTTTCGTGGAGCCAGCGGGTCGGGCTGTTAGTCCCGACCAGTTATGGTGTTCCCGAGTCGAAGGTGAGGGCGCTGGATGGTTGCGGCATTCCCAGCAAATGTTGGTATTTCTCCTCAACAATCCCCCCCAGCATTTGCACACTGGAAGACTCGAACCCGCGACCTCGCTCTGATACCAATTGTTAGGTCCCAAGGCTTGAGCTTCCCAGAAGATCACCCATCCTAGGATTGCTCTCGCCCGAGCACGCTTAACTTGTTAGGATCAAGCGCTTACCACTACACCAAAAGCAATTGCTTTTGGTGTAGTGGTAAGCGCTTGATCCTAACAAGTTAAGCGTGCTCGGGCGAGAGCAATCCTAGGATGGGTGACCTCCTGGGAAGCTCAAGCCTTGGGACCTAACAGAAGTGTAGAAAAGAGGCATCAAAACAGAACTTATCAATAGTTCAGGCCACGCGGGCGACAATGCCTAGCGACTTTGCCCATGGGCATTGTCGCAGGGACAAGGTATCATATGGTACACCCTGTGCGACTGTGACCAGACGACAATGCCCGTGTCACAGTCGCGGGTCAATGTCGCACCCACACCCCTAGCTATTGTAAATTTCCCTTTTTCGCACGATTAATGGGTTAGAAGTCCAAAGGGTCCTAGGGCAAGACATACTAATCAACGTTAGGCATAAATTAATGATAAAGTAAAAGTCTAAGATTTACCGGGGATTACATACGAGGGATTTTCTGGGCGTTACAATCCTCCCCACCTTAAATAGGATTTCTTCCCCGAAATCCCACTTTAAGAAAACAAGTGAGGATAGCGGTTCCTCATATCCTCCTCCAATTCCCATGTAACGTTGGCACCTTGGTGGTGCTTTCATTGAATTTTAACCATGACTACGTCCTTATGCCGCAACTTCTTAACTTTTGACTCCAATATTGCTTCCGGTTCTTCCACACAACGATTTCCATTATCTACTCGGATCTCCGTCAAAGGTATCACACTCTCTTCTTCGGCTAGACACTTCCGAAGGTAATACACGTGGAAGGTAGGATGTATTCCATCCATTTCGGGTGGGAGGTCCAACCGGTAAGCTTGTAACCCAATATTCTCTAAAATAACGAAGGGCCCGAGGAAACGGGGGCTAATCTTACCACGCTTCCCAAACCGGATAATCCCTTTCCATAGATATACTTACAACATGACGCGATCGCCCACTTGAAACTCGACTGGTCTTTTCTTCTTGTCCGCGTAACTCTTCTATCGGTCTTGAGTTGCTGTTAATCTTTCTTGAATCTCTTTCACTTTGTCCATCGTCTCTTGAACTATTTCTAGTCCGGAGAATTGCTTCTTGCCTGCTTCAAGCCAACAAACTGGAGTCCTACACTTCCGTCCATACAATGCCTCAAATGGTGCCATTCCGATACTAGAATGGTAAATGTTATTGTAAGAAAACTCTACCAAGGGTAGGTGTGAGTCCCAACTTCATCCAAAGTCGATAACTCACGACCTCAACATGTCCTCGAGCGTATGAATTGTCCTCTCTCTTTGACCATCCGTTTAAGGGTGATAAGTCGTGCTCAGGTTTAATCTCGTACCCAATTCTTTCTGTAGGCTAGCCCAAAAATTCGATGTGAACTGATTGTCCCTATCTGACACAATGGATTACGGGACCCCATGTCTCGACACCACCTCATCAATATACAATTTGGCCAATTTCTCCATTGGCAAGGTCTCTCGCATAGCAAGGAAGTAGGCACTCTTGGTTAAATGGTCAACAATCACCCATCAAAGCCTCGCAAGGTGTTCGGTAGCTTTGTCATGAAATCCATGGTGATGTTGTCCCACTTACACTCCGGAATGGACAATGGTTGCAAACTCCCGTACGGTCTTTGATGCTCTGCTTTAACTTGAAGGAATGTAACACACCTTTCGACATAGTTGGCCACGTCAAGTTTCATCACTGACCACCAATAGTTTAACTTTAAATCTCTATACATCTTGGTGCTACCAGGATGTATAGAATATTTCGACTTATGTGCTTCTTCTAGGAGTAGCTCCCGGTTTCCACCAAGGCACCCAGATTCGTCCTTGAAAGAGTTTAAGCCCACGACCATCTTCCGTCAATAACCCACTTTGTTTCACCATAACTTCATATTTGAGGCTTTCTTCTTTCAGTGCCTCCGCTTGGCACGTCTTGATGTTCTCTAACAAACTTGATATCACGTCGATCCTAGTGAGGGATATTTTGACACCGCCATCATAGGTCATACGGCTCAACGCATCCGCCACCATGTTAGCCTTATCGGGATGATATAGCAACTCACAATCGTAATCCTTTAGTAAATCAAGCCACCTTGTTTGTCGCATGTTGAGTTCTTTTTTTATCTAAGATGTATTTTAAGCTCTTGTGATTGGTAATAGTGTGTATTTCGTCCTGTATAGATAATGTCGCCACAACTTCAATTCAAAGACCACCACCGCCAGTTCCAAGTCATGATTCGGGTAGTTCTTCTCATGGTTGTCGTGACACATAAGATATCACCTTTCCACGTTGCATTAGCACACACCCGAGACCCATCTTGGAAGCATCACTATACACCATAAAATAATCCGATCCCTCGGGCAAGGATAAGATGGGAGCTTCACACAATTTCCTCTTGAGTATTTGAAAGGCTTGATCTTGCATTTCGGTCCAAAGAAACTTGACATTCTTTCTCGTAATGGGGGTGAGTGGCGAAGCTATTTTGGAGAAGTCTTGATTGAAACGTCTATAGTAACCCGCCAATCCCAAGAAGCTTCGGATTTCCGTCGGGCTCATTGGCGGTTTCCAACTCATCATTGTCTCGATCTTTGTCGGGTCTACTTTCACTTCGTCTTTGGACACCACATGGCCCAAGAATTGCACCTCTTGAAGCCAAAACTCGCACTTCGAGAACTTTGCGAACAACTTTTCTATTCGGAGGACTTCCAACACTTCCCGCAAATGTTTCCCATGCTCGGTCTCGTCCTTTTAGTAGATTAGGATGCCGTCGATGAAGACAATTACGGATTTGTCCAAGAAGGGCATCACCAAAGGGCATGAATACGGCGGGGTTCATCAAATCCATGAATACGGCCGGAGCATTGGTCAAGCCAAAGGGCATCACCAAAAAATCGTAGTGATCGTATCTCATTCGGAAAGTCGTCTTCGGAATGTCCTCCTTCTTCACTCTAACTTGATGGTATCCGGACCGAAGGTCGATCTTCGAAAAACATCCTGCGCCTTGGAGTTGATCAATGAGGTCATCAATACGAGGTAAGGGATATTTTTTCTTCACTGTGACTTTATTTAACTCTCGATAGTCTATGCACATCCGCATAGACCCATCTTTCTTCTTTACGAACAAAACTGGGCTCCCCAAAGTGACGAACTCGGTCGGATGAATCCCTTCTCTAATAGCTCTTGAAGTTGCGTCATCATCTCAATCTCACTTGCATTTTCCGTCCTCAATTTTGTTTCCATCACGTACGTTTCACAATCGGTTCTCACCCTATTTTTGTTGTAATTTCTTGTTTAAGGTTTATTTTGGTTCTTCTATTAGTTTAGGTTTAGTTTGATTTTGTATCAATTTAAGGTTTATGTCGTGTTTTATATTAACCGCAAGCGTACGGGTTGTGTAGCATACGGGTCAATCACAGGGAGCAGTGGTTTAAGTACTAATCCTGCTATAAATCATGAACTAGCTATGTGAACACAAATGATGGAGATTTTTTTTATAAACTACGGATTAATCTATTAAATCAAAATACAAGAATAAAACATAAATGCAAATAAGGGATTTGAACTATCTATAACGAAAGTATACAAAATTAGAGCAAAAGACTAGTTAAGATATTTATCGAACTAAGACATACATATGAGATGGAAGTGATGACACTCAATGGTTATATCGAGGTAGAAGTTTATCTTTCTAAAACGTTCGAGACCCTCTTCCGAGGTGATACAAACCTTCCTAGATAAGTAGTTTGACTACTTCCGTGACATCCGACTTAACTAGAAGCATTAAGATTCTGATAAAACAATTTCTCCGATTCCTACTTTTATCTATTTCCATGATAATTTGAGAATCGTTGGTTAATCGATCAAAAGCCGAATTCAAACTTCCGTTAATAATTCGATTTGTTAGATAAAGGGTTATCGAATAGTCGGTCTCCGATCACAACCCAACTTCCATTGGTGATGAACCGTAAAACTAACCTTCGATAACCGTACCGTTAACTTCGAGTTAACCAATTTCTCAATATAACCGTTGATTATCACCACACAATCTTATATGTGAAAAGAACTAGAAACGACTTTTATTAATTAAGAAACTAAACAAAATACAAAGCTATATTAGCTACTAATATGCAATAGAAGAAATAAAAGGGAATCATCAAAATATTCCTACATAAATCTATAAAACAACTAAGCATGATCAATATGTAGAAAACATTAGACCTAACCTTGATACTTATAACCCAATAACAAAAGTATATTATTCATACCTATTTAATCATAAAACAAGGATGAATCACTATGAGTATGATAATCAGGTGATAATACTGATTTATAAGACAATGATAAGAACATAAATCAAAGATTAAGAAAAGAAATACAATACTCAAAAGAAGAACCAAAGGATTTAAACTTGATGAACCCAGAATCAGATTACAACTTCAGCTCCTTGCTAGACAATACCAAAAAGAGAATCTGAACTATCGATTATCTATGTTGTAGAAAATGTCCATGGAAGATTAAAAGTCCTTGAGAAAGGAGAAGACAAACAAAGAAGAACAACCTCTTCTTTTTTCTTAAAGGAGAGAGAGAGTCAAGAGAAAAAAAAAGTAATACTGCAGCCGACCAAAAAGAAGTATCTAACCCTGTTTTTCCCAAAAATATCTAATTAGAAGATAAGGTTAAAAAGCTGCTGGAGATAACGCACGGGTCGTGCGTGATTCCTTCAGAGAAACGCACGGGCCGTGCGTTGGCTTCTGTCCGAAAGCATAAAAAGGGGAGCACGGGCCGTGCGTTGTTAGGGTGTGGAAACCGCACGGGCCGTGCGTTCCACAATAATCCATTTCTGCTTCCTTTCGCGCTCTCTGCCACCAAACCAAAATCCACCATCTCTAGACCAACCTGAAGATCGACAAGTACGTAAGTTTTCCCGATCATGACCCAAATACGTAATGAAGGATGAATGCAATGCGATTTAAACTAGAATACACATATTTAAGCTAAACTAAGATGCAAAACAAATTAAATTAATAAAGAAAATATGTACAAAAAGACTAGCTAACAAAATCCCCCAAGCTAAACTCTTCCTTGTCCTCAAGGAAGCATGTGTTCATTAAGAAAAATTGGGGTAAAACAACAAAGGAGACAAACCTTAAAAGCAACAAGATGAGGGAACCATATTTCCAAAAGAGATAATTAATATTTAAGTTCATTAATGCACAAACACAACCAATCCACTGCATATCAATCACTAAATGTAAGAAAAGACAATTGTTTTACACAAAGGTTAATACTAACACGACACTTAGATTCAGCAAATCACACACTCACGGCCTTAAGGGAAATTGTAAACATACCGCAATCACTAAGGAAATGGGATAAGTGATCATACCGGATGGATGCTCGCGGAATTCACTCAATTTCTCTCATGTGTATAAGGTAAGGTGTATACGCTCAAATAGCCTTCCTAACCAAGAATGTATTTCACTCTTAATGTTTTTGAAATGGTTCTCAAAGTCTAGAAGTTTCCACAAAACTACACATACAGAGGACTTTTTAGGCTCAAAGGGGATTTTTGGGCTAAAAGGAAGTCTTTGGTTAGATGGTGTCTTTATACGTTCAGCTTTATCCTTTTTGCCTTTCTTTTGATGTTGCCTTATCTTGGAATTAACGTAGCCTTGAAAGACTAATCTGATTCAAGATTCTTTCGGTTCCCTTTGTGAACCTCTTCTACTGCATTTCCCCCAAGCTATCTTCTTTTGTATATATATATATATATATATATATATATATATATATATATATATATATTTATAGCTTTATGGTGTAGGGGATGATAGGGGTTGCTCTTGGCGAGTTCAAAGAAAAATGACAGCCTCAATGTAGTTTCATAGTTATTCCGGACGAGAATCAGGTCAAAAACCTAGAGTTACGTCTTGGTGGAAGGTACCTCACAAGAAAGAATAAATTGGGATTGATTATAAATGATTCAATCCAAAACGACCCAAATTCTCACTGGGTGGGGTCCATCCAAGCAGTCACATATGTAATGTAGGGGGATTACGGTATGCGTACTAATCCTAAAGGTTACGTGTGGTGATGTAATGAGAAGTGCATGTAAGTATCTTCCTAATAGTGAAATAATGCTTTCTATGCAACTTAGATTTTAACTAGCAATGAATGGGGTGATGTACAAGCAATGAACCTAAATATTAATTATACCAATTGTGAACAGGTTACCTACATCTTGAAGCTGAAAAGGTATATCCAATGATTTTTTCTTTTTTTTAACCAAAGTAAGAAACAAGAACAAAAAAGTATGAAGATCGAATGACACCCCCCCCCAAGCTAGAAATTAGCATTGTCCTCAATGCTTAGAGGGATGTCGAGGCTTTCAAGGCCATGGGTCATTCCGGCGGTCCGGGAAGTGGTCTTGGCTAACATGCCAATCGTACATGTGATCCATCATTCGCCGCATATGTCGATTGTGTTCTTCAATGGCATCTAGCCGACTCAGGATCTCGTTACTAGGAGGGTCAGGCTGGGCGACTGGCTGGGCAGGAGGTTGCATTGGTCCTTGTTGGATGGGAAAGGACCAATCAGTGTTGCGGGACACTTCTATTAGGTTTTCGTCGGGCAATGTACAAAGTGCCACGCGGTGCTTACCATGCAACCAAGTGAAGGTGCCACCCCTCTCTATTCTAAGCATGTTACTCCTTTCCATTGATTCTAGATCTAAATGTGCCAACCCCTCGACCGCAGGAGTATCGTCGGGAATATTGACTGACAGACAAGACTTTGTAATCAACCAAGTAATCATGCCGCCACAACAAATGTCACCCAACTTGTTTTCGCTAATTCTAAACAGTCTTCTAACAAGCCATGCGGCTCCATTGATAGGAATAACTGGTGGTCGGTCAGGGTTGGCTGGATGCTTGGTCATAGCCCATAGAAAATAAAGCTCTTCTAGTGTGACAGTTCCCGTTTCTAGGCGGGAAAAAATAAGGCAAGCTATAATTTTGTGGGCTATGCGCAGGCATGGGTGGCGGATAGAGGATGACTTAGCAGTGCGTGCCTCCCATGATGCTTCGCCGGTGATGTGCATCCAGAATCCTAAGGGATTGAATTCCGAATGATGGGCATCATCGGGTCCTAGTGTACCATCACCATAAAATTCGAACGCGTCATTGATTTCGTTAAGATTGAGTTGGCGTTCTTGATTAAAAATTCGGAAGGTGATGGTATCTCGCGTTGGATTCCTAAGAGTACTTAGGAACTCAAGGGTGATCCTAGGGTATGTGCTTGCGCGCTGTATAAGGATTTTTGGCATTCCAATATTTTTTAGAAGTTGGAATACGCCCCTGGAGACTCCTAAAGTGTGTAAGTCATGACCCTTAGGGAATCTCGTCGCTGAGATATTTCTTTTGGCCAAATATTTAAATCTAGCCTTGTCACTAGAGTTGGTCAAAATAATGCCCATGCTAGAGGGTGTCGGAGGAGTTGCAATTCTACTTGAGGCTTGTTGTTCAGAAGATTCACCTCGAGACCTTTTAGACCTACTTGATGACGCCATGGATTTGGAACACACTTATGATTGACAAAAATTGAAATAAAAACAATCCTATGTCTGTCCCAACAGAATTGACAGCCCAATCTAAAACAAACTAAAATTACGAACTTACACAAAAAGTAAAGAAAGGAACGAGGTTACCGTAACGAAGAGTGATGGGTTCAGACTTCTAAAGATGTGAATCTCAATCTTTTTCCTCAATGGCAACCTGAAAATTAAAGATTGCACAAAAGAAACAACAAAAATCCCCAAAATTCTCCTTTTTTTTAGAAGGTAGAGAGGGGAGTGTTAGAGGTAAGGAAAGCAGAAATAGAAGAAGAGATCAAGAAAAAATGGGCTTAGAAGTTGATTTCCGGAGGTTAGGGTTTCAAAAAAAAAGTTTTGACAAAAAAAATGGAGGGTTTGTGGTTGGAAATGGTGAAGAAGATGATGAATGTGATGAAGATGATGAAGGTTTTGAGAAGAAAGTGGGTTTTGAGTTTAGATTTGTGTTTGATTTGGGGAGAAAAGAAAATGGGTTTTAGGGTTTTGGAGAGGATTTTCGAAAAGGAAGAAGAAAGAAATTGGGGAAATGAGGAAAACAAAAGAAAAAAAACGCAGGTTAATGTGGCTCTGGACTCGGCGCACGGGTCGTGCGTTTTTTAGGCAGGACCACCGCACGGGTCGTGCGTATCAAACAGAGGCCCAAATTGCATACGGCGCATGAGCCGTGCGTTTTTCTTCTTCTTCCAGCGCACGGGTCGTGCGTATCAAACAGAGCCAAAAATGTTTTTTTTTTTTCAAAAGAAAAAAATTTATTTATTTATAAGAGTAAAGAGAAAAAGGAAAGAAGAAACCTAACAAACCTTCAAGAGCGCTCGTTTTACGTCATGAGCTCGACGAAAGAACTGAACAGGGGGAAGAAGAGATGCGGCGTCGAGGATTTCGGACGAGCGCGTTATTCGTCACTGAGTCATAGTGGGCTGCACAAACGCATGGGATATGGGTCCAGTGATTGGTTCACCCGCAATGTAATGCTTTAATCGCTGCCCATTGACTTTAAAAGTGTGGGACTCACAAGAAACCTCGACCGCGCCGTACGGGAAGACACGTACTACAGTGAACGGGCCAGACCAACGTGAGCGGAGTTTTCCGGGAAAGAGTTTAAGTCTGGAATTAAACAAAAGCACCAAATCCCCTTCATTAAACTCCCTGCGTATAAGTCGTCGGTCGTGCCACTTTTTCGTTTTTTCTTTGTAGATACCCGAACTTTCATAGGCGCTTAGACGAATTTCATCTAACTCGGATAGCTGAAGAAGTCGTCGGTCTTTGACATCCTTGAAATTGAAATTTAGGCTCTTCATAGCCCAGAATGCTTTATGCTCGAGCTCCACTGGGAGGTGACATGCTTTCCCATAGACTAGTCTATAAGGCGACATTCCAATAGGGGTTTTAAAAGCTGTCCGGTAGGCCCAAAGGGCATCATCGAGCTTTATAGACCAATCCTTTCTTGAAGTTGCTACAGTCTTTTCAAGGATTGTTTTCAGTTCTCGGTTTGAGATCTCAACTTGCCCACTCGTTTGGGGGTGGTAAGCGAGTCCAACTCGATGATGAACTCCACATTTTTTTAGGAGGGCCTCAAACTTATTTTCAATGAAGTGTCGTCCCCCATCGCTTATAACAACTCTCGGTACACCAAACCGAGGGAAGATTATTCGCTTAAAGAATTTGGAGACTACACGGGCATCATTGGTGGGGAAAGCTAAAGCTTCAACCCGTTTGGACACGTAATCGACTGCTACAAGAATGTATTTATTTGAATAGCTAGACGGAAACGGGCCCATGAAATCAATGCCCCAAACATCGAAAATTTCTACCTCAAGAATAGAATTTAAGGGCATTTCATTTCGACGCGAGATGTTGCCTGTTCGTTGGCAACGGTCATAGCTCTTGACATAAGTATTGACGTCCTTGAACAAGGAAGGCCACCAGAAGCCACTTTGAAGGATTTTCGCTGATGTCTTACTTGTACCAGCATGGCCACCACATGGCAAGGTATGACAATGAGATATCACAGATTCGACTTCTTCTTCTAGGATACATCGTCGGATGATGCTGTCAGAACATGACTTATACAAGTAAGGGTCATCCCAAAAGAAATGCTTGACATCGTGAAAGAATTTCTTTCGTTGATAAGAGGAAAGATCATGCGGTTGACACCACAAGCTAAGAAATTCACGATATCTGCAAACCAAGGTGTAACACTATTGGCTAGAGCGAACAACTGATCATCCGGAAAGGAATCGTCAATAGGAAGAGAACGAATGTCATTATCAACGTAAAGACGTGAAAGGTGATCAGCTACAGAGTTATCTACGCCCTTCTTATCCTTGATTTCAAGATCGAATTCTTGGAGCAACAGAATCCACCGGATCAAACGCGGTTTTGCATTTTTCTTACTTAAAAGGTATTTGAGAGCTGCGTGATCGGTGTGGACAATTACTTTTGAGCCCACAAGATACGATCTAAACTTTTCAATGGAAAATACTACCGCCAACAACTCCTTCTCGGTCGTAGTGTAGTTACTTTGAGCGGGATCTAAGGTCTTACTGGCGTAGTATATGGCGTGCAGTCTGGTACCTCGTTTTTGGCCAAGAACGGCTCCTACAGCGAAATCACTAGCGTCACACATAAGTTCAAAAGGAAGAGCCCAATCTGGCGGTTGAATTATTGGCGCCGAGATGAGGGCTCTTTTCAAAGCGTCGAATGCTTTGAGACATGAACTAGTGAAGATGAAAGGTGTGTCCTTTGCTAGTAATTCGGTCAAAGGCCTTGCGATTTTGGAAAAGTCTTTGATAAAGCGCCTGTAGAAGCCGGCGTGACCGAGGAAACTACACACCCCTTTGACGTTTACCGGAGGTGGTAATTGTTCAATCACTTCTACCTTAGCCTTATCTACTTCGATTCCTCGTTTTGAAACAACATGGCCCAAAACAATACCTTCATTGACCATAAAATGGCATTTCTCCTAATTTAGAACCAAATGGACTTCTTGACACCTATGGAGGACTTTTGTCAAATTTAAAAGGCAACTATCAAAGTTAGTGCCATGGACTGAGAAATCGTCCATGAAAACCTCCATCATGTTTTCAATAAAGTCAGAGAATATAGCCATCATACATCTTTGAAAGGTGGCTGGCGCGTTACATAACCCAAAAGGCATTCGACGGTATGCGAAAGTGCCAAACGGGCATGTAAACGTGGGTTTTTCCTGATCATCTGGGTGAATTGGTATTTGAAAAAAACCCGAATATCCATCTAGATAACAGAAATATGCATGGTGTGCCAACCTTTCTAGCATTTGGTCAATAAAAGGGAGAGGAAAGTGATCCTTCCGGGTGGCAAGATTTAGTTTTCTGTAATCTATGCACATACGCCACCCGGTAACCATTCGAGTTGGGATTAGCTCATCTTTGTTATTCTTAACAACGGTTATGCCACCCTTTTTGGGTACTACTTGAACGGGACTAACCCACCTACTATCTGAAATGGGATAGATTATTCCCGCCTTAAGTAACTTCAAGACTTCTATCTTGACAACTTCCTTCATATTTGGATTTAACCGCCTTTGCGGCTCAATGGAGGTGGCATTCTCATTATCTAACAAGATGCGATGAGTACAAAAAGAGGGACTAATCCCTCGCAGATGATCTATCGAATACCCTAAGACACTTTTGAACTTATTCAAAACATGTAGCAATTTGTCAAGTTCAATGTCAGATAGGGATGCATTTACTATAACTGGATATGAGCTATCGTTACCTAAAAATGCATATTTTAAACTAGAAGGGAGAGGTTTTAGATCTACCTTTTGTGGAGTGACATCTGCTCCTTCTATTGTGGTTGCCTCCTTCACATCCAGGCATGTCTGACCCCCCTTGTAGCATGGGCTGTCATCAAATAGCCCGGCGAACATCATAGCATCCTTGCTCGTTTCATCCAATAAGCCAAAAAGGTAATTCTGCAGTGGGTCCAAAATTGCCCTCATGACCTCGTCATCATCGGCGAGATCAACAACAAGATTTGCGTAGTTACAGTCGTCGAACAGCCTTGGCAAGCCGAGAGACTTTTGCAGCTCAAAGTTCACCTTTTCCGTTCCAACATTCAGTGATAACTTGCCATTCTTCACATCAATCATAGCGCCAGCGGTGGCTAAAAATGGACGACCAAGTATAATGGGAACATTCACGTCTTCAGCCATGTCCATTACTACAAAGTCATAAGGGATGAGTATTCCCCCGACTTGTAATGGCACATCTTCTAACAATCCGACCGGATATTTGATTGAATGATCGGCTAGCTGAAGAGAAACTCTGGTGGGTTTAAGTTCACCCAACTTGGCCTTAAGGGCGATGGATAAGGGCATAAGGCTGACGCTTGCTCCCAAGTCACACAATGCGCGATGAATAGACATACCTGCAATAGAGCATGGAATTGAGAAACTACCTGGATCCTTCAGCTTTTCAGGAAGTGGGGCGGAGAAAAGAGCGCTACATTGTTCGGAGAGAATTACTGTCATCTTCTTCTTTTGAGAAAGAAGGTCCTTTAGAAACTTAGCATACGAAGGGATCTCATAAATTGCATCTAAGAATGGTATATTGATGTGCAACTGTTTCAGTGTCTCCATTATCTTAGCATACTTGTTCTCCAACCTTGCTTTAGCTAGGCGTTGGGGATATGGAATATGGGGGAGGTGGACGGAGGGAGGTGGTGCAACGACTTCCGGTCCCTTCTCTTTTGGGGTTTCCTCAACGGTCACATCATCCATTACCACATCGTCTATCACCAGCTGGTATTTAGTGCCCTATTTTGCTATCTTTTCCACAACTACCTCATCAAGGGCCTTGCCACTACGAAGTGTAACGGCATTAAGCTGGGCTCTTGGGTTTTGCTCAGTCTGGCCGGGAAGTTGGTTACCAGGTTTGGAGAGGTTGGCAACTTGCTGGGCTAGTTGGGCAATTTGCGTTTCGATCATCTTGTTATGAGAGGCCACAGAGTCGAACTTCGAATTTACCTGTTGAATTGAGTTATGGAACTGGTCATTCTTCTGCCCTTGGCTAATAACAAAGTTTTCCATCAAAACCTCAAGATTAGACTTTTGTGGAGGGTGTTGAAATTGCGGCGGTTGAGAAGATGGTGCTTGAGGGCACTGCTGAAAACCGGGAGGCTGAAAACTTTGTGATGTTTGCTGAGTAGGCTGCTGACCGGGGTTTAGACGATATGAGAAATTCGGGTGTTGCTTCCATCCCGGGTTGTAAGTTTGAGAATAAGGATTATTTCCCGAGTTGAACCCCCCTTGAGGCCGTGACTGATTGTATATGGCATTTGCTTGCTCGAGTGTCGTGCCTTACGGAACTTGCATAAAAATTGTACACCCATCTGAATCATGGCCTTGAACTCCACAAGCTTCACAAAAACTAACCGATGAGCTTGATCCAGCTTGTTTCCCATTGATTTTAGAGATTTGAGACTTCAAGGCATCGACCTTGTCAGAAAGCATCGTTAGAAGATCCGAATCAAACCGCACCGATTTGTTTGGCATGGCTCTATCGTTGCTCCAATGATAGTTGTTATAAGCCATTTCTTCTAACAATGTTTTCGCTTCATCGGGAGTTTTAGCCATTATAGCACCTCCTGCTGCTGCATCAATTGAAATTTTCACCTCATTCTTCAAACCATTGTAAAAAGTTTGGATCAGAAGCCATTGCGGAATGGCATGATGGGGACACTGACGCTGAAGCTCTTTGAAACGTTCCCATGCTTCGTATAAAGATTCCTGGTCATCTTGATAAAAAGAGGTGATCTCATTACGGAGCTTGACTGTCTTCCCCGGCGGAAAGAACTTGGTTAAAAAGGCCTTTGACAAAGATGCCCAAGTAGTGAATGTATTTGCGTCATGGCTAGTCAACCATTTCTTTGCTTTATCTCTTAAAGAAAAACCGAATAACCGAAGTCGGATAGCATCTTCAGAGGCCCCGTTTATCTTGATAGTATCACATTTTTCTTCAAAAGCATTCAGATGATCATTTGGGTTCTCCATGGGATTTCCTCCGAATTGATCTTGCTGTATGAATGAAATGAGGTTCGTCTTTAATTCAAAGCTAGTTGCTTGAACAAGCGGCCTGGTAATGCTTGACGTAGCCTCATGCTTCGGTGTAGCAAAATCCATCAAAGATCGAGGTGGTGGTGGAACGTCTGCCATCCTCGCTTTTCTTAGTCTTTGTCTTAATCTCCTCTCAGTGTTCCTTCTTCGTGTCGTGGCCTCGATCTCTGGGTCGTAAAAGAGTGAACTGTCAGCGCTTTGCGATCTCCGTATCATCCACGAAAAGTACCACACCTAAGAAGAGATCCAAGATTAATTAAGGTGAGAGGGAAACATAACAAGGTAAACAGAAAAAGAATAGATAGAAACATAATCTAGTAAATCTATAGCTAAATCCATATTAAACCGATTGCTCCCCGGCAACGGCGCCAAAAACTTGTCGTGTCTTATATTAACCGCAAGCGTACGGGTTGTGTAGCATACGGGTCGATCACAGGGAGCAGTGGTTTAAGTACTAATCCTGCTATAAATCATGAACTAGCTATGTGAATACAAATGATGGAGATTTTTATAAACTACGGATTAATCTATAAATTAAAATACAAGAATAAAACATAATTGCAAATAAAGGATTTGAGCTATCTATAACGAAAGTATACAAAATTAGAGCAAAAGACTAGTTAAGATATTTATCGAACTAAGACATACATATGAGATGGAAGTGATGACACTCAATGGTTATATCGAGGTAGAAGTTTATCTTTCTAAAACGTTCGAGACCCTCTTCCGAGGTGATACAAACTTTCCTAGTTAAGTAGTTTGACTACTTCCGTGACATCCGACTTAGCTAGAAGCATTAAGATTCTGATAAAACAATTTCTCCGATTCCTACTTTTATCTATTTCCATGATAAATTGAGAATCGTTGGTTAATCGATCAAAAGCCGAATTCAAACTTTCGTTAATAATTCGATTTGTTAGATAAAGGGTTATCGAATAGTCGGTCTCCAATCACAACCCAACTTCCATTGGTGATGAACCGTAAAAACTAACCTTCGATAACCGTACCGTTAACTTCGAGTTAACCAATTTCTCAATATAACCGTTGATTATCACCACGCAATCTTATATGTGAAAAGAACTAGAAACGACTTTTATTAATTAAGAAACTAAACAAGATACAAAGCTATATTAGCTACTAATATGCAATAGAAGAAATAAAAGGGAATCATCAAAATATTCCTACATAAATCTATAAAACAACTAAGCATGATCAATATGTAGAAAACATTAGACCTAACCTTGATACTTATAACCCAATAACAAAAGTATATTATTCATACCTATTGAATCATAAAACAAGGATGAATCACTATGAGTATGATAATCAGGTGATAATACTGATTTATAAGACAATGATAAGAACATAAATCAAAGATTAAGAAAAGAAATACAATACTCAAAAGAAGAACCAAAGGATTTAAACTTGATGAACCCAGAATCAGATTACAACTTCAGCTCCTTGCTAGACAATACCAAAAAGAGAATTTGAACTATCGATTATCTATGTTGCAGAAAATGTCCATGGAAGATTAAAAGTCCTTGAGAAAGGAGAAGACAAACAAAGAAGAACAACCTCTTCTTTTTTCTTAAAGGAGAGAGAGAATCCAGAGAAAAAAAAAGTAATACTGCAGCCGACCAAAAAGAAGTATCTAACCCTGTTTTTCCCAAAAATATCTAATTAGAAGATAAGGTTAAAAAGCTGCTGGAGATAACGCACGGGTCGTGCGTGATTCCTTCAGAGAAACGCACGGGCCGTGCGTTGGCTTCTGTCCGAAAGCATAAAAAGGGGAGCACGGGCCGTGCGTTGTTAGGGTGTGGAAACCGCACGGGCCGTGCGTTCCACAATCATCCATTTCTGCTTCCTTTCGCGCTCTCTGCCACCAAACCAAAATCCACCATCTCTAGACCAACCTGAAGATCGACAAGTACGTAAGTTTTCCCGATCATGACCCAAATACGTAATGAAGGATGAATGCAATGCGATTTAAACTAGAATACACATATTTAAGCTAAACTAAGATGCAAAACAAATTAAATTAATAAAGAAAATATGTACAAAAAGACTAGCTAACAGTTTAGTTTGGTACTTTTGGAAGATTTTTGCATAGGTTTTACAAAGTGATTTTGATGTGTTATCATTGTTTCTATTGATTTGTTCACAATCGGTTGTGAAGTCTAACGAAATGTGTATTTGTAAGAAATAGAACACATGACCTACTAGCACTTACAAGAGTGTTTGAACCCTCTCAAAATAATAAGTTATTTTAACTTTTGTGACCCACTGGGGATTTAACGAATCTGAACAACTTATGTACGACCAATCTCATGCAACGAGCCATCTTTTTCTTTGGTATATACAACTGCCACATGACCGGTCTATAAACAGAACACAGATATGTGAGATATCAATCAACATAAAGAACTGCAAAGAGCACAATATTCTTAAAGTGTAGCAACAGTTTTAATACGTTTTTTCGCGTATTAAAACTGTTGATCGCTCTCGAACCCTTTCTATTGATCGCTCTCAAACCCTTCCTCCATTACCATACCTGGTTCATCACCGGAGCTTTCGATTCATCACCGGACCTCTCTGTAAGTTCAAACCCTTTCTATTCTTGTTTGTGAATCTATGGATTTTCATACCTGTTGAAACCACCTCTTGAAACCATCTAACTTACAAATTGATGCCATTGCCAACATGAAACCCACCTCTTGAAACCACCTAACTTACAAATTACTTATAACAACTATTTTAAAAAGAATCTTTGGTTCCTTTTACTTTACACTTGGATTTACTGGTATATATTGGTTTTTCTCTTCATGACATTGATCAAACATTCATATATGTTGTAAGTTCATCACCGGACCTCTCTGTAAGTTCAAACCCTTTCTGTTCTTGTTTGTGAATCTATGTGATCCTTGGTTTCATCTACCCTGTTTGTTAATCTTTTTGGTTGTTATGGATTCATAGTTTGCTTAAGATTTGGATACATGTTGCAAGATATCATGAGTGAGTTTATGTATTGTTTGTTTAAGATATGAATTGCAAGTTATCATTTAGAATTGTCAAGGAAACCAAATTCGAGTTGCTTGATTTTGATTTCTATTCTTAATGTTCGATTTTGATTTTAGAATATATTGATCATTTGGAGCTTTCGATTCATCACCGGACCTCTCTCTAAGTTCAAATCCTTTATGTTCTTGTTTATGAATCTATGTCATCCTTGGTTTCATCTACCCTGTT
The DNA here is from genome assembly GCA_954870635.1 of Arctium minus. NCBI lineage: Eukaryota > Viridiplantae > Streptophyta > Magnoliopsida > Asterales > Asteraceae > Arctium > Arctium minus. Next base: position 124,377,834 of record OX941082.1, read on the forward strand.
TGTTAATCTTTTTGGTTGTCATTTACAATATAATGTATACATGTGTTTTTCTCTATTTTAAGAATGTTTATGGATGTAAGACTTCAATTTAACTTTGTGCTTTTCTCGAGTAAGTATTTAGTAAACGACCCCTGAGTTTCAAATTTGGTTAATTTGTGTTCTTAATATTCTTTTTCTCTACATATTTATAGTTTTCTCCCAAGCTTATATAAATCATAACTACATCTTTGTTGGTTTGTTGGTGATAATAGGTTACAGATTTATTTAGATTGCTTCAATACGGTTGATAATTAAAACTGATTCATATATAACTCTATTGCAATTCTACCAGAATAAAGCTTACTTTGACCAAGTTCGCCACTTGAAATCACCACTTGAAAATGACCACTTGAACTAAACTGTGTTTGAAATACATTAGTTCGGTTTTTGGGTTTTTCGGTTTGAAATACACAAAATTTCATATTTTAGTTCAAGTGTTTGAAATACACAAATATATTCACAAAAACCCAAAATCACCACTTGAAATTGATATATATATATATATATATATATATTCGTTATCTTGATGTATTTCAGTTCGGTTCACCACTTGAAATCACCGCTTGAAAATGATCACTTGAAATCACCACTGTGTTTGAAATACATCAGTTCGGTTTGTGTGTTTGAAATACACAAAATTTCATATTCGGTTCACCACTGTATCAATCAGATTAATTTCATTTTCGGTTCTTGTGTTTGAAATACATTATATTTGAAATCAATACATTGGTGAACTATTGTTAATTTGATTTCATTTTCGGTTTTTGGGTTTTTATGTTTGAAATACATCATATTTGAAATCGATGTGATGGATTTCATTTTAGTGGATGTGTTTCATTTCGGTTCTTGTGGTTTTGTAGGAAAAATGGTGCACCCTAGACCCGTTAACCGTCGCAGTGGGCGTGGGCGTGGGCATGGGCATGGGCATGGGGAGGATAGCCCGACATCTTCAAGTGGCAGCCCATCACAAGGTTTAGTATTTGTATCTATTAGGAACTTTTATAAGCTTGACGTAATTGCTTTTTTATTGATGTTTTCCCTTGTGGATTTTTAGGAGAAATAGTGCGCCCTAGATCCGTTACACCGCCTCCCATGATTACCGAAATGGAAGAAAAGGTAGAGGCCATTCGGAGAAAGAAGGTTGATTTACAAAATAGGATGGCCTACTCTGAGTGGGACAATGAGAGAACGAAGAGAATGCTCGTCAACTTACAACGGGCTTATCATAGGCGGTCAGAAGAGAGGGATAGCCTACTAGAAGAGAAGAGAAGAGAGGGATAGCCTACGGGAAGAACGAGATAGCCTGCGAAAAGATGTAGACAACCTACGAGAAGAACGAGATAGCCTCTTGAAGTTAACGTTGGCTCAGGAACGGGAGTAGAAGGAGTTTCACTTACCAAAGTTATTTTTGTTATGATCATTAATATTTTTTTGTGTACTTTTATAAAACTAAGGTAAATTAAGGAAATGCTTTGTTGAAATTTTTGGATTTACGATACATACCGTTGCAAAATTTTAAAAGTTAAATGTATCTTGATAGAATATGTGAACCACTAATTATTTAAAAGTTATTTTGCATAAATTTGATATTTAAAAGTAAAATGTATCATGATAGTATAATATATATATATATATATATATATATATATATATATATAGGCCAAGGATAAATTACAACCCATGTAAATCTTACAATCCATGCAACTCACATCTTAACCGTTGGATTCATGATAAACGGTTATTTTGTTTTTATTTTTTTAATTGAAAATATTGGACCCACATGTATTGTAACCGTCGATCATTAATCCAACGGTTAAGAAGTGAGTTGCATGGGTTGTAAGATTCTTATGGGTTGCAATTTAAACTACCCATATATATATATATATATATATATATATATATATATATATATATATATATATAGGGGTCTAATCAAATGAGAACTCTATAGTTTGTGCTAACTGTGAGATTTAATGTAAGCCACTCATTTGAGATAATTACTTTATTTTATAATTAATAATAAAAGGGTGAATTAGTAATTTTATTTTTAAATTGACAACTCAACAAATAAATATTTTGATTCCATCCATATCAGTTACATGATTTTCGCTAAAATTACTTTTTGAGTTTCTATTTTAATTGTAATTGATTTGATTAAACAAAAATATCTCCACCAACCTCATTTGATTCTCCTACGACTCATACTTCTCCATAAAATCAACAACAAATTAGCAGAAAAAAATGGAAGAAGTGAGGAGGTATCATAGGTGGTATCACAGTAGATGTAACCTATCTTGTCGGAGATGTAACACATATCTGGTCAGAGATGTAATGGTAGAGATGTATCACAATGGGTATCATAGTGGTATTACAATGGGTATCACAATGGGTATCCCATGATACAACAGATGTGGAAAAAGAAGCAGTGAAAACAACAGAGTATCACAGATTCACAGTGGGTATCACAATAGGTACTACAATGGATTGGATTGGATTGTAAGTTCTACTGTCAAGACAAATCACAATGGATATCACAGTGTGTATCACAATAGGTACCATAGTGTAACATAATGTATTTTTGGTATCACATTGTGTATCTTGGTTAACGTGTCGCTTTTTTAAGTATCACATTGTGTATCCATCGGAATGAGGTTCATTGGAGGCTGGAGTCCGGAGGCTTGATAGATGAGAGAGGTGAGAAGAGAGAGAGAGAGTGATAGAATTTTAAAATACCTAAAATGCCTTTTAATTAAAATTTCAAACAAATTTACCAAAGTTGATGATTTCCTAATTTATCCTTTAATATGTGGTTCATATTGGATCTCACAATTATCACAAACAACATAGTTCTCCCTTGAATGACTCCTATATATATATATATTGTTAGGGCCATTTTCAATGTTAAATAGAAGTTCAGGGTAGTTTGTGACAAGTTGTAATTGTTGTAAGCTTGTTGGGCCTTATAGCCCATAAGCCCATTAGGCCTGCGAGCCCGAGTATTTAAAGTTATTTCTATTTCATTTGTTAAGTTAGAAAATCATTATTCAGTTTACTAGTCGTTAGGTTTACATATTATTATCAGAAATTCTCTCTGTAAACCTTAGCCCTTTGAAGTTTATATCAATCATATGACTAGTTGCTGTGACCAATATTTTGTTCATCATTGTTCTTATATCTATTGATTGCACTGAAACTGGGATCTACAATTGGTATCAGAGCAGATAGGCAAAAGGTTTGATCCAGAAAAATGTTTGTCTAAAACCCTAAAAAAAATTGTGTGTTAATCACTTATATGTGCTTACCTGATTATCTTGTTATGTGTTTTATCGATCGAAGTGTTTTTTTTTCTGGACTGTTTTGGTTTCGATCGAATCTGATAATTTTCTGGGAAGTGAGTATTCGGTCTTAGTGTCTCTGGATTTGTTCATATCCGTTCATTGTCTCCTTCGATCTTAGTGATTTTGGTTTATTGCTTGTTTTGTTTTTAATTCCTTCGATCAAAGGATCGAAGGATCTGAGTTTGGGTTCGATCGAATCCCAGAAATTCTTCGGGTTCTTCGATCGGATTCATCGTGTTCTTCGGGGTTATTCGATATTATCCTTTTGTGGTTATCGTATTTTTTTTAAGTTTTTCGACCTGAGTATTAGACCGGACACCAGTGCTCCGGTCTTGGCCCTTCGACCGGATAAGGATCATCCGGTCTTGTCCATTCGACCGAATAAGTGTGCTCCGGTCGTTCCATTCGACCGAATAACTGTGCTCCGGTCTTGTCCCTTCGATCGATTAAGGGTCATTCGGTCTTGTCCTTCGATCGGATTCGTGTGCCCCGGTCGTATCATTCGACCGGATAAGTGTATGACCGGACGTGTCCTTCGACCGGATACTTGCTCCCTTCAGGCATACCTTCAACCGGATAGTGTTTGACCTGTTTTTCTGTTTAGACAGAGTGTTTCTGTGTTTCTTCTATTTTATTGTATTTGGATCATTCTGCTTGCCTAACGATCATTACAGTGCTCTTAAGTTAAGAAGTAAAGATGAACTCAAGGGATGCTCTAGCCATCGGTTCTGATCAAAAGCCCCCGGTGCTCTTTCGGGGAGAGTACCCTCAGTGGCATGACCGATTTATGAACTTCATAGAAGAAAAATCCAGCTATGAAGATATATACAAATGCCTGACTGAGGGTCCACAAGATTGGCCAATGAAAGTGGTACCGGCAAACCCAGCTGAAGGTTGGCCAGAGCGACAAATTCGGAAATCTATTGGGGATTTTACTACGAAGGAAAAGGAAATGTACGAGGCAGAAAAGCTAGCAAAATCTTATCTTCTTCAAAGTCTACCTAATGACATCTATGCTTGTATAGATAGCTTCAAGGACTCATCGAAAAAAATGTGGGACCAAATAGAGAAGATGATGATGGGAAGCCACATCAATAATCAGCTAAAGGTGACCAACTGTATCACCAGATATGATGGTTTTAAAGCACGAAAGGGTGAAACGCTGACGGAAACCTACGAAAGGTTTAATATGCTTCTAAATGATCTTCAGAAAAATAAGATCACCAAGACGAACACGGAAAACAACATAAAGTTCATGAACAACTTACAGCCTGAGTGGAAACCGTTCGTCTCCCATATTCGCCACACTCAAACCTTGGAGAAGCTGTATCTTCACGAACTCTATGAAATGTTGCTCCAAGATGAAGAAGAAGTGATGGAACTTATTGGGAAAGCTGGGGAAAAGACAGCAACAGATCAAATAGCTCTAGTATCTGAGAAAAGAGGCAAGTCCGTCAGCCGATCATCTGGAAAAGAGCCCGTGTTGAGTGATTCTGAACCTGAAGATCCCGATAGCGACTCGGATCCAGAACTTGCCAAGATGAAAGAAGCAATGGTGTTTCTCACTCAAGCATTTCAAAAGAGGAAGTTTTTCACCAAGAATTCCAACAAGCAAAAAGTCTTTACTCGTCGTGATTATCGAGAAAAGTCTGAAGGTAACAGTCGCTTTGAAGCTGGTAAGAAGCCTGACAAGAGACATGAAGAAAAGCCGAAAGACGAACCGATCAAATGTTACAATTGTGGTCGGTTAGGTCATTTCGCCAAAGATTGTCGCAAGCCAATTGTGCGCAACGCCGACTACTACCGAGCCAAGCTGCTTCTTGCCAAAGAAAAGGAAGCCGGTAAAGCTCTAATGGCTGAAGACGATTACTGGTTACAAGTGTCGGATGAAGAACCTGAGGATGCTGAAGCTCATCTGTGTTTCATGGGCAACCATTCATCACCATCCGATACTGATGAAGAAGATCACAATGCTCCTTTTCAGGTATGTACTCCTTTTCATGAAGCTTTACTTGATCAGATGCAACTATCAATGAACAAACTTGACTCTTACAAGCTTCTGTTAAAAGAAAAAGAACAACTTCTCTCTTCTCTGGAAAACCGTGTCACTATGCAGTCTGACTTTATGGAAAATCAAAGCTTAGAAATTTCTAGCTACATGTGCACTATTTCTAATTTAAGAGAAGAAAATGTGAGGTGTTCAACAGAGTCACAAAATCTAATGACCAAAGTAGATGACCTGACCGATAAGCTCCGTATGTCTGAGTCCGAGAAAATTGATTTGTTAAATCAAAACGCGGCTTACAAAAATGAGAACATAAGGTTATCCAATCAGCTAGAAGAGCTAGAAAAGAAACTTTATAAATTTGGTCAATCTGATCAAACGCTAAAGCTAATCGCACCAAAAGAACCAAAGTACGGAAATGCGTGTATCGGGTACGATAACCCTAATTATTTAAACAAGGCTTTATCCAAAGTTCCTACTTTATATGCATCTGAATTTTTTGGATTAGACAAAATCTTTCCTGAATATAAGATACATTGGACCACACCCACTGAGGAGGAAGACTTGGAAGATAAGTTGAGAAGAGAAAACTCTGTTCTTTCTAAAAGGACATTTCCTTTTGTTTATGATTCTTTAAATGCTTCTTATAATACTGACAAACCTCGTTTCCTGTCATACGATTTTTTCCATAGTTACTCTCAAGCTGAACTAGATACTAAAACCGTTAAAACTAAGGAGGAACCTCTAGCTCCCAAGGTTTATGTTCCAACTCTGCTTTTAGAAAAGAAACTTGTTCAGCTAGAAGAATCGTATGCACTAGAAAGGGAAAATTTTCAAAAGGAAAAGCAAAGTCTTTTATCTCAAATTGAGTGTCTCAGTTCCAACAAAAAGGAGACTATGTCGGAAGAAGAAAAAGAATATTACCAGACAGAAATAAAGAAGTTGCACTCACAACTGGCTGCTATGGCAGCAGATAATCTGAAAGTGCAACTTTACAAGGTTGACCCTCATGCTCAGCCTTCCATTCTCCAAAGAGAGTTATCGTCTCTGTCTGAAAACTCTTATCCTTATTCTGACACATCTTCCTACAAAGCTTTTATGGGTGACTCGTCACCGATCATTTCAAATAAAGGAAAAGAGCCTCAAAGTCTTGAATCAGATCAGTGTTCTGATTGTAAAAATGCTTCCGCATATAATCTGCACTCAACAAACTCTTCAAATGCTCTGAAGTCCTCATGTGATAAGGTCCTTTTTGATGAGGAACTTGAATTTTCCGCTTTCTTGAATTCTGAGGTGTGTTTAGATAGCAATTTGAGCCAATTTGATTTTAATCCTTCTCTACCTAGCCATGTTGATTTTTTAAATGAGTCATGTGAGACTCCGGTCAAATTTTATAAGGGTGAATGTTCTACATCTGCCTCGTAAAAACCTTCTGTGAACAATTCTTCAAAACCTTCCAAGTCTAAATCTAAAAGGCGTTCACAGAAGAAGAAAAAGACCGGTCGCTCTCAAATGTCACAATCGTCAATTTTCAAATCCTCTGACTATGGGTTTAACGGCATTTCAGATACGTATGGTCGGCGGAAAGAAGTGAAATATGCTTGGGTAGCTAAGAAGTCAAAAGAGAGCTCGGCAACATCAGAATTAGTTGATCCTGTGTTAAAGTCTAGAAAGAACAATAACAATCATGATGTTTTTATTTCTAAACCTCTAGTTGATTGTAATGGAACTCTTCCTTTAAAAGTTTATTCAATTCCGCAATTTCTTCAACTGTCGCATGATTGTTTGTGTTGTTCCCATTGTGGATCAAATGATTTTGTTGATAGCCGTTATGCATCTGATTGGTTTGGTTCATATCATATTGCTCATAATAATTCTCATCGTAATGTTTCCCGTGAAAGACAAAGACCCAATTATAAACGGGCCTCTATGTCGGGTGTTAAATCTAACCCCAAAGGACCCATTTACGAATGGGTACCTAAAAAGAAATAACCTGTTTTGCAGGACGGTCATGTGTGGTATCTAGATTCAGGTTGCTCCAAGCACATGACCGGAAGAAGGGAGCTTCTCACAAACTTCACCGAGAGGTTTTGTGGAAATGTACGGTTCGGGAATGATCACTCCTCTCCTATCAGGGGTTACGGCGATATTGTCAAAGATAATATCACAATCAAGAAAGTCTCCTATGTTGAAGGTCTCGGTCACAATCTTTTCAGTATCGGTCAATTCTGCGACAAGAATCTCGAGGTTACTTTCAAGGCTAAAAGGTGTAGCGTTCGAACTGAGGATGGTAAAGAAATACTTGCTGGAACGCGACGCACCAACCTCTACACGATCGACCTCTCATCCTTGAAACCCGATAAGGAAGTCTGTTTGTTGTCCAAAGCATCTGCTGAACAAAGCTGGCTATGGCATCGTCGTCTCTCGCACTTAAACTTCAAGAACATCAACAAGTTGGTGCTCGGGGGACATGTCAAAGGTATGCCAGATCTCAAGTTTGCAAAAGATCATCTGTGCGCTGCCTGCGAAAAGGGCAAGATGAAAAAGGCGTCTCACAAGCCTAAAGCCGTTCCGAGTACTTCTCGGTCCCTTGAGCTAATCCACATGGACTTATGTGGACCGATGCGCGTTCAAAGCATAAATCACAAGAAGTATGTCCTGGTGATGGTTGACGATTTCTCTCGTTACACTTGGGTCCGATTTCTCCGTTCCAAGGATGAAACTCCCGAGTTGATAATCTCTCTTCTGAAAAGTATTCAAGTCAGTCTCAACCAAGTAGTTCAAACCATCAGGACGGACAACGGCACTGAGTTCAAGAATCAGTTACTAACCACTTATCTCACTTCAGTGGGTATCTCGCATACTTTCTCCGCTGCTCGTACTCCTCAGCAGAATGGAGTGGTAGAACGTCGAAACAGAACTCTAGTCGAAGCAGCACGCACGATGTTATCTCATTCCAAGCTACCACTATTTCTTTGGGCAGAAGCTGTTGCTACCGCTTGCTATACTCAAAATCGGTCTATCATCAACAAGCGGTTCAACAAGACTCCGTACAAGATCATCAACAAACGTATTCCGAACATCAACTACTTTCATGCCTTCGGATGCACCTGCTTTGTCTTAAATGATAAGGATGATCTTGGCAAATTCAGTCCCAAAGCGGATGAAGGAGTGTTCATCGGCTACTCTCAGCACGCAAAAGCCTATCGTGTCTACAACAAACGGACGAAGACCGTCGTTGAAAGCGTAAACGTGACTTTTGACGAGGCCCCTGATATGGTTTCTGAGCATCTCAGCTCAGAACCCGCGCTTACTGGTGTGTTAGCTTCTGGACAATTCCGTTCGGAAGCTACACAATCTCCAGTGGATCCACATCATGCGTCGACGTCAAGAGCACATCTTTCTGATTTGGATTTACTGTTTGAATTCTTTTATAATGACTTATTTAATGTTCAATCTAATTCTAAGTCATGTGACAGGAATACTGCTCAAGCACCATAAGTGACACAAGTCACTGGCCCTACCGACTCTGGAGGTCCATCCTCGCCTGGTGCTCCATCCTCTACTGCCAATGATCATGCTTCCCCAAGCTCAAATGATAGATATCCTCTTACTCCAGTTCTTGATGACGGTGCTCCTGAAGCGACTCCTGTTTCCGTTCAACTTCCTGCACCGACTCCTGTTGAAGGTGCTCTCGAAGCTTCCTCTCCGGCAATCCCGGAACCTCCCATCGTTTCATCTCCAGCTGAGTCGTCCTGTACTCCTTGTTCGACTCCCACTACGAAACTTCCACCTCACAGGCCATCATCCCTCGAGGCAGTTCAGAATTTAACCCCAGGTGGTCATGTGGATTCCGATACCTCCCATCAGACATATCAACCTCATCCACACACCACCAAGTGGACTCGAGCACACCCCCTTCATCAGATCATTGGTGATCCCTCAACACCAGTTCAAACTAGATCCACCACCACGAATGACTGTTTATTTTCCTCGTTCCTCAGCCGTATCGAACCTTCCACTGTCTCTGAAGCGCTGAATGATCCGGACTGGGTAATTGCTATGCAAGAGGAACTCAACCAATTTGAGACCCTCAAAGTATGGCGCCTAGTTCCCCGACCTAAGAACAAGACGGTGATAGGGACTAAATGGATTTTTAAGAACAAGAAGGACGAAAACGGCATCATTGTTCGGAACAAAGTGCGTCTAGTGGCTAAAGGATATCGCCAGCAAGAAGGAATTGATTACGATGAGACGTTTGCACCGGTTGCTCGCATTGAAGCGATCCGCATGTTCCTCGCCTACGCCGCTCACAAGAATTTCATCGTCTTTCAAATGGACGTGAAATCCGCGTTTCTCAACGGCGAGCTCAAGGAGGAAGTCTATGTCTCGCAACCCGAAGGCTTCGTGTGTACTGAAAATCCGCATTACGTCTACTTTCTTGACAAGGCCCTCTACGGTCTTAAGCAAGCGCCACGAGCCTGGTATGATGCACTCTCATCCTTCTTAGTCAAGTCTGGCTTCTCTAAAGGTAAAATTGATACTACTTTATTTATTAAAAGAGAGAAGAACGATATCATTCTTGTACAAATTTATGTTGATGATATAATCTTTGGCTCCACGAACCCCAAGTATTGTCAGAACTTTTCTGCATTAATGAGTAAACATTTTTAAATGAGCATGATGGGGCAAATGAATTTTTTCCTGGGTCTTCAAGTAAAACAATTACAAACAGGAATTTCATAAATCAATCTAAGTACATCTCGGATATTCTTCGGAAATACCAGATGGAACATTCTTCATCTATAAAAACCCCCATGTCCACTACTCTAAAGCTTCACTCCGATCCTGACGGTAAGGATGTGAATGCTACTATTTATAGAGGTATGATTGGGTCTCTGATGTACTTGACGGCTAGTCGGCCTAACATTATGTTTTCGACATTTTTGTGTGCAAGATTTCAGTCGAAACCTAAAGAGTCTCACTTAGCTGCGGTTAAGCGAATTTTTCGATATTTAAAAGGTACTGCTGATCTTGGTCTGTGGTACCCAAAAGAGACAGGTTTTGAATTGACAACCTACTCGGACGCTGACCATGCTGGAAACATGTTGGACCGAAAGAGCACGTCGGGTCATGTTCAGTTCTTGGGCGATCGTCTTGTCAGCTGGGCTTCTAAAAAGCAAAACTGTGTGTCCACCTCCACCGCCGAGGCGGAGTATGTAGCAGCCGCCAGCTGCTGCTCGCAAGTCATCTGGATGCGCACCCAGCTCAAAGATTATGGCTTTAATTACTCCAGGATTCCCATCTACTGCGACTCGAAGAGCGCTATAGCCATATCAAGCAATCCCGTCCAGCACACGAAAACGAAGCACATTGATGTGCGCTATCACTTTATAAAAGATCACGTGGAAAAAGGTACTATCGAACTCTATTTTGTTAATTCAGAGCATCAGTTAGCAGACCTATTTACCAAAGCCTTGGACGAAAAACAATTTAATTACCTTGTGTCCAAGCTAGGTATGCTAAATTTGAAAGTTTGATCCGTTCGCAGCTCTCTACGAGTTTCATACAATAACGAATGACTGTGACAACTGCCCCAGTGACTTGTCTCTGGTTGCTATTTTCCACACTCCTTGGTTATTGCATGTTACTCGTTCAGCTCTGTGTCCGTTATGAACTTCTGTATCAACAAAGTAGATTTCGTTGTGTTCCCGTTTTTTCTTGTGTTCGTGTGTCTGTTTTTGTGATTTTGTGTGCAGTTTATCTCTTGTTCTCTGAAAAATGCAAGTTGTTGTGGCGAATCTACACCCCGGTAATGTGTTCAGGGGGAGCTCTAGTGTCAGAGGGTTGGTAAGTCACACGGGTCCTCCTTTCGAGGGGGAGCAGGTAAGTGGGTCCGGGTATTGGCCCTCCTCATGGTAATCATTCGAGGGGGTGCTAGGTCTCGTGTCTCCGTGTGTAATCTCTCTTTAATTCTTTCAAGATCTATTCGTCTTCTCTCCTTAGTTTTTTTTTTTTTTTTTTTTTTTTTGTTTCCTTCAAGTTTTTTTTAAGCTGCTTTATTTATCTTCGAAAACTCCAAAAAGATTTTTTTTGATGTTGGTTTGTGGTTCGGTTTATCTATGTAGTTGTTTCGGCCCATAACCTACCCGCCCCCCCCACCCCACCTGCCCAAGTCCAACACCCTCCGGGGTATAAGAACCTCGGTCGAAGGCATCTTCCTCATTCGATCGATCTTATTTGTTTTCTCTCTTCGCCTTCATCTCTCTCGCCCGGACCTCACATTCGACCGCATCCTTCGACCCAATACGTCGTTTTCATCGCCTTCAATCGACAAGGTATTTGTTGAAGTGTTTCGTTGTGCTTAGACTATATCGATCGATTATAATCGATCGATTTAATAGTGGGATTTGATCTGGATGTTCCCCGGAGATGGATCAGTGTCGATTTATCTTCTCCAGGGGAATACTCCGATCTATGGTTTCGCCCCGGTCGAAGGATCCCCCGGTCAAACGATCTCTCCGGTCGAACACATATCCGGTGGTTTAAACCACCGGTCGTTTGAAACATCCGGTCGAACATCTCCTCCGGTCTTAACTTACCCCCGGTCTTAATGACCTCCGGTCGTAGACCGTATCCGGTCGAAGACCCTATCCGGTCAAAGACCTCATCCGGTCTTAGTGACCTCTAGTCAAAGACCTCATCCGATCCAACATCTATCCGGTCTTATGAGACCTTCGGTCGAATGCCTTGTCCGGTCTTGCTTTTATCCGGTCAAATCCAAGATGTTGGTGCTTATAGTTATACTTGTTCTTATGTGTGTTTATGAGGAAGTTTGGTGATTCTGTGTACTGGTGCAAGTCTGCGCGCCTTGGTGACTGACCCTAAGTCACGAGTAGGGTTTGCTCTTCCAAATGTTTGGAGTTACTATCTGCCGTGATCTAAATCATGACGGTATAACTCCAACGGCGAGAATTGTTTTTCTTCAAACCTGCGTACTAATCGATTAATTCTTCACAGGTACAATGGCTCAAAATCAGCCACCAGCGATTGATCCAATCGCAGATGCGAAACTGATTCTCGAGGATCAGTTCCTTCCACTTACAGCAAATAACTACCATCTCGATGTGACCCAACCTGCAATTCAACATCAGGTCATCATCGAGATACTAAGGGGCCATCCACTCTCCTATGCTCTAACGGAAACAGCCACCGTTCCAATCATATACCTACAGCAATTCTGGCGGTCTCTTCATGACTTAGAAGCCGATGGCGGTTTCCATCTTGAAGGTCGGATAGATCACACACCAGTGCTTCTCACAAGTGATCTATTCCGCCAATTTCTTCGGTTACCGACCGCCGGATCCGTAGCTGGCCAAGAAGACTTCGACCCGCTTGTCTCAGATGCTACATTGTGCATCGATCTTCTCTCGTTGGGATACGGCGCAGAACTCCGCATACCATCAACCTTCAACCGCAAACATCTATCGACGTTATGGTACACACTGTTCACGTATATCAATCGATGTCTTTCGTCTATAACGAAAGGCATTGATCAGACGAGCGCTCCGATTCTACGCATCTTCCATGCGGTGGCATTCAATCGCCACGTCGACTTTGCCGATCTTCTATGGTTTGAACTCATTCAGAGAGTTCGGTCGACTGCATCTCGGCGGTCAAACTTCGTCCCCTTCATGCGGTTCCTACAGATAATCATTCGGAACTACATGAACCTGTATTCCGAGATACAGCGCCGCTCCACCCACCCGACGTGCCCACAACATCCAACCCGGAAGATTCCTTCCCGTGCTGATCCGGAAGGTGTTGTCGCCCGACAAATCCCAGTCGGGCTACTAGACCATGCTCGTCCCACGGCACTGAGTGTGATAGCTTATAGGCACACACACAACATCCCAGCTCCTATGGTCCGGCCAGGACCGGCAGGACCTGCCCAAGGAGCGATACCTGAGCGACGTGACGGTCCGCGTCCACGAACGAGAGGTGGGAGCGTCCGGATAGCTGGGGCTTCCGGACAGGGTGTGTCGAGGGCCATTATCGTGAGGGGAACTGGAGTGGGCAGTGCCGTTGGAACGAGCCAGCCTATTTCGTCAAGACAACCATCCTCGCCACCAACAACAGAGACTCCAATGACAGAAGCGGCAACAGATTCTGAAGCCCTTCAAGTTCAGTCCTCTTCTGTCGCTGCTACTGAAGAAACACCAGCCACTTCCGACACAGAGGAAACACAAACCGCAACATCGGCATCAAATGAAGAGTCTTCTGACTCTGATGGTGACGATAATCAGCCCCCATCCGGAGAGATAAGGAGAGCGGAGGGAGTATTAGTTGAACATCAAGAGGTGAGCTGTGTGAGGGAAAGGCGGAGTAAGCTACATTCGGAGAGTACACGAGTGATGGGACAACCATCTTCGGTTGTATCCCCCCCAGCCACATCTAGCCAGGTAGCCACATCTGCTACCCAGTCTCATGTGTTGGGACTGGGTATTGAAGAAGTCGCCGTGGACCTAGCGGCGCACTTGCACGCCCAACCAAGCCACTCCACCATCTCTCAACAGATGGTGGTTTCACATGATCACGGGGATTTAGCACATACGCTATCGGGCTCTCACTTGGAGGGTGCCGATATTGAAACAAGAGAACAGCTGCCCCCGTTCTCGCCGTCTTTGCATGCACGGAGTCTAGAGCCATTTGTATTACATGCCATTCCTAGGACACAGATTCCGTTTTCGGCTATCGCTGGTAGCCTAAGTGGCCCGGCCGGAACATCCATAGTAAACCCACCTTCGGGTAGGTTACGAGGATTGGATGGAAGTCCTACCACGGCTATCATCACGCCAACCGTGAACGTAGGCGGCTCGACTTCTACAGTCGTAGCTACAACGGGAAGTCTAAGTGACCCCGGCGTTACCCAAACTGAGTTTGTCTCAAGGGAATACATGGACGGCGCCCTAAAGGCCGTCCAATCTATGATGACGGAGGAGTTGGACAACATCAAACGCATGGTCAAAGGCAAAGGTCCAGCGACTGAGCCGGAGACCACATCTATTCCATCTTCTCTATCAGCTGCAGATATGTCCATACCTGAACTAAAATCTATCCTTCTCGCCAAACTTATAGCCCAATCTCAAACCGAACCCACCCAGGATGCCGATTTGTTATCCTTACTTCGTACTCAAGCATCCACACCTACCCCACCTACACCCCAACCTATCGTCTCTGCCGAAGCCTTCCAGATTCAACAAGCTATGCTTCAGTCACTTCAGCAAACCGTAGCTGTTTTGACTGAACGCCTTTCAGCAGTGGAAGATACCTGCCGTGGCCAGGCAGAACGGCTCAAGCGCCGACATGATGATCAGGATGATCCTGATCACCATGAGGGGGAGAAGCGCCAACGTCGATCTGAGCCGGAGTCTCATGTAGTGGAGTCGGAACAGGTTGAACAGGGTACGGGTTCGGGTACAAGAACAGAGGGACAGAGGCAGGAACAGGAACGGGAACCAGTGACAGATCTGATACTATATGATTATCCGACGGTTGAAAAGCCTGAGGAATTTGAATTTGATTCTCCGATAGTTCCTGAAGATTGGACAATAATACTAGATCCGCATGAAGTAGCAGACACGACATAAGAATGTGCAAATTCTGAAAGAGCTCTGGTGGTTATGCAAGAAGAAATTGATGAAATACTGCATCCAGATGATTAGTCTTCTGCCGTGATTCCTTTATTGACTTATCCAGTTAATCACCCTGAATTTTCTGACACAGTCTTTCCCGAGAGATCTCCTCCAGCTTCACCAGTTAGAGAACCAGTCAATACAACTCCAGTTCGTTCATCCAAGTGGGAAAGAGTCCGAATAAAAGTTCCTTTCCTCGAAGAAAGTCAGAAAAGGATATTTGCCCACTGGATCAGAAAGTATGATGAAGTTGTTATACATGGTCTACAGTCAGTGAAAAACAAAGAAAAACAGCGTGAACTTGTGTTTGTATACCGAAAATTCCAGCACAAGTACTCCAAGACAAAGCTCAGGATTGTATCAGTTGATAAGATTATACCTGCCTACTTTATGAAGGTCAAGTATACGGACTTTATGGTTACTAGAGAAGATGGTCAACAATACTGCTTTTCTGATGCTGATTTTCCATGCTTGGAGCCACAAGATCTGCTGTATATCTTACGTGACTTAAAGACCAGAACCGTCAGACCCGGAGAAGTTATTGATGCTCTAGAAACAGTGAAAAGATACATGAAGTGTGCAATGAAACTTGCTTCGGTGGAAGATTTTCAGATCAGGTTAGAAAGCAACCAGCCAAAGATTAATCTGCTCAAGCCTGATTTGAAGATTCCGTCTGATACCCAGAATGTACCTGCGTTTACTGTGATAAAGCTTCCAGAGTTTGGTATGACCTACGTGAATGACAAAGGAATTATGCATTTCATTCGTTTCAATCAGATTGCCAGATTCTGCGATGGTACGTTGATGTTGCTGAAAGACAAGTTGAAGCGTGCACTTGATAAAGATGAAAAAGGGGTTCAGCTTTTGGATCCTAAATACAAGTCACTTGTTCTTGAAGCACTGGGTGTAATTGAAGAGCGACTGGAGTACAGAACTCAGATTAGATATTTCGAGATCAGCTTTGGTTTCCGAAAAATCTATGTTCCTAACTGGCGTGATTATCAACTTCTATTTAAAGGGGGAGATTGTTAGGGCCATTTTCAATGTTAAATAGAAGTTCAGGGTAGTTTGTGACAAGTTGTAATTGTTGTAAGCTTGTTGGGCCTTATAGCCCATAAGCCCATTAGGCCTGCGAGCCCGAGTATTTAAAGTTATTTTTATTTCATTTGTTAAGTTAGAAAATCATTATTCAGTTTACTAGTCGTTAGGTTTACATATTATTTCAGAAATTCTCTCTGTAAACCTTAGCCCTTTGAAGTTTATATCAATCATATGACTAGTTGTTGTGACCAATATTTTGTTCATCATTGTTCTTATATCTGTTGATTGCACTGAAACTGGGATCTACATATATATATATATATATAGAGAGAGAGAGAGAGGGAGGATCAAACGAGAATGAAAGCTATTTAAAAGAATAAAGGGACTAATCTTAGCCCCTAGTTAGATTAAATCAATGGCTATAATCAGTAATGGCAAGATTAGTAATTAATAGCAATCAAAGTAAACTTTCCACCATGGTCAAAATATTTTAAGGGTAAAAATGGAACAAATAAAAAAATGCTAGCTGGTTATTGAGGCGTGAGAAAAAAGGGGGATATGATTATCCCTACCAAATAGGAAAGGTAATCATTTCCATGTTTATCTCTTTCACAATCTTCATTTGGGTATTGAATTCATCTGGGTATTGAAGGCACAGTAATTCATCTGGGTATTGAAGGCACAGTACTCCATGTCTTCCATGGATGCGAAATCCATGTATTCCATGGATGTGAGATCCTGCATAAGGCGACACTTATTCAAGGTTTCTCATCTACTTCTATCCATCAAAACCCTACTCTATCAAAAACAAAAACAGGTATGTGCCTTTATGTTAATCGACTTCTCTCCATCGATGAAGTTGATATATGTGTATCGATTTCACACAGGGATTTGCCTATGCGTATCGATTTCAACAGACATCTGCCTCATGTGATCATATTCAGAGGTGCACACTGGAGCAAGCGGAGGGCCGCTTCAGGATGTCGTTTAAGATGTTGGATTTGTGCGATTAGAGGCACACACCGACGATCAGATGTCGTCCCTGTGTTGATGTAATTGTTCCACTCTTTTTCTTTGTTTTGATGGGTTTTTTCAGTTTAAGAATGTCATGAAGCACACTCTGGGGCTAAACACATGTCAAGAAGATGAATTAGGTTTAGAAGATGAAGTGGGTTTAGGATGAAGATGAGAGATAGATGTTTGGAATATGGTCTGATTATTTTGGAATGTTATATGGATGGAATTTTCGGGAAAATCATCATATAATCATCTGTGTTTTAGTTTTGATCATTTGTGATCTTATTTGGATGAGCACATATGATTTAAAGTTGTAAATTTAATACAAACATTCTATCCAAGTTAGTTAGAACAAAATCACATATGATTTTGGTATTAAGTATCATAGTTAAGCATTTTGTTTAATGTTGTGTAGTCTAATCACATGTGATTAGAGGTTGCAAACTAATAACAATATTTTATATAAGCGCAGTTTATCATAAAATCACATATGATTTTGTAAAATATATCAAATATAACGATATGTCCAATTACTATAAAGTATAATCACAAGTGATTTAGGGCCTGTTTGTTAGCAGCTTAATGAACTTAATGAGACTCACAACTTATTCAGTCAGCTATATATCACTGTTTGATAGTCGCTTAATGATATAGAAAGTGGCTTATTCAGTAAGATTTCAAGGGGGAGCTTTATGCAGAAAGCCAAGTTTTTTTTCCAAAACTGCCCCTCCCATTAAAAAACACGTTCATTCCATTTATGAAAAAGCTCTCTCAAATAAAAATCTTCTGAATCTATACAGACAAATTAATCCACACAGACAACTTTATCCATACAGAACTTAATGGAAAACCAACCAAACAGCCCCTTAGTGTTGCAAACTAATAACATCATTTTATTCAAATTATTTATCATAAAATCACATATGATAAAGTGAAAAATATCAAATATAAGGATCTGTTTAATTACTATAAAGTATAATCACATGTGATTTACAAATGCATAATACACTAAAACAATCCGTCAAGTTTATTTACAATATAATCACTTGTGATTTAGGGTTGCATATTGTACCTAAACAATCTGTCCAACTTATTATCATATAATCATCTGTGATTTTGGGTTGAATATTCGGGATTTGCTTGAAGAAACAAATAGGACCAGATGAATTACTGAAATGGATTAACCAGATTTGCTTGAATAAATGAAAAAGATAAATACGATTTTGATTTGAATGAAGATTGTAATCCCTAATTTTTAGGAAATCAATGTCATCCTAAATTAACTCATAAGATAATATGACCTTAAAATACCCTTTTGATTTTAATTTTGGAAACTATTATTTTCAGAATTATTTTTAAAAAACGATTGGTTGAGATTCGTCCCTTTATTCTTTTTTTTAAACAACCACCGTTCTCGTTTGAACCCGCCTCTCTCTCTCTCTCTCTCTCTCTATATATATATATATATATATATATATATATATATGGGTCTTTCATGGGAGACCCTAGTATTTTGTGGTAACCACGAGATCCAATCTCATCCATCAATCTTAGTAATCAATGGTTTAAAATAAATAAGAGATATAATAATTAAAAACACAATTTTAGGTCATTAAAATAGGTAAAAAGGGTAAAATTGTTAAAAAAACTTTATAATTCATTGTGATCTAATTTAGGCGGGTCCGATAATTTTGGAATGAAATCAGATAAGATTATCTCAATATATCGAAACTTATCATTCAATCAAACTTTATCCCGATGAATACCAAAAATACAGTGTGTTACACTGTGATTACCA
The DNA here is from genome assembly GCA_954870635.1 of Arctium minus. Classification (NCBI taxonomy): domain Eukaryota; kingdom Viridiplantae; phylum Streptophyta; class Magnoliopsida; order Asterales; family Asteraceae; genus Arctium; species Arctium minus. The sequence goes on from OX941082.1 coordinate 124,396,767, forward strand.
ATGTGATTCACTCAAAGTATATTGTGTTACACTGTGATTAGCATTGTGTTACACTATGATTACTATTGTGATGCACTCAAAGAACATTGTGTTACACTGTGATTAACATCGTGTTACACTGTGATTACTATTGTGATGCACTCAAAGAACATTGTGTTACACTGTGATTAACATCGTGTTACACTGTGATTACTATTGTGTTACAATGTGAACGATGGAAAGGATGCATAATTTAAAATTTCATACGACCAAATCAAAAAGTAAACAGAATATCTCATAAATAGTTGGTTGAGAAATTTTAGAAAACAATATATTTAATTTATAAATGATTGATTTTTTCAGTTACAATTTTGTTTTTAATATTATTTAATTTATCAAATGACTAAAATATCATTCATTATTAATAAATAAATAAAATAAAATAATATTAGGTGGATGGATGAGATTGGATCTCATAGTTAACATAATCTAATAGGGTCTCATATGATTAGGCCCCTATATATATATATATATATATATATATATGAATATAATGTTGCCTCTATAATATATATTGAACATTCTAAGCAAACAATGTAAAATGTTTTTATTTCACTTGTAGCATTCTTATTGGATTATCGTTTTCTTTGTTGTAAAATTTTAAAACATCTATTGACTTTAAACATCTCAAATTCGGTAGGCTCAACATGCCGAACTGAGAAAATCAGGATCTACCATCATCTTTTGACAACCACTATCCTCTAACCTAACTACCTAAGTGACGAAATATAATATCCCAGACTAACTGTATCAGATATTGTCCATTTTGTTCACACACCTGAACTCTCACGGTTTTAAAACGCATCTGATATAGAAGATATACAGTCTCTTATATGGCAGCCTTAGCTCCCATTCTTAACCAATGTGAGAACTTACAAGAAAAATCTCACAATTTATCATCCGGTACATGTTCTGAAAACCTAATAATGCTTAAAGCTTCAAAATATTTTAGCTCATGATTTGTCATTTGTCGTCTGGTATTGTTCTTTCCATCCATCAAAAACCCGTGGAAAAGATTGGTAATCCTACATAGCGTTTTTATATTAATGTATATTTTAGTTCAACATATAATAGACAATATAATTATGTCCAACGGGTGTTTTTCAATTGCATGCATCAATGGGCTTCTACAGTAGGTTTTTCACACGCACAGAGGGGGGGGGGGAGTAATTAATGAAAAACTAATAATAATATTAAGCATAGGTGAAACATATAGTTTTTTTTCTCAGAGGATGACAATATCAAGCATATTTATGATATTTAAGACAACATTAAACATAAAAACTCAAGTTATCATATTATATGTTAGGGTAAAAGTATAAGTCATGAGATATTTAAAAGTATTTGAACGGGCTAACAAACATAAAAAAGTAGTCAATGGAATTTTAAAGTCTAAAAAAAGTAGGCTAAATGTATCTTTATATATTGTCAAATGCACCCTTACTGTAACACCCTCAATCTCGAAATAGCAACTAATTTAAAATTTTTAATTACATCGATAATGAATCATCTACAACAACAAATTAAGGTTTAACTTCAATAAACACATTTCAATCCTTATACGCGATGTATAATAGGTACGGATGTTACTAAAACCCAATAACAGTCACTATCTCCAACTGCGGAATACTTCACCAAACTACTCACCCTCGTGTAAATCTAGTGCTCATCTCTTCATAGTACCGCTAGAACCAAACTCCAACTGAAACTGATGCACATACCAAAAAATAAAAGGTTAGACTTAATGCCTAGTGAGCTCAAGAGTTTTCATTATAAACGTATAAAGCAATAAACTTAAAGAATGTTATTTAAATCGTAATTTCCAAAATGATGACACGTTCCATTTGAAACGACCAAGACGAAATATTAAATCTGAAAACAATCTCTTTTCCAGCATTCACCCTCTTCGTGATTAAAATCATAAAACAAACATTTCTTCAAATATAGATCCAAAACTCAAAACTCGCGTAATACATAACTGACACTTTAATAAACAAATACTGAAAACATGGATAAACTGTATCATCCAAAATATTCCAAAACATGAATAAAGTTCAGTATGCAAACCCCAAAAACATGGATAACAATCCATACCCAAAACGTCACCGAAAACATGGATTATAAAACTCCATAACCAAAACGACACCTTGCGGTGACGGGGGAGACCCGATTACATAGTACGTGACGGAACACAAAAGTAGGACACATAACTATGTAGGAATTCAAAACGTGTGGATTACACACATAAAACCTACCGAGCTCAACTATTCCAAGTCTATTGCTCAAAAACATCAAGTCAACCACTCCAGGTCTATCCTTGAGAGATCCAAAACAGGGAACTCAGACACACAATGGAATTACACCTTACTGTCCATGAGATACTGCCCGACCGTATAGGCCACACCTTACTTACCATGGAGCTCGATGCCTATTTCGTGCCAATGTGGTGAACCTAATGTCCGGACGTGACATAGGAACACTGTACCTATGGATCCATTGCACTAACTAAAACATTACATGACTCAAAATGAATGAACTAACGTATTCAAAACATGTAACTCTCAAATAAGATGCAGTCAATGTTCAAAAAGGCGCGCCATGACGCGACATGACGTAAGACGCGTCTCTGCCGTTACAAAATGGCCCATAACGTTTCTGTAAGGCGTGACTCATGCTATGGCGTCTTAAGGCGCGCCATAACGCGCCGCAGCGAGCGTTTTTTTTAAGGCGTTACTTTTTTTCAAAATTTCTATGTTTTTTTAATTTTTAGTTTTTCTTTTGTGTTTTTACATTTTTATCTTTAGATTTAACACTTTTATAGATTTATCTAATCACATCACTCATAGTTTCATGAAGTCATAAATGTTATGGGCTCACGATTAAAACGAAGTTGCAAAACTATTTTTCTAAGTTCTATAATATTCAATCAAAAACTATTTTTATACTAGTAATTTATATGATTTTTCTTCTTCTAATATGAATGTACATTCTTTAATATCATTATTTGATTAGAATAATATATGTATATATATAACATATACATATATATATATATATATAATTTTGAATATGACATACAAATTTTCCGTCTTATGTCACGCCTTGAAAAACGTCGCGTCCTCGCCATGGCGTGTAAGGCTTAAGGCTTGACATCGTCGCCACGCCTCGCCTCACGCTATTTTGAACCTTGGATGCAGTAAATGCAAATCATAACCAAACGCTCTACATTGAGCTATTAAAATCGGACAAGTGTCCTCAAAACCCAACAAAATCCAAACCGAGCCATAAGCTCAACAAATCCAAAGACTCAACGTTGAAATTCATAAGATGAAACCAAACGTAAACAATCTGTATTTATTACTCCTCCTAGAGTAACCTACAAACTTGTCCTTGTGTTTTTGTCGATCATAATACTTTTCGTCCCTACAGTTTTAAAAATACAGAAAGACCATCATGTTTTGTAAAAGCGTCCGAATTTGATCCATCCTTCTAACAATCGTGAAAACCCTCGTTAAGTTAGGGGTATTTTATGCTTTTGCTATTTTCTCTCATTTTTCTTTATAAAAAAAAATTTGTACACACCAACTTAACCCTCCCCTCCATGGCCAATGAAACCTCCCCCATATCGTCGAGTACAAACCACAAGGATGAACACCAATGCCTTAATTCCACCGTCGTCGTCAGTATGGACACCCTGGGGCCACGTGCATGAACACCATCTCGCAGTGGTAGATCCAAGACTTTTGCCTAATGGGGGCACCTTTAAGGTAGATCAAGCTAGGGCCCGTAAAGTCGCTCGATGTTTTTTTTTAGCTTAATTCCATAGTTTTTTTTGGTTGATTCAAAGAATTTTTAAGTTTTTTTTGTCGATTTTGAGGGACATTTTCGGTTTTTTGGTTGATTTCAAAAGACTTTTTTGATTTTTTGGTTGATTTTGAAGTACTTTCTTGGGTTGCTAGTGGGGGCCCAAATAGAAAAATATTGGGGAGAACTATAATAGAACGTTAATAAAATTTTGTTTTAAAGCTAGGAAAAAATGGTTTTTTGTTCTTTTTGATGGGGCCAATCCCCCCACCTTGTATATGCTGCATCTGTCCCTGCCTTCTCGATTCTAACTTTGTCTCCCGTCACCAATCATAGGGATGAACACGTTAAAGAAAAGAGGCAACCATGAGGCACACCTTCCCCTAACCCTCAATCGACGACTTTCTCCGGTAAAATTAATTTATCCATGAATCTATAAAACCCATATTCCTTTGGACAGATCCTAAATCCCACAAATTTCTCCTTGAATTGGTAAAATTTCTATAAAATCCATCTTATACAAACAAATTTCTTTGCAAGTCGTGATTGGTTGAAACACATGCCTTCGATTTGAATTTCTAGGGTTTCGATGTTTGTGGATTGGTGTTTTTGTTGTAGATGTTGAAGCAAAACAGGGGTAGCGAGGACGGGATTGCATCGATGTCAACCAAGTAACAATGGATTGATTGGTGGAGAGTGGTGTGGTGCTCGTTGGAGATTGATGTATTAAGTAATATAATATATTAATTAATTAATTTTATTTTTTTAAAGAGAATGCATCAAAGTGAAGAAAGTCTAAAATGTCTTACATTTAACATGATTTTTTAAGGGTCGTTAGAGATGGACTAAATCTGGATACTTTTACAAACCACGAAAGCTATCTTGTACTTTCAAAACTCTATGAGCGATAAACCACATACACCAAAATTGTAGTTCACTCTTATCTTTATTCAACACGAATGATCAGTTTAATTAAAAATTTAATTATGTCAACATTTAGTTAACGATGATTTATATCATATGCAAAGAATCGTGTGAGAAGTTGAGGTTAATGTGAAAAACGTGAGAAGTGGATGTGAATCATTAATCACTTTTAATCTCATGCCCTCCCATGAATTGCGCCTTCAAAGGGAATTGTCGGATACATCTTATCTTGGTGCATCTTATCCTAATGTGCATCTATTTCTCATTGAAACGATTATGATAATATAAAAATCTAACGGTTATGATATTTTTTACGAAATGGTTTATATTTTCAAATTTGGTGGGGAATTTCCAACAAGTTTCTAACTTGTAATTATCTATATATTGTTGGTGATTTTAGTGTCACCAGACATTTAAGTGTAATTGGTTATAACACGAGTACTAATGGGTTTCAAACTGTGATCTAATACAAGTTAGGTGGTGCGGAATGCACACTTGTTATAAGACGAGTTTGATCCCGAACACGATGAAATGGTGGGGGGTCAAGGGGCAACGCCCCTAGCGGTGATCCAAGTGGCAGAGCCTCTTAAGGCACGTCAGAGCCTCTTTAGGCATGACAAAGCCTCTTAAGGCATGGCAGAGCCTCTTAAGGCACGTCAGAGCCTCTTAAGGCATGGCAGAGCCTCTTAAGGCACTTCAAAGCCTCTTAAGGCACGTCAGAGCCTCTTAAGGCACGTCAGAGCCTCTGATGGACATATCTGGACCAGAAGCTCTGGTGTCTAATTTTGGACTAAATTTGCATTTACTGAACATTTAATGCTCAGTTATTTTATGCCCTTAATTTAGCTAAATTGATTGTAACCGACTATAATTGATAGTGGTTTGCAATCATTGTCATTTTCAGTTATTTCCTCTTTTATGAATGAGACTAGTATATATACCGTATATACTTATGTTTTAGACTCACGATTTTAAATAATCATATACACTCTCCAGCAAATTTGCTCTCATTTTTGTGCCTAAAAACGTGAGTGTTCTTGAGTCTTATCCCATATTGGATTTCGTGCAACCTAGGCATAAGGTCAAAATACCAATTCGAAAAGTGACTTACACGATTCTAAAGAAATCCGGTCAACTGATCGACTACTTTTCCCCCGATCTCTAACAATCGAATTGGTATCTCGACATGTCGATCATGGCCGATTCTGTGAAAGAGATGACCTCAAAGTTTGGAAAGCTGGAGAAGTTTGAAGGCACTGACTTCAGACGTTGGCAGAAAAAGATGCACTTTCTGCTGACCACTCTGAAGGTAGTGTATGTGCTGAGTACACCCATGAAGTGATGGAGGATGAGACGCTGGAGTACACAAGGAGAAGGAGCAAGTGGGAGAATGATGACTATATCTGTAGAGGACACATCTTAAACGGTATGTGCCATTCCCTTTTTGATATCTACCAAAACGTGGCAAGTGCGAAGGAGTTATGGGATTCCCTCGAGTCCAAGTACATCGCTGAAGATGCTTCTAGTAAGAAGTTATTGGTTAGCGATTTTAACAGTTATAAAATGGTGGACTCGAGGCCTGTAATGGAACAATATAATGAAATCCTTCGTATCTTGGGTCAATTTACACTACACAACATGCATATGGATGAATCTATTATTGTGTCGAGTGTGATTGACAAACTACCACCTTCTTGGAAAGATTTTAAGCATAACTTGAAACATCAAAAAGAGGAATTGTCATTGGTTCAACTTGGGAGTCATTTGTGCATCGAAGAATCTCTTCGGGTGCAAGAAAATGACAAATCCAAGGGGAAAGTTGAATCTGGACAGCCCTCTGTTCACATGCTTGAGGAGAAGAAAACCCACTCCAACAACAACGGAAAAGGCAAGAAACGTAAGTTTGATGGACCAACAAATATGTTAAAAAGAAAAAGGATTTGTTGTATTGGAGATGCAACAAGGTGGGTCATCACAAACGTGATTGTCGGGTGAAGTTGAACAATAATGGTGCTTGTTCGAGTGGAAGTGGATCGAGGTCTAATGATCGCGATCAAGTGAAAGGAGGTCAGTTTTTGACTAACTTTGATAATTCCATCCAGAATTATGTTTCACTCATACCTGAGTCTTTTTATGTGCAGGATGATGATTGTGCATGGTGGATCGACTCGGTTGAAGACGGTTCGATGCTGAATATGGGAAACGAGTCGAGTGGACAAGTTTGTGGAGTTTGAGTAGTTAATTTAGAGTTTTCTTCTGGAAATAAAGTTAAATTGTTTGATGTTTTGTTTGTGCCTAGAATTTGTAAGAACTTAGTGAGTGGTAGTTGTTTGGATAATCTTGGATTTAAACAAGTATTTGAATCGAATAGGTTTATCCTATCTCGAGGTGGCCGTATTATTGGTTTTGGTTATTTGTGTAATCGCATGTTTCGCTTAAATGTGGTTAATAAAATTTTATGTTCTGAAAATTGTGCCTTTACATTGTCATCGTCTTCTTCTAAAATTGTTGATTCAATGTTATGGCATGCTAGATTGGGGCATGTGAATTTTAGAAGGATGCATGAAATGTCAAAAGATGGATTAATTCCAGCCTTTGACATTAACGCGGAGAGCTGCCAAACTTGCATGCTCACAAAAGTTACAAAACAACCTTTTCTGAACGTTAAACGGAATACGGATGTTTTGGAGCTTGTACACAGTGATCTGTGTGATTTCCACTCCACTCATTCCTTGGGAAATAAGAAGAATGTTGTCACTTTTATTGACGACAATACTCGGTTTTGTTATGTATATCTTTTGCATGCAAAAAGATGAAGCCTTAGAAAAGTTTAAAATTTACAAAACCGAAGTCGAACTACAATTGGGTAATTCGATTAAATGTCTTAGAACTGATCGGGGTGGGGAATATATGGATCCCCAATATTTTCAATTAGTTGGTATCATCCATGAGACAACGACACCATACACACCTCAACAAAACGGGGTTTCCGAACGTAAAAATCGAGTTTTAAAGGAAATGGTAAACTCGATGCTTTCTTACTCGGGATTTAGTGAGGGATTTTGGGGAGAGGACATGTTAACGGCCTGTTATGTTTTGAATAGAGTTCCAAATAAAAGGAACAAAAGAACCCCATATGAACTTTGGTTCAATAAAACTCCGAATTTGAATTATTTTCGAATTTGGGGTTGTCGGGCTGTTGTAAAACTACCCGAACCCAAAAGGAAAAGTTTGGGTGAACGTGGAATTGATTTTATATTCATTGGATATGCAGAAAATTCCAAGGCTTATAGGTTCTATGTAATCGAACCTAATGATTTGGTGTCGATTAACACCGTAATCGAGTCGCGTGATGCGATTTTTGATGAGATGAGATTTTCATCAATACAAAGACCTAAGTAGCTGTTTCTTAGCACCGATAAAGTGCAAAATTCAGAAAGTTTGGATGGTGTTTCAAGTCTAGAAACACAGCAGGTCTGGAGAAGCAAAAAGGTCGAAATGCCAAAAGTTTCGGTCCCGAATTCCAACTGTATTTGGTGGAAGGTTCAAGGGATGAGCTTGTGCTTCAATACTATTATTGTTATAGTATTGAGGATGACCCAAAGACTTTCAAAGAAGCGATGGAGTCTCGAGATGTCGCCTTTTGGAAAGAAGCAATTGATGACGAAATATCATCAATTCTTGAGAATAACACTTGGGTGTTATCGGATTTGCCTCCAGGTTCTAAACCACTTGGATGAAAATGGATCTTCAAAAGGAAGATGAAAGTTGATGGGACAGTTGATAAATTCAAGGCCCGGTTAGTAATTCAAGGGTTTCGGCAAAAACCCGGTATTGACTATTTCGATACGTATGCTCCGGTGGCACGTATTTCGACTATTAGATTGTTAATCGCCTTGGAGGCAATACACAATCTGATTATCCATCAAATGGATGTGAAAATAGCCTTCTTGAATGGCTATCTTCAAGAGGAAGTTTACATGAAACAACCAGAAGGTTTCGTTATGCCCGGAAACGAACATAAGGTGTGTAAACTTGTGAAATCCTTGTATGGGCTGAAACAAGCACCTAAACAATGGCATCAAAAGTTTGATGAAGTTATTTTGTCATGTGGTTTTGCTTTAAACCAATGTGACAAATGTGTTTATAGTAGATTTGATACTACCGGTGCGGGTGTGATCATCTGCTTGTATGTAGATGACATGTTAATTTTTGGGACTGACCAAAATCATGTAGATGAGACTAAGAAATTGTTGTCCTCTATATTTTCCATGAAAGACATGGGAGAGGTTGATGTAGTCCTTGGTATAAGGATTAAATGGGTTAACAAAGTGATTGTTATGGCGTAATCGCATTATATTGAGAAAATTCTCAATAAGTTTAATTACCGTGAGTGTTCTCCCGTAAGCACTCCCATGGATCCAAGTGTGAAATTAATGCCTAATACGGGCAAGGCTATTTCACAACTTGAATACTCTAAGGCCATTGGTAGCTTGATGTACGCCATGACAAGCACCATGCCCGATATAGCTTATGATGTGGGACGATTGAGCCGGTATACTAGTAATCCTAGTACTCAACATTGGCAAGTGGTTCAAAGAGTATTCAAATAACTCAAGGGAACCATGGATTATGGTTTGAGTTATTTAGGATATCCTTCGGTTTTATAAGGTTATTCGGATGCAAGTTGGATATCCAACATGGAGGATCATTCCTCAACTAGTGGTTGGGTATTTTTGCTTGGAGGAGGTGCCATCTATTGGGCATCTAAAAAGCAAACTTGTATTACAAAATCAACAATGGAATCTGAGTTTGTTGCACTAGCCGCTGCCAGTAAAGAGGCGGAGTGGCTAAGGAATTTAATTTATGAGATTCCATTGTGGCCAAAGCCGATTGCACCTATTTCAATCTATTGTGACAGTACGACCACTTTGGCTAAGGCTTATAGCCAAGTTTACAATGGTAAGTCTAGACACATGGGTGTTAGACATAGTATGATTAGAGAATTAATCATGAATGGTGTAATCTCCGTTGAGTTTATTAGAACGCAACAAAATTTGGCAGATCATTTAACTAAAGGTCTGACAAGAGACTTAGTGCACAAGTCTGCGATTGGGATGGGATTAAAGTCCTTATATTTTATAAAGGTGAGACACCCAATTCCCTTCTAACATGACATTAGAAGTTGAATTCAATGTGGAAAGCTCACACTTATAAATTGGAACACAAGTTGAATCATCCCAGGTATGTGTTCAGTCTTGCAGTGGTTAGGGTGAAGTTTATCTTCTTAATAATTCCTTTGATAAAGTGTATTTGCAGGTACACGAAGTAAAGGAATTACCTATGTGATTGTGAAGTGTAGCCACATTTCAAAAGGTTGAGGACTTGGCCTTTATACAATCATGAGAGGATTAGGACATACGACTTTATAATTGTGTCAAATTTTAATTTGCTGGACATATAGGAAGTTTGTATGTATTTTATCTTCAGGTATTCAAATGAGTTGATGGGGTTCAATCCTTGGGACACCTTGATTCTCGAATATTTGGAATGTGTAAAATACTAATGTGGAAATTCAATCGTTTCGATATTTTCATTTATGTGCAAGTTTGGTTTGTTTAATTTAAATGTGTTATTTCATGGGTTACACTAAAATGGGGGAGGATTGTTGGTGATTTTAGTGTCACCATGCATTTAAGTGTAATTGGTTATAACACGAGTACTAATGGGTTTCAAACTATGATCTAATACAAGTTAGGTGGTGCGGAGTGCACACTTGTTATAAGACGAGTTTGATCCCGGACACGATGAAATGGCGGGGGGTCAAGGGGCAACTCCCCTAGCGGTGATCCAAGTGGCAGAGCCTCTTAAGACACGTCAGAGCCTCTTTAGGCATGACAGAGCCTCTTAAGGCATGGCAGAGCCTCTTAAGGCACTTCAGAGCCTCTTAAGGCACGTAAGAGCCTCTTAAGGCATGGCAAAGCCTCTTAAGGCACGTCAGAGCCTATTAAGGCACGACAGAGCCTCTGATGGGTGTCAAAACCTCTTATGGCACGTCAGAGCCTCTGATGGGCGTCTCTGGACCAGAGTTTATGGTGTCTAATTTTGGACTAAATCTGCATTTACTGAACATTTAATGCTCAGTTATTTTCTGCCCTTAATTTTAGCAAAATTGATTGTAACCGACTATAATTGATAGTGATTTGCAATCATTGTCATTTTCCGTTATTTCCTATTTTACGAATGGGACTAGTATATATACCGTATATACTTATGTTTTAGACTCACGATTTTAAATAATCATATATACTCTCTAGCAAATTTCCTCTTGTTTTTGTGCCTAAAAACGTGAGTGTTCTTGAGTCTTATCCCATATTGGATTTCGTGCAACCCAGGCATAGGGTCGAAATACCAATTCGGAAAGTGACTTACACGATTCTCAAGAAATCCGGTCAACTGATCGACTACTTTTCCCCCGATCTCTAACATATATATGCTAAAACTCATCAGATGCCAATCACTTCATCTAAGTTTCTCATTAACCCACAATTTTCAACTACAAATTAATGGAGGTTTATACCTTCCTCGTGTTATTCTCCAGTACCATATTCTTTCTCCTGTCAAGGTCTGCTGCAGTAGACACAATATTTACAAATCATGTAATCCAAGATGGTGAGACCATTGTTTTAGGCGGAAAGATGTTTGAACTGGGATTTTATAGCCATGGAAAGTCCAAGAATCGGTACGTGGGGATATGGTACAAGAAGATATCGAAGCGTACCATCGTATGGGTTGCTAACAAAGAGAAACCAATCAACGATACATCCGGCGTTTTCCAAGTCAGTATAGAAAGATCCCTACTAATTCTCGGTGCCGGTAATACTTTGATCTGGTCATCCAATACGACAGTATCTGTCAAGAGCCGTAATCTGGGGGCACAACTTTTGGACAACGAAAATCTTGTTCTGTGGGATGAACATAGCACCATAGAAAATCCCATCTGGAAAAGCTTTGATTATCCTGGGGACACATTGCTGCCAGGAATGAAAATCGGGAAGGATTTGGTAACAGGAAGAGAGAGGTATTTAACATCTTGGAAGAGTCCACATGATCCTTCTATAGGCTTGTATAAAATCTGGATGGACACAAATGGGTATCCACAGATATTTCAGTTAGAAGGTGGGGCTCTACATGCGAGGCTTGGACCATGGAATGGTGTTAGGTTTTGTGGCTATCCTATTGAAAACCTGAATCTAATTTACTCGGTAGAGTTTGTCGTTAACGACAAGGAAATATATTATAGATATGAACTCAAGAGTTCAGTTGTTCAGAGGATAGTGGTCTCATAGAACGGAGTCCTACAACGGTTGAATTGGATCGAGCGAATCCAAGAATGGGTGGTGGATGGAAATTTAGTAGTTGATGGATATGGTCATTATAGACGTTGTGGTCCTTATGGAATATGTAGCATCAACAGGTATCCCCCTTGTAGGTGTATAGAAGGTTTTGAACCAAGACTCCCAAAAGAATGGAATGCGGCAGATCAACATGTCAGTTGGGTGTCAACATAAACAGCCTTTGCGTTGTGGGAGTGGAGAAGGCTTTAGGAAAATTTTAGGAGTAAAATTTCCTGATACACGACATTCATGGTACAATGTGAGCATGACCCTTGACGAATGTGAGATGGCCTGCACAAGGGATTGCTCTTGTACGACTTTTGCACAATTAGATATCAGAAACGGTGGAAGTGGATGTTTGCTATGGTTTGATGAATTGATGGACATTAGAGAGTATGGTGAGAAGCAAGAAATTTACGTAAGAATGGCAGCCTCTGAATTAACAGGTATATATACATTTTGATTTATAAAGAGTCGATGTATTTTGGTTTGAATTGTTGTAAACTTGGAAAAACCTTACTAATTACGGTATACGTTAACAAAAGGCCTCATGATCTCTCAATCCAGCTTCAACAAGACGAAAGCACTCATCGTGGTGCTGACGATTTCATCTGTTGCACTACTTCTTCTGTCCGGAATAACTTATGCTTGTAGAAAGACAAAGAGAGGACGAGGTAAGTCATTTTTGTATGTAGTTCCTGAAATGAAACAATAACCGGCATCGTTACAAATTACAGTTGTTTTATGAGTGTATTTTATTAGGATAATCAAGAGAAATTGAAAACTACTGTCTTTTTAGGAAACTGGAATGCCCTTGATAAAAAGGATACTAGTGTTCAAATGGAAGATCTTGATGTGACGCCTTTCTTTAGCCTATATGAAATAGCCAAGGCTACAGAAAATTTCAGCGTTAACAATAAGATTGGAGAAGGTGGCTTTGGTCCTGTTTATAAGGTAACCTATTGGTATTGATTAAAAATTAAGCAATGAGTATCTTGAAACAGAAATTTAAAATAAAGTAAATATAAATGTTGGTATCATAAACTAATTACCTTAATCTCTTAGGGTATGTTGGATGATGGCCGAGACGTAGCTGTGAAACGGCTCTCTGAAACATCCCAACAAGGGATTGATGAGTTCAAGAATGAAGTCGTGTGTATTGCAAAACTTCAGCACCGAAACCTTGTGAAGCTTCTCGGATATTGCATTCATGGAAATGAACTGATTTTGATTTACGAATACATGGCTAACAAAAGTCTGGATTCATTTCTATTTGTTTTGACTCTCTCTAATGCCTTACTCCCACACTTTCTGTAGTAATTAATACTGTTGAATTTCTTGCCAAATTTACACATGGATATATACATAGACTAAGTTGTTCATATTGGGCAGATGAAACCAGAAGTTCAATGCTTGACTGGCCTCAACGCTTTCACATTATCCATGGTATGGCTCGAGGTATTCTTTATGTACATCAAGATTCCCGCCTTCAAATCATCCATAGAGATCTCAAGGAAGGTAACGTTTTGCTGGACGGTGATATGAATCCAAAAATATCCGACTTTGGCCTTGCTCGAATGTTTGTAGGAAAGGATGCCATGGCTAAGACGAAGATGGTGGTTGGAACATAGTAAGAATCTTTAAAAAATAATGGCCATCTCATCCAATCTTAATGTTTTTTCCCCATGACAAGGGGAAAATAATAACAAACCAGAAACTGTAGTAATAATCTGTAAGTTTATTTCGTTGAATTTGCTGCAGTATTTACATTTCTCCTGAGTATGCAGTACACGGGCGTTTCTCTACAAAGTCGGATGTATTTAGCTTCGGTGTTCTAGTTCTGGAGATAGTGAGTGGGAAGAAAAACAGAGGGTTCTGCCATGATGGTCACAGTGACAACCTTCTCGGACATGTAAGTTATTTGGGGGTATTCTCTAAATCTCTTTCTTTTTGCATACTTATAAACATGAAGTTTGGTTTGCTTTAGGCATGGAGACTATATAAAGAAGAAAAGTCCATTGAAATCATAAGTGCATCTTTACGCAACTCATGCATTGTCTCGGAGGTACTACGCTCAATACATGTTGGGTTATTGTGTGTGCAAAATCATGCAGAAGATAGGCCAACTATGTTGTTAGTGGTGTTGATGTTGGTTAGTGAGAGTATGTTTCCTACACCTAAACAACCAGCTTTTTTCACCGAAAAAAGTTTTCGTGAACATGACTCAGTTTCAGCGCTGGATGAATACACGATAACACTATTGTATGCTAGATAGAAAACATGTGTTCGTACGAGATGTACAAATACCTTTGTCATCCTTGTTCTTCAATTGTTTCAGTTTACCCTTTCAAGATCCTAACCATGGGTTCCAACAAACTTCCATGGTCGCGACTCTGTAAATACGTTTAGTTGATAGCTTTTAGATATGCGTTAGAAAGGTCAATCGCTCCGCTACAACACGAAAAAAGCGAGCTGAACTTGGCCAACTCAATAGCAGATTTTGTAGCTGCCACCATTGGAACTAATGAAGCAAATGATTGACCTATCATATCGTCCGAAGAAATGGAAAATACCAAAAGGTTCTAATTCACAGCTAATAACATTGATCCAATTGTCAATGACATACATCAAAATGATCCGACCAGTAAAATTAAAGAATAGAAAATATTTAGATCTTAGGTTGTGGACCGGTTCATGATTGGAGGAAGAAAGTTTATAAAATGTTAAAGTTGATATGACTAAGGTTCTAAGTGGCGTGAGCCATGAGACTTGTCGTGGTGGCATGATCAAGCCTTAGGGGCGAGACCTTGACGCTTTTCAAGGTGTGGTTTATGACGACAAATTTGTATATTGTATAGATACATATGTTTTCTACTATTATTCAATGAGTAAATAATATTAAACAATTCAAATTAGGTATATACTTAATACTAAAAGGTAAAAAATAAACAAATATCGTGCTACAAAAACCGTGCATAGGGTCATGGTGTGTCATAGGCTTAACGTGATGTAAGATACAAGCCCTGACAACCGTCGCAACGAGGCTTTTAGAACACTAAAGATATGATGTGGGAAACAAAGATGAAGCCAAGGAGAAAGGGTTTAGAATATCTTCAACAAATTCCCTAAAACAAAAAAATTTGAGATTTTATTCTCTCTATTTTCTCCAATAGATTCTTTTATTGTTTTTTTCATAAGAGTAAATTACATTCCCAATCCCTGTGGTTTGCTGATATGCTAGATATAGTCCCTGTGGCATGCAAAAGCGCACGCATAAGGTCCCTCCGTCTAATGAAGTCGTTAAAACAGTTAAGCCAAGGTGTATTTTTGTCTTTTTACACTACTTTTGTCTTTTTCCTAATAAAAAATTAAAAAACAAAGAAAAAAGACCCCTACCCCCCCCCCCCCCACTTTCTTCCTCATCTCTTGCCCTTAACTTGAAGTGGGTATACCACCTCCGGCCACCTCTCTTTACTTCTTCGGTGAACTACCTCCCTTCCCCTTCGTCTCCGTCCTCATCCATCTAAAACCCACATCGAGATCTTCAAGTGGGTTTTCATGTTCTGGTGTTGGGTTACATGGGAAGCATGAAAATACCTCTCAATGGTACTCTTCTGCTCAACTCTAAATGGACCATTTTGATTTCTCCAGACTGGGCATCATAATCAGTTGTCTTCTTCCCCCACGATTTGGTGGTGTGGACATGATCGATTGTTTTTTATAATACTGCTTTACCCCTTTACATAAAGAAAAAAAGATCAATAAATGGATGAGATGACAATGAAGAACACTAAAGAAATCAGATGACAAAAACACTCGCGTTGATCAAATCAACAGTAAACGGACTGTATAAGGTATCCCAGTAATCGAGTCACCGTAATTCAAGTTGTAACATATAAGGGATTAAACCAAATAAACAATGAGCAGGTTCAAGTTCATTAGGGTTTCAAGAAAGAAGAATGCTCATAAACAAAAGCAATTCAGTTTGAAGTCCTTCAAATAAACTCCATATGAATCTGAATCTCGTAAATAGTCTTGGATCTCTGCAAGTTGTGGCTTTAACTTCAGCAGCAGTAGCAACACAAGTTCTCTTCATAACACCATTGTCTCTGCTAGAAGAAGCTCACACAATCATTAGGCGTAGAAGTATTAACGTTAATCGTCAAACTGCAAAATTAATATTCAGACGCTAGGAAAATGACACAAGTTTCAGAAGCAAATGAACTATTTAAAACCAAAAGAGCAGTACCACGTTAGTAAAACAAAGTCAAACTGTCATAATCAAGTAAAACAAACCTAAACTACCATAGAGCTGAATAACTCAAATAACAACAAAAAACTAAACTTCCAGAAATCAAGTAAATAAACAACAACAAACAGTCAAAAACATCAAGTAAATAAACAACAAAAAAAGTTGTCAAAAGCATCAAGTAGATATAGATTGTGTTTTTTTACGTGGGTTTGATTTGGTTTTGAATCTCTTTTTATTGTTATAAAAATAAAAAAAAGAGAAAAAAAAAGAGTTGCAGGTGGGATGCATGGAGTGTTCTCGTAGCGGAGGGGGAGAGAGAGAGAGAGAGAGAGAGAGAGAGAGAGGATACGGGTGGGATAGGTGAGGTTTAGAGAGAATTACATTGTTGACCCCCTTGCTAAAAGACAAAGAAATATGATTAAAAGACTAAAATAACCCTTGGCTTAACCGAGTTAACGGAATCTTTTTCATTCCGTTAGTGTAAGGGACCTTGTGCGTGTGCTTATGCATACTACAGGACCCAATGTAATAAACACGAATTAGGGACTATATCCAAAATATCACCAAACCATAGGGACTGAGAACGTAATTTACTCCTTGTTTTTTTATTTTTTATTAGGAAAAAGACGAAAACATGCGTAGAAAGAGAAAAATACCCCTTGAGTT
The DNA here is from genome assembly GCA_954870635.1 of Arctium minus. Lineage (NCBI taxonomy): Eukaryota > Viridiplantae > Streptophyta > Magnoliopsida > Asterales > Asteraceae > Arctium > Arctium minus. Next base: position 124,413,849 of record OX941082.1, read on the forward strand.
AACTGTGTTAATAGACTTTGTTAGATGGAAGGACCTTCTGCGTGCGTTTATGCTACCACAGGACGCCCAGTTTAATAAACGCGAATTAGGGACTATATCGAAAATATCAACAAACCACAAGGACCGGGAATGTAATTTACTCCTTTTTATAATGAAGAAAACTTCAAGTATATCGAATTCTCTAAAAGTTTAAGGAGAGAGAGAAATTGTTTTTTATTCCTTTCCCACAATGATATTAAATTATTTTATTTACTATATATAATTTTAAAAAAAATGTATTAGATGATAAAAATATAAAATGTTTTAATAGAAAGAAAATCAAACGAGAAGACCACAACTTATATGTGACTAGAAGCGTACTCGCGCAATGCAGCGAGATACATCACGATTTTAATGTTTCATTTTATTTTTTTGTCGATTTACAATACGATTTTGGATGGTTTTGAGAAAGTGATAATGTTTTTTTTTTTAATTTATTTAATTTATGCTTAATAATATAATGTTTTTTACATAAAAAATTAAGTATTTTGTTAGAATTCAATGAGTATCTTATATATTTTAATGACATCTAGAAAAAATAACGAGTTACATATTTAATAATATAATTAAAACAAATTTATAGTAATATAATATATTAATTAATAGTGATAAATGGAAATATCTGCATAAAAGGAAGGTCCTGCACATACTAAATTGGTGGGTGTTAGAAGACTGCAGTAGTAATATGTATCTTGTGCTTTGATACTTGTAAATTAAGAGATTTTTAAAATCTTGCATAAAATGATGGTACCTTGTGCCTAATAATTTGTATTGAAGAGTTTTTTATGTCTGCTTTATAATATAGTGTAGATAATGACCAAGTCACATGTGATTTACGACTCTTCTATACTCTTCTATAAGTGTTGTAAATCACATTCGATTTACTATACAATTAAATGTGATTTGATATTTTCACATTTATGGTAAGTTGATTATTTTCTTGTACTAAATCTTCAAAATAAAAGATTTCCAGAAGTTGATTGTAACTTTTTTTGAAGAATTTAACTTCTGAAGATTTATTTTAGAGAGATTAAGGATAATTTGTTGGAGCATCAAAAGATCGAAATTAAAAAAAAATTACATCTACTTATTCTTAAAAGGCAAATCAATTATAAAACTCAAAGAGAAGTTACAAAAGATAAAAAAAAAGGGGAAGAACTCCTACAAGCCATATAACCAACCTAAAACAAACAAAACCGAAAAAGACTAAAACGAACAAACCTACCCAAAAAGAACAAAAAAAGTAACAGCACCCGCATTCACCCAAGACCAAAACTAAAACACCCGCAAAAAAAGAAACTCATGTCACATTGGGGGATGCCAAGAAAGGCGCTGAGAGCCACAGTCACAGCGAGAGGTAGTCTTTCCGAATTCATCTCGAAATCCAGTAGAAGGATCTTGATTGAATACCTGCACTGCACCGCACCGCACCGCACCGCACCGCACTGCAAGATTTACACGGAAAACCGTGGGCAGCAGGGCCCATAAGGGCATCACTTTTAAAAAAAAACAGCTTTAGGCTTATTATGTTTTGTTTTAGAGCATCCCAAAAAAATATACCGTTTCTTATTTTCAGTTCTCGACGTTTCAGTTCTCGACGTTTCAGTTCTACCTTCTACGACCCTACGACTACCTCGCGTCCTCGCCTCTCGCTTCTTAAATCTCCAGTTCTCAAATGAGGTATGAGGTATCGATATCGAACTCAACCAGTCAACCTCTTTGTGTAACTGTTCCATACTTCCATCGATTAATTACCATCTCAAATCGACAAATCGGCGAATCGCAATCGATCACATGCATCAACATCACAACTCTGTCTGTCACTGTGCGACTGCCGACTGTGGTCTGTGGCTTTGACGCTTTGTGCGGTTGTGGCAGTGTGGCTTTGTGTCGTCGGCGAACAAGTCCCTCCTCCAATCCTCCTGCTTTCGACGAGGGTCAACAGTAAGTCAGTAATTTCCTCAATTCTTGTTCTTCCATGGTTTTCTGGGTTTTTATTTGTTGATTTCAATCATCAATTGAACCCGTTATGGCTTCCTTCAAATTATCCCAATTTACCCCCAATTTGGGTGTTAGCAGTTTACGGTTAGCTTAGCTAGTTAGTTGCATCTGTTTATTAATTGTTATGATCCTAAGTCCTAACTTTGCATTTACTGTTTTCAATTTCTATTTTGACTTACTGGAATAATGGAATTCCTTCCATGTGTTCATGTGGTTATATGTAATATGTTCATCTGTTATCTTATTATTTAATCTTTTTAGCAACATCAGTTATGCATAAATCATAATCAAAGACTCAAAGTACAACTGAGTTCAAGAATCTTGCTGACCTTTGTAGGGGTCTTCTATCGACCCTTTAAAGTACAATTGAGTACTTGTTGGCCCATCTTCTAGGGGTCTTCTATCGACCCTTTAAAGTTCGAATTCGATAAATAAATAGCAGAGAGATAGTCAGATAGCGGTAGATTGAGTCTTGGGGTTCTTAAAGTTGGTTTTAGTCTTCCAAGATCCTAAGCTTTTGTTTTGACTTTAATCTTCACAAGATGCTGAATTTGATCTTGTGATTTCAGCCCATTGTTTGTCACTTGTGCGGCTGTGGCTTTGTGCGACTGTGCGACTGTGCGGCTGTGGCTTTGTGCGGCTGTGGCTTTGTGGGTTGTGGCTTTGTCGACTCTACAATCGATCACAGGCATCATTGCATCAACATCTTTCTCGGTTCTCCAGTCCAGCAGCCAGCAGGTGTATTCTTTCCATCTTTCTAGTTTCTATCTTCTAAGTTACCTTGTTCACTTGTTGAAGTATTTATTTGTTTGCTTAATTGATTAATTGCATTGTGAACTGTTTGAATTGTTTAAATTGAAAATTGTTTAGACATGTTTCCTAGATCACAACCTTCCGGTGCCCAAAATAGAAAAAGGAAAAAAAGACAAGTAGAAATTATCCAATCTATGCAAGGATCTATGAATAAATTTCTTGTTAGACCATCAAATGTTTCTGAAAATCCAATTGAAAATCCTTGTGATGAATTTGTTAATAGTGAAAACGTTGATTTTGTTTGTGATGATGAAAACATTGACAATGCTTGTGATGATGAAAACATTGAAAATGATCGTGATTGTAAAGTTCCTATTGTTGATGATATTGGTGTGAATATATTTGATATTGGTGTCATAGTCTTAATTTGGTTTTATGTGATATGGCTAGTTCTTGTTTCAAAGCTAAGACTTTTTTTGGTACTTGCCAAACGATATACAATGTGTTTGCTAATTCAACAAAAAGATGGACTGTGTTATTAGAACATATTGATGATTTGACATTGAAATCCTTATCTACTACTCGGTGGGAAAGCCATATTGAAAGTGTTAAAGCTATCAAAACTCAAGTTGGCGAAATCAAAGATGCTTTAATACAATTGGCTCAGGTAAGTGAGGATGGAAAAGTGTGTAGGGATGCCGATTCTTTGGTTAACGGTGAGCTTTCAAGTTTTGATTTTATTGTAAGTTTGGTTTATTTGGCATGAAGTTTTGTATAGAATTAATTTAGTTAGTAAGAAATTACAGTCTAAAGATATGCTTCATGATGTTGCCATTGAAAATCTTAAAGGATTAGTTGTCTATTTTGAAAGTTATAGAGAAAATGGGTTTGCATGTGCTATTAGTGAAGCTAAAGAAATTGCAAATATTATTGGAGTTGAGCCTGAATTTAAATTTACTGTAAAACGTTCTTTCTCTCGGAAAAAACATTTTGATGAAATTCCAAATACCGAGAGAGAACAACAATCTGCTCAAGAGTGTTTTAGAACTGATTACTTTCTTGTTTTAGTTGATATGGCTCTTTCTCAGTTACGAGCTAGATTTGAACAAATGCAAGAATTTGAATCTATTTTTGGTTTCTTGTTTGACGGACGAAAGTTAGTAACCTTACATGATGACGAGTTAAAAAAATCTTGTATGAATCTTGAACTTGCTTTAACAAATGGTGATGATTCTGATATCAATAGGGAATATTTGTATATGGAGTTACAGGTTTTGCAGGGAATGTTACCGGAAGAGGGGAAATCCTTAGACATCGATACAAATTTTGGAGTTTGCAAAAGAGATGGACATGTTTCCACATGTCTTGGTTGCTTACAGGAATTTGCTGACCGTACCGGTCACCGTTGCATCCGCGGAAAGAAGCTTTTCAAAGTTAAAGTTGTTGAAGTCATATCTACGGTCTACCATGAGCCAAGAAAGATTGAACGGGTTAGCAATTTTGAGTATTGAGAGTAAGTTTTTAGCCGATATTAAATATGATAAAGTTATTGACATTTTTGCTTCAAAAAATGCACGAAGGCATCGTTTTACGTAAATGTACATATTTTAAGTTTTATTTTACGGGGTTTTGGTTTATGTCCCCCCCGTTGTATTGTTTTTGTTTTGTTTAATGAAGATCCGAGGTGGGTAGCTTGACTAGATTCCAAACCTCTTCAAAAAAAATCGTTCGCATAATAAAGGGGCAATTTTTTTGCCTTTTGCCATGGGCATCTGGAATCTCAGGACCGGCCCTGATTGGGGGATGCCAAGAAAGGCGCCGAGAGCCACAGTCGCTGCGAGAGGTAGTCTTTCCGAATTCTTTTCGAAATCCAGTAGAAGGATCTTGATTGAATACCTGCACTGCACGTGAAGATTTACACGGAAAACCACTTGATTACGATGTTCCCATATCATGTAAGCCGCAGACCAAAGTGTAGCTTGCATAACGAATTTCAACTACACAGAATCTAGAGATCCACCCGGATGATTTAAAACTTTCGAGGCTATTACACTTTGTAAGACATCTGCTTTGGTCTTCCTCCTCATCGTTGTTGCTCGACCTCGTTGTCGTTACAATATCTTCCTCCATCGCCACCGATAACCTGTTTCTTTGCCGCTACTATATCATCTTTTTTCTGAACCAGGTAGAGATATTATTTAAATGTTAATGATTTCCTCCGTGATTGAGATGAAATCTTATATCGATTTCTTCCTTTTCTATTTTGATTTTGTGAATCGATGTTCATCATTTATAGTCTTTGTTCGACTTCAATTCATATATAGGCTTTAATTTATAGTCGTTTTTGTTCTACACCCGCCATGAATGCCCCAATTAGTTTATGCCATTTGATACAACCCAAGTAGTATAACGATTGGTGTACGGTTTTGTTTATCTGTGTTGAAAAGCTTTGTATTCAAACCCTTTTCTATGTTGAAAATTGAGATGTTATTTTTTTGTTTTTCGTAAAATAAATTGATGTTGGCATGTCACTTCTTTAACCAATAATTTTTTTGAGTTTGTTTTGCATTGATGTTTAAGTAAAGGGTTGGGTTCCGGTGAGAACGGAAGTTATGGTGAGAAGCGTACGAACCTTGGATGCACATTAGGATGAGATGCACCACGATGCATCGGATCAATTCCCATATCAAGCATGGTTCATGGGTTGGTTTGAGATTAAAATTGATTAAGGGTCTACATCCCTTCTTATGCTTCTCACTAACTCTTCTTCTTACGCTTCTCACCTTAACTCTTCTTTCATACATGATCCTTCGCCTAATGGTAAAACGGTCATTTTCATCCTTTAAATTGTTTTTAGCTCATAATACAAATAAAAATTAATAATTTAAGTTTTAACATAGTCAACATCTTTTTTATCAGAAGAAGAAACAATAGAAAACAAATTGCGTGTTAAATGCATGTTTGAAAGAAAATCCAGACCCTAAGGTCAAACTTGTGTAAGTCAACACATGCAGATAGGGGTATTGTTTACTTGTTGGTCAAAGAAATGGTACATATATGAAAGAAAAGTATGTAATAACTCATTCAAACAATGACATATATCAATATTAGTTATATCACTTTCACTTTCACTTTCAATCACATAAACTAACATGATAATCAATTTGAAACAGGGGAAAAAGAAAACAATTTCCCAAGGAAATTATGATTTATTTTAAGATTTAAATCGTGATCAATGATAAACAATCGCGTGTCACAATCGCGTGTCACAATCGCGGAACCCCCCCCCCCCGGGCGGTACAAACTCGGCGATAGTGCCCTCCGCGATAGTGCCATGGCACAATCGTGTGGCACAATCGCAGGTAACGTCGAACCCTCGATACACCTTTGGCGATAGTGCCCTCTTGATAGTGCCAAGGGCACAATCGCTTGGCACCCGAAACAGCCTGAAAACTCAACCGAAAACGATCACGAGCACAAGGTTTGCACGATTAAAGATGGTAAATCAATACATGATATTTTAACATAATTCAAGATCATAGAATGTACACCAAGACACACATTCACACATAAGCGAAATTAATGCATTAAGGGAGACATAATACTTACCTTAAGAATTTACGGGTGTTACAAATGGACCTTGTACGTGTGCTTATGCATGCTACACGGAAGCCCAATGTAATAAACACGAATTAGGGACTATATCCAAAATATCACTAAACCATAGGGACCGAGAACGTAATTTACTCTTTGTTTTTTTTATTTTTTATTAGGAAAAAGACGAAAACATTTGTAGAAAGAGAAAAATACCCCTTGAGTTAACTGTGTTAACAGACTTTGTTAGACGGAAGGACCTTCGGCGTGCGTTTATGCTACCACAGGGACGCCCAGTTTAATAAACGCGAATTAGGGACTATATCGAAAATATAAACAAACCACAAGGACCGGGAATGTAATTTACTCCTATGTATAATGAAGAAAACTTCAAGTATAACGAATTCTCTAAAAGTTTAAGGAGAGAGAAATTGTTTTTTATTCCTTTCCCACAATGATATTGAATTATTTTATTTACTATAATTTTTAAAAAAATGTATTAGATGATAAAAATATAGAATGTTTTAATAGAAAGAAAATCAAACGAGAAGACCACAACTTATATGTGATAATGACCAAATCACATGTGATTTACGACTCTTCTATACTCTTCTATAAGTGCTGTAAATCACATTCAATTTACTATAGAATTAAATGTTTTAGAGAACAAACCTTTTTTGAAGAATTTAACTTCTGAAGATTTGTTTTAGAGAGATTAAGGATAATTTGTTGGAGCATCAAAAGATCGAAATTAAAAAAAATTACATCTACTAATTCTTAAAAGGCAAATCAATTATAAAACCCAAAGAGAAGTTACAAAAGATAAAAAAAAAAAGGGGGAATAACTCCTACAAGCCGCATAACCAGCCTGAAACAAACAAAATCGAAAAAGACTAAAACGAACAAACCTACCCAAAAAGAACAAAAAAAGTAACAGCACCCGCATTCACCCAAGACCAAAACTAAAACACCTGCAAAAAAAACGAAACTCATGTCACATTGGGGGATGCCAAGAAAGGCGCTGAGAGCCACAGTCACAGCGAGAGGTAGTCTTTCCGAATTCATCTCGAAATCCAGTAGAAGGATCTTGATTGAATACCTGCACTGCACCGCACCGCACCGCACTGCAAGATTTACACGGAAAACCACTTGATTACGATGTTCCCATATCATGTAAGCCGCAAACCAAAGTGTAGCTTGCATAACGAATTTCAACTACTCCGAATCTAGAGATCCACTCGGATGATTTAAAACTTTCGAGGCTATTACACTTTGTAAGACATCTACTTTGGTCTTCCTCCTCATTGTTGTTGCTCGACCTTGTTGTCGTTGCTATATCTTCCTCCATTGCCACCGGTAACCTGCTTTTTTGCCGCTACTATATCATCTTTTTTCTGAACCAGGTAGAGATATTATTTAAATGTTAATGATTTCCTCCGTGATTGAGATGAAATCTTATATCGATTTCTTCCTTTTCTATTTTGATTTTGTGAATCGATGTTCATCAATTATAGTCTTTGTTCGACTTCAATTCATATATAGGCTTTAATTTATAGTCGTTTTTGTTCTACACCCGCCATGAATGCCCCAATTAGTTTATGCCATTTGATACAACCCAAGTAGTATAACGATTGGTGTAGGGTTTTGTTTATCTGTGTTGAAAAGCTTTGTATTCAAACCCTTTTCTATGTTGAAAATTGAGATGTTATTTTTTTGTTTTTCGTAAAATAAATTGATGTTGGCATGTCACTTCTTTAACCAATAATTTTTTTGAGTTTGTTTTGCATTGATGTTTAAGTAAAGGGTTGGGTTCCGGTGAGAACGGAAGTTATGGTGAGAAGCGTACGAACCTTGGATGCACATTAGGATGAGATGCACCACGATGCATCGGATCAATTCCCATATCAAGCATGGTTCATGGGTTGGTTTGAGATTAAAATTGATTAAGGGTCTACATCCCTTCTTATGCTTCTCACTAACTCTTCTTCTTACGCTTCTCACCTTAACTCTTCTTTCATACATGATCCTTCGCCTAATGGTAAAACGGTCATTTTCATCCTTTAAATTGTTTTTTAGCTCATAATACAAATAAAAATTAATAATTTAAGTTTTAACATAGTCAACATCTTTTTTATCAGAAGAAGAAACAATAGAAAACAAATTGCGTGTTAAATGCATGTTTGAAAGAAAATCCAGACCCTAAGGTCAAACTTGTGTAAGTCAACACATGCAGATAGGGGTATTGTTTACTTGTTGGTCAAAGAAATGGTACATATATGAAAGAAAAGTATGTAATAACTCATTCAAACAATGACATATATCAATATTAGTTATATCACTTTCACTTTCACTTTCAATCACATAAACTAACATGATAATCAATTTGAAACAGGGGAAAAAGAAAACAATTTCCCAAGGAAATTATGATTTATTTTAAGATTTAAATCGTGATCAATGATAAAATAAAATATTTTATATGATTGTGTACAAATGATAAAATATTACTAACCAGTCAAAGTGTTTTACCAATATACTAGTACTTGTTGGGTTTCCTTAGAGCATCTACAATCATGGACCTTATCAAAAGTCGATAACTCTGTCACATTAGTTTTCTCTCTCTGCCACATCAGTTTTCTTTTTCCTACACATTTCATAAACCTTTCACTCTCAATCATGAACCGGTCCATAGTTTATATACTAAAAATATAATAATAATAATTTACTATTATAATTAAAACACAATAATTAAAATACCCTTAATAATTAAAACTTACAATAACATGCCATAATAATTAAAAGTTACAATAACTAAAAAATAATTTTAATAAATCTACATCAATCTTCCTTAAACCTTTCCCAAATATGTTCGACCAAATCTGCTCAAAGTTGATGATGTACTGAACCTTTCACTCTCAATCATGGACCGGTTCATGATTTATATAATAAAAACCTATAATAATAAATATTATAATGATTAATATATCTATTATGCATTCATGTCAAAACTCTTAAATACTATCCACAAAGCACATGGTACAATCATTTTATGCATAAATTAATAAAAACTATGAATTACAACTTTTTAAGTGTATGGTACAACTTGTTGAAGCACTTATTATTTTCAGACTATCTCCTACAATCAACAATCAATCCAAGAATACTTTCAAACTATCTTTCTTAAATAAAAAAGTCAATGTACAAAAAACTTGCTTGTTTTGTGAATGTTTTTACCCAATACTCTTTAACCTTGCAGCCACCACCAAACTAGATGCTACAGTTATATCTTTCTAATAAGCAAAGTTTTTTTCCCTCCTTTTTCATGCTCCAACCTGCAAAAAGGACAGATTCTCCAAAATTGGTTTATATGACTTTGTTGAATGAAAAGATTGCTCTCATAAAACCTGGTTTATAATTGTAGTATATAAAAAGATCTCAAACACTTACCATTGAAGCTCCATTTTTCTCTCATCAGTTGCTAGCTCCCAACGAGAACCTCACCATTCTGCTCCAACTCCATTTTATTCGAGCTCCATTTTGTGTTGTGCAGTAAGGTAAAAAACCCCTGGTTACAACCTATCTTTACTTATTTTCTTACAACATATGAATTATCAAGTGGTTGTTTTAGCAACATATCTTGTAGGTACGAAAGAAAACCTCAGGTTTGAAGTTGTGTTCTTTACTCTGCTTCATTTTTCTTAATCTTCATTTTGCTTCATGCAGTAAGGTACAACACCCCCTTCACCACATCCTGCTCCAACAGGAATGAGATGAGATATGAGATGAGATCTGTTGAATCCACACCTGTATCACGTGCATAAGTAGTTCAAATATATGTTAAAATCATCCAAAGCAACACATCATTTCTATTTTGCTGAGTTCACATTATTCACCTAGGAAAAAGAGGTGTTTAAAAAAGAGAATAGTGATAAATACTCCATGGCATTGAAGATCCACTTAAGGTGAAGTCAGTAACCAACACTCTTAACCATGATTTATGTGGTGCTTTTAAAACCATGATGATATATGTTTTGATGGTAGTTTATTGAGATTTTTCAGTTTAGCATAAAGTATTATTAAAGAAAATAAGTGATGCTAGACGTTTCATGGGAGACCCATCAATTACATCAATCGTATCATTTATTCGAAATTGTTCCCACAAGACAACTAATTGAATGACTCACATACTATATGTATGAATGACTTGAACCTGAACGTTGAAATGAGTAGTTTTCTAACAAATTCGACAAGAATAAAAGAACACCCAAATCAACCATGAAAAATCTATAATCTTGGCCACCATCTTACATATTTATATAGAAAATTCAAAAGGTTGGTTTTGAAATAAAAAGATGGACAATGCCCCATAAATGGATGTATGGAACAAAGTTATCAGATATGTGTTACTAAAGAACATGCCTTAACCCTAGACCATACATCGATGGTCCATAATGGGAACCGCCGTCGCAGCTAACCTGCAATCTATTTTGGGGGGTGTTCTATTAGGGCGTGTTTGGTTTGCGGGATTGGAATGGAATGGATTGGATTTCAATGAGGGATTTGGAGTTGGAGGGATTTGGATTTGGGGGGATTTGAAATCCCTTAGGGTACGTTTGGTTTGCGGGATTGGAATGGAATGGATTGGATTTTAAGGACGGATTTGGATTTGGAGGGATTTGGATTTGGGGGGATTTGAAATCCCTTCATGTGTTTGGTTTGTAGGATTTGGAATGGATTTCAAATACATTCCTTTACAAGTCTTGTTTGGTTTGTACGATTTGGATTTGGATTGAGTTTTTTTTTTAATTATTTTTTTGTTTTATAAAGAATTTATTTTTATTGGTAAACGTCGGATTTGGATCGATACAATTTGACGTCTGGATCAATGTTTTAAAACCCGGGTCGACCCGGTTGAACCGGGAACGGGTGAAGAGACCGGGTTTATGCAATTTTATGACCCGGATTGAACCGGCCGGTTCTATTAAAAAACCGGTTGAACCGGTCATAACGTACCGGTATCGAACCGGTTGACCAGATAACAAAAGTTAAAAACGAATAGTCCAATAGGCAATACGTATTAGCGTTAAAAACCAACACTCCAATGTCTCAAGATCCATGATTAGGTTTGATCGTTATATTTCGTTTGGATATATTTGAATTGATGAAAAATTACGCTTATGTGTGTTTATTTAATGTTTTTGGATTGATGTAAAACTTGTTGTTATGTGTTTTTTTAATGCTTTAACTTGTGGACATCAATATTTTGGTTATATGTATATATATATATATATGTGTGTGTGTATATATATATATGCATGAAAATGAAAAATACAAATAAATTCTTGAAACCGGGTTGAACCGTGACCCGGTTACCACACTGGGTCAATCAAAAAACCGGTTTTTAAAACATTGGTCTGGATCACGCTTTAGAATCCATGGGATTTGGATTTGAAATCCTGGCCCAATCCAAGGGATTTCCAAATCCATCATACTTTGGATTTTAAATTGGTCAATGGATTTAAAATCCAGTCAACACAATCCATTCCCATAATCCAAACACAGGATTGGAATGGATTTGGAATCCAAATCCTTCCAAATCCATTCCATTCCCGCAAACCAAACGGGACGTTAGGGTTTTTTTGTTTCCTATGTTATAATGTTACAATTACATTTAATATAATTATTTTTTTATTTTTTTATGATCCATGTGTTTGTATACAAATAATATAATAGAATTTTTTCTTTTTGATATAATTACCATATTATATCTTTATTTTAATGAAACTATAACAAATAAATTATATATAAATTACATATAATTTTTTATTTATATCCCTAATATCCTTAAAAAGATTAATAATTTATTCTTAAATAAAAATACTATATTATCCTTAATTTGACAAACCTTGTCTAAATTACAATTAAAAAATTTTAAATTTAAGAAAATGAAAATAAAATAAAGTATCAATCTAAAGTAATAATTTAATAAAAGTGAAATTTTATATTTTCATATCACATTGAAATTTGGTTGAGTATTTAGACGATAAGCTTCAATTGGTATATTACCTTAAAGATATATTACCCTTTTAGTTTAACAATCATAAACAATCCAACTTGAAAGCGATAACACCTACACCATCTCTACATAGGCTTTCAGAATATGATTTTATCGAGTAATCTGGCCTTTACACAGTTACACTAGGATCTCTTAAGTTTAAAATTTTAAAAATTGAAGTAAGCTAAACAAGATACCAAATTCGATAGGGAGAACAAAATGTTAAATTATGTTAAAAAAATTGTACCATATATTCTATAAATTTTGATTTGCTTTGATTTTATGAACTTGATTATTTAAATGTATATTGTGTGCTCTTTAATTAAGTACCTTAACCTCTTAGTTTGATGATTTCCATCACCAAACCTTTTAGAGTGTTTTTGACTCAATTATTGTTGTTGAGATGGCATAAGAGGTATTTTTAGTGTAACAATATTAACGCTTACAAACTTGTAGTAATGGATACTCCGTATAATGTTGAAGAGTTTTCATCCCTAGGATACCAATATGGTTGAAGTCTACCATAACATCGTTTATAGAGAAGTTATATGTGATGAACAAGGTACAATCAACTAATTACTATTACACATATGATACAATATGTTTCTATTTATAAAATTATGTTTTTTTTACAGAACATTCTTATAGATTGACGTTCACATGTCTTATCATATTTTGAATCTATGGATCTTGAACATATCATTGTAATGTCTGTTTTTTTAGTCTTTCATTTTTTTAACGAGTTGTGAATATGTAGATTTGGAAACTCGCCACTTTGGCGATTACTTTACTATATATCTTGTCAATAAACATATTTTATTGTAATAACTGTTTTGCAATTAAACCACACTAACCTATAAAAAAAATTGAGAGAAAAGAAGAATAATAGTAACAAAAAACATAAATGTCAGATAAGTTAGGTTTCGAAATTGTAATTCACCCGTGCTACATCGCGCGGATAGATAGCTAGTATATATATATATATATATATATATATATAAATTGATTATTAATTTTAAAAAATGAATAAACACACTATTTCAATGGTTATTGATGTAATTATATAAATATAAAACTATGTGGGGGCTATCACTTTAACCTCAAGGAGTGGTTCCTCTGTGAGACCGCTCCGATGAGGTGGCCAAAAACCTAAACATTCTCAATGGCAAGAAAATAAAAGAACCGGGTCCATGGAGTGATGACCTGGAAACAAGAACCTACCGCTGCAGATGCCCTTATGGGTTTTAGCTCATGAGGAAGACCCATATTTTATTTAAGAAAAAAACCTACATATATCTATACTATATATTAAAATTCTATTACAGTTTTTGGAAAAAACGGTTTTTGGAAAAATATTACATTTACCATCCTTATGGTTAATTATTTAATTACTTTATATCCCTTATTTTTTTTATTTTTCATTTTACACCCTTATCATATTAACACACATAATTGTATATGAACAAAAATACAATGAAAAAATACGTTTCTTTTTTTACAAATTATACCATTATAATCGTCTCGTCAATACCTTCAAAACGAGCCCAATATTGAATATTTTTTAATTTAACCGTACTATTAAATATCGTGAATATCAACGAATTAAATTGTTTTATATCCATACATTTTATTTTTTTTCAGCGTTAACACATTAAAAATACATAATCGTAAAATATATTAAAAATACGTTTCATTCTTATTATAAATAAATCACGGTAATCTCTATAAGGAAATAAAATTAATTGTTCGTTCTTTACTTACATTTCGCTGCATCGCGCGGGTATGTGCCTAGTATATATATATATATATATATATATATATATATATATATATATATATTTCTCAACCCTATTTTATTAAGGGGTTGTTTGGTTGGTTTTCCATTAAGTTCTGTATGGATAAAGTTGTCTGTGTGGATTAATCTGTCTGTATAGACTTAGAAGGTTTTTATTTGAGAGAGTTTTTTCATAGATGAAAGGAACGCGTTTTTTACTGAGAGAGACTGGTTTGGAAAAAACTTGGCTTTCTGCATAAAGCTCCCCCTTGAAATTTTACTGAATAAGCCACTTTCTATATCATTAAGCCACTACCAAACAGTCATATATAGCTGACTGAATAAGCTGCGGGGGTCATTAAGCTCATTAGCAAACAAACAGACCCTAAGTGTGTGTATTCATTTTGTGTCATCAGCAGCAAAGAGAGCAGAGAGAAACAAAAACAGAAAGCATCTCCATTTTCGTATTTTCAGAACCCAGTTGCAGAAAACCTTCAGTTCCCGGAGATTGAACGATTGGATCACCGTTATTTTTGGTCAGTAGTTTCTCAACATCTAGGCCAACGTTTTGGACGGTGGGATCGTGGATTTGAGGTCCGGAGGTCAGGTTTTTTTGAGGTTCTGCACAACAGCAGATTTGGTTATATTTCTACATCTTTGCTCTATTTTGGTTCCATACATATTGATGTGCTTATTTCCAAGTGTATGATGGTTTTGTATGCCTCTAGTATAATCTAGAGAAGACTTTGTATTGCTCTAATATTGGTGGTAGTGGATTTTAAGCGGCTCTAGTAGTCCCGTGGTTTTACTTTCGTTTTGAGAGGTTTCCACGCTAAAATTTCGGTGTCTCATTTGGTTGTGCACTTTCTGTTTTGGGGCTGATTTTACTTCATTTAGAATACCCTATTTGTCTGCATCCTCAAAGGTTCATTCGGGTCGGGAAAGTTTAGCCTAACGAAGATTAATTCCGCGTTTATTGTTTACCGTTAGTGTTGTGTTTTTCCCATCGGTACTTATAATTTTCAAATTTGGTTGGGAAAACTCCAACAAGTTTCTAATGTGTAATTGTGTATACATAGACTAAAATCCATCAGATGTCCATCTTTATCTTCAAGAACACATCAATGAAGTCTTATGTTTATCCTATGCTTGTGTTATTCTCTGTTACCATATTATTTCTCCTCTCAAGCTTTGGTGCAGCAGTAGACACAATATCTAGAAATCAAGCAATAAAAGATGGTGACACCATTGTTTCGGATGGTGAGATGTATGAACTCGGCTTTTGTAGCCCCGGAAAGTCCAAAAATCGATACGTGGGGATATGGTACAAGAAGATATCTAAGCGTACCATCGTATGGGTCGCTAACAGAGAGAAACCAATCAACGATACATCCGGCGTTTTTGAAGTCAGTAGAGAAGGAGACCTACGGATTCTCGGTGCTGGTAACACTTTGATCTGGTCATCCAATACGAGTACAATATCTGTCACGAGTCGTAACCTGGGGGCACAACTTCTGGACAACGGAAATCTTGTTCTGTGGGATGAACATAGCACCGTAGAAAATCCGATCTGGCAAAGCTTTGATTATCCTGGTGACACATTGCTACCAGGAATGAAACTCGGGAAGGATTTGGTAACGGAACGAGAGTGGTGTTTAACGTCTTGGAAGAATCTTGATGATCCTTCTACAGGTCTTCATAAAAGCTTGGTAGACACAAACGGATATCCGCAAATATTTCAGAGGGAAGGTGGAGCGCTATACTCTAGGGTTGGACCATGGAACGGTGTCGGGTTTCGTGGCTTTCCTATCGAAAACCTGAATCCAATTTACTTGGTAGAGTTTGTCATCAACGAGAAGGAAATATATTATAGATACAATCTGAAGAGTTCAGTTGTTCAGAGGATCACTGTCTCATGGGATGGCGTCCCGCTCCGGATGAATTGGGTCGAGCGACTAAAAGAATGGGTCGTGGATGGAAATCTAATAATCGATAGATGTGGCCGTTATGGGCGTTGTGGTCCTTACGGAACATGTAGAATCAATAATTATCCTCCTTGTAGTTGTATGGAAGGTTTTGAACCAAGACTCCCAAAAGATTGGAATGCAGCAGATTGGTCGGGTGGGTGTCGACGTAAACAACCTTTCCGTTGTGGGAGTAGAGACGGATTTAGGAAATTTTCAGGAGTAAAATTTCCAGATACACGACATTCGTGGTACAATGTGAGCATGACCCTTGACGAATGTGAGATGGCCTGCACAAGGGATTGCTCTTGTACAGCTTTTGCACAATTAGATATCAGAAATGGTGGAAGTGGATGTTTGCTATGGTTTGATGAGCTGATGGACATCAGAGAGTATGATGAGAAGCAAGAAATTTACATAAGAATGGCAGCCTCTGAGTTAGCAGGTACACACATTTTTATCTACAGTTAGACTTATTAGCCGAAATATTTGCCATTTACCTTATATATATTTCGGTTAATATCTTGTAAATTAGATGTATTTTATTGTAATTTATTTGTTCCATATTTAGTTTAGGGGTTTCCTTATTTTCTGCTGTACATTCTCTTTTTATTCGGTTTTGATGAATGAGAGAAGGCAATTCATTCTCAAAGACTTACATGGTATCAGAGCTAAGGCTCAATACCGATTTTTTTCCATAGCCACGGCTGTGCTGTTTTTCTCCAAATCTCCATGGCCGACAAGTCAGACAAGTCCGACGCCAACCCCTCCAAATCACTCCACCCAGTCTACACAGTCACGAATATTCAAAACAAGGTGCGGATCCTCGATGGTACCAAGGTCACATACTCGTCGTGGGTGCGATTGTTCAAACTTCATGCTCGAGGCTACAAAGTTGTTGACCACATCGATGGCACAACTCCTCCAGCGAAAACTGATCCGGCCTACGAAGCCTGGTCAGAAATCGATGCCATTGTCCTTCAATGGATTTATGGGACACTCTCCGACGATCTCCTTGCTCGAGTCCTTGACCCCGAATCCACCGCCTTTGAAGCCTGGCATAAAGTCAAGGAAATCTTCCTCAACAACAAGGGTTCTCGCGCTGCTGCTCTCGAACACGAGTTTAACAACTTGACCCTTCGTGCCACGACCTCTCTTGAAGCCTACTGCCAGCGTCTCAAAGATCTGGCCAGCCAACTTGAAGATGTGGAATGCCCCGTCACGGCCAACCGCCTCGTGTTACAACTTGTTCGCGGCCTGCCTTCCGAGTTCGATACCGTTGCAGCCTACATCAACCAAACCCTACCTACATGGGACACAGCTTGTTCCATGCTTCAACTTGAGAACCAACGCCAACACGCTCGGGACGCTCACTCACCGATAGAAGTTGCCGCCACTGTAGACCATGACCCATCGTCTAACCCACCGCCGCGAAATTTTGTATTTTATTTCGGTTAATAAGACTATCTTGTGATTTGTAGCTAACACTTTTATGTGCTAAAACTTATATAGAGGATAAGTAGGATGAAGATTTGTTTGATCTTTTAGAAAATTTCATATGTGCAGGTCTGAATGTATTTGGATTTGAATGCTTTAACCTTTATCTTTGAATTGTTGTGAAGTTATTTCACGTGTAGAAAATCCCAGCTTCAACAAGAAGAAAGTACTCGTCGTGGTGCTGACAATTTCATCTGCTGCATTGCTTGTGTCTGCAGTGGCATATGTTTGTAAAAAAACAAAGAGAGGACGAGGCAAGTCATTTTGTACTTTCTGAAATGAAACATTAACCAACTTCATTACAAGTTACAGTTGGTATGAGTATGTTTTTTTTTTGTGGATGATGGAAGAGAAATTGATGAGTACTTTGTTTGTAGGAAACTGGAATGCCCTTGATAAAAAGAATACTAGTGTTCAAATGGAAGATCTTGATGCGCTGCCTTTTTTTAACCTACATGAAATAGTCAAGGCTACTGATAACTTCAACATTGATAACAAGATTGGAGAAGGTGGCTTTGGTCCTGTGTATAAGGTAACTTATAGGTACTGAATAAAAAGCAAAGAGTATCGGTATCATGACACAAAAATTTCAAATAAAGTAAATATACATGTTTAGTATTATAAACTTTAACCTTAATCTTTTAGGGTGTGTTGGAAGATGGACGAGACATAGCTGTGAAACGGCTCTCAGAAACATCCCAACAAGGGCTTGACGAGTTCATGAATGAAGTCATTTGTGTTGCAAAACTTCAGCACCGGAACCTTGTGAAGCTTCTTGGATACTGCATTCATGGAAATGAACTAATTTTGGTTTATGAATACATGGCTAACAAAAGTCTGGACTCATTTCTATTTGGTTCGACTCTCTCTAGTGCCTTACCTCCACACTTTTTGTAGTAATACTATTGAATTTCTTGCCAAATTTACACATGGATCAGAGGCATATATATATATACTAAGTTGTTCATATTGGGCAGATGAAACCAGAAGTTCAATGCTTGATTGGCCTCGACGCTTTCACATTATCCATGGTATGGCTCGGGGTATTCTTTATCTACATCAAGATTCCCGCCTTCAAATCATCCATAGAGATCTCAAAGCAGGTAATATTTTGCTGGACGGTGATATGAATCCAAAAATATCCGACTTTGGCCTTGCTCGAAAGTTTGTAGGACAGGATGCCATGGCTAAGACAAAGAAGGTGGTTGGAACATAGTAAGGATCTCTATAACATCACCCTCTCATATTAATGTTAACCCTTGTTTCTCGAGAAAAAGGAAAAAATAAAAACAAACAAAAAACTCAGAGTGATAATCTGCAAGTCTATTTCATGACCTTTGGTGCAGTGGTTACATTTCTCCCGAATATGCAGTACACGGGCGTTTCTCTATAAAGTCTGATGTATTTAGCTTCGGAGTTCTTGTGTTGGAGATCGTGAGTGGGAAGAAAAACAGAGGGTTTTCTCATGACGGTCACAGTGACAACCTTCTCGGACATGTAAGTTGTTCGCGTAGATTAAACCACCCCACTATCTCCACAAGGAACTAGTGTAACTTTTAAAACTTTCCCTTTTAGCATCCTTATAGATATGAAGTTTGGTTTGCTTCAGGCATGGAGACTCTATAAAGAAGAAAAGTCCATTGAAATCATGTGTGCATCTTTGCGTAACTCATGCATTGTCTCGGAAGTACTACGTGCAATTCATGTTGGGTTGTTGTGTGTGCAACATCATGCAGAAGATAGGCCAACTATGTTGTCAGTGGTTTTGATGTTGGTTAGCGAGAGTGCATTACCTCCACCTAAACAACCAGCTTTTTTCACCGAAGAAAGTTTTCGTGAACATGACGCTGTTTCATCGCTGGATGAATACATGATAACACTATTGTATGCTAGATAGAAAGCATGTGTTTATGTGAGATGGATAAATACATGATAGCACTATTCTTTCCTTTAGGTGTTTCAATTTTCCCTTTTCAATATCCTAATCATGGGTTTCATGGCTTCGACTCTGTAAATACGTCCCCCGTTAATACTGTGAACATGACTGTTTCATCGCTCGACTAATACATGATAACACTATTGACTCTGTTTCCCTTGTCAATATCCATATCATTAAGTTCTTTTTTCAGCCTGTTCTTGCATGGTATTATGCACCATGACAAAATAAACTTTGGATATTTCCAGTAGATGAAAAGTACACATCTTCATATCAAGATAATATTTCATGTTTTGGTATAATGTCTGAAGAACTTTTCAAAAAAATCATTGTTGCAAATCAAGAACTTACTAATAAAGGCCCAGTTGTCAAAATCCCCTAAGGGCCCTTTTGTTTTGATGGAATGTTAGGGATTTGGATTTCGTGGAAGGATTTGGAATTTTTGGTATGTTCGGTTTGTAGGATTTGGAATGTAATTGAAATTCATTCTTTATAAATAATTTATAAAATCAAATTACCAAAATTGTAAAAATAATTAAATTGTCTTTTTATTAATTGATTATTACAAAACACGCGTTTTTAACATATTTTAAAACATTAGTACAAACAAATCCTCTGAAATCCCGCAAAATATCAACTACCCCCATGGAATTTCTAAATCTCATGCTTGTGTGATTTCATTGAAATTTTGGGATTTCAATTTTGGATTTTCATTGGAATCCACTTTTAAATCTAACCAAATCCCTCAAACCATAAGAAATTGCCCCTCTGTAAATGTCAAATAATTCGAATAATCCATTTGGAACACAAAAACAACACAGGAAAAGATGATTTATATTGGTTAATTTAATACTATAAATCTAATAATAAAATAAAATATTTCATATTATTATGTACGATTGATTAAAAAATTATGAATCAGAATAAGTCAAATGTCTTGACTTTATAGTAGTATTTATATTTCCAAATTTGGTAGGGATATTTTCAACATGTTGTTGAAGAACAAAGTAAGTAGAGAAGAAGGCAACAAAGAAGATAGCTGAAAGTTTGTTTACTTTATTTGAAGATCAAACGGCCTTTTATTGGCTTACAAAACCAACAGATGAAACCAGAAGTTCAACGCTTGACTGGCCTAAACGCTTTCGCATTATCCATGGTATGGCTCGGGGTATTCTTTATCTACATCAAGATTCCCGCCTTCAAATCATCCATAGAGATCTCAAGGCAGGTAATATTTTGTTGGACGGTGATATGAATCCAAAAATATCCGACTTCGGACTTGCTCGAAAATTTGTAGGATTGGATGCCGAGGCGAGGACAAAGAAAGTGGTCGAGTAATAGTTTAGGTTTATTTCATTGAATTTTGCTGCAGTGGTTCCATTTCTCCCGAGTATGCAGTACACGGGCGTTTCTCAATAAAGTCGGATGTATTTAGTTTCGGGGTTCTTGTGCTGGAGATAGTGAGTGGGAAGAAAAACCGAGGGTTCTCTCACGAAGATCACAGTGACAACCCTCTTGGACATGTAAGTTATTTTCGTAGGCTAAACCCCATAATCTCCATGAGAAACTAGACTATTTTTGAAAATTCGAGAGCTATCAAAGTGTTTCTTCTATCCTTGGAAAAGAATAAAACGAGCTCAAAAAAGGCTCGGAATTTGGCATCGAAAAAGGAGCAAACAGCCAATACCGGTAGTTACATAAGACTCGGTACAAGTACCGGTGACGACTGGATTGATTATTATTATTATTTTAATTATTTTAAACTTAGGATAATTATTATTAGTCTTGATTATTATTAGGATTATTATTTAATTTCCTTTTTATTCATTATTTAATTAACTTTCATAGTTGGTCTAGAACTATGATAGATTTAATTAACTTTTATATGTAGTTGGTTTAGAATTAGGATAGATTTAATTTCCATAGCTATCGATTGATTAGTTTAGCTATAAATAGTTTTTATTGTTTTCTTTGTTAATCAGAAATTATTGATCAATAAAGTTATATTTTAGAGTTTTATCTCTAGTTTAAGAGTTTTCTCTTATTTTCCGGGTTCTACGCTTGTATAATCGTTTATCCTTTGGATTTGAGGCTTGTCGATCCATTCCGCAATTTCCCCGTTGCGTCATTTTCGTAGGCTAAACCCCATCATCTCCAAAAGAAACTAGACTATTTTTAAACCTTTCATTTCTAGCATGCTTACAAATATGAAATTTAGATTGCTTCAGGCATGGAGACTCTATAAAGAAGACAAGTCCATTGAAATCACGTGTGCATCTTTGCGTAACTCAAGCATTGTCTCAGAAGTAATACGTGCAATTCTTGTTGGGTTGTTGTGTATGCAACATCATGCAGAAGATAGGCCAACAATGTTGTCGGTGGTGTTGATGCTGGTTAGCGAGAGTGAATTGCCTCCACCTAAGCAACCAACTTTTTTCACCGAAGAAAGTTACAGTGAACATGACTATGTTTCATCGCTCGATGAATACATGATAACACTATTGTATGCTAGATAGAAAACATGTGTTTTTGTGAGATGTTACAAATACTGTCTTGGATTGTTCCATATATCTCCTCCTTCAGTTGTTTCAGTTTCCCCCTTTAAGATCCCAATCATGAGGTATCGAGTTCCATGTCTCCAACTCTGCAATTTCCTTCGATTGATAACTTTATGTTTGTGAATATTCGTTTTCCTCCAACAGACTGTCGCGGGTTACACCGCGGCCTTAGTCGCGCCAACCACTGTTTGGTTGGCAACCACAGTGGCTCATGCGGGTTACCACGCGGGTGTACCCGTGCCCTAAGTCGCCCATTTCCACTGTGTGGTGTGTGTGATGGTTTTTTGGTGGCCAGCTCATTTCCCTCTTAAATGTGCAAGAGATCCAAAATAGTAATCAGATTTTGAACCTATTTTTACTCTCTCTCTCTCTCTAAACTTGGTCTCCATGTTTCTCTTAACCTCAAGAACCCTAGATTATTTTCTCCATTGATATAAGTTGTAAGATGAAATTTTCTCAAGTGTATCGTCAAAGTGATAGTGGATCAGTTCTTGGCGTCCTCCACCCGTGGTTTTTCCCTTTCCGGGTTTCCACGTAAAAATCTCGGTGTCTCTCTTACTTATGCTTTATTTTGCATTTACTTGGGTTTGATCATTGTTTACATTTTCTTAGTGGTTGATTATCTTGCATTGTTAATCGTATTTCCGCTTTGAATCTTGATATAGAACTTTAGTTCATTTGTTCTTGGGTAACTTGTGTTTT
Source organism: Arctium minus (assembly GCA_954870635.1). Lineage (NCBI taxonomy): Eukaryota > Viridiplantae > Streptophyta > Magnoliopsida > Asterales > Asteraceae > Arctium > Arctium minus. The sequence goes on from OX941082.1 coordinate 124,436,719, forward strand.
ATCGGGAACCAATCTTTGAGCTTTTAGCTATTTGGGTCTCGGTAATTTTAACAACAATTGGTATCAGAGCTCAAGGATTAATATTGAGATTCTTTGATCGATTGAAGATTGTGGGATCATTGATTTGCTAGGGTTTCATTTATGTCGACAATGAAATTCGATTTGCCTTTGTTGGAACGAGATACTCGATATCCATTATGGAAGATAAATATGATAGATGTCCTTGTCCAACAAAATTTACACAAATGTATTTTGGGACGGGCTTTTATGCCCGGTGCTTGGACGAAAGAGGAAAAGGAACTAAATGACTTGAGAGCCTCTTCCTTGATTAGATTGCACATGTCTAACGTACAGGATGTTGCGGAAGAGGAAACGGCTTATCGAATATGGTGTAAGTTAGATAAAATGCTTATGACAAATAGCTTGCCCAATAAGCTCCATATGAAACTTAAATTATATGCCCATCGTTTATCTAAAGGTGGTTCAATTACTGCACATCTATCGAAATTCAAAGAGATAGTTGATGACTTGAAGAATCTTGAGGTGAAATATGACGATGAGGATTTGGGTCTCATTTTGCTATGCTTTTTTTTTGGTAACCGTGGGTTTCCGGACCAGCTTACGCGCACCGACTAATCCCCGGTCGACCACGAATGGCCTGGAGTCATCGCAGGTGAACCTCCATGGCCACAAAAGCTTTGGCAGCGCCTGAATTTGAACCCTAGGTAGATGAGATCTTCCACTACATCCCCCAAAGGTTTTACCAGTGCGCCACAACCCAAGTGGTTTTGCTATGCTCTTTGCCGCCATCATCTATAGTAGGGATTCCCTCACTCTTAAGGAAGAGTATACTGCTTTGAGTTCAAAAGAGAAGATGAAGGAGATAAATCCCGGTCATGAACCAAGGGCCGAGGGATTAAATGCAAGGGGAAGACCTTTTAAAAAATGCTCGAGCTCTTCAAGCAAATCAAGATCGAAATCTCGTGGAAAAAAGAAGTTTTGTAACTTTTGTAAACGGAGGGGTCACATCATTGACGAATGTTTTAAGCTTCAAGCCAAGAACAAGACAACGGGTTCCTCCGGGGAAGCCGGTATTGTTGAGCACGATGAAGATGGAGCTAGTGAAGGTAAAGTCATGACGGTCTCCGATGGTAATCCAAAGGCCATGGAAGAGTGGATTCTAGACTCAGGTTGCACATTTCATATGTGTCCCAACCATAGTTGGTTTCATACATATGAGCATGTTTCCGAAGGTGTTGTGATGATGGGGAACAATGCTACTTGCCCTATTGTTGGTCAAGGCACAATTAGATTCCGTATGCATGATGGTGTCACCCGAACACTTGGGAATGTGAAACATGTTCTCGAGCTCTGAAGAAATCTCACCTCTCTTAGTTCCCTTGATGAAAAGGGTTATGAGTTCTTTGGTAAAGGTGGAGCTATATAGGTCAAGCGTGGATCGCTAGTTGCAATGAAAGCTCAAAGAAAGTCTGCTAACCTTTATATTTTGCAGGGTCAAACCGTTACGGGTGACGTTGTGGTTGCTTCCAAGTCAATGTCCGATGGTGATCTATCCAAGTTGTGGCATCTTCGTCTCGGTTGCATGAGCCTTGGTGGCATGACCGAGCTAAGTCAATGTGGTTTGTTGAATGGCCACAAAGTTACCGATTTGCAATTTTGCGAGCATTGTGTGTACGGCAAGACAAAGAGGGTCAAGTTTTCAAGTGGCATTCACTGGACTAAAGGGTCGCTTGACTATATTCATTCCGACCATTGGGGTCCGGCTCGTGTTACTTCTTATGGTGGAGCTTCTTATATGCTCACTATTATTGACGATTTCTCTCGTCGAGTGTGGGCTTTCTTCTTAAGACGCAAGAATGATGTTTTCGATATATTCAAAGATTGGAGGACGATGATCGAGAAGCAATCCGGTAAAGAGGTGAAATATCTCCGAACGGATAATGGCTTAGAATTTTGCTCCGAGGAGTTCAATGCCTATTGTCGAAAGGAAGGCATTACAAGGCATCGTATCGTTGCTCATACTCCTCAACAGAATGGTGTAGCCGAAAGGATGAACTGCACTATTCTTGAGAAAGTTCGATGCATGCTTTCAAACTCTAAAATGCCCAATTCCTTTTGGGCGGAAGCGGCTTCTACCGCTTGTTATATCATCAATCGTTCTCCCTCCGTTGCTATTGAGAAGATGACTCCCATGGAAGTTTGGAACGGATCACCGACCGATTACATTAATTTAAAAATATTTGGTTGCCCGACTTATGCACGTGTTGATAAAGGGAAGTTGGAACCGAGATCTTTGAAATGCAAATTCCTTGGATACAAAGATGGGGTGAAAGGCTTTAGGCTATGGTGCCTGGAAACAAAGAAGATCATTATAAGCCGAGATGTCACTTTTGACGAATCCTCCATGTTGCATGATTCTCCGTCTGCTACATCCGAGACCATTTCTGAAGATCCTAAGGAGAAACCTCCGGTGGAGGTGGAGCTACCTATGGCTCAAACATCGAGCCCACATGTTACTAATGATAATATTGCCTCTTTTTCTTCTTCCACTACAGGTGTTCAAGTGGTAGGCGATGCTCCATCACAACTTTCGCCACAAGAGCCCGAACCGTGCATTGTGCGTGATAGGGGAAGGAGACAAATTGTACGCCCCACACGGTATACTGAAGAAGCCGATTTAGTAGCATATGCTTTGAGTGTAACGGAAGAAATGAAATGCACCGTTGAGCCTAATTCTTATTGTGAGGCTATGAAACTAAAAGATGCGATAAATGGATGATGGCAATGCACGCGGAGATGGAATCCTTGCAAAAGAACGGAACTTGGGAGCTTGTGCCGGCTCCTAAAGGCAAAAAATCGGTTAGATGCAAGTGGGTTTATAAATTGAAGGAAGAGACCACTCCAAATGAAAAGCCAAGGTATAAAGCTCGGTTAGTCGCGAAAGGTTATAGTCAAATTCCTGGCATTGACTATAATGACATTTTCTCACCGGTGGTGAAACATGCTTCTACTCGTGCATTGCTTGGGATGGTCACGTTCAATGATTTTGAGCTTGAGCAATTGGACGTAACGACCGTTTTTCTGAATGGTAAACTTGAGGAAGAGATTTATATGCAACAACTCAAAGGTTTCGAGATTCCGGGTAAAGAAGGTCACGTGTACAAGCTTATTAAATCTCTCTATGGCCTCAAACAGTCTCCTAGGCAATGGTACAAGAGATTCGACGCATTTGTGACCGCACACGGCTTATCAAATTCTTCGTACGACAGTTGCGTTTATTTCAAGAAGTGTGAAGATGGGTCGATGTTATATTTGCTCTTGTACGTGGATGACATGCTCTTAGCAGCTAAAGATATGGGAGAAGTTCAGAAAGTTAAAGATCAATTAAATTCAGAATTCTATATGAAGGATTTGGGATCCGCAAAAAGAATTCTTGGTATGGAGGTCATTCGTGACAGAAAGGCGAGAAAATTATACCTTAGTCAAAGGGGGTATATTCAGAAAGTTCTTCACCGGTTCAATATGTCTGAAGCAAAGTCTGTCAACACTCCATTTGCACCTCATTTCAAGTTATCATCCGCTTTAAGTCCTTCGACTCAAGTCGATCTTGCCTATATGGCAAGAGTGTCATATTCTAGTGCGGTGGGATCTTTGATATATGCCATGATTTGTACCTGTCCTGACCATGCCTATGCAGTTTCTATGGTGAGCAGATATATGGCCAACCCGGGTAAAGAGCATTGGAGAGCGGTCCAATGGATTTTTCGTTATTTGAGGGGCATGCCAGATCTGTGTTTGCATTTTGGGAAGAATTCTTCGGGGGTACTTGGCTATTCAGATTCCGATCATGCCAAGGATCTTGATAATAGAAGATCCATTACTGGATATGTTTTTACTCTTGATGGGTGTGCCATTAGTTGGAAGGCACATTTGCAACCTACCGTCGCTTTGTCTACAACGGAAGCGGAATACATGGCGGTTAATGAAGCTGTGAAAGAAGTTGTCTGCCTCAAGGGATTTTTTGGTGAACTAAGTGATCATCTGAAGGTCTAGGAGGTTTTCTTTGATAATCGAGGTGCGGTTCTCTTAACTAAAGATCGAATGTTTCACGATAGGACGAAACACATCGATATTCGTCATCACTATGCCTGTGGGGTAGTAGATAAAGGTGATGTTAAAGTGGTCAAGATTAGCTAAAGGTGATGTTAAAGTGGTCAAGATTAGCACTCACGACAACGCAGCGAATATGTTGATTAAGCCGCTTTCGGTATCCAAGTTCAATTTGTGTTTGGACTTGGTTGGTGTTGCAAGACGGGGTTGATGCCCTTAGGGGCGAATTGGTGGTGGACATTGTTTTTCGAGAACTTTGATTACTTTGGTATTGCTTTGTTTATGGGTGATGTTTTTGGCTTGAGATGAAGATTGGTGGAGTTTGTGTTCTTGATGTACTTTATTTGGTTTGAAGATGAGGAGGAGTTTTGCTCTCTTGTATGGGATTTGATTTAGAGTAAAAGGTGGAGATTTGTGAAGATTCGTTTGCCTCCAACAGACTGACGCGGTTACACCGTGGCCTTAGTCGAGCCAGCCATTGTTTGGTTGGCAACCACAGTGGCTCATGCGGGTTACCACGCCGGTGTACCCGCGCCCTAAGTCGCCAGTTTCCACTGTATGGTGCGTGTGATGGTTTTTTGGTGGCTAGCTCATTTCCCTCTTAAATTTGCAAGAGACCCAAAATAGAAATCAGATTTTGAACCTATTTTTACTCTCTCTCTCTCTCTAAACTTGGTCTCCAAGTTTCTCTCAACCTCAAGAACCCTAGATTATTTTCTCCATTGATATAAGTTGTAAGTTGAAATTTTCTCAAGTGTATCATCATCAAAGTGATAGTGGATCAGTTCTCGGCGTCCTCCGCTCGTGGTTTTTCCCTTTTCGGGTTTCCACGTAAAAATCTCGGTGCCTCTCTTACTTATGCTTTAGTTTGCATTTACTTGGGTTTGATCATTGTTTACGTTTTATTAGTGGTTGATTATCTTGCATTGTTAATCTTATTTTTGCTTTGAATCTTGATATAGAACTTTAGTTCATTTATTCGTGGGTAACTTGTGTTTTATCGGGAACCAATCTTTGAGCTTTTAGCTATTTGGGTCTCGGTAATTTTCACAACAATGTTAGTGGTACAAACAAACTTCGTGATGGTATATGGATGAGTGTACCATTATGTTCTTTTTTCAGCCCGTTCTTGCACGGTTTTATGCACCATAACAAAATAAACTTTAGATCTCTAGTATTAGAGATCAAGATTAAATTTCACATATCATTTGATGGATTGAGAAAATAAAGATAAGAACACATATTTATATCAAGATAATATATCATGCTCACTGTAACATCACAGGCTAACCGTACCAGATATTGTCCGCTTTGTCCACACACCCGGACTCACGGTTTTAAAACGCGTCTGGTAGATTAGGTATCCAGTCCCTTATAAGGCAACTTTCGTCCCCTCCCCAACCAATGTGGGATCTTACAATCCACCCCCCTTGGGAGCCCAGCGTCCTCGCTGGCACACTAGTCCGGCTCCCAGCTCTGATACCATCTGTAACATCTCAGGCTAACCGTAAATCCCATCAGTATGTATAATGTCTGAAAAGCTCTTCAAAACAACTATTGCTGCAAACCAAGAATTTATTTAATAGAGGCCTAGTTGTCAAGGTCTTAAGCCCCTAAGAAATTTCCCCTCTGTAAATGTCAAATAATTTGACAATGAATCACAACCCTTCAGTTGACTTTGACAGTTTGACTTTTTAACCAGTTAAAACTATTTATAAATTGTGACAGATGGTGTTCACTTTTAATGATTGATAAGACTCTGAATAAGATCATTGCTCTGTTAATTAAAGAACTACAAACGTGTAAGACAAAATATATGATTAAGGGGCGTTTACTAAATACTTTCGGGGTGAGCGCTTACTGGCATAAGTCACCATCTTCACTTGCCTTCTCGACCATCAAAATGCAAAATGGATTGTTGCTAAGCGTCTTTTACCCAGTTAACGCTTACCCGATAAAAGTCTTATCCCTCACTTACCGGGTAAGCTTATGGGTCTTTACTATGCGCTTATGCCTCTTAACGGGTAAAACTTTATCGATTATTGCTATGCTCACTTTCGGTAAGCGCTTATCCAGTAAGAGTAAATATCTTGGTGGGCTTGTTTTGTGATTTTGTGTAAAAATTGCAGTTCAATGACAATAAATAAATCAAAGCCCATTATCTCAAAACCCACGCATTGTTTTCTTGAGAAATGAATAGTGGAAATATAGGATAGGTTGAAGTGTATTTCCAAAATTATATTTTTGCTCCTACCATCAGAGATTGTCACACCATTTTATAGCCCCAGTAATTCCAACTCTCTAAGAATCTAAACATGTGGGTATGGTATAACAAGATATCACCTCAGACACTTCTTTGATAAATACCATTTTGCTGCTCACTGTTTACAAATATGTGGTTGTCTAGCAACTTATATACAACCCTAATGTATTAAAGATGTGCCATACCATAAACCTACATAATTTTCTGAATTCTTTTGCATTCTTGGACTGGGTGTCATTGTGATATTTGGAGGCTTCATACTTTTGCTCTCAAGAACCTGTGTTTGCAATGGATTTTCAAACACAATGGATTTTCTTTGTTGAGGCTTGCAATGACAAGTTTTTTTATGAAAGAAAACATAATTTTCTGAACTGATTGAAATAATAAGAAACATACAGCAAGCAATTAAGTTTATAAACCATCAAACAGATGTTTAACGGGAACACGGGATAAAGAAATAAGCCCAACCTTCAATTTCTCTTGGACGAAATGACAATCTATGACAGTGTTTTGTCCGTTCATGAAAAGCAGGGTTTTTGACAATATGAGTAGCAGTCTGGCTATCACAATGTAAAGAAATAGAAAGTACATTAGGAACATGCAATTTCATGTAATACTCGAGACAACCATGCAAGCTGAGCACTCATACATCTGATTGACCAATATTTAGTCTCGGCAGATGACAAATAAACCTTAGTTTTTTCTTGAATTTCCAGAAAAGTAGCCACTGACTAATCATCGAGTACAAGGACAAGCAGCCCAATCGGAGTCACAATAAGCCTCCAACTGAAATGAAGGATCTTTATTAAAGAATAAAGGTACCTTGAGAAAAGGTATCCTAGAGATATTTAATAGTATGAATAGCAGTTTGATAATGAGAAATGCGAGGGCACTACATAACAAACATTCATCGAGTAAGGAAAAGTCCTTTAGAATCGTTCCAAACTACCATGCAAGGAAGTAAGATAAAACACCCAAATCCTTGATCTTGAATGTGTTATCCAACAGTTGTTCAAGGGACTCAATTTTGACTTCATTGTTCCTTGTCACCAATATATCATCCACATAAATTGCAAGGAACACAAGAGGTGCACCATTCTTTTTGTGAAAACAGGGAATGGGTCATTCGGAGAATGATTGTAGCCAATGGACCATAAAACATATACACCATTGTCGAGATGCTTGCTTCAAACCATGCAATGATTTCTACAGTTTGCAACATAAGTGGAAGAAATGGAAAGACCATTGTTCGATGGTCTTCATTACTCTATATCTTATATTAAAATAGAATATTATTCGTACATTCTTATTTAATTATGATTAATTAGACTTTCAATAATACCTTATATTTTATAATTTTACAAATTATCTTCACACATTTTTTAATTTTACAAATTAGAGCCACATTTTTTTAGTTTTTAAAATAACTTGATGCATTTTATTTTAAAATAACTTGATGCATTATATTCTCACAACTTATTCGGTCAACTATACATGAGTGTTTCTTAGTGGTTTAATGATATAGAAAGTGGCTTATTCACTAAGCTTCTAAGAATAATATATGGATATGGATTAATTGATAGTTATAGATAGACTCTCATAAGGAAGCTTCTATAGATAAGTTTTTATCTCATATTGTTGGGAGGAGTTGTAGTCTATCTCACTCTCCCTACTTGTTTATATATTCCCTTATGTTGTAACTCAATATAGGGTAGAAAATATAATTCTTCCTACACATCCAAAGATTTTATGGTATCAGAGCTTTGAAAGCTTTAATCAACAACCACCATGGGATCAGACTCCAGAAAATCAACCCAAAACTCATCAAAACTCGTCCCTACTGTTGCCAACTCCGAGAACAATCTCTCTCTCCAGATTACAAGCTTTAAGCTTTCTGGATCGAACTATCTTCAATGGTCTCGATCTGTCCAACCTGTTATTCGTGGGAAGGGTAAGTATGGCTACACCGATGACTCCATTAAAAAAAAAAAAAAACACTCACCCACTGATTCCTCGTATGTTGAATGGGAATTCCATGGTTATGTCATATGGCTCATCAACTCAATGCAAGACAACATTGCGGAAATCTACCTTCTTTACCCCACGGAAAAATCTATTTGGGATGTCGTCGCTCGCTCCTATTCAGATCTCGAAGACTCCTCACAGATGTTTGAGCTTCGAACTAAGGCTCGAAACTTGAGACAAGATACTGGTAATGTTACTTCTCACTTTACTACTTTAACCAAACTTTGGCACGAATTAGATCTTTTTTCTCAACGTGAGTGGAAAGATCCAGTAGATGCTGAGTTATACAAGAAGATGCTCACCAAAGAGAGAACATATGATTTTTTGGCTGGACTTGATTCCTCGCTCGATGATGTTCAAGGACGTATTCTCAGCCTTAAACCCCTACCGGTAATCGATGCCATCTTTGTCGAAGTTCGCCAAGAAGAGCATTGGAAAAGGACCATGATGAGTCCAGTCGTTAGTGAAACACAAATCGAATCAGAAACTTCTGTCATGGTTGCACATAACCGTGGACCTCACAAACCCTCTTTTTGGTATGACCACTATCAACGTCCCCATCATACAAAGACTACCAGTTGGAAGCTCCATGGAAAACCTGCTACTGGGTACCTCGGAGCCAAAGAATGCCAGATAGAAAAGAAACCAGCAATCCAAAGACCAGGCCTGATATTACGTTCGCAGTCAACTATGTAAGCCAATTCATCCACTCACCATCCCAATGCCATCTTGATGTTGCCCACCGAATCCTATCCTACGGTATCTTAAAGGTACACCAGGTCATGGTTTACTATTAAGAAACAAGACAATCGAAGTGAAGAAGTGTTCATGGATGCAAGTTGGGCAAGTTATCAAAGTGACTGATGTTCTACCTCGGGTTACTACTCTTATGTGTTTGGCAACCTTGTCACATGACGAAGTAAGAAACAAGGAGTGGTCTCAAAAAGTAGTGTTGGAGCTGAACTAGGAGCTACTGCCCTAGATGTATGTAAAGCACTCTGGCTAAGAAGATTACTAAGGGTACTAAGAATTCGTGTACTACACCTGATGGCTATCTGGTGTGACAATAAAGTTGCTATCGCCATGACACATAATCCACTTCATCATGATCGAACAAAACATGTTGAGGTGGATCATCATTTCATCAAAGAGAAGATTGACAAGGGGATTTTGAAAGTCTCCTACATTTTTACTACTCCACAAGTGGTTGACATCTTCACTAAAGCATTAAGTTTGCCCATTTTTAACACGTTGAAAGGCAAGCTTGGATTGTATAACATATACCATCCATCTGATAAGGAAGCTTATATAGATAAGTCTTTATCTCATATTGTTAGGAGGAGTTGTAGTCTATCTCATTCTCCCTACTTGTATATATTCCCTTATGTTGTAACTCAATATACAGCAGAAAATATAATTTTTCCTGCACATCTAAAGCTTTTAGTAAATAATAGAAATGTACAATTTGCCTAAAATATAGCCCGAGAGAAGATAAACATGAAGAAAATGAAGAGAGATATAAAAGGCTTTTTTTTTTCCTTTTAAAAATGTCAATGGTGTTGATGGGAAGGACCAATCAAACAAAATTGCATATCTTAAGGACCAAAATAGAAAAAACCAAAAAGCCACAGTGACCAAATCCGAAATTTACGTATAAATCTTTGAAAAAACAGTATACCACACCGAAGAGGTCAACGTCAAAGTCAACATGTACACATGTATTGTTTTGATTGCTGAAAGAAAAGGCTATTGAAGATATACAACAACAAAAAAAAAAATCAATTACATCATTTTTTTATTTAATTTGTATCAAATAAAATAATTAATACGAATAAAGAAGAAATCATTATTATGGTTAACATTTACTTTTTGATGGTCCATAAAGAAGAAGTAAGAAAGGGTCATGATATTTTGACAAGAAAAACATAGACTAAAATTCATCAGATGTCCACCATGGACATCATTCAAATTTCTCACTCTCACCCACAGTTTCCATGAACACATCAATGGAGGTATACGTTAACCCCATCCTTGTGTTATTCTACAGTACCATACTCTTTCTCCTATCAAGGTCTGCTACAATAGTAGACACAATATCTAGAAATCAAGCAATCAAAGATGGTGACACCATTGTTTCAAATGAAGAGATGTTTGAACTGGGCTTTTTTAGCCCCGGAAAGTCCAAGAATCGGTACCTGGGGATATGGTACAAGAAGATATTAACCGGTACCGTTGTATGGGTTGCCAACAGAGAGAAACCAATCAACGATACATCCGGCGTTTTTGAAGTCGGTAGAGAAGGATCCCTACAGATTCTCAGTGCCCGTAATACTTTGATCTGGTCATCGAATTCGACAGTATCTGTCACGAGTCGTAATCTGGAGGTGCAGCTTCTTGACAGCGGAAATCTTGTTCTGTGGGATGAACATACCACCAAAGAAAATCCCATCTGGCAAAGTTTTGATTATCCTGGTGACACAATTCTACCAGGAATGAAAATCGGGAAGGATCTGGTAACGGGAAAAGAGCGATATTTAACATCTTGGAAGAGTCCTGATGATCCTTCAAAAGGTCTGTATAACAACTGGATAAACACGAATGGATATCCGCAGATTTTCGAGAGGGAAGGTCGAGCTCTTCACTCCAGGCTTGGACCATGGAACGGTGTTGGGTTTCGTGGCTTTCCTATTGACAACCCAAATCCAGTTTACTCGGTAGAGTTTGTCGTTAACGAGAAGGAAATATATTATAGATATCAACTCAAGAGTTCAGTTGTTCAGAGGATACATGTGTCATCAGATGGCATATGCCTACAGTTGAATTGGATCGAGCGAACCCAAAAATGGGTCGTGTATGGAAATGTATTAGTCGATACCTGTGGTCGTTATGGACGCTGTGGTCCCTATGGAACGTGTAGCATCAGCGTGTATCCCCCTTGTCGTTGTATGGAAGGTTTTGAACCAAGATTCCCAAAAGAATGGAACGCAGCAGATTGGTCGGGTGGATGTCATCGTAAACAGCCTTTACGTTGTGAGAATGGGGATGGCTTTCCGAAGATTTCAGGATTAAATTTTCCGGACACGCAACATTCATGGTACAATGTGAGCATGACCCTTGAAGAGTGTGAGATGGCCTGCAGAAAGAACTGCTCTTGTACAGCTTATGCAAATTTAGATATCAGAAATGGTGGAAGTGGATGTTTGCTATGGTTTGATGAACTGATGGACATTAGAGAGTATGATGAAAAGCAAGAACTTTACATAAGAATGGCAGCCTCTGAATTAACAGGTATACACATTTTGATCTATAAACTGTCAATGTTCGGATGTATTTGGTTCGAATGTTTTAACCTTTATCTTTGAATTGTTGTCAACATAGAAAAACCTTACTAATAATGATATACGTTAATAAAAGGCCTCATGGTCTCTCAATCCAGTTTCAACGAGAAGAAGGTACTCACCGTGGTGCTGTCAATTTCATCGGCTGCACTGCTTCTTCTGTCTGCAATAACATATGCTTGTAGAAAGACAAAGAGAGGGCGAGGCAAGTCATTTTTGTGCTTCTAGAAATGAACAGTAGCCGGTATTTTTACAAATTACAAGTTCGTCGAATAATTAAGACATTTAACTTCTTTGTAGGAAACAGGAATGCCCTTGATAAAAAGGATACTAGTGTTCAAATGGAAGATCTTGATGCGCTGCCTTTCTTTAGCCTATATGAAATAGCCAAGGCTACAGATAATTTCAGCATCAACAATAAGATTGGAGAAGGTGGCTTTGGTCCTGTTTATAAGGTAACTTATTGATATTGATTAAAAAGCAAAGAGTACTTAGTTTAAAAGAAGTTAGATAGAAACCTATCGTAAACTCTTTAACTTTAATCTATTAGGGTGTGTTGGAAGACGGACGAGACGTGGCTGTGAAACGACTCTCAGAATCATCCCAACAAGGGCTTGATGAGTTCAAGAATGAAGTCATTTGCATTGCAAAACTTCAGCATCGGAATCTTGTGAAGCTTCTTGGATACTGCATTCACGGAAATGAAATGATTTTGATTTATGAATACATGGCTAACAAAAGCTTGGACGCATTTCTATTTGGTTCGTCTCTCTCTAATGCGTTACATTCAAACTTCTTGTAGTAATGCTATAGAATTTCTTGGCAAATTCACACGCAGATCATCTGTATACATGGACTCATAAGTAGTTGAAATTGGGCAGATGAAACCAGAAGTTCAACGCTTGACTGGCCTAAACGCTTTCGCATTATCCATGGTATGGCTCGGGGTATTCTTTATCTACATCAAGATTCCCGCCTTCAAATCATCCATAGAGATCTCAAGGCAGGAAATATTTTGTTGGACGGTGATATGAATCCAAAAATATCCGACTTCGGACTTGCTCGAAAATTTGTAGGATTGGATGCCGAGGCGAGGACAAAGAAAGTGGTTGGAACATAGTAAGAATCAATAAAACATGGCCCTCTATATTAACTTAACAAAAAAACAAACACAAAACTCGAGTAATAGTTTAAGTTTATTTCATTTGAATTTTGGTGCAGTGGTTACATTTCTCCCGAGTATGCAGTACACGGGCGTTTCTCTATAAAGTCGGATGTATTTAGTTTTGGGGTTCTTGTGCTGGAGATAGTGAGTGGGAAGAAAAACCGAGGGTTCTCTCACGAAGATCGCAGTGACAACCTTCTTGGACATGTAAGTTATTTTCGTAGGCTAAACCCCATAATCTCCAAAAGAAACTAGACTATTTTTGGAAAATTTGAGAGTTACCAAGATGTTTCTTCTCTCCTTGGAAAAGAAGAAAATGAGCTCAAAAAAGGCTCGGAATTTGGCATCGAAAAATGAGCAAACAGCCCCTACCGGTAGTTACACTGAGAGTTAAGTCCCGGTACAAGTACCGGTGATGACTGGATTGATTATTATTATTATTTTAAACTTAGGATAATTATTATTAGTCTTGATTATTATTACGATTATTATTTAATTTCCTTTTTATTCATTATTTAATTAACTTTCATAGTGGTCTAGAATTATGATAGATTTAATTAACTTTTATATGTAGTTGGTTTAGAATTAATATAGATTTAATTTCCATAGTTATCGCTTGATTAGTTTAGCTATAAATAGGTTTTATTGTTTTCTTTATTAATCAGAAATTATTGATCAATAAAGTTATATTTTAGAGTTTTATCTCTAGTTTAAGAGTTTTCTCTTATTTTCCGGATTCTACGCTTGTAGAATCATTTATCCTTTGGATTTGACGCTTGTCGAACCATTCCGCAATTTCCCCCTTGTGTCATTTTCGTAGGCTAAACCCCATCATCTCCAAAAGAAACTAGACTATTTTTAAACCTTTCATTTCTAGCATGCTTACAAATATGAAATTTGGTTTGCTTCAGGCATGGAGACTCTATAAAGAAGACAAGTCCATTGAAATCATGTGTGCATCTTTGCGTAACTCATGCATTGTCTCAGAAGTACTACGTGCAATTCATGTTGGGTTGTTGTGTGTGCAACATCATGCAGAAGATAGGCCAACAATGTTGTCGGTGGTGTTGATGCTGGTTAGCGAGAGTGAATTGCCTCCACCTAAACAACCTGCTTTTTTCACCGAAGAAAGTTTTCGTGAACATGACTATGTTTCATCACTCAATGAATACATGATAACACTATTGTATGCTAGATAGAAAACATGTGTTTTTGTGAGATGTTACAAAAATAGTCTTGGCCTGTTTCGTATATCTCCTCCTTCAGTTGTTTCAGTTTCCCCCTTTAAGATCCCAATCATGAGGTATCGAGTTCCATGTCTCCAACTCTGCAATTTCCTTCGATTGATAACTTTATGTTTGTGAAGATTCGTTTGCCTCCAACAGACTGCCGTGGGTTACACCGCGGCCTTAGTCGCGCCGGCCACTGTTTGGTTGGCAACCACAGTGGCTCACGCGGGTTACCACGCGGGTGTACCCGCGCCCTAAGTCGCCTGTTTCCACTGTGTGGTGCGTGTGATGGCTTTTTGGTGGACAACTCATTTCCCTCTTAAATGTGCAAGAGACCCAAAATAGAAATAAGATTTTGAACCTATTTTTACTCTCTCTCTCTCTCTCTCTTTCTAAACTTGGTCTCCAAGTTTCTCTCAATCTCAAGAACCCTAGATTATTTTCTCCATTGATATAAGTTGTAAGCGGAAATTTTCTCAAGTGTATCATCATCAAAGTGATAGTGGATCAGTTCTCGGCGTCCTCCGCCCGTGGTTTTTCCCTTTTCGGGTCTCCATGTAAAAATCTCGGTGTCTCTCTTACTTATGCTCTATTTTGCATTTACTTGGCTTTGATCATTGTTTACATTTTCTTAGTGGTTGATTATCTTGCATTGTTAATCGTATTTCCGCTTTGAATCTTGATATAGAACTTTAGTTCATTTGTTCATGGGTAACTTGTGATTTATCGGGAACCAATCTTTGAGCTTTTAGCTATTTGGGTCTCGGTAGTTTTACAACAATGTTAGTGGTCCAAACAAACTTCGTGATGGTATATGGATGAGTGTACCATTATGTTCTTTTTTCAGCCCGTTCTTGCACGGTTTTATGCACCATAACAAAATAAACTTTGGATATCTCTAGTATTAGAGACCAAGATTAAATTTCACATATCATCTGATGGATTGACAAAATAAAGATAAGAACACATCTTTATATCAAGATAATATTTCATGCCCACAAATATCATCAGTATGTATAATATATGAAAAGCTCTTCAAAACAACTATTGCTGCAAATCAAGAATTTATTTAATAGAGGCTTAGCTATCAATGTCTTAAAGCCCCTAAGAAATTTCCCCTCTGTAAATGTTAAATAATTTGACAATTAATCACAACCCTTCAGTTGACTTTGACAGTTTGACTTTTTAACCAGTTAAAACTATTTATAAATTGTGACAGATGGTGTTCACTTTTAAAGATTGACAAGACTCTGAATAAGATCATTGCTATGTTAATTAAAGAACTATAAACGTGTAAGACAAAATATATGATTAAGGGGCGTTTACTAAATACTTTCGGGGTGAGCTCTTACTGGCAAGAGTCACCATTTTCACTTACCTTCTCGACCATCAAAATGCAAAATGGATTGTTGCTAAGCGTCTTTTACCCAGTTAACGCTTACCCGATAAAAGTCTTCTCCCTCACTCACCGGGTAAGCTTATGGGTCTTTACCATGCGCTTATGCCTCTTTCCGGGTAAAATTTTATCGATTATTGCCATGCTCACTTTCGGTAAACGCTTATCCAGTAAGAGTAAATATCTTGGTGGGCCTGTTTTGTGACTTTGTCTGTGTAAAAATTGCAGTTCAATGACAATAAATAAATCAAATCCCATTATCTCAAAACCCACACATTGTTTTCTTGAGAAATTAATAGTTGAAATATAGGATAGGCTAAAGTGTATTTCCAAAAATACTTTTTTGCTCCTACCATCAGAGATTGTCACACCATTTTATAGCCCCAGTAACTCCAACTCTCCAAGAATCTAAACATGTGGGTATGGTATAACAAGATATCACCTCAGACACTTCTTTGATAAATACCATTTTGCTGCTCAAAACTGCAGGCTGTCAACAAATATGTGGTTGTCTAGCAACTTATATACAACCCTAATGTATTAAAGATGTGTCATACCATAAACCTACATAATTTTCTGAATTCTATTGCATTCTGGGACTGGTCTCATTGTGATATTTGGAGGCATCATATTTTTCTCTCAAGAACCTGTGTTTGCAATGGATTTTCTTTGTTGAGGCTTGCAATGACAAGTTTTTTATGAAAGAAAGCAGAATTTTCTGAATTGATTGAAGTAATATGTAAGAAACATACAGCAAGCAATTTCTTTATACTTTGCTAATTAACTACTAAACAGAATTTAACAAACTCAACTGACTACGGAGGGTGGAGGCTCGTCCCGCTGCTGTTGCCACGTGTACATCATACCAACACCCCCCTCTCAAGTTGGAGAGTGAAGATTGAAACATCCCCAACTTGCCGAAAAATAGTATGATGTTGTCTGTCCGGAATACTTGTAGTTTATAAAGTTGGCACTGATGTTTAATGGGAACAAGGGATAAAGAAATAAGCCCAACCTTCAATTTCTCTTGGACGAAATGACAATCTATGACAAAGTGTTTTGTCCGAACATGAAAAGCAGAGTTTTTGACAATGTGAGTAGCAGTCTGGCTATCACAATGTAAAGAAATAGAAAGTACATTAGGAACCTGCAATTCGTGTACTACTCGAGACAACCATGCAAGTTGAGCACTCACACGTCTGATTGACCAATATTTAGTCTCGGCGGATGACAAAGAAACCTTAGGTTTATTCTTGAATTTCCAGACATGTAATAGCCACTGACTAATCATCGAGTACAAGGACAAGCAGCCCAATCGGAGTCACAATAAGCCTCCAACTGAAATGAAGGATCTTTATTAAAGAATAAAGGTACCTTGAGAAAAGGTATCCTAGAGATATTTAATAGTATGAATAGCAGTTTGATAATGAGGAACACGAGGGCACTACATAACAAACATTCATCGAGTAAGGAAAACTCCTTTAGAATCGTTCCAAACTACCATGCAAGGAAGTAATATAAAACACCCAAATCCTTGATCTTGAATGTGTTATCCAACAACTGTTCAAGGGACTCAATTTTGACTTCATTGTTCCTTGTCACCAATATATCATCCACATAAATTGCAAGGAACACAAGAGATGCACCATTCTTCTTGTGAAAACAGGGAATGGCCATTTGGAGAATGATTGTAGCTAATGGACCATAAAACATTTACACCATTGTCGAGATGCTTGCTTTAAACCATGCAATGATTTCTACAGTTTGCAACATAAGTGGAAGAAATGGAAAGACCATTGTTCGATGGTCTTCATTACTCTATATCTTATATTAAAATAGAATATTATTCCTATATTCTTATTTAATTATGATTAATTAGATTTTCGATAATACCTTATATTTTATAATTTTACAAATTATCTCCACACTTATTTTTTAATTTTACAAATTAGAACCACATTTTTTTAGTTTTTAAAATAACTTGATGCATTATATTTTAACATAACTAAGAGTATGTTGTTTAATGAGCTTAATGGGACTCGCAACTTATTTTGTCAGCTATACATGAGTGTTTCTTAGTGGCTTAATGATATAGAAAGTGGCTTATTCACTAAGCTTCTAAGAATAATATATGGATATGGATTAACTGATAGTTATAGATAGACTCTGATAAGGAAGCTTCTATAGATAAGTCTTTATCTCATATTGTTAGGAGGAGTTGTAGTCTATCTCACTCTCCCTACTTGTTTATATATTCCATTATGTTGTAACTCAAATATAGGGTAGTAAATATAATTCTTCCTACACATCTAAAGATTTTATGGTATCACAGCTTTGAAAGCTTTAGTCAACAACCACCATGGGATCAGACTCCGAAAAATCAACCCAAAACTCATCAAAATTCTTCCCTACTGTTGCCAACTCCGACAACAATCTCTCTCTCCAGATTACAAGCTTTAAGCTTTCTGGATCGAACTATCTTCAATGGTCTCGATCTGTCCAACCTGTTATTTGTGGGAAGGGTAAGTATGGCTACACCGGTGGCTCCATAAAAAAAACACTCACCCACTGATTCCTCGTATGTTGTGTTGAATATGGACCCTCAGAGCTCACGAAGAAGATGAATATTAACTTAAAATGTAAGGATTAAACAATTTTCTAGGTATGGAAAAGATAAGAGAAGGTTGCAGAGAAAGGTAGTCTGCAAAAGTAAAACCTCATATTATTCATAAAGAAAAGGGCTATAAATAGCCTTATATAGACTCCTAAACAACAGTAGAAAAAAGCAACGTGGGAACATGGATTTAGCAGTAAAATACTTAGTCATTGCTACCTAAAGAACCGGTACATGGATTTACCCACATTCTAAAGCCCAACGTGCAGCTTAGGAATAGGTCAACCCCAACCTTATTCAACTTGTGCATAAAGAAAACACTGGACCCAAATGACCCGTACCCGTGACCCGGTAAATAAACGATTAACCCAACATGTTGAATGGGATATTTAGAATTCCATGGTTATGGCATATGGCATATCAACTCAATGCAAGATAGCATTCCGGAAATCTACCTTCTTTACCCCACGGAGAAATCTATTTGGGATGTCGCTCGATCCTATTCAGTTCTCGAAGACTCCTCACAGATGTTTGAGCTTCGAACTAAGGCTCGAAACTTGAGACAAGATACTGGTAATGTTACTTCTCACTTTAATACTTTAATCAAACTTTGGCACGAGTTAGATCTTTTTTCTAAACCTGAGTGGAAAGATCCGATAGATGTTGAGTTATACAAGAAGATGCTCACCAAAGAGAGAACATATGATTTTTTGGCTGGACTTGATTCCTCACTCGATGATGTTCGAGGATGTAGTCTCAGCCTTAAACCCCTACCAGTAATCGATGCCATCTTTGCCGAAGTTCGCCGCAAAGAGCATCGGGAAAGGACCATGACGAGTCCAGTCGTTGGTGAAATATAGATCGAGTCAGAAACTTCTGCCATGGTTGCACATAACCGTGGACCTCGCAAACCCTCTTTTTGGTGTGACCACTGTCAACGTCCCCATCACACAGACTACAAGGTGGAAGCTCCATAGAAAACCTGCTGATTGGGTACCTCAGGAACCAAAGAATGCTATATAGCAAAGGAAACCAGCAATCCAAAGACCAGACCTGATATTACATTCGCAGTCAACTATGGGAGCCAATTCATCCACTCACCATCCGAATGCCATCTTGATGTTGCCCACCGAATTCTACGGTATCTTAAAGGTACACCAGGTCATGGTTTACTGTTTAAGAAACAAGACAATCGAAGTGTAGAAGTGTTCATGGATGCAAGTTGGGCAAGTTGTCAAAAGTGACTGATGTTCTACCTCGGGTTACTGCTTTTATGTGATTGGTAACCTTGTCACATGACGAAGTAAGAAACAATGAGTGGTGTCAAGAAGTAGTGCTGAAGCTACGAGCTACTGTCCTAGGTGTGTTGAAGCACTCTGGCTAAGAAGATTACGAAGGGAACTAAGAATCCGTGTACTACACCTGGTGGCTATTTGGTGTGACAATAAAGTTGCTATCGCCATGACACGTAATCCGGTTCATCATGTTAAGGTGGATCATCATTTCATCAAAGAGAAGCTTGACAAGGGGATTTTGAAAGTCTCCTACATTTTTACTACTCAACAAGTGGCTGACATCTTCACTAAAGCACTAAGTTTGCCAAATTTTAACACGTTGAAAGGCAAGCTTTGGATTGTATAACATATACCATCCAGCTTGAGGGGGAGTGTAGAATAATCTATGGATATGGGTTAGTTGATAGTTATAGATAGACTCTGATAAGGAAGCTTATATAGATAAGTCTTTATCTCATATTGTTAGGAGGAGTTGTAGTCTATCTCATTCTCCCTACTTGTGTATATATTCCCTTATATTGTAACTCAATATACTGCTGAAAACATAATTTTTTCGGCACATCTAAAGCTTTTAGTAAATAATAGAAAATGTACAATTTGCCTAAAATAAAAGAGTCTTTGTTGGAGAGAAGATAAACACGAAGAAAAGGAAGAGAGAAATAAAAGAGGGTTCAGGCTTTTTTTTTCTCCTTCTAAAAATGTCAATGGTGTTGATGGGAATGACCAATCAAACAAAATTGCATATCATAAGAATTTTTTTACGATAAATGAACTCTAAGGACCAAAATAGAAAAACCAAAAAGCCATAGGGACCAAATCCGTAATTTACGCATAAATCTTTGAAAAAACAGTATACCACACCCAAGAGGTCAACGTCAAAGTCAACATATATACATGTATTGTTTTGATTGCTGAAAGAAAAGGCTATTGAAGATATACAACAACAAAAAAAGTTGACAGATCATTAGTTTCTACAAAAAAAAAAATCAATAACATCATTTTTTTTATTTAATTGGTATCACATAAAATAATTAATAGGAATGATAAGTTTAGTAAAAAGTAATAGCAGCTAACAAATAAAAAATAAACGACAGGTACAAGTAAAATACTGCTGGTGTTGACTGGTTCAACAGTTGCTATCGTGTATACAAAAACATAGACTCAAATTCATCAAAGTCTATCAGCTGTTTTCAAGAACACATCAATGGAGGTTTATCCCATCTTTGTGTTATTCTCAAGTACCATATTCTTTCTTCTGTCAATGTCTGCTACAACAGTAGACACAATATCTAGAAATCAAGCAATCAAAGATGGTGACACCATTGTTTCAGATGGTGAGATGTTTGAACTCGGCTTTTTTAGCCCCAGAAAGTCCAAGAATCGGTACCTGGGGATATGGTACAAGAAGATATCAAGCTAACAGAGACACACCAATCAACGATACATCCGGCGTGACGCAACGTAGGTTTGCGGAAGGATCGACAAGCGTCTAAACCCTTTTGATAACGAGAATTACAGATCGTAAAACTCAAAATTAAGAGAAAACTCTCTAAAAGACTAAACTTTTATTGATTGAAACTTGATTGAATTGATTAACAATAAAACCTAGCTATCCTATTTATAGCTAAACTAACTAAGAAATAACTATGGAAATTATAACTATCCTAATTATAAACTAACTAGGAAGCTATTTAAATAACTAATAAAAGGAAACTAAATAATCCTAAATTATTATCTAATATAATTATTAAAATTAAATTAATCCTAACTTTGTTTAGAATAGATAAAATAAGGAAATAAAAGGAAATCATGGATTTGGATGTTGCAACGTGGGCCATTGGTGAACTCAAAAGAATTTGGATGTTGCATGCGCCACCTTTCATTTAACCAAACAGTGTGTTATGCGACTTATATGTGGGTGTAAGTCGCGGAAGCTCCTGTTTGCAATTCTCAACTTGTCTTTCGATCTTTATCGCAACCCCTCTTTTATTCGATGCTTTATGTTTACCTCTTTTTCGGTACCAAATTCCGAGCCTCTTTCGAGCTCGTTTTTCTCTTTGATCCCGTTTTCCTCTTTTCCAATTATTATTAAAAATCCTTATTAACGCTCGAATTCTCCCTGTATCACGACGTTTTTGAAGTCAGTAGAGAAGGATCCCTACAGATTCTCAGTGCCCGTAATACTTTGATCTGGTCATCGAATTCGACATTATCTGTCACGAGTCGTAATCTGGAGGTGCAGCTTCTGGACAGCAGAAATCTTGTTCTGTGGGATGAACATACCACCAAAGAAAATCCCATCTGGCAAAGTTTTGATTATCCTGGTGACACAATTCTACCAGGAATGAAAATTGGGAAGGATTTGGTAACGGGAAGAGAGCGATATTTAACATCTTGGAAGAGTCCTGATGATCCTTCAAAAGGTCTGTATAACAACTGGATAAACACGAATGGATATCCGCAGATTTTCAAGAGGGAAGGTCGAGCTCTTCACTCCAGGCTTGGACCATGGAACGGTGTTGGGTTTCGTGGCTTTCCTATTGACAACCCAAATCCAGTTTACTCGGTAGAGTTTGTCGTTAACGAGAAGGAAATATATTATAGATATCAACTCAAGAGTTCAGTTGTTCAGAGGATACATGTGTCATCAGATGGCATATGCCTACAGTAGAATTGGATCGAGCGAACCCAAAAATGGGTCGTGTATGGAAATGTATTAGTCGATAGTTGTGGTCGTTATTCTAGAAATCGATGGTTCACACTACTCAAGAATTACTTTTGTCTTTTGATTGATTTTCTTATGTCTTCCGATTACAACCAGAGAGAAGGAAATAAAAAGGCCTAACAATCAGCTAAACAAGGAAAGAGATAATTGATAGACCAAGAATTAAGGAGAAAATATATGGACGGAAATAAAACAAATCCTATACTCCCCCTCAAGATGGAGCATGAAGGTTGCGAATGCCCATCTTGTTTAGTAAGGAACGAAGTTGTTGCGTGCCGAGACCCTTGGTCAGGAGGTCCGCAAGTTGGAGTTTACTTTCAATTGGTTTCGGCTCTATGTCTCTGGTCTCCACGCGTTCACGGACAAAAAAATAGTCCATTTCAACATGTTTTGTCCGTTCATGGTAGACAGGATTGTTGGCTATGTGACGAGCCGCTTGATTATCACAAAACGAGAATGTCGGTGTTGTGAGTTGCACTTGCATATCTTTGAGTAACCATCTCACCCAAAGAATTTCACTAACAGTGGAAGCCATTGCTCTATATTCTGCCTCTGCCGAAGACCGAGAGACGACTGACTTGTTCTTCGTTTTCCAAGAGATGGGGCCGCCATCAAACAAAAGGAGATACCCTATTCTGGACCGTCTTGTAAAAGGGCACCCAAGCTAGTCTGAGTCACAGTAGGCAGTCAAAGTTTTAGGTCCTTCGCGTGGAAGAAGAATCCCTTGCCCCGGTGTTCCTTTTAAGTACCTTAAGACCCGATTTGCAGCCTCCAAATGATTTTGTCGAGGATTCGATACAAATTGACTTAGGACATTTACTGCATATGTGACATCAGGTCGAGTAGCTTGTAGGTACAACAATCTTCCCACAAGTCTTCGGTATTGGGTAGCCTCAACTCGAGCTTCTTCTTCTCCTTTGTCTGGTTTGGTTCCTTGCTCGAAGGGAAAAGCACTTGGCCGACAACCCAACATTCCACTGTCCTTTAAGATGTCCAAGATGTATTTTCGTTGGCTCAAAACTAAGCCATCACTCATTTTGGCTACTTCAATGGCAAGAAAATATTTCAGGGGCCAAGGTTTTTTATACTAAATTCATCGTCAAGTTGGTGTTTTATTTGTTGAATCTTTTCGGAATTATCCCCAACAATGATGACGTCATCTACATAAATGAGGATGGCAACATAGACACCTGCCTTTTGATAGGTGAACAAGGAATAATCGGCCTTTGATTGTTGGAAGTTCAAGGAGAGAAGAAAGCTCGTTAACTTTTTGTACCAATTTCTTGATGCTTGCTTAAGCCCGTAAAGAGATTTTTGAAGGCGACATACTCTAGTGTCTCCTTCTTTTGCAAACCCTTTGGGAATCTTCATGTAGACTTCTTCATCTAGATCTCCATGTAAAAAAGCGTTGTTGACGTCCAGTTGATGGATGATCCAGTCTTTCTTGGTTGCAACAGGTAATAGAGTTCGAACAGTGACAAGCTTGGCAACTGGAGCAAATGTTTCATGATAGTCCACTCCTTCCATCTGTGTGAACCCTTTAGCGATGAGTCTGGCCTTGTATCTTTCAACCTCTCCATTAGATTTGAATTTTGTCTTATAGACCCATTTGGAGTCTATAGGCCTCTTTCCTTCTGGTAATTCTTCCAAGGTCCACGTCCCGTTCTTTTCAAGAGCCTTTATTTCTTGTTGCATGGCATCCCGCCACTTCTCATCCTGTGTAGCTTGTTCAAAACAGCTTGGTTCATGATTAGAACTTATTGCCGTTAAAAAGGCTTTATGAGAATGAGAGAATTTATCATAAGAAACAAAATGAGATATGGGGTGTACCGTCGAGTTTGCTTAATTGGAGTCGGGTTGAGAATTGGTGACCGAAGAGGGGAGATTCACGACATATTCATTGAGATGAGCCGGTTGAGTTCGAACCCTTTTACTTCTTGGTTCCGGTTCTTCATGAGAAATGGCATGGTCCTCCTCGATTTCTGGACCCAAAACTGGACTGTTATTTGCAAATAAATCATTTTCATGTTGAGCAACATTTTCTTCTTCAGGCCCTATATCTTCTGTTGTGGTGCTAGGAGAATTTTGTGGTGGTCCATCAAAACAATTTTTTTGTTCACCACTGTCCAAAACGAAGTTAGTGGACTCAAAATCATCATGGACTTTGGTTGGCTCATCTTTGTTGCAATCAAGGCTTCCTGCGATGTTCTTGAAGGGGAAATTTTCTTCTAGAAATAACACGTCCCGACTCACAACGATTTTTTTACTTTTAATGTCGTAAATTTTATATCCCTTTGTTCCTTGCGGGTACCCCAAAAAAACCCCGGGTTTCCCTTTTTCTTCAAACTTATCCCCCTTGGTGTTGGTATTTTTGAAATAAGCTAAACACCCAAAAATTCTTAAATGCTCATATTTGGGTTCTTCATTCCAAACAAGTTCGTAGGGGGTCTTGTTTTTAATCACCTTTGATGGAAGACGATTTATTATATACGCAGCGGTTAAGATACATTCTCCCCAAAACCTTTTTGGAATGTTCGCCTCGAAACGTAAGGCACGTGCTGTCTCGAGCAAGTGTCTGTGTTTCCTTTCCACTACCCCGTTTTGTTGTGGGGTATAAGGGCAAGTGGTCTCTAACAAGATTCCATTTTTCTCATAAAAAGCAATCATGGAGTTGGATGTAAATTCCCCACCGTTGTCACATCTAACCCTTTTAATTTGTTTCCCAAATTGGACCTCAATAAGCTTGTGAAAATTCATTAAACATTGACTAGCATCGCTTTTGTGTTTTATTAGGAAGACCCATACCGACCTACTATAATCATCAACGATGGTGAGAAAAAAATTTGCACGTGTGTATGATGGAATCCGATAACCTCCCCAAATATCACAATGAATGAGTTCAAAACAACCATTGGTCTTAATAAAACTATTTGGAAAAGGATTACGAACATGTTTGGCCTTAGCACACGAATCACAAAAGACATTGGAGAGTTTACTAGAATTACTTTTTAAGAAACTGACATTGGAGAGTTTATCCCTTGAAGCATGTCCTAATCTTTTATGCCATGTATCCGTTGTAGTCATCATGGCTCCTCTTCCCTTATCGAACATGTCCATGAGATATAACCCCCCTTGGCACCTACCCGATCCAATCAAGCTCCTCGTACGAAGCCCCTGTTTGACAAAAAAAATTGGGGAAAAATGTTACAGCACATTGGAGATCTTTGCATATTCTGTTAACAGAAAGAAGATTATGCTTAAAGTTAGGAATATAAAGGACCCCATTTATTTTTGCTCCCCCTGGCAGCATAAAATCTCCTTTTCCATCAACAGGGATCGCATGCCCATTTGGTATAATAACAGGGGCCTCATTTGAGGTTCCCATCTTATTTTCAAGAAGGTTGGATTGGTGAGTTATGTACTCGGTACAACCCGAGTCAACGACCCACACATCGTCCCTATTACCTGCCATGTTGGCGTCAGATTTTGCTTCAATATTATTACTCGAACTCGAAAAAAACTTCACAAACTCTTGGTACTGCTCCTCATTTAACCCAGGTATGGAGCTTGTTCCAGTGTCAACACATGCTGCTTTCGGCTTTGTCTTGTCGTCTTTCTTCCCGGGCCACTAATCGGGGTAACCAACTAGTTTGAAACACCCTTCTCGTTTGTGACCGTTCCTTCCACAAAAGGTGCATTGGTCGTTTTGTTTGTTTTCCTTCTCTTGCTTGGCCATGTATTTTTCTTTCGAGGATCTAAAATTGTTATCACGTCTCTGGAATGCCTTGAATGCAACGGGTTCTGGTACAGCTCGGTTCTCGAGCGATATGGCCCTTTGCCTCTCGTCTTCTGCTACCATGTGATAGGCAGTCCCTAAGGTTGGAACGGGTTTTGTTGCTAAGATCTGGGTCCTGATTACATTGAAGTCGCTGTCTAGACCCATAAGAAACTCGTAGAGTTGTTGCTTCTCAAGGTGAGCAGTGATTTTCTTGCCCAGTTCACATGTACATTTGTTGCATGAACAACATGGGAAAGAAAAAATTGAATGGGACTCATCCCATAAAAACCTGAGACGGGTGTAGTAGGTCGACACGCTGCTACCTTCTTGACGTGTAGCATCGATCTTCTGCTTCAATTCATAGGCCCTTGGCGCACTTTCTTTTCCAAATCTTTCTTTTAACCTTTATCTTTGAATTGTTGTGAACTTAGAAAAACCTTACTAATTATGGTATACGTTAATAAAAGGCCTCATGGTCTCTCAATCTAGTTTCAACGAGAAGAAGGTACTCACCGTGGTGCTGTCAATTTCATCGGTTGCACTGCTTCTTCTGTCTGCAGTAACATATGCTTGTAGAAAGACAAAGAGAGGGCGAGGCAAGTCATTTTTGTGCTTCTAGAAATGAAACAGTAGCCGGTATTTTTACAAATTACAAGTTCGTCGAATAATTAAGAGACATTTAACTTCTTTGTAGGAAACAAGAATACCCTTTATAAAAAGGATACTAGTGTTCAAATGGAAGATCTTGATGAGCTGCCTTTCTTTAGCCTATATGAAATAGTGAAGGCTACAGATAATTTCAGCATCAACAATAAGATTGGAGAAGGTGGCTTTGGTCCTGTTTATAAGGTAACTTATTGATATTGATTTAAAAAACAAAGAGTACTTAGTTTAAAAGAAATTAGATAGAAACCTATCTTAACTTTAATCTATTAGGGTGTGTTGGAAGACGGACGAGACGTGGTTGTGAAACGGCTCTCAGAATCATCCCAACAAGGGTTTGATGAGTTCAAGAATGAAGTCATTTGTATTGCAAAACTTCAGCATCGGAATCTTGTGAAGCTTCTTGGATACTGCATTCACGGAAATGAAATGATTTTGATTTATGAATACATGGCTAACAAAAGCTTGGACGCATTTCTATTTGGTTCGTCTCTCTCTAATGTGTTACATTCAAACTTCTTGTAGTAATGCTATAGAAATTCTTGGCAAATTCACGCACAGATCATCTGTATACATGGACTCATAAGTAGTTGAAATTGGGCAGATGAAACCAGAAGTTCAACGCTTAACTGGCCTAAACGCTTTCGCATTATCCATGGTATGGCTCGGGGTATTCTTTATCTACATCAAGATTCCCGCCTTCAAATCATCCATAGAGATCTCAAGGCAGGTAATATTTTGTTGGACGGTGATATGAATCCAAAAATATCCAACTTCGGACTTGCTTGAAAATTTGTAGGATTGGATGCCGAGGCGAGGACAAAGAAAGTGGTCGGAACATAGTAAGAATCAAAAAAACATGTCCCTCTATGTTAACTTAACAAAAAAACAAACACAAAACTCGAGTAATAGTTTAGGTTTATTTCACTGAATTTTGCTGCAGTGGTTACATTTCTTCTGAGTATGCACTACACGGGCGTTTCTCTATAAAGTCGGATGTATTTAGTTTCGGGGTTCTTGTGCTGGAGATAGTGATTGGGAAGAAAAACCGAGGGTTCTCTCACGAAGATCACAGTGACAACCTTCTTGGACATGTAAGTTATTTTCGTAGGCTAAACCCCATAATCTCCATAAGAAACTAGACTATTTTTGGAAATTTCGAGAGTTATGAAGGTGTTTCTTCTATATTTGGAAAAGAAGAAAACGAGCTCAAAAAAGGCTCGAAATTTGGCATCGAAAAAGGAGCAAACAGCCCATACCGATAGTTACACTGAGAGTTAAGTCTCGGTACAAGTACCGGTGACGACTGGATTGATTATTATTATTATTTTAATTATTTTAAACTTAGGATTATTATTATTAGGATTATTATTTAGTTTCCTTTTTATTCATTATTTAATTAACTTTCATAGTTGGTCTAGAATTATGATAGATTTAATTAACTTTTATAAGTAGTTGGTTTAGAATTAGGATAGATTTAATTTCCATAGCTATCGATTGATTAGTTTAGCTATAAATAGGTTTTATTGTTTTCTTTGTTAATCAGAAATTATTGATCAATAAAGTTATATTTTAGAGTTTTACCTCTATTATAAGAGTTTTCTCTTATTTTTCGGGTTCTACGCTTGTATAATCGTTTATCCTTTGGATTCGACGCTTGTCGATCCATTTCGCAATTTCCCTGTTGCGTCATTTTCGTAGGCTAAACCCTATCATCTCCAAAAGAAACTAGACTATTTTTAAACCTTTCATTTCTAGTATGCTGACAAATATGAAATTTGGTTTGCTTCAGGCATGGAGACTCTATAAAGAAGACAAGTCCATTAAAATCATGTGTGCATCTTTGCTTAACTCATGCATTGTCTCAGAAGTACTATGTGCAATTCATGTTGGGTTGTTGTGTGTGCAACATCATGTAGAAGATAGGCCAACAATGTTGTCGGTGGTGTTGATGCTGGTTAGCAAGAGTGAATTGCCTCCACCTAAGCAACCAACTTTTTTCACCGAAGAAAGTTACAGTGAACATGACTATGTTTCATCGCTCGATGAATACATGATAACACTATTGTATGCTAGATAGAAAACATGTGTTTTTGTGAGATGTTACAAATACTGTCTTGGACTGTTCCATATATCTCCTCCTTCAGTTGTTTCAGTTTCCCCCTTTAAGATCCCAATCATGAGGTATCGAGTTCCATGTCTCCAACTCTGCAATTTCCTTCGATTGATAACTTTATGTTTGTGAATATTCGTTTTCCTCAAACAGACTATCACGGGTTACACCGCGACCTTAGTCGCGCCAACCACTATTTGGTTGGCAACCACAGTGGCTCACGCGGGTTATCACGCGGGTTACCCGCGCCCTAAGTCGCCCATTTCCACTGTGTGGTGTGTGTGATGGTTTTTTGGTGGCCAACTCATTTCCCTCTTAAATGTGCAAGAGACCCAAAATAGGAATCATATTTTGAACCTATTTTTACTCTCTCTCTCTCTCTAAACTTGGTCTCCAAGTTTCTCTCAACCTCAAGAACCCTAGATTATTTTCTCCATTAATATAAGTTGTAAGATGAAATTTTCTCAAGTGTATCATCAAAGTGATAGTGGATCAGTTCTCGGCGTCCTCCGCCCGTGGTTTTTCCCTTTCCGGGTTTCCATGTAAAAATCTCGGTGTCTCTTTTACTTATGCTTTATTTTGCATTTACTTGAGTTTGATCATTGTTTACATTTTCTTAGTGGTTGATTATCTTGCATTGTTAATCGTATTTCCGCTTTGAATCTTGATATAGAATTTTAGTTCATTTATTTGTTCTGGGGTAACTTGTGTTTTATCGGAACCAATCTTTGAGCTTTTAGCTGTTTGGGTCTCGGTAATTTTCACAACAATTGGTATCAGAGCTTAAGGATTAATATTGAGATTCTTTGATCGATTGAAGATTGTGGGATCATTGATTTGCTAGGGTTTTATTTATGTCGACAATGAAATTCGATTTACCTTTGTTGGAACGAGATACTCGATATCCATTATGGAAGATAAATATGATAGATGTCCTTGTCTAACAAAATTTACACAAATGTATTTTGGGACGGGCTTTTATGCCTAGTGCTTGGACGGAAGAGGAAAAGGAACTAAATGACTTGAGAGCCTCTTCCTTGATTAGATTGCACTTGTCTAACGATATTTTACAGGATGTTGCGGAAGAGGAAACGACTTATCGAATATGGTGTAAGTTAGATAAAATGCTTATGACAAAGAGCTTGCCCAATAAGCTCCATATGAAGCTTAAATTATATGCCCATCGTTTATCTAAAGGTGGTTCAATTACTGCACATCTATCGAAATTCAAAGAGATAGTTGATGACTTGAAGAATCTTGAGGTGAAATATGACGATGAGGATTTGGGTCTCATTTTGCTATGCTTTTTTTTTGGTAACCGTGGGTTTCCGGGCCAGCTTACGCGCACCGACTAATCCCCGGGCGACCACGAATGGCCTGGAGTCATCGCAGGTGAACCTCCATGGCCACAAGAGCTTTGGCAGCGCCTGGATTTGAACCCCGGTAGATGAGATCTTCCACTACATCCCCCAAAGGTTGTACCAGTGCGCCACAACCCAAGTGGTTTTGCTATGCTCTTTGTCGCCATCATCTATAGTAGGGATTCCCTTACTCTTGAGGAAGTGTATACTGCTTTGAGTTCAAAAGAGAAGATGAAAGAGATAAATCCCGGTCATGAACCAAGGGTCGAGGGATTAAATGCAAGGGGAAGACCTTTTGAAAAATGTTCGAGCTCTTCAAGCAAATCAAGATCAAAATCTCGTGGAAAGAAGAAGTTCTGTAACTTTTGTAAACGGATGGGTCATATCATTGACGAATGTTTTAAGCTTCAAGCCAAAAACAAAGCCAAGAATAAAACAACGGGTTCCTCCGGGGAAGCCGATATTGTTGAGCACGATGAAGGTGGAACTAGTGAAGGTGAAGTCATGACGGTCTCCGATGGTAATCCAAAGGCCACAGAAGAGTGGATTCTAGACTCAGGTTGCATATTTCATATGTGTCCCAACCGTAGTTGGTTTCTTACATATGAGCAAGTTTCCGAAGGTGTTGTGATGATGGGGAACAATGCTACTTTCCCTATTGTTGGTCAAGGCACAATTACATACCGTATGCATGATGGCGTCACCCAAACACTTGGGAATGTGAAACATGTTCTCGAGCTTTGAAAAAATCTCACCTCTCTTAGTTCCCTTGATGAAAAGGGTTATGAGTTCTTTGGTAAAGGTGGAGTTATTATGGTCAAGCGTGGATCGCTAGTTGCAATGAAAGCTCAAAGAAAGTCCGTTAACCTTTATATTTTGCAGGGACAAACCGTTACGGGTGACGTTGCGGTTGCTTCCAAGTCAATGTCCGATGGTGATCTATCCAAGTTGTGGCATCTTCGTCTCGGTTGCATGAGCCTTGGTGGCATGACCTAGCTAAGTCAATGTGGTTTGTTGAATGGCCACAAAGTTACCGATTTGCAATTTTGCGAGCATTGTGTGTACGGCAAGACAAAGAGGGTCAAGTTTTCAAGTGGCATTCACTCGACTAAAGGGCCGCTTGACTATATTCATTCCGACCATTGGGGTCCGGCTCGTGTTACTTCTTATGGTGGAGCTTCTTACATGCTCACTATTATTGACGATTTCTCTCGTCGAGTGTGGGCTTTCTTCTTAAGACGCAAGAATGATGTTTTCGAGATATTCAAAGATTGGAGGACGATGATCGAGAAGCAATCCGGTAAAGAGGTGAAATATCTCCGAACGGATAATGGCTTAGAATTTTGCTCCGAGGAGTTCAATGCCTATTGTCGGAAGTAAGGCATTACAAGGTATCGTACCGTTGCTCATACTCCTCAAAAGAATGGTGTAGCCGAAAGGATGAACCACACTATTCTTGAGAAAGTTCGATGCATGCTTTCAAACTCTAAAATGCCCAAGTCCTTTTGGGCGGAAGCGGCTTCTACCGCTTGTTATATCATCAATCGGTCTCCCTCCGTTGCTATTAAGAAGAAGACTCCCATGGAAGTTTGGAACGGATCACCGACCGATTACACTAATTTAAAAATATTTGGTCGCTTATGCACGTGTTGATAAAGGGAAGTTGGAACCGAGATCTTTGAAATGCAAATTCCGTGGATGCAAAGATGGGGTGAAAGGCTTTAGGCTATGGTTCCCGGAAACAAAGAAGATCATTATAAGTCGAGATGTCACTTTTGACGAATCCTCCATGGTGCATGATTCTCCGTCTCCTACATCCGAGACCATTTCTGAAGCTCCTAAGGAGAAACCTCCGGTGGAGGTGGAGGTGGAGGTGGAGCTACCTATAGCTCAAACATCGAGCCCACATGTTACTAATTAAAATATTGCCTCTTCTTCTTTTTCTTCTTCCACTACAGATGTTCAAGTGGTAGGCGATGCTCCATCACAACTTTCGCCACAAGACCCCGAACCGTGCATTGCGCGTGATAGGGGAAGGAGACAAATTGTACGATCCGCACAGTATACTGAAGAAGCCGATTTAGTAGCATATGCTTTAAGTGTAGCGGAAGAAATGGAATGCACCGTTGAGCCTAATTCTTATTGTGAGGCTATGAAACTAAAAGATGCGGGTAAATGGATGATGGCAATGCACGCGGAGATGGAATCCTTGCAAAAGAACGGAACTTGGGAGCTTGTGCCGGCTCCTAGAGGCAAAAAGCCGGTTAGATGCAAGTGGGTTTATAAATTGAAGGAAGAGACCACTCCAAATGAAAAGCCAAGGTATAAAGCTCGGTTAGTCGCGAAAGGTTATAGTCAAATTCCTGGCATTGACTATAATGACATTTTCTCACCAGTGGTAAAACATACTTCTACTCGAGCATTGCTTGGGATGGTCGCGTTCAATGATTTTGAGCTTGAGCAATTGGACGTAACGACCGCTTTTCTGAATGGTGAACTCGAGGAATAGATTTATATGCAACAACTGGAAGGTTTCGAGATTCCGGGTAAAGAAGGTCACATGTGCAAGCTTATTAAATCTCTTTATGGCCTCAAACAGTCTCCTAGGCAATGGTACAAGAGATTTGACGCATTTATGACCGCACACGGCTTATCAAATTCTTCGTACGACAGCTGCGTTTATTTCAAGAAGTGTGAAGATGGGTCGATGTTATGTTTTCTCTTGTACGTGGATGACATGCTCTTAGCAACTAAAGATATGGGAGAAGTTCAGAAAGTTAAAGATCAGTTAAATTCAGAATTTGATATGAAGGATTTGGAAGCCACAAAAAGAATTCTTGGTATGGAGATCATTCGTGACAGAAAGGCGAGAAAATTATACCTTAGTCAAAGGGGGTATATTCAGAAAGTTCTTCGTTGGTTCAATATGTCTGAAGCAAAGTCTGTCAACACTCCATTTGCGCCTCATTTCAAGTTATCATCCGCTTTAAGTCCTTCAACTCAAGTCGATCTTGCCTATATGGCAAGAGTGCCATATTCTAGTGCGGTGGGATCTTTGATGTATGCCATGATTTGTACCTGTCCTGACCATGCCTATGCAATTTCTATGGTGAGCAGATATATGGCCAACCCGGGTATAGAGCATTGGAGAGCGGTCCAATGGATTTTTCGTTATTTGAGGGGCATGACAGATCTGTGTTTGCATTTTGGGAAGAATTCTTCGGGGGTACTTGGCTATTCAGATTCCGATCATGCCAAGGATCTTGATAATAGAAGATCCGTTACTGGATATGTTTTTACTCTTGATGGGTGTGCCATTAGTTGGAAGGCACATTTGCAACCTACCGTCGCTTTGTCTACAACGGAAGCGGAATACATGGCGGTTAATGAAGCTGTGAAAGAAGTTGTCTGGCTCAAGGGATTTTTTGGTGAATTAAGTGATCATCTGAAGGTCGGGGAGGTTTTCTGTGATAATCGAGGTGCGGTTCTCTTGACCAAAGATCGGATGTTTCACGATAGGACGAAACATATCGATATTCATCATCACTATGTCTGTGGGGTAGTAGCTAAAGGTGATGTTAAAGTGGTCAAGATTAGAACTCACGACAACGCATCGGATATGTTGACTAAGCCGCTTTCGGTATCCAAGTAAAATTTGTGTTTGGACTTGGTTGGTGTTGCAAGACGGGGTTGATGCCCTTAGGGGCGAATTGGTGGAGGACATTGCTTTTCGAGAACTTTGATTACTTTGGTATTGCTTTGTTTATGGGTGATGTTTTTGGCTTGAGATGAAGATTGGTGGAGTTTGTGTTCTTGATGTACTTTATTTGGTTTGAAGATGAGGAGGAGTTTTGCTCTCTTGTATGGGATTTGATTTAGAGTCAAAGGTGGAGATTTGTGAAGATTCGTTTGCCTCCAACAGACTGGCGCGGGTTACACCGCGGCCTTAGTCGTGCCAACCATTGTTTGGTTGGCAACCACAGTGGCTCATGCGAGTTACCACCCGCGCCCTAAGTCGCCCGTTTCCACTATGTGGTGCGTGTGATGGTTTTTTGGTGGCCAACTCATTTCCCTCTTAAATGTGCAAGAGACCCAAAATAGAAATCAGATTTTGAACCTATTTTTACTCTCTCCCTCACTCTCTCTAAACTTGGTCTCCAAGTTTCTCTCAACCTCAAGAACCCTAGATTATTTTCTCCATTGATATAAGTTGTAAGCTGAAAATTTCTCAAGTGTATCATCATCAAAGTGATAGTGGATCAGTTCTCGGCGTCCCCTGCTCGTGGTTTTTCCCTTTCCGGTTTCCACGTAAAAATCTCGGTGTCTCACTTACTTATGCTTTAGTTTGCATTTACTTGGGTTTGATCATTGTTTACGTTTTATTAGTGGTTGATTATCTTGCATTGTTAATCTTATTTCTGCTTTGAATCTTGATATAGAACTTTAGTTCATTTGTTCGTGGGTAACTTGTGTTTTATCGGGAACCAATCTTTGAGCTTTTAGCTATTTGGGTCTCGGTAATTTTCACAACAATGTTAGTGTTCCAAACAAACTTCATGATGGTATATGGATGAGTGTACCATTATGTTCTTTTTTCAGCCCGTCCTTGCACGATTTTATGCACCATAACAAAATAAACTTTGGATCTCTAGTATTAGAGATCAAGATTAAATTTCACATATCATCTGATGGATTGACAAAATAAAGATAAGAACACATCTTTATATCAAGATAATATTTCATGCACACTGTAACATCCCAGGCCAACCGTACCAGCTATTATCCGCTTTGTCCACACACCCGGACTCACGGTTTTAAAACGCGTCTGGTAGATGAGGTATCCAGTCCCTTATAAGGCAACTTTCGTTCCCCTCCCCAACCAATGTGAGATCTTACAATCCACCCCCCTTGGGAGCCCAGCGAGGAAGCGTCCTCGCTAGCACACTAGTCCCACTCCCGGCTCTAATACCATTTGTATTCTGTAACATCCCAGGCCAACCATAAATCCCATCAGTATGTATAATGTCTGAAAAGCTCTTCAAAACAACTATTGCTGCAAATCAAGAATTTATTTAATAGAGGCCTAGCTGTCAATGTCTTAAGCCCCTAAGAAATTTCCGCTCTGTAAATGTCAAATAATTTGACAATGAATCACAATCCTTCAGTTGACTTTGACAGTTTGACTTTTTAACCGGTTAAAACTATTTATAAATTGTGACAGATGGTGTTCACTTTTAAAGATTGATAAGACTCTGAATAAGATCATTGCTCTGTTAATTAAAGAACTACAAACGTGTAAGACAAAATATATGATTAAGGGGAGTTTACTAAATACTTTCGGGGTGAGCGCTTACTGGCAAGAGTCACCATCTTCACTTGCCTTCTCGACCATCAAAATGCAAAATGGATTGTTGCTAAGCGTGTTTTACCCAGTTAACGCTTACCTGATAAAAGTCTTCTCCCTCACTTACCGGTTAAGCTTATGGGTCTTTACTATGCGCTTATGCCTCTTACCGGGTAAAATTTTATCGATTACTGCCATGCTCACTTTCGGTAAGCGCTTATCCAGTAAGAGTAAATATCTTGGTGGGCCTGTTTTGTGACTTTGTCTGTGTAAAAATTGCAGTTCAATGACAATAAATAAATCAAAGCCCATTATCTCAAAACCCACACATTGTTTTCTTGAGAAATGAATAGTTGAAATATAGGATAGGCTGAAGTGTATTTCCAAAAATATATTTTTGCTCCTACCATCAGAGATTGTCACACCATTTTATAGCCCCAGTAACTCCAACTCTCCAAGAATCTAAACATGTGTGTATGGTATAACAAGATATCACCTCAGACACTTCTTTGATAAATACCATTTTGCTGCTCAAAACGGCAGGCTGTCAACAAATATGTGGTTGTCTAGCAACTTATATACAACCCTAATGTATTAAAGATGTGCCATACCATAAACCTACATAATTTTCTGAATTCTTTTGCATTCTAGGACTGGTCTCATTGTGATCTTTGGAGGCATCATATTTTTGCTCTCAAGAACTTGTGTTTGCAATGGATTTTCTTTGTTGAGGCTTGCAATGTAACATCCCATACTAACTCCATATTTGCTTAAACACATACAGAGCAACTAAGTAAAACTTTATAGCAAATATAGTAATAGTTATAGACAACCGGATGTTAAGGTACATAAATATACAATCCCAAAAGTATCTATTTACAAAATAAGGTTGTCCGGTAAGTTAGTCTTCAAAATATCCACTCTTGGTCTCTCAACCCGGATATTCCCCAAATCTGTCTCTAGAACCTGCCACGGAATAACAAACGTGGCTTAGCAATAACTCAGTGAACAGATCAATGAAATCAACAATAAACAATATAGGGTAAGTACAAATTATCCCTATAATCATGAAACGATAAAATAAGCAATCGAATATCACAAAGATATAACAAAGGGTTCACGTAATCACCCGTTCCGTGTTTCGTGTTATTCAAGTTCACATAAATCACCCGAATACACTAAACCCGTTGTTCCCAAAGAATGTACGGTTCTATGGGCATAAGTGAGAACTAGCGGTGTGGGCACGACACCCACTAGCCCTCGACTACTATTAAAGCAGTCCTGGTTCTGTTCTGTTCCTAGGATATCCATTCGCCCCTATGGCCGGATCAGGGCCAACGCACTTTCCACGCATACACAAGGACGCCATAGTGATTATAGCCACCATGGAAGCATCACAAAGTCGGTGCCCCGACTAAGTGTCTGGGTAAAGGATCACAACATATGTGATCTAACCGAATCACAAAGATATAACAACAATCAATGAACAATGTCAATATGGCTTGACTCTATCTAGTTGTGCCATTCTCAATCTGATAATATCACGGTCATTGGACCGATTCAACAAACCATATTTATCACATTTCATTCGCGCCTCAGCATTCAGAGTAAAACTCAAGAACCGGGCCAACGGTCCCTATTAG
Organism: Arctium minus; assembly: GCA_954870635.1. NCBI lineage: Eukaryota > Viridiplantae > Streptophyta > Magnoliopsida > Asterales > Asteraceae > Arctium > Arctium minus. Next base: position 124,473,802 of record OX941082.1, read on the forward strand.
GGGCAGCAGACTTTGGAACACTCCTAAGTCGTGCTCAACTAGTGGAACACCAAATGGAATTCAACAAAAGAAATTACACAATGAAAATGCAAGAAACAACATCATTGAGATCTTTTCGAACCTCAAGATTACTTTTCGGTAAATCATATTTGAATGGATTGACCCTCAACAATAGGTCAATCCCGTTCCAAGACAATAAGAGATCCGTACCTTTATATAGTCGAGATAACCAAAATACGATGCCCAAATGCCAAAGTGTCCAAAATCCTTGCTAGTCGGATTTTCCTATCACAAGTAATATATATATACACTTAGAATTATACAATGATTTCGTATATTTGTCTGATCTCTTTATCCTATTGGCACCCTTTTATTAGCTTATGTTAACTTTATTTCCACCTTATATGCTTATAGTTCAATGCTAGTGTTTATGAAATGGTGCAAAAGGACTTGAACAAAACAACCAAAATATTGCAAAAGAAAGTTCCCCTACACATTTCAGCTTCTGTCCATCTCTGTGTTGGACATATTAATCATACATAGGAGCATAATTTGGTGATATTGTCTAAACGAAAGTTGTATATATGCCTCTTAGAAGTCCAATCGCACTGGATTCATGTTGTTTGAAGCTATGATCGATTTTATATGAATTTTGCACTAACAGTGTGCAAATCCCGAGTTTACAGAGAGCAGCTGCTGTAATTGGGTATTTTGGCGCACTTAAGCTCCAAATTAGATTTTGGACTCTTCATAACAATTGTTCTAGACACACTAAGGTTTCCAACCACATATCACACACCTCATTTGGATCAATGGTTAATTTTATACACATTTTAAAAGTAACCTGCAGATTTGGGTTTGTTCCAACAGCATCATTTTTAACTATTTCAAGATATCAACACTACCATTTTGATTTGGTAACCATTCTAAACCATCTATGAACCAATTTGAAGTATTTTCATTTTGGTTTTACAGCCTTGAACATCACATAATCAAAAACTTACTAAAAGTTTAGGTTACCAAACATCTAATCAAAGATTTCCTAATTTCTTACCTTAAGGATGATTAAAATGTCTTCAAGATGTGGATTCCTTCATTTCCTTACAAACTCCAGCCCCTAACCAACAAGAACACATACAAACTTAGTATAAATCTTCCCCAAATAACTTATATTTCAAGATTACAAGCTTACCCAATGGTTACCTTCAAGATTTGGCTTCAAAATCATCAATTTCCCATCATTTCTTCAAGATTTTAGCTCTAATTGCATGGTGGATTTTGATTCTAGGGTTTTTGAGGAGAAAACGTGAAGAAGAAAGAGATGAAATCTGATTATGAATTTTTATAAATTTTAGAATTTGTTTTATATTTTTCAATTTTTCACTTTTAGTCCCTCAACTTTCATAAATTGCATATTTTCCATGTTTGGAGAATTTCTTCACATTTTGATTTAATTTAGTTCCACTTATCCATGTTTAACCCCTCTAATGGTTATGTTTGACAAAGTTAGTTCGGTTTAAGTCCATATGCTATATGTACAAGCATACAAAGCAATGACCAACTTTAAACACTAACTTTTCACTTAAAAATTCGATATGAAATGTCCGGTTATTATATTCCTCCCCCCTTAAAATAAGATTTCGTCCTCGAAATCTAGAAGAGGGTTATAGGACTTACAATTTTTTGTAGAAATCTGGATAATCGTTTTTGAACGATTCCTCTTGTTCCCACGTCGCTTCCTGGTAATCTTGATTCTTCCAAAGGACTTTTATATATGGAATAGATCGGTTTCGTAGCTTCTTCGTCATCCGCCCGATTATCCGTTCAGGTTCTTCTTTGTATGAAAGGTCTGACTCAATTTGATCTAGCGGGTAGTTGATTACATGTAGGGGATAATAATTATACCCGCGTAACAAAGAAACATGGAAGACATTGTGAATGTGGGACATCTGTGGAGGTAAGGCAAGACGATAAGCAACTTCGCCCACTCTTTCTAGAATTTCAAACGAACCAACATATCGAGGGCTCAGTTTTCCTTTAATACCAAACCTTCGCGTACCACGGATCGGAGACACTTTAACAAAGACATGATCACCTGGATGGAACTCTGGAACTCTAAAGGTCGTCGATGTTTGTCGGCGAAACTTTTCTGTCAAGACTGGGCCTCTCGCATTTTCATTTTTGCCAACTTGACCTTTTCAGTAGTGATCTGAACTAATTCGGGACCCTCAATCTTCCTTTCACCCACTTCATTCCAACATATTGAAGCTCTACACTTTCGACCATATAGAGCTTCAAACGGGGCCATTCCGATCGAAGATTGGTAACTGTTGTTATACGCAAATTCAACCAAAAACAAATACTCGTCCCAATTTTCAGACCACTCCAAAGTACATGCATGTAGCATATCTTCCAAAGTTTGAATAGTTCTTTCGGACTGGCCATCAGTCTGTGAATGATATGCGGTGCTTATATTCAACCGCGTTCCCCAAGCACTTTGTCCCATCCAGAATCGTGAAGTGAATCTTGGGTCTCTGTCAGAAACAATAGAAATAGGAGCACCATGTAATCGAACAATTTCACGGTTAAAAAGATCGGCAAGTTTATCGATAGAATCCGTTTCTTTAATAGGGAGAAAATGTGCCGATTTTGTAAGTCGATCGACAACAACCCATATTGCATTATTCTTCCGGGATGTTCTCGGCAAACCGGTTAAGAAATCCATCGTGATATTCTCCCATTTCCACACGGGAATATTCAATGGATGTAACAATCCACCGACTCGTTGATGTTCAATTTTGACTTCCTGACAAGTTAGGCATTTAGTAACAAACTCGGCTACATCTCTTTTCATCCCGTTCCACCAAAAATGTTGTTTTAAATCGTGATACATCTTTGTGGAACCTGGGTGAATAGAAAACGGAGAATTATGAGCCTCAGCCGAAATTTCTTCCTTCAGTTCCTGAACGTTCGGAACACACAATAATTCCTGAAACCACAACACACCTTTATCATCAACATGAAAGTTAGTTTCAGAATCACCTTGAATCTTGTGTTGTATTGCCCAAAGCTCCCCATCAGATTTTTGAGCTTCTTTAATTTGGGAAATGAGGGTTGGTTCGACAGTAAGATTAGTTAACACTCCGTCTCCAACTCGACAACATAATTCAACTCCCATCCTTTCCAAATCTGATGCTATTTGGGGTTGAACAGAAAAACATGATACAAATCTGACACCTTTCCGACTAAGAGCGTCGACCACAAGATTTGCTCTTCCAGGGTGATATTGTATTCGGACATCATAATCCTTCAACAATTCAAGCCATCGACGCTTCCTCATGTTGAGTTCTTTTTGTGTGAAAATATATTTCAGGCTTTTGTGGTCGGTGAATATGTCACATGTTTCACCGTACTAGTAATGCCGCCAAATCTTTAAAGCGAAAATAACTGCAGCTAGCTCCAAATCATGTGTCGGGTAGTTAACTTCATACGGCTTGAGTTGACGCGAAGCATAAGCTATAACCCGACCATTTTTCATTAATACACACCCCAATCCGGATTTGGAAGCATCACTGTAAACCTGATACCTGCCTGACCCAGTTGGCAAGGCAAGTACCGATGCATTTACGAGTCGTCGCTTTAATTCTTCAAAACTTTTATCCTGATCGTCACCCCATACAAACTTTACTCCTTTTCGTAGGAGTTGAGTCAACGGAAGTGCGATCCTAGAAAAGTTTCCAACAAAACGTCGATAATATCCAGCTAATCCCAGAAATGCACGTACCTCAGCAACATTTATTGGTTTTGGCCAATTAGTAACGACTTCAACCTTAGCGGGATCAACTTGAATGCCATCTGCTGAAATAACGTGGCCTAAGAACGCCACTTGATCTAACCAAAACTCACACTTCCATAACTTGGCGTCTAGCGTTTTCTTTCGGAGTGTATCCAAAGCTAATTGGAGATGTGTTTCATGTTCAGGCTTTGACTTTGAAGAAACAAGAATGTCATCAATAAATACAATCACAAAGTCGTCTAGATAATTCTTGAATACTCTATTCATCATATCCATGAAGATTGCTGGAGCATTTGTCAATCCGAATGACATAACTATAAACTCATAGTGACCGTATCGAGTTCGGAATGCAGTCTTCGGTATATCTGATTCCTTAATTCTGAGCTGATAATAACCGGATCTCAAATCAATCTTTGAGAAACAACTGGCACCCTGTAACTGATCGAACAAATCATCGATCCTAGGTAAAGGGTATTTGTTCCGGATAGTGAGGCGATTCAACTCACGATAGTCAATACATAGTCTCATGGAACCATCTTTCTTCTTTACAAAGAGTACAGGTGCACCCCACGGAGATACACTGGGTCGAATATACCCTTTGTTTAATAGATCTTGCAGTTGCTCCTTCAGTTCTTTCAGCTCAGACGGGGCCATACGGTATGGAGCTTTTGAAACTGGGCCAGCTCGTGGAATAAGATAGATTGAGAATTCAACCTCTCGTTCAGGCGGTAACCCAAGAACTTCATCTGGGAAGACATCGGGAAATTCTTTCACAATTGGAATATCTTCCAATTTAGGATTTGCTTTAGAAACATCCTGGACCGTGGCTAGAAACACTTCACACCCACGATCCATTAGTTTGTGAGCCTTTAAAGCAGAGATAACACGGATAGATTTTCGGGGTGGAATGAAGTACATGTTCAAGCTCAGTGACGTCCCCAATTAGAACTTTTTTTTTTGGCTTCACAGTCAATTGTGACTCGATGTTTAGCTAGCCCGTTCATACAGAGTATGAGATCGAAATCTCTCATTCTCATAGGAAGTAAAGTGGCTATCCAGACTTTCTTCCCAATCATTAATGGACAATCAACATATTCATCTAAATGAAATTTAGTTAAATAACATATAATATAATATGACATAATAAACTATTTCTATCCAATCCTAAGTCTACCCATTTCTCACAGGTCAAACTTATATTTATTCTACAGGTCGCAACCTATGCTCTGATACCATAAATGTAACATCCCATACTAACTCCATATTTGCTTAAACACATACAGAGCAACTAAGTAAAACTTTATAGCAAATATAGTAATAGTTATAGACAACCGGATGTTAAGGTACATAAATATAGATTTCATTGATCTGTTCACTGAGTTATTGCTCAACCACGTTTGTTATTCCGTGGCAGGTTCTAGAGATAGACTTGGGGATTATCCGGGCTGAGTGACCGGGAGTGGATATTTTGAAGACTGACCGGACAACCTTACTTTTGTGAATAGTTATTTTTGGGATTGTATATATTTATATATGTACCTTAACATCCGGTTGTCTATAACTATTATATATTGCTATAAAGGTTACTTAGTTGCTCTATATGCGTTTAAGCGAGTATAGCTTGTATGGGATGTTACATGCAATGACAAGTTTTTTATGAAAGAAAGCAGAATTTTCTGAATTGATTGAAGTAATATATAAGAAACATACAGCAAGCAATTTGTTTATACTTTGCTAATTAACTACTAAACAGAATTTAACAAACTCAACTGACTACGGAGGGTGGAGGCCCGTCCCGCTACTGCCACGTGTACATCATACCAACACCCCCCTCTCAAGTTGGAGAGTGTGAAGATTGAAACATCCCCAACTTGCGAAAAATAGTATGATGTTGTCTGTCTAGAATACTTGTAGTTTATAAACCAGCCAACTGATGTTTAATGGGAACACGGGATAAAGAAATAAGCCCAACCTTCCATTTCTCTTGGACGAAATGACAATCTATGACAAAGTGTTTTGTCCGTTCATGAAAAACAAGGTTTTTGGCAATGTGAGTAGCAGTCTGGCTATCACAATGTAAAGAAATAGAAAGTACATTAGGAACCTGCAATTCGTGTAATACTCGAGACAACCATGCACGCTGAGCACTCATATGTCTGATTGACCAATATTTAGTCTCGGCGGATGACAAAGAAACCTTAGTTTTTTCTTGAATTTCCAGAAATGTAATAGCCACTGACTAATCATCGAGTACAAGGACAAGCAACCCAATCGGAGTCACAATAAGCCTCCAACTGAAATGAAGGATCTTTATTAAAGAATAAAGGTACCTTGAGAAAAGGTATCCTAGAGATATTTAATAGTATGAATAGCAGTTTGATAATGAGGAACACGAGGGCACTACATAACAAACATTCATCGAGTAAGGAAAACTCCTTTAGAATCGTTCCAAACTACCATGCAAGGAAGTAATATAAAACACCCAAATCCTTGATCTTGAATGTGTTATCCAACAGTTGTTCAAGGGACTCAATTTTGACTTCATTGTTCCCTGTCACCAATATATCATCCACATAAATTGCAAGGAACACAAGAGATGCACCATTCTTCTTGTGAAAACAGGGAATGGTCATTCCGAGAATGATTGTAGCCAATGGACCATAATACATATACACCATTGTCGAGATGCTTGCTTCAAACCATCCAACGATTTCTACAGTTTGCCAACCATTGTTCGATGGTCTTCATTACTCTATATCTTATATTAAAATAGAATATTATTCGTATATTCTTATTTAATTATGATTAATTAGATTTTCAATAATACCTTATATGTTATAATTTTACAAATTATCTCCACACATATTTTTTAATTTTACAAATTAGAACCACATTTTTTAGTTTTTAAAATAACTTGATGCATTATATTCTAACATAGCTAAGAGTATGTTGTTTAATGAACTTAATGTGGCTCACAACTTATTCGGTCCACTATACATGAGTGTTTCTTAGTGGCTTAATGATATAGAAAGTGGCTTATTCACTAAGCTTCTAAGAATAATATATGGATATGGATTAATTGATAGTTATAGATAGACTCTGATAAGGAAGCTTCTATAGATAAGTTTTTATCTCATATTGTTAGGAGGAGTTGTAGTCTATCTCACTCTCCCTACTTGTTTATATATTCCCTTATGTTGTAACTCAATATAGGGTAGAAAATATAATTCTTCCTACACATCCAAAGATTTTATGGTATCAGAGCTTTGAAAGCTTTAGGGGTTGTTTTTTTTTTTTTAAACCTCTTAATGGGTCTTAAGTCTGAATCGTTCAGACCTTTTTACACACCAACCTCTTATTAATCATAACTAAAATAAGACTTCAGGCTTTAGACCTCTTAAAAAACAAACGACACCTTAGTCAACAACCACCATGGGATCAGACTCCGGAAAATCAACCCAAAACTCGTCCCTACTGTTGCCAACTCCGACAACAATCTCTCTTTCTAGATTACAAGCTCTAAGCTTTCTGGATCGAACTATCTTCAATGGTCTCGATCTGTCCAACCTGTTATTCGTGTTATTCGTGGGAAGGGTAAGTATGGCTCCACCGATGGCTCCATAAAAAAACACTCACCCACTGATTCCTCGTATGTTGAATGGGATATTTAGAATTCCATGGTTATGGCATATGGCTCATCAACTCAATGCAAGACAGCATTGCGGAAATCTACCTTCTTTACCCCACAGAAAAATCTATTTGGGATGTCGTCGCTCGCTCCTATTCAGATCTCGAAGACTCCTCACAGATGTTTGAGCTTCGAACTAAGGCTCGAAACTTGAGACAAGATATTGGTAATGTTACTTCTCACTTTAATACTTTAACCAAACTTTGGCACGAATTAGATCTTTTTTCTCAACGTGAGTGGAAAGATCCGGTAGATGCTGAGTTATACAAGAAGATGCTCACAAAAGAGAGAACATATGATTTTTTGGTTGGACTTGATTCCTCACTCGATGATGTTCGAGGACGTATTCTCAGCCTTAAGCCCCTACCAGTAGCCGATGCCATCTTTGCCGATGTTCGCCACGAAGAGCATCGGGAAAGGACCATGACGAGTCCAATCGTTAGTGAAACATAGATCGAGTCAGAAACTTCTGCCATGGTTGCACATAACCGTGGACCTCGCAAACCCTCTTTTTGGTGTGACCACTGTCAACGTCCCCATTACACAAAGACTACAAGTTGGAAGCTCCATGGAAAACCTGCTGATTAGGTAACTCGGAACCAAAGAATGCTATATAGCAAAGGAAACCTAGCAATCCAAAGACCGGGCCTAATATTACGTTCGCAGTCAACTATGGAAGCCAATTCATCCACTCACCATCTGAATGCCATCTTGATGTTGCCCACCGAATTCTACGGTATCTTAAAGGTACACCAGGTCATGGTTTACTGTTTAAGAAACAAGACAATCAAAGTGTAGAAGTGTTCATTGATGCAAGTTGGGCAAGTTGTCAAAGTGACTGATGTTCTACCTCGGGTTACTGCTTTTATGTGATTGGTAACCTTGTCACATGACAAAGTAAGAAACAATGAGTGGTCTCAAGAAGTAGTGCTGAAGCTGAACTACGAGATACTGTCCTAGGTGTGTGTGAAGCACTCTGGCTAAGAAGATTACGAAGGGAACTAAGAATTCGTGTACTACACCCGATGGCTATTTGGTGTGACAATAAAGTTGCTATCGCCATGACACGTAATCCAGTTCATCATGATCGAACGAAACATGTTGAGGTGGATCATCATTTCATCAAAGAGAAGATTGACAAGGGGATTTTGAAAGTCTCCTACATTTTTACTACTCAACAAGTGGTTGACATCTTCACTAAAGCACTAAGTTTGCCAAATTTTAACACGTTGAAAGGCAAGCTTTGGATTGTATAACATATACCATCCAGCTTAAGGGGGAGTGTAGAATAATCTGTGGATATGGATTAGTTGATAGTTATAGATAGACTTTGATAAGGAAGCTTATATAGATAAGTCTTTATCTCATATTGTTAGGTAGGGCTGTAAACGAATCGAACGAACACGAACAGAGGCTTGTTCGTGTTCGTTCATTTAACTTAACCGAACAAACGAACGAATACGAACGGTAAACGAACGAAATTTTTTGTGTACATGTTCGTTCGTTAAGAAAATATGTTTCTTCGTGTTCGTTTATGCTCGTTCATTAAGAGCTAAACGAACGAACATAAATGGACATCAACAAACGTAAACGAACGAACACAAATGAACAATATACGAACGTAAACGAACGAACATAAACGAACACAATTGAATAAAAAACAACCACCGTTACTGATAGAACCTGAATCTGAGAAATTGAATTACAACCAAATTGGGGAAGAACAGGCTATTGGATTAAGGAAATCGAATGATTACAAAACAGAAATCAAAAGGGATAAACCCTCCTGCCCAAGCTATTGCTAGCCGAACTACTAACATAAAGTAATTTCTCTCATGCCCCCCACGATTGAAGAATCCCCATTATTTATAGTTTCTCTCTCTTCTAAAAGTATTAATAACTGACTCTTCTGATCTCAGCCTTACACCTGTCCTCCTTTGGTCCTCCTACGAGAATAAACCTTCGAGGGCCTACCCTGATTGGGCTGTGTGTCCAGAAATGGTCCACTGGGTTGGGTGTCAATTAGTGGATCCCTATCAGTTACTCATCATTTCATTCGTAAAAAATAACATAACAAAATAAAAAAAACGGATAAACTTAGGAGATATAAAAAAGGAATTCTAAAAAATTAATTTAATTAATGCTTTGACACATTAATGTCATAATATATATAAATATATTTATATATATAAACAAATACAAACGAACATAAATGAACGAACGTAAACGAACATAAATGAATGAACGAGACCATTGTTCATGTTCGTTCATTTAACTAAACGAACAAAAAAATGTGTTCATGTTTGTTCATATATTAAATAAACGAACATAAACGAACTTCCTGCCGAACGGTTCGCTGAACGTTCGGTTCGTTTATAGCCCTATTGTTAGGAGTTGTAGTCTATCTCATTCTCCCTACTTGTGAATATATTCCCTTATGTTGTAACTCAATATGACTCGATGCCCGCGGATCAAAGGCCTGTTTTCCAGATATTAGTCTGGGCCCAATGTGGTATGGGATACTCTTTCCCAAAAAAATATACTGCACATCTAAAGCTTTTAGTAAATAATAGAAAATGTACAATTTGCCTAAAATAAAACCGTCTTTGTTGGAGAGAAGATAAACACGAAGAAAAGGAAGAGAGATATAAAAGAGGGTTCAGGCTTTTTTTTCTCCTTCTAAAAATGTCAATGGTGTTGATGGGAATGACCAATCAAACAAAATTGCATATCATAAGAATTTTTTACGATAAATGAACTCTAAGGACCAAAATAGAAAAACCAAAAAGCCATAGGGACCAAATCCGTAATTTACGCATAAATCTTTGAAAAAACAGTATACCACACCCAAGAGGTCAACGTCAAAGTCAACATATACACATGTATTGTTTTGATTGCTGAAAGAAAAGGCTATTGAAGATATACAACAACAAAAAAAAAGTTGACAGATCATTAGTTTCTACAAAAAAAAAATCAATAACATCATTTTTTTATTTAATTGGTATCACATAAAATAATTAATACGAATGATAAGTTTAGTAAATAAATGATGATTATGGTTAACATTTACTTTTTGATGGTCTATATTATTATTTAAATATAATAAAATAAAGTAATTGATATAAATATGATACGTAAGAATACAATCCATAAAGAAGAACTAAGAAAGGGTTATGATATTTTGACAAGATAGTAGTTTTACTTTTCAAAGTTGTGGATAAATTTTCAACATGTTGCTACCGTGTCAACAAAAACGTAGACTAAAAGTCATCAGATGTCCACCATGGACATCATTCAAATTTCTCAGACTCTCACCCACAGTTTCCATGAACACATCAATGGAGGTATACGTTTACCCCATCCTTGTGTTATTCTACAGTACCATACTCTTTCTCCTATCAAGGTCTGCTACAATAGTAGACACAATATCTAGAAATCAAGCAATCAAAGATGGTGACACCATTGTTTCAAATGGAGAGATGTTTGAACTGGGATTTTTTAGCCCCGGAAAGTCCAAGAATCGGTACCTGGGGATATGGTACAAGAAGATATCAACCGGTACCGTTGTATGGGTTGCCAACAGAGAGAAACCAATCAACGATACATCTGGCATTTTTGAAGTCAGTAGAGAAGGAGCCCTAAGGATTCTGAGTGCCGGTAATACTTTGATTTGGTCATCCAATTCAACGGTATCTGTAAGGAGCCGTAATCTGGAGGCACAACTTCTGGATAGCGGGAATCTTGTTCTGTGGGATGAACATAACACCAAAGAAAATCCCATCTGGCAAAGTTTTGATTATCCTGGTGACACATTGCTGCCAGGAATGAAAATCGGGAAGGATTTGGTAACAGGAAGAGAGAAGTATTTAACATCTTGGAAGAGTCCTGATGATCCTTCTATAGGTCTATATAAAAACTGGATAGACACAAACGGATATCCGCAAATATTTCAGAGGGAAGGTCGAGTTCTACACTCCAGGCTTGGACATTGGAACGGTGTTGGGTTTCATGGTTTTCCTATCGAAAACCCAAATCCAATTTATTTGGTGGAGTTTGTTATTAATGAGAAGGAAATATATTATAGATATAAACAGAAGAGTTCAGTTGTTCCGAGGATACATGTGTCATCGGAAGGCATCCCACTACAATTGAATTGGATCGAGCGAACCCAAGAATGGGCCGTGTTTGGAAATATAGTAGTTGATAGTTGTGGTCGTTATGCACGCTGTGGTCCTTATGGAACATGTAGCATCAACATGTATCCCCCATGTAGTTGTCTGGAAGGTTTTGAACCACGACTACCAGAAGAATGGAACGCAGCAGATTGGTCAGGTGGGTGTCAACGTAAACAGCCTTTACAATGTGGGAGTGAGGATGGTTTTTGGAAAGTTTCAGGAATAAAATTTCCAGATACACGATATTCAAGGTACAGTGTGAGTATGACACTTGAAGAATGTGAGATGACCTGCACAAGGGATTGCTCTTGTACAGCTTATGCACAATTAGATATCAGAAATGGTGGAAGTGGATGTTTGCTATGGTTTCATGAGTTGAAGGACATCAGAGAGTATGACCAAAAGCAAGAACTTTACATAAGAATGGCAGCCTCCGAGTTAGCAGGTACTCACATTTTTATCTACAACTGTCAAAGGTCCTTGAGTCGGTACTACCATTTATGTGCTGAAACTTCTAGAAAATTATTATATACACAGACAGAGCATATATACAGAATAGCAACAATGTTCATTTCTGCAGGTTTGAATGTTTATGGGTTTTTAATGCTTTACCTTTATCATTTCACGTGTAGAAAGACCTTACTAATTATTGTATCCTTTAACAAAATACCTCATGGTCTCTCAATCCAGCTTCAACAAGAAGAAAGTACTCATCGTGGTGCTGACAACTTCATTGGCTTCACTGCTTGTGTCTGCAATAGCATACGCTTGTAAAAAGACAAAAGAGAGACGGTAAGTCATTTTTGTAGTCCTAGTCTCATAGAAATTGCAAGCATCAATACAAATTGCAAGTTCGTATAAGTAATTTTTTTGGCGGATTCAGAGAAATTGAACATTACTGTCTTTGTAGGAAACTGGAATGCCTTTGATAAAAAGAATACTAGTGTTCAAATGGAAGATCTTGATGCGCTGCCTTTTTTTAACCTACATGAAATAGCCAAGGCTACTGATAATTTCAGCATCGACAACAAGATTGGAGAAGGTGGCTTTGGTCCCGTTTATAAGGTAATATATATATATATATATATATATATATATATATATATATTGAACAAAAAGCAAGGAGTATCAGAAGTTCTAAATAAATTAAAAAGAAATGTTGGAATCATCAAACTCTAACCTTAATCTTTTAGGGTGTGTTGGAAGATGGACTAGATGTAGCCGTGAAGAGGCTCTCAGAAACATCCCAACAAGGGCTTGATGAGTTCAAGAATGAAGTAATTTGTATTGCAAAACTTCAGCATCGGAATCTTGTGAAGCTTCTTGGATACTGCATTCATGGAAATGAAATGATTTTGATTTATGAATACATGGCTAACAAAAGTTTGGACTCATTTCTATTTGGTTTGACTCTCTCTAGTGCCTTACTTTCACACTTCATATAGTCTTGTTGAATTTCTTTGAAAATATGATCATAGATCGATGCATAAATGGACTAAGTAGTTCATATTGGACAGATGAAACCAGAAGTTTAATTCTTGAATGGCCACGGCGCTTTCGCATTATCCATGGTATGGCTCGAGGTATTCTTTATCTACATCAAGATTCCCGCCTCCAAATCATCCATAGAGATCTCGAGGCTGGTAATATTTTGCTGGATGGTGATATGAATCCCAAAATATCCGACTTTGGCCTTGCTCGAAAGTTTGTAGGACAGGATGCCATGGCTAAGACAAAGAAGGTTGTCAGAACATAGTAAGAATCTCTAAAACATGGCCCACTCAATTAATCTTCACACTTTTTTCCAGAAAGAAAAAGGGGGAAAGAAAAACAAACAAGAAATTCCAAATCTGTAAGTTAATTTGTTGAACTTTGGTGCAGTGGTTACATTTCTCCCGAATATGCAGTACACGGGCGTTTCTCTATAAAGTCGGATGTATTTAGCTTCGGTGTTCTTGTACTGGAGATAGTGAGTGGGAAGAAAAACAGAGGGTTCTCTCATGGAGATCACAATGACAACCTTCTTGGACATGTAAGTTATTCTGGTAGACTAAACCCTACTATCTCCACAAGGAGCTAAGTGTAATCTTTAAACCTCTCCCATTTAGCATCCTTATATATATATGAAGTTTGGTTGGTTTGCTTCAGGCATGGAGACTCTATAAAGAAGACAAGTCCATTGAAATCATGAGTGAATCTTTACGCAATTCATGCATTGTCTCAGAAGTACTACGATCAATACATGTTGGATTATTGTGTGTGCAACATCATGCAGAAGATAGGCCAACTATGTTGTGAGTGGTTTTGATGCTGGTTAGCGAGGGTGTTTTGCCTCCACCTAAACAACCAACTTTTTTCATTGAAGAAAGTTGCCGAGAACATGACTCTGTTTCATCGCTCGATGAATACATGATAACACTATTGTATGCTAGATAAAAAAAACATGTGTTTATGTCAGATGTACAAATACCTGTTGTGGACTGTTCCATCTGTCTCCTCCTTCAGTTGTTTCAAATTTCCCTTTTAAGATCCTAATCATGGGTTCATGGCTTCGGCTCTGTAAACATGTCCAGTCGATAGCTTTATATTAGTGCTCCACACAGACTTTGTGATGCTGGATGGATCAGTGTATTTATATGCTCTTTTTTCAGCCTGTTCTTGCATGGTAGTATGCACCATAACAAAATAAACCTTGGATCTTTCTAGTAGAGATCAAGATCAATTTCACATTGGTGGGAAATGAAACAATTATTTAGTTCATATATAATTCCATAGTTGCAAGAACTAAATCACCAAGTGTTAGGGGGTGCAAAACTTGGACCGAAATGGCTTCAGAACATTGAACTTGTGTGAGAGCACAAGTCTTGCTGGTACGAATTTTTGCTACTTTCTAGAAGGAAAAAGAATCTTTTTGGACTTTAGTGTATATTCAACACAGGCCTCAACTCTGTTCTTGTTTATTTTTATGCAACTCTTTTGTTTTTATTTTGTGGTGCATATTTATAAACAAGTCTTCACGGGACGATGGTCTGTGACCACGAGTCGCTGACTCCTGCATTGGTAGCATAAATCGAATAATAGTTTTAGCACCGTTGAGAGTCGTAAAAAAAAATTACATTACAAGCGATAAATTCACAGTGGCACAGGACCCAATGGCCCCTTCTTAAATCTGCCACTGGATCTGAAGAACAAGAAAACAAAGCAGAAGCAAAATATAAAAAAAATGAAGAGAGAAGAATAAAGCTGAAAACCGCTTGCTTTTATCGGCTGAACAAAGGAGCCTTTTATATGCTCACAAGACCTAAGGTTAACAAAGAAACTAACTCCTAATAAGATGGAAGACCAAATAAATTTTCCAACTTGGTAAAAGGGAAAAAAAACATAGCAACTAAATTAAAAATAAAAAAAAATCTAAACAAAGAGGGTTGCTGCTGGAATGGTCCTACTGGTGTGGACTCTTCAACTGATCAATAATTATTCTGTATCATTTACCCATTCAGAGCAAGAAAGAATATTGAAGTCTAGGAAAATAATGAAGATATACAATTCAATTATGCCGGCTTTGTCTTTTTCGCCTTTCAGTCTTATTTGCACAATCCCATTCAAAATTTCTAGAAATTTCACCACTCGATGAGGTTTAGCATTTTAATCCATACAAAACCAAATAAATTGTGAGAAAAATTCAATTGTCGATTGATATGAATCAAGCCATAATGTTACTCCCTTCTGTTACCTTCTTTCTCATGCTAACAATTTGTAGTTCAGCAGACACCATAGCTGTGTATCAAAACATCACAGATGGTGAGACCATTGTTTCGGAGAACCAAATATTCGAGATGGGTTTCTTTAGCCCAGGCAGTTCAAGAAATCGATACCTGGGGATATGGTTTAAGAACACATCACCTCATACAGTTGTATGGGTCGCTAACCGGGAAACTCCACTCTTTGATACCTTGGGCATTTTCAAATTGGACAACAAAGGTATCCTGACTCTTGTCAATGGTGGAGGTACAGTCTTTTGGTCATCCAACTCCTCCACATCCGGCATAAATGTCAATCCTGCAGCACAACTCTTAGATACTGGCAATCTAGTAGTAATTAAGGATGGAAATATTGTCAGCAAGGAAAATTTCATTTGGCAAAGTTTTGATTACCCTGGAGATGCCTTCATATCAGGAATGAAATTGGGCAAGAACTTCATAACAGGTAAAGAGACATACCTGACATCATGGAGGAGATCAGATGATCCTTCTCCAGGTGAGTATACAGTCAGGTTTTTAATGGTTCAGGGTAAATATCAGCAAGTATATATTAGGAAAAGTTCAATGATTGAAACAAGGATTGGGCCATATGAGGGCATAGCATTTGCTGGCCAGCCAAACTTTAAGCCTAACCCAGTTTTTTCATTCAAACTTGAAATGGTTGTCAATCCAAGGGAGATGTATTTTGTATATACATCTAATAGCAACGAATTCCAGATAAGGCAGATAGCGACACCTGAAGGCAAGCTTGAGATCTGGAATCTAAATATGCACACCCAAGAATGGAGGCAGGCTCTCACCTTACCCTTGGATAATTGTGACAAGTATGGACTCTGTGGCCCATATGGAAGTTGTAGTACCGTAGCTTTTCCTAACTGTGGGTGCTTGAAAGGGTTTGAACTGAAAAAACCAGAAGAATCGAGTCCCAATAATTGGACTAGGGAATGTCAACGGAGTAGAGCCTTGGATTGTGGGCCTGGAGAGGGATTTCTCAAATTTTCTAGCATGAAATTGCCAGACACGCAGAATGCTGTGTTTGATGACATGAGCCTCCAGGAATGTGAGGTGGCTTGCAAGAATAACTGCTCATGCACCGCCTATGCAAATCCAAACACCACTCCAGGTGGAGTTGGATGCTTGCTATGGCTTGGTGATTTGATTGACGTACGAGTGTACCCCCAAAATGGGCAAGATCTCTATGTTAGACTGGCAGCTTCTGAATTATTAGGTAAGCCACTACGTACATTACCAAAATGATGCATTTCATCTTGATTCAGCTACCGTTTTACAATGATTATAATGTTTCTTTTCATTCTGTTGATAAAAAAACTTAAGCTTATGGTTCGATTTCTGTTTATGTGGGATAAGTATGGTTTTAGAGTGTTTATTGTAAAAATGACATACATATCTTTTATTGGTGTACTCGTGCCATGGACTCTCAATTTGACGATGCATACATCTCTTAGACCTCCATTCCAGCTTCCACAGAAAGAAAGGAGTAACTATCAGAGTTATTTTGCCAATATCAGCAGGCTTGATTGTGTTGGGCCTGATATTGGCACTCTACATTCGGAGTAAGAAGAGGAGATTAGATGTAGAAAGAGAAGGCAAGTGTGTTGGATCTAAATTGCTAGTTCTATAAGAACCTTATGATCAAAACTTGAAAATAAGATCGTTCTCTCACCTGGTTTTCTAGTTAGAGCAATAAAGATCCTTGCTAAAGATCACCACGGTAGCAGCAAAAAGGGAAGTATAGAGGTGCCATTGTTTAGCTTATCGACAATTTCTAGGGCTACCAATAACTTTTCCATCGACAACAAGCTGGGAGAAGGCGGGTTTGGTGCGGTGTACAAGGTAATGACATCAATTAGATGTTTTTATCCATTACACAACTCCTGTTTTGGTTATTCCTCTTCATTGACAGGGGATGGTTTTTAACACCCCACCCCGAAGAAACAAAAGAGAACAATGAAATATTATTCGTTGCCTTTTAGATTACGGTTAAAACTCTGTGAAGGGAACAGAAACGAGTTATTAATTGTCTTTCAAATTACAGTTAACACAAATGCATGTATATATACTCATGGTAATATCCAGGGTGTGCTGGAGGAAGGACAAGAGATTGCTGTAAAGCGACTCTCAAAGTATTCTAGACAAGGACTTGATGAATTTGAGAATGAGGTTATCTGCATTGCTAAACTTCAGCATCGGAATCTCGTTAAGCTCTTAGGATACTGCATTCAAGGCGACGAGACAATGCTCATTTATGAATACATGCCTAACAAAAGCCTGGACCAGTTTATATTTGGTTGGCATCTCATTAAATTCCATATACTAAATTTATTGAATTGAAAAAGAAATACAATTTAAAAAACCAAGTTTTTGCATTTTTGGCAGATGATTTAAGGAAGTCATTACTTGATTGGCCACTCCGCTTCCACATTATCCATGGGATTGCTGGAGGTCTTCTTTACCTTCATCAAGATTCTCGACTTAGAGTTGTCCATAGGGATTTAAAAGCAGGCAACATCTTGCTCGATCATGACATGAATCCAAAGATATCGGACTTTGGTTTGGCTAGAATTTTTAAAGGACACGAGAGTGAAGCAAATACGAAAAGAGTGGTGGGAACATTGTAAGAATTCCTTAACTTTGCCTCGCCTATTCATTACATTTTATAATTACCTTTTGTGTCTATTGAATTACATGGTCCTAACTTCTAGCTACTCAGGGGCTACATATCTCCAGAGTATGCAGTGAATGGTCTCTTCTCAGTAAAATCGGATATTTTCAGCTTTGGGGTTTTGGTGTTGGAGATTGTGAGTGGGAACAAAAATAGAGGTTTCGTTCATGAAGACCACCATGATCACCTTCTTGGACATGTAAGTGTGTTGAATATGATCATCCAATGATGAATTAACTATGCAACAACCATATAATATATATATATATATATATATATATATATAGGGAGAGGTTCATTTGAGAAATGGTAAATATATGAGAAAGAGATAAGTAATCTTAGTCATTCATCTGGTCAACATTTGCGGCTTTGACCGCGAAACGCCGAATAATTTCTAGTGTGGTCTATAGAAGGTAGAGGGATAATTTTGTAAAATACACGGGATGAGTTCATATATGAATCTGTATGAATCACAAAGATTCATATACAGATTCATATATGAATCACAAAGGTTCATATATGAATCTGTTAGTTAGTTCAACTGATTCATATATGAATCACAAAGGTTCATATATGAATCAGTTAAAAGAGTTCAGTTGTGAATTACACTGGTTCATATATGAACATATAGTTCATATGTGAATTATACATGTTCATATATGAACACAGCCCGTGTGTTTTGTAAAATTTACGAAATTGTCCTTCTATTTTTGGGATAGCCGCAACTTTTGACCAGTCAGAGCCGCAACTTTTGACCGGTCAAAGCCGCAATATTTGACTAGTCAAATCCGATCTTGACCATATGAATGGCTATGATTAATTCTCTATTTCTCATATATTTACCATTTCTCAAATGAACCAAAAACTATATATATATATATATATAATATGTGCATATACGTAATTAACTAGGAGTCATGTATGTATATTTCACACACAAAGTTCAAAATATTAATTTGGGACTTGGGAGTATTATGCAGCTTTTGTTATGAGGAATGCTCCCTAACCTCCTCTCCAGGCCGTTCGTGACATTCTATAGGCCCTGGGCGACATGTGAGAGTGGGCCCTCGATAAGTACGATAAAAATTTCAATAGCTGTTTTTATTATTAGATTAACAACGAATTTAGAAAATACTAATATTTCATATAAAACCGTTTTCCAAGTATTCCTAGACATAATCAAAAATTATTTCTAGATTAATATTATTTATCATATAATTTTTACATAGCACTGTAAATTTGTTCTACCACCGAACACATCATATGATATACCTTTAATATATAGATTGACATCATTTTGGGTCAGAGTTTTGACTATTCAAAGTTACACTTTATGTTAATCAATGTAAATCAATTTGGTTTTCCATGTCACCTCATGTTAACGTTTTCATCACCAATTAAAATTTAATTAGGGTTAAAACAAACTTTTTATTAACTATCAAACTAAGAATCTAAAGTTCATGTTGGTAATAGTTTGAGAGTTTATTCTTGTTTTAGAGATATGAGTCAATATTGTATGAAAAACAAGGGTAGTTTTGAAATTTATATATATAAGTTGGATCGTCTCATTTTGTTGGTAAAAAAATTTCAAAATGTATAAGTTTTCTTAGTTAATAACAAGAAATCTACCATATTCTGATACAAAAATAGAATTCATGCAAATGCAAGGGCGTATGTAGCATGTAAAATGTGGGGGGATTTTTTTAATTTCCTATCATTGACAGGGGATGGTTTTTAACAATATTTTTTTCGTGAGCCCCCATTAAAAAAAATATTTTTTTCTAGGTTAAAAATCATTTTTTAAATTTCCTATCATAGTTTCTCCCAATAATTTTTCGTCTGTGCCCCCACCAACCAAAAAATTCTCTTGAAATCAACCGAAAAAGTCTCTCGAAATCGATAAAAATAGTAAAAAATCCCTTGAAATCAACCGAAAAAGTCCCTCGAAATCGATAAAAAAAAATACTAAAAAGTCCCTAGAAATCAATAAAAAAAACTTTAAAAAAATCGCTCGAAATCGTGGAATTAGGCTAAAGACATATCAAACGATTTTGTGGGCCTTTAATCTACCTTAAAGATGCCCCCACTACCTTAAAAGAGTTAGTAAAAGATGAATGATGAAAATATAGCAAGGTTTGTTGGACAAAGTAGTTTTATATATTAATATTGAATAAAAAAAACTTAGAGAAACAATAAGCAATACTATAAAATGAACGATCAATGAACGTTTACATATTTTATTCTCCAATTTAATTAACTAATACATGTTTAGGCCCTTAATATAATGTTAAATTCTTTTTGGTGACTTATTAGATACTTCAAAAAAATTGTGTCTATTTAATTTACTAATTTTTTTAACTACTACTATATATAGTATATAGTATATACAAAAAATTTTGGGCCCTATTTCTTGTGGGCCCTGGGCGTGTGCCCGGTCTGCCCTCCCCTAGGCACGGCCCTGCTCCTCTCATTACCACAAAATACAAAAAAAATTGTTGTAATCAAAATTATGTAGTTTCTATTCCTGAATTATATAAACGTCCATAAACGATTTTGGAAATACAAAGTCCGCAAACATATTCGTTACTAGTTATATACATCTGTAGTTACATCAAAGACTAAAGGTTTACCTTTCTTATTGGGATTAATTTGTGGTTTGTTTCTTGTATTCATTTAGGCATGGAGACTTTACGAAGAAGGCAACTCTCTCGATCTAATTGACGCATCTTTAGGTAAGTCATGTTCTGTTTCTGAAGTGTTGCGATCAATACACGTCGGTCTATTATGTGTGCAACAACGAGCAGAAGACAGACCTAATATACGGTCTGTGGTTCACATGTTGAGCGGTGCAGGTCCGCTTCCTTCTCCCAAAGAACCTGGTTTTTTTATTCAAGGTAACAAAAGCAGCTCCACCTCAATTCTTCCTGCACCATTGTCGGTTAATGGAGTAACATTAAGTCAAATAGACGGTAGATAACAACTTCCATCAGGAATTTATTCATCTTGGAAGCCTCCAATGTCGCAATTGTCCTTGCGATTTTTTGGTATTTTATACTTTCAAGGTTGTTTCGTAGAATTATTGATCAGTTGTGTTTTAGGTCAATGTATATATGTGTGAGTTCATTTTATAAATATTCAATATTATTGGATCACATTCATACTAACCGGTTACCAATTATCGAAGAAAATTTTCTTTGGCCCCCAAACAATGGGTTCCGGTGAGAAGGATAAGAAGGGATCTCCACCCTTGGATACACATTAGGATGAGATGCATTGAGATGCACCTGATCAATCCCCGTATCAAGCATGATTCATGGGTGGGTTTGAGATTAAAAGTGATAAAGGGTCCCAGATCTCTTCTTACCTTCTCACCTTAACTTTTCTTCTCACATGATCCTTCGTCTACAATATATACAACCTTTAGTTTAAGCATTTGATATTACCAAATGTAGTTCAAGTCAAAGAGAGTATCTAACGAGCTCTAGTTTGATACTTGATTGATTAATGTGGTTGTGAGCTTAACCAATCAAATAGAAAGTACAAGGCTTTGGTTCGGACCATCGCTTGGATTGACTTCAAATACAAATTCCATAAACGATGAACCCAGTCATACTCAAGCTACTCTATCTGATTTACGATTCTACCTTTTATTTATATGATACCAATGAGAACGGCTGACAACCATGTTTCAAACAAATTGCAACAGATTCTATAATCAAATGTAACTTTAAAACTAAAACAAAATACAGGAAAATTGTGTTTTACTGACTCTACATTTATTATCGACCATATTTAATGATTAATGTAGCACCCCTCAGTAGCTTCTCAAGCCAAGGTCCTATTTTCTGAATCTTAAGAACTAGGCTAAGAAATCATACTTTCTGATGCTATCAAATTTGTGCTTAAACAGTGTCGGAGTACAGCCCAAAAAGGCAAAAATGGTTGTCAAAGAATATTGTTCTCACCCTCTCGTGATTGATCAATTAGGGTATGATTTTGGTACCTACATATTCCTCTCATCAGTAACTTTCCAATTATATGTATAATGATACCATTTGGCCATTGTATGGAGTACAATTTTGAAAACAAACAATATGTCCGCTACATTCTCATACATTTCGAACACATCAAACTGAGACTAAATTGACTTAACATTTTTTCACAAATCTTTGAGATGCAGCATCATCGAAGCATCGTATCAGTTTAAATGTTATATCGAGCATATTTCCCCAAATTGGCATGCATTGACTACTTTTACTAAAATGCACATTCTTTAAGTTTCTATCAGCAAAACTCTCCACAAATTTACTGAAATTACGTTCTGAGTGATGATAATGCATCGTTTAACAACATTTCATACTATAATTTTAATAAATCATAACCAAGAAATCCTAGGCTTCAACTCCATTTCACATGCTTACCAAATTCCTTCTGCAAGGCTAAAATTCTACTGGAAACCAATCAAAATCACATATTATACATATACTCATCACATGCATTGAGTTTGAATATGAAATTTTACCCGCAAAACTTGACTTCTTGCTTGAATCTTCGAAATCTCCACTCGATTGATGTGGTCGTTATTGTCGGCTCCCACAATATAAGTATATACACGGGGTGGGGCTACTTTCTCTGCTTGGGCTTTGCGCACAAGTATTTAACTCAACTGTGGGCTAAAACCCAATTTAGATAAATTTATAGTTTTGACTCGTTCTAAAATTGCATAAAAATTGTAACCTACTTTACTATGATTTTTATTTTAGGTAACGTAGTTACAAAGCCTCATTTTGGTACTTAAGATATGACATCTCAAACATTTAAGTACATACTTTTTTAAATTGAAGGGCATTTTTGTCTTTTTATTATTATTTTTATTTTTTCCAAAAATAATGTAATTTATTTTATTTTACTTTTTAATTTCTTTAATTGTTGTTTCCTCACAATAGTCATCGCTCCTCCACCGGTGGTCACCTCCGTCCTCCACCCCTTCGTAGTTTACTCTATTAGTTATTATGAAAACCCTTTATCAGTCGTCTCATCATCTTCATTCTCTTGTCTATGGAAATCATCCCTAAATTGAATCACCCGAAAAGCACCCTAAAATGGAAGAAGTCTTCTATGGAAGCAGTAGAACACCTGAAGAAGATCGGAGATACATTTGATAAGTTTTATGATTATTTGGATATTTAGGCATATTTGAATTATCAAACATTTATAAATGATTTACGATATGTTATTGGACGTTTTTGCCACCATAAAGGGGTTTGATCCACTTAAGATTTCTCGGATATTAGAGAATTTGGTCAACATAATGTGTTGGTTTCTAGTATGTGAAAATTAAGTTACAAATGGTTTTAATGGAATTATTGTGTGAGTTGGGTTATATACGGGCTGTTATTGAGTTATGGTTAAGTTGGGATTTTACCTAACTTATGAGTTCAAGACATTGGAACTTTAAGTTCTTTTGGCTTTAAAAGTGTGAGTTATTGGAAATGGTCATTCTTTGACCTTATGAATCTTTTGGGAAATGTGAACCTTACAGTTTGGGCCTTCAGCCAAATATACTTTGGAAAAATACCAATTTTGAGAAAAGTGTACTTCGAATTATGTAGCCATATTGGGTTTATTATTATTGCCAAATGTTTTATGATGCCTTATGGCTTGTTTGATACTTAAATGAGATTTCGAACGTTGTTCGTTTTAAATGGCTCAACGTGGAACTTTATACGAACAATGCAATTATTGCATAAGTGCTGATTATTATATATTTGAGTGTGTTAGCCATTCAAGTGAGTCATGTAATGTCTTAGATTGTAATGCATTGGATCCATAGGCATAGAAGTCTGTTTATTCAACGTGGAGTTTTGATGTTCATGTTTGAGTCTAATGAGTGGTTCTCAAGTCATGTTTTATTTGAAGCTTGCGGTTGTGCTCATGGAAGCCATATATGGAGCTAAGTCTTGTGGTGGTGCCCATGGTGAGCCGGATACAAGGACTTGTGACTTTTGTGGTGAGACTCATCTAGAGGTCGAGTAATGTGAGACCCAAAAACTTAAAATAATTTCCACGTGATTTAGATGGTATTTCAATTTGAAAGTGTTGATTTCATTTAGATATAGTGCCTTAATTTCCTTTTTGGTTCGAATATCGTTCACGAACGGGATTGGTTGAAGAAGTGAGGCTCGGTACATAGCCAGCGATTTTGACACTAGGTCACTTTCGTTGCACATTGTCGCACGGTATGTACCGTGGGGTGCTAGGAGGCAGTGACTATGCCCGCGACTGTGACACTAGGTCACTATCGTGGGGCATTGTCGTAAGGAGGGTACCGAGAGGGGAAGGACGCGGGTGACTATGCCCTGGGCATAGTCGCAGGACAATGTCGCAGTCGGGCATCAGAGGGGTGTTTAAACGTGCAGCTCGATTTTCTTGGACATAATACTGATTTGGGGCATTAGGATTACGTTTTTTTCTCTCCAAGAACTTGGTAAGTTCTACCTTCAACCTTCCTTTGCCATTAATGTCTTCCATCTACCCCAACCTCTTGATCATTAATGATATTCTAGGTGCACTTAATCATTTATTGTAGAAGATTCAAAACTCCTCAAGATCCCAACCTCATCTCCTCATCACTAGTTTCTTGGATTCTAGGATTTTAAGCTACAACCCTACGAGGTGAATTCATTCTCATTTTATAAACTTTATACATGTTAAAATGTCGGTTTTAACCTTTTAAACATCTCCACTCTAACTATTTCTTGATTTAGATGAGTCATCATCAAAACCTAATTTTGGAGATTTTAGGGTTACTTGGATGGATGAGCTTGCAAGGATAAATAACAAATGTTCTTGGAAATTGAGTTCTTATGTCGAAATAATGTTTCAAAGGATGTTTTGGGAATCATGGAACTTTACAAGGATTTACTTGAAACTTGGTTAAATTATTGATGGCATATTTTTTGTCTTGAGAATCTAGATGAGAGATTTGGTAATAGAAATTTAATGGTATTTGGTTAATTGGAATATATTGTTTGATTGGTATCGAGTGTAATGGATCCATAAGCACTAGAGTCATTATGTCCAATGATGGAACGCTAGTTTTCCACATTGAGGCACAAATTAGGCACAAAACATTTAAACACATCAAACACATCTGATTTTCGTTTTAAAGGAAATAACCACGTGAATTTGGAAAAATGAGCAACACATAAGAGAAAGTAGTTATGACCATCAAACGAGGTTACCGATGCGGGACCCCAAACATCACAAAAGATTTAATCTAGAACATGAGAACTTTTATTGTCAGAAGACTATAAATTAAGTTTGGAAGATTTCCCAATCAAACAAGAATTACAATGAAAATCAAAAGTCTTATTGGAAATAGGTAAACAATATTTGGAAAGCATAGTCTGAAACAGCTGGGAATGTGGATGTCCGAGTCTTTGGTGCCAGGTGGTTGTGGTGGCTCGGGCTGTTGAGAAAGCAACTTTTGGAAGGGGTTGATTTGTTGAAAGGTTGATTGAGTAGAGTCCACCGTCACTTGGACCCATGAGGAGGGTATTGTGTGTTGACTTGTCCTTAACAGCAAAAAAAGCAGAGTGAAATTCAAAATAGACATGATTATCGTGACAGAATTTTTGGACAGACAAAAGGTGTTTCTTGATTTAAGGGACGTGAAGAACATTGTTTAGGTAAAAGGTTTTTTTTGGTGAATAAAGGCGTGAGGAACCAATATGTAGGATAGGAAGGGCCTTACTGTTACCAACATGCAGACTGTCATCCCCATAGTAGGATTCAGCAGAATTAAAACTCGTCATATCCGGTGCAACATGGTTGTTTGAACCTGTGTCCGGAAGCCAAGAGGTGGACGCTTGTGAGCGATAATCAGCGTAATTGGCGGTCGGTTGTCTCGTCCAAAAGGTAGATGGGTCGCGGTTCGGGCATTGTGATGGAACATGTCCAATTCCACACCTGTTACATGTGCCATAAACTGTGTTTTGGTTAGAAGCCCAATTAAACTGACCTGGATTGCGATTTCCTTCTCCTGATCGGTTTCGATTAAAGTTGTTACTACGACCTCCACGACCGCGACCACGACTGCTATTAGAGGGACCAGATCGGTTTGTGTAAAAGGCCTGAGAAGTCGGTGTGGATGATATATTGGAAACCGACTGTAGTTGGAAGCCAAGGCGTGAAACAAGTTGTTGCAAGGCTTGAACTGTATTAGTTTGGAGAGAGGAACCGGCTACTGTAGCAACTGTGGATGCTTGAACCGGGGTAACGTTTGGAACCAGTTTCCGTATCAAAAACTCATGATCGGCCAGAAGTCCAGGAAGTTCTGAAAACACAACCGTGAATTGTCTTGCAAGGAGACTTCGTTTGACTCCGTTATATTCATCACGAAGACCTGCAACCACTAGCATAACAATGTCTTTTTCTGACATAGGCTGTCCGATATTAGCAAGAGCAGTGGCATACTCCTGTGCCCTAGCAAGATAGGCTGAAGAGGTCTCGTCACCCTTCATTTGTATTTTTAACAACTGAGCTTTCAACGTGAACTCTCTTGAAGAGGTATGAGGTGCGTAAGCACGTTCAAGAGCCAACCATAGATGACAAGAAGTCGTACCTTGAACATGTTGAAAAGATGCCTCCGAGATGGTTGACATGAGTAGCATACGGACGTGGTCGTCATTGGATATCCAAATCGCGTTACTAGGGTTTGGCGTAGAGGTAGAAGTAGCGGCTTCTCCTTCTTTTCCATATGATGCGATCAGCGGCATAGGGCATGGGATTGTGCCATCAACTTATCCAAATAAACCGTTTGTAATGAGAAACGGTTGGATCATAGCCTTCCAATAACCATAATTTGTAGGGGACAACGTGAAACCAAACTTGTGAGAGTTGTGGGTAGTTTTCTCGGTAGAAGAAAAGGCTACGAGAGGGGCTGCCATTAGGATCGACTGTTGTTGTGTTCACGCCGGATGTACTATTCATGTCGGAGCATTGTTCACGCCGGGGTTTTTTCCCGGAGCGGCGGCTATTAGGGTTTTGGGAGCGGCGGCTATTAGGGTTTTTGGAGCGGCGACTATTAGGGTTTTTGGAGTGGTGGCTCTGATACCAAGATAAACTTGGTAAAGATGTCTTGTATATTATATTGTAATTGGTAGAATACAAGAGTATTTATAGGAGAAATATTTACAGACTACACACTCTAAGTATACAAAGTTTGTCTAATATGGATTGTGTATGGAAATGTATTAGTTGATAGTTGTGGTCGTTATGGACGATGTGGTCCCTATGGAACTTGTAGCATCAGCATGTATCCCCCTTGTCGTTGTATGGAAGGTTTTGAACCAAGACTCCCAAAAGAATGGAACGCAGCAGATTGGTCGGGTGGATGTCAACGTAAACAGCCTTTGCGTTGTGGGAATGGGGATGGCTTTCGGAAGATTTCAGGATTAAATTTTCCGGACACGCAACATTCGTGGTACAATGTGAGCATGACCCTTGAAGAATGTGAGATGGCATGCAGAAAAAACTGCTCTTGTACAGCTTATGCAAATTTAGATATCAGAAATGGTGGAAGTGGATGTTTGCTAGGGTTTGATGAACTAATGGACATTAGAGAGTATGACGAAAAGCAAGAACTTTACATAAGAATGGCATCCTCTGAATTAACAGGTATACACATTTTGATCTATAACTGTCAATGTTCGGATATATTTGGTTCGAATGTTTTAACCTTTATCTTTGAATTGTTGTGAACTTAGAAAAACCTTACTAATTATGGTATATGTTAATAAAAGTCCTCATGGTCTCTCAATCCAGTTTCAACGAGAAGAAGGTACTCACCGTGACGCTGTCAATTTCATCGGTTGCACTGCTTCTGTCTGCAATAACATATGCTTGTAGAAAGACAAAGAGAGGGCGAGGCAAGTTATTATTTTTTTTTGGAAGGGTGTCCTAAGACTAATCCCGACAAATTATGACCGCAAAAAATCAGCCCTGATAAACTCAGTGGCCACAATTATTGTATACGCCTGGATTCGAACGCTGGGCAGATGGGATATTCCACCACATCCCCCAGGGTCTTAGCCACTACGCCACAACCCTTGTGGTTGAGGCAAGTCCTTTTTGTGCTTCTTGAAATGAAACAGTAGCCGGTATTTTTACAAATTACAAGTTCGTATGAGTATAACTTTTTTGGCAGATTCGAATAATTAAGAGACATTTAACTTCTTTGTAGGAAACAGGAATGCCCTTGATAAAAAGGATACTAGTGTTCAAATGGAAGATCTTGATGCGCTGCCTTTCTTTTGCCTATATGAGATAGCCAAGGCTACAGATAATTTCAGCATCAACAATAAGATTGGAGAAGGTGGCTTTGGTCCTGTTTATAAGGTAACTTATTGATATTGATTAAAAAGCAAAGAGTACTTAGTTTAAAACAAAATTAGATAGAAACCTATCGTAAACTCTTAACTTTAATCTTTTAGGGTGTGTTGGAAGACGGACGAGACGTGGCTGTGAAACGGTGCTCATAATCATCCCAACAAGGACTTGATGAGTTCAAGAATGAAGTCATTTGTATTGCAAAACTTCAGCATCGGAATCTTGTGAAGCTTCTTGGATACTACATTCATGCAAATGAAATGATTTTGATTTATGAATACATGGCTAACAAAAGCTTGGACGCATTTCTATTTGGTTCGTCTCTCTCTAATGCGTTACATTCAAACTTCTTGTAGTAATGCTATAGAATTTCTTGGCAAATTCACACGCAGATCATCTGTATACATGGACTCATAAGTAGTTGAAATTGGGCAGATGAAACCAGAAGTTCAATGCTTGACTGGCCTAAACTCTTTCGCATTATCCATGGTATGGCTCGGGGTATTCTTAATCTACATCAAGATTCCCTCCTTCAAATCATCCATAGAGATCTCAAGGCAGGTAATATTTTGTTGGACGGTGATATGAATCCAAAAATATCCGACTTCGGACTTGCTCGAAAATTTGTAGGATTGGATGCCGAGGCGAGGACAAAGAAAGTGGTCGGAACATAGTAAGAATCAATAAAACATGGCCCTCTATAATAACTTAACAAAAAAACAAACACAAAATTCGAGTAATAGTTTAAGTTTATTTCATTGAATTTTGCTGCAGTGGTTACATTTCTCCCGAGTATGCAGTACACGGGCATTTCTCTATAAAGTCGGATGTATTTAGTTTCGGGGTTCTTGTGCTGGAAATAGTGAGTGGGAAGAAAACCGAGGGTTCTCTCATGAAGATCACAATGACAAACTTCTGGGACATGTAAGTTATTTTGGTAGGATAAACCTCACTATCTCCACAAGAAACTAGACTGTTATTAAACCTTTGTTTTCTAGCATGCTTACAAATATGAAATTTGGTTTGCTTCAGGCATGGAGACTCTATAAAGAATACAATTCCATTGAAATCATGTGTGCATCTTTGCGTAACTCATGCATTGTCTTGGAAGTACTGCGTGCAATTCATGTTGGGTTGTTGTGTCTGCAACATCATGCAGAAGATAGGCCAACTATGTTGTCAGTGGTTTTGATGTTGGTTAGCGAGAGTGCATTGCCTCCACCTAAACAACCAGCTTTTTTCACCGAAGAAAGTTTTCATGAACATGACTCTGTTTCATCGTTGGATGAATACATGATAACACTATTGTATGCTAGATAGAAAACATGTGTTTTGGTGAGATGTACAAATACCGTCACGGACTGTTCCATATATGTGTGTGTGTGTATATATATATCTCCTCCTTCAGTTGTTTCAGTTTCCCCTATTAAGATCCCAATCATGAGTTCCATGGCTCCAACTCTATAATTACCTTCACTTGATAACTTTATGTTAGTGGTCCAAACAAACTTCGTGATGGTATATGGATGAGTGTACCATTATGTTCTTTTTTCAGACCGTTCTTGCACGGTTTTATGCACCATAACAAAATAAACTTTGGATCTCTCTAGTATTAGAGACCAAGATTGTTGGGTCTGAAATATGCTAAGTCTGGATAGTGCTGTTAAGTATTGAAGATTACTACTGCTGAAGACATTAGTACTGCTAATTGAAGAAATTACTACTGCTAGTAGTATTAATACTGCTTGAAAGGTTAGTACTACTAGAAGAATAGTTAGTACTGCTTGAAGAGTTAGTACTGCAAGATGGAAACTACTGCTAGTATGTTAGTACTGCTGAAGATAAAGATGCTGCTGGAAGATTAATGCTGCTAATGTTGATAAGGATGATTTGTGCGAAAGACAAGGAGGTGAAGATAATTATGGAATGGATACTGAATATCAACGTTTCTTTAGTAATTATCTTGTAATCTGTTTTGTATATATAGTCTAGAAGTATTAGATTATTAGATATACAGAGATACAGACGTGTTTTGTTTTTAGAGAGAATTAGCCTCAAGATTGTTAGTGATCCTTTCATTAGAAAAGTATTGAACGTCTGTTAAGTCTGTTCAACAGATTGAGGCTTTGATTGTAATCATTAAGTTAATTCAATATAACTTGTGATTTGATATACTATTTCATTGATTTCTTGTTAAAGTGTTATTCCACAACTTCTTTAACAAAAGTTTCTGAGTGATTATTTAAATTCTTGTTTTGAATTTCGATCCTGACAAAGATTAAATTTCACATATCATCTGATGGATTGACAAAATAAAGATAAGAACACATCTTTATATCAAGATAATATTTCATGCCCACAAATCTCATCAGTATGTATAATGTCTGAAAAGCTCTTCAAAACAACTATTGCTGCAAATCAAGAATTTATTTAATAGAGGCCTAGCTATCAATGTCTTAAAGCCCCTAAGAAATTTCCCCTTTGTAAATGTCAAATAATTTGACAATGAATCACAACCCTTCAGTTGACTTTGACAGTTTGACTTTTTAACCAGTTAAAACTATTTATAAATTGTGACAGATGGTGTTCACTTTTAAAGATTGACAAGACTCTGAATAAGATCATTGCTATGTTAATTAAAGAACTATAAACGTGGAAGACAAAATATATGATTAAGGGGCGTTTACTAAATACTTTTGGGGTGAGCGCTTACTGGCAAGAGTCACCATCTTCACTTACCTTCTCGACCATCAAAATGCAAAATGGATTGTTGCTAAGTGTCTTTTACCCAGTTAACGCTTACCTGATAAAAGTCTTCTCCCTCACTCACAGGGTAAGCTTATGGGTCTTTACTATGCGCTTATGCCTCTTTCCGAGTAAAATTTTATCGATTATTGCCATGCTCACTTTCGGTAAACGCTTATCCAGTAAGAGTAAATATCTTGGTGGGCCTGTTTTGTGACTTTGTCTGTGTAAAAATTGCAGTTCAATGACAATAAATAAATCAAATCCCATTATCTCAAAACCCACACATTGTTTTCTTGAGAAATGAATAGTTGAAATATAGGATAGGCTGAAGTGTATTTCCAAAAATACTTTTTTGCTCCTACCATCAGAGATTGTAACACCATTTTATAGCCCAGTAACTCCAACTCTCCAAGAATCTAAACATGTGTGTATGGTATAACAAGATATCACCTCAGACACTTCTTTGATAAATACCATTTTGCTGCTCAAAACGGCAGGCTGTCAACAAATATGTGGTTGTCTAGCAACTTATATACAACCCTAATGTATTAAAGATGTGCCATACCATAAACCTACATAATTTTCTGAATTCTTTTGCATTCTGGGACTGGTCTCATTGTGATCTTTGGAGGCTTCATATTTTTGCTCTCAAGAACCTATGTTTGCAATGGATTTTCTTTGTTGAGGCTTGCAATGACAAGTTTTTTTATGAAAGAAAACAAAATTTTCTGAATTGATTGAAGTAATATATAAGAAACATACAACAAGCAATTTATTTATACTTTGCTAATTAACTACTAAACAGAATTTAACAAACTCAACTGACTACGGAGGCCCGTCCCACTGCTGCTGCCACGTGTACATCATACCAACACCCCCCCCTCAAGTTGGAGAGTGTGAAGATTGAAACATCCCCAACTTGCCGAAAAATAGTATGATGTTGTCTGTCCGGAATACTTTTAGTTTATAAACCAGCCAACTGATGTTTAATGGGAACACGAGATAAAGGTCGTGCGTCGCAATGGGAACACGAGATAACTTTACTTTTTGGATAGTAAAGTTGTTTAACTTTGTGGTTGTGCGTCGCAATGGGAACACGAGATATAGTTTAATGGGAACACGAGATAACTTTACTATACTGAAAGTTTCATGAAAAACTCTTGATGAGAATCATCCTCTTGATCTTCAAGATCAAGGTCTTCATCATCGTCTTCTTCCTCCTCTTCATCATCGACTATATCAGTGATGGTGGGAGGGGATTTGTCAGCAGCTATCTCCCCTTCAACCTGAGAGGGAGTTTCCTTTTGATGTTCAGCATCATCAGCTTCTTTCTCCTTATTTTCTTCAGATGCTTTCTCCCCCTCTTTGTCATTATCACGAAGGGAGAGATCTTTGGAAGGAGTAGAGGTTTCAGCAGTGGACAACTTCTGGACATCAGCTTCCAGTCCTTTGAGCCGATCTTCAAGTACAGGGAATTCAGACATAGCTTGATGAATAAAATCCACAGCTACGCATAGAGCAGTTCTATCGTCTTCTGTAAATGAAGGAGCAGGAGTTGGAACTGGTTCCTTCAGGTGGGAAAGGATCTGCTGAAGAAGGACTTCACATGCATCAACCTTTGTAGACAAAGCTACAAACTGTTGTTGTGAGTCTTCCTTGACTTTGTCAATCGCTTCTTGGAGAGTAGCGAGTTGAGAAACGTCAGCTTTGGAGGCACAGGTGGCAGTCAGCGTCTTCAGCGCTTCACCAGCTGATTGAACAGTGTTAGTGGTGTTGTTGAGAGATGCAGTCATAGAGTCCACCTTTGCACTCAGAGTGTTGACATTTGTGTCAACAGTCGCCAAACTAGGACCTGAAAGATAAGTTAGTTTTTCAGAACCAGGCTTATATGGTGAGTTTGGAGAAGTGTTTAAGGTTATAGGGATACCTGAATTATCAAACATTTTGTAGAATTGTAAAGATTCCTCAAAAGAATGATGTTCAGGTCCTATGGGTCCAAACTGTGGAGTAGAGATAGAAGGAGGGTTAGAGATCAAAGAAATAGAAGGACTAGAGATGGGGATAGAAGATGTAGGGATAGGGGTTGTTACCTCAGGTTGTTGAGCTGAGATCGTAGGTTGTGTCACTGTTGTTGTGACAGCGACCGAGATCGCTGGCACGGTTGAAGTGGTTGTCGCTGAGGATGTGGAGGAGAGACCCACAAAAGCATCCAAGGAAGTTTGTAGAGAAACATCCTTAGGTATAGAGCTAGAAGTAGCTTTCTCCTTAGTCACCTTGGCCTTCTTCGAAGGACCAGGGGAACCAGTTGATGGTCGTTTTGAAGGGGTAGCGACAGGGATAGCAGAAGAAGAAACCTCCTGCGTGGCCGCTGAAGACGAAGAAGTGAGGAGAGAGAGTCGAGATTGAAGTTCAGAAATACTTACCTCGTTGGGGAGCGGCTTGACCTCCAAGGATCGCTGACCCACTTTCGGAAAGGATGCATCCGAGTTGGTGGGGTAAGTGGTAGGAAAGAGGAACTTGAGGTACGCGCAGATGAAGCGTACATAGGGAACTTTGGGATCCCTCTCAGTCTTCTCTATTTTTGACTTCAGATCGTCAAAGATAGCTGTTGCGTAGTCGAAGTTGCGTCCAGCTATCACTGAGTAAGCCATCTGGACCTGAACCTTGCTGGCTTGGTCCAGTGACCCACTCTTCCCACTCATACACTGAATGATGTGTGAGAAGATGTAGTTGAGCTGGGAAGGCATGACTGCTTTCTTCACAAGAGTCAGCTTCTTGTTGGGAATCGTAGTTCTTGGTTTGGGTTCCCAAGCGTATTCCATGGCATCCAGGAATTGGATGAGTCCAGCGTTAGTTGGCAAGGCGTCGAATCCATTCCTGGGTTTGTCGGGAAAACGCAGAGCTTTCCTCAGGCCTAGGGCAGTCATCATCCCTGAGCCAAGTTGAGTGCTGAAGGAGATGGCAGGAACCTGTTCACCCTTTTTGTTGGTGAGGGAGGTTTCTTCAGTTGTGAACCAGAATTGCTGAAGTAGTGCTTTAGAAGGTGTGAGATCCACAGTGATAGCGTAAGCAATGCAGGATTGCTTCAGAAACATTGCGGCCTCCTTCAGATGAGGATACTTGATACCATCAAAGTCGAGGCGAGCAAGATGGTTGTTCTTTGGAAGCTCAGAATCGGAGATGGCGAACTTGACGTTCTTTGAGGCGACCAGTGCAGATTGAGTCATTCTGAATGATGAGTAGATAAACGAGTAGAAGAAAGGTTTAGTCTTAAAATAAAGAAGATTTGCTAGTTTCTATTTGGGGAAAGAAACGTAGGAAATCAACATATTTGTAGAGGAAAACAGTTTATCTTAGAACAAGATTCAAGAACAAGAAGAAAAACCAAAGATTTTTGAATAGAGAAAATCAAAGTAAGATGGTTTTTAAAGAATAAAATCAAAAAT
The DNA here is from genome assembly GCA_954870635.1 of Arctium minus. Taxonomy (NCBI): domain Eukaryota; kingdom Viridiplantae; phylum Streptophyta; class Magnoliopsida; order Asterales; family Asteraceae; genus Arctium; species Arctium minus. The sequence continues at coordinate 124,508,491 of OX941082.1, forward strand.
GAAAATGATTTTATGAATGAGATTTGAGACAAGAATAAGAAGAAGATCAAGAATAACCTGTTGATCTATGAGGTTGAAGATGCAAATGCTTGAGAATTGCTAGAATGCTTGAGAGAGTATTCTTGCTTTGAAAGTATTTCCAGAAAGCGTAAATTGATAAGAATGGAAAAACATTCTTTTTATAAGAGAGAGAGAGAGAGTGTGAGTGTGAGAGAAGCGGGAAAACAAATGCTCATCATGACATGGACACGTCCCACGAAGTTGATTGGATAAAAGAGCAACGGACGAACGTGTCATAAAAGGCATGTCGTGGATTGTCGGTTCAAATGACGTCATAGAAGAGAGAGACTATTCATTTGTACGTTTTGAAATTATCACTGAAAAAAAATCAGCGATTGATTTTCTTTTTGAAAATATCCCTGATAGTAAAGATGGGGATATATTTTCTTTTTAAAAGGATCACTGACAAGAAATATCAGTGATAAATTTAATTTCAAAAAGCTTTTAATCATTTGAAGAAAGATTCAGTGATTAAGGTTTATATTTTAAAAAACATCTCAACTGAATGAAGATTCAGTTGTAGGGATTGAGAAAACATACCTGAGGGTCAGAATATTTATCAGAGAGAATGATGAAAGAGGAACTTTTGATTACTGACACAATACATGAACACTGAAGAATTATTCTTCAAGGTTCAGCATTCCAAGTTCACTGATGAGAAAGTTGAACCTTGTCTCATCAAGAGGTTTGGTGAATATATCAGCAAGCTGAAAGTCAGTAGGGATAAAGTGAAGTTCAATATCACCATTCATCACATGATCTCTGATAAAATGATATATGATCTCAATGTGTTTTGTCTTTGAATGTAGCACTGGATTATTTGCTATATCGATAGCTCTAGTGCTGTCGCAATAGATAGGAATCTTTGACAGCTGAAGGTCATAATCTAATAGTTGATTTCTCATCCACAAGATTTGAGAACAACAGCTTCCAGCGGCTACGTATTCAGCTTCAGCTGTGGAAGTGGACACAGAATTTTGCTTCTTGCTTGTCCAGCTTACCAGCTTTCCTCCCAAGAGTTGACATCCACCAGTGGTACTTTTTCTGTCGAGTTTACAGCCTGCAAAATCACTATCAGAATATCCAGTTAGATCGAACCCTGAGTCTTTGGGATACCAAAGACCGAGGTTAGGAGTTCCTTTCAGATATCTGAAAATTCGCTTTACAGCGATCAGATGGGATTCCTTGGGTTCAGATTGATAGTGTGCACATAAACAAGTAGAGTACATAATGTCAGGTCGGCTCGCTGTTAGATACAGCAGGGAGCCAATCATTTCTCTATAGGCAGTGACATTAACAGGTTTTCCAGAAGGATCTTTGTTAAGTGTCAGGGGTGGTGCCATAGGAGTTTTCATCGCTGAAGTTTGTGTGAGATCAAACTTCTTCAGCATATCTTTAACATACTTACCTTGGCAGATAAAAGTACCTTTGTCAGATTGTTTAATCTGAAGACCAAGAAAATATGTCAGCTCACCCATCATACTTATTTTATATTCTTTCTTCATTCTTTCAGCGAAGCGAGTACACAGAGATGGGTTAGTAGAACCAAATATTATGTCATCAACATATATTTGTACAAGAATTATATGATCTTTTATCTTTCTGAAAAATAACGTATTATCAATTTTGCCACGTTCAAAATTTTCAGAGATAAGAAAAGATGAGAGAGTGTCATACCAAGCACGAGGGGCTTGTTTTAGACCATAGAGAGCCTTATCCAATTTATAAACATAATTTGGATACTTAGGATCATAAAACCCTGGTGGTTGTTCTACATAGACTTCTTCATTCAGCTTTCCATTTAGGAACGCTGATTTTACGTCCATTTGATAAACGATGAAGTCTTTATAGACTGCATAAGCTAAGAATAGTCGAATTGCTTCGAGCCTGGCCACAGGGGCAAAGGTTTCATCATAGTCTATGCCTTCCTCTTGTCTGTATCCCTGAGCAACAACTCGAGCCTTGTTGCGGGTTACAGTTCCATGTTCATCTAACTTGTTTCTAAACACCCATTTGGTGCCTATTACAGTTTTATCAGATGGTCTAGGAACGAGATTCCAAACTTTGTTTCGAGAAAATTCAGTCAGCTCTTCTTGCATAGCGCTGACCCAGTTTGGATCTCTGAGGGCATCATCAGTCTTCTTTGGTTCTATTAAAGAGAGAAAACTTACAAAGAGACAGATATTACCTGAGCTTCTTCGTGTCTGAATACCTGCTTCGAGATCACCAAGAATTTGATCTATTGGGTGATCTTTGGTCCATCGCTGAGCAGGAGCATGATTGCTTAACTCAGAGGTTGGATCAACGATTGGAATGTTTACTGATGAGGACGTTTGAGGTTCATCAGCGATTAACTGTTGAGTAGATTCACTAGAAAGGTTTTCAGACGAAGGCAGATTTGATGGTAGTAATGTGTTTAGAGGTTCTGCTGAGACCCATGAAATGGATTCAGCGGTAGGATGTATAATGTTCGGATCATCATCAGCGGTTGGAGGATCAGAATGCTGATGGTTTGAGAAGAAAGGTTCTGTTTCTCTGTAGTGAGAAAGCATCCAAGCATTTAACTCTTCATTGTCAGCGATTGGTTTGGAGTTCGCTGAGCGAGTTTCATCAAAAGTGACGTGAATTGTTTCTTCTACGGTTTGTCTTCTCTTGTTGAAAACTCTGTAGGCTTTGGAGATGGAGGAATATCCTATAAATATTCCATCATCAGCTTTTGGGTCGAACTTTCCAAGTTGATCTCTGTTGTTTAAGATAAAGCACTGACAACCAAAGATATGAAGAAAACTGATAGAAGGCTTCCTTCCAAGAAAAAGTTCATAAGCTGTCTTACCAAATCGCTTTATTATCAGCGATCTGTTTTGAGTAAAACATGCAGTGTTTACAGCTTCTTCCCAAAATTGAGTAGGGAGATGAGAATCGCTGAGCATTGATCTAGCAGCTTCTATGATTGTTCTGTTTCTTCTTTCAGCGACTCCGTTTTGCTGAGGTGTTCTCACTGAAGAGAAGTTGTGAGAGATTCCCTTGTTCTCAAAGAAATTGTTCAGGGAACTGTTTTTGAATTCAGTTCCATGATCGCTTCTTATTGAGTGAATAGTAAGATTGTTCAGCACTTCCATCTTTTTCACAAAAGATATTAGTTCTTCTGGAGTATCACTCTTACAGCGAAGAAAGATAACCCAGGTGTAGCGAGAATATTCATCTACAATGACAAGTGTATATTTCTTTCCAGCTATTGATTGGATGTTGACAGGGCCAAACAGATCCATATGCAAGAGCTGAAGAGGACTTGTCACTGAGGAAACTTGTTTCGACTTGAAACTAGCTTTTGTTTGTTTTCCTTTTTCACATGCTGAGCAGAGAGATTCTTTAGCATATGAGTGCTGAGGAAGACCAGAAACCAGTTCCTTAGATGAGAGAGAATTCAGGGTTTTGAAATTTAGATGAGAGAGCCTTTTATGCCATAGCCAGTTGACATCAGAAGAGGCCTTAGAGAGAAAACATAAGTTTTAAGTGATAGTAGAGTCCATATCTATTACATAGACATTTTCTCTGTGATGACCACTGAGAGCAAGTTTTCCTTTTTCATCTACCACTGAACATGCTTTCTTAGAAAAGCGAACTTCGTAGTCTTTGTCACATAGCTGACTGATGCTTAGAAGGTTGTGCTTCAGTCCATCTACATAAGCGACTCTTCGAAAGGTAGTTGTCCCATTGCTGAGGACACCAAACCCTCGGGTAAATCCTTTTCCATTTCCACCAAAGGTCACAGAGGGACCTTTCTCTTCCTTGTATTCAGTGAGCAGGTCTCTTTGTCCAGTCATATGATGAGAACATCCACTATCGAGATACCAGATGCCCTTTGATCCCTGCATACATAAGGAGGATTAAGCGTTGTTTGGTACCCACTTTTCAATGGGTCCTTCAGAGTTAGTGGATAATGAAGATTCAGCAGTCTTCACAGCTGATGAAGAATCAGCTTCAGTGGTAATCTTCACTTTGGTTAATTTCTTAACCTTAGTGGTATATTTCACTTTGGTTGATTTTTCAACTTTGGTGACTTTCTTGGCCTTAGAGGCATTTTTCTTCACTTTAGTTGTTTTATCAGCTTTGGTGGCATTTGGACATTTACTTGCAATATGATCTGTAAAACCACAGTGATAACATTTTCTGTATTTGAAAATGGTTTTAGGATCAGTAGAAGGTTTTGCAAGTTTAAGATGAGCAGGACCAGGTCCGAGAAGGCTTTTCTCATGAGATATAGGAGGGATTTTCATTTCTACAGATCTCGTTGGTCTAAGGTCAATCTTTAGCTTTGGAGGACAGAGATCAAAAATTTCTATCACCGAGCTAGAGGATAGCTTAGCTGAAGGTTTAGAAGGAATTTTCAGCTTTGCTTTCCTGGTTGCCTTGTGAGGAAGGAGAATGGACTTTCCTTTATCCGTAGACTTAGTGTCTTTGGATTTTTCCTCAGTGATGGGATTTGAAGAAGAACAGGGATAGAATTGATTATAAGAAGTGTCAAAGAAAGATGTGACAAAAGTTCCAAACTTAAGCGAGGAACTTTCTTCTTTAGGATCATCCTGTGGTGTCCAAAAACCAAGACCAGTTCTATCACTTTCAGGAGTTTGAGCAGCATTTATTATCTCAGAGATATTTGTTGATGATTTGCACCATTTTTCAACATGAGCCTTTTCTGCTTTTAGAGCAGCAATGGCTTGTTCGCGTTCAATGCTGATGATTTCATTTATAATGACTTGATTTTTCAACTTTTCTTCTAAAAGATTTAGTTCACTGATCTTTTCATGACATTTCTCTAGCTCTTGAGTTAAATGTACATTTTTATTCTCAGCTTGAGTTTTGTCGTTTAGAGCATTATAAAGGTCAATTGTCAGCACATCGACAGCTCGACTTCTCTCAGCTTCAGGCATAGAGGGATTTGTAGAGATAGATACCTGAGATGATATGTAGCTCATAGAAGGTTCAGATGGTTCTTCTACTTCTTCTTTAATCTCAGCCATGAGGCAAAGATTAGCGACTTCTTCTTCATCAGAAGATGATTCTTCTGATTCAGCCCAGTCATGTTCTTCAGCGATGAGACCTTTACCTTTTTGCTGATAGCTTTTCAGCTTTTGATATTTGTTCTTCAGTGTAACAACCTGAACATTTAATTACATAATAAAATAACATTTATTACTAACAACTGTCCCAAGTTTACAATGTCTTTACTATCAGCTATTACACAACTGAGTTTCTCAAAAGAATTGCTATGGCAGTAAGTCTTCTATCTCCTTCTTAAGTTCACACCTTATCTTTTCCTTTCTCTGCTATCTTGCGATAACCTGAAACAGGATTAAATTTTTGAAACAGCGAGGGTTAGACCAAAAGGTCTAGTGAGTCCCCTCCAATCACTACTACACAGTTCAAATATTAATTAAAATATTTAAACATAACTGCATATATCTCAATACATGCCTACTTTTTTAAAATCACTTTAAAACATTTATGTTTTACATACATAAATTAATGAAATGGCCATTACTAATCACTTTCTACGCTCGCAAGCGTACTTTCAACTACTGACCAACATTCCCGTCAAAGACGGTATGTCTGTCTCGCACTGCCTTATTTTAGGGACACGCCCTAATGGCATAAACGGGCCACACTCCCCGGTACGAGCAGGCGGGTCACACTTCCCGACTTAGGTCAAAATTCTGACTCAAATGTATACATACATTTGGTTCTGCCAGTATATAAAACAAGTTTATATACCCTGAAGATAAACATGCTCAACTAATTAAATCAATCATTTGAAATAATTCTACTAACTTTTCATATTATAAATGCGCAGTATATCAAAACTCACATTTATAAAATAACTACTCAAATCATAAAAGATTTAGTTGAAAGACTCACCTTAATCCTTCCGAATTAACCTCTGACTTCTTACCGATTAACACCACCTACGATGGTATTAAAACAAAGGTAAGCTAACTTGCAACTAACACTCTTTCTTTCAAAAGACTCATCAATTGAAATCTACTGTTTTTAACCCCGTCAAAATCAAACTGATTAAAAACCTCTTGGACCAATTAACAAACTATCGGTCAAACATACCTTCGATCAAACATACTTCCGATCGAATCATACCTCCGGTTGAACAGACCTTCGGTCGATTAGACCTTCGGTCTAAACAAACATCCGGTCTTACACATAACTCCGGTCAAATGCATCGATCGGTCTTACATAACCCCGGTCGAATGCCTCAACCGGTCTAATACCACATCGGTCTAATGCATAAGACCGATGTATCATCTTCCAGTCTTACTCAAGAACAGAGTCGGTTTAACACAGTTCAAACCCAGAACTCTTTTGATCAATTAAATCGATCAAATACACGGTTAAAAGCTCGATTAACACGTCTATTTACCGACTATAACATGCAGAAAGAAGCATGAGGCTAAAAACATACCTCGTTTTGACAAATCGAACGATTTCCTTCAAGAACTCTTCTTCTTTCTCTTTGCCTTTCTCTTTCACTCTTTCTCTCTTTCAAAACATAGGTTGGCATAAATATCAGAATGAGATTTCAATCTCATACAAATCTGATATTTATGTTATGAAAAAATGAAATTTTCAATAAACCCCCTAAACTTTGATTAACTTTACACTTCTTCCCCCAACTTCCAAAATTAACAAAATTTCGAAACTGGTTATTACAATCTTCCCCCCTTAAGAGAATTCCGTCCCCTGAATTATATCGTTAAACAACTGGGAATACTGAGATTTCATATCTGCCTCTACTTCCCACGTAGACTCTTGCCCTTGGTGAAATTTCCACTGAACTTTCACTAAGAGAATTTCTTTGTTCCTCAACTTCTTTATCTTGAGGTCTGTAATTGCTACAGGCTCCTCAATATAACTTAGCTTCTCATCTATCTGAATATCTTCTAAAGGAACAACTATATCTGATTCTGCCAAACACTTCTTCAGGTTTGACACATGAAACGTAGGATGAATCCCACTCAAACTTGCTGGTAGATCAAGTTTGTAGGCCATTTCACCAACACGATCAGTGATGATAAATGGTCCAACAAACCTTGGTCTTAACTTTCCTTTCTTTCCAAATCTGATCACCCCTTTCCAAGGTGAAACCTTTAACATAACTAAATCTCCTATCTGAAACACTATCGGTTTCCTTCGTCTGTCAGCATATATTTTCTGACGATCTTGAGAAATCTTTAATCTTGCTGTAATCTGATCAACTTTATCAGCTGTCACTTGCACAATCTCTGGTCCTGCTAACTGACGTTTTCCCACCTCATTCCAACATAGAGGTGTTCTACACTTACGACCATACAAAGCTTCAAAAGGAGCTGCTTGTATGCTAGCATGATAACTATTGTTGTAGGAAAATTCAATCAACGACAAATGAATTTCCCACGAACCTTTAAAATCTATAACACATGCACGAAGCATATCTTCTAACGTCTGAATAGTTCTCTCACTCTGACCATCTGTTTGCGGATGATAGGCCGTACTCAGCTTCAGTTGAGAGCCTAATTCCCTTTGCAAACTTCTCCAGAACGATGATGTAAATCGAGCATCCCTGTCTGATACTATGGACGACGGTACTCCATGCCTGGTCACTATTTCGTCGATATACAATCGAGCCAACGTTTCTAGTGAGTACGTCTCCTTGATCGGTAGGAAATGAGCTGACTTTGTGAGTCTATCCACTATCACCCAAATAGCATCATGCCCCTTAGGTGATCGTGGTAACCCCGTAACAAGATCCATAGTAATATCGTCCCACTTCCACACTGGAATTTCTAACGGCTGAAGCTCTCCATAAGGTCTCTGATGCTCAGCTTTAACCTTTAAACATGTAAGACATCGTTCAACAAAATGAGCAATGTCTTTCTTTAACCCTGGCCACCAATAACTCTGCTTCAAATCTCTATACATCTTATTAGTTCCAGGATGAACTGAATACCGAGATCTATGAGCTTCTTCCAACACCTTATGCCTCAGATCTCCTGCTTTTGGGATCCATATCCGCTTATCAAAACACTTTATTCCTCGATTGTCAACTACTAACGAGTTCACAATCCCAACTATCCTTTCATTTTTCAAATTTTCGACTGACACTGCTTCTTCTTGAAACTTTATAACTTCTTCCAAGAAATTGGAAACAACATCAACTCTAAATGCTACAATCTCTACTATTTCTCCATGATCTTTACGACTTAGAGCATCTGCTACCACATTGGCCTTTCCTGGATGGTACAAAATTTCACAGTCATAATCACTTAATAACTCCATCCATCTACGCTGCCTCATATTAAGCTCTTTTTGACTAAACAGATACTGAAGACTCTTGTGATCTGTGTAAATCTGACACTTGATCCCATACAAGTAATGTCTCCAGATTTTTAAAGCAAACACTACAGCTGCCAACTCTAAATCATGCGTCGGATAATTCTTTTCATGCTCTTTTAACTGACGAGATGCATAGGCAATCACCTTGCCTTCTTGCATCAACACACATCCCAAACCCAACTTTGAAGCATCGCTATAAATAACAAATCCTTCCGACCCGTTGGGTAGAGACAAAACAGGAGCACTACTTAAACTTTCTTTCAACTTATCAAACGCTTCTTTCTGAGCTTCTGCCCAAACAAACTTAACATTCTTTCTGGTTAAAGTTGTTAATGGCGTAGCTATTCTAGAGAAGTCCTGAATGAACTTTCTATAATAACCAGCCAAACCCAGAAAACTTCTTATTTCAGATGGCGATTTCGGTGCTTCCCACCCTTTTATGGCTTCAATCTTAGCTGGATCAACCTGAATCCCATCTTTCGACACCACGTGTCCTAAAAACTGAACTTCTTTCAGCCAAAATTCACACTTTGAAAACTTGGCATACAACTTTTCACGCTTCAGCAATTCTAAAATTGCTCTTAAATAAGTTTCATGATCTTCTTTAGAACGCGAATAGATCAATATATCATCTATAAAAACAATGACATATTTATCTAAAAACGGACTACACACTCTATTCATAAGATCCATGAAAGCTGCTGGCGCATTAGTCAAACCAAAAGGCATAACTAAAAACTCATAATGTCCGTACCTCGTACGAAAAGCAGTCTTAGACACATCCTCCTCCCTCACCTTTAACGGATGATACCCAGAGCGCAGATCTATCTTCGAAAAGTAACTCGCTCCTTGCAGTTGATCAAAAAGATCGTCAATCCTGGGAAGCGGATACTTATTCTTAACAGTCAACTTATTGAGCTCACGGTAATCTATGCACATTCTCATAGACCCGTCTTTCTTCTTAACAAACAATATTGGCGCTCCCCAAGGTGAGGTACTAGGGCGAATAAACCCCTTGTCTAACAATTCTTGCAACTGAGTCATCATTTCTTTCATCTCTGCCGGTGCCAGTCTGTACGGTGCTCTTGCAATTGGCTCTGCTCCGGAAACTAAATCAATACGAAACTCCACTTGCCGATCAGGAGGCAGAGTGGTCAAATCTTCCGGAAATACTTCTGGAAACTCACTGACTACCGGAACTGACTCCAATCCCTTCTTTTCTTTATTAGCATCTATCACATAAGATAAGAATCCCACACACCCTTTTATCAAACATTTATTAGCCTTAATCATAGAAATCAAACATGACTTTCTATCCCTTCGATCTCCAAATACTAATATCTCTTCCTTTCCTGGTTGCGCTATACGAATCAATTTCTTATTACATACTATGTAAGCATCATTAGACGCCAACCAGTCCATTCCCACAATAACATCAAATTCTCCCATACCCATTGGGTACAGTCGAAGTGGAAATGATTGTCCCTCAATGACAATACTACACCCATCATACACTTCTTCTACCAAAATTTGACTATTATCAGCCACTTCTACTTTCAATTCACACTTAAGTTTCTTAGGTTTCACATTCAATTTATGCACAAAATTAGGAGACACAAAAGAACGATTTGCTCCTGAATCAAACAACACTTTTGCATAATTTGAATCTATAAAGAAAGTACCTGTAACTACATCAGGTATCTCCGCCGCTTCTTCAGCTGACATGTTGAACACTCTAGCTCTGGCTTTAGCTGGCTCCCTCTTTTTCTCACTTCCCTTTTCTATACTTCCTCCAACTGTTCCCTTTTTCAACTGTGGACAATTGGGCCTGATATGATCAGGAGATCCACACTGATAGCAAGACCTCAAATTCTGACAGTCCCGAGCCAAATGCCCAACCTTACCACACTTATAGCAGCCCTCTTGATTTATCTTGCATTCTCCCTTATGCATTCTATTACACTTACTACAGGGCTTATTTTCAAACTTACTAACAGGACGTTGATCAAACTTAACAGACTTAACTGGCTTGAAATCACGAACTGTTCCTTCCCACTTTCTCTTATCTCCACTTCGCTCAGTGACTTGCCTGTTCTTTTCCTTTTCTCTCATCTCTGCTGCATTAACAACTATCTGAAAAGTCGACGGTTCTTTATTCGAGACAAATTCCCGAATATCACTTCTTAATCCAAAGATGAAACGTTCTACTCGTCTTTCTTCATTTGGAACATAGATTCCTACAAATCTAGACTTTTCAATAAACTTGGTCGTATACTCTCTGACCGACATTCCTTTCTGTTCTAAGCTCAGAAATTCTTCTTCCAGCTTCTTAACTGCTGCCACAGGGCAGAACTGTGCTTTAAATACTTTCACAAAATCACGCCAAACCATCTCTTTAGCTATCGCTGAACCTTGACCTCCAGATTCTACATCCCACCACATTACTGCTTCATCCTTCAGCATTGACAAAGCATACACTACTTTATCATCTTCCGCACATTTACTCGTGTCGAAAGCTAACTCCATACTCTTTATCCATCTTAATGCTACTACGGGATCACATTCCCCTTTATACGAAGGAGGCTTGCAAGCAGCAAACTCCTTGAAACTACATCCTCTTCCTGTTACAGCTTTAACTGACACCATAGGTCCTGACTGAGGATGACTTCCCATTCCAGTTACTGGTGATTCTGCTACTTCAGTCCCTACCTTATCTTCACTCTTTTCTTTACTTACAGAAACTTCATTATTACGCTGAGCAAGTAAAGCGTTCAAAGTTTCTTGCAACTTTCCCATTTCTGCAGCAAAAGTTTCTTGCGTAACAAAACCTTCCGTTCTACCTCTACCACGGTTACCCGTCTGCTTTCGACCCCTCACAGAAGCCGAACTTTCTTGATGAGACTCTTCTTGCTCATCTCTTATCTCTATACTTTCATTCTGACGAATACCACGACTCGTCTTCCCACCTCGAGTTCCCACATTAGAAACTCCTATCTGAGTAGCTGTTTTCTGAACTGTTTTACCTTTAGGTCGACCTCGACTCTTTCCTTGGATAGCAGTCGGGTTGACATTAGCTATTTGCTCTCCGATAATGACTTCATGCTCTGGATCCATTTCTGGATTTACTACAGATCTACTCCTGGTCACTCGCTCAGACATAACTCTGCTAAGAATAAACATAAGATATTCAATCTCACATGCTACACATTACGGTAGTTTAAGCAAAAGCATGTACTTGTAAATTCATAATTACACTGGCCAAATGGAATTCCAAATTTACCTTACATGCTAGTCCTTACTACCTTAATGTCATCTTCTTATAGTCTTCCTACTACTCAGTTGTGCTTCTACTATCTCAGTTTAAGTCTAGGCCCATCCGGTCACCTAGATCCCTTAAACTAGTGCTCTGATACCAATTGTAACAACCTGAACATTTAATTACATAATAAAATAACATTTATTACTAACAACTGTCCCAAGTTTACAATGTCTTTACTATCAGCTATTACACAACTGAGTTTCTCAAAAGAATAGCTATGGCAGTAAGTCTTCTATCTCCTGCTTAAGCTCACACCTTATTTTTTCCTTTCTCTGCTATCTTGCGATAACCTGAAACAGGATTAAATTTTTGAAACAACGAGGGTTAGACCAAAAGGTCTAGTGAGTCCCCTCCAATCACTACTACACAGTTCAAATATTAATTAAAATATTTAAACATAACTGCATATATCTCAATACATGCCTACTCTTTTAAAATCACTTTAAAACATTTATGTTTTACATACATAAATTAATGAAATGGCCATTACTAATCACTTTCTACGCTCGCAAGCGTACTTTCAACTACTGACCAACATTCCCGTCAAAGACGGTATGTCTGTCTCGCACTGCCTTATTTTAGGGACACACCCTAATGGCATAAACGGGCCACACTCCCCGGTACGAGCAGGCGGGTCACACTTCCCGACTTAGGTCAAAATTCTGACTCAAATGTATACATACATTTGGTCCTGCCAGTATATAAAACAAGTTTATATACCCTGAACATAAACATGCTCAACTAATTAAATCAATCATTTGAAATAATTCTACTAACTTTTCATATTATAAATGCGCAGTATATCAAAACTCACATTTATAAAATAACTACTCAAATCATAAAAGATTTAGTTGAAAGACTCACCTTAATCCTTCCGAATTAACCTCTGACTTCTTACCGATTAACACCACCTACGATGGTATTAAAACAAAGGTAAGCTAACTTGCAACTAACACTCTTTCTTTCAAAAGACTCATCAATTGAAATCTACTGTTTTTAACCCCGTCAAAATCAAACTGATTAAAAACCTCTTGGACCAATTAACAAACTATCGGTCAAACACACCTCCGATCAAACATACTTCCGATCGAATCATACCTCCGGTTGAACAGACCTTCGGTCTAAACAAACATCCGGTCTTACACATAACTCCGGTCAAATGCATCGATCGGTCTTACATAACCCCGGTCGAATGCCTCAACCGGTCTAATACCACATCGGTCTAATGCATAAGACCGATGTATCATCTTCCGGTCTTACTCAAGAACAGAGTCGGTTTAACACAGTTCAAACCCAGAACTCTTTTGATCGATTAAATCGATCAAATACACGGTTAAAAGCTCGATTAACACGTCTATTTACCGACTATAACATGCAGAAAGAAGCATGAGGCTAAAAACATACCTCGTTTTGACAAATCGAACGATTTCCTTCAAGAACTCTTCTTCTTTCTCTTTGCCTTTCTCTTTCACTCTTTCTCTCTTTCAAAACATAGGTTGGCATAAATATCAGTATGAGATTTCAATCTCATACAAATCTGATATTTATGTTATGAAAAAATGAAATTTTCAATAAACCCCCTAAACTTTGATTAACTTTACACTTCTTCCCCCAACTTCCAAAATTAACAAAATTTCGAAACTGGTTATTACATTCAGCTTATGGTATTTGTCATCACTGGATCTTCTTGAGGTAGAAGGTTTAAAGACCTTTTTCGACCTGCACTCACTAGCAAAATGTCCAATTTTTTCGCAGTTATAGCAAGTGGCAGTAGCCTTATCAACCGGAGTTGATTTTGGCTTTTCAGTAAGAGAGAGAGGTTTACTTCTTCGGAAGTTACTCTTTCTTGCAAATCTCTTAAAAGAGTTTGTCAAGAGTGCTAAGGACTCATCAAACTCTGAAAGATCAGGGTCTGATAGATCCTCAGATTCAGAATCTAACTCAGTGATGGTGAGAGTAGATCGCTGAGATGGAATTATCTCTGAAGAGACTAAAACAACAGGAGTGCTTTTGGAGTCTTTAGAATCTTTTACAAGATTCTTCTTCAGGAGATTAGATTGCTCATAGTTGAGCAATATTCCATACAGAGTGCTTAGAGAGAGAGTATGTAAGTCTTTTGTCAGCTTAAGACATATTGAATAACTGTCCCAGCTTTCAGGAAGACTTTCCAAGAATTTTGTTAGGACCTCAGAATTAGAATAGGTCCTTCCAACAGTTCTTAGGTCAATGATTAGGCAGTTAAACCGTTGATGAATGTCAGAAAGAGATTCATTCTTTCCAGCGATAAAACTCTCATACTGTCTTACCAAGTTAATCTTTCGAGTCTCTTGGATTTCAGTGGTGCCCTCATATTGAACACATATTGTTTCCCACATTTCTTTAGAAGTTTTCAGATGCATGATGGAATGGAAAACTTCATCAGGCAGAGCCATTGAGATAATGGTCTTTGCTCTTGCATCTATGCCTACCTTCTTTTTATCTTCATCACTCCACTGTCTTATTTCCTTAACGACATATCGTTCAGGGACAGCTTCAGTGGTGGCAGTAGCGGGAACCGCAGCTATAATTCTAACAGGTTCATAGGGTCCGTTTTCTATATATTCAGGTATAGTAGGATCCGCACCTTCAAGAAATAGCATCATTCGATTTTTCCATAGAGAAAAGTTATCTCTGCTAAATCGAGGAGGTTTAGAAAGTGAACCATTATCATAGTAGTTTGTGTTTGTGTTTAGTGCCATTTTAGAATAGCAAGGAAGAGTATTTAGCAAGATCTTGTTTATTAGATTAAACAAACTGCTCTGATACCACTTGTTGGTCCCGGAGGTGCTTAACAAGTTTGTAGAAGGGGGGGGGGTTGAATACAAACACAGAAATTAAAGTTTAATAAATTGTTTATTGATAAATCAAAATACAATTTACAAGTTTGTTGCGGAATAAGATTAAGACAGACTCAATCTAAACAAACTTAAGAAACACTAAGATGATTGCACAAGAAATTCAGAGAATGGGGGATTTAAGAGATATAGAAAACAATGGTTTCTATATGGAGTTCAAGGATTGAGCACACCCACAGATGGAGGGGTGAACTTCCTATTTATACCCTATGCATTAAATGCATGGCAGGGCACTTTACACGTGGCGTTCACTGATTGGCTTTGAGAGTCTGACTTTTGGGAGACATGCTTTCGACCGGGTCATGAACAGTGTAGTTGACAGAGTTGTTGTACGTATGGTGGCGGAGACATGTCCGTTCTGACACATAGTACTAGTTTGTGCAAGGATAGATAAAAGGAAACTTGAGACATAAGCTTTGTGATCTTTTGATCGCTGAATATCTCTTCTTTCAGAGATAAAGAGGTTCAGCTATCGCTGAAGCTTTTCCTCATATTCCTTCGTGTATATGTAGAGTTGTCTTTGCTTCACTGATATCCGCATCAGATCACTAGTAGACTTCTCTTTGTTCAGTAGCTTCGTCTTCGATTCAGCTATGAACATATGTTGATGCGAGACTTGTCTTCAGGAATTACGTTACTGTTTACATTAGAAACTATCAGTGATAACTGAACAGACTCAGTCTGATCGCTGATGGTGAAACACTAATACATATTAAAACGTAATTTTCACTAAGTATAGAAGAGGGTCGTTATCAAATTACTGAGAGAGTTTGGATCAACATTACAAATATGAAATTTGGTTTGCTTCAGGCATGGAGACTCTATAAAGAAGACAAGTCCATTGAAATCATGTGTGCATCTTTGCGTAACTCATGCATTGTCTCGGAAGTACTGCGTGCAATTCATGTTGGGTTGTTGTGTCTGCAACATCATGCAGAAGATAGGCCAACTATGTTGTCAGTGGTTTTGATGTTGGTTAGCGAGAGTGCATTGCCTCCACCTAAACAACCAGCTTTTTTCACCGAAGAAAGTTTTCATGAACATGACTCTGTTTCATCGTTGGATGAATACATGATAACACTATTGTATGCTAGATAGAAAACATGTGTTTTGGTGAGATGTACAAATACCGTCACGGACTGTTCCATATATGTGTGTGTGTGTGTGTGTTTGTGTATATATATATCTCCTCCTTCAGTTGTTTCAGTTTCCCCTATTAAGATCCCAATCATGAGTTCCATGGCTCCAGCTCTATAATTACCTTCGCTTGATAACTTTATGTTAGTGGTCCAAACAAACTTCGTGATGGTATATGGATGAGTGTACCATTATGTTCTTTTTTCAGCCCGTTCTTGCACGGTTTTATGCACCATAACAAAATAAACTTTGGATCTCTCTAGTATTAGAGACCAAGATTGTTGGGTCTGAAATATGCTAAGTCTGGATAGTGCTGTTAAGTATTGAAGATTACTACTGCTGAAGACATTAGTACTGCTAATTGAAGAAATTACTACTGCTAGTAGTATTAATACTGCTTGAAAGGTTAGTACTACTAGAAGAATAGTTAGTACTGCTTGAAGAGTTAGTACTGCAAGATGGAAACTACTGCTAGTATGTTAGTACTGCTGAAGATAAAGATGCTGCTGGAAGATTAATGCTGCTAATGTTGATAAGGATGATTTGTGCGAAAGACAAGGAGGTGAAGATAATTATGGAATGGATACTGAATATCAACGTTTCTTTAGTAATTATCTTGTAATCTGTTTTGTATATATAGTCTAGAAGTATTAGATTATTAGATATACAGAGATACAGACGTGTTTTGTTTTTTAGAGAGAATTAGCCTCAAGATTGTTAGTGATCCTTTCATTACAGAAGTATTGAACGTCTGTTAAGTCTGTTCAACAGATTGAGGCTTTGATTGTAATCATTAAGTTAATTCAATATAACTTGTGATTTGATATACTGTTTCATTGATTTCTTGTTAAAGTGTTATTCCGCAACTTCTTTAACAAAAGTTTCTGAGTGATTATTTAAATTCTTGTTTTGAATTCCGATCCTGACAAAGATTAAATTTCACATATCATCTGATGGATTGACAAAATAAAGATAAGAACACATCTTTATATCAAGATAATATTTCATGCCCACAAATCTCATCAGTATGTATAATGTCTGAAAAGCTCTTCAAAACAACTATTGCTGCAAATCAAGAATTTATTTAATAGAGGCCTAGCTATCAATGTCTTAAAGCCCCTAAGAAATTTCCCCTTTGTAAATGTCAAATAATTTGACAATGAATCACAACCCTTCAGTTGACTTTGACAGTTTGACTTTTTAACCAGTTAAAACTATTTATAAATTGTGACAGATGGTGTTCACTTTTAAAGATTGACAAGACTCTGAATAAGATCATTGCTATGTTAATTAAAGAACTATAAACGTGGAAGACAAAATATATGATTAAGGGGCGTTTACTAAATACTTTTGGGGTGAGCGCTTACTGGCAAGAGTCACCATCTTCACTTACCTTCTCGACCATCAAAATGCAAAATGGATTATTGCTAAGTGTCTTTTACCCAGTTAATGCTTACCTGATAAAAGTCTTCTCCCTCACTCACAAGGTAAGCTTATGGGTCTTTACTATGCGCTTATGCCTCTTTCCGGGTAAAATTTTATCGATTATTGCCATGCTCACTTTCGGTAAACGCTTATCCAGTAAGAGTAAATATCTTGGTGGGCCTGTTTTGTGACTTTGTCTGTGTAAAAATTGCAGTTCAATGACAATAAATAAATCAAATCCCATTATCTCAAAACCCACACATTGTTTTCTTGAGAAATGAATAGTTGAAATATAGGATAGGCTGAAGTGTATTTCCAAAAATACTTTTTTGCTCCTACCATCAGAGATTGTAACACCATTTTATAGCCCAGTAACTCCAACTCTCCAAGAATCTAAACATGTGGGTATGGTATAACAAGATATTACCTCAGACACTTCTTTGATAAATACCATTTTGCTGCTCAAAACTGCAGGCTGTCAACAAATATGTGGTTGTCTAGCAACTTATATACAACCCTAATGTATTAAAGATGTGCCATACCATAAACCTACATAATTTTCTGAATTCTTTTGCATTCTAGGACTGGTCTCATTGTGATCTTTGGAGGTTTCATATTTTTGCTCTCAAGAACCTGTGTTTGCAATGGATTTTCTTTGTTGAGGCTTGCAATGACAAGTTTTTTTATGAAAGAAAACAAAATTTTATGAATTGATTGAAGTAATATATAAGAAACATACAACAAGCAATTTATTTATACTTTGCTAATTAACTACTAAACAGAATTTAACAAACTCAACTGACTACGGAGGCCCGTCCCACTGCTGCTGCCACGTGTACATCATACCAACACCCCCCCCTCAAGTTGGAGAGTGTGAAGATTTAAACATCCCCAACTTGCCGAAAAATAGTTTGATGTTGTCTGTCCGGAATACTTTTAGTTTATAAACCAGCCAACTGATGTTTAATGGGAACACGAGATAAAGAAATAAGCCCAACCTTCAATTTCTCTTGGACGAAATGACAATCTATGACAAAGTGTTTTGTCCGTTCATGAAAAGCAGGGTTTTTGGCAATGTGAGTAGCACTCTGGCTATCACAATGTAAAGAAAGAGAAAGTACATTAGGAACCTGCAATTTCATGTAATACTCGAGACAACCATGCAAGCTGAGCACTCACACGTCTGATTGACCAATATTTAGTCTCGACGGATGACAAATAAACCTTAGTTTTTTCTTGAATTTCCAGAAATGTAGCCACTGACTAATCATCGAGTACAAGGACAAGCAGCCCAATCGGAGTCACAATAAGCCTCCAACTGAAATAAAAAATCTTTATTAAAGAATAAAGGTACCTTGAGAAAAGGTATCCTAGAGATATTTAATAGTATGAATAGCAGTTTGATAATGAGAAACGCGAGGGCACTACATAACAAACATTCATCGAGTAAGGAAAACTCCTTTAGAATCGTTCCAAACTACCATGCAAGGAAGTAAGATAAAACACCCAAATCCTTGATCTTGAATGTGTTATCCAACAACTGTTCAAGGGACTCAATTTTGACTTCATTGTTCCCTGTCACCAATATATCATCCACATAAATTGCAAGTAACACAAGAGATGCACCATTCTTCTTGTGAAAACAGGGAATGGCCATTCGGAGAATGATTGTAGCCAATGGACCATAAAACATATACACCATTGTCGAGATGCTTGCTTCAAACCATGCAATGATTTCTACAGTTTGCAACATAAGTGGAAGAAATGGAAAGACCATTGTTCGATGGTCTTCATTACTCTATATCGTATATTAAAATAGAATATTATTCATATATTCTTATTTAATTATGATTAATTAGATTTTCAATAATACCTTATATTTTATAATTTTACAAATTATCTCCACACATTTTTTAATTTTACAAATTAGAACCACATTTTTTTAGTTTTTAAAATAACTTGTTGCATTATATTCTAACATAACTAAGAGTATGTTGTTTAATGAGCTTAATATGACTCACAACTTATTCGGTCAACTATACATGAGTGTTTCTTAGTGGTTTAATGATATAGAAAGTGGCTTATTCACTAAGCTTCTAAGAATAATATATTGATATGGATTAATTGATAGTTATAGATAGACTCTGATAAGGAAGCTTCTATAGATAAGTTTTTATCTCATATTGTTAGGAGGAGTTGTAGTCTATCTCACTCTCCCTACTTGTTTATATATTCCCTTATGTTGTAACTCAATATAGGGTAGAAAATATAATTCTTCCTACACATCCAAAGATTTTATGGTATCAGAGCTTTGAAAGCTTTAATCAACAACCACCATGGGATCAGACTCCGGAAAATCAACCCAAAACTCGTCAAAACTCGTCCCTACTGTTGCCAACTCCGACAACAATCTCTCTCTCTCTCCAGATTACAAGCTTTAAGCTTTCTGGATCAAACTATCTTCAATGGTCTCGATCTGTCCAACTGTTATTCGTGGGAAGGGTAAGTATGGCTACACCGATGGCTCCATAAAAAAAAAAAAAAAAACACTCACCCACTGATTCTTGTATGTTGAATGGGATATTTAGAATTCCATGGTTATGGCATATGGCTCATCAACTCAATGCAAGACAACATTGCGGAAATCTACCTTCTTTACCCCACGGAAAAATCTATTTGGGATGTCGTCGCTCGATCCTATTCAGATCTCGAAGACTCCTCACAGATGTTTAAGCTTCGAACTAAGGCTCGAAACTTGAGACAAGATACTGGTAATGTTACTTCTCACTTTAATACTTTAACCAAACTTTGGCACGAATTAGATCTTTTTTCTCAACGTGAGTGGAAAGATCCGGTAGATGCTGAGTTATACAAGAAGATGCTCACCAAAGAGAGAACATATGATTTTTTGGCTGGACTTGATTCCTTTCTCGATGATGTTCAAGGACGTATTCTCAGCCTTAAACCCCTACGGTAATCGATGCCATCTTTGTCGAAGTTCGCTAAGAAGAGCATCGGAAAAGGACCATGATGAGTCCAGTCGTTAGTGAAACACAAATCGAATCAGAAACTTTTGTCATGGTTGCACATAACTGTGGACCTCGCAAACCCTCTTTTTGGTATGACCACTATCAACGTCCCCATCATACAAAGACTACCAGTTGGAAGCTCCATGGAAAACCTGCTACTGGGTACCTCAGAGCCAAAGAATGCCAGATAGCAAAGAAACCAGCAATCCAAAGACCAGGCCTGATATTACGTTCGCAGTCAACTATGTAAGCCAATTCATCCACTCACCATCCCAATGCCATCTTGATGTTGCCCACCGAATCCTACGGTATCTTAAAGGTACACCAGGTCATGGTTTACTATTAAGAAACAAGACAATCAAAGTGAAGAAGTGTTCATGGATGCAAGTTAGGCAAGTTATCAAAGTGACTGATGTTCTACCTCGGGTTACTACTCTTATGTGTTTGGCAACCTTGTCACATTACGAAGTAAGAAACAAGAAGTGGGCTCAAGAAGTAGTGTTGGAGCTGAACTAGGAGCTACTGCCCTAGATGTATGTAAAGCTCTCTGGCAAAGAAGATTACTAAGGGTACTAAGAATTCGTGTACTACACCCGATGGCTATCTGGTGTGACAATAAAGTTGCTATCGCCATGACACATAATCCACTTCATCATGATCGAACAAAACATGTTGAGGTGGATCGTCATTTCATCAAAGAGAAGATTGACAAGGGGATTTTGAAA
This sequence comes from Arctium minus, assembly GCA_954870635.1. NCBI lineage: Eukaryota > Viridiplantae > Streptophyta > Magnoliopsida > Asterales > Asteraceae > Arctium > Arctium minus. Next base: position 124,529,462 of record OX941082.1, read on the forward strand.
GTCTCCTACATTTTTACTACTCAACAAGTGGTTGACATCTTCACTAAAGCACTAAGTTTGCCAAATTTTAACACGTTCAAGGCAAGCTTTGGATTGTATAACATATACCATCCAGCTTGAGCGGGAGTGTAGAATAATTTGTGGATATGGATTAGTTGATAGTTATAGATAGACTTTGATAAGGAAGCTTATATAGATAAGTCTTTATCTCATATTGTTAGGTAGGGCTGTAAACGAACCGAACGAACACGAACAGAGGCTTGTTCGTGTTCGTTCGTTTAACTTAACCGAACAAACGAACAAATACGAACGGTAAACGAACGAAATTTTTTGTGTTCATGTTCGTTCGTTAAGAAAATATGTTTGTTCGTGTTCGTTTATGCTCGTTCATTAAGAGCTAAACGAACGAACATAAATGGACATAAACAAACGTAAACGAACGAACATAAATGAACAATATACGAACGTAAACGAACGAACATGCATAAACGAACACAAATGAATAAAAAACAACCACCGTTACTCATCATTTCATTCGTAAAAAATAACATAACAAAATAAAAAAAGGATAAACTTAGGAGATATAAAAAAGGAATTCTAAAAAATTAATTTATTTAATGCTTTGACACATTAATATCATAATATATATAAATATATTTATATATATAAACAAATACAAACGAACATAAATGAACGAACGTAAACGAACATAAATGAACGAACGAGACCATTGTTCATGTTCGTTCATTTAACTAAACGAACAAAAAAATGTGTTCATGTTCGTTCATTTATTAAATAAACGAACATAAACGAACTTCCCGCCGAACAGTTCACGAACGGTTCGCTGAACGTTCGGTTCGTTTACAGCCCTATTGTTAGGAGGAGTTGTAGTCTATCTCATTCTCCCTACTTGTGAATATATTCCCTTATGTTGTAATTCAATATACTGCACATCTAAAGCTTTTAGTAAAAAATAGAAAATGTACAATTTGCCTAAAATAAAACCGTCTTTGTTGGAGAGAAGATAAACACGAAGAAAAGGAAGAGAGATATAAAAGGGGGTTCAGGCTTTTTTTCTCCTTCTAAAAATGTCAATGGTGTTGATGGGAAGGACCAATCAAACAAAATTGCATATCATAAGAAGTTTTTACGATAAATGAACTCTAAGGACCAAAATAGAAAAACCAAAAAGCCACAGGGACCAAATCCGAAATTTACGCATAAATCTTTGAAAAAACAGTATACCACACCGAAGAGGTCAACGTCAAAGTCAACATGTACACATGTATTGTTTTGATTGCTGAAAGAAAAGGCTATTGAAGATATACAACAACAACAAAAAAAAGTTCCCAGATCATCACTTTCTACAAAAAAAAAAAATCAATTACATCATTTTTTTATTTAATTTGTATCACATTAAATAATTAATACGAATGACAAGTTTAATAAATAAATCATTATTATGGTTAACATTTACTTTTTGATGGTCTATATTATTATTTAAATGTAATAAAATAAAGTAAACAGCCTTTACAATGTGGGAGTGAGGATGGTTTTTGGAAAGTTTCAGGAATAAAATTTCCAGATACACGATATTCAAGGTACAATGTGAGTATGACACTTGAAGAATGTGAGATGACCTGCACAAGGGATTGCTCTTGTACAGCTTATGCACAATTAGATATCAGAAATGGTGGAAGTGGATGTTTGCTATGGTTTCATGAGTTGAAGGACATCAGAGAGTATGATCAAAAGCAAGAACTTTACATAAGAATGGCAGCCTCCGAGTTAGCAGGTACACACATTTTTATCTACAACTGTCAAAGGTCCTTGAGTCGATACTACCATTTTTGTGCTGAAACTTTTAGAAAATTATTATATACACAGACAGAGGATATATACAGAATAGCAACAATGTTCATTTCTGCAGGTTTGAATGTTTATGGGTTTTGAAAGCTTTACCTTTATCATTTCACGTGTAGAAAGACCTTACTAATTATTGTATCCTTTAACAAAAGACCTCATGGTCTCTCAATCCAGCTTCAACCAGAAGAAAGTACTCATCGTGGTGCTGACAACTTCATTGGCTTCACTGCTTGTGTCTGCAGTGGCATATGTTTGTAAAAAAACAAAGAGAGGACGAGGCAAGTCATTTGGTACTTTCTGAAATGAAACATTAACCAGCTTCATTACAAGTTACAGTTGGTATGAGTATGTTAATAAAGTAAATATACATGTTAGTATTATAAACTTGAACATTAATCTTTTAGGGTGTGTTGGAAGATGGACGAGACATAGCTGTGAAACGGCTCTCAGAAACATCCCAACAAGGGCTTGACGAGTTCAAGAATGAAGTCATTTGTATTGCAAAACTTCAGCACCGGAACCTTGTGAAGCTTCTTGGATACTGCATTCATGGAAATGAACTGATTTTGGTTTATGAATACATGGCTAACAAAAGTCTGGACTCATTTCTATTTGGTTCGACTCTCTCTAGTGCCTTTACCTCCACACTTTTTGTATTAATACTGTTGAATTTCTTGCCAAATTTACACATGGATCAGCGGCATATATATATATATATATATATATATATATATATATATATATGGACTAAGTTGTTCATATTGGGCAGATGAAACCAGAAGTTCAATGCTTGATTGGCCTCGACGCTTTCAGATTATCCATGGTATGGCTCGGGGTATTCTTTATCTACATCAAGATTCCCGCCTTCAAATCATCCATAGAGATCTCAAAGCAGGTAATATTTTGCTGGACGGCTGATATGAATCCAAAAATATCCGACTTTGGCCTTGCTCGAAAGTTTGTAGGACAGGATGCCATGGCTAAGACAAAGAAGGTGGTTGGAACATAGTAAGGATCTCTATAACATCACCCTCTCATATTAATGTTAACCCTTGTTTCTCAAGAAAAAGGAAAAAATAAAAACAAACAAAAAACTCAGAGTGATAATCTGCAAGTTTATTTCATGACCTTTGGTGCAGTGGTTACATTTCTCCCGAATATGCAGTACACGGGCGTTTCTCTATAAAGTCTGATGTATTTAGCTTCGGAGTTCTGGTGTTGGAGATCGTGAGTGGGAAGAAAAACAGAGGGTTTTCTCATGACGGTCACAGTGACAATCTTCTCGGACATGTAAGTTGTTCGCGTAGACTAAACCCCACTATCTCCACAAGGAACTAGTGTAACTTTTAAAACTTCCCCTTTTAGCATACTTATAGATATGAAGTTTGGTTTGCTTCAGGCATGGAGACTCTATAAAGAAGAAAAGTCCATTGAAATCATGTGTGCATCTTTGCGTAATTCATGCATTGTCTCGGAAGTACTACGTGCAATTCATGTTGGGTTGTTGTGTGTGCAACATCATGCAGAAGATAGGCCAACTATGTTGTCAGTGGTTTTGATGTTGGTTAGCGAGAGTGCATTGCCTCCACCTAAACAACCAGCTTTTTTCACCGAAGAAAGTTTTCGTGAACATGACTCTGTTTCATCGCAGGATGAATACATGATAACACTATTGTATGCTAGATAGAAAGCATGTGTTTATGTGAGATGGATAAATACATGATAGCACTATTGTTTCCTTTAGGTGTTTCAGTTTTCCCTTTTCAATATCCTAATCATGGGTTTCATGACTTCGACTCTGTAAATACGTCCCGTTAATATTGTGAACTTGACTCTGTTTCATCGCTCGACTAATACATGATAACATTATTGTATACTAGATAGAAAACATATGTTTATGTCAGATGTACAAATACCTGCTGTGGACAGTTCCTCCTTCAGGTGTTTCAGTTTTCCCTTTCAAGATCTTAATCACAGGTTTTGTGGCTCCGGCTTTTTAAATACATCCGGTTGATAGCTTTCCGTTAGTGCTCCAACCAAACTTCGTATTGATATATGGATCGGCATATCATTAAGTTCTTTTTTTTTCAGCCTGTTCTTGCATGGTATTATGCACCATGACAAAATAAACTTTGGATATTTCCGGTAGAGATCAAAATAATGTTCAGATATTTTTATGATACATAAGTCATTTCCTTTAACTCATGGATTGTGACGCAGCGGGGATACGTAGATGAATTGACAAACGTCAAACCCGAAAATGCTTATGAGTTTACAAACGTAAGACTCAAGAATATGGAGAAAACTCAAAACTCTCTAAGAGAACTTTTATTAAACTTGATAAATTGAATTCAATTGAAAACAATAAAGAGATTAATCCTATTTATAACTAAGCTTAACTAAGGAAATTGAATCTATCCTAATTATAAACCAACTAGGAAACTATTTAAATAAGCAACAATAATTATCCTAATAATTAAAATAAGGAAATAAGTTGTCGAGAGTTGTCCCGAGACTTAAGTCTCAGTGAAACACTCGGTAGTTTCTGATCCAGCGGTCACCGAGACTTGTACCGATACTCAAGTCTCGGTGTAACTCTCGGTAGATTCTGCCTTCTCCAGTGGGCACCGAGACTTGTACCGAGACTTAACTCTCGGTGTAACTACCGGTAGGGGCTGTTTGCTCCTTTTTCGATGCCAAATTTCGAGCCTTCTTCGATCTCGTTTTCTTCTTTTCCAAAGATAGAAGAAAACTTTGATAACTCTCGATTTCTCCCTACATCAGATTGACAAAATAATTATAAGTACACATCTTCATATCAAGATAATATTTCATGTCCACAAATCTCATCAGTTTGGTATAATGTCTGAAGAACTCTTCATAAAATCATTGCTGCAAATCAAGAACTTACAAATAAAGGCCCAGTTGTCAAAATCCCCTAAGGGACCTTTTGGTTTGGCGAAATGTTTTTGAGGGATTTGAATTTCGTGGAAGGATTTGGAATCTTTGATATGTTCGGTTTGTAGGATTTGGAATGGAATTGAATTGCATTCTTTATAAATAATTTATAAAAAACAAATTACCAAAACTGTAAAAATAATTAAATTGTCTTTTTATTAATTGATTATTACAAAACATGTGTTTTTAACATATTTTAAAACATTATTACAAACAAATCCTCATAAATCCTGCGAAATACCAACTACCCCCATGGAATTTCTAAATCCCATGTTTGTGGGATTTCATTGACATCTTGGGATTTCAATTCCGGACTTTCATTTAAACCAAAGGCGGGATTGAATTGGAATCCAATTTCAAATCCCAATAATCCAACCAAATCCCACAAACCAAAAGTGGTCCTAAGAAATTGCCCCTCCATAAATGTCAACTAACTTGACAAGTTGTGACCACAACCCTTCAGTTGACTTTTCAACCATTTAAGCTATTTATAACTTATGTCTGATGATGTTCAGTTTTTTTAAAGATTTATAACTAATAACCTTGTTGAACTTGCAAGTCAATATGGTCAATGTATCAAAATATTTCATTGATAATAATACCATTTTGCTAATTAACGATTCTGGTTGTTATGATTACAACCATGAATTCTAATTCAATTCAGGCATGGAGACTCCATAAGGAAGACAAGTCCCAATAACTCATAACCACATATTTACAAGATTATGATCTTGTTCAATTAATACGTATTGCTATTATAGTGTTAAAGTAGACAAAAAGCTTCATGTCGATTCTCATTGGTACTAATCCATGGGGCTCCACTCCATATACTTGCTCAATAATACTAATCCAAAGGCCACTATATCCTAAACCTACCAACACGAACCTTGTAGCTATGGGGTTAGCTCAACTGGCAACATGACCTGGGCGGCCTTCTCCTCCTAGGTCGCTGGTTCGAGTCATGCAAGGCCAGTGGGAATTCTACGAGGCCTGAGATTAGTCAAGGTCCTTGTAAACTGGTCTGGACACCCACGGTTATAAAAATAAAAATAAAAAACAAAAACAAAAACAAAAACCTACCAACATAAACAAATTCTTGTCAACAACTGATAACACATATGCTACTTCTACACTGATTGATCTTTAAGTACCTAATAAGACCAGATAACAATATCTAAAAATAAAATTGAAATAAAGCATTACCCTGAATGAAGATATATATTGAAATAAAGAACCACCACAATTACACAAATGGGAATTGTTTCCGCTGGTCAAAGTCAACATGTATTTAAAAATACATATTTACCAAACTTATTCAAATATAAAATATATCAATATTATAATAATATATCGTTTTTTTTTCAATTTCAATTTCAATCACATTAACTAATAAGAATAATCCATTTCAAGCCTCTCGCGTGTAGCTCATCAGCAGCTACATGAGCTAAAAAAAAAATGATTCCTCACATTGGAGACCAGTTCTGTGTAGGACAGGTTGGAATTACTTTAATTTTTGCCCAAATGAATAATCCATTTGGAACACAAAAACAACACAGGAAAAACTATTTAACTATGAAACGATGATTTATTTTAAAATTTAATCGGCTACGGATGATTTATATTAGTTAATTTAATACTATAAATTAGTAAAATAAAATATTTGATATTCTTATGTACGATTGGTTAAAAAAATTATGAATCAGAATAAGTCAAATGTCTTGACTTTATAGTAGTATTTATATTTCCAAATTTGGTAGGGATATGTTGCTGAAGAACAAAGTAAGTAGAGAAGAAGGCAACAAAGAAGATAGTTACTTTATTTGAAGATCAAACGGCCTTTTATAGGCTTACAAAACCAACAGAAAAGAGATAACAAACTCCTAAATCAAATTCCAACGTGGGAAAGGCTTGGTAAACAGAAAAAGTAATAGCAACTACCAAATAAAAAATAAACAAAAGAGTACTACTTGAGATGCAGCAGGTACAAGTAAAATACTGCTGGTGTTGACTGGTTCAACACTCCCCTCAACACCAGCTTCGGTTCTCTTCATGACATTAAGCTGTTGACGAAAACCTTCAAATTTGTTTCCCCCCAAGCCTTTGTGAACAAGTCAGCAGCTTGATCTTCAATCTTGATTTGCCTCAACTTGACTTCTTCTTGCAGAACCTTTTCCCGGATGAAATGATAGCGAATTTCAATATGTTTAGTCCTTGCATGATAAACTGGATTTTCAGCTAAACATATTGCTGATTGATTATCGCAATACACCGGAATTGCATACTCCGTTGGTTGACATAAGTCCTTTAATAACTGACGAAGCCAGGTACTTTCTTGAGCCGCCATTGCTGCAGCTCGATACTCTGCCTCAGACATAGACAAAGACACAGTCTGTTGTCTTTTACTACACCAAGAGATTGCTCCTGTCCCAGCATGAACATGTACCCTGTAGTTGAACTACATCGGGTATCATGGTCTCCAGCAAAGTCAGCATCATAGTAGCCAACTAACCTGCAATCTCTTCCTTTTTCGTAAAGAATTCCATAGTCAAGTGTAGTCTTGACATATCTTAGAATCCTTCGTACTGCTTCTAGTTGTGGCTTCTTCGGACTTTGCATGTACCTGCTCATTACACTTACTGAATGAGTGATGTCAGGTCTGGTTAAAGTCAAGTAAATTAGACTTCCAACCAGTTGCCGGTACATAGTTACGTCTTCCAGATTAACTGTTTCCTTCATGAGCACACATTCGAACATTCTGCTCCATTGGAGTTGATACCGGCTTGCACTCCAACATGCCAAACTTTTTCAACAAATCTCTTGAATACTTTTGTTGATGAAGAAAGAGCCCCTTTTCCGTGTGATCGATTTCCAGACCCAAAAAATGTTTGAGCTGTCCAAGTTCTTTCATCAGAAATCGAACTGATAAATTCTCTTTTGTTTGAGAAATCTCTTCCTTCCAATCTCTTGTTATGATTAAGTCATCCACATAGACTACTAGTACAATTGCTAGTCTTTTATCATTAGCTTTAGCAAACAAGCTAGAATCAGCAAAAGTAAGAGAGTACCTACTATATAGAAGGAGTTCAGCAATCTTACCATACCAAGCCCTCGGGGCTTGTTTTAGCACGTAGAGTGCCTTCCGAAGTTTGCAAACATATTCGGGATGTTCCTGATTTATAAATCCAAGTGGTTGATTCATAAAAATCTCCCGATCTAACTCACCATGTAAGAAGGCGTTCTTCACGTCCATTTGCCATAAGTTCTAACATTTATTAGATGCAAGTGCAAGTATAACTCGAACGGTGGTGAGCTTTGCTACTGGACTGAACGTCTCATCATAGTCCAAACCATATTCTTGAGAAAAACCTCGAGCTACTAAGCGTGCCTTGTACCTTTCGATTGAACCATCGGGTCGATGCTTTCTCTTGAAAACCCATTTGCAGGAGATGGTTTCACGTCTTTTAGTTTTGGCACAAGCTCCCAAGTTTGATTTTGATTTAATGCAGCAATCTCTTCTTCCATAGCTTTGACCCATTTTGGATCTTGGGTTGCTTCTTCAAACGTCTCTGGTTCTTTCCGTCAGCATCTTCTAATATGGCTGCATTGGCGTATTTTTGATTGGGCTTTCTTGCTCTTGTTGATCTTCTAAGTGAAGTATATGATCAATGGATCTTCGTTCAACACTTTCTTCTCCATCATCCTCGTCCAAACCATCTTTGGACTTGATTAAGTTAGCTGGTGATTATTCGTTTGAGGACCACCATGATGAGGCTTCATCAAAGATCACATCTCGAGATGTGTAGCACCTTCCTAATGTAGGATCACAACATTTCCACCCTTTTCTTTTGCTGTCGTAACCTACAAAAACACATCTGATAGCCTTTTTGTCCATTTTGCTACATAGCTTATCAGGTACAAATACGTAACAAACACATCCAGAAACTCGAAAGTAGCTAACTTATGGTTTAGTTGTCCATATTTTTTCAAAGGAAGAAGATAAATTTTAACCTTCGTTGAGGTAGTCGATTTATCACAAATGCAGCTGTATTCATAGCTTCTGCCCAATACCTTCCTGGAACATTTTTTGCGTGAAGCATGCTCCGACAAATTTCTGTTGGGGCGTGTTGGCACATGTGAATTGATGTCGAATACGATTGACTTGTAGGTATTGAGTAAAGTTATGAGACTTGTACTCTCCTCCATTGTCGGTGCGAATACACCGAATTTTTTTGTCAATCTCCGCCTCAATTGATTCTTTAAATTCTTTGAATTTTAGAAAAACATCAGATTTAGCTTTCATAAAGAAAACCGACACATACCTTGAAAAATCATCAATGAATGTCACCATATACTTCATACATTGAACCGATGCTTGCGTCCAAACACATCAGAGTGTATCAACTCTAATGGTTCCTTGGCTCGAAATTTTGACTCTTCATATGGTAATTGATGTGCTTTACCATATTGGCAACCTGCAAAAATTGTGCCAGTTTTAACATCTAGTTTAGGAAGGCCCCTCAACGTCTCCTTCTTCATCATCATCTCTAACTTGGAGTAGCTGACGTGACTTAGCCTCATGTGCCATAGATCAGCTGTTTCGTTTCTCCGGGTCTTTTCGACATATGCAGTCTGAGCCGACATCACATACACCGAATCTAGTCGTTGTCCCTCCATTGTTTGTGTTCCCAAAACCTTGAGATCACTATACACCTTAACCATCTTACAGGACAAATACAACATAATGACCTGCTGATGTTAGTTGGATTACCGATAGTAAATTCTTTTTCATACCTGGTACATGGTATACATCTTGGAGTGAGACTTCTTGTTGATCCAAACTCTCTCAGTGATTTGATAATGACCCTTTGTAATACTTAGTGAAAATTACGATTAACATCTGTATGTATTAGTGTTTCACCATCAGCGATCAAAACTGATTATGTTCAGTATCGCTGATGATTTCTCATATAAACAGTTAGACGTAATCCCTGAAGACAAGTTTCGAGATAAAAGATGTTCTATGCTGAATCGAAGACAAAGCTGCTGAAGAAAGGACAAGTCTACTCATGACCTGATGCGGATATCAGTGAAAACAAGACAAGTCTACTCACACACGAAGAAGCCTGAGGAAAAGCTTCAGCGATAGCTGAACTTCTTTCTATCTCTAAGAAGGAAGAGATATTCAGCGATCGATGATCACATTGCTTATACCTCAAGTCTCTTTTGTCTTATCTATGCACACATAGTACGAGTGTCAGAAAAGACATACCTATGCAACATTTCGTACAACAACTCTGATATCTGCAATGTTCATCATACGACCAAAAGCATGTCTCCAAAAGTCAGACTCATGCAACCAACCATAGAAGGACACGTGTAAAGTACCATGCCATGCATTTAATGCATATGGTATAAATAGAAAGATCAAGACTCTATCTGAGAGTTGCCTTCAACCTTCAATCTTTCTAAAAATATAGAAACCCTTGTTTTCTATATTCCTTCAATCCCCATTCTCTAATTCTTGTGCAACCATCTTAGTGTTTCTTAAGTTTGTTTAGATTAGGTTCTTACTTAATCTTATTCCGCAACAAACTTGTAAATTGTATTTTGATTTATCAATAAACAATTTATTAAACTTTAAATTTTGTGTTTGTATTCAACCCCCCCTTCTACAAACTTGTTAAGCACCTTCGGGACCAACAAGTGGTATCAGAGCAAGTTGTTTAATCTCATAAACAAGATCTTGCTTTATTTTCTTCCTTGCTATTCAAACTATGACACTTAACACAAACACTAACTACTATGATAATGGTTCTCTCTTAAAACCTCATCGATTTAGCAGAGATAACTTTGCTCTCTGGAAAAATCGAATGATGCTATTTCTAGAAAGTGTAGATCCCACTATACCTGAGTATGTAGCAAATGGCCCTTATGAACCCTTCACAATCATAGCTGCAGTTCCTGCTACCGCCACCACTCCTGTTGTCCCTGAAAGATACGCTATTAAGGAAATAAGACAATGGAGTGATGAAGATAAAAAGAAAGTTGGTTTAGATGCTAAGGCAAAAAACCATTATCTCTATGGCTTTGCCTGATGAAGCCTTTCATTCCATCATGCATCTGAAAACGGCTAAAGAAATGTGGGACACTATATGTGTTCAATACGAAGGTACCACTGAAATCCAAGAAACCAGAAAGATTAATTTGGTAAGACAATATGAAAGTTTTATTTGTGGTAAGAATGAATTCCTATCTGATGTTCACCAGAGATTTAACTATCTAATCATTGATCTCAGGACTGTTAGTAGAACCTATTCTAACTCTGAGGTCTTAACTAAATTCTTGGAATGTCTTCCTGAAAGCTGGGACAGTTACTCAATATGTCTTAAGTTGACAAAAGACTTAAATTCTCTCTCTCTCAGCATCTTATATGGAATATTGCTCAACTATGAGCAACTTCTGAAGAAGAATCTTATAAAAGATTCTAAAGACTCCAAAAGCACTCATGTCGCTTTAGTCTCTTCAGAGATCATTCCATCTCAGCGATCTACTCTCACTATCACTGAGTTAGATTCTGACTCTGAGGAATTATCAGACGCTGATCTTTCAGAGTTTGATGAATCCTTAGCACTTTTGACAAACTCCTTCAAAAGATTTGCAAGAAAGAGCAATTTCAGAAGAAATAAGCCTCTCTCTATAATTGACAAGCCAAAACCATTTAGTTAACGATGATTTATATCATAGGCAAAGGATCGTGTGAGAAGTTGAGGTTAACGTGAGAAGCGTGAGAAGTGAATCTAAATCGTTGATCACTTTTAATCTCATACCCTCCCATGAATTGCGCCTTAGAAGGGAATTGCTCGGATGCATCTTATCTCGGTGCATCTCATACTAATGTGCATCCATTTCTCATCCAACGATTGATAACCACTTCTAAAGTTTCTTACGTTTACCTCAAGTACTTCTCACCGAAACCTAACCTTTATATCATATATTATGATTAAAATATAATGAAATAAAGTAATTGAAACGATTATGATAATATAAAATTCTAACTGAGTTAAGGTAGGCAGCCTTTGGTCTTGGCGTAGACCAATCCGTGATGGTAGAGAAGCTGAGGATCTCAACAGATTAAAGGAGGTCATCGGGGACTACTCACTGATAGACAAGACAGATAGTTGGAAGTGGGAGGCTTCTGCTAACGGTATGTTTTCTGTTAGTTCTCTACGTTCGGTAGTTGAAAAAGCTTTTTTGGGAGTTGGGGTTAAGGAAACGATGTGGAATCCTTTGGTCCCATCTAAAGTGAACATCTTCATGTGGCGGGTTATGCTCGATAGACTACCTACCCGCGACAACTTAATCAAATTAAAGATGGACATTGATAATGCTCTTTGTCCGATATGCGAAGCGGTTAACGAAACAATGAAGCATTTGTTGTTCGAATGCTCTAATGCTTCGGAGGTTTGGAGTTTTATAGAGAGATGGTGGTCGTTTACAGGTCCCGGAAATAGGTCGATGGAGTCAATGACTAACGCCATCAAAGCTGCTTTCAACAATAGTGTGGTGAGGAAAGCGATCGAAGCTGTGTTCTTTGTTAGTTGTTATACCTTGTGGTGTTTCCGAAATAGGTGTGTGTTTGACAGTCTTCCTCCCCGTAAGGACTCTATTTTAGATCTTATTGTGGAAAAATCGTTCTGTTGGGTTTTGGCTAGGTGTAAGGGGAGTGATAAAAATTCTATTGTGTGGAGATGTTATCCGAGTGACTGTTTAAGATCCTTGTAATGTTGTTTGTTGTTTTGCTAGCGGCTTGCTAGCTTTAATAAATCGTTGTCTGCTGTTCAAAAAAAAATATAAAATTCTAACGGTCATGATATTTTTTGTGAAATGGTTTATATTTTCAAATTTGGTGGGGAATTTCCGACAAGTTTCTAACTTGTAATTATCTATATATATATATATATACTAGGCATCATCTCGGCCGTCCTTAGACGACCCTCTGCCCACGGGTCCTATAAAGTGCAATGTTATGATTAGATGCTAAATGTATGAATACAAAAAATATTAAATCTTTAAGAGTTGAAACTTTATATATGTGGTAACAAAACTTACCGTTTTATGAATGACCCATATTAACATGGGATAGCAAGTTATATTCCAGCAGAGAATGATTGAAAAGGAGAATTGAAAGAAGGGGAATTGCCATGTAAGTGGAAAGAATTCAAGTAGAAAAGAACATAGAGACCAATCTAGGAGTACAAATGAGCCTAGACCAATAAACATAAGAAATGCTAACTAAACCCTAACTCTAATCCCATCTACTATAATACCTCTGTGAGTTAATCTCAATGAGAAAGAACGGTACTATTACTTAACAAAATAACCACCTCTTGATGCGCTGATTCATCAAGTGTATCTTTCCTGAAAGACGAAAGCCTGGATGAAGTTGCTGCAGTGGCCTGAGCTTCCTTGTGCCTTCTCTCTTTTATCCTTGTTTTGTGACTTCTCTAAGCTCAGAAAGATACTGGCTCACCAACACAGCATCCCAGTTTTGTTTTCTTTGAGCTTCAACCTCTTGTGGAAGCCACTTCACAATCTTAGAAATCAAACCATCTACATGTAGCATGTAGCACATAACAGAAGACAATAGTCTAGTCAGACATGTATATACAGTACGAATATATTACAATATTTAAGAACATGTTCTCAAGTGTAAAGAATTGGGAACTGCATATGAAGATGCAAAAACGCTAAATGCACAGAATAAAAGACAAAGGCCACTTAAGTGCTTTCTTGCAACTACATTGGAAAGTAGCCGATGCTGATAATAAACCAGTTTTCCTTCCACTCCGTCCATCGAAGACATCTATGATGCTCATCCGCTTAGTTTTCCCAGGTCTGTGTATTGCAACCTTGTTAGGAGTACGCTTAGATCTTATCACTGTTGAATTGTAAATATTAACAATGAATCAGGCATTAAGGGAAATGTAATGGTCCTGAAGCTAATTGCAATGATCTTTTAGCTTCCAGTTCTATGTAAATTTCAAAATTCACTTTTTCCATTTACATCCACGTGTCCTCATAATTGTTTCAGTTGTCAAAATTGTTTATAAGAAATTTATCACATTATAACCAATCTTTAATTACAATGTGAAATAAAAAAACATATCAAAGATTTAAATAGACATGGAGAGACATGAGTTCACATGCACCTTTCATCATTGCACCATTGGAGCCCATAAAGAATCAATGCATGTGATATCAGTCCCCTTGAACACATAATATGTGTTCAATGTCCAACAGAGAGATGAGACCCCATGATTCAACATTCACAGAAGAAACACTTGCCAAAACCAATCCCTGTTCACACATCAAATTAAATTAGTATAAATATTAAAATTTCAAGAAACTTCAGATATCCCACTTGCAGAAGCACTCACCTTATATTTGGGGAACACAACGCGATAGTTCTGCCAATCCGGGTGCACTTTAGCATCAATGAACATCCGAAGCAACAATTTTAGAAAGGCAACTGGGTACAGTCCTACAGGGCAAGAACACCAACCACATTCTCTATCTAATAATTAAAGTATAATGGTCAGTTTCTGAGCTACTTCCAATAAGTTACAACCGATAAAAATGAATGCTTTTGGTTTCCTTCTGATTAGAACAACAAACAAATATCGGTATCAAACTCATCAGGTACCAACCTAGCTGGTGGAGTATGGTTTTCTTCATTGCCAATGTCCGATGTCCATGATCAAATCATTCACTTCCAGTGGCCACATTTCTTTGTATTTGCATACCCTACTGAAGTTCCCCTACGAAGCAGTTCTCAGGGAGGCTATGTTGATGGCGAGGTAAAGATTTTGACGCCTAAGTTTGAACTTCTATCCAGCTGTGAATTTATGTATTTTGCATCAACCCCCTTCAGTCGATGGCAAAGGGGAAGATGGGACAATGAAGAGGAAGGGATAAGGGTTATTTTATGCTTTACATGAAAGGAAGTTGGAGGGTTGGGGATGAAGAATATGTGTTTCTGCAACCTCAAATGTTTGTACTTTATAATTGTTTATAGTCAATTTGTTAAATAACATCAACATAAAAGAAGTCTTGGTGTATGATTTGAATCAACAATCTTATAAGGATTACACGGTCAAATTAATAATTTAGTTTGAATTTTTTTTCAAAGAAAGAAACTCAGAATCAAGTTGCAGCGATTTGGCCAATTTTCTCAAGAATTTTTATGGAGAAAAGTCTATGGAACATGGGAGGGTGACGCATGCTAGGTAAGAAACTCAAGTTTATTGTCGTTACTATATATTGATCTACTCATTGTTGTTAAATGTTGATAGTTAACCTAAACTTTTGGGTTAAATATAATCAAGTCAGAAAGTATGTATGTATGTATTATGTAGATAAAATAGGTTTAGTGTCATAAATGTAAAAATAGAATAGTTTATGTATCAAAAGTGAAATATGAAAGGATATGTCTATTAGGAAGAAAGGTGTCGTTTCGGGCTGCCGTGAATAGTTGCAACCGCCGGTAACCACCACCGTTGAACAGTCGCATCGGTTCGGAGGCACCTTTTCAGTGTTTATAAATAGGGTCAATGTATTGTAAAGTGTATGAACAAAATTGCAAGTATCAATAAAATTAGAAAGTGTATTCATACTATTACCTGTGATTTGTTCATCATAGCAAGATTATTTCCAACATTTGGTATCAGAGCAAGTTAATCGATCCAGGGAAGAACAAGTGCAAGGGACGATCGATTGGAAAGCAGATACCAAACCACCACCGCTATACATGGAAAAGAACCAGACAACCATACCATCGGCAAAGTAAGAAAGAAAGAAAGAAGTAGGGAAGATACATGTTCGTTGAAGAGATCGAAATACATAAATGGTTTGTTGTAACCGGAGTCCGATCGGAAAAGACGAACAGAGGCAACCAGAGAAGACAATTGGATTATTGAAAACCTCCAATTGTGATTACTCTAAAGGGAAAGAAGAAGTACTGGGATTTGGAAATATTAAAAGGTATATATATATAATAATTCCAAATCAATTAGGACTTTATTAATTAGGATTTGGGAAAGGATTTTAAGTAGTTAATTGTTTTTCTTCTCAATTTATTTTATTTATTGATTAGAAAAATTAAAAGGTTATAATCCCAAATTATTTGAAAATAACAAGAAAAAGCAAGTTTGGTATTTTCATCTATAAAATCCTTCACTTTATTATTAGATTAAAAATAGAAAATAGCGAGTTACAAACCGAACCATTTTTGGTTAATAGTAAGATAACCCGAACCTTTTGGTTCATAGCAAGTTAAACCGAATCCTAGTGATTCTTAGCAAGTCAAAAAAAAAAAACGAATCCTTAGGTTCATAGCAAGTTCCGAACCTTAAGATTCAAATAGCAAGTTTCGAGCATTTTCTTAGGTTCAAATAGCAAGTAGAACCCTTGATTCAAACCAGCAAGAAATTAGAATCATTGGGTTTAATATCAGCAAGAAAGGATCAATTATTTTGATCAAAGCAAGTAAGAACCTGATTAGCAAGTGGGTCAGGAGGCACGAACTGATTAGCAAGTAGGTCAGATACGTGCAACAAGAGCCAGATTAGCAAGTGGGTCTGGAAACACAATATTGATTAGCAAGTTGATCAATATTGAGCAAGTTTAGCAAGAAAAACTGGTTAGCAAGTTGGCCAGTAGTAAGTAAGGTTTTTTTTTATTTTGATCTTTCGATCAAACACAAGAGCAAGAAAACCAGAAACCATCTCGGTTCTGATTTGTAAGAAGTAAGCAAGTTAAAAGCAATCAAGCAAGCATGACAGGAAAAGCAGGTGATAAACAAGATAACGCATCAAGCAGTACATCAGTTCGAGAGCAAGGAAACGTTTTACTACAATGTCCAAAATTGACTGAAACAAACTACACTACGTGGGCATTGTTGATGGAAACAATATTGAAGGCCCATGGTCTGTGGGAAACAATTGATGTTAAAAATGCGGTGGATGAGAAGAAAGCACATACATCAAAGGCAATGATCTTTCAAACTTTGCCCGAAGATGTCCTAATGCAGGTAGCACAGTGCTCGACTACAAAGGAAGTTTGGGACTCAATCAAAGTTCGTTTCGTTGGAGTAGACTTAGTTCAAAAGGCACGCTCGCAAATGTTGAGGAGTGAACTAGAGTCTTTAAAGATGAAAGAAAATGAAACTGTAAGTAGTTTTGCAAGCAAATTGAGCAACATGAGGGCAATATCTACAAATCTTGGAACTACACTCGAAAGCAAGATAATTGTGAGGAAATTACTCAATTCGGTTCCAAAGAAGTTTTTACCGATCGTGGCAACTATTGAACAATATCAAGATTTGGACAAAATGTCGTTTGAAGAAGCCGTTGGAAGATTAACAGCCTTTGAAGAACGAATCAAAAGTCAAGACACACCAGAGGTAAATGATCAAGACAAACTTCTGATGGCAAGTTCAAACAACCAAAGCCGTGGTAAAGGGCGAGGTAAAAATTTCAACAACGAAGCCAAGGAAAGCATGAAATGGAAGAATAGTCCAAATACACGTGGAAGAAGTACGATTCAAGGAACTAAAGACAAGATCACTTTCAGATGTTATGAATGTGGTGACTTCAGTCACTTTGCGAGGGAATGTTCGAAGTGGAAACACAATAAAGACAAGCAAGAAGAGTCTTATCTCATTAATGATGACGAAGGACCAACGCTGCTGTGAAGAGCAAGATAAAAGCAAGTTGAAGACCTACCTTAAACCAAAGTTTAGTTTAAGGGGGAGTGTTGATAGTTAACCTAAACTTTTGGGTTAAATATAATCAAGTCAGAAAGTATGTATGTATGTATTATGTAGATAAAATAGGTTTAGTGTCATAAATGTAAAAATAGAATAGTTTATGTATCAAAAGTGAAATATGAAAGGATATGTCTATTAGGAAGAAAGGTGTCGTTTGGGGATGCCGTGAATAGTTGCAACCGCCGGTAACCACCACCGTTGAACAGTCGCATCGGTTCGAAGGCACCTTTTCAGTGTTTATAAATAGGGTCAATGTATTGTAAAGTGTATGAACAAAATTGCAAGTATCAATAAAATTAGCAAGTGTATTCATACTATTACCTGTGATTTGTTCATCATAGCAAGATTATTTCCAACATTAAATTTTTTGTGGTCTTAATTGATATCTCTTTTTCTGTGTTCTTTCAATTTCTTTTTTCGTATACACACTAATCTTATTTTTGGTGATTCTGATGTTGCAGTTTTGCGAGAATTGGAATTCTTGTAAATTTGTTGAAGATGATCATAAAAAGAATAAGGTTAGCAATGTACTCGATGGAAAGGCTATGTAAGTTTGTTCATATATTAAATATTTAGTTATTGTGTTAACCATCAAACTTAATTTTTAATGTTTTGTGTGTTTGATTGATCTCATTTTTGTGATCTTGTCAATTTCAAAGAGATTTGCCACAATTTGTTTAAATTTGATCATGAAGGGTTTGGGGTTTTCTCATTGACACAATCATATTGAATGTTTTTCGACACAAATTGGGTGGTAAAATGGATAGAAGTTCTAGTCTAGGATATTATGTATTTGTTGGAAGGAATTTGGTCTCATGGAGGAGTAAGAAGCAAAATGTCGTCCCACGATACAATGCTGAGTCAGAACATAAGGATATAGTACAATCGGTGTGCGAGATAAAGTGGATGTATTAGCTCTTGAAAAGGATGGAACTTAAAACCTTGGTACCGGCAAAACTCTAGTGTGACAACTAAGTTGCTCTTCATATTCTAACCCTGTGTTTCATGAACATGCCAAGGATATTAATATTGATAGTCTTTTCATTTGTGAGAAAATGCTTCAAGGCTTCATTTCTACATAATATGTGAAGACAGGACATCTTTATGAAATCTTAAAATGGGGTTCAGGTTGATTAACTATGTGTTGGGAACTGAAGAATTGCTTAAGTATGGTTAATGCTGCTAGCACAACAAGGATACTACTGCTGAGTCAATTACTACTGCTGGAACAACTTGATTACTACTGCTAGTAGATTTAATACTGCTTGACAAGTTAGTACTGCTACTTCAATAGTTAGTACTGCTTGGAGAGTTAGTACTGCTAGTAGTTAGTACTGCTGGAGTTAGTACTGCCAGATCAAAGTTAATACTGCTGAGCACAGTTAGTACTGCTGAACTTAATACTGCTCAGAGTGTTAATGCTGCTGAAGACTTAATACTGCTTATTAGATGAAGACTTCGTATGGCAAGGATGACAGCTGGATTGATTGAAGATATTCATGGAAGTCTTGGAGATAACTATGGAAGATTATACTGAAGATCTTTTATTATTTGTAATTATCCTTTATCTTCAGTATATGTATAGAATAGTTAGAATGAAGTAGAGAATTCGAAAGTGAATTAATTCTGAGATTATTGTTTTAGAGAGAATCAACCTCAAGGTTAGAACCCTAATTCTAGAGAAGTAGAATTCGTATTGGTGAGTCTGTTCATCAATATTGAGGTTGCGTGTGAAATCTTGTAGCTTTAAATCATTCAAGAAAGTTTACAAGTTTTGATCATTGATTCACTGTTTTTCATTGATCTTTGAATATTAAAGTGTTATTCCGTAAACTCCTTTAATATTGTTTCTGAGTGTTTATTCTTGTTAAGAATTAAGATCCTGACAAGTGGTATCAGAGCTAGTATAACTCAGAAATTCAAGCACAGAAATCAAAATCATCATGGCTAAAGGTTCAGAGTCTTCAAGCACAGAAATTCCCACAGAGGTAATGTCAAATCTTTGCTCTAAATCCTGTATTGAAACTGTTAAAAGGTACAAGGATCACAACCAGAAGATGAGTGATGAACTTAAGAGGTTAGAGAAAGATATAAAAGACTATGTGAGAATTGTTGAGAGGTTTGAGGAACAAATTAGAGGTTTCCAAGCCAATGAACTTCAGCACATGTATGACACAAATTACTGGAAGTGGGAGAAAAATCAATTAGAGACTCAAATAGAAAAGTCTAAAGAGGAGTGTGAGAAGATAAAAAGTGAGTATGAGAAAGCTAAGCTTGATATTGAGAAGTATTCTTATGCTTCTAAAACCATGGATTCAATTCTAAAGGTCCAAATCCATGATAAGCTTAAACCAGGCATTGGGTACAATACCACACCACCACCATACAACAACAACTACATCCCTCCTACATCAGACTTGCTAGAGACCGAGGATAGGAAGGACTTGCCTGAGGGAGCCACTAAGGTAGATCCATTAGACAAAGTGGTGGTTGAAACAGACTCTGAAGAAGAAAACTCTAATGATAAGAGTAAGGAGAACACTGTGAGTGGTGAGATTCCTCTAGAAAATCACATCATTACCAATGAGGGGTGTGGAAAGATTTGGGTCAAATCAAAGGACATAGAGAAGATAGAGGGAAAGTCTGGAAAGGTCCATTACAAACAGACCACAGTTGTGAATCCTGTCCCGTGAAAACAGTGTGCATGCAATAAATCTGAGCCCCAAAAACATGATAAACCAAGGGGAAATCAGAGAAACTGGAATAATCAGTGGGCACAAAAACAAGGGGTTGATCTGAGTAAAATCAATAGACCAAAACCTTTTTTATCTGTGGCAAATTGAATCATCTTGCCAAATACTGTTATTTCAATCCTATTAACCAAAGAGTCACTTTTCAAAGACAAACACAAAACTCTTTTGGTTATAGGAAGCAATTTAGAAATCATATGGCTGAGAACAGAGCACCTATAAAGTCTCATGCTCAGAATAAGTTTGCTAAACCAAAGAAAAATACTCCAAATAAGCCAAGGAGTAATTTAAAGACAAAGAAAGCAAACAACTTTGTTCAAGTTTGGGTTCCAATAGTAAAGAAACCTGTTAGTACTGCTATCCCAGATAGTACTGCTAACAGAAATAGTGCTGTTGCATCCAATACTACTGCTAACAAGGATAATGCTTCTACTAATATTAATGCTGCTAATCCTATAATCTTGACAAAGTATTCCAGCCATGAAATTCCTAAACAACTCATCCAGACCAAGCTTACTGATTACATTAATGAGAAAGGACAACCCAAGACCACTTTGGCTTGGGTTCCCTCCAAGACTAACTGATTTATCAAGTGTGCAGGGCAACCAAAAGCTCAAGAGGAAGAGCATTTGGAATGTAGATAGTGGTTGCTCTTGGCACACAACAGGTAACATGGACTGCCTTCAAATTTTTCAAAAGATTTGATGGAGGACATGTTGCATTTGATACAGAAGGAGGTATGATAAATGCTCAAGGCATGAG
Organism: Arctium minus; assembly: GCA_954870635.1. NCBI lineage: Eukaryota > Viridiplantae > Streptophyta > Magnoliopsida > Asterales > Asteraceae > Arctium > Arctium minus. The sequence goes on from OX941082.1 coordinate 124,550,624, forward strand.
GTAAAAGGTAAGTTGACTTTGGAAGATTTCATTGAGCATGATGCTACTAACCTGTGTGTTTAAGTGTGTTTAAGTGTTTCAGGTTGCATTTAGTAATACTCCAGAGGGAGTGATGATCATGCAGGATCAAGAAGAAGAGGATCAGGGGATGAACAAAGTGGTAAAAAGAAGGAGTAAAAGAATGGTGTCAGTATGAGTAAAAGGATGGTGTCAAAAAGTGTAAGTGAAGTTAATGCTGCCAGTGCAGTTTTAATGCTGCCAGTGCAAAGTTACTACTGCAGGTTCCCTATTAATACTGCTAGTCAGTTAATACTGCTCTCAGTTAATACTGCTCTCAGTTAATACTGCTCTCAGTTAATACTGCTCTCAGTTAATACTGCTAGTTAGTTTGGGTTAATACTGCTTATGTCCCGAATACTATAAATACCCTTTGCCCGCCTAAAAGCTCATAAAGACTCTTTGAATACTGTTCATCTTCTCTCCAACCCCTTTCTCTCAAGCATCCAGTGTGTCTTTAATCAAGAACCCTCAAGCTCGATGGCAACTATGGCGTTCATTGATGAACATAATGAGATTGCAATGCTACAAAAGCCAAAGCAGGCTGATGGATTTCACCAGATAGTCGACTTTCTCAAGACAAGCCATATTGCGTATGCTCTCACTGTATCACCAACAATCTACATAGAGCATCAGAGACAATTTTGGGTGAATGCCACCGCGGTTACAGAAAATGGTGTGCAGTTGATCAAGACAAGGGTGTGTGACAAACCCTTTTCAGTTTCTGAAGAGGTGATTCGCATCTGTCTACGTCTAGACGATGCTGCAGGTATATCCTCTATTCCTAATGAGGACTTGTTTTCCAACCTGTCAAGAATGGGGTATGGAGGCCAATTGGGTGGTTTAAAATTCTGAAAAGCTAAATTTTATACCCAATGGCGTTTTCTAGTTCATACCCTTATGCATAGTATTTCAAGAAAAACTACTGGATGGAGTGAGTTCAATAGCACCATTGCTTATGCTTTGGTATGCTTGGCCAATGCCAGAAAATACAATTTTTCTCAAATGATTTTTAATGACCTTGTGTCAAACTTGGACAATAAAAAGAGCTTTTTCATGTATCCAAGATTTGTCCAGGCAGTTATTACAGCTGAATTGATGGATATACCTCATTTTAATGAGGTATATGTACCTAAAACCCCTAAGGGCAAGGTCTTTTCAAATATGAAAAGATCTCCCAAGGACTCGGAAGGAGTTGACACCCCATTGTTCTCTACAATGATGGTTGTGTCCCACAATGAAGAAGGTATGGCAGCAGGGTCAAGGCCCTCATTAGACCATCCCACTGCTAGTCAATCCCAACCTTCACCCTCTATATCAATCCCTCAGTCCCTACTTCAAAAGCCAACTTCTCCAATCACCCAAACTTACATCAGGAAAAAGGTAAAGAAGGCTCCTTCCCTTCTTGTACCATCACCCACAGAGCCTTTAAGCCCTCTAATGGAGAATTCTCCATTAGAGAATATCTACAGGGAAACCACAGGGGTGTCTCCCAACCCCAAGGAGGTGCTCACTGAGGAGATGTTTGAGCATATGGGTGATAAGGCTGCCACTACTCCTGCTAGCGCAGAGGAGGTCAGTGGTAACATCAATAAGACCTTCCCCATGGCAACTTTGAATGAACAATCATTCAAAGGTCCCAGGTGCCAAGAACCCAAGGGGGTGGAGAGTGCTTATGCTAGGCAGAAGACTTCCACTACTAAAAGATCCCATGATCCTTCAAAAGGGGGTAACACTCCTGGAGAAGGTGAGGACATATATAACTACCAAGAATTGATGGATGCTATGGGTAATATCAACCTGGATGTCATCAACCAAGGCAAAGACATTGAAGAGATGAAAATGGTAATCTTGTCTCAACAAGTGCAGATTACTAAACTGAAGAAGATGGTGATGAGACTGGTACAGAAAAAGAAAAGAAAACAGTTTGTGCTCAGAAGGAGGAAAATCAGTGGATGATGCTCCCAAAAAGAGGGAGTCAGAAGCTGAGTTAAACATGGAAGATGCTACAGATAAGGGGGAAAACATGGAGTTGAGGGGGAGTTTGATGGGGCTAGTGCAGATAAGGTTCAAGCAGTGGAAACAGAATCAGAGTTTGTACAAGCAGTAGAAACAGCAAACATAGCAGCAGTAAAAGAGAAAGCAGTAGAAACAGAAAATGTGATTGAACAAGCAACAGAAACAGTTAATGCTGCTGAAGCAAGCAAAGCAGCAGAAACTGTTAATGCTGCTGAACTGAATGAAGCAGCAGAAATGGTGAAAGAGGTATTAATTGACCTTAATAGCAGCAATAAGGAAGAACTTGAGATAGTTGAAGCCTTAATCAAAGCTAAGCATGATACTCCCAAGGTCTCTTCAAAGGCCAAAGGAGTTTTCATCAAAGAAAAAGGTGAGGTTATCAAGAAAGCAAGTGTTGAGAAGGGAGCAAGCAAGGATAAAGGCAAGGCCAAGATAGTGGAATCTGACCAACCACTTAAAAAGCAAAAGCTGATTGAGTCAGATGAAGCTTTGGCTAGGAAGATTCAAGCAGAACTTGAAGAAGCATAAACAGTTCAAGTGGCCAAAGATAGGGAGATGGCAAAAGCTATGGCTGCAGAACTCAATGAAGCTTATCAACAGAGTCTTGCAACAGAAATAGCAAAGAAGAAAGCAAAAACTCTAAGGAAGCCTGGAAAGATCAGAATGGGTGCAAAGAAGAGACAACCTTCACAAACCTACCTTGGCACTCAAGAGAGAAATAAGATGATTACTTTTCTCAAGGGTGCTGTGGGAGTTAAAAAGGAAATGTTCACAAAGATGTCTTTTGAACAAATCAAAGGTTTGTATGAAACTGAGATGACCAAATTACAGGGGAATGACAGAGCAAGGGTTGAAGCAGAAAAGAAGATGAAAGAAAGGCATGATCTTCTAATTCAAAAACCCTTCCTTGATGAGCAAGAAACACCAAGAAAGGAAGCTACTCTAGGTGACAGTTTGAGGAAGTTGAAAAGAACTAAAATGATGGCAAGAAGAAAACAAGTAAAGAAACCTAGAGTGGAAGAAGCTCAGAAAGAACAGAAAGAAGCGGAAGAGGAAAGGGCATCTAAGTCTGTTGAACAAGAAGATAAAACTAAGGAAGAACCATCAAGTACTGATGATGTGAATCTGTACATGGTAGTGATGGACAAAGTGCCTGAGCCTATAACTGCTGAACCTGTTGGTATTAAGCCTCCAGAAGTCATTCACTGGGATACATTGGAAGTTGATGGAAAAGAGTATATTAGGCTCAAAAGAAAAGATGAGAAGTATGAAGTGTATAATACTTGGGCCAAGATTGTCAGAACATGTTCCAGATCTGATCTAGAGGAGATGTATGAAATAGGAATGAAATTGTATGCAGATCAACTAAAAGCTCCAGGAATAACAATCACAAAACTTGTGATGGAGTATCTGTGCATGATGTTCAAACCTGAAGAAGTGGAGGAGGTTATAAGAAATGTGTTTCAAACAGTTAACAACTGGACTCTATATGAAACTAGTGGAGTATATGCACTGACTATGAACTCAAATCACATAGAATACTTCCTAGTGGATAGAATTTATAACCACAGCAGGTTAAAGCTGCATGCAATGTTGAAAAAGAAGCTTGGATGTGTTCCAGATTCAGAAATGGCAAGGTATCTGATTCAGAGAACTATCAATCAAAGCTTGGGGCTGAATGTTGATACAGGGATATGAATTATGAAGTTTTGGGAGCATCTGAAGAACTTGACTTCTCTTCCTAAAAGTCAAGTTAGGGGTAGATTGTTGGGAACTGAAGAATTGCTTAAGTATGGTTAATGCTGCTAGCACAACAAGGATACTACTGTTGAGTCAATTACTACTGCTGGAACAACTTGATTACTACTGCTAGTAGATTTAATACTCCTTGACAAGTTAGTACTGCTACTTCAATAGTTAGTACTGCTTGGAGAGTTAGTACTGCTAGTAGTTAGTACTGCTGGAGTTAGTACTGCCAGATCAAAGTTAATACTGCTGAGCACAGTTAGTACTGCTGAACTTAATACTGCTCAGAGTGTTAATGCTGCTGAAGACTTAATACTGCTTATGAGATGAAGACTTCGTATGGCAAGGATGACAGATGGATTGATTGAAGATATTCATGGAAGTCTTGGAGATAACTATGGAAGATTATACTGAAGATCTTTTATTATTTGTAATTATCCTTTATCTTCAGTATATGTATAGAATAGTTAGAATGAAGTTGAGAATTCAAAAGTGAATTAATTCTTAGATTATTGTTTTAGAGAGAATCAACCTCAAGGTTAGAACCCTAATTCTAGAGAAGTAGAATTCGTATTGGTGAGCCTGTTCATCAATATTGAGGTTGTGTGTGAAATCTTGTAGCTTTAAATCATTCAATAAAGTTTACAAGTTTTGATCATTGATTCACTGTTTTTCATTGATCTTTGAATATTAAAGTGTTATTCCGCAAACTCCTTTAATATTATTTCTGAGTGTTTATTCTTGTTAAGAATTAAGATCCTGACACTATGTAATAATTTGAGCATGATTAGTATCTATGCTCCGGATTGAGGAGTAATGTTAGCTGGAAATGCATAAGTAGGGTTTCTTTTTGTAGTTAGAATTTATATAGTTTCCTACTTTCCTATTTATGTATATATTTATGTATGTACATCTCTTCTCAACAAAATATATAGAAAATCTGATCACCTCTTTGTACAGAGACATGTTCAGATTCTGCTTCTACCTTCAAGATCATTTGGTGGTAATTAAAAGACATCCATCATCATATATAACATAAAGTAGCTAGGAATTGGTTGAATGCCTTTAATTTTTATTCAGCCATCATACTTAAATGAGCACT